>CM040090.1:8280000-9530000 GCA_022496805.1 Pohlia nutans
TTTTGAACAAAACTTAAATATCCTATCATATATAACTTTTACAAATGTTTAGTAGTTGATACTTAAAAAGAACATATTAAGCACAATGATTTGAAATTATGTTTACAATGAAATTTGATTTTGATATTATATCTCTTTATCAAATTGATGTACAATGGGGTCCAAGGTAGAATGGCGTTTTTGGTTTCGCAGTGAAAACAAATTCAAGCCTACCCACTTTGAAAGCCTCCCGACAGCTCAAAAATTGGTATTTTACCACGAAAGTTACACCAAAGACTTATCTTTAAGTTAATTATATGTATTCCAAATTTCAAGACCAAAAGATTCACCGAAAAAACGTTATTCAAAATCTACCAACATTGGTAGTTGTGGAAATTTTTTCACTGCTGCCAACTTTGACAGCCTCCCAAAGATTGATTTTTTTTTTTTTGCCATGAAATTCTAGGAAAAAAAACCTCTTTATGTTAATGACATATGATAAAAATTTCAAGGCCAAAAGATTAATACAAAAAACGATATTAACAATCTACCAACATGTGTAGTTGTGGGAAACAATGGGGGAAACTACACACATTGGTAGATTGTAAATATTTTTCTTTGTATAGATTTTTTGACCTTGAAATTTGGCATGAATGTTTTTGTCATAAAGAACATGTTGTACCAAAACTTTCATGGTAAATAGACAATTTCTCAACCGTAGGGAGGGTGTCAAAGTTGGTACCAAAGTTCCCCCCATTGTTTCCCACAACTACACATGTTGGTAGATTGTCAATATCTTTTTTTTTTATTAATATTTTGGCCTTGAAATTTTTATCATATGTTATTGACATAAAGAAGTTTTTTTCCAAGAATTTCATGGCAAAAAAAAAAAATTCAATCTTTGGGAGGTTGTCAAAGTTGGCAGCAGTGAATAACTACCAATGTTGGTAGATTTTGAATAACGTTTTTTTGGTGAATCTTTTGGCCTTACAATTTGGCATACACATAATAAACTTAAAGACAAGTCTTTGGTAAAACTTTCGTGGTAAAATACCAATTTTTGAGCTCTCGGGAGGCTTTCAAAGTGGGCAGTACTAAAAACAAATTTCACTGCGAAACCAAAAACGCCATTCTACCTTGGATCCCACTGTACAAGCTTTCAAATTTTAAAAGTAAAAAAAATATTGTTTTTATGTTTTTGGTACATGAATTTTGGGTTTTAAGACTAACTTTTTGAGATCATCAACTAAGTATAATTAGTTGATTAAATATTTTGTTTGATGTTATCTAACTTGTAGTTAAAAGATTGAAAACATACATAAGAATTTGAATTGTTCATTACCGGTATATGAGAAAGAACGGAGTAAATTTTCTAATTATACAAATTAAAAATGAACTTCATTGAGTTCATTCTACTCTCACCATATGTAGTTTTGTAGAACCTTCTACTATGACAGAAAACAATTCAAAGAGATGAAAGGAACATGTAGTTATATCCTTGAGAGCATCTACGAATCCACAACTATCCTAATCAGAATTTGTGAAATAATGAATTAAATATTTTCATTAACGATGTATCTATTGAAGATGATTACCTAAAATAAGAAGAATACACTATTTTTTTGTTGTTTTGCCTAATTATAGTTTAAACAAGTGACTCCGAAAAATGAAGGGTTTGGGATGTGAAAAGGTTTATATGTGAAAGTTTCAACATTTATCATTCAACCGAGCATTCATCATTCAACTTGTGAAAGGCTTTAACATTGAACCTGTAGTAGAGGTAGTGGAGGCAGTTCTCGTAAAGGTAACAACATTGAACATTCAATATTAGTCTTGGGATGTGAAAAGGTTTACATGTGAAGGCTAATGATCATATCTTAAGAATAGTGGCAACTATCAACAAATTTAAAATTTGTCAATTGTAGTGTGAAGCTTCTCAGAACTTTTATTCTTAGAAATTATAAAAGAGAAAAAAAATTAAGACATTAGTTCAAAAACACATGAAGAATTATGACATTTATGTTGAAATACATGATTTAACACATACACACATACATATATACTAAGGCTCCGCTTCTCTCCGCACCACCATTGACATGAAACAATCATGGGAAGACAATTCAAGATCGTGAAAGGCTTTGTTACATCGTAGAAAGGTTGCATCATAAAAATGTTACATTATAGAAAACCCTGCCTTCAAATTGTTGATTGTCAGCTCACTTATAAAACCCACAACTGTTAAAAAGCCATGAGTGAAACCTATAGTCATCAATACCATTTTTCTAAACCAAATCAGACCTACGGTCATCCCTTGATTATATATATATATATATATATATATATATATATATATATATGATTCATTTATATAATAAATAGTTATAGAATTTACTTCTAAATTAATTTACAACGCCTTTATTTTGTTTGCACATAACTTACAATACTTGGTAATTGGTATCCCCAAGTCCACACGTGAGTATGATAATCAAGGATTGACACTTTGATTGGTCTAATTATTTTCCAATTTCTTAAAGCAATTAAACTTGTAATCTACATTAAAGATAAACCATCGATGTTCACAAATTTGTAGAATATGGATGAAACATCACATTTTCATATGATATCAAATATAGTATGGATTTAAATATTTCCAAAGTGGAAAAATATCATGATGATATGAAGATTTTTACTTTATGTGGATTATAATCTTTAGAAATATTATGCCTTACATTAGACCCCTAAACGTGTTCAGTTGTTTTGTAAAAGTCAAAGCTCTACAATTTGCATACTTTAAATATCCCATTGTACAATTTATAAAATTTCATAAATAGTCATTAACATTATGGAGGTATGACAAAAATTTCAACATGATTGAAAAATATTTTAAATATTTAAAAAAATTATCATGTAAACAAGATGAAAATTCAAAGTAAATAATTTTTTGACAAATTTAGTATCAAAAATTGTATAAAAGTTATGTTTATAAGTATTCAAAAAATGTAGTGGAGAAATTAAAAGAGACACATGATTGGAGCATCCTTCGAAAGTCCTTTGTATTTTGAACATTCAAATTTCAAATTTTTAAACCATGTAAAATCTTCGAACAAAGTCTAGCTCCAATCCCAACGATCAGAAGATGTATCATAACTCAACTTAAACATCTAATGAAAACACTAACTTTAACAAAGCTAAAACACTTGATTTTTTGGTCCTTTGACCAAAAACCATTCAAAAAGTGAATGGTTAGTCATGTAGGAGTTAACAACACAAAATAATGTATTGGTCAATAAATTTTTTTGTAGCAATTTTAAAATTTTTGGGGATATTTTTCACAATGTTCTCCATTTTTTGATGGAAAAAATTGTCATAAATTCAACAAAAGAATTTCAAAATAAGACGATATTGCCATATACTAAATGAATGTACATACATTTAGATGAGTAAATGACATTTCATTCATAATTTAGAGATTTGTGAATGCAAATAGTTTCATCACACCCATTTATGATTGTAAGTTGTTACAGCATTAGTGGAGAATATTTTGCAGAATATTGCGTTTGCCGAAATGAAATCTTCCAAATTAAAAAATTACATTATTTGGCAAACAAGACTTGAACTAGCTACTACCTAGTTATACAAGATACTACCTTACAACATGCTCATTCTAGACCTCTATATGGACATTTCAAATTATAGTTTCATTCATATTTAAACTTTAATTGACTCAATCACTCCCTCTATTTGTGCACGGTATATAGTTAATACACCAATCACAAATGCCTTTTATTTAAGACGTAGGATAAAGTTCGTGTAATAATGTACAAGAATCTACCTAAATCTAACTTTAGAGGGTAGTTTGAAGGGTTCAATACACTCTCCAAATTTGAAGTGTCTACTTTTCCTCTACACTATTTTAGAATGCTTTCACGAATGTTTTTCATTCATTTTACGACGGTCTCTAAGGCTACATTGAAGAACAAAATTATATTGGTTCACAGCATTAAAGGCGAGGAATTTAAACCTCTTTAGCAAAATTGCCATAGATGTGAAGATTTGATAGCCAAGTTTCATAACATTCTTTAGCTAGTACTGCGACACACCCTTTTGCTTGTGATGAGAATCAACATATGAACAAGAAATTCATGATGTGGAACATGTAGAAACTATTAAAAACCAAAAGTTTATTTAGTTACCAAACCATCATTAACTAAAGATGACTTTTATTCTCTAGAAGATTACGATTCCTGTAACAATTATGACTTGTGATGCTGATTCCCAAGGATGAACATTGAGACTGCCAAAGAATGTTATGTTGGCAAAATATTATAGATTCCTTAATATAAATTACTATATATAATATAAAATTGGCTAATTTCTCAAGCCATTTGGAAAAATAAAATAAAATAGTGACTAATTCCCTCAAAAAGATGAGTAAAAGTTAGCATCAATTTTTTGTTGGAGAAGCCACTCAACACTGCTTCAGTGTAAGGTAGGAGGCTCTAAACCCGCTCCTTTAAGGGTTGTGGCATTATGAGGGCACATGGAGAACTGAGCATGATTTTTCATTGGAAAAGAAATCCAAGCAAAGACCAACAAACTTTGATTTAAAAAATTAGGATGTTCCTAAAATTAATTATGAATTTCTGAAGTTGAAATGACATGGGTTTTAAAGTGGTGCTTTTCACAATGGATACATCCAAAATTTCAGAATGTTCGTCCTTGTTAGAGTGCGGGTTTAGAACCGTAACGGGTTTAGAGCCCACTACCTTAGTGTACCGAGCTCTACAATTGCAGGGCCGTGGTACGTACCAGGAAAGCAACTAAAGAGCAGCCAAAAACGAAGGACCGGGGATCAATGGATGGCTTGAAACGCTAACTTAGCTTGACACTCAAGGCCACTCGTCACTTTCCTGCGAAAAGGGCAATGACGACGACAAGAAGGTGCGTGACCGCGACCGTGGCATGCAGCGTGCAATTCCGTGCTCGGTCGGGAGGCTCGCCATAGCCAGCCAACCTTGGTGACTCGCATTCGAAGCGTCCGCAGCTCGCGCTCTCTTGAATCTGCGCTCTCTAATAATTCGTCGTGATTTTCTTGGCGGAAAAAGCGGAGTAGAATCCTCGTTTTGGCGGATGTGAGCTCATCTGAGGCTCTCTCTCAGTTGGAGGTTGTTTGGCATTTTGCCAGCGAAGCGAGGTCTGTAGCATGCGTTTTATAATAATCTTTTAACTTAGGTTGGCGTTGCGTGCTGTGCTTTTCGGAATTGAGCGTTGTTGAGATCTTGGACGGAGTTCTCTTGACGTGTTTTGGTTGAGTCTGTGCTTTGAGAGGGTTTAAATTAGGTGTTCGTTGGAGGTAGTCGTGGCTTTCTTTGCGTTTTCGCGTCAGGTCGGCTTGAGTGCCGTTGCGTTAAGTCGGCCGGGATTGAAACCTCTGCACACCCGGCCATTGCTGTTCTCTTCCTTGGCCTTGTTTCCTGACTCCTTAGTTCGTGGCTTCAAGTCTCCGCTCAGATCGAGAGGCTCTGGTAGAAGATTGGTTGCTGCTATGGCAAGTGATTCTGCGGCCGAAGAGCCGTTCGGCAAGAGGTCTTGGACGGACGTGGTGAAGACGGATGTGGAGGGCGACGGTAGCATCCCTGAAGAGAATTTAGATGCGACTCATGGATTTACGAGGCCTGAAATGATCAAGAAGAAACCCTTGGTTGGAAGCGTGGACCTCTACGAGCGCCACATATTCTTGCGTCACAATCAGCCCGAGAGCTGGCCGTCGAAAGTGGAAGCTCCAGGTTACGATCCTCTGCCGTCCAAATTGGTTAATGCGATACGCAGCAAGAAAAACGAATTACCGAAAAAGGTATGCAGATACTTAGCACTTTCTGTTGTACTGGCACTCTTGCAGAGGTATTTAGCTTTGGATTATTAATTTGTATTGACTCAGGCATGCTTATTTGTCAGAATTGAACTGCATTTATGCGATTACTTACATTGTTAAGGAGATCGGATGTTGCACGGTTCAGTTTCGTTTGTTCGACTTTATTAGTTTTTCTGTGTCTCTGATTTATGTATGACCGAGGAAGTTTCTTGATGATTGTCTGGCCTCTAGTGGCGTGGTACGATATGTCCTTCGTTGTCCTTGAGCAGCCATTACCAAGTACTTTCAGCGTCTTGCCGATTTCGTAGCACGCTGTATTCATGTTCTTTGGTCGGTCCGAGAACGACATGTAATGATAGCCTGGCCTATTGTATCACAATGTGTTCCATAATCTGGAATGTATGTATCGTGATTGTTGGCATTCAGAATTATTCAATTTCTTCTGTCGAGAAGAGCCACTCGCTCACTGTTTGAAAACGTGAAGACACAAGAAGAAAGCTTGATCAGCACATAGGCCAGCTGCATGGATTAGGGTTTAGTTGTTTGTAATCGGTCGTACTGTCGCTATACCTGACTGTGTGGGAGTTAGTAGAAATTCTGAAAACCGTCTGTATGCCTGCCACTAAGTAAGAAGTATATGAAATCTGTAGTCACTATGAGATAACGAGTATTCGATGTTCGCTGTTGTACTTGCGATGAAATTAATTTGGTTTGGTCTGTTTTAATTTGATTCTATTTATCTATCTATTTAATTGCATATTCTGCTTCCGTGTCGTATTTAGGAATGTCATAGTAGGCCAATTGTGCGTGTATATATACTATTGCTTGAAGTCTAGCTTTGGCACTCTCAGTCGACTGATGGAGACTTTCAAATGATCAAGTTGCAGCTATCATGTTGTGGTAGGCGGACAACCATAACACAGGGTTTCCAAAGGTTTGACTATACGAGAAGCTACTAATTTCTGGTTGGTTTTGTAGACACGATTGACTATTGCCGATGGCCAGGATGAGCCTGAAAAGACAAACGGTGACATCCTACTATTTCCGGACATGATGAAGTACAAGTAAGTTCGTTCTCACGATTTTACAAGCTTACGTATGAAATAATCGCTCTTAGTTCTATTTCTACTTTTTCTATTGCAAACTCGGTACACATTTTCAGTGCAGATGGCAAGACCAGTCGAGATATGCTCAGACCCCTTATACATTGCTTTCTTTACTCATCCAGGGGAATTGCAGAATCAGATGTTGAATCCTTTGTCGATGAAGTGCTGGTCAAGGGACAGATGTGGGCGCTAGGGGAACCTGAGCCTCTTGAGGGGAGCTATGTGTTCATTTGTGCACATGGCAGCCGTGACAAGCGGTGTGGTGTGTGCGGACCCCCATTAAGAGAATGTTTCAATCGAGAGATTACTCAGCGTGGGCTGGGTGAACAAGTGTTTGTAAACTATTGTTCTCATATTGGTGGCCACAAGTACGCCGGGAATGTCATTGTCTTCAGCCGTGATGGTTCTGGAGTTGTTTCAGGTCATTGGTAAGTGTTATCGGGTTATATCATGATGCATTCGTATTCTTTTCTTAGTGCTGTGGAAAGGATGGGTCCTGTGTTGTTGCGTTTGACCAATTCATTCACTTCCTAGTTTGAGTTTTCGTGATATGCAGTTGAGAATCAGTATAACTTTGTAACCGTGATTTTTGGGAAGCGAGGTACTGGCTTGCACACAAAGTTGGAGAGTGTGATGAGAGTATTTGATTGGTAAATGTTTAAAGTGTTGAGGCTCTTGAATATTGTTCTATTTTGACGAACTTCAAAACTGGTTTTGAACACGTGACTGTTTTGGGGTTAAGGTACGGGTATGTTACACCTGAAGATGTTCCGGAGATTTTGGAGAAGCACATTGGTCTTGGACAAGTGATCGACCGGCTCTGGAGGTAACTCAAACTCATTTGAGATTCTTTTGAAGATGATGAAATTATAGTTCTAGAAGAAGTTTTGCTGACTTACGAAATTATGGAACTGATGGATTAAATTGTATGAATGCAGGGGCCAGATGGGATTGACCGAGGATCAGCAGAAGGAAATCCAGCAGAAACGGAATCCAGTTGATAAGCCAACCGGAGCATCAGACCTCGAGAAGTCAGACGATAAGTCAGAAGGAAAGATGAATGCAACTGCTACAACTAATGGTGCGAGCGTTCAGAAGAAAGAGATTCCCGAAGTCATGAGAAAGCACCCCCCTACTCTTCTTCCACGCATTGGATCACGTGACCTGCATCAAATGTCTGGGGATGACCACGAGGAACAGGGCCCGCTCAAGCCGCTCAAACCATATGCGGAGAAGAAAAAGCCAAAGTTCAAGTGGCCAGTCTGGATCGAGGACTGGGAACTTGGAGATACGGTGGGTGTCGTGACTCTTGGAGTTGCAATCACTGCTGTTTACCTTACTTACCGTGCTTTACGCGCAGGTTCCGAGCACAGTTGAGTTGACGAGACTTGCCGATAAAACGGTGTCTATGCATTTGAGTTTAGCGAACATATTAATGTCGTCTCTAGGAGTCCGATATTTCTCAACGTTTGATTAGCCAATGATTACAGATTTTTATTTCTGTGGATGGTCGACATTCCTTGTGAAACAGTGGGAGGGCTCATTGTGAGTCTTCTCTTTGGACTGTAGCGAGTAGCATTGTCATTTTTTCCTGGAGCCAAAAGTGCTGTCAATTTAGCGAAGTACTCGTTAGTCTCTCATGCTACAATTGTGGCGAGACGGTCATTTTGGACAATTTTAAGTTTGCGTTTTGAATCTCGATTGGAATAGTGCGTGCATGAGTGAGGATTTTTCAACATACGGGGAAAGTAAACGATTCTCCCCTTAATAAGGAACTTTTAGAAGTACGATCAACCCAGCGAATAGCGAAGTCTCGTGTTGCAGACAAACCGACAGCACGTTGCAAATCCTGGAATTTTCTTGACAGGAGGTATGATTAAATAATCGTGTTTCTTCTAGACTATTGCTGCCCGTGAATTAGTATAAATAATTAAAGTAACCACTCTCAATCAAAAGGAGTACAATGATTCCCTCATACAATCTATGCCTTTAATTGAAAAACTCAAAATGAAAATAACCAGAATTTTGTTTGTCAAAAATATTAAAAAGTTTAATTCAAAAGAATTATTGTTTAACCTTTTCAGGCGCCTGCGTCCAAATATTGGACGCTAAACAGATTTTGACTGTTCGAATTCAATCCAAATTGGACAGTTTTCATCCACCAAAAATTTCTCATAATTCTTGTGGAAGTTGACTATCTTTTGTACGTTATTGAGTTTCAAAATAGATTATTATGATTTTTGGAAAATCAACACAAGTGGTTTATGTCAAGTTTCATTCTTAGTTCTAAAAGTGAGACCTTAAAAATGATTTTTCAAAATAAGTAGAATCAAATAATAGACCATACCATCTCGTAGTGCATGTTATTCCAATTTCATCACAGTCTTTTTTTTTTAAAATTCCGTTAATCCGTTGATTTTTAATTGCTTTTCAAGAGAAAACCTTGCAAAATCAATAAGGAAATATTACAAAAAATATATGATAAATTCAACCGTACAAATGTGATCTTCACATTGACATTTACAACTTCTCTTTGTACATCAACTCCATTTTCGGTTTTCATCAAACATTTATAACAAATCTTTGAAAACAGTGTTGAACTGGGACGATAAAGGGTCAATTGAAGTTCTTTCGATCCCTATACATGACATCATACTTCATATTAGTATCTCATTCATTTATGTTTAAAAGTATTGAAGTTTTGGTGGTTAATTCTTTTTGGACTAAAGAATAATTCTAAAACAATAGAACTTGAGTCCCATACATAATTTATCTTTGACATCCTCTTTATTGGATGACAAAGGACATACATAGGATAGAAATATAGGATTTTGACAAGCAAATCTTGTTATAAATTGGATGTTCATAGAAAACATGTGGTGTACTTTCATTTGTCTATCCTTTAGTTGTTTCTTAGAAGGCACATTTTTGAAATCAAAATATGAGTGAAAATGATTGTTTACAATCATTCATCTTCCCATATCTATAACATGTTGAGGAAAACAAATCTTGAATTTTTTTTTGTTTAAAACAAGTTCACTTAAATAATTTAATAATAGTTTGTATAGGGTTCTTTTCAAAACCTGTATTCCAAAGAAATTCTACTAAAACGATTAGTAGCTTCTGCACAAACCTACCACCCCTAGTTGGCCCAACACAAAGCGGAACCCAAAACAAAAGCAAAACCCAATCCAACTTTATAAACTCATGCATACAACAACACCATATAATTAAACCAAACTATGTCAAATATTAAAAGAGCTTTTGCTTCATGTGAATCAATTTTATTCAATGGTTTTTGAGGGTAGAATGAAATAGTTATGAAAAGGCCATTCAAAAATGTGAAAGGCTAAGTTACATCTTAAAAAACCGTGCCCAATAATTGTCAATTGTTGGCTCGTGACTCGCGATTTTCTGGCTCACTTACAAACTCTACAACTATTGAAAAGCTAGAAATGGAACCTGTAGTCGTCAATACCATTTAAAAAAATCAATTTCCACCTACGGTTGTCACTAGAATTGGTTTGATATGTCGTGTTCTTGGTGATTTTTGACCTTCTATGCTATTTTAGGAGATCAAAAGGTTGTAGAGAATCCTAGTTGGCAAAGGTCCAAGGATGGGCGGGTAGGAAAACTTGGAAAGAGGGACTTCAAAGTATGAGCATTTTGACCGTCGCCGGTCAAAAGCCCATATGTCCGGCTGTTGGGTGGGTGAATTATAAACGCAAGCAATGGACTCCTATTAACCTAGGCGTTTGTGTGTGAGATTTTTCTAACTAAAACGGTGAAAAATAGTGAAAATTGGACTAACGGGGTAATTTGCAAGAAATTACAGCACATGTGAACGGTCAATTTGGACCATTTACAAGTACCTAATGAACCCAAACCCTTCCCAAATCACCCTAGACACTTAGTGCACTAAATCGGGCTTAGAATTGGGAATTAGGGCTTGCAATTAGGATTTTTAAGCTTGACACTAAAAATTACAGCACAAAACCCCACTTTCACGAGGACATTAGACTCTCACAATTGAGAGTTTTGATGATTCTCTATCCTCACAAAAGACAACTTAAGCTCAATTAGCAACCTTATGCTAATCCTAAACACAATCCTAGACTAATTTCAACAATTAGGGTTTCTTGGGAAAATTTGGGCAACGCTTCCGTGTCGTGCCCAAAACCCTAGTTTTAAAACCCTAAATTGTCTAAACTTCTTAATAATGAATTGGCCCGGTGAACATCGGGCAGCGCTTCCGCGCTATAACCCTCACCGGACCAAATTCACCCACGAACAACACCAAAAGGAACAACAAGTTCAAAGCAATCACAATTGACAAAATTCAAACAATATCACCAAACACACACCAATGTTTTTTGGGGCAATCAAAATTACCAATTTTAAATAGAAGAGTTTCCTCTATGCTCCTAACAATCCTCCAAGTCTAAATACTTCAATAAAAAGTGCAAAGAATGGATAAAAACGGTTAGGGAGGTGCTCCCTCCCTAATATCACGCTGCCGTCCTCTGTATTATCACCGAGGATGGAACAGGGGAGTTGCTCTGCCGGCTCTTCTTCCTCGTCGTTGCAGTTGCAGGCCTTGGTTGCTCAGCTGATCCTCCTCTTGTTGTTCGTCGCCTTGTTTCCTTCACACTACCGGTCACTGCTGAATGCAGAGCCCCAATTCCCCGTCGTCGTTGTCGCCTGTTGTTCCGAATCCGCCGCAATACACAACCCCAACGTCGTCTCGTGATCTTCGTCTTCCTTTGATTCTCCTCGCTGCAGCTCCCTTCGTTCGTGATACGCGCCTGGTCCTGCAGCCCAGACTAGGATCTCCAACCCAGATCGCCCAAGGACCTACACTAATCTCCCAAAAAACACTATTCCAATTTTTGCATGGTTTTTCCCACAATAAAAAACTCCTTTCCCAACCAGAGAACTCAAAGCAAAACGGAAGCCAGATCTAAAATTGTTTTAAGCTCCGTTTCCTTCCTGATTCAAAAACGCAACACAAGCACCCAAAATCCCTAACACTAATCTTTGTTTGTTCTTTCTCAACAATCCTCCCCAACAATTCCAATACCAAAAAACAAGATCTAGATCTAAGATTCTATCGTCTCTCTCAAAACTCCAACGGCGCAGACACACAATGAACTGGCGGCCGCAGAAGCGGCAGGGGTGGGATTTTGAATCCCACCCCAAACAACATCCATCCATGCTAATTTTCATCATAAACCCTAAACTCCCACTTAACCCCCACTTAACCGGGAGTGCAATATTACACTAATCCACTAACATAAACTAAACTCACTCTAATAGGCTAAAGAATAAACTCAACAACAAGTTAATAAAATAAGACTAAAACAATAGGAAATTGAAAGCCTAAAATAACAACCACAAAGAATAGCTCAAGCAACTAATAAAATAGACTAATCAATTAGAATAAACTAATCAACTAAAATGGCAAGCAATAAAAATAGACTAAAATCATCGAGTAAAATAAAAGGGCAAACGGCCCAATTGCACATAATCAAACAATCAAATCGTTAGAAGTAAATAAACACACAAAATTATCAAGATAAAAAGGAATCTAAAATTGTCAACCAAAACCAAACACTAATGCAAACAAATCCGGGAATTTGTCTAACCGGCTAAAATGTCCCGGTTAGACAATTATAAACTACTAAACAATTCAAAACTATCGAACTAAGAGTTTATCACTAAAGTGAGCCGTTTCGACGGTTCACACAAAGTAATCGTGAACTTCTTTTTTTTCAATATTTTGTAAAACTTTTTCATGGATTTATCATATATTTTCATAAATTTCATAGAGTAATGAAGTAAATTTAACACGTTCAAACATCACAACATATTCGGGCAAAAACTAAATGAGCAAGGTAGTTCACATTTTTCCAACATGTTATCATTATTTTGAATTGGAATGTAACAATGTAGCTTGATTAACCCTTAATTTCCTGCGCAACCGAAAATGGGTCGCGTTATTTTTAGAATTGAAAATATCTTGAGGAAGGAGTGCCCGAATGATTCAAAATTTGGGCCAATTTTGTGTAGAAACGAGTTAGCTATCCAATGGTGTAGTTTGATTTGGAGAAATGCACATTGTCAATTTTACAAAAATCCACAAGTGTTGGGTGGTCACAAAACTGTGGAAGAAAAGTCAACAAATGAGAGTGACGGGCGAATGACGAGTTGCCACGTATTCCAGTTGGGCAGGGCGGCTTGTGGGTGGGTGTAGCTACTAAAATGCAAATTTTGCACTTGGATTTCACCTTTTTCCAATATTCTTTTTCCTACTATAAGTGTTCTTTTGTGTACTTTCAACCTACCGTGTATGATTTTGCAATGGAAGATCATATTTGTAAGAAGTTGTAAGATTTCTCTCAAAGTCACAAGTGAACTAGTAAAAAGTGGATGTCATGTCAAGGCCTCTTTTTCACTCATTTTTTATCCTAAAAATACAAAACTTGTTGTCATGCGTAGGGAACTTGATTATCTTCAGAATTCCAGACAACACCAACTTTCTAAAATAGTATGTGCCCAAGAGAGTCGGTCAAAGCTCATTTTCAGTAGTGAGAAAACAGTGAACCATAGAGTTAGTTTTTAGTTTTTGCAAACACTAGTGGACCATTGGTGATTCTTAAAACTTGGAGTCTTGTCTTCTAACGACGTTCACCAGCCCAATCTTCACATAGAAACCTGCTTTTAATCTAATTTCCACGTAAAATTGGAACTAGAGGACTCCTCCAAGTTGACCACGGAAAATCAAGTCAAAAATATTTTGAAAATCAATTCATTAGGTACATTTAAAAATAAACTCCAGTCTCTCCATGTCTATAGTTTGAATTTTTCAGTGTTAGAGCCTGGGTGTCCAAACTTGGACCCCTCTAAATCTTAGTGGAAACTGGCTCTTGTTGCACTAAAATATAAATGGGTGGATGCATGGCGTGGGTACATTTCTCCATTTGGACAAAATTTCATTCAATTTGAATGAATTTTACCACAGTATTTTGAAAATTATTAGTAAAGCCTCTCGTAAATACCGTGGCCCACAGTATATGGGATGAAGATCTCGGCGCATACCCGGGTAGATAACGGCACAAGCAGGTTATCAACCACACAAGGACACGGTCATCGGATTGCGAGACCGCGAGAACGAAGAACCCGTCTCCCGCCCAAAAGATTTCGAAGTGCGCGTGGTTGTTCAGGGTTCATCAAGGAAATGCTTTACCATTCTCGGATTATGTAGGAATTTTTATTTGCGGGGCATTAATTGCAGTGTGATTTTTTTGGTGAACTTGAAGCTTGCGAAAGAAGCTTGCTAAAGAAGCTTGCAAAACATTACGTTCTGCTCTCCAGGAACATTTGTTCGGGAGGTTGGGAGTGGAGAGTCAAAGTCTTCTGCACTGTGGCGTTTGATTTATGTGATGAAATGTTTGGTGAATTGTAGTTTTGCGAGGGAGTAGGATGGACTGTATTGTAGGCATTTATTTTTTCATTAAAGCGGTGGCTATGTAGTTGAGAGATTGTGGTTTGAAGGAACTGTGGATTTTAGTGGTGATGGATAAGACATAACGAGGTTTCGGGATGTTGAGGTTTAGCGAGTGAATTTGAGCTTGGAGGTAGTTAGCCCTAAATCATTTTGTTACAGAGGAAATGGCTCGGCCTATTCGAGTTTTGAACGTGGCGGAAAAGCCTTCAGTAGCGAAATCCGTAGCAGGGATCTTGTCTCACGGGAACATGCGTGTTCGGAATGGAAGGTCGGTGTACAACAAGATTTTTGAGTTTGCTTACACTATTGGCGGGCAGCAATGCGACATGCTCATGACGTCAGTGACAGGGCATCTCATGGAGCTTGAATTCGAGGATCAGTACCGGAAATGGCACTCCTGTGATCCTGTAGACCTCTTCCAGGCTCCTGTGCGGAAGAAAGTGCCTCAAGTATGGCAGATTCTAGCATATGGTCTTTTTGGTGTTTTTTTTCGTTTGAATTGCTTTGCTATGTTGTTTCTAGGTTTATGAAGCTTGTAAATGCTACTAGGCTATTTGAGGTATGGTATAGAGAGCAGGATTGTACGTTGCGCTAAATACAACGACGCAAATGACCTCTCGGTGATGCTGTGTGACTCTCGCGGGCATCGTGTCGCGGAAGACACGGCTGACCTGCATCGCCCTGAGCGACTAGTTCGAAATCGGAAAGTTTATGTAACTGTGACTTGGTCCGCTGTATTTCTTGAATTAATTTTTGTGACGACGTGAGAGACCAATCTGAATGTGCGTTGTGACAGGTATGAGATGTAATGGTATTGGTGCATCGGTATGCAGGAAAAAATGGATCTGCAGAGGACTTTAGAAGAAGAAGCCAGACACTGCCAATGGCTCGTGCTATGGCTAGATTGTGATCGGGAGGGTGAGAACATCGCATTTGAAGTGGTGGATGTCTGTCGCACCAGTAATGCACGTCTCAACATCTGGAGGGCACATTTTTCTGCTCTCATTGATAGGTCTGGTTTAAATTCAGACCATTTTTGATGTCTTAATGATGTCTGTACTTCTTTTTTCTTCTTCATATAGATGTTAAGTTATAGTTGAGCAGATTGGAGTTGCAAAGCCAGCCTTAGCAAAGAAGATGCCTCTGATGTCATTTGATATCTGAGCGTTATGTGATTTGTGCAGAGAAATACACCATGCAGCCCAAAACCTAGGTCGGCCGAATAAGATGTACGCAGATGCTGTTGATGCTCGCCAGGTCTTAAGCATTGAGAATTATCCCTAGCTTTGGTGTTTTACATCTTTTACTTCTCACGTTTGATAACGGTTAATCATGGACGCGTTTCTAGCTGCCTTCTCCTTCTATAAACATTTTTATTTATTTTTAAATTAAGTAAGAAATTCAATAATTAGAGAATCGAACGCTGCTGTAATTTGTCGGATAGAGTGCTGCTCATGGTGATTTGGCGAAAGTGAAAGGGATTACATTACATACGTGCTTTATGGATTTTTGGTGGATCCAGGAGATTGACTTGCGGATAGGAGCGTCGTTCACGCGGTTCCAAACTATGTTACTCTCAGATTCCTTTATAATGCCATTTGCTGAAGATGATAAGAAACTTGTTTTGAGCTACGGGCCCTGCCAGGTATGAAAATATCTGTGCAAAGAATCATCTCACATTCTGTTGCCGTCAAAAAGTTGCTGATTGTCAGTCAACTTCGACTACCTTCCAGTTTGAATGACTGTAATCAAGAACAGTACAGTACACAAGTACCCCCGATCGTGTTCAATGGCTCTGCGTAGCATATGTGAACAAACCCATAGATTTTTGCTCCAGCTTGACCGTGTCTATACTATCCAAGCACTAGGGAGTGATATGGATTGACCAGGGTGAAGAAGTACTTATTTCATTTTGTTCATTTTAGAGAAGATGCAGTTTTTGCTCATGATCATCTCTCTTTTTGAGTGAGTATTAATGTCTCATCTGGCAAGGCTTGGGCATATTAGAATGTGTGTATAAATAGAATTTATATCTATGCAATGAACACTAAGCAGCAACATGGATGTGTTCAGTTTCCAACATTGGGATTTGTGGTGGAGCGCTATTGGCAAATTCAAGCTCATGTACCAGAGGATTTTTGGGCCATAAAGTGTTTTCACAAGGCAGAGGATGGCAGTGCTGAGTTCACCTGGGCGTACGTCTAATTTCGTCATTTTGCCTTTTGGCCTTTTTGCCTTTTGGCATTTCTGCAGCCAGCCGCAGGAGTGACTGTGTCGGATGTTAATTAATATTTCGTAGATGGTAACGTGAGACCCAGTTCGTTTTCTGCTGTATGATACCCAGAAACTCACTTAACTCGATGTTGAGTGCAGGCGTGGGAGACTTTTTGACGAAATTACTGCCTTCATCCTTTATGAAATGTGCATGGAGGAGCCTACAGCTACAGTAAGTATTAGGAGCAAAGTAGGGAACATGGAATAATTTTGTTTTTTGAGTTTTGAAAGAAAAGGAAGAAATCCATTGCAAAAACACACTGAACTCACCTTACAAAAGGAAAAAGTGGAATTATTAGATTGCCATTTGGTTCTCTGAAACTGAAGATTTTCTGTGGTTTACTTTGTCCCAAATTTGTCATTGACAGGTCTGTCAAGTTACTGGGCAGGAGAAACGAAAATTTCCTCCCGTTCCCCTCAACACTGTTGAATTGCAGAAAAGGGCCTCTCGATATTTTCGAATGGGCTCAGAACAGACTATGAAGGCATGTGTTCATTCAACCACATCAAATTTGATTACGGCAATGTCTGCTTAATTCCTGACTGTGACGACATCTACTGTTTGATAGTAGCTAGCTCTATCACAAAAATTGTAGATTTTGAGGACGTTTGAGGATGTTTGATGACTACTTGTACAGGTGGCGGAGGAGTTATATCAAGCAGGTTTCATCAGTTATCCAAGAACGGAGACAGATAGATTTTCTGAAAATCAAGATTTGCAGGTACTATGTCGACTTAGATATATGAATATTCATCATTATTGGAGTGCCTGCGCTAGCATCGTAGATAACATACAACATTTATAAGCTATTGTTTGTAATGCTCCTCAACAAATCTGAGAAGCTGTACTTTAGTGATTGGTGTGGACAAGCATTTTGGTTCTTAACATTCTACACAATCAAGTTCTAAGGTAAAGTTTATGACCGGATGTTGGTGTGTGTGAGAGAGAGATCCATGATAGTTATGCATGTCTACTTGTATACTCCGCGAGGCTTGGATAGAGGTGGTGGATTGGATTTAGTACGTGCAGGATCTTCCTGGATTTGGTAGAAAAGTCTGGCTCCCACTTAACAAACGACACAATTCGTTCTTAAAAAATCTCCAACAGTACCAAAGAGAGGACGATCAAGGTTTCTGTATGATAAGGAAGAGTCTGAAGGTTTGAAATAGTTAGTGCAATGTCAGTCAGTCTCTGAAACTTGTCCCTACTACATTCTACGGCACTTGTAGCACTAGAGTTGATTGTGCTACTTTTCAACTGCAACAGCAACATCGGTATTTTCTGACATATAGCTTTATGGTGTACTACTGTTGGCAGCTTTTAGTGAATGAGCAAACTAGGCATCCTGCTTGGGGTGAGTATGCACAACGTCTCTTAGACCCTCAGCAACAATTGTGGAAGCAGCCCGGTGATGGAGGTCATGACGATAAGGCACATCCTCCAATTCACCCTACTCGCTTCTCTGAGGGGGAAGCCAACTGGACAAATGACCACTCGGTATGTGTGTATCTAGCATTTCGTACTCTTATATTTCGTAGTTATCATGTTTGCCTGCGAATCCAGAGGGTACCAACATGGTTGACAACTTGACAGCTTAAATGGGATCCTTAGTAGTCATTATGTGCAGTGTTGCTCAGTTGCCAATGCGAGTTAGATATCAACGTGAATGTTGTTTGGGCTGACAATTTGGTGCTTATTAATTTTTTTAATTTTGCATCATTTATTAAGCTATCTTCTCATTGGCGTTCAATTTCTATTGTGTTTTTTTTTTCCTTTCTTTTGACACTTCATTTATCTTTTGATATATTTCGAAATTTCAGCAGTTCAAATCAGTATTTAGTGCTGTGATATCATAGTAGGTATTCACTGGATCCTTGCTGGATGCTGGCAGAGAATCTACGAGCTTGTAGTACGCCATTACCTAGCCTGCGTCTCTCAACCCGCTATTGGGTATGGTACTACTGCAACTGTAGACATTGCTGGAGAGCGGTTCACAGCTACAGGCCTTATGATCACTGCAGTAAGCATTTTTCTGTTAGTGTTGAATAGTCAATTCGTACTCAAGCTATTAAGTTATCGTTTTATAACTTTCTTGGCAACTTGCATTGCCTGAATATTTAAGACATGTGCATTTTATGTATTTTTCTTTGCATGGTACAGAAAAACTATTTGGATGTCTACCGATTTGACAGTTGGGGTACATCTACAATTCCAAAATTTGAAGTGGGACAGCAGGTAGGTTCCTTCACCATAGGCCCTCCATTCATGATATTGCTGTACAAAGTCTTAACCTTTGGACAGGTAAGTAGAAATTCAAATAGCATATACTTCGTGCTCGTTGACTGATCAAGCAGTGGCATCTTGAAAGATGCAGTTGCATGTGGATATTATGTGCTGGAGAAGATCTATTTTGCTGGAAAATAGTGTAGAAATATCTACTCATATCTGCAAATGATATGCGCGTACTGTAGGGATTAATTTTGCATTTGAATAATTGTGAATTGCTTTGTGGCTTGAATTATTGCATCTGTGGTCTTGTGCAGTTTATTCCAACAAGGCTGACATTGGATGTTGGCAGAACGCAGCCTCCACCTTTGCTCAGCGAAGCAGACCTCATTAGTCTTATGGATAAGGTATTGACACACTCATATTGCGTGTTTTTTTTTTTCAGCTAGGATATCGAGTTATGTGCTGATAAGCCTGGGATTTTGGCATTCCTAACCGATGACATGGTGAACTTACATTTTCTGGTATCTGATCTGATAATGATGGGATTTCAAGTTTTTGACTCCTGGTTAAGAAGGCCTCTCAAATAGGATGGGTCCTACTGGCTTTTTTGCGAGTCTTTTATTTTAGTAATGAAGTCTTGAAATGTGTTTTTGAGTTATGCATTCATCATGGTCAAATCCGACAACATGATAGGTTTGAGAGTGTACTTCATTTGGTTTTTTTTTCCTTCTCCTAGATGCTGACAGGAACTAAATAGGCAGGGATAGGTACAGATGCAACTATGCATGACCACATCAAGAAGTTATTGGATCGATGCTATGCAACAAAAGATGCGAATACTCGTTTTTGTCCCACAACCCTTGTAAGCTCTCTCCCCTCTCGACCAGAACCAAGTTTAACGAGGAGCCTGAAGCACTCTCTTGCACCTGCACTCCAGCAGAAGACAGATTAAAGAAATTTGAACTAAAGGATAATGTCAGGTTGACCTTATTGTTATATTTCAGTAAAACTATCAGATATAATTAACATTGCATTTGAAGCAGTTCGCTTGTCATCACACCGGATAGAATGATGAGGTGGTCCAGAACTGATGTAGTATATGGTGAATTGAGAATGGCAGTAAGCCAACACACTCTAATATATTAAGTAGTAAGATTTCAAAGAGCACCAAAACATGTTTAACTTCTATGCTCTAATATATTAAAAGATGCAATATGCTCTAATACATTAAAAGATGCATCTTTTAATACATTAGAACTCCAATTATAGTGATATTGTGTCGAAATATCTTTCATTTAGTTATGTGATTCCGAATGCGCACTGGAACCTTTCGCTATAGTAACACAGTGATTGCAAAAAATATGTGCTCTTGTCCTTACGATATCTGCATTTTCTTTTGATTGCAGGGAGAGGCTTTGGTTATGGGATATGATACCATGGGGTAAGTCTCTAGTAGGCTGAAATTTCGGCATCACATCTCTGCTATTGACAAGTTGAGATCCCATTACAATGTAATAGTTCAATATTGTCAAGTGGAAGTTCTACAGATGAGTGACATAGCCTGTACGAGCTGTTCCAATTTCTTTCAGAATTCATTAGCATGTGGCCTAATCTTGTGACATTCTGTAGAGGAAATGCGGTACTTTGTCTATTATCATGATTATTTAATTTGATAGGTGAGTATATATCTACAAGTAACCCCAATTATAGCTTGTCAGCTTCAGTCACCAAGTGTTGTCTCGGCATGGTGGCTGTCAAAATTTTCATGTGAGGGTTCAGTTCTTCTGAGAGGAATCAGGGGCAGTCCATATTAACGACCCCTCCCAATATTCACTCCTCAGATAGACAGACAATCGTACACATAGACTTCCATAAAATTTTGATCTTGTTATTGATTTTCTGTGACTTATAGAAGTGCTGGCCGGGAAGGTTTCTCTCTCACCTTATTTACTTATGTCTTCATTTTGGCTGCACTTGGCGTTTGCATTTAGTTATTCCGCTAACGACTTGCTTTGTGTTGTTCTTAGACATGAGCTGTGGAAGCCTAATCTTCGGGCTCTCATGGAGAGCGACATGAAAGCTGTAAGCGATGGTAGGAAAACAAGGCCTCAGGTTCTCGGGACAGCATTGGAAGGGATGAAAAGTCTCTTCATTAGTGTACGTTTGCAACCCCCAATACTATGCTCTTTATAGTGCTATGTCAACAATGATTTTGCTGTTAAGAGATGAAGCATTGGTAAGATTTATTTATATTTATATTTATATTTTTTGGTTCTGGCAGGCCAGAACACAAAAGGAAAAGCTCTTGGATGCGATGGGTATTTTCTTTGAAAGGTGAGTCTCTACACCTAGGCCATATCTTCATTCTTTAAACTGAAATGTATATTGCCATCTACGCAAGCTATACAATACAATATTCACATGTCATGCAGCATTTGGGTGCCTCGTGCAGCATGAGCGTCAAGCTGCGTACTCTTTGGCAAAGTACCTACTTTTTAAATAGGCTAGAAAGTCAATACTGTTGTTTTTTTGTAGGTCTGTGGGCGGGGGTGAGCAACGACAAGCAGGGGAAAGGGTGCGGCTCTGTCCGTTATGTCAGCAAAACAGCATGCTTCTTCGGAAAAAGCCGGTGGGTAATTCAAGATCTCAGTATAACTTAGTGTGGGGTGATGAGCTGTAGAGCATTGCCATATTGCTTTGCAAGGAATTGACTCTGTTGAACAGTTTTCTTTCAGAACTTTGTTGTCCATTCTCTAATTTTGGATTCGAAACTGATGCTGGCAGGATGGCAAATTTATGGTTGGATGCTCCGGTTATCCGAATGTAAGTCATGATTTGTGATTGCTTGCATTCAAAACTCAAAATTTAGCAGTCAGCACTTGTCTTTGAATAAAATGCATCCATGAGATTGAGACTGGAAGGTGGTCTGGCAGTGCAGAAATGTGGTGTGGTTACCTGGACCTGCAATTGAGGCTACTGTTACCAATCAGCCTTGCCCTTCTTGTGGACCTGGTAATACTTACGAGTAGAATCTTTCCCTTTTCAAACACGTTTTCCGCTCACCTATGTATGCTGGAATGTTTCAAGTGTCACAATAATAGCTGTCATGCTGATTTCAATATGGGCTTAATGCCTGATCTTTAGCTTATTGTACTTATAACTTTGTACTTGTACTTATAACTTAGGGCTTATTCGTATGAAGTGCCATTTGTGTCAGTTACTGACTCTGTGATTGGTTTTGGCAAATACAGATGCTCTTATGTGAGTATCGATCTGATTCTAATATTCGGATTGATTTGGTGTATCCAGGCCAGGTTTTGAAGATATATTTAAAATTTCGTAGAGCTGAAATTCCTCCCAACTTCGATGTTGAACATACAGGTAACGTGTTCCTGAGTTAATGCAGCCAGGGAACTTTTCATGATCACCATCTTATCCCATAATGAGTTCATCACCCGAATAATATTTCTTGATTCAGTTTATTGTATACATGAGTGGAAATCTTTTCCCGGACAACTATGGTGGATGTTAGGTGGATGACCTAATAACCGACGTGTACTATAAACCAACGATATCTCCAACATGTGTTCATTGAAAGCTTCTAATTCTATACCAGTACTAGATTTGCGTGAAAAGCTTAAAGCGTTGGTTTATGGGCCATCCACTATACAGTGCTCTTCAGTGGTAGCGGAATTCAGAGTCAAAAGACTATTTATGATTCGTGCTCAAAGTAGAAGTAGAGAAGCTTCTTACCCTAGGGTTTTCTCAGTCAACGCAGTGAATAGATGCTAATTCATGATCAGGAAAGGGACGAAAATTTTAAACTGATCCAAAAGTAGTGGATATCGTTCTCTTTTATTGTTCAGTACAGTGAGTTCGATGACTGATATTCTCATATCACCTTTTTTGTAGGTTGTGTGGGCTGTGATCGGGTTATCAAGGAGTTGATTGAAATATGCGGCACAGGTCCACGCCCTACTCCAGGTATGACCCATTTAGTCTGAATTTGTGATTGATACTATTATGCAATGTAGTTATGCTTATGACTTGGTATTAATGTGTGGTGTAAGTGTTAAGTATCCGTTCTAATTGATTTATTGTTAGAGAAATTTATGTCTTTACTCTCAGAAAGCCAATATTGTTGGATTAATGTTTGATGGTTCCCGTTATTAAGTCATTTTTGCATCACTACTAATGTACAGTTCGACTGCTGGGCATAGATATTATCGTGTAGCAGTAATAGATCTGTAACTTTGCTGGATTCTTATGGTTCAACTGATGCAACGGGAGAGCTTGCAATGTTCAGGAGGTACTGGACCACCCACTGGCCAACATACTAGGCCGGGCATACCAAGGGGATTTCCAAATACACCTGGTAATGGAAACACAGCTACTGGTAGTGCAAATGCACCAGGAAGCAACAATGGTTTTGGTAACAGCGGTTCCTTTGCAAGTGGACGGGATGTAAATCAAAGGAATTGCACAAACTGCGGGCAAGCGGGACATTACAATATGGATTGCCCCCGCAATCAGCAAGGCCGTATTCCTAACCGAGTTCAAGATCGGAGACGGAATGACTCATCCGTGTCTCCTGCTTCAGGTTGGACAATGTGACATTTTTAATGGCCTCTCTGGATTCATTTTGGATAGTCAAATTTATGTCACAAGCCCATTTTCATTCCAAGAGGGGCAAGCATGACGTATCCAATAGCAATTATCTAACTATGTTTGCTTCTACTTGGCAGCATCAGCAGCAACTGGAGCTGTACGCTGCGAGTGTGACAAGCCTTGCAAGTTACTGACTGCCAACACGGAGGCAAACCGTGGCAGACGCTTTCACCGCTGTTCGACTGGTGATTGTGAATTTTTTCAGTAAGGAACCAATCCACTCTTTCATGGTAAAAAAAGCATGAAATTAGACAATCTTCTGGTAACAAATTCATGAATAGAAGTTATTTTTTAGATTGTGGAAATTATTTGTCACTAGATCCTTTGCAGCCTCCATCGCAGAGGTCTTGACCTCTCCATGGTGGTTTGTATTTTCAGATGGGAAGACGCTCCAGGTGCTCATGCTCCAGAACCAGAGCCAATACCAACCCAAAGAGGTCAAGCACGGGGACAAGGGAGAGGTCAGGGTGGTCGCAGGGGTCGAGCAACATCGAGAGCTAGTGGAAGATCCACGAGTTCCAGAACTGTAATAAGCTCAAGCTCTGGGAGCTCCAGGTCTAGCGGGACTCGCGGAGCACAATCTCATTCTACAAGGGCCACTTTCGTTAGCGCAACTGGAGATAACGGTAGTGTCTGCTTCAGGTGTAATCAAAGTGGACACTGGGCAAATGCATGTCCAACTCGAAACATGTAACGGTTCAGGAGGGAACGGAGCGCTGCAAGGGAACGGCAGACAGGAACGCAGCTCGCGGGAACGAAACCACAGTGAGGGAACGCCGCAAGGGAACGGGCGGGCGGGCAGTGGGGCGCAAGTCCCTCACTAGAGGCGAGGTGCGCCGCCTTTTCCGCCGCCTTTCGCGCTACTCTCCCAACTCGCTCAACTCGCAAGGATGTTGCTGTGAGCTTTTGTGAGGAAGGGATCTGCACCATAGTACCGTAGTGTGAGGCAGGCACCATGCCCCGAAGAGGTGGTCGGAAGCGTGGGGCCGGCCGTGGTAGGACCGGCGGAGGAAGCGGAGGAGTTGACGATCATCCTGAGGTCGAAAACCTTTTCACCTAATCTTGGCCCAAGATCCTCTCTTGGTACTTCGCATAATCCACCTCCGCCTTGAAGACTTCATCTGAGACTTTCCTATTGAAAGCCAGAGAAAAAATATCCTCCCATGCGGCACGTAGGATCATCGTCTGGAGCAGACGGCGCATGCTAAGGCACGCATTGGCAGCCAGGGTCCCTACGTGCTGCATGGGAGAATATTTTTTCTCTGGCTTTCAATAGGAAAGTCTCAGATGAGGTCTTCAAGGCGGAGGTGGATTATGCGAAGTACCAAGAGAGGATCCTGGGCCAAGATTAGGTGAAAAGGTTTTAATTTGCGGAGTTTTATCCTTTTAGTCTTTAGAAGCAGCTCTAGTGGGGCTCGGTTTTGCGTATGCTGTGGCACTTGGATTTGTCGATGATGATGGATTAGAGAGTACATTCTTGACTACAGTTGGCGCATGATTTCTGCTTGTTTTTTTATATAATTTTCACCGTGATTTGAAAGATGGAGTCTTAGTTTGAGTCGTGTTGGTGTTTCGATTGAAAGGAGTTGTATTTGGTTGTGGTTGGAATGGTCATGCTAGAGCAGATGGTTCTGTTTCTCATTCTTTGTAGTCGTTTTCTGTCTTCTGAATTATCGTCATTTAGGTTGAGTGCGCTTCAAGGCGAACTAATTTACACTGTCGTGGTGCAAGCTACCAGGTCAGAGTTGCGATTTCCTGTGGATTTGTTGCGATAAACATAATCAATCTCCAAGAACCTCAGTGCAGGTGCAGCAATGGAATGCAAACGAATCTTGTTCTTATGTGTTGTGTTCGTCATGGACATGGAAGATCCTCTTGAAGTGGAGGATTCTTTTATCCATGAGCATTCGGGTATCAGTTTTGGGGTTCCCGTCATATGAAACCGTCTGCTGAATCACTGTTCTTCGTCCATGACGAACTTTGTAGCCCTTGACGGGGTGAATTTCTGGCCATACTAGTGCATGATCATGTACTATGTATCTGCAACGATTTATCTGATTATTCCTTTTCACGATGTACAGTAGTGTTATCCGCTTTTTCTCTCTGTTCCCCCTCTGCAGACGATTACAGGTAAACCAATGAGGGTCTGTGTATTGAGCTTGTGGCTATAACAGTTGGCTTTTTGAGGTCTGTAGTGCAGAGTTATGAACTGAGCTTCGTGATCTGATACAAGGAATACAAAATCCTAGGTGAGATATCTCTCCAACCCCCAAAGATAAATAATCCAAAAACCAGCAATGAGCAGCAATGCAGGTGAAAAATGAGCTTACTTGGGCCTACCTTTTGGCTTGGATGTCCTAACCAAGCCCCGTGCTAGTGATTGAATTGAAAACAAAATTGAGTTGTCTTGAAAGAATCAAACGAGAATCTAATCCGATTAAATTGAGTTGTATGTAAGACCCACTTTATACTTCAGGTTGGATTGAGGGCCGGCCCGAACTCTTTAAATTTCAACCAATAAGATCGCTCGATTCTTTCAAATTCAGCCCAAGGGCTTTACACTAGGGCCAAGTCGGAAGGAGCAATTTTCCTATGTGGCATGATTTTGGCGCCAAATCTTTGGGCGAGTTTGATGAAATCGGGATAAGGTTTGTCATGGCCCGAACTCCAAACTTGGGCCGGATTGAATTGGGCTGGCCTTCCATCCAGCCCCAACCTGTGTATAAAGTGGGTCTAAGTCCCATGATTTACCCTTTAACGTCCTGATTCAACATTGATTTTGAACATGCGTTATAAATTGTTTGATGAATAACAAAAATGGAGTTGATGTACAAAGTTAAGTTGTATATGTCAATGTGAAGATCACATTTTGTACGGTTGGATTTATCATATTTTTTTATCAATAAATTGTTATTAAATTTTCAATCTTTTCATTTGAAATTCAATTAAATTCCCAAATTAAAAACAAAGAATTGGAAATTGTTGTAATGAATTTAGAATTACATGTACTACAAGATGGTATGATTTCCATTATTTGATTCTACTTATTTTGAAAAATCATGTTTAATGTCAAACTTTTTGAACTAAGAATGAAACTTGAATCAACAATGTTATTTGGATGGATGAAAATTGTATAGGATGTAGTCAAAAGAAAGGTTACAATTTATTCATCGTCCGTTATCTGGATGGAGGCTCCTTAAAGGATTAAATGTTGATCCTATCACAAGTTGAGTTTGAAAGTAACTATTGAGACCGCATGCAATGAATCAAGCCATGAAGTAGAATGGTAATGCAAAGCTAAATACAGTGACTGTCAAAACTGATCATACATTGGATAATTACAAGTTCGATTGTCATTAATTGCAATCTGGCAAGTGGCATGCTCTGGTTTAGAGGTTAATCACAATCTATTATAAGCTGAGATACTTATCAACGTAATTGTACAGATGGCAATGCATTTGTGTGGACAGATGGATGGTTAGTGACCATCTCTCTCATTTGATCACTTTTGACACTCCATGAAATGCAATATCTCATGAAGTGATGTGCACAGATTTGTGAGAGATCTTCCACTGGCACTCATAGAACTTTGAATTCTCTAGTCTCTGATAGCTGTGTACACAATTATTGCTACTGTATAGGCCTTCTTCTTTAGTGTTTCAAGATGCCCAAAGCATTATCTCGAAAAACTCAAGATAACATAGTTTCGATGCTCCAGAGAGGATATTCACACAGGGAGATAGCAAATACTTTGCATGTGAGTGTGGGAAGTGTTCATAACCTTCGTCAGGTACATGTTTCAGATGTAAACCGCTTGCGTGGAGGTAGACCTCGAAAGTTGAATAGAGCACAGGAACGAAGGTGTGTATTAGAAATGGTGAGGGGAAGAGTGGGTACTTGTGCAGATTTAGCAAGGTCTTCGCAACAAGTATTGGGAGTGAAAGTGAGCTCTCATACTATCAAACGTGCACTTCATAGAGCTGGTTTACGTTCGCAAACAAAGGTCAAAAAACCACATCTTTCTCTCAAAAATGTAAAGGCACGTTTAGAGTTCGCTAGTGTCCACGAACACTGGACCATAGAGGATTGGAGTCGAGTAATCTTCTCAGACGAGTGTAAAATCAACCGCTTCAACTCAGACGGAAGAGTTTGGTGTTGGACACGAGAGGCGATGCCGCTTTCGGAACGAACTATCAGTCAAACAGTGAAACATGGAGGTGGAGGGATTATGGTTTGGGGGTGTATGTGCATGCATGGACCTGGATTGATATGCAAAGTGGAGGGGCGCATTAATCAGATTCGTTATCGTGACATTCTAGAGGAAAATGTCCACAGGGTAATTTCCAAGTTCAACTTAGACCGTTCTCGTGTTATCTTTCAACAAGACAATGCTCCCATTCACACAACAAAGATGCTTCAAGAGTGGTTCTCACGGCAACCTTTTGCTCTTCTACCTTGGCCTGCTCAATCGCCTGATTTGAATCCCATTGAACACCTTTGGTCAATTCTCAAACGGAGACTCAATCAATATGAGAGACCTCCAAATGGATTATTAGAATTATGGAATCGTGTGGTAGAAGTTTTCCACTCAATTACACCAGATGATTGTAGGAGGCTTGTAGAAAGTATGCCACATAGAATTGCAGCTGTAAAAGCAGCAAAAGGGAGGTGGACAAAGTATTGAGAGATCATCTTTCATGGGTTGGCAAAACTGATCAAATGCCTAGGTGGACTTTGGATTTTTCTCAATCTGTTTAGAGCTCTAATATGGAAGGCGTATTTCCTCTAATATGTACTATTTATTACATAGTATGTTAATAAAATTACCAGCTCCATTTTTATGTGTTCATTTCTTGTCCACCAAGGATTGAATGAAGTGTTTGCAAATGTTTGATCAGTTTTGACAGTCACTGTATGATTCATTTTTTATGCAGATGAGTTAATAGTCAACTTCTGCTTGTTGAGAACTCAATTCAATTATGCTTGCATACACATGAGGTTCATTTTACAAACTCAACTAGATTTCTCAACTCAAATGTGAGCGTAGAGGAGGCCTATAAATCATTCATTTAAAAAAACATGTTTTAAATTTATACATTTTATAATGTGTAAGTCCAAAGCATGTGTTTGAAGCATTCTTCATTATGAAAAATTTGTCCTCATAGCTTGGATGTGCATTATTACATTTAAAGACCAATTTTGTATTTAGTTTGGAGTTTGAATTTCATGCATCTTAACCCCTAAGTGACAAAAGACCATTTTTTGATCGGTGCCCTTTTTTACGGGCTATCCAAGATGAAAAATAAATTTGTAAAAAATCATAAATTATTTTCAACCCAATTTGAATCATGCCAATCCAAGTTAAGGTAGGATGTCCTAAAACCACCAACTTAAGAAACATGGCCTCATATTTTCCAGGTTATTTTATGAGAAATATTTTTCGGTCATTCGGAAAAAGATTTCTCACGGAATGCACAAATTTTTGCAATTTTATTTCCAATATTCAAATTGATACAAATTTTTGAAGTGAAAAGAACTTCATCACCCAAATCAGACCTTTAGGTTTCGCCATGACCACACCATGTGATACTAATTTTCACTCATAATGATACCCAAAAACACCAACTATTTTTTCGCAATGCTTGGTATGCCATTGGTCTACTTGAATGGTGAAATTGGCGGTTTTGAGTCTCAACTGTGGTGGCCCCAAGAAAGGTCTACATGTCATAATTGGGGGGAGGGATGGAGGAGTGGGTGGTTTTAGGACATCCTACTATATACTCCACCAAAGAGAATTTTCAAAGACAAAGACCTCAATATTGTCTTGGTATTATAAAACTTATCACTTGGGGAAACTAATGATATCATCTCTTTTGCTTTTTTATTATTATTTTAGAATAGAATGTCTAGTTTAACCAATCATACCATATTTTAAATTCTAAAAATAAAATTTGTAATTTTAGTGAACGTTAAATGGTAAATTCTTCTAAATTCATGAAATGAGTATCTAAAACATTTTTTGAAAGTTTGACCATACAGATAATTACTAAACATCATCCTTCTCATTTTCTCTTTTGAACCAAACTTCGTTGAAGTTGTAGGAGTAATATTTTATAATACATTTAGGTTTTACCCTTACCTCCTCTGTTATTTAGAGGTTAAGGCTTGGTTAAATATATATGTATATATATATAAATATATATATAAAAAAAATAAAAATAAAAAATAAAAAATAAAAAATAAAAAAAAATAAAAATAAAAAAAAATATATATATATATATATATATATATATATAAATATAAGGGCAATCTGGACTTTTAAGGGTTAAGGCTTAATAAGTACATGGCAACTAATAAAAATTGTTTAAATTTTTTTTGTAATAATAATTTTATCTTTCCTTTTCTACTTCTACTTAATTGGGTAGCAAAAGTAAATGATCTCCTGCATGGGTGGTAACATTTGCACTAAAAACCACAAAGTAGTCATAGGATCACTGGTTTGGAGCAAGGGTGGAGAACGATTCTCTTAACGGCATCTTTACACTAGAGGCAAGAAGCCGTGAAGAGAGAAATTTCAGTCAATGGGAGGCCTAAAAACCGAGAAAATCAAAGATGTCATTTTACACCCGAAATTTTCAATTCATGGGACGGAAGGAGGAGAAAAGCCCACCTCAAGAGGTGGGTCTAATGCAAAATCTGGAGGGCCTATACACTGTATAGGTAGATTAGTGTTAGATAATTATATGATTTGAAAATATTATAGATTTTTACTCTTGACAAAAAAAATTACTAAAGACATTGATTCCAATACTATTGAAAGATCCCCATCTTGACCAATATAGAGGGTAAAAAAATTGGTCAACAATATAAACTTACAACATGTTTATGTAAATTAGTGTATCTAACACTAATCTACCTGTATCTGTAGTGTAAAGAGGGCCTAATTCTTCAATTTTCCAAGCTTGTCGTGGGACAGAGGTAGAGGGAGTTTGTAACTGCAGGGCGCTGGGACCTGGTCTAACGTGCGTATCTCATTCTCATCTATTAACGAGACCATTCATCCCGTCATCATCCATCCACGACGGTTCATTCATCGATGAGGGTTTAGGGTTTTAGGGTTTGGGGGTGGAAGGAAGTCCATAGCCACGGTGAGATTGAAGCTCTTCATTTGCCGAGGAGTTTGCTCTGGCAGCTCATCGGATTGTTGAATTATCGACGTTCTTCACGTGGTAATCAGATGGCTTCGCTTGTGTCGAAGCGCAAGCTAAGGTCCCAAGGTCCTCCGTCGCCGTTTGTGAAAGAGGGACCTATCCCAGAAGACGAGGGACCTATCCCAGAAGTCATAGTGGCTGGTGACGACAGTGATTCCGACCCTGAGATTTCGACAGACGGCGAGGATGCTGTGAGTATGGGCGACGACGAGGAGGATGATGAAGAAGAAGAATCTGGGAGCGATGGTGATTCCCAGGGGTTAGTGAACGTCAACTTTCTGCATTCTCCCGTTACATGTTGTGGCTAGGTCTTCATTTCATTAATTGGAAGCTCTCGCTGCAACAGGTCTGATTACGCCAGCGGCGACGAAGGCGATGAATCCAGCGGCGAGGAAGAGGAGGTTGACGAAGAAGTCCGGAACTTCGTCCTTGACGTCATGAAAGATTATTTGACAAGTGCTGGAGCAAAAGATGCAGAGGACGCTGGAGATCATGAAAGCGAAGGAAATGGCGTCAGTGAACTTGATAATCAAACCGCCACGGTCGAGGAAAGCGATTCTTCAGAAGATGAGGTATGAAGTGTATCATAATGATGTACTCCCTCCGTCCCAAAGTTATTGTCATGTTTGAAAGTCATGTTTGAAAGTGCTTTTTTAAGTAGGTCATATTGTAAGAAACATGATTAAAAAAGGTTCCAAATTACGTCACTAGAATGATTGAAGAACATTGCATGTGTTCATTGCAACCTACATAAAATTAGCCACAAGGAAGTACTTTTCTGACCTACTTAAAAAAGCACTTTCAAACATGACAATAACTTTGGGACGGAGTGAGTAGACTCTTTTATTCCCGAATTGGCAGGAAGTTAAGTAATTAAATGCTTTGGATATATCTGATCTTGTGCAATACTCTTTTTAATGCTCGTATTGAAGAAATGTGTGCAGCTGTTTTCATTGACATAGCTGGCCCTGTAACTCCTGTGAACGTTCTTGTAGAACTAGGGTTTTCTGTTGCAGATTCACAGCGATGTTTTGGCATTCTTACAGCTTTCTTTTGACTCAACCAATGACAGGTGCCAGATAGGAACACAGTTGGGGATGTGCCGCTGGAGTGGTACAAAAACGAGGATCACATTGGTTATACCAAAGAAGGGCTTAAAATTAAGAAGCAAGCGCGACGCGACCAGCTTGATACATTTTTGGCTCGCACAGATGACCCTAATGAATGGTAAGATGTTTCATCGAGCTTGTTTTCAGACTTAGGATATGTTTTTCCTTTGTACTTCGCAGACGTTGTCAGGTAAATGAGACAATAGCTGTTGAAAGCTAATAGGATCCAAAATTATTATTTGATTAAAGTTGCACAAAACATTACCGCATGCTCGGTTTCAAGTATTCAAGCATGGACCACAGAATTGTTGTATGCTGGACGCAAGTTGGTTTGTTCTTGATATCTAATGAGATAGTTTGGAAGTTTTTATGAGGGAGTAGGTTTTGGCCCGAAGACTTTGTTGCGGTAGTACATTTGTGCCCGGTCTTTGTTGATAATCCTAATTTAGTTAGGGTTGGCGTAACGCCGTGAATTTGAGGGTCGAGGGTTGCCGTGCATTTATATAAGTTCGATGGGTTTCACGAATTGACAAACTCTTTAAATATTTCTTTTCAGGAAGAAGGTTTATGACGAGTATAATGATGAGGAAGTGGAGCTGACTAAAGAAGAAATAGATATGATTCGGCGACTTCGACAGGGAAAAATTCCTCATGCAGAGGTCAATCCATATGAGGTTAGAAACGCTGATAAGTATTGTCTGTGCTTGCCCTCACTAGGGAGAATAATTTGTTGTTTAACAAGGAACTTGTGTGATGTGCTTATTACTGAATATTTTGTGGTCCATCAGTACATGTCAGTACATCAGCCGTTTTATTAACCCATCTTGCCACTGTGCTGTAGCCATATATTGACTGGTTTGAGTACGAAGACAAAGGGCATCCTCTATCAAGTGCTCCGGAGCCTAAGCGAAGGTTTATCCCATCAAAATGGGAGGCTAAGAAGGTACTAGTAACCTCAATGCCCTGACTCTTGATGTTTTACTTATCAATGACCTACCTCATGGACAAAAGGATTGCATGGAAGATGTAGTTGCCTCAAATTTGCGGTGCAGCAGCAACAGGTGTCTCATCACATGCACTTTATATTCACTTAAAAGACAACATTATCTAATCTCATGGTTGGTACTTATTTGAGCAGCTATCACAGTGGGATAATTATTCTGAAGTGACGTACTTGTTCATGACAGTATTTTAGTGTTTGTGTGTGGTGTTTTGTGCTGAGTAGCTTGAATGCCTTCACTTCCAGCCAAAGATTTGCAGGGAATATTTGTTTATCACCGAAGTGCTGTGAATTATATTGCAGGTTGTGAAACTGGTTCGAGCTATAAGGAAGGGGTGGATTAAACTGGATAAACCTAAGGAGAAGCCCGAGTTTTATCTGATGTGGGGTGACGATCTGAAAACTTCAGACAAGACTGCCAATGGACTGGCGTATATTCCAGCTCCCAAGCCCAAACTGCCAGGTATATAATTTTCCACACATAGCCCCATTTCAAGTACAACAAGCAGAAATTAAAGGGGTTTTTTAATTGCGGTTTGCGTGAAACAAATTTAAGCACGTGTATTTTACTTTCATCTTTTTAGCTTCTTATTCGGACAACTTGCTCGGATGGATGTTTGTACAGGACATGATGAATCATACAACCCCCCAGTCGAATATATCCCTACACCAGAGGAAGTGAAATCTTATGAATCCATGTATGAAGAAGATCGACCCAAATTTATCCCGAAAAGGTATTGTTACTGATCTTTGCTATACCTTATAGATTAACTTCCTTGTGTTCCTCACCCTTTCCATCATGAGAATGCATCCTGTCGTGACTTTTATTTCAGATTATTCAGTCCTGCCTTGATGTATTTATCGATATTGTGCATTTTTACGTAGTATTGATTTGGTTGGTAATTTGTAATCGAGAAATGCTACTCGTATCGAAGGTTAATAGTGTACCACGGTTGCTGTCTTGCTCCGCAGGTTTCCATCACTTCGTCAAGTTCCAGCTTATCCCAAGTATATAAATGAGATTTTTGAGCGGTGTCTGGACCTCTATTTATGTCCGCGTCAGAAGAAAGACAGGGTATGCATCTACATACTATTTTCCCTTTATCTCTAGTTTTGGGCTAACGTGAGTTTGAACGAATTATTTGTCTTCTAATATGGAAAACAAAGATCTTGGACCATGCTTTTCTTTTCCTGTTCTGATTAGTTAAGCTCCAACTAAATTATGTCTTTGCATCCCTCAGAAACATTTCGATCCAGAGACACTCATACCAAAGCTTCCTAAACCAAAAGATTTGCAACCGTATCCATCAACTTGTTATATGGAATACCGAGGCCATGGTGCGGCAGTTACCTCAATGTCCGTTGACAGTACTGGGGAGTGGCTTGCAACAGGTGCGTAATTCATGTCAGGTTTCATTTCAGTAGATCGTGTATGACGTGATGTTTGTGAATTTGTTAAGCATAAGAAGCCTTGTGATTTTCCTATCTATTTCAGCAAGCCTTTTACAGAGGGAGGGCGAGAGATTCTCTTATGGCTCTATCATGAATTGTAATTTGCACGTCTTGTCTTAACCCCTAAAGATCCTCACCTCTTTTGCAAAAGTCAAAGCACTATAATTTGCATACTTTAAATATCACATTGAATGATTTATAATTTTTCATAGATAATCATCGACATTATGAAGGTATGACAAAATTTTCAACATGATTGGAAGATAGTTTGAATATTTACAAATTTTATGATGTAAACAAGGTAAAAATTCAAAATAAATATGTTTTTGTCAAATTTAATATCAAAAATTATATTTAAGGTAGATAAAATTGAAGGTGAAGAAATTAAAAGAGACTTATGATTGAAGCATCTTTAGAAAGCCCTTTGTATTTTGGACACTCAAAATTCAAAGTTCTCAAGGGTGGAAAAGCTTCAAATGAAGTTTATTCTCCAATCCCAACGGTCAAAAGATGTATCATAACTTAACTTAAACATCTAATGAAAACACCAACTACAATAAAGCTAAGACACTTGATTTTTGGGGCCTTTGACCAAAAATCAAGCATAATTGGGTTGATTGGTCCTTTAGGGGTTAATCGTTGTGTCATGAGATGAGAGTTCTCAAGATACAATACAGTAGCACAGCTGATTGCAATTTACTCTAGGCTCTCTAGGGTCTGAGTTGATTTTTTGGATAGTTTATCGTCACCTCTTGTAGTCACTTTCTCACGATGCCTGCAACAGGCAGTGAGTGCTAAAAGTTAAAAGTAGCCTGGTGCCTCACATTCTCTTTGGTCTGAATTAGTGATTGTTTTAGTCTATCGTGACCTTCTCTCTGTCCGGTCTCCTCTTTGGTTTTAGACACCTTCCCTCTTCTCAGACAGCTGGAAAGAAGTAGTTGAGGCAAGAGATGACCAAATTTACACGATGCTTGCAACAGGCAGTGAGTGCTAAAAGTTAAAAGTAGCCTGATGCCTCACATTCTTTTTGGTCTGAATTAGTGATTGGCTTAGTCTATCGTGACCTTCTCTCTGTCTTTGGCTTTAGACGATTGGAAAGTATAAACTGTACATGATGTCTGAAAAAGGCCATTGAGTGCAAAGTCAAAAGTAGCCTGATGCCATACTCCTGGATTGTAGTTGTTCTCTTTAGATGCTTTTTTTTTTTTCTTCTGTTAATTGGTTTTGTGATACATGCATGAGTTTTCTCGTGAATCTACTGCAAAGTTAGGCATTTGGGAGCAAACTGATTGTAAGGGTTGTAGTTTGCACAGTTGAATATCAACTTGATAGTTTTCGGTGTATGGTGTTACCTCGTACAGCGGGAAAGCCTACACGTTTATGTTCTAACAAGGTAGGAATGGGAACATTTGTGTAGGTTCCATGGATGGTACTGTGCGACTCTGGGATGTGCAATCAGGTCGGTGTCGGAAAGTGTGGGACTTTGGATCGAAGATCAACAATGTGCAGTGGAATCCTAATCCACAAATTAATATTTTGGGTGTTGCAGTGTATGTTACCAAATCACCATCCTGGATATGGTCTTGAAAAACTCCTCATATTTCCAATCAATTTCATCTATATAGCTTCTCTGATGCTCTGTTCTAAACTAGTGGATGTCAAACATTTGCTTTGATTTCAGGGACAAAGATGTGGTGTTGTTACCAACTGAGCTGGGTGAGGAAGAAGATAGTGCGAATGTATCTGCCTTGTTGACACTCAAAACTCAGGACACCCCCGAGAAAGAAGCAGGTTAATCTCAACCGATCTCATATTCCAGCAACCTTGCACAAAGTAGCCCACAAGATTTTTTGGCTCCTATCTCTCAATTTGATGCACGCTGAAACGTTTGCCTCAGTGGTAGGTCTGTTGTTCTTTTCATTTTCTGTTTGGAATTGTGTGATATCTTTTGACGTTTGAATACTTCTGTTGCAGAATCATCACCACTGGCAACCTGGGGTTTGGATGAGAAATTTAAAAGCTTAAGAGTGCGACAGCCATTTGTACGTTCCTTTCCTTGATGCGATAAAAATGGTTATTCTTGCTCACATACTTGTCTTGATGGTGGTTAGAAGGGACTGGAAATGATATTTGATTGAGTTGTGGATTTGGCTAATGCCTCTTCTGAAGTTCTGGGATGTTTTCTATTGAATACTTATCAACCTTGAATCACCCACTTTGAACTTTGCACTCTGGAATTTGACGTGAACGTAGTAACATGATCTTGTACTTCGTGGGCTTCGGCAGGTTGTGACTTCACTAGTGTGGCATCACAAGGGAGACTATTTTGCCACTGTTGCACCTGATGATATCCTGCTCACCTTGTTGCTTTTATCTCTTTGTCTACGTTTTACATTACAGTTACATGACAAATGTCTGCTTTGGAACCTTTAGCAGAATGTTGTGAATATTTTCCTTAACCTGTTGACTGCACGAATTACGAAATCAGTGTTAGTGCACCAGCTTACGAAACAACAATCTCAGAATCCATTCCGAAAGCATCATGGACGTGTAGTGCGAGTGTTGTTCCACCCACAGCGTCCTTTCCTATTTGTAGCGACAAAGATGCACGTGCGGATCTATAACTTGGCCAAGCAAGAGCTCGCGAAAAAGCTAATGACTAGCCTAAATGAAATATCCTCAATGGCAATTCATTCTGGAGGTCAGTTTTGGAACTGAATTTCTAAAGTTCGTTTTCATGTCATTGGTGATGCTCTTACGAGGATTGTGTATGCTCTCTTTGAGTTGTGGCCTCGTTTGGTACCGCCCTTTGGCCGACTGTCTAAGATGTGAAAGACAAATGATTGTTACACTTTTGCTTTTTGATTGCAGGTGATAATTTGATTTTGGGTAGTCAAGAATCAAAGATGGTGTGGTTTGACATGGATCTTTCGACAAAGCCCTATAAGGCGTTTAAGTAAGTTTTATCAGTCATGCACCACGGCCTGTTCAAGCATCATGTGTGTGCGTGCTCTGTTTTTCTCACATGATAATTTGTGAAACTTGATATGAACTCTTTTTGTATGATATTGATTTGGTTGTTTCTTGGTTGCCTACTTTTGTATTTCGTGTTCCTGCAACTTCGTTGTCCTAACTTGAAGTCCCTTTGTTTTTTGATACGCAGGAATCACACAAAGGATATCAGGGCCGTAGCATTTCACAAGACATATCCACTGTTCGCCTCTTGTTCGGATGATGGAACAACTAGTGTATTCCATGGCATGGTGTACTCCGATCTTCTGCAGAATCCTCTACTTGTTCCGCTCAAAGTATTACATGGTCACAAAACAGTTAACCACAAAGGTACATTGTCAGTACAACATTCAAGTTGCGTTAGGAAATTTTCATGGTCATTGTGAGATAGCAGCTAAGGCGTGACCGCTTTCTTCGTTCAAAGAAATATTGAAAAACTGAGTAGATTTCTAATCATGAACTTCGATCACTTAAAAAGATCTTTGCTTAGGCATTGAAAACCGTAGAGATTTATGGAATATGCAGAGGTTAGTTTTTATACTGGTTTTATAGTACAACGAGTTGCTAACGCGGTAAACCTTGTGTGCCTTCTTTCTTCTTACAGGTGTAATGGACTGCTTGTTTCATCCGAAGCAGCCATGGCTTTTCACTTCAGGAGCTGATTCTCTTGTGAAGCTGTATTGCAACTAATCAATCTGGTTCGCTGGACTTTGTCAGTATGACCAATTTTGTGCGCTCCTTGACGAGATGGGCTGCTTGCATCTTCAACTAACTCACTGGTCGCCATTGTTTTGAGTAAGCGAGACCTCACGTTAAATTCGATTTTGCAGTTTGGGATGGTCGGACATTCCGCACTACAGTTTTTGTAGTCGTTTTCTTTGGATATTCCAATCGACCGCCTCAGTTAGTAAGACGATGGAAATATAGTGGAATTTCCTTGCTGAGTATCGGAGGTCCTGAATCAGCTGGGATTTGAACTTGCGGACAGGACTGATTTATGACCAGAGGGTGCTGAACTCATTTACACATGCCTAGATGGGCTCCAGTAGTCAGTGACTTGAGGGAATGTACTGCAAACACAGTTGAGAGTTGCTCCAGTCGAGGATCAGCTGCCTAAACTGGTAGTCTTAGAGTGTATAATAGATAGTTCTACGGGAGATAGAACTAGATAGGACAGACTTACCATGAGAGATGTGTTTTGAGACATGGGATTGAATTCAACCGCAGCTTACGAATGTCTACTTTTTCTGATGTCAGGATTTGAGTGCTATGGTTGTACTTACACTTACACTTTCAGATTATGTGACAATGTCGAATAGGAGTATTTGTGTCTTACAGCAAAATAATTCCAAGCACTGAAATTCTTTACTTTAGATCTTTAACCTTTAATGGTCTTTAATGGTTTCGATCTTTAATAGTCTTTAGTTTCAACCTTACGTTCTGTCTTCGTGCTACCTCTTTCAACGTTTATAGCTTTCTTGGTGTCTGTCTGAGTTTGCTTCTGAGGCAACAGCATTACTGCCATTATGGTAATAAAACAGTTTTTTAACACTAAAATGTCAACAACAATCTCAAAAAGAGGGTTGAATACAAACCATTGTCAATGGAGGGACAAGAGAAGTGGCGCAGTGTTCAAGGATTTTTTTAATTATGGTTTCCTGTTTTCTATTGGCTAGCCATGCACTATGATATTCTTGGGTTAAAGTATTATTATTGAGAATGCTGTTTTCTATTGGCTAGCCATGCACTATGACATTCTTGGATTAAAGTATTATTACTGAGAATGTTGTTCTATTTAAAAATGAACAAGTAGGGATGTGTCAACAAAGACTATGCATGGTTATCTTTCCTTCAAAACCTTCATTTGTGAGAAAACATGGGTAGCTTCTGATTGTTTTTGGACGATAATGCTGAATATGCTCCACATTCTCCTCAAGAGCAAGGCAAAGCCACTGAAGGCTTTGCAATACTTTAGAATGTGTCACTATTTCCAAATTACAGCAGCAAATACCCAAATCATGGCAAGTCCGCGTCATATTTAGCTAAAGATTAGGTAGTCGGGAGACATTGCATATGGTGTCAGACCATCTACAGTGGTACTATTGAAAAAGGGAGAACATAGGTCCGAGAAGACCCTAAACTACCAAGGTGACGGTGGTAAAGTACCCAAACCGAATGGAGAGGTTGGCGGTTCGATTCCTGGCTGTGAAATCGGCTTACTACTTGATTGGAAAATTTGCCGCGGGTTGCAAAAATGCAATTCGTGTGTTTCAAAAAAAAAAAAAAAAAACGAGGGAGAACACCAACTGGGTAAGGGCCTTTTTCCATGTATGGGCGGCCGGTCCTCAAAAGGAGGAAGCTCTACCGAAATGAGTGAAATCAGGAGAAGTCGAGTATATATTTCATTTGTACCGAAATAGGTGGAGCATGGGTGGTTCTTGAGACCTCAATTCTTGTCTTATAGTGCCTTTCACCCAACCGATCCCCACATGGAAGCCTGCCCGAAGGGCCTCCTTCCATGTATGGGGGGCAGTGGGTGGCCGGTCCTCTAAAGTAGGGAGCTCTACCGAAATGGGTGAAAACAAGAGGATTCAAGAGTATAAATTTCATTTGTACCCAAATGGGTGGAGCATGGGTGGTTCTTGAGACCTCAATTCTTGTCTTCTAGTGCCTTTCACCCAACCGATCCCCACATGGAAGCCTGCCCTAAAGGCCTCCTTCCATGTATGGGGGGCAGTGGGTGGCCGGTCCTCTAACGCCTGCCCTAAGAACCTTGTATGTGCCACAAGAATGACTCATCTGACATGCACACAATCCTGGAAGTTGTGCGAGTGATGAGGGAACCCCACCATGAGTGGCACGGTTGTAAAATAATGAGAGACCACCCAGTGATGTTTCAGTAAAAGGGGCCAAAAAAAAACAGAATGGGCACCTGGTCATGACTGGTAGAAATCAAGCAGTGGGTGCAAGAATTTTGCACGTCTTACACACCGCTAAATGTAGTCAATTCTAATGTCAAAAATCACTGCACAAAAGACGTGACGAGCCACTCCTCGTTTGTGAATGGTGAAATTTAAACTAAGCATGATATGCATCCAAGATCTAGACTCAACTGGTTTGGACAAAATTGAATTCCTGTAGATTATCCCAGCCTAGACAAAACGAATTATACTATTGAGACTTGAGTACGGGAAAAGCGATTACATCCCGGATGCTTGCACTGTCTGTCAAAAGCATGACCAAACGGTCGATTCCGATTCCCTGCCAATCACCCACCTCAAACACTTCAGCCCTAAATGATCAAAACGAACCAACACACCTACTTTCCTGATTAACCCCTAAAGGACCAAAAGTCCACATTGGACCTCATGTCTTTTTTAGCGTTTTTGTGTAGATCCTATGTGGAGTTCCTTGTGTTGAAATTCATTTTTTTGTTTGACCCACACATACAATGTTCTTCATAGATTCCGATGATATAAAATTTGTACCTATCTGAATTATATATTTCAGAATATGCTCAATTAAACTTGTCATTTCAAAACCATGAATCCTTGGTCCTTATATCCTTATGTCATAATACCTCTCACCAGCAGGTAAGAGAAGAAAGGCAACAGATGATTGTTAAAGTAGAAGCTAGTTCTCAAAGATGATCGTCTCACCATTCCAGCAGTGGGAGGCATCCCATATTCCAAAGCAGTGACGAAGTCCTCGTCCATGCCAACGTCATACGCGTCATTTACAGCACTTGCCATAGCAACATCACCTTTGGCCTTGGCGTACTCAGCAGCTGCTGCCATTGTTGCATTGTGCGTTTGGACTTGGGCTTCAAACCGCACCCTCTGCACAGTCAACGAGCCATCTGAACGTTAAAGAAAGGACTGGGTCAAGATACTGAAAGCCGTTTTCTATACTTAAAATGATATGAATAATACAATAAACTCGTACCTGCTCCACGGGGTCAGTTAACTCTGAAAATGCGTTGGCCATCTCGCGACCATATACAAAAAGCTCAAATCTCTCAACAATTCCAGGTTTGCTGAAACTCAAACACAACATATAATGGTCTGTCAGATGCTAAGGCAAGTGAACTCATCCCGAGTGAATCTAAGGGTCCAAGAATTCAACACATTCATACAGCCTAATAAAATATTGGCATAGGAACATCAGGGGCGACCCGACCTTGTGAGTTCCACATTCACTGTGCATACCTTCTATGTGGTTTAGCCAGTGGTGAAATTTCCACAGGATGGTCCATTACAAACGTTGGCTGAATCAAAGTCTTTTCCACCACCATCTCAAAAATCTGCGTCATAGATATCACCAACGAATGATCAACTAGAAAAAAATACACAAAGCGCTGTCAAAAACAGCCTTGTAACCAATTGTTTGTTTCTTACTATCCATGTTCCTGTGGACCTCCAAAACATATAAATCTTCAGACATGCAGCCATTACCTCATTGACAAGATGACCTGCAGAAGGGCTTTTCATGATGGTTCCAGTATCATGCCTCTCAATATGGCCTTCGAAAAAACTCCTGGCTGCGGCTTTTGCTGCCTCTAAGTCATTGCCATAGCTTGCAAAATCGATGCCGGTGACCTCCTGGACAAGCGAATGCATAGTTGCCCGCCTCCAGGGCCTTTGCAGAGAGATTTCTGTGCCCTGCACTAACCACTCACAGATGTCTAAGGGGGTAGAAGGTTACGGCCGATAAAACGTAAAAATGCAGAAGTTGGCCTAATCCACTTGTGGCAGGAATCCCTCTTTGTGCCAGGTCTTAATGTGCTTCATGGTAAATAAAAACAAAAGCATATAAATATCACATATGATGAAGCAAACCTGGTAAACAAGGGAGGTACTGCCGTTGACTGCACGAGCGCATTTTTCAACCAACTCCTCAGCAAGGCTCATCATATCATGATAGTCAGCATATGCTTCATACAACTGCCAGCAATACATGGACGCTGATTAGAAACACAGATACGCTTTCCAGGGTAAACATCAATATTTTCCTTCGACCTAGCTTACAGTAATCCCAGTGTGAGAATTTCTGTTGACAGAATGGACCTGCAGCTATTAGTGCATTTCAATTCTCAAGGCAGAGGAGTAACCAGAAATTATGAAATGCTTGTTTACCTCGATAGACGTAAACTCAGGATTGTGCCGTGTTGAGATACCCTCGTTTCGGAAAATCCTACCAATTTCAAATACCCTCTCAAAACCTCCAACCTGCAAAGTGCCACATATTCATCAAACTACAAGCATTGTCAAATAAGCGCCGGCAAAGGTCTTGTGATGAAGGACTGCTGAAAATGAAAACAACAGGCTACTAATATTGATTGAGCCATCTCTTCATAAAAGTATACGAGGTTCTAAGACACACAGACCCTCAGTCAATATCAGCGTTTCAGCAAAAAACATTGAAGATGGAATCAATAGTCATCAATCAAAGATTGTAACAATCCATACCACCATGCGCTTTAAATGAAGCTCCGTGGCAATGCGGAGGTACAAGTCTCGTCCCAAGGCATTGTGATGCGTCACAAAGGGCCTTGCATCTGCTCCACCAGCCTCTCCCTGTTCATATCAAATTCAAAAACAAGTTTCCAACTCAATAAAAAGAAATTACTGTTACTCCTATCAAAATCCTGCTCATACAGGATGTCAAAACCACCGAAAGAAGAGTTTTAAATATCCGGTAAGCCCCAGTTTGATACGCACGAGACATTCATAGACATGATCTCAATAATAACGTACTTCGGTTTCAACTTTTACACTTGAATCCTGCATTTTTCTATCTTTACTGAATGGCACACAAAAAGGTACTCCCTCCGTTTCATTATAAGAGTCCACCCTTTTTGGCATTTCTTTTCCTGGTTTTTGACCTATGTTTCAAACTTCAAAACGTGAACACTGTCCACTTCAAACAGGGAGGACAATGAGAGTGACACAAAAACTGCATAGTATAATTAAAGATAGCCCATTTTTTTAGTATTGAGATAATTTATTTGGCAAAAGAACTTCAAGTTGAAACGTGCCAATGAAAAGGTGGACTCTTATTAAAAAACGGAGGGAGTAGGCGCCTCCAGAGCTAGTAGATAAAGTTGGCACATATATGAAAGAGAGGAGGAAAATACCTGAAGCACAGGAGTCTCAATCTCGAGGTACCCAAGGCCTTCCATATGTCTCCGTATCTCTGAAGTGATCTGAACTTGCATAAACCCACATCAGCACGTGGACAAAACTCATGTTCAAGAATTACAAAAAGCTTTCCGTCGATTAATATGTCCTGATTCCTGATCAATAAGAGACTTGCTTCGAACTGCGGACAACGCCATGGCCTTGTTGTCACACCAAATGATGTGAAACACCTGGATACATACTGTCTAAAACATTCGATGCTCATATTTTTCATATCGAAAATGCACTGGTATTTAGTACGTGTCCATACTTCTTACCTTGGCCCTATTCCGGAACACAGCAGCGACTTCTGGATTCATGATCATGTCAACGTACCTGCCAGTCATCCCACAGAGCTTCATCAAAAAATTCTGTAATGGCACAGACAAAAAGTCCATGAAAAGCTAAGACAAGTGCAGAACCTACCGCTGGCGATACCGCTTTTCAACATCAGTAAGCCCGTGCCATTTGTCAGGCAGAGGCAATAAGGACTTGGTGAGGATGGAGAGCTCTCCAACCAGCACAGACAACTCCCCTGCAAAAATGAAAACCTCCACGTTTCATTAAAGAGAAACAAATTACCACAAGTGACTGAAGTCAACACCACCAAAAAAAACCGTGTCCCTGACCTTTCTCTGTCTTCTTCATTGTGCCCTTGGCTCCAACAAAATCTCCGATATCCATCGACGTCTTCAACTGATCGAACGCTTCGTCCATCAATTTCGCCTTTTCACAATACAACTGCCAATATCACCCAAGATTGGATTAGCCATTAATCGCATAATGTCAAACATAAGTTAGGACTAAATAATAAACCTATTGAGTGTCAAACCTGAATGTCGCCTGAATCATCTCGCAAGGTGAGGAAGGCAAGCTTTCCAAATACTCGCCGCGCAATGATGCGGCCTGCGACAGACACTTGATCCTTCTCTTCATTGGCTTCTGTTGCACTCGGTAAATCCACATACTTTTCTTGAAGCTCCGCAGCAGTGTGGGTCCTATCCCATGTATAACCATACGGTTCAAATCCCCTGGCCCTGAGATCCTCCACCTGAAAAGCTCGCCATTCCAACATGTCAACAGAAGCCCAAAAAGTGCAGTTACTGTGAGCCACATTGGAATTTAAATCATGTTTCATACTCCCTCCGTCCCAAAGTTATTGTCATGTTTGAAAGTCATGTTTGAAAGTGTTTTTTTAAGTAGGTCAAAAAAATACTTCCTTGTGGCTAATTTTATTTAGGTTGCAATGAACACATGCAATGTTCTTCAATCATTCTAGTGACATAATTTGGAACCTTTTTTAATCATGTTTCTTACAATATGATCAATGAAATTGGCTCAAAGAAATACCAAACAAATTTGTATGACAATAACTTTGGGACGGAGGGAGTATCTTGGTGTAACACTTTACTCGTAACAAATTTTCCTACTGTATCAAGGACTAACTCGTACATGACTCCATCCTAGCCCAGTCTGCATTGAGTAACTTAAAAATGATCCTTCGAATTCAAAGTTAAACCTGAAAGCTAGAATTAGTAGTTTAGGAAATGGACGAAAACTAGTCCACCGACTGATTTGATTACCATGTATGAATCGTAGGAAAACAAAACACACATGGAACGTGAAGAATTGTGACCTTTTTCAGGCGGAGCGTGCGAATGTCCTCCCGGGAAGACGTGCTGTCCACATCCGCGCCCTTTTTCCGTCTGCCTCCTTCGGAAACCCTGGGAGTCCTTGCGTTTTTGGACTCGGGTTGTTGTTTCTCAGATGTTTGTGGAACTGAGTTCGTCACATTGCACCTGGACACAAACCTTCAACCCAATCACCTTCTAGAGAATCATAAGCACGCCCACACGTGCGGCATTTCGCTCGAATCTAACAAATCTAAGCCCTGTCACACAAAACCTTGGTGCGACCAATCGACTTTCTTCAAATTTCATCTAACACAACAATTCTCAAAGCTATCTGCATAAGGTGGTTACCCCATTACCAACTGGCTCCTTTCACCAACAGCTAGGGGCATTTTCCACAATCAATGCTGCAATGATGTTGGTTGTAGCATGAGTTACAGTTGGTAATGGGTTCTCTCTTGTTGGTTTTAGTATATGTAAGTGTGGTTATGGATTCGTTGTTGTTGGTTTAAGCATCTTCAGTGTGTGCAATACAAATCTTCTTTAGACAGAAAGAGCTCTACCCATATGAGGTGAATGGGATGTGTCATACTTCAACTTTGAAAATTTATAACTAATTCATTCTTCATCCAAAAATTATGTTTCAACTTGTGTTGGAATCTATTTCTTCTTGCCTAACTCTAACAAAATAATAATACTAAATAATATCAATGTCTCATATCCGTATTTCTTATTCAGTTGGGAATGGGGTACCCACCTTAATCTCAACACATTCTAAACCCTTTTATCACACTTGCTGCATTAAACTGCATTGAACTGCATTTCACTCGATTCTATCAAATCTAAGCCCTGTCACACAAAACCTTGGTGCGACCAATCGACTTTCTTCAAATTTCGTCGAACACAAGAACTCTCAATGGTACCATCAAAGTTATCTGCATAATCTCAACACATTCTAAACCCTTTTGTGAGAAAACAAGTACTCCCTCCGTCCCAAAGTAATTGTCATGTTCGAAAGTGCTTTTTTAAGTAGGTCAAAAAAAATACTTCCTTGTGGCTAATTTTATTTAGGTTGCAATGAACACATGCAATGTTCTTCAATCATTCTAGTGACATAATTTGGAACCTTTTGTAATCATGTTTCTTACAATATGATCAATGAAATTGGCTCAAAGAAATACCAAGCAAACAACTTTGGGACGGAGGGAGTAATCTTGATGAATTTCGGGTGGTGAGGATTTACGAAGAGCTCATAAACCCCGCCATGGGCAATTCGCGTGAGTGCACTCACCGGAGGGAGAACAATAAGGAGGTTCTGTTGTCGCAGCGCCGGAAGCCAGGCAGACGAGCGATGTGGCTCACCCTCGCCAACATTGCAAGCTGCTGCTGCTGCGACCTCGCTGCGGAGATGGAATTGGGGAGTGCGGCGGTGAAGAGAAGAGAGGAAGAGGGGGTGTGGGTCTTGGTGGCACAAGAGGAGCAGCTCAGCGCCATCGCTCTCTCACGAATTCTTTCTTTCAGCTCCAGTCCTGCTGGATTTGGGCTTCGCTCTCCGCGAGGAAGACGATAGACCGGGCCGGGTGTGGTCTCGTCGGTGGTTCTATTCGCCCTGCCCGGCCTGGCCCTGCCCCGTTGGAATGCCTGAACTATCTTTCACTTTTCTTTTAGGGTGAAAGATATCTTTTCAGGTATGTAACGTAGGAGGCTCTAAACCCGCCACTTTAACCCCTAAAATGCCTTTGCGGCAAGTAGAATACATCGTATATTTCTTGTCTTTGGAATGGATCCACACCTATAGTGGGTTTGAGTTCAACAAAGAAGTTGAAATTTAGATCAATGCACTTTTAGTGAGTTATTGAGATCCTAATTTAGAACTTCTTGTTGATAGCAAATGCCAATTATACAAAAATGTATCTTCTATCCCCATGGGACGTTTAGGGGTTAAGGGATGTGAATTTATGAGGACACAAGGAAACTGAACATGATTTTTCACTGGAAAACAAATCTAAGCAAAGATCAACATACTTTGAATTTAAAAAATTGAATGTTCCTAAAATTAGTTATAAATATCTGAAGTTGAAATGACATGGGTTCTAAAGTGGTGTTCTTCACCATGAATACATTCAAGATTTCAAAATGTTCGTCATTGGTAGAGTGCCGGTTTAGAACTGTGGCGGGTCTAGAGCCCTTTTACCTTACACCTAAAAGCATTAGAATATGAGTTAACCAAAAACAAGCAGAACTCTTTCTTGATATCACATTTAGTAGCCTCTATGACTACTGCCTTCCCCCAACAGAATGATGCGGAATATCCCACATCATTTCATCCCCCATCAATGGAATATGTGGGATATTCCACATCACATCAGTAGCTATGAAGCTAGGTGGCATTAAGTAAGAGCAATCAACCATGGTGAATAGTAATCAAAAGCACTCACTCAATCACAATTCAACAGTGTTTTGTAATTGTTTATTTGATTCAATAGTCCATTCAATAACAACGAGAATAACAAATCATTGATCACTCCATATATAAAGGCAGATGAAACTAAAAGGCACCCTCTTAGAAGGCTACTGAATGTTATAGAGTCTATACAAAGTCTTCAAACTTATATTATCAAATTTTTGACAAGGATTGCGCACGAATAGTCCCTTAGACTTGGAGGAACTTATTAGAACTCTCTTTTTAACATTGGGGAAGCTATGAGTTCCACGCCGATGAGCGGTGCAAGGCCTGGGTTTAGATTATTCTCCAACTCACCACAGATTTGTTTTGCCCGTCATTTTGAACTGAAAACAAGTCTAAGGTGATTATGAGGTGAGTTTCCACTTTGAGACAAGCTTTTTTGTTAACTCTATTATGAGCGAGTTGTTTAACACATCTTAGCGTGATTATTTTTAATATAGGCAACAATTATAGAACAATCACAACTCATCATTTTTTATTTTATTGAACAACATTAGGATGTTGTCCTATGAAATGGCTCTAAATCGTGTCACAAACATTAACCCCTAAACGTCCAACTGTCCAGAAATGAACAATGTATAAAATCAAACATAGTTTTCTCATCCGTCATTGACCTTTTTTAGCATGGATTTTTTACTATATATTTTATGGGAAGTTAACTTCATGCATGTGTGATCCGACTAGAAAGGGGATGATTTGAGAAATTTGTATGCCTCATTTCATGTTATAGTGATTCACCCAAAATTTCATTAGTGTAAAAGTACTATTAAAAAAGTCAACTCTCAAAATTAAGCAACCAAAAAACCTCCTAAAATCACTAACTACAATTAGAGTTTACATTTCAACCAATCACAAAAAATTAATGTTTTTAAATTGTCAATATCTTATTCATAATCAAATTACAAAAGAATTTTCAGTTTCAAGTTTCAAAATTTATACAAAATATTGGTCATAGCAATCTCAAATCTAACCATATGGATCAAATTTAAAATTTATAATGTAAAACTTTTATTCATACATCAAGTGCAAAATATCCCTCCATGTTGCATTTTATGATACATCTTTGCATAATTGCCAAATTTAGAGAAGGGTGAAGACGTTTAGGAGTTTAGGTTATTTATAAACAAATAGTTGTTTTTTTCTAAAAGTAGAAGTGTTCTAAAAATAAATCTGATGTTGAGTAAATATACAACAATTGAAAAGTCAAAACCTATTTTGGAGAATTTATAAATAAAACTTTAAAATTCATATAAAGCTAACTTCTATAAAATCTATATTAAATAGTTAGCTTCGTGCATGTGTGAACCGATTACAAAGGGGATGATTTGTGAAATTTTTATGCCTCATTTCATGTAGTGATTCACCCAAATTTTGAAGGTTTCAATGTAAAAGTGCTCTTGAAAAAGTCCACTCATAAAATTAAGCAGCCAAAAATTCTCCAAAAACCACTACACTTCGAGTATTACATTTCAACCAATCACAACAGATTTCATCCACAAACTGTCAATACCTTATCCGTAATTGAATTACCAAAAAAAATTGAATTTTGAGTTTCAAATTTTTCACAAAAATATTGGTGATAGCAATCATAGATCTAACCGTATGAATAGAATTTAAAACTCATAATGTACAACTTTTATTCATACAACAAGTTCAAAATATCCCTCTTAGTTGCATTTTATATTGCATCTTTGCAAAATTGCTGAATTTCGAGAGGGCTCTAGGCATTTAGTGGATAACATAGCAATTTATCTCGGGAAATAGGATCATATCGAGAAAATGAGATCTGTTGTAAAGAGTATAAAATCATTCCCTAAAGGTTGACCCTTAAAACACCCAATGTCGACAAACTTGAGCTAAGGGTGGCATAACTTTTGCTCCCGAGCACTGATTGATTGAAATAATCTAAATATATATTCCCAAGAAACTTGTCTATTCCGCCATGTTCAAGAAATCCCCTCCAGAAGACTCTCAAAATGCTGGGCAAAAACACATACTGTACTGTACACCTTCATTTCCAGGTCATCGAGGAGGAATAAGCATGCTACCAACCCCTAGGAACTTGGCAGCAAACTGATCATCGTTTAAAGCCAGCATTTCTTTGAGACTGCAGTTGGTTTTTCGACGTTCAATCACCCTCGCCCTGGGCTTGATTTTCTTCTCCAATGAGTAGCTGAAGTACCGCGGGTACTCCACCACCTCGTACACCTTTCGTCCCATAGACTTCGCCAGAAAATCAAGCTTTGGTTTCAAAACAGTTTCCGAGTTGTAACTCAGCAGTGATGGAAACCTGCAAATCATGCAGCATATCGCCTCGTTGTGAAACCTCAAGTCCTGCAAGTACTTCACCCTGTATACCCACAAGGTATTGCAACCTGTGTATCAGAAGATTGTTCAAAGCAGAATTTAACCCTTAAAGGCCCAGAGAGCCCTTTCCGACCCATATTATACTAAATTATTCCATTGTATTTGGCAAGGTTCCACACCTCCTGTGGGTTTAAGATCAAAAGTGAAGTTAAAATTCACGTTGACACGGTTTTAATGAGCTATTGAGGTCTCAATTTGGAACTTTTTACTTACAACAAATGCCAAATATACGTCAGCGTATCTACTATCCCCATGGGACCTTTAAGGGTTGAAACCGTCTCATGTCCATGACAAACAGTTTGGAAAGTAGGAAATGTGCCCGAGATATGCATGAAAAAGACAAGCCTGAGCTATACAAGAACTGTGCAACGTTCCTTTATTTCTGTCGCTATCCTGGACATGCTTTTATTTGCCTAGAATGTACACCAAGCTTATGTCATAGAAATTCTTTTCCAAAACGTTCAATACCTGAGGTGAACGATGCCGATCACAAAGGAGTCAATCAATGTTTGATGAATGTGTTACAAAATGGAGTAGTGGAATCTGACCTGGGTCTTAAAGACTCCTCAATCCTCATGGTGAGCATCTCTGGGTAAAACCGCAAAACTCTACTCAAAACCTCTTCCTGCATCCCCAACTCCCGCAAAAATTGAACCTTTGGCTCCAAAACAGTCTCCACATCAGAGGCAAAAATCCCGGGATGCCTCTTCAACATTCCGCCTACGTCATTCTCCTCAACACCAATCTTGAGCAAAAAATTCACAACCTGCTTACAAGGAATGGAGGAGCCGTTATAACCAAACTTTACTTCCTTTCTATGTTATCAGAAAATGGTACTGCAACAGTTTGATGCACCGGCTCTCAAAACAGATTGCAGATTTTATCAAAAAATTCAGCTAGGTCTTTGAACCAATATGGAGATACAGTAAACTGATGGGTTTCCGTTTGGAGCATTCCCCCAAATACAATAAGCATCGAATAGGGGAAACGTTAGGCAATCCTACCTCATTAAACTCACCCGGCGAGCGAACAAGAAGTTGAGGACTGGCAGCTATCACACAACCCAACCTTTTGCTTTTCACACCCAACTGATTCATTCGCTCAACCATGGGTTGCAACGTTCTGACTGAGGAACATCCCAGGAGTTGTGGGCACCTTGTGATGGACCGATCTACCTCCCCTTTTGGTACCTGTTATCACAAACCACCACATACATTAAACTCCAGCAGTTCTCATTCATTGGTGATGTAAGAAAATTGCACTCGTAATCAACCGCTCCTTGTATAAATAAGCAAAATCTAGAGTACTGATGCTCATAAACATGTACTCAAAAAGCTTGAAATGACAAGGCAGGAATGATGAATGAGAACCTTGACAGACACGAGAAACTCAACAATCTCGCCAACATTGTTCGTGGTGGTGCGGCTCAGAAGCCAAGGGTATCTTACAATCATCCTCCCTAGATCCCTGGCTCTCACACCAACCTGCAAAACAATCAGCTGTGAGTAACAAGACCACGGTACAGTGAAGCAAAAACTGTCATGAAATTGACATGTTTACTCTCGTGTCAGAAAATCACCTTCTTCAATGTTCTAAGCCGTGGTTGTAATTCCCGATCACCATTGCACATGAGAACTGGTGGAAACAGGAGCAGTACTTTCCCTAAAGATTCGTTCGGCACTCCTACAGCTTCTAGGAAAGTAAAAACGGGTCTCAACTCTGTGTCCAGATCTCGCAGAAATATATGGGGAAATCCTTCTACAAGACGTGCAGTTGCAAAGTGCGAACTCGCAAGCAAAGCAAGGCCTCCACGCTGAGCATTCATCTGTACAAGCAGATCTGGAGTTAACCCCTAAGCGTCCACGGTGACCAGAATGGTCACTATGCTTTTTTAACAGTTTTGAGTAGGTCCTATTTGAACTTCCTCTTGTTCGAATCTATTAGTTTTTTGACCAACACATGCAATGATCTTCACTAGTTCTAGTGATATAAAATTTGGTCCCATCTGAATTATATTTTTCACAATATGATCAATTGAATTTTTCATTTTAAAACTCTGAATCCTTGGTCCTTTGCAGTATGTGACAATCGCATACCCAAGGCACAGAAACATCACACTTTGAAAGCTACCGAACTTCTACACAGCATTCTACCGAGTCAGAACTCCAACAAACATGTATGAACATTAAAAAGAATGAGTTGTGACCTTCTCAAAAAAGGAAAGGGTATGCTGAATGTCCTCATCTGCCGCCACAGAAAGACGCCGCATCATTTGGTGCACTTTACGCTCAAATATGTGGCCATCCAATTGCAACTTATTCAGAATCTCTTCCAAAAATTTAACCTGAGGTTTCCAACTGAGGCCGTTAGGAGCTGAAGCAGCATTGAGTAAGATCATGAAAACCTAGAAACCAAAGTCAAAATAGCTCATGGCGATGTCCTTTCGCGAGAGTAGATCAGTTTTTTTGCTAATTGCTACATAAAATTTGGGCTGGCAAATTGATACAAAGGATTATTGATTAAAAAAGGAGGAATAATAGCCAGATTTCCTACATGGAGTCAAGATGTGTAGCCTCTTTAAACCTAGGTCTCATCCAGGTATTGCACATGTCTAATTCCCTGATATTACCTATATATTAATATGAAAAGAGCATCAGAGAAGCCTCCCACATAAATGGTATCTACTTTTGCTACCCAGTGCATACAATACTCACGATACCTCTATAAATCCAGCAATACCCTTGATATATTAAGGTGATACCATGATGATATCCATGGATATCACCTCATGAAGTTGCTACATATTTAAATCATGCTGAGCATTATCACTACATTTCAATTTTTTTACATTTTCTTTCTTTGTATGTTTAGCAGCCCCATTTTTTGAGTAGAAATCCAGCTAATTTTAGCCAGTTTTGAGATCACTGCTCTTCAAGCCATGGAAAAGTAGCAAAAATGCTAAACGGTCTCCTGACGAAAAAAAAAATCACTAGAGTAGATATGCAATTTGCAAATTGTAAACTCTTTGTGAAAGCAGCCAAACGGAATTACGTGCAAATCATGAAAACCCTAAAACACAGCGTACCTTGTTCAAAAACTCCGGAAGAGAAGAATTCGAAAGCACACGAGAGATTCGGGTTGCAGCTTGCGCTTGCACTCCAACAGACTCGAGCACGACAGACCATCGCTCGGGGCCATTCAACTCCTCCTTAACTTCTTCCTCTGCTCCGGAGCTCAAATTGGCCCATCGCACGATCTCGTCCGTTTCGATGGAACGTCCCAGGAGGTACTGAATGAACCGCGGACAATTCAGAGAAATCCGCTCTGCGTCTTCTTCGTGAACTCCTGCAGCTACCAGACTTTTTACCACTACAGACAGAGATTCATTGAGCGACTTCTTATTATCTCTGTCATCTTCGTTGATACTATCACGCACGCAATACACCTTTCGAGGTCTCCTGTTAAAGATTCTAGGCCTACAACTAAATGACGAGGAGATTTTTGCAATGCGTATCTGCCCTAATTCTGTATCGCTAAAGCGCTTCGGGGAACTACTCGACTGAGTGATTATAAAAGTTTTGGACTGCTTCAGAATGTGAATATGAACCCTACTGCAACAAGAGCTCCATCTTAAAGCATCCATGCTTACGAATCGTCTTCAAATATCCAGTAACCGGAAGAGAAACATTGCTAATTGTTTGCAGTAATCAAGACCAATTCCGCTTGTCCGCACAGCTGATGAACCGGAAACAGAGCAAAATGAAAGCTTCGAGTGTGTCCCCTAAACCCTAAAACCCTAAACCCCAACCCACATACACCAGCACAAGCTGTTTGGATGAATAATACACCAGACCTTTTCAATATCACCCTCTCTAATATCACACCCTCTGTTCTCTCACCAAACCCTAGGAATTAGACATACCCAGTGACCACTGTGTGCTCTGAGTCACTATTATACTCGAATTTGCACACAAATGTGATGATAAAGAATTCAACAATTTCTTAACTCTTGCAACTTCAAGTACTTTTCAAATGTCACATGCATTTAAACATTTATAATTGCAAGATAAATGGGCTTTTAAATGCAATCACAAGTATTTCCAACTTGAGTTTTAGAACATGGGATTGTTAAGTAATGAGTTTAAAAATATGTAATTTAGAGAATGTATAGAGTAAATCTCCCATCTAAGGAAATAAGTTGCCCTATGTTTAAACGTCAAGAGGCCTGACAGGTTTTCCAAAGTACTCGAGATTGGAAGGCTCAATTGAAAAAAAGAGTTCAACAAGGATTTTTTGAATAATTATTATCTTTGAATAAGGCCAGCTTACGAAAATGTGCCCTTGTGAGAAGTCTTACAAAGTAAATCCACAAAATTTTCCAAAAAGCTCCTTACGTGATTTGAAATCTCTATAATCAAGGGCTTAGTGCTTTGAGACGTGGTTTTAAAACTTACAATCACATGGGGCCGGAGTTAGAAACAATGAAAAAAATATAATTGTGCGGCTGAAATCACAAAAAAAAATTGACAACCACTCACGTGAGAGATTCTAAGAAGGCGTGCAATTAGAGAGGGTTGATTGTAGCCCCTTTTACATTTTTCACAGAGTGCTATACTGGAGACACAAAATAATATGATAAAACCACATATTTCTACATTCATCCATATATTGAATAATTAAAATACTTTTAATCCACATTTTAATATTATTTTCATCCAAATGTGATGATTCTATCAAATATTTTATAAAAATCGTGACGATCCATTATTTATCTTTTTGCAGCTAGATAATTTTTTATTGGTGCAATCTCGCAAGCCCAAACGTTTTATTAAAAAAAAAAAAGGCTGGTTGAGTGCAGTGTTGCTAAAACTCCATATTAACACTCTGCGTGACATTAAAGAGGTTCGGGTGTATCTGGATGAACAGAGCGGCATGCACCGGAAGAGAAGACGGTAATGTTCGAGAGCAGGCATCATTCAATCGCGAGATTGCGTATTGCAAATTCGGTACACAGGGCGCGAGAGTGAGAATCGACGCAGGCGACAGAGAATTAATTCGGGAAAGAGAGAGAGACGAGAGGTCGCAGCAGACTCGTTTTGTTTGAATGGTGGGATGGCCGTGGAGCAGCGCCGGTAGTGGAGTAGTAGATGGGCATGCAAGAGAAGAGGAATTCGTGCAGCCAGACGACATGGATTCGAAAAACCTGCCTCATGTCGAGAAAGACGTCCTCGCAGCTGGTCGGGCTGCTTGCTACAAGGTATTAAGCGTCTCCCGCTTCTTTGTTTCTTGTGCTCACCGTCAATTGTAGCATTTCGGTCTCGGCGGAAAAGTCCTGGAGTTTGCGCTTCCACATGTGGATCTTAGCGGAGCGCGTCGCATAATTTAGGTTAAGTGATCGGGTTGCGCGGTAGGTACATCTTTCTTTGTAGATCAATGATTTCTGGAAATTTTTGTTGTGACTTAGACTGTCTTGATTAGGGTTTAGGGTTTATTAGTTATTTCCGGTGTCTGTACAGAAGGGACCAGTTCAGTGTTCGTAGGGACAGGCATGAAACTGTTGGAAAATGTGAAGAGAGATATACAACACTTTTTCATCGTTTCTTCCGATTTGAACTGCAATAGATCTCTGTGTGTGTGAGTGAATAGTTTGCTGAGGTTGGAGGTGATTACAGGCACGGGACGCATTTTTCAAGTGTGTAGAAGCTGATTCGGGACACACAACGCCAACAGAAATTGCTTCGGTTGGACTCCTCTACCCTGCACAGTGCAAATCCGCTCGGGCGTTTTATGAGCAGCATTGTCGGTCCACCTGGGTGAGTAAATGTTTTTTCCACATGAATCCTTACATAATCAACTTAACCCTTAAACTCCTTAAACGTCAAAAAAGCCCCACGGGCTTTTTAGAAAGGAATAATTTAGAAAAGAGTAGTTTTTCTCAACCAAATCAAGTGAGGATTGGTGCGTTGGAAAGCGACTAAAAAAGCAGTTTAAATTCCAAATTTGCACCTCATTTGGGAGATTGTGGAATCATTGGCAAGCAATCAAAGTTATGAAAATGAATAGGAGTTGAGGTTGGGGCAGTTGAGGTCGTTTTTTGAAAAGTGTTGCAGTGCTATAGTGCCGCAACAATGCTTGCTAGCCGTTTTTTTTCCTCCAAAAATTTAGATGCTTTCCAGGCTACCCCACCCAGGCCCTCTTGACGTTTAAGGGTTAACCCCTAAGCATCCACGGTGTCCAGAATGTTCACCATGTTTCTTTTATTAGTTTTGAGTAGGTCCTATTTGAAATTACTCTTGTTCGAATTATTTCTTTCTTGACCAACATATGCAACGATCTTCACTAGTTCTAGTGATATAAAATTTGGTCCCATCTAAATTAGAAGATACCAAAACTCCTATACCGGTGTAAGCACGATGTCTTTTTCCACTAATCTTTGAATGGAAATGGAGTTGTCTACTATCCCTTCAATATTGGTTCACAATCTCTCACTTTGAATGATTGCATAAGAATCATCGTACATATTGTGAAAAATTTGTTCTCAATTGAGTATGATCTCTATCCCAAGAATCACACTCCTACATATGTTAAAATGCTTAAAGTAATGCAAATAGTATCATGTACCTTAGTTCTTGTCTTGTGTTTGCACGTGCACTTCTGACCAATGTACAATTTGGATGCAGGTGAAACATTTTGACCGTCAATTTTGTGCTAAGAAAAGGGTGAAGCGATTGTTAGATACGGGTGACCGTGCACGTGGTCCCATAAATTTGCCAGCAAATAGAGTTGGTTTGCAACCTGGTGAACAGTAGTGAGCATTTTTCATACATGACCTGCTTGTTGTCAAGGGTATGCCCTGTGTAATGATGGTGAACAGGTTTGAGCTGGAGGTCAACTGATTGCATTGTGTACAGTGGAGGACTAATGATGAATACAACTTGTGACAAAGTTTACGACATTTCATTCTAACAGGGACCACAAAGACTCACGAGCATCACCGGCAAGGTACTCTTCTGTAGGGATTTGGACGTTTTGTAAGTGTACAATTCTCTCATACCTTTGACAGACGCCAGATTAGACTTCTGACGCATTGCTTGAAGTATCAGCTGAGTGCACTTTCTCAATCTTATTCTACCCGTGTTGTTATTAAACTTTGCCGGCATGACTTATCAACTACAGTACCGTAGTACCATGGCTGGGTCGCCAAAAACTAAATTAAAATAATCGGAAATTATGAGGACCAAAAACTAAAATAGAATGTATTATTTATAGCTATATTTTGTTATTTCTAATCTATTTTGGGCCATTTTGGGGCATTTTTCATCATTTTTTTATTTTTTTTCTAAAAACTACAAATCAGGAAATTCATTTTTAGAGGAATGAACCTTATTTTTCAAAAAATATTAAATATTTGGTCCCGGGGTGGCGACCCAACTATGGTACTACGTTAGTTTCATAGATATGCCATCTTACAAATTTAGTATCCTCAGCACAATAAACAATTGTTGATGGTACACATGTTTTGACAAGAATCATTTTTGCTCTCTGCAAATGACAGTAACGAATACCAAACTGATGAAGCAATTGCTCCGTGAACGAAGAGCATTTCCACCTGTACTTTGGATAGCTCTCTGGCTCTGGAAAAATGGATGTGTTTGGTTTGCTCAACAATTTATTCGGAGTGTGACAGTTTATTTTCTCTTCTTGATTGCACATTCCATGCGTGGTGATTTGTGAGTAGCTTACTTACTATTATTTTCACGGTTTAATTGAGTGATTTTGGTGGGGAACGGCATTGTACGTCGTGTAATTTTTGGATGACTTTCAAAGTGCAATTCGGAGTTGCTGTGGAGATGCACTAACTGCAAGTACTTTTGGCCTTTATTAGAAAAATTGATCACTTGTATCATGTAAATTGCAACGCACATAACATTTCATAACCCCTAAACTCATTCCTTATGAATAATCCTACTATGTTAACTAGTGCCATAGTCAAATGTCCTTCCTCGGGATTTTGGTTTAGTAAGTATAATTGAAGTTGTAATTGTTAATGTCACCTCATGACAATAAATAGAGGTATGGTCTCATTTATCATAATCAAAAGTTTTGTTGTAAGAATGACAAATAGGCACAGTTTTAGTTACTATCATAGGGTCTGACTGTGTATCAGAGACAAAAGAAAGTCCAATAGGTGTAGTATAGAACATTATGCATCCAAATGCGATAACTAAAACATTTGTGAACACAATACGATCACCATATTCCACCTGATGCTTAAACTATTTGTGTGCACATCCAAAATGGAATAGAAATGAAGCTAAAAAATAAATAAATTACATTATCATCTTGAATGTGGTTTTTAAAGGCGAAGCTTAGTCTCTCTTAAAGGCATAGAAGTTGGGTTTCTTTGAAGTATACTTTAAAAAGCGCTAAAGGTCATCTTGTGAAATTGACTCAAAAATGTCCAAGGTGAATGAAATACACCCCTTGTTTTTTATTGTCATGTTTAAGACATCCAAATTGCATTAATGGAGTTTTGAGTAGTATAGAAATTGGCCTACAAAAGAAGGTGATTCAATAAGTGCATCACAAAATCTTGTGAACAAAAAATCGCAGAGCAAGAATTACAAGGTCTTGCACCTCTTTGAGTAAAATTGTCACAATTGATAATGTTGAATGTAATGGTCTCAATAATCCTTTACAACCCACAAAGCCATTTTTTGGTTGTAGAGGTAGCTGAGGATTAGCTTGAATATGGAGGCCTAAATAATATCATGTGTATATTAAAATATGCCAATATGGATTAGCTTGAATATATTGAAATACGTCAATATAGAGGCCTAAATGATATTAAGGTAGGTGGCTCAGAAACGGCTCAAGTTTCAGATTGACAGGTTCATTGGGGGAGTTATTAAGGGAATCAATCTTCAAAGATGTGCAAAGTATTTAGGAAATTGGGCCAATTGGAATAATTAATTTTGGATTAATATTGAATTAGTTATGAATTTTGGAAGAGGAACTCATAGGTGTACCCAAAACCACTCACCCTAAAATGTACACCATGATTACATAGAAATTTGAGGTTGGAAGCTATAATGTACTTCCTGCTTGGATAGGTCTAGTGAGTAGTTTAAGGTGTTGTGCGGGTTTTGAGCCACCTACCTTATGCGTTTTGCAACGGTTGGAGTGTACTATGTTTTGGTGGTCATCTATAGTTACAAATGTACAATGTAAAGAAAAGACATGTGCTGTAACCATGTGTCCAAAGAAGGGAATGAAAAGATGATATCATTTCAAGTGAGAATTATATAAGGTATGACAAGGTCCATTTTTTAACTTAGAGTTAAAAAATATATGACCCTAGTATGAGTGTTAAACCCAAAGTAACCATCAAAAATGACTTGTGTCATAGAGGAAAGAAGAGAGAGGCTATGAAAAAAAGAATGATGTCATTTTAAGGTTCCATCTTTTATATGGAGGCCTCGTCTTTAAGAGTGGAAACATATTTGAAGCTAATTTCTTTAATTCACTAGGGGGGTCACCCTTCTTTGTAAAAGAAAATTAAAGGAATATTGTCATTTAGTTCGTTTGATGAAATAAGGAATCTACACCCTTGGCATTCATGCCTCTTTAGAGCATCCTCAATATGTGCGTTACTTCAATAATTATGGCATTCCAATTGTGCAGTAAAAGTTTCTTTCATTGTGCGTTCCAATGCACACGATGAACGAATACTTTGGAGGCGAAAAGTTGTTAAAATTCTCTTCTTCACACCAAATTTCTTTATTCAATACCCTTGGTGAATGCCAAGTGCAAAAAGAAGAGCCAATCCAAAAACACTACCTTTTGGGAAGATTTTTCTTTTTAATATATATGGATGTGATTATAAATTTTGATGAACTGATTATGATTTTGTGTTTTGAAATTCTCAATTATCATGCGCCGCCATATTATCACCCAAGTTGTGACTTGTATTGCACATTTTGTACAAACCCTTTTTTGAAATATCTTCAATCATCGATAAAATAAGACCTGTGTAAAGGGTTACATGATGGCGATTTTAGAATTAAATGTGTATATCGGCAAAATAGATAGTCAATGCTACCACACCAGGAGGCATATGGAAGATTGCACGGCCCCAAAGTGGCCACTATGTCACACTTTCTCACCACTTTGATAGAAGAGTGTGACAAGCTTGAGAGCGTCGACTACTTCATTGTTGGTCAAATGGGGACATGTACAAAGCCATTTGTTGAATTACTTGTTGAGAAGCCACAGAAACTTGTCGGCAACATGAGGAAAGGTATTGTACACATCAAAGAGTACAAAAGGAGATGTTGGGCATATGGGGTACAATACCAAATGCGTGCAAAGATCCCACCAACAAGATACATTTGTTCTGCAATTATTATATTGATTTCATAAAAGTTCTCAAAATTAGTTTTATTATATTGCCATTGAGGATGCTCTTGAAAATTTCTTCAAATGATGAATTATCCGAAAAGTCACTTTGACTTTGAAGAATCTTCAATGAAATTTGCTTTATTTTACTCTTATTTGTTCACTCAAAATTGTTAAAAGGTGTGGAAGATCCTGATGGTTTATCATTATATAATGAGTAAGAGATATGTAAGAGCTTGGTGGTCTTCAAAAGCTTCTTAGCATCAAGAGAAGAGCTAAAAAAAACTTTTGAAGACCACCAAGCTCTTACACACGTCTTACACAGTTAATAATGATGAACCACCAAGATCTTGCATACCTTTTAATTATTTAGAGTGAAAAAATAATAATATAATAAAAAATAATTCATGATATCTTCTTCAAACTTTGATGGACTTTACGAATAACTCTTGAATATGAAATATTTTCTATACAATAGGGGACGTGATATTAGAGAAGGTGATATTAAAGAGGTAAAGATATAGATACCAGGGTCACTCTCTGTCTCTCGAATTTCACAACCAGAAGCTCATCTCGTCTCTTCCATCGCAAAATGGCTACAGCGATGGCCACCGTCTGCCTCGCAGCGCCCCGAATTGCAAACCTCTGCTCCGCCAGCACCAGCAACGCAAGGCTCTTCGACCGAACTTGCGCTAAGCCTCGACGCTCGGTCCTTCTCAAAGCCGGAAACGGCAGTGGCGTGGAGCCGGATTTGGAGGACGATTTTCGCGACCCCCACGAAACTGTTGGATATGAAATGGTGCGCCATTGATTTTAGGGTTTCTCACACCGCCATTGCGCAGAGCAAAATTCCAAGTGCTTTTAATCCTTTAGGTTCTAATTGTACGTCTCTTGAATATCCGCAGGAAATTCTCGGTACGTTCCCGTGGGGCAAGGCGGATGGCGCACATTCTTGGCACGAGGGCGACGATGGTAAGCTGGTCACATTACCACGTATTTAATTACTCCCTCAGTCCCAAAGTTATTGTCATGTTTGAAAGTGCTTTTTTAAGTAGGTCAAAAAAATACTTCCTTGTGGCTAATTTTATTTAGGTTGCAATGAACACATGCAATGTTCTTCAATCGTTCTAGTGACATAATTTGGAACCTTTTGTAATCATGTTTCTTACAATATGATCAATGAAATTGGCTCAAAGAAATACCAAGCAAACAAGTTGGATAATAACTTTGGGACGGAGGGAGTACTATGGAGTGTGTGATTTAATATGCTCCTACTGATTGAGGCCTTCAATGGCATTTTGATTGTTTATTGCATTGCAGGTACTTGGTGGGAAGGTATAAAGGAGGTTTTCGAAACTTCAGGAGGACCTGTTGGTGCTCAAGGTGAGTACAGCTAGAATATATGATTCTGCCATGTTGCTTTGAATTTTTTTTATCATTTCTAGAGAAGCTTACATGTGAGTTCTGTGCAGGTGCTATATCGTGGCTCTTCATTCCCGGTCTTGTTGCAGGGGTATACTTCGATATCGATGTAAGTGTCGGGAGCGATGTTTTTTTAGGTATTCTTCTATGTTTCTGCAAGTGTGGTGTATTCTGATCATTGACAGGCTTTTGTTTGTGCAGCAAGACTATCTGTTCCTGTACACAGTCCTCTTCATATTTGCTTTCATAGGAATGGAGATGGCGAAGCCTAGCAAGCCCAGTCACTTCGAGCCAGACATGTACAAATTGAAGAAATGAGGGAGGTTTGCATCATTTGAGGACCGATATCAAACCCCTTGTAATTATGATATTTATTATGCATGTGTACCAGAAAGGATTTTTTCATACAAATTCCCTTCCTGTTGGCAAACTTTCATGTCGTCATAATTGGTGTTTCTGCTGACCAGGGTTTCCACTACAATGTTTTTCTTTCTTTCTACTTTTGGATTTGCATCTAACTTCAAAGAGAGCAAACCATGTGTAATGTTCTAACTACAGTGCAGAGACTGATTTTCTTTGTTGACAAATCACTGTAGTAGATCAGATTAGCTACTCTGCATCGCACCAAATTAAGGGGATTTTATTCAAGAGTCAAGAACATGCAAGAAGCATGAGTCAGCATGGAATGAGTGAGTGAGCACTTGAATATTCTGCTTTTCCTGCCAAGCCGAAGTTACCTGAATTGACGAAAGCAAACAGTTGAGCCTAACATGTAGGCTACAGTATTTTGTCAACTTAAATAGTTGAACTACTGTAAGGTTGGATAACCTATTACCACCAACTTAAGCAATCTGGCCTATTTTTGGCAGTGCTAAATTCCCCAAAAAAATATGACTGCATTCGAAATAGGTTTTGATGAGGATTGCAAAAATTTGCAACATCTAATTCGCATTTGTCAATTTTATACAAAATTCCAAAGTGGCAAGTAACCTTTTACCCATACATCACATACCAATTTCCTAAGTTCACACTTTGTTGTTCCTAGATCCGCTCATGAGCTAACCCAAAACCACCAGCTATTTCTTCGCAATTCTTGGCATGCCATTGGTCTACTTGAATAGTGAAATTGGTGGTTTTGGGTCTCAATTGTGGTGGCTCCAAGAAAATTGTACATGTCATAATTGGGGGAGGTGGTGGTAATAGGTTATCCAACCCTAGCCAGATTGACTTTTGTTTTGCAGTACGTAACTTATCAGTTGCTGAGAGAGAAGATAGAAAGATTGAATTGTATGGTTGAAATTTCTAACCAAATTGGTTTTGAATGTAAAACAGAAACTCAAGTCGCCTGTTCTTTGGAAATTGAGACGTGCAGACAAAGTGTCAGAGGTAACTGAGCATGTCCTGTTCTAAAAGCAGGAGGCCATGTGTTGAAAGGGGTATGAGCTAAAGCACTCTATTTTGTCCCATGACACTATTTGTGCCATTGTGTGTTAACCCTTTAGAGCATTCACACCCATGCATGCAAGAGTTGACTTGCTGAAATTATTCATCTACATTTGAAGGGCCCTTGCGCTTGCACTCCCCCACCCTTGCACGCCCCTCACACATCAAAATTGCACATCAAATAGTCAATGGACTAATCACAAGTAGAATGTGCGCATATAGTCAACTATATAGTGATTTGAAGGGTTGTTTCTTTACACACTAGGATTGAGAGCCAGAGCATCTCCACTCATACACGTTAGAGATGAGAATTATTCATTCACATGTGAAGAGCCCTTGCACTTACACTCCCCCACCTTTTGCACGCCCCTCACACATCAAAATTGCACATCAAATAGTCAATGGACCAATCACAAGTAAAATGTGGGCATATAGTCAACTAAATAGTGATTTGAAGGGCCGTTTCTTTACACGCTAGGATTGACAGTCGAGGCATTTTGAAGGGCCCTTGTCACTCTTCATTTAGTTTTGGAGTGTGAGAGACTATGGAGGGCTTTGATGGAGCTGCTCTCAAGAGACATTTGTGAAGGACCTTTGGCATTTTTCATTTAGTTCTTGAGTGTGAGAAACTTTGGGAGGGCATGGGTGGCCATGCTCTTACTAGTGCCTAGGGTATTGTAGTTGTGTGCACTGGATTTTAGTAGTTTTTCATTGTGATTAATATTGTCAAAAATAGGATAGATTAAATTAGAAAGTAAGCGTACAGTTGTATTCTAAATTAGAGTGGAGACAATTTGCCAAAATTAAAAAATTATCCAATGGTAGAATTCCAAGATTATGGTACGTTTTTGAACCATACAATCTCGCCTACAATGCACACTCAAAAATGAGATTTTGAAGGGTGTGGGACTTCAAAGTTAACCCCTAAACGTCCAACCGTCCAGAATGTGGACGATGGACAGAAGCAAACACAGATTTCTCATCCATCATTGATTTTTTGCAGTGTGGAATTTTTATTCTATATTTTATGAGAAGTTAGCTTCATGCATGTGTGATCCGATTAGAAAGGGGATGATTTGTGAAATTTCTATGTCTCATTTCATGTTGTAGTGATTCACCCAAAATTTGGAAGATTTCAGTGTAAAAGTGATCTTAAAAAAGTCAACTCATAAAATTAAGCAAACAAAAAATCTCCAAAAATCACTACACTTAGAGTATTACATTTCAACCAATTACAACAAATTTCATGTACAAATTGTCAATATCTTATTTGTAATCAAATTACAAAAGAATTTTCAATTTCAAGTTTCAAAATTCATACAAAAATATTGGTGATAGCAATCGCAGATCCAACCGTATGGATAGAATCTAAAATTTATAATGTACAACTTTTATTCATACATCAAGTTCAAAATATCCCTCTGCGTTGCATTTTATGATGCATCTTTGCAAAACTGCCGAATTTGGAGAGGGGTGAGGACGTTTAGGGGTTAAATAGAATTTGGGTCAAATTTTTTAAAATCAAAATAACGCGGTTTAGCAATGACCTAAGTCAACACTTCTCTATTACAATCATTCATCGAGAAAGGACTCGCATAATTTTTGCAAATTTTATAAGTGAGAGTGACTTATCCTTACATGGTTTAGAACAAAAATGTATGTAAAAAAAATTGAAAGAAGTTGGTACATTGATCAAGATTGGAATACATACACTACCGAAACATGAACAAGATAACACAATCCAAAAAAACCAAATAAAAAACTTCCAAACACTTGAAATACGACATAATACATGCGTTGTATTTGTAAGTATTTGTTGTATTTTGAGGTATTTGCAGTAATTTGGTGTTTTGAACATAGGTATTTTGATAGCTGTACAACTCCAAATTGTTATTTTCTTTTTCTAGAAGATGTGTATTATAAATCTCCAAATTTGAACTTCATAATTCAAATTCAATTCTTCAAGGATTTTCTGTTATTTGCATTTCCAACACTCCAATGACTAGAATGTGGTTAGCTAGGTACTAAAGGGTTTATAGGATACTTTTCAAAGTTTGAGATGTACAATATTGGTATACGATGGCACAATTAGGGTGGCTTACGTTACTAGTATAACAATTATTATTCATAGAGCATGAAATGTTTCAAAATAAAATTAAAAAATTATTAAATCATTAGTAGGTTTTCCACAATATCTGAAAATATTTAATAATAAGTTTCAACAAACTGATATGCACACAACATTGTTAAGCTCTAAAATTTGTATCCTACCTCAGGGATTTCACAGCAATAATATTAGAAAACAACGCGCGGGATAAAATGTGTATTATAAATAATACAGGCTTGATATAAACAACACATATTTTTTAAATATTTGTAAAAATACACCATAGGAGTTAAAGATCCTAGGTTTTTTTTTTGAAATAGGGTGTCCTCTGTGCTCAAAGGCGAGAAGATTTTGAATGAAAAACTACTTTGATTCAGTTGAAAAAATGGAGCAAAAGATCTATGAGGGTGGATAACGGATTAGGGTTTAAGAAAAATTGGTAGAGAACATTGCTGGAGAATTAGGTGTCAAGAATCTTTTTCTTTGACTTAGTACTTTGAATATTCATGAACCCTTTAGAGCAAAATCAAATAATTATAATGAACATACCCAACTTTAAATTAGAGCTTCATAAAATTTAAAAGTAATTACAAGGTCATTTTAAAAACAAGAAATTATATAATTATATAATAATACAGTACAAAAAATTAAGAATGGATAATTAAATACCCCTTGAATAAATACCTTTGTCACGCAGGTGTATACATATATACATGTCTAGTGAACTCCCCGAGTACCCTACTAAAGTTTCGAAGATTCTTTTTGATGCTCTTGGATGCTCTTTGTTTTTACATCTTAAATTTGTCTTACTTGCTTGACTCTTACTAAATTCTTTCATAGAATGGCAAGTGTCATCTATTGATCTAGTTCCAAGAAAAATCATTGTATCATTAAAAATCAAACCAAACACTAAGTGGTGCAAAACCCTACTATTATAGAATGTAATGCATGCGAGTAACTCACAAATTCAAATCAACCATAATATTATATTGTATATCAAAATTATACTCTTCATTTTGTTGCATCTCAAAGAATATAACCTCTAAAATGAAAGTCAATTTAAGTCATAAAATTTGCGAGGATCACAACCTTTTTGGAGACGACAACAATTACTAGTCTACCACCACAACGCATCATCTCATCATCATCTCAGGTGATGTAGAGTTATTTATTTAGTCTAGATTGTACTAAATAGAGTGAAGAGTTTAGTTGTTGAAAAGTATTTGGACTAAATAAATAAACCAACATGACATGTTGACTCTAACGGTTGGGTACAGTAATCTCAGCTTAAAATTGTAATCAATTGCAAGTTCCCTTCTAATAAAGAAGCTTAATCGAGGTGCTTGAAGACCAATGCAAGTTCACTACACTGAAATGGCGTATTTAGTATTCAGAGATAATTGATGTCTTTTACCACAAGTCGTTCAAAGGTGAAGAGAAATAGTGTCGTTGACACTATATAGGAGTTTGTCATTTGTCATTCCCACTTTCATTGAAAGTACCATGTTTTTTTCAAATAACGAGAGTGACATGAGGTGGCATGCCATATTCATTATAAGGTTGTCATATGTTCTTGAAACATTGCATTCGTTTTTTTTACGACAAAATTATATCTCCCTAAAATTAAAGAGTGTCCAAATTTGAGAAATTAGTGTCCCAGACACTAAATACAAGCGAGGTGCCCAAAAACCACCCTTTCTACTACAGTAGTGATTGTTGGAAGATGATTATGTGATAGGTATCTTCATTGTGAGAAGCGTTATGGATTATAATTCGGACCCCAATAGCGACCATTGTAGTCACACACCATAAAGTTCCAATTATAACCCATGACGTCCTGACCAATAATAATTACCATTTGTAAAAAATTAAACTGGGATTACATATATTTTGTATATTGTATGTATTTTGATTCGGAGATAGATGAAGTAAAAAGAATAATAGGATATATTACAAAATATAATAAGAACGTGAAAAGACCATAATATGACCCCGATAAAAATTACAATTAACCCTTTAAGGTCCCGATTCAACACTGTTTTCAAAGATTTGTTATAAAATGTTTGATAAAACATTAAAATGGAGTTGATGTACAAAGCAAAGTTATAAATGTCAATGTGAAGATAACATCTATACGGTTGGATTCATCATATTTATTATTAATATTTTTAAATTAATTTTGCAAGGTTTTCTCTTGAAATTCAATTAAAAATCCAAAATTAATATTAAAATAAAATAAAATATTGTAATGAAATTGGAATAACATGTACTACAAGATGGTATGGTTTTCACTATTTGATTCTTCTTATTATGGAAAATCATGTTTAAGGTCTCACTTTTTGAACTAAGAATGAAACTTGACATAAACCACTTTTGCTATTTTTCAAAAACTCTCAATATCTTATCTTGAAGATCCATACCGTACAAATGGTAACCGACTAGCACAAGAGTTTAAAAAAAAATTGAATGGATGAAAAACATCCCCTGCGTGGTGAAGGGACGCGTCCAGAATCATCCATCGTCCAGATTCTGGACGCAGGCGCGTCTAAGGGTTAAACAAAACCTTTGTAGTTGGTGTACTACTCTACATCATGGTCAGTTTGGGCAAAAATAAAGAAAATGCCACGTATCATCTTCGTGAATGGTTTGGTGACGTGGACATTTCAAAATCTGACGTGGCTATGACGCCAGGCTGTCAAATATGTCCCTCACGTACAGCACCGTATTATGCTGGTAAGTCGTAATCAATGGACAGCTGAAGTGACCCACAATTTTCACTCAGTTTTCGTGATTTGAACAGGAGAATATTGTAATAATATGAAGATTATTACCAGGAATGATGGCCAGTTACACTTACAAACAAAACTGAGTATTGATTTGAAACTTTTCCATTCAAACAACCATATCATGAGCATCAATGGGCAAAGTCCAAAAGTGAATTCGCAAAAGTTGTAGTGTGCGACATATAACACATTACTACCGAAGTTTGAAGAGAAACTCAATTGTGATTTGAAAGAAAATGAATTTCAAAGTTAGCCATGTCTAAAACTCGGTTTTGTGCGCTACAAGTTGGAAGTACTTTAAATTTTGTGAATTTTTTCGTATAGCTTCAATAAAACTTTTTGTGCCTTGGCATGTTGGTATACATCGTTTTAGACTGTTGTACGCAAAAATTGAAGGAAGTTGACATTTATAGAATTTAAAATATTGACAATTTGACAAACATGCAAATGATGTTGGTTTTCACGATATTTGAATTTTTTTTTGGATTTGAGAGTTTGGGACTGCATTGGCCATTGTATAGAGAGCATAGGTTGCAATATGACCATTGTTACATCTTAGTACCTTTACATTTGAAATAGTTGTTGAATAGGCCAATGCGTTCAATTTATATATTGGAGCTATACGATGTAGTTTTTTGGTTTAGGATTTTTGTACGAAAACTAGAGTTTATGACGCACATACTCAATTAACCAATTGAAAAACTTGTTTTTTTTGTGTTCAGTCTCATCAAAATATTGTCAATTTTATGAAAGTCAGTGTAATTTCTGGCAGTTTTGAATTTTTTGATGATATGGAAAATAATATGTTTTTTAATTTTGATTTGTAGGATTGAGTATGTGCGTCATAAACTCTAGTTTTCGTACAAAAATCCTAAACCAAAAAACTACATCGTATAGCTCCAATATATAAATTGAACGCATTGGCCTATTCAACAACTATTTCAAATGTAAAGGTACTAAGATGTAACAATGGTCATATTGCAACCTATGCTCTCTATACAATGGCCAATGCAGTCCCAAACTCTCAAATCCAAAAAAAAATTCAAATATCGTGAAAACCAACATCATTTGCATGTTTGTCAAATTGTCAATATTTTAAATTCTATAAATGTCAACTTCCTTCAATTTTTGCGTACAACAGTCTAAAACGATGTATACCAACATGCCAAGGCACAAAAAGTTTTATTGAAGCTATAAGAAAAAATTCACAAAATTTAAAGTACTTCCAACTTATAGCGCACAAAACCGAGTTTTAGACATGGCTAACTTTGAAATTCATTTTCTTTCAAATCACAATTGAGTTTCTCTTCAAACTTCGGTAGTAATGTGTTATATGTCGCACACTACAACTTTTGCGAATTCACTTTTGGACTTTGCCCATTGATGCTCATGATATGGTTGTTTGAATGGAAAAGTTTTAAATCAATACTCAGTTTTGCTCGTCACTGTATGATTGTGGAATCAGGTCAACTTATCATCCATCAAGAATAAAAAAGAGTGAGGACTTATCCTCTAAGTTAAGTTATAAAGAATCCGGCTTGGCTTAACCCCTAAACGTCCAACCGTCCAGAATGTGGACAATGGACAGAAGCAAACACAGATTTCTCATCCATCATTGATTTTTTGCAGTGTGGAATTTTTATTCTATATTTTATGAGAAGTTAGCTTCATGCATGTGTGATCCGATTAGAAAGGGGATGATTTGTGAAATTTCTATGTCTCATTTCATGTTGTAGTGATTCACCCAAAATTTGGAAGATTTCAGTGTAAAAGTGATCTTAAAAAAGTCAACTCATAAAATTAAGCAAACAAAAAATCTCCAAAAATCACTACACTTAGAGTATTACATTTCAACCAATCACAACAAATTTCATGTACAAATTGTCAATATCTTATTTGTAATCAAATTACAAAAGAATTTTCAATTTCAAGTTTCAAAATTCATACAAAAATATTGGTGATAGCAATCGCAGATCCAACCGTATGGATAGAATCTAAAATTTATAATGTACAACTTTTATTCATACATCAAGTTCAAAATATCCCTCTGCGTTGCATTTTATGATGCATCTTTGCAAAACTGCCGAATTTGGAGAGGGGTGAGGACGTTTAGGGGTTAAGGTATGAATGCACTCTTGGATCCACAAACTTTATATCCCTTCTTCTAAAGCAAGATGGAGTGCTCATGTTGTGGCAACATTCTCACTTTCTGTGGTTGGCAGTGAGGGCAGATTACATGCAACAAACCCAGTGTAGCCCCTTGTCAGACCTGGTTTAATAGGCCCCTAAAGTAGAGGGACCTATTTCCGGCCCTTTATGGATTTTGGGCTATGAAAATTGATGTAATAAATCTGAAAATTCCAGAGATATTCCAGCCAATGGGAGGCTTAGAAATTGAGAAGACCAATTTCTCATTGGCGCTAGATTTGTCAAAAAATGAAAAAATGAAAAAATGAAAAATGTACAACATTTGTCGTTATTGCACCATTATCACTGAGTACAATAACTAAGTAAAATGTTTAAATATATTTTAAACTGAATTTTATATAATCTTTGGAATCTTTTATGCATAATTTATATTATTTTAGAATATTCTATTTTTAATTTTTTTACATTTTATGAAATGAAACAAATAATAACAATCACAAACACTGGTTCATCAAGTCACCAACGAGTCACTTCATTCAAACATAAATCATTTAAAATCAATCATTGCTACTATGTTTAGTTTTAAAACACCATTTTTTGTAAACACCTAGATATAGTACATCTTTGTATGATCCTAAAATTTCAAGCGCTAATCATGGTTCTAAAAATTATGAAAATGTTTGCGGTGAATGACATATTGAATTTGCTCAATTTAAAATAAAATAAAAAAACAACTCATGATCAAACTTAATAATCATGTAATATAATTGGTAGATTGTCCTAAAAATCGATATACAATCTCACAACTAAGTTCTCTTTGAGCTTCAACGGTGAAGTTTTCTACATGAATAGCAATTCAGAGATACATTTGTATTCTTGAAAGCATCGCGAGAAGTAATAAATGTTTGGGAATGAGCATGGCCCTTCAGAGGTTAAAAAATATATTTAGCCCCACAAGCTTTTTTTTTTGGAAGAATCTTGTTCAAAACTTCGTTGAATCAAATAGGTTTTTAAAATGCTAAAAATAATATATTTAATATAGCTATACTTATTAGAATAGAACCAATGTAAATTTTATAAAAAAATCATGCTTGAAATAGAGTTCAAAAGAGATTATGGATGTCGGAATCAAGAAAGCCATGTCTTTTAAGGATTAATACAACTAACTTTCTTAATTGACCTCATATGGTGACCGTTAAAAAAAAAATGCGATTGGTCAATGCATTTGGATTTTGGAGAATGGTTTGAAAACAATAGAATTGAGGGTAGGAATGGAATAAGGTCTCTCTACCTTACAATTAATGTTGGTACTATTTCAAAATTAACTTGGTAGGATAGAAGGGTTCACAATGTTACAGATGAATTACATTGATAGAAGGATTGATGAATTACAATGACAAAAGGGTTTGGATGGTTTTTATATGAAAAATGTATTGTAATAGTGTAAATATCACGTGTAATATGTAAAACAATGCCTCGCCACACTTTTTGCATGGGAAAAGAATTTGTGCAAGTCTTTGAACTTGTATGTTTTGTACATATTTGTTATTTGATACATGTGAAATTATATAAATGCAATGTATTCTTCATGTAGAGACTATGTGAATGTCTATTTTCATATATAACACGTATAATGCAATTACTTTCAAGTTATTGTCAAATTCAAGATGTGAAACCTAAAATTGATATTTTCAATGTTGTGGCTATTGTATTTATTGTTTAGTGTGTGAGATTAGTGGCCAAGGTTTTATTTCACTATTTTTAATCCCTAAATGATAGAGAGGGTAAGGGCAAAATCTAGATGTGTTATAAAATATTAATTTTACAACTTTGACGAAGTTTGGTGACTTTGGTGCATAAGAGAAACTGAGAAGCATGAAGTTTAGTAATTATCTGTACCGTTAAACTTTCAAAAAAAAAAGAGTTTTAAACATTCATTTAATGAATTTAGAAGTTGTTACAAAAATTAAAAAATTAAAAAATTAAAAACATTTCCCAAAATAGAAAGTTTTATAAAACCATGACAACGTAGAGGTGTTTGTTTTTCAAAAATTCATTAGTGAATCTCAATATTGCAAATGAAATGCAATAAAAAACACTAGAATATGATTTCTACCCCCAATTTTGACAAATAATCAAGACTTGAAAAATGTTATCATTTTTTAGTTTTACGATACTTCCACTTTTTTATTTTAAAAACGTTCTTGGTTGTTTTAATTAAATTAAAAATCCGAACAACAACATATTTTTTATTTTAGTCCATATACAACATGTACTTGACTATTGGAATGCCCCTATAAAATTCAAAGAGAGCAAAAGGGTAGTTGCACACTATGGTGTCTCTCTGTTTTAGTCACGTTTGTAAGTTTTGGCCTTTCTTTTTCTTGTAATAAAATTGAATTACAAAATACTATATGTGATATTTTAAAGAGTCAACATGCATGATAAAAATCCTCTTCTGTAACTTTTTATAACCAAAAATTTTAAAATTCTTTCACTACACAATGTACAAAGTAATTTGTAAATTAGTAAAATAAATTTCTTTTATTATCACACTATTTAGAAACATTTAACCCTTTGACGCGCCAACGTTCATATTCTGCGCTAGATGATTTCCGACGCGTCCCTTCACCACATGCAATGATGTTTTTTCATCCATCCAAAATTATCTTGATTCTTGTGCTAGTTGGCTACTATTTGTATGGTATGGATTTTCAAAATAAGATAATGTGAATTTTTGAAAAATAACAAAAGTGGTTTATGTCAAGTTTCAATCTTAGTTCAAAAAGTGAGATTGTAAACATGATTTTCCATAATAAGTAGAATCAAATAATGGAAAATATACCATCTTGTAGTGCATGTTATTCCAATTTCATTATAATATTTTTTTATTTTTTTTGTGTTAATTTTGGATTTTTAATTGAATTTCACGAGAAAGCCTTGCAAAATTAATTAAAAAATGTTAATAATGAATATGATGAATCGAACCATACAGATGTGATCTTCACATTGACATTTACAACTTTTCTTTGTACATCAACTCCATTTTCGTTTTTCATCAACCATTTTATAACGAATCTTTGAAAAAAGTGTTGAATCGGAACCTTAAAGGGTTAAATGGATGAAAACAATAACACGAAGCACTTAAAAACATATTTTTGTCTGTTATCCAATTTGGCACCTTTTTACTTTTAAAGATAAAAGCATTTAAAAATTAAATTACATACATGCCAAAAAGAATAAAAATGATGAAAATTTAAATATTTCAAATTTAAATTCTTGAAGGATTTTTGTTGGAGTAAATGCTGTGATTGATATATATTTTTTTAATTAATAAAAAAATAAAGTAAAATGCATAAGTAAATTGTTTGATTTGGACATACCCCATGTACAATGGATTATAAATTTTATATTCGATTGTCACCAATTGTGTTGGGTGTAGCATAACCCATGTTCTAATTATCATTTGATAACTATTCATTAAACTTATCAAACAAAAAAAAACCATGAATTAATGCAGTTATTGATGTACATTGTTTATTGTTCTCTTTGTTCACAAAGAGTCTAGAGGCTTTGCCTCATGTGTCCGGAAAATAGAATAATAAAATAATAAAATAATAAATCGAAACACTTGTATAGGAATCAAGTGTTTTTTTTCCAACTACGAGGTTTTAGTATTTGAAAGTAAAATCTAGAATTAAAATAGAATTAAAATAAAATATAAATGATTGAAAAGAGAACACTAAACCAACAGCTTTTTCAGCAGGCATGAGGTTTTAGCATATGTATGTATGTGAAAGTAAAATGTAAAACTGGGAGATGTAAAAATAGCACTGAAGTAAACTAATAAAGATACATAAAATAAAATAATATTTTGACAAATCAAGAGCTTTTTTCCCGGCGGCGGGGTTCTAGTACTATAAATCATTCTATGTTAGCCATTTGTTGACTAACTATGCTAACCCACTACTTAATCACTTTCCATTTGAGCAAATATTTAATAAAAAAAATGGTTGATAGTGGTCCTTGGGAACACATTTCAATAAAAAAAGACTCTATTCACTCTATGTTACACTATTTTGATGTTACATTAAATCATGAATGATAAATAAAATTAAGATTGTAGTGAACTAGCGGTTTACAAAATGTTATTTTATTTGAAGCATATTTAATGAATTTAATTTATTTATATTTATGTATCTTCTATTTATTACATATCAAATTAAAATTAACCTCGAAAGGACCAGTGGGTGTTGAATCGAGCTCTTGTTTTCTCAATTAGCTCTTGTTTTCTCAATTAGCTCTTGTTTTCTCAATTAGCTCTTGTTACAAGCTCAGTTCCTCATTGGTGTGGTGAAATTTTGACAATCCGCACTATTGAATTATAAAAGGCTTACATAGCTTTTGTATTAATCTTTTTTTTAAGAAGAAATTCCATTATTTAAGAAAATAATACAAGGTATTTCCTGCATATGAACATCTAGTTGATGAGTGTCTCGTAGGAGTGAAAATTTAGACCTTTGTGATTTACTTTTGAGGTGAAGGAAAAGACTTCTTCAAATCCAATCATGTAAGGACTAATTATTGTGCATCACCTCAAACTTCACATTTGATGAATTCAAACCAAGGTTATGTATTTATGACTTAATGAATTCAAATTAAGATATGACCGGTAGTCCACTTGAATGATCAAATTGAGTATTTTTGAATAGAACTAGTTTGGTCCGTGCCATTGGTCCAAGTGTTCCTCGTAATTTAGTCATGATTGATTTAATTTTTTTTAATTTTAGAATAATTAATCTTTAATTTAATTTAATTTAAGGTGATGAAATTCAATAATTTTTTTTTCATAACTTTCACATAATAGGTCTAAAAGCCACGACTTCAGTGCACCTTTTATTGTCAAGAGCTTTATGAAGATATTAAGAACACGCCTGGTGGCTTCACAGTCGGGGAGATTCCAAATTGTCTTCAAACTTGGTTTCTTTTCTTAAATGGTTAACTTTTCCACCCTAACTATCACTATTTTGTTGGTAATTAAGTTACTTACGAGGGAACTGATAGACCAAGGGTCTATGCCTAAGTTTTTCACATGGTAATTAAATTACTTATGAGGGAACTGATAGACCAAGACTCTAGGACTCCAAGTTAGTTAAAACACCAAAGTGATAGTCTAGTTAGTTTGTATATATTATAGGTATGTAGACAGACGCTACTAGAACTATAAGTGTGGTTTGGTGGGTGAAGGAGATACAATTGTCTATTGCACAAGATCTCACTTCTATGGTTGGGTGGCAAATCGCATAATAAACATTGTTTACCTTTTGTGCACATTATCTTTCTTAATTTAACATATTTATGACAAAGAAATAATGATGCGGGGATTGGACTAGTGAAAGCGACTAGAAGACAAAATTTGAGATCTCAAGAACCACAAATGGTTCACATATGTCTACAAGATTTGAAACCATACTCCTAGGTTTACCCATTTTGCTAGTACGTCGGTAGCTTTCAACTTTCGACGATCTCCTACTATCTTTAGACTCGATTATCCTTATTTTTACAAGACTAGAACACCTTAAGAAAGTAACATGCAAGCCAACTTTTACACATGCCTCGAAGTGCAATGATTTTGATAAGAGTGATTTGATTCCGAATACGATAGAGTTCCACTAGAAAGATGTCTCTCATCCACAAGGCTCTACAATTACAAGAAATACAATACAAGTTTTCATCTATAGAACTTGCATACTTAATTTTTAAAGGAAGTTGCTTTTGTTCATAGTGTGCGCGTACAGGGAAGAACATTTGCACACATGTGGTGTTTACTGTAGCATAACATGTCCTATTGAGCCAATTTTGTTGTTAGTCTTGTAAGGACAACGAGACATGTTGTTGTAATTTTTAATTTTTTTTCTTGTACAAAAAGAATTTAATGTACAAAATGTGGTAGTGATAAAGAGTATTGCTGTAATTTTTAATTTTTTTTCTTGTACAAAAAGAATTTAATGTACAAAATGTGGTAGTGATAAAGAGTAGAACACATTGAGGTTGTTGCATGTATTAGGGGTTAAAAAATTCCAACAAGACTCTAATTCCAGCTAGAATTTGAGGTTCATTTTTGCAAGTCATCTTCCAATCAAATATATTGATATTCATGGTTGAATTGTGCGCCAAAGTTTACCTTTAGACGTCAAGAGGCCCTGGGCGGGGCAACCCGGAAGGCATTTAAATTTTCGGAGGGAAAAATAAGAAGAATAAGAAGAAAAAAACGGCTTTGCTAGCCAACACTATAGTACTATGGCACTTTTCAAAAAACAACCTTAGCAACCCCAACTCCTACTCATTTTGATAACTTTGATTACTTGCCAATGTTTTCACAATCTCCCAAATGATGTGCAAATTTGAAATCTAAATCGCTTTTATAGATTAAATAATTAATAATTAATAATTAATGTGTGACTTGAATTAATTATTAAACTAGTAGATTTTCAGTGCACCAATCCTCGCTTGATTTCGTTGAGAAAATCCACTTTTTTCTTCATTATTCTCTCATAAATAAGTCCATGGGACTTACTTCGACGTTTAACCCTTAAACGACATATGCTTTCTCTTTTAAATTCCATTTTAAGATTGATTTTGTTTTTAATTTACTTTGGCTCTATTCTAAAGAAGTATAGATCTCTCTAAGGTACTCGGTTTGGCATTTTACAAACCCCATTTGGTGCAGTGGAGTAAAAGTTATGAACAAAATTCTCCCAAAATATAACCGAGCCCGTGGGGCTTGCATTGTCGTTTAAGGGTTAAGGTTAACTGGAGGACCGGCTTCTTTAGGGTTTAAGGTCACAGATTGAATTAAAGTAGTGTTGAAGTCACACATGACAACTTAGTCACATTTGAGGAGCAGGTGACGAAAACGCGTTAGAGCTTTATGAGGAAACCCTAACTTCAGTTCTGTGCGAAAGCTAAGTGCATGTGATGCGAACAAGAAAAGCAAAGTCAGCACTCTCTCTCGGCAGTGAGTGACGGAACAACGAACGTCCACACCGCGGCAACTCCAACGCCGATGCTGAATCAACGATGCCAATAATTTCCCTGGCCCTCGAATACCCCAGATCTGGAAATCGTTCCCCTGGGCGTTCCCCGCTCCCCCCCCGTCGAGTCAGCCGGTGCGCCACGCTCTTCGAGGCTTCAGACGTGTTCCAGTCGTGTTCCCTGCACGCTCCCACGGCCCCCTTGTGACGTCCCGTCCCGGCTACTGCATGTGCCGCAGCAGCAGCAGATGAGACCGCATAATTGCTGAGTAAAATTGGAAGTTGCAGACGCTGCCTATTTTGAACTTTACCCCGCTGGACTCTGCCAAATCTTCCCACGCGGCTAGATGTCTCGGAATTAGGTAAATTCGTGCGACTGTGGGAGCTTGCGTCTGTAGGTCGGCGCGCTGTGGTAGCCGGCGACGTGCGATTCGTGCCCGGCCGTCCGCTGGGCGCCGTCCGGTTTTGGCGAGATTGGCAAGGAGGAGGGTGGTTAGTGGCGGCAGAGGGATTTGCGACGCGTCTGCCGGGCGGCGACTGGTGTATAGTTGCTGAGCTTCTGGAGATGGCAGGGCACGGAAGCAGCAAAGCGTTTGCTTGTACCCTGATCCACTTTTTCCTAGTTCGCTTGGCTTTTCGGTTTTGCTTGCTCCCGGTGTGTAAGTTAGGCGCCGAAGACACGGTTTAGAAATCGAGAGCGCAGGTTGTCTGTCTGTGAAGGAATGGCGCGGATTACGGTCATAAATTAATTATGAGAGTTACGAGGTTTGGAGTTGCCGGTGGGGGAACATTTAGGTGGCGAGCTTAGACGAAGTTTTTTTGCGCCGGGGCGAATTCTCGGTTTGCTGTGGTGGTGTTTCGGTGCCTTGCAACAGGTTTAGTGGCGTCGTGCAGGGGGATTTTTATTTTTTATTTAAAAAAATTTAAATTAATATTTGTTCAGTTGGAGTTGGACGGAGAGTGCGGTGTGGTGGTGCGGCCTAGGGTAGAGCGGGCATGATCTAATGAGGAGCACGAAATTGATAGCCGTGCATCGTGCCTGCTTTTGGTGCTGTTTGGAAGGAGCGTAGTTCGACGACGTTCGTGCGGCCATGGGGCGGGGGAGGCAGAAGTTGGAGAACCTGCCTCTGTGGAAGCAGAAACCTTACAGTGGAGGTGAGCGGAACTGTACCGCCCTAGGCTTGGAGGAGGCGCCCGTGTTCTACCCTACGGAAGAGCAATTCAGCGATCCTTTGCGCTTTATTGCGCAGATTCGAGAGCAGTCGGAGCCCTACGGCATCTGTCGCATCGTGCCTCCAAAGTCCTGGAACCCTCCATTTGCTATCGAGTCTCAGTCCTTCGTTTTTCCTACCAAGCATCAGTCTATTCATCAGCTTCAGGAGCGGACCGCCGCCTGTGATGCGGAAACGTTCAAGCTCGAATATAGCAGGTATTTGGAGGGCGAGGGGCGGAAGTTTGAAGCCTGGCCGCTGTTCGAAGGGGAGGCTCTTGATCTGTGTAGACTTTACAACGCCGTGAAGCGCCATGGTGGTTACAAGAAGGTTAGGGATGAGAGCAAATGGGGTGAGGTTTTCCGCATGATGCGAGACGACTCCCCTCAGGCCCCTGCTGCCACAGACTCCGCGTTAGCGTCTCTCTGTCAGCTTTATGAATCCCACCTCTACAGCTATGAAGTCCACCAGGCCAATGTGAGCGCTGGCAAGCTCCTTCGTATGAGCAAGAGGCAGGGGATGGAGGTAAAGCATGTCAAGGCCACACGCGTTGGGAGGAAGAGGTTAGGGGAGGATGAGCAAGAGGAGCCGCAGGTTGGGAAGAAGAGGAGAGGCATGAGGCCGGAAGACGAAGGTGAAGAGGCAGGTGACGTAGCCGTGGTCGTGGAGTCTGTAACCGTGTCCACTGTCACCGAGACTGTGGTCGTTGAGGAGCAACGAGCAGATCAGATATGTGAGCAGTGTCACAGCGGAGCGCATGAGAAATCGATGCTGCTGTGTGATCGATGTAATCGAGGATGGCATCTGTATTGCCTCTCCCCTCCCTTAGCAGCCATACCTCACGGGAACTGGTATTGTTTGGAGTGTCTTGCCTCTGAGAACGACAGTTTCGGGTTTGCCCAGGGAAAGGATCACTCCTACGAGTCGTTCCAGCGCGTTGCCGACCGGTTCAGGCGCAAGTGGTATGCTTCTCGCACCACGCCTCCGAGTAATTCTGACGTGGAAACTGATTTCTGGCGCATTGTGGAGAGGGCGACAGATCCGGTTGAAGTCTTATATGGCAGCGACATAGATACAGGGCTTTATGGTAGTGGCTTTCCACGAGCATCAGACCCTGTGCAGCATGGATGTGAGCGAGAAGAGTGGCAGAAGTATACCACAAACCCTTGGAACCTTAACAACTTCCCTAAGCTGGAGGATTCCATGCTACGGATGGTGCAGGATGATATCCCGGGTGTGATCGTGCCTTGGTTGTACATGGGAATGTTGTTTTCATCGTTCTGTTGGCACTATGAGGACCACTGTTTCTACTCCATCAATTACTTGCACAGGTATGCTTCTCGCGAAAGCTGAGCGGCGGTTTTAGTGTCTATTGCCCTACGTGCTTTCGGTGACTAATCATTTTGTGTTGAGATTTCTACGATTCTGCGTTTGGTTAAGTCTCGGTCCTCGTTTCTCTCGTTGGGCTACTTTCTTTTCTGAAATCATTGCCCAATCGAGTTTTACCTCTTATTCTTCTGGCTTATATTCCCAGACTTCTATGTCTTTAAGATAACATGCACGACATTCGCTTCGTTTAAAAAATGTTTGTGACATCATGGATGCTTTTCGTATTTGATGTTGTCTTTGGGAGGTTGTTTCTTGCATGGCTTCCGCATGCTTAATCGCAAGATTGTTGTATTTGTTGATTCCAAAGCTGTGCTATACTGTTTTGTCTTGTACGAGCCTTTATGGTGTTACATAGATTGATTTGTTGAACTTGAGTTTAAACTCACGTGTTTTCCTCGATTGATGCAACAGGGGTGCACCCAAAACGTGGTACAGCGTTCCTGGTAGTGCTGCATCTGCTTTTGAGGAGGTAATGGTTGAACTTATGTCGGAGAAGTTCTCCTCGATAAAACTGACTTGTTGCTTGACTGGGAAAGACCTCTTTATCTGAGATACATACTGCTTGTATGTAAATTCCAGGTCATGCAGAAAGCTTTTCCAGACCTATTCGAGGCACAGCCTGACTTGCTGTTTCAGTTAGTGACGATGCTCAACCCAACTGTGCTGCGGGATAGCAATGTCCCTGTGTGTACAACTACACAGGTGTGTTGTTGTCGCTTGTTTGTAAAGAATTCACTCGTGAGCATGGATGTGTAGAACCTGGAAGTTCTTGTCGTTACGTTTCTTTTGGCCACGTATCGTTTGATATCTTCATGGATGTAGTGCGAAGTTTCATGTGTCTTGAATAGCTTTAATTGGGACGGCTAGCCATTTCCGCTTATGTCACGCAAATTCTTGCTTCCATTGGCCTCTAGCATATTTTAGTAGTAGCCATTCATATCCGCGTTTTATTGAATACACCTTAATTCCTGTGTGCTGAGATGACTAGGTTACAATTTGGTTCTGTATTACTTATATTGTGTTATAAGGATGTTCATGCTGATTATTTGTTGATGCAACCATGTGATTTTATTTCAATCTATTGATTTATACTACCTGTCATTCTGTTTATGTATCAGGAAACTGGAAACTTTGTAATAACATTCCCAAGATCATACCATGGGGGCTTTAATCATGGTGAGTCGAGTTTTTGGCAGCTGTATAAAATATGCCCAAGTGTGTGCATGTATATCTCTGTTGCTTCAAGGTTCTATCGCTGCATTCGTTTTCCGCTACGACCTCATGTTTGTATACCGGAAGTGCTAGTCATGGTTTTACGACAATTTTATTAATTTGAGCTCATGGTGGCATCACTTGCCTGCTGCATGTAGGTTTCAACTGTGCGGAAGCTGTGAATTTTGCTCCAGCAGATTGGCTGCCTTTTGGTTGTTTTGCTGTAGAGCGCTATCGATTTTACCACAAGCCAGCTGTTATTTCTCATGACGAGTTGCTTTGTGTGGTTGCCAAGGTTTGTATCATTGTGATACATGCGCATATGTTTTTTCCTGAAGACCGTAGTTGTAGAATTTGGATCTTGCATTTTCTCTGAGTTCCAGTGCGTTTAGGCGGTAGCCTATTAACGGTAGTGGTTATTTTGTGAACATGCAGAACAAGGTCAGTCCAGTGGCAAAGCCGTATGTTCTTAAAGAGCTCGTGGCTATAATCAAGAAGGAGCGTGTACAACGTGAGCAACTTTGGGCAAATGGCGTTGTAAAGAGTGCCCGGATGCCCCCCCGTGCATGTGACAAGGAAATCAGCACAGAAGAGGTCAGTTGGTTTCCTCGTAGGCCTTTCGATTGTGGTATGGCCCTTTAATCATTGAAATGTAGAAGAAGTTTTGTTCAGAGAGTTTTCTTGGCACGTCAGGGGTGCTTATTAAGACCCGTCAGTCATAATTTAATGTTTTCCTGTCATTGTTTTATGGTTGATTTGGTGTTTCCCCCATACAGGATCCTATGTGTATCATTTGCCGCTACTACTTGCATTTATCGGCAGTGGTGTGCAGCTGTCGCCCTTCAAAGGCTGTCTGTTTACAGGTCCCATATCTCTTACATTTTTTGTGCTCATTTATCCTTAAGGTTGCCTTGCAAGTGTAATTGCTCTTTGATGCGTGCAAAAATGCAAAAAATCTGAAATACCTTGCTTTTGTTTTTGTCAATAAGCCGTTTCAGTTTATTTTTAGTTAGTTAGTAATTTATTTATTATTATTTTATCGGTCATACTGAAATGAAATTATTTCGACTCATCCAAGGGCTTCTGGTTTTGCAGCATGCTCGACAACTCTGTGAATGTCCATTAGACCAGCAACGCCTATTATATCGACACTCTCTGGCTGAACTGGATGACCTTCTCTTTGAGGAAAAGGATTGCGCAGTTAATTCTAAGGTTGGAGATCTTGCTGCGGAGTTTAAGCCTACTAAACGCTATCTGTGTCGTGGCGCTCCTTCCCTTACTCCGTCTGTGTCTAAAAAGGTTTGGTCAGTTTGCTTTGTTCTGCAATGTCCTAATAATAACTGGCTATTTTGACCACAGTTTTTTATGTGTATCGTGCAGATTTGCACTAGGCTGCTTTTAGGTTTCCTTTTAGTGGATAGACTTGAAAGTGTTGCTTTGCATGGTATGTGTTCATTTCGGTATGTCTTCCTACTTAGTCTACAGTCTACATTAACATTTGGCGTACTTGTTAATCCATTCCATCGCTTAACCTTGGGTCCTTCTTCATGGTAGGTAATTAGTTTAAGGGACCCTAAGCTTTATTGTGCTTGGTAACCCTGGGAAATGAAGGGTTTAGACTTCTCACAGTGATTCTTCATTTGTTTGTTGGTCAGGTGATGGGCCAAACGGTTAGGCACACTGATCTGGCTGAGAAATGGCTGGATAAGGTGCAAAAGGCGTCGCATACTACACCTACAATTGAGCTTTTGGAAAGTGTGCTTAGGGATGCTGAGCAGTTTCTGTGGGCTGGTCATGAGATGGATTCGGTTGGTTCTTCTTATCGCCTGCTAGTCTCTTTGATTGCTTGTATCTGTCAGGTTGTAGGGCACCATCATTGTTTGGCTAAGCTAAGCAAAGCAATAGACACGCGCTTGATATATTGTTTCAAATTAGCGTCTCACTGCGTTGATTCAAGTAATAGTATTTCTTCTGTTGAGTATTGATTGAAGGCACCCGTTTTTGAATGCAGGTGAGGACTGTCGAGAGGAAGTTGTCAGCAGCTCGCAGATGGGCTGACGAAGTTGCCAAATGTAGTATCACAATTAATGAGAAAAAACTTCCTAAAGTTTCTTTTGGTGTGGTTGAACGTTTGGTTGGTACTGATCCAGTGCCATGTATTGAGCCCCATCTTTCATCCCTCAAGGTAACGCAATGAGTAGAATTTCTCTTTTGTTTTCGAAACTTCAGTTCTCATAGTATTTGACATTATAAGTATTGTAGAATGATGCTAGGAGGATCATTTATGTGCATCTGATTCATTTTCTCTTAAGGCGATAATGATATACTGGCTTCTGTTTCTGGTGCCAGTTGCTGTTTGAAGATGCAAAAAGGATGCGTCAAAAGATTATGAACTTTACCTTTACAGAGCCTTCGTCACAGGTATTGTTAATTGCACGTTATTGTTGCTCTTCCAACTGCCCTGTATTGATATATGTTTGAGGTGTCACTCAGATGCATAGTTGTGTCGAGGTGTCATTCCGATGCATAGTTATATCTTATCGAATTGAGCCTTGCGTCCTGAGCATTCAATATGTTATTGTCTCTTTCACAATCCCTTTGAGCCCTCTTTTTAAGCTAGGCTGGCAAAAAATCCGGTTGGGCGTACTGCTTGGTTGTGACTATCTCGAGTTTCTCCCTGCAGAGAGCAAGTTTGGAGGCACTAATCAAGGAGGCCAACATGTTTCCTCTGGAATTTGAGGAGTTGTCAAGATTACAGGAGCTTATCAACTCTGCAAAGGTATTTATTTTACACCCTCTCTTTCACAATTTCTTCTTTGAAACCCAGGTCTAAGGTTCTTGTCTGCTCTCCCTACTTCTTGTCAATCTCACTAGCTCTTTACTTTTACAGTATTAGAACATAGGAGGATTGGTTTTATTCCACTTTATTGTCAGATTGTCTCCTTTTCTGATCCTGCTGAGATTTGTGCTGGAATGCCAGGTCTGGTCAGAGACAGTTAGGAAGTTGCTCCCACCCATTAAGGCTCTGCGAAGCCGCAACCTCGTCAGTTGCGACCAGCTTGTGTTCCTACAACATCAGGTGCTAGTTTAACGAACTCTTCCTCTTTGTGGTTTGCTAGAAGCAGTTCTCGACTCTGCATTGATGTTTGTGGCTAATATTGTACGTGCATGCACTGCTGCTTTTATGGAGTTTAATTTATTTATTTTACTCTAGTACGGTAATCAATAAGCTTATGCATAGACATATTGAAGCTGTACCAAAGTATGTGCTGTTTTGTGACTACTATGCTTAACATTGTTAATTTCTTTGTGCAGGGTTTGACACTGCCAGTAAAACAGGAGGATAAAGAGATATTGGATTTAGTAATTTTAAAAGCAGAAACCTTACAACAGAAAGTTCATGCCACGCTTGGGTCATCCTTACCTCTTCAGGTAGTTTGAGGAGTTTTTCAGGTTGTTCAGTTCGCATTTTGCTAAGCCGGTACCATTCTTAGTCGTTGCCATGCAATTGTGATGATGACGCATGACGGATCCATGTCGTGCTACTATTTATTTGTAATTATATACGTTGGGTAGCATGTAATTTTTGTATATTTTTAGAAATGTTCAGTTTGATCCTGATACCAGTGTATTTTAAACTATACAGGAGATTGAGAAAGTCGTTCAGGAGGTTCAGGAGGTACCAGTGCATGTTCCAGGCTTGCAGGAACTAGAGCAGGGTCTAGCTGATGCCCGTGCCTGGCTTTTACGTGTGCGAACCACATTGGGACATATCCATCTCTATGATTATAACACCTCAGTCACTCTGTTGACAGACTTACTTGAAACTGCCTCCAACCTTGGAGCACAATGTGAGTCCTTTTTAATTAAACCCATGGGTTCACTAATTTCACTTTAGAAAACATTCCTTACTATAATTTTGATAGAATTTAGTGTAGTTGTTGCAAAATCAACCATTATTTTAGATGAATGGGAAACTGTTCGTATGAGAGCTTTGAGACGTCGGGCGCTAAAGGGTTACGTTTCGTTAAATTTGGTTAAGATAAAAGTCTGGTCAAGCCTACATTTTACTCTATAGAGCCTCTCCAATTCTCCCGAAATAAACACCTCTTTGCCAAATTTGTCTGCTATTGTGCCCAGATGGAATGTGATGTAATGGTGTTTCTGGTGAATGTATCAACAGTCTGATTCTTTTCTTCTTGTGGTTGTAGTGGAAGACGTGAAGACTGTTGAAACTGCACTGAAGAAAGTTCAATGGTTGGATTCTGCTGCTAAGGTATACGTTCCTGAGTTGCTGCATTGAGTTTGAATTACGAGTTTGAACTTCAACATGGTGATGTGATTCACAGGGTAATCACTGTCTTTTTACTGGAAATTGTTTTGCAAATGTTTACAAAGTGGCTCCAACACTTGTCATCTCCTAATTTCCATCTTTGTTTCAAATCATTGTATTGTGTGCAGGTGCTTGAAGAACTTCCGTCCTCAAACAAGCTGGTTGAACTCCTGAACGAAGCCTCAAGGTATGGACTCTACTTTTACTTTTCTGTGGTGATGATGGTGGTAGGCTTGTGGTTTTCTTGATACAAATTTAGCATCTCTAATTTAGTTATTTAACAACTTGTTAATTGTTGACATCCTTGCAGCACTCCTATGAGTACTTGTCTATGGTGATTCAAGTCATTTCAAGTTTTTGCTATATTACGATTTTATACTGTTTATTAATTGTTGTGAGCTGATGTCTTGCATTGCAGCCTGTCATTAAGCAACGACACACTAGTATTGCAAATGCAGGAATTAGCACATACTGCTCTGTCCTGGGAGACTAAGGCAGCGCATGTGTTGAAGCTTGGTGACTCATATGCAAACGTCCATGAACTCCTGAGGTAGGTGGTTCATTTTCGTTGGAAATTGAGTCGACTCTTGCAAGTTTTCCAGCAGCAACATTATCAATTTTTTTGGGCTTGTGATTATTGTCACTTTCTTCTTTGATCTAACACTCATCAAATCAACAGTTCCTGGTTTATTTGCAGAACTAGTGCAATTTCTAGTTTTTTCTAAAACGATACAAGGATCTTAGAATTTGAATGGGGTATACAGGTCTGCGGAAAACATCAAGGCAAGGTTGGGAGGATTGAGTGCATTGAAGGACTTGTATGCTGTAGCAAGCTCTTGGAAGGAACAAGCCCAAGCTTATATGAACAAGAGATCTCAACCCAAGGACAAGTCAGGGGATCGCTGGCCGCTTTCTACTCTCCAGGTATGAAGGAGAATTGTAACATAAATTGCATCTAGTGATTCCAGTGATTTTTTTGGTTAGGATAACTTGCAGGAAATAGGATATATTCTATTTCAACGAGCTAGTACATCACTTTCGTTTAGCTGAATTGAGGTCAATGCTTTTAGTGATGATATAAAGGTTGGAAATTTTGATTGTTCTCTCTTGTAGGTTCTAGTTGGAGAATCCCAAAAGTTGGTGTTATATGTTGAGGAAAGCAGCTTAATCAAAACATGTTTGGCGGAGGCTCAAGCTTGGATGTCGAAGGTTGCCGATTTGATGCCCATTCTTCGGACATCACTAATCTTTTCCGAAGAATCTGATTTATTACATATTCATGGTGCTGAGAGTTGGCGAGTTTTCTTGCCTCAATTAGAGGTGCAGATGACAAAACTGAAAAGTGTTCTGGACGAGGGATTGGAATTTCGATTGGATCTCCCAGGCATCGCAGAGCTTCAAGCCCTTTTCACTGTGAACGAATGGAGTATTAGGGCCTTACGTTTACTTGAAAATCGTCCTCAATTGGAGGTGATCCTCGTCCAAAGACCTGCTCTTTTTAAGTGTATTACGTGATAGTATCTTATTCGATATTTATACAAACATTCATTTTGGTCCCTGTCATATTGTATGTTTATATAGTGGTCTCTATACTGAACAATATTTTGTCTGCCAAGTAGGCTGCAAAGTGCTTGCTAAACGAGGGGTTGAGTTTCTCTATGAAGACTAGATCTTCTGTTCTTCTGCAACAAGCAATCCACAAAGCAGAGTCTTGGAAAAAGAAGGTGGGAATGGTGGTACCTTCATATGGTAATGCTCGCTCTTGCTCCAGACATCAGCTTGAGCAACTGCTCACTGAGGCTAAGGTACGTTTTGCTGTCGGTTACAACATCGTTTATGCTTATATTATGTATACTTTTATGTACATGTTTATTTAGCCTCTACTGATCAGTATCCATCATCCCTTTTCCGTTCCCACAGTGTAGTCGGCATTTTCTAAAGGCCTAACCAATAATATACTACTGGCATTTCTGAATTATGTGAAACACCTGGTTAACATTGTTATGGAGTTAAGGCTGACATTGTATCGGCTTCTATACCTTAATTTCCTGGCAGTACTCAGTATCTTTAACAGACCCTTCATACTGAGTCAGAGAATGACCCATACATACCTGTGTTGGAATTTTTTTCCTTTCCAATATACTGTGAAACTGTGGGAGATTACAGTGTATTATCTGGTTGCCATTACCCCGCAATGTACTCATTTCAGGCTGCTTTGGTTCTACAGGCTTTGGAAATATCGGCTGGAAATGAAGAGTCGTATATTCAAGATACTCTCACTTCTCATAGGTATATGCACTACCCCAGGATGTAGCAGAGGAGTTTGAATCGTTAATTTAATTTAATTTAGGGTTCTTTTGTTTTGAAAGTCATTTATTCTAACAGACTGTTTTCAGGCTACTGTTTCTATTTTAGAGCTTGGTTGTTCTCAGTTTGTCAACGTTGTTGTTTTGGTTTATTGTTATTTTGAAGTTCCCATCATTCGTGTACTTGCCATTGGTTGCTTAAGTACATGTGCCTTCACATGATTCTGTGATCTGCATTAACTCTTCATTGATTTTGGATTCTGAGAGATATATATATATATATATATATATATATATATATATATATATAATTTATCTTGAATTCGCATGGTTGGTACTTTCTCTTGTATCTTGTGTGTTCTCATGTGCTACTTTTTGTTGTGTGCTATAGCCTATGGCAGAAACAAGTCCACCAGGCGCTTACTACAAATGGAGGCTGTTTGACGAGGCAAGAACTCCTTGGTCTTCAGGTACAGTTAAATTTCACTGTAATTTATATTCTGGTTGATGGCATTCATGTGATACTTGATTCTGTGGAGCATCCATGGTGGAGGGGCTCGGCCAAGCAATCTGATCATGTATTAGTATCTTATATTTAGTTGCATGTACAGGGAGTTATGTACTGCTTTTCCTCGACCAGTGCTAATGTAAGACAGGTTTCTTGTGGGGAATTTTGATCAAGAATGAGGTTTAACTGCTCTATTTAATATGTTCCTTTGCTGTACAGGGTGACAGTGTAGCTAGCTGGTTGGAGAGTGATGAGAAGCAACAGATTGCTGCAATTTTGACTGATGTGAATATCTGGTTGTCAAGCTGTCGGGATGCCATTGCTGCTCCCACTACTGATCCGTCAGTGTCTCTCAGGAGTCTGCTTTCTCGAGTGAGACTTACTCCCATAAACTTTTTCATTCTTTCTTGTGATTTTCTATTACGAGTATGTACGTTCCTTGCACACAATATAGAGGGTCAACTTGCTGTTGTAACTAAATAGACATAGCAGATGGATTGAAAGAAACTGTATCATACTGCAGATGCACCTTTCTGTAGTGAGAGCGTTGCAGAGGGTTGAGGGAGAGGAGTTGAATTGTGTCTGCGGTGAGATTCTTCACAAGGCAGATGCAAGCATGTTGCATTGTGATACTTGCGATGACTGGTATGTTTCATCCTCTTAAACTTGGGTAGAAGTCATGTTCTATTTGTCATCCAGCATGTACTTTCCAAGTGTATAGAGCTGTATGAGAGTATAAGATTAGAAAACCATCAAGACTTGGATTTTATTTTTTTCAAAATTATATTGTTGCAATTTTTCATCCTTATCTCGCTTCCTTTAGATGTCTGGTATCGTTGCTCCATTCTGGCCACTTTTCAAGCAGTGCACTTCATCTTTATTATTTCAATGGTCGTGCAGGTATCATCCTACATGTCTTGGCCTATCACCGTTTCAAACGAGGATTCAAAAGCAGTACATTTGCCCATATTGCAGTGCTCTCTCAAATGGCGTGTTGTCCCTCAATGAGGATGCGTACAGTGAGGTACACTGGTTTTCTGCTCTCTTTCAAGCTTTATATTTGTGTCGAAGCAATTCGTGAGTCAGGAAACGTTCTCTTGAGTCATCCAACTTCTCCATCCAACTTTCACAGCTCAGTTGTGGCTTGCGTTTGGTTGATCACTGTTTCCTATGTCTGCTCATGCAGGTCCACGTCACTCGAAGGCCACCTTCATCAGTGATTATTGAGTTATTGAAATCTGCTCGCTCAATACCTTGCAGGTTCGTTTCATGTGGACTTTGAGCCCTTGCAGTACTTTTAGTACCTTTCTAAGAAATATATCTGTTGGATGGTTGATACTCACATCATGGTATATTTTGCAGAATTGAAGAAGTTGTGATTTTGGAAAATTTAATGTCTACACTCCAGAGCTGGCGGCATTTATTGACTGGCATTCTAGAACCAGCCCTTGTGCTGCGCTCTCACAGTACTGTTGTAGATGTCTGCTCACTTTTGCGAGCATTGAAGGTGGGTTCCAGTTGATTTGTCTATTTCACATGTACACAGATATTTGTTATGATTTTGTCAACTACCTTCTCCAGAATTCAATTTCAGTTTGATATTGTTTTCATCTTGTTAGTACACAACGTACAAAAGCGTACAAATCATGTTGCTTTTGTCTTCGCGTAGTCTAGATACAGCCACAAAGCAGGCTTGTGTTTCTGAAGATTTTTGGTTTTGGGGCTTGTTTCTGGAACTTCGTGGTCTCTAAGGAGTGAATTATGGAGGACGTATTTTATGTCTACTGTACTGAAGAATTTTTTCACCTTTGATTTATGATAACAAGAACATGAGTTTTGTATTAATTTACAGGCTGTTGAAGGCATGGAATTGAAAGAAGAATCTAGTGACAAAGTGAAGCTGGCTATTAAAACGAATGCATGGCGGAATCGAGCAATGATCTTACTAGATGGAGCTGTGAAACCTTCACTACGATACATATCGAAGAGTATCAAAGAGGTTTGTATTCAAAATTTGTCAAGAACTTTTTATCCTAGGGATGGTCCTGGATTCACAAGATCCTTTTGTCAATCCAATCTAGTGATTTTCTGAAGCTATACTTGAGCATGTTTATGTACTTTCAACTGACTGCAATGTGACTTCTGAATTGATGTAATCAGGCAGGAGCGGTATCAGTGACAGAGGATGATTGTATACTACAGGATCTTAAACTGCAGGAAGCTTATGCTACAAATTGGATAGTATCTGCTAAGCAGGTTTGTTGTACTGCCAGTGAGAGTGACTTTTTTCTTCTGGTTAGAAATTATTTTGCTTGAAGTGTTGGCATTTCTTTGGCGTTGATGGCTTAAAGTAATCCTCTATGCCCTATATTCATTGGTATTGGTTGTTGTTTTTATTTATTTTTTAACTCCAGGCTTTTAGACTATTAAATACTATGCCTTGTCTAGAAATTATGAGGTTTCATTTGGTTGCAGAAACAATCCTGTATGAGCGGTTCCTTGATGTCATTTAAAAAAAATATAATTTGTTTATAGGTGATCGGAGATGGAGGCAGAGCATCCTTAAAGGAAGTGCTTGCTTTGATAGAAGATGGTGAACGGTTGTCAGTATCGGTACCGAAAGAATTGAGCGTAAGTAATGGGTTCTTGCGTGATTGTAAGGAGTGGTATTCTTTTTTTCCTCAGGAATGACATTCAGAAGGGGATATGTACATCTATTAGAATATTTCTTCTTTTTAGTTTACATGATTTTCAGTTCATGAGTAAATCCTCTTTGACTGTATTAAGGTGCATGCCTGTATTGACCTTGTGCTAGGTGGCCAACTATTGATTGTGATGTAATGATAACATGACTGTCCTGACTGGAATTTCATCGCTGATGGATTTGTGGACTTGTTGTTTCAGCAGGATTTGAGGACAAGGAGTGCATTGTATTGCATCTGTCAAAAGCCTTATGATGACGATCAATCTATGATAGCCTGTGATCATTGTGGCGAGTGGTATCACTACAGTTGTCTGGGTCTGCCGGATCCAGAGTTGGAGAGAAGTGATTCTGCTGACTTTGTATGTCCTGATTGTGATCAAGCGCAGCATATTCCGGTCGGAGACCATGCCAGGGGAACACTACCACCGTTTCAGGAAAAGGATACACAGTAAGTAATCCCTTCTATCACATTCACTCTTCCAGCACACTAGATTTTTACCGTATTACTAAAACACTCCTGTTCTTATCCGATTTCTTAATTCTGGATAGCCGTATTGGCTTTTGTGTGTTGAAGTCCATAATCTGGTTTCTGTTAGTCCATATCCTTGAAGTTTACGATGTTTTAGTTCATTTTTGTATTTTGTTTATCGTTTTTTTCTTTTTTTAATCCTCGGTAGCTGTGATTCTCGAAATCCTTTTCACCCTCTGGATGAAAATAATTATAAAATGTCTTGAACAGAGCGAATCATTGTGCATCAGACGCACTACAAGCACCAGTAACCCCCGAGGCCCCGAAGGAGATGGAGGTTCCTCAAGCAGGGCTTAGAGGGAAGAGAAGCAGCCGAGCCAAGACAAAAGCCATAGTGCAGCCAAAATGGCAACAGAGCCATGTTCTCACGAACAATGACAACACTAGCAGCAGCAGTGAGGCTGAAACGCCCACAAGTGGTCGCCCCTGCCGGCGTACTGCAGGTCGCCACAGTGGCTTTGACAACTATGTGCTATTGATGCGGTCACGGTAGCTGGTTCAGTTACGTCATTAGTCGGGTTCCAATTCTTTGATGTATTTATCAAACAAAGCCTTCTTAGTTTTTTTTTCACAATGTGAAGTTTATTGATGATTTGTTATTGAAATTTTGTATTCTTTATGGATGCGTTGAGGGAAACACATTCAGCTTTGCTTTCCAGTCACGCCCTTCAGTGATTTATTCTACAGTAGGTCTTTGGTCTGATTGAGATTCCGTGCTCTTTAGGTTATTGCTGTCCGGCCTTCCCGAGTGATGAAAAGCCTCAGCCCTTTAACTCAGTTTAGGTGGCCGTCAATCTTAAGTGACCTTTTAACGACAGTGACTGCATTTTCTACCAGGAAATTGATGATTTTCATCTGGTTTTTGTTCATGGTTTTTGGTAATTCTTACTGAATTGTTTATTTTGGGTCTCGGTAATCTTGGATTTTCTATAGTCTCAAGTGAAGTGAAAATGGATCATTTGTTTATTGTATTTTGATTTTTTTTTCTTGGCCAAATCTCAAGTTAGGTCCGCTTCAGATGGCAGCTTTGCATTTTCGGTAAAACGCTCCCTCGCAAATTCAAACGACTGGCGCACATCTGGTCGGTACTAAGAAGAGCAGTTATTTGGCAAGGGTGGCTGGCTCGCAATGCAAAATCTTTTGCAACAGAAGATTGGCCCCAACACCGTCTTCAGCAAGCTGTTTGGGACAGCCTCATAGATGCAGGTAGAGTGGCTTGGACCAAGGCACTTGCAGCCATTAGATTCCCTCAATGAGGTTACATGGGTGCACACCCGGCCTCCCGTGAGTTTACTCATATAGTTTTTAAAAATTTCAAAAAATAGTCCCTGTTTTGCTTGATTTCTTCTCCAGCCTCGGCCTGGTAAGGTAGGATGTCCTAAAACCACCACCTCCCCCAATTATGACATGTAGACTTTTCTTGGGGCCACCACAGTTGAGACCTAAAACCACCAATTTCACTATTCAAGGAGACCAATGGCACACCAAGCATTGCGAAGAAATAATTGGTGGTTTTGAGTTAGCTCATGAGCGGAATTAGGAACAACAAAGTGTGAACATGGGGAAACCTAGAGGTTTGATTTGGGTCACAGGTTACTTTCCACTTAGGAATATTGTATAAAATCAACAAATGCAAATTAGATGTTGCAAATTTTTGCAATCCTCATCAAAACCTATTTCAAATGCGGTCATATTTTTTTTTCGAATTTAGGACTGCCAAAAATAGTCCAGATTGCTTAAGTTGGTGGTTTTAGGACAATCAACCTTAGTTGTACCCTTTTATTGCAATGATTTATAAAGTGATCACTTGTTTAAATAATAATAATAATTAAATAATAAAAACTAAAATAAAATAAAATAAAAATGAAATAAAATCTCAAGTTAGGTTTGAATTAATTTCAATTGAGTTCAATTAACAGTTGAGAATCTGTTAGGTCCAATCTGCATGGCTGAAATTTCTCCCTAAAATGACAAGTTTTTAGGGATGGTGGGGATCAAGTTCCACATTTTCAGTGAGTTTTGTGAAAAGAGTGGTGGTGAAGTTGTCATGTAGTAAGATATAAGTTACAGGGTTCTCAAGCCCTTGGCTCCAATCTCAATCAACTCTTTCCTACCCAATCAACTCTTCCCTAACCAATCCATTCTGCCCTAAACTACTTATTCAAGTCCACGGAATTGTGCACCACTTCATGTTTGGGTATGAGACAAAACGTAATACTTTTGCCTCCTATTGCCTTCTTCAACAGGTAGCTTTTGAAACCTATGTAATGCAAAATAAGATTACAATTTACATATATTCATTTTAACTAATTTTGATAGGTGATATTACAACCACTTTAGAATCTTTTGCTTGTTTATTGATTAAAGTCTATGGTGATTGGTGACAAGTATGAAAGAAGTAAAATAGGCTTAATGCGTTGTAGTTTTATTAAGCTTTTGCGCCCGACGGACTTGTTGCGTCCATTAGACCTTCTCTTCTATGTAGGCTAAATTTTTGGGCCAACCCTAACCGAGTGGTGACCACAAATAGTAATTTTAACATTATTTTTTCCTACACCATTTGAGAGCCCCATCAATGTCTGTTTCAACCCCAACGATCAATTTGCACGTGGCAGCGGTGAGATGTCAAATCAAGGCTTCGACAAACCCATTTCCCCCTTTCATGTTCTTTCCAAACTTCATCTCTCCAATTTTCAACACGGATAAAGTCCATGTGAATCTGAGGTCAAATTAGAATTGGAAGTAAGGTAGAGACACCTATTCATGACAATACAAGAGACGTGGTACCTTGGGAGTGCAGGCAACATGGAATGAAATCATGAATGTCTTAGCAAATTTAGGAGGAAGTGATGGGCCTCGGAATTAATTTTTTTGGAAGCATGAGCAATTTTACATGAATTTTTGAAGCAAGGGTGTTGTAGTCACCTATTCTAAGTTGTAGACTTACCCAAAAGAAACAGTGGACCAACTGTGAAGCAACAATGAATTGGACCAATTGTGAAGCAACAAGTGGGAAGCTGCCGGCAGTTTTCAAACTTATCAGGGTTCATTTTTGGTTCAAAAGTAGCTGGCGACAATGGGTCATTGTCCATTTTAGGTGCTGCTACCATTCCTGCAAAATTTCCAACAATCCTTGAAAGGTCCAAGAAGAGAGGCATGGAATGGTGTAAGGAAGAAGCCATATGATGTTGGCGGAGAGCTAGTAGAGAGCTTCAATTGGCTACAGTAAAGCTGCTGTGAAAATTGTGCTCATTGGCATGGCTGTTGGCCCAACAGGTAGAAAAGCTCTTATGTTGTAAAGATTTACTAGGTATAAAATATTTTTATTTGCAATTGTCTTCAAAATACTATCTAAGATACTGATCGCATTGGGTTGCATTCTTGGCCTTGTTCCTTGTAAAGTACCATTATTGTCTTCCTCTTTTCTTTGCAATTGAGGGCATGCACAACTCTTTGCAGCCTAAAAAACCCTCTAAAAGGTCCTAGCTAGGATTGGGCTACATATACTCCATTTTGATACGCCAGATTTCAGAGTAGACTCGACGAAACTCCAACAACTTCTAGCAAATTGAGAATGAGATGCAACTATGTCCCTCTTTCAAAAGGAACCCAATGTAGCCTTTTGTCGTGATTTCTGGACACGCAGCTACGGTGATGAGAGGACATTAACCTGTTGTGTCAGGCCTCATTTTTGCCGTCCTTGGTGACCACCATATGGAAAATTAATTACTTCATGTTGGCCTCCTCCTAGACAGCCCCCAATGCCGTGTGAATCTCTACTGCAGAGTAGATAGATAGAAAGATAGAAACTCCGGTCCCTTTTTAGCAAGGGGTCGGCGTGAATGAAGTGTCCGTTCGTAATGCCAATGATCCAATGCCCACCGGACAAGGGGAAATTGGGACAACACTACTCTCCCCTTTCGAGAATGGACACTATAGTGACACACTATGCTACTACCTAGCTAGCCACTAGTGCCTTGAAGATACCGGACATGGTATCCCCCCAAAGGGCTTTGAGGTACCCATACAACAAGCTCCAAGGACCCCCTCACCATAGTTGAGTGGACTACTGCAGAGAACTATAGATGCTCTAACCAGGAACTTTGAATTCGTCACTATTTCAAAAAGTGTTTCATAAAGTTGTATGCATCTCATCAAGTATGAATTTGCAATGGGATCACTACAAGCAGAGGTGTCGTTTCTCACTTTGGAGGATCTTTTCATTGTCGCTTTTCACTATATCCGCTTGTCCTACGTGACGAATCGCACTCACCAAGTCCAACAAAAAAATTGGTGAATGTGAAGTGGCACGTTTGACTCAGAGGAGTGAAAAGCGATGCCCTCTCCTTGTAGTGGATTGAAATCCTGACATACTAAAAACAAGGTCGATGAATGATAGGGAGATTTGTTTTGAGACCCTACACTAGTGCAAAGTTGGGCTTCCTATTTCACCAATAATTACCACCAAAAAGTGTCCAATTTCACCATACATTTAGATCTTTATTGGAATTAGTGGACACTCTTGGTGGACATTTTTGGTGAAATAGAGAGCCCTTTGTACTAATGCTAACTTGACATCCTTCTTCACAATTGGGAGCCTGCAGTCCTCCATGAATTACAACACAAAAAGAGAGCATGTTTGGCACATCTATACATTCAGGTTATTTGTTTTGTTTTGTATGTTAGATTGAGATATCCTGGTGCTCTCGTCTTTTAGCGTTCTTGGTATCATCGAAAAGTTCTTCACGAGATGGGGTGCATTAAAGTGGTTTCACGACTTGGACTTATAATATGAAAATTATGGATTTTTAATCCAATTTTGTCACCATAAATTGTTGAATTAAACCATGGATCAATTATTCTAAAAATGAAAAAAGAAATAAAATCATGACTAAATCACAAGGCCACACGAGTGTATATCTAATGATAGTGTTTTGATGCCTTTGTTGAGAGGTAGTTGTTCATCCTAGCTTGGTACGTTTTAACCCTTTAGTGCCCAGGGTACTGTAGCTCAGAGCCCTGGATTTCAGTAGATTTTTCCACTGTGGTTGAGACTACCAAAAATAGAATGGGTTAACCCCTAAAGGACCAAGTGTCCTAACTAGGACATTTAGAGAATCGGGTAGGTTCCAGTGAACACATTTTTAATCGAATTTTGAAGGAAATTTAATAGTAGATTCCCCAATGTGCCACAAAAATGGGGATTCTATTTTTTTTGAATTCGGACACCGTATGTGAAAGTTATGAGGGGAAATGTGTTTTTTTCGGGAGAAAGGGCAGCGGGGCAGTAGAGAAATAGTTGAATTTTAGGGGGGGGCAACAAGATGGGCGGTGTGTGGAAAATGGGGTGGACTGTGGGGGGCAGAAGACCACCCCGTTTTCCAAACTCATAAATTTTTTAAAAAATAAATTTTTTAAAAATTTAAAAATAATTTAAAAAAAAATAAAATTTATTATTTTAAAGTGGAAATTATTATTTCAAAATTAAAAATATTATTTTAAACTGAAAGTTCAATTTCATAATTAAAAATATTATTTAAAAAATTGAAAAATAAAATCATTTTAAAAAATTAAAAAATTAAAAAATTAAAATTGTCCAATGAGGGACTGCCACGTGGCAGTGTACCTTGAGAGTTAGTGGGGTCATGAACATTGGAATGGGTTGGCACTTCAATTCCCTTCCTCCACCCTTTATTTCCCCCCTAACCCCCAAAATTCTTAGAAAATGTGCTACAAGTCTTCTAAAACTTGGAGATTTTATTTTTTTTCAAAAAAAATTTCGCCATTTTGTAGAGGGTGGAATGTACTTGTGTTTCACCGCTTGGATTTGTATTTTAAATAAAGAAAGTCGAAAATATTGCAATTCCAAAAACATATAGTCTTTTCTGAACTTTTAAACCCCCAACAAGTGCAAGGTGTTATTCAACATCCTAAACATCTCCAAACACAACGAAAATTGGTACACAACTAAATAACATCATATAGAATGTAAAAGTGAAGTGCGACAAGTTTCGGTAGTGAGGTTTTTTTGATGTAGCTGTGGTCAAACGCATCTGAAATTTTCGGGCATGTGTTTTTTTGGGGTGTTTTTTTCCATCAAACGCAATTATCTTCCAATCCGTGCGATCAAAATCAACGAAATTTGTTGTGTATGTTTTTCAAACAGTTTAGGACAAGATCTTACGATTAGAAGGTAAAAAATAACATTCTTTTGGATTTTTTGCATGGGGGAGTAAAAATGGCAGCATTGGAGTGTTTTTGGAGGAAAAACACTCCGGTCCTTTAGGGGTTAAATTAGAAAGTAACCGTACAATTCTATTCTCAACTCGAGAGCACACATTTTATCAAAATTTGAGAATCATCCGATGGTGGGATCGGAAGATTATAGTATGTATTTGAACTGTATAATGCACGCTCAAAAACGAGATTTTGGGGGGTGTGTGACTTCAAAGTTAAATAGAATTTGAGGTAAATTTTCAAAAATAAAAGCAAAGAAGTTAAAATAAAAGCTATACCCTATGTCAACACCTCTCCGTTGCAATCTTTCATATCAAAAATAGACTCACACATAATTATTGTGAGATTTATAAGTGAAAGTGACTTGTCCATGTTCGGTTTAGGACAAAATTTTACATGTTGAAAATTGACAGGAGTGGGTACATTAGTCAAGATCAGATTACATACACTAATGGAAGATGAAGAAGAGAACACAATCCAAAAAAATAAAAAAAGATAACAAACTTCCAAACACAAGAAATACTACACAATACATATGTTGTATTTGTAAGTATTTGCAGTATTTTCGCGTTCTGTTGATAGGTATTTTGATAGTTGTACAACTCCAAATTGAAAATTTCTTTTTCTGGAAGGTGCGTAATGTATGTGGGAAAATCTGAACTTCAAAACTAAAGTTCCAATTCTTCACGGATTCTATGCTATTTGCATTTCGAATGTTGTAGTGACCATAATGTGGTCAGGTGGGCACTAAAGGGTTAAGGGTGCTTAATCCGTGCGTTTGCTAAATCCGTGCTTGTGGTCCGAGCATTAAAATCATGCACTGCAACCTAGTAATGTTCGCAAGTTGAGTGCACTCACAGCTGCATCTAAAACGAAGTGGGTGGATTTGTATACCACCATGGCCAGTTCTCACCTTGGTCTTGACTGTCAATAGTGGGAATAAGGCATGTCAATGGGATATTTTGTTGATTTCACTTTGAACATTTTTCATTAATTGAGGTGGTTTGATTTGCTCTTGTGCACGTTGCCGAACGGCTCCTCTAATTCTTGCAAGTATGTGAAATTTTTGCAATTACTTTTGGCTGATTCAAGCTGTTCAAATTGCTTAAGTGCACGGTTTAAGCACCGTCTACCTTAATAGCAGGAAAGGTATTTATTTGGATATACTTGCTTGCAAGTAAGGTAAGGGTACAGTTGCTGTCAATTTAAGCCTTTAAACCTATATGGAGCATTTTAGCATATATGTTTCTATAGTGCTAAAGTATAAATACTGTAATCAGTGAAAATAAGGAGTTTTGCATATTAGAAATGAGAGTTTGTTCAAGGACTTAATTTTCTTAATTGGAGAAGAGGAAATCATGAAGAGGCAAAGTAATTTCATATTTTCAACCCTTGTAGATATTTTTCTACACTTTTCCAAAGTGGAAAGTTTTTCAAATCCTCTTGTGGTTATATAGGCTCATCGTAAACGGTTACTAGAGCCCATTTTAAATGGTTACTAGGACTCATCTTAACCCCTAAACGTACTAGGGTGTCCAAGGTGCAATTGAAAAATTGAAAAAAATCATCATGAACTACTATTTAGAAGAATATTTTGGAATTGATATACAAATGAAAATTCTAGATTTTGAATTTTAGATTCCATCTGTACGATTCAATCCACTCATACTATCACCAATATTTAATTATCAATTTTGAAAGTTAAAATTAAAAATACCTTCTAAATTTGATTACAAACAAAATTTTAATATTTTTTGAGTAAAATTTGTTGGAATGGGTTTGAAGTGAGATACTCTTAAACGAGGTGATTCTTTGAAATTTTTGTGTTCTTTAAATCTATGACCTCATTTTTGCAAGGCCACTTATGAACTATAGCCAATGCAATAAATATGTACTCTAGTATGAATAAATCTAGCCATTAGATAGGATAACAACTTAGTGAGGTATCTCCAAAAAAATGAATGAATTTCATCCAAGCATTGATGAAAACATACAATGGATTTGAATTTGTTAGTTGTTCAGAAACTCGAGGCTATGACATTTAGGGGTTAAATCAATAATGTGCTAACCCACCATTCTACCCAAAATAGAGAAAATGCAAAAAACTGACTGATTGGTATATTTTTCCAAAAAAAACTGTTTAAAGTCACTAACTTCTTTATTTCAATGGCAATTTATTGCACCACTATGAGGTAGATAACTGTTTGTGGTACATCTACCTCACTATTGAAAAGGATGGACTCCTACGTATAGGTCTCCCTTTATTTGTGACAGGAAAAAGAAAGGTGGACTCCACTAACTGCTAAAGAACCTTTTGTATAGTACCTCATGAGTAGGATAGAAAGGATGACAATTTTTACACAGCAAGCAATTACAAATTTACAATATTCAAAAGAGCTTTTAGTAGAGGCAGATGGTTTTTTGTTCTCTGTCAGAGTATCAGAAATCCTGCGATGAGAATTTACTCTAGACTGAGAAGTGAATGAACATAACGATGTTTCAGTTGTACATATTATCATGCAAGAAGGAACTGAAGAGATTCTAGTCAAAAGAAGTTCCCTTCAATATTCCTGAAAAAGTCCACCAGAGCTTTTGTTTTGCATTTCCCATTGTTTCCACTGGCAAACAATATTTTATTTGGAAAAGATGGCCCAATTGACAACACTTCCTCCAATAAACTCTTCATTCACGTTGGTCCGAAGGGTCAGAGTTACTCTTTCTCTATTTGGAAAGGTCAAGTGGCGACACGAGTCCTTTTTGGGGGAGTGCTTGATTTTAATGCGATGCTATTTTAGTACAATGGATAATATTGTATTTTGTTTAACTCAAATTAACGAGATTAAAGATGTGAATCTTGGGCATGAATCTAGCTTTCTTGGAAATTGATAAAGTCTAGATTTTGTGAGAGTGTGGAGGTTCCAAATTTGAATCTCCACGCTCTAGGAATGTAGATGACAAAATTTACCATGACAAAGCTTAATTTTGAAACTAATGTGGCAAATACATAAATTTGACTTATTAGTGTTTATGTAGCAATAACATTAGAAATTTTAACTAAGATGTTTTGCCAGGGGTTCTTTTTTCGAGTGCAATCTGTACCATTTGAATATAAAATAAACTAGCATTGCTTGTTCAACATTCACCATGGTGTTTTGCAAAGCTAGTCAAGTTACCTCTTGGAACTTGTCGTGTATGACTGGATCTATGATGTTGACGTGATTGGCTTGATTGTAGACAATTTGGGCAACAAATGGTAGGAAATAATACCTCTTCACGTAGAATTTGCACGTGCAGCCTCACTTGATAGACTCCCTCTTGATTTTAGGGTGATGGAGAGTCTATTATCCTAAAACCTCTTTGTCTTTGCATGGGGTCAACTATTTGCATGGTACGCAGTAGTATGAGTGTGGAGTACAGGTGCAGTTAATTCTTTGAATATGTTTTGATATCAACAAAATTATTCTTTAAATCTCAAACCCTAAACCCTAAATCCTAAATTTCAAATTCTACACCCTAAACGTCAAATTCTAAATCCAAATCCCACACTACCACATGGCAATGCTAAAAGGGCAAAATATTCTGCACCCACACCGCCTGCATCTTGTACCCCAAATTTCTTTAGTTTTTATATACATCAATCTTACCATTTTTCATTTTGTTTTTTACTTTTAAATATCACCAATGAGTTTTAGTTTTCAAGAGAGATTTTGACAACTATGCATCTTGTGAATTCAATGCAAACCCAAGATTTCAACAAAGTTGGTGCACTCTACCTTGCAACTACCCCGGAATATATGCAGTTTTCTTGAACTTGGAAGATTCGTATGGCGTGGGCACAAATTCAAGGTCAATAGAGACGTTTCCATCCAAATTTGAAATGGCCAAATGGTGGATACTACAGATGATCTGGCATGTCACAAATCTCTACGAGGTTATATCTCAAGGTACTCTGTATGCTTCCTGCCTTGGAGCTCTTCCTCGAGACTCACTACCCCCCTCTCCGGAAACCCACATGAAGGCTTCCTTCATCCTTGTCTTCTAACCACTTGTGGTACAACCCTAGGCAAGAAATCTTGCCCATCTTCACATATCTCAACAAGAAGCGGTGCTAATATCCTAAATCTTTAACCATGGGACCCCTAAACCCTAAGTCCCCAACGCTAAAACCCTAATTGTAGAGACAAAATTGGTGGAGGCAAAATCTAAACGCTAAAATCTGCGGCCGCTTGTGGGGGTCCACCTGGGTACAACTTTGCTCTTGGAAGACTTTTTTTTTTTTTTTTTTTTCTTTCCTTCTTCTTTTTTCTTTCTTCTTCTTTCTTCCTTCTTCCTTCTTTCTTCTTTCTTCTGTTTTTGTTTTTGTGTGTGTGGATATCTGAGATGTTGCATCCAAGAAGGGGTCTCCGATAGGGGTACCTAGGAGACAGGACTGAAAGAAAATGGAGCGGAATGAGCACTAGTAGAAAACTTCCGGAGCACTAGTAGAAAAGGTGGCGCTCTCTAGGGACATGCCCACCCAAAATCACTCTACATGCGTTGAATTGGGCACTACTTGCATGCGTGGAATTAGGCACTATTTGCAAGCGTGGAATTGGGCACTACTTGCATCTCCCTCAGCAGTCACCTTTTCTACTGTTTAATGGAGGTGAAAAGAAATCTGAGGGGAAAGATCCGGATGGGGAAAGGAATGAGAAAATAAGAGGCAGTTGGAAGGATGAGCATCTAGCTTCTGCCTGCAAAGGGAACCTGGATTGAGTGTAATGAGCAGGACCTGAAATCTGCCTGTGCAAAAATTGATCGTCTGTTGCATAATCGAGGATACAGTCCAGTGGAATCAGGTGTCGTAAACTCAAAGTTAGACCATACAATGATAAGCTTACAGATGTCGTTACATGAACACAGTGTGAAGTGTGAACGCTTCATCAATTCATGCTGAAAGGAGATTCAAACCATTTGAAGAAAAACTAAATAAAACAGAATCATGGGTTGAAAGTTTACATCTCGTCAACAGGATCACTGACTTTACACTGAACTTGTCACCTCCCAGCTCATGGGAACAAAAGAAATATCAGGTAGCTTTCCAGTGAGCCAGGAGGCCCCTGGGGCCCATGAAATGCACGTGATGATCCCAAGTTGCGACGTCCCATTCCGAATCTCTTCGAGGCCCAAGCAGCCAATTGTTTTATTTGTTTTTTTCCTTCAATCAAGCGACACGCTTCCTGGTACGGAAAAAATATGGATAGAGTTTTATGCTCATCCATATAATTATTTATGGTAAGGATATTTCATCCAAATAGTGACGACTGTAGTTATTTATTTGTTGACACTTTCATCTACTTTTTGCCCATGATTTCGAATTTAATAGTAGCTACTCCCAAAATCAGGTAAAAGAAAAGAAAAAGAATTAGCTGGGTTCAAGGCAGGCCGCAGCATCACAAACTCCGGCCCTAATCACTCATGCACAGACAGACGGCAATACATATATGATTTGTATTCGGCAGTTGTAAACGGAGGAATCCAAGCGTGGAGCGCTACCGAAATGGTCAAAAGCTGCAACTTCGGAAACTGGTGTAGTAGTTTCGAAGGGCCGAGCGACAGTAGTAGTATACTTCGGTTATGATGTGGAGTGCGTGATAGTTACGAAGGCTAGCTCTCGTTTTGGCCGGGAGAGTGAGTGAGTAGTGTGAGAGTTTTGTGAGAATTGGGGCGCGATGTCGACGTTCGGGTGTGCGGATGGGGACCTAGCGACGCTGCAGGGGTTTCTGGGCGCGGGCGCGGGGAATGCGTCGGGGGTGAGTGAGTTTCTGTGCACGAAGCTGGGCGGGATCTCGACGCAGCTCGGGTACACCGCGCTGGCCGTGGACAACACGTACTTGCTGTTCTCCACGTACCTGGTGTTCTCCATGCAGATAGGATTCGCCATGCTGTGCGCGGGGTCCGTGCGCGCCAAGAACACCATGAACATCATGCTCACCAACGTCCTGGACGCGGCCTGCGGCGGGATCTCCTACTACATCTTCGGGTTCGCGTTCGCGTTCGGCGTCACGCCCACGGGCTCCACCAACGGCTTCATCGGGCACTTCAACTGGGGTCTCAAGAACGTGCCCAACGAGTCCTTCGACTACAGCTTCTTCATGTTCCAGTGGGCGTTTGCCATCGCCGCCGCGGGGATCACCTCCGGCTCCATTGCCGAGCGCACGCAGTTCGTGGCGTACCTGGTGTACTCCTCGGTGCTGACGGGGTTCGTGTACCCAATTGTGTCGCACTGGGTGTGGGCGAGCGACGGCTGGCTGTCCGCGTCCAAGACCCGGGGGCCGGGCTCGCTCCTGTTCGGATCCGGCGCGATCGACTTCGCCGGGAGCGGCGTGGTGCACATGGTGGGCGGCATTGCGGGGCTGTGGGGCGCGCTCATCGAGGGCCCTCGCATTGGCCGCTTCGACAAGACGGGGAACGCGCTCAATTTCCGTGGCCATTCTGCCACGCTGGTGGTGCTGGGCACGTTCCTGCTGTGGTTCGGCTGGTACGGGTTCAATCCCGGCAGCTTCGTGAAGATTTTGGTGCCGTATAGCGGCTTCCGTGGCAACTGGAGCGGCGTGGGCAGAGCCGCCGTCACCACCACCATCGCCGGCTCCACCGCGGGCGTCACCACCTTGTTCGCTAAGCGGCTGCTTGACGGACACTGGAACGTTTTGGACGTCTGCAACGGCTTGCTCGGCGGATTCGCTGCCATCACCGCCTCCTGCTCCGTCGTCGCACCCTGGGCCGCCATCATCTGTGGATTCGGCTCCGCGTGGGTCCTCATCGGACTGAACCGCCTCGCAGGTACGGTACAGTAATCAATCAATTATGCCTTTCTCAATCATCATCAACGTACGCCTTTCAGAGCCTGGAAGGCTGGAACCATGTCCAATTCACTAGGAAGTTAACATTACTGCCAAACTGCTGTTAATAGCAAGTGGTTGTTCAATTTAGCAAGTGTGATCACCATCATCCTTGTACCCATTACTGCCTGGTAATACGGTCAGGGCTCCTTGAGTTTTGAAATCTCAGGCTCTGGTCTTCTGCTCTCATTCATAACATGCAGTACGTCTGTGTATGTATAGCTTGCACCCGTTCCACAAAGTAAACGAATCTGAAGCTAGCACTGAGCAACGGATTTAAGTGCTAGGCGGAAATTCACGAGCCGCCTTTGGAAGTTACATAACATGATTCAGAGCTGGAGATTGTAGACAGAGATTGATTCCTTTTCCGATGATTGATTTCAGAAGGTGTCAGTAATTAATGGTGTGTGTGTGTGTGTGTGTGGCAGCTCGATTGAAATTCGATGACCCTCTGGAAGCGGCGCAGCTGCACGGAGGGTGTGGAGCGTGGGGGGTGTTTTTCGTGGGGCTGTTCGCGGAGAAGAATTACGTGCAGGAGATTTACGGGGGCAAGCCTGACAGACCCTACGGGTTGTTCATGGGAGGCGGGGGCAAGCTGCTGGCCGCGCAGATCATCGAGATCCTTGCCATCGCCGGCTGGGTGAGCGTGACCATGGGACCTCTCTTCTTTTTGCTCCACAAGCTGAAGCTGCTGCGCATCACCCCGGAAGACGAGATGGCGGGCATGGATGTCACCCGCCACGGTGGCTCGGCCTACATCCACGCTGATGGGTCCGACCATCAGATGAACTTGCAAACCATCAACGGTGACAAGTCCCGTTCCAACGACCAGATGCCAATCTAAGAACTAACATAGATAGATATGAACTCCGGTCGAGGTCGGCGTGAATAAAGTGTCTGTTCGTCTTGACAATGTGCCAGTGCCCACCGGACAAAGGGCCATTGGTGCAAGACTACTCTCCTCTTTCGAGAATAGACACTTTAGTGACCGGAGCAAGCACTATCACATATACATATCCATGCTTGGGCTAGCTGCACTATTACTTATGTCTCAGGGTGAATTCCAGGTCATATCCATAGGTACGACACAAGGTAATGCAGCACCAGCTCCCTTCGAAAAGAAAGCCAACTTGGAATTCTTTAGTTTGGGAATTTGCAACTTGGAGGTTTGGGTTGGCTGTACTGTACTGTACTGTCTTCAGCACTAGGCAAGCTTCACTATGATAATATAGGGAAGAACCGGAGATAAAGAAAGGAAGGGCTAGATATATTGGAGTGACAGCAAGTAGCTTGGAGATCATATTGTGAATTATTCCTTGTTGGTACGGTTCTATGTTATTGTGTACTATTATCAATCAATAGTGGAAATCATTAGTCCCCTCCGTACGTGTATTCTGCAATGAACTTACTGTCATGATTTGTCATTTTTCTGTGTGAGGAATGATCAGCTGGTTCTGCTTATCACCTGTAAAGACTCCTTGGTTTGGACTGTAGTTGAAGTTCATTCATAATAGCAGTGGAATGTGAACAGTGGAGGAGAAAGCCGTTTGGTAACTACCGTACTTATTATTGAAAGGCTCCTCATCTTGCTGGCATGTAAAGCACTGGTTGGAGCTACTTAACGAGTAACTTGGATAAGTTATAGTCACTTAGGGCCTCGTTCCATGCTTGGATCGGTCCGGCAGTAAACATTGACTTCACCACCACCGAAATCTGCAAAGCACTTCCATGTGAATGCTTATTTCATGTGAAATCTCTAAAAAATCCCACCCTGATAATTTTGTACAACACGCGGCGCATCCACAGCTTGTTCAGGGCCGCATGGCTGGAGTTATCCTTCTCTAAGTTGGTGAGAACTAAGGGCGGACTTCCATGTGGGGATCGGTTGGGTGGAAGGCACTAGAAGGCAAGAATTGAGGTCTCAAGAACCACCCATGCTCCACCCATTTCCGTACAAATGAAATATATACTCTTGAATCCTCCTGTTTCCACCCATTTCGGTGGAGCTTCCTCCTTTTGAGGACCAGCCACCCACTGCCCCCCTTACATGGAAGGAGGCCCTAAGTAGTCGAGTGAGACTGTTTCGAGACACTAAGGTTGGATGTCCTAAAACCATCACCTCCCCCAATTATGACATGTAGAGTTTTCTTGGGGCCACCACAATTGAGACTCAAAACCACCAATTTCACTATTCAAGTAGACCAATGGCATGCCAAGCATTGCAAAGAAGCAATTGGTGGTTTTGGGTATCACTATGAGTGAAAATTAATACCACATGGTGTCGTCATGGGGGAACCTGTATGTTGATATCGAGTGCCGGTGTTCTTTCTTCTTTTAAAATTTGTATCAATTTCAATATTGGGAATAAAATTGCGAAAATTTGTGCATTCCGTGAGAAATCTTCTTCCAAATGACCAAAAAATATTTCTCATAAATAACCTTATTAAAATCTGGCAATATTTCTTAAGTTCGTGGTTTTAGGACATCCAACCTTAGTGTATGAAAACTCCCCTCTTGAAAACCAACAACCTAGTATGATTTTGTTAAAAAGGTGGATTTTAGTGAAATTGGCGCAGTTTCAGCCATCTCACTAAAAATTTGTATCTATATTGGTCCTAGTTTTTAGAGCTATGAGCATTTTTGAATGTTACAAGTTATATTTTGAACCAATGTTGTATTCTTTCATTATGTTTCAACAAGGCATTTGTACTACACCGATTATTGCCATTACTGTGAGTCACAGAATAAGCCGTGTACAATCTCCCACCAATCCTCAATTAGTATGAGGCTTTACACACATTCCTCACTACCGGTACTCATTGTGAGAATTTTCAAGTACTGTGAGGCACACTTCGTTTTGAAACCACAATTATTGTGAGTCACTCTTTTTTTCTAATACCACAATTACTATGAGTCACTCTTTAGTTCTAATACTGTAATTACTATGAATCACACTTTATTCTAATATCACAATTACTGTAACTCATAGTAATGGTAATAATTGATGTAATAAGACAAGCAATGTTGTAAATCAAACAACATGGGCACATGGTCATCTAGAGAAATAAGTATTCTTTAAATTTTCTTTGAAAATGCTATATTGTAGACAAAAATTGTTTTGTCATTTGATGTCGCATCGACTGCCAAGTTACGTCAATTGTTAGGGCACTAGTAGAAAAGGTGGCATTGTCGAGGAAGATGCCCAAGCAAGTGTTGCCCAATTCCACGCATGTAGGCAGCATTTGCATATGCATCTCCCTCGGCAATACCACTTTTCTACTAGTGGAGGCATGCTCTAAGCATTGGTAATTTAACCAATGTTTCCGTTAAGGTTGACATACCTTGCTAATTTGATTGTGTGTTCTTGTAAATGCCACAATAAAGTCTACTGCATTTTGTTTAATCCTTAACCATCCCGACGTCCATATTTTGGATGTTTTTTGGGATATATTCACCTTCAAAAAGCTGTAACTTTTGAAAAAGTGTCCAATTTTAATGAAATTCTAGAAAAACTCCCCTCATGATGTTCGGAATGAGTGGTAAAAATTTCAAATCAATTCAAGATGTATCGAATTTTTGGTAATCATTTGAAAGTAGGGGTCTCTTTTTTGGACAGTTTTTGTGAATTTTGATGGCTGCAACCGTTCGGGGGCTTGTATCTCCTTCTTCCATGTCCGTTTTCATTTTAAAAAGAATTATTGGGTTGGATTTGCCTTGAAGTCTAGTCACAATGGTAAAATTTTCATGTCAATACATGTTGTTTTGAATGTTTGGGAGTCATTTTAGGGCACGGGTCTAGTTTGGACACTTTTTGTTTTTTGGGTCAAATCGGTCACTTTTTGTGCTACTTTTTGACATTGCAAGGCCATTCTAGGGCACACTAAATTTTTTTCATGAGTTTCTTTTGGTACCAATGTGTTTATATGATGATTTTGAACTACTTTATAGTTGAAAGTTTTTTCATTTGAGTAATGTTGAAAACGAATTTCACCTCTAACTGTGTTGTTAGGAAAATTTGAGCATCCTTTTTTTTACACATGATCTACAACCTGTATAATTATTACAAGATTTTACGATTGAGATTCCTATACCTCACTTACAATTAGACCTATAACACAATAAAAGCAATGATGATTTAAGCCCAAAAAAGTTAGGGACGCTTGGGGGTTAATTATGCTCCCATCTCTTCATACATGATGCTTGAAGGAGAATCTAGCTAAGATTAGTCAAATAAAATGCATTAATGAAGCCCGTTTTTGTGAAGGTGGTACGCACGCATTGGATACAAAAAACATAGTTATATCTCCTGATCTCAATTTTAGGTACTACTTGCATCTTTTAAAGTATGTACATCTAAAAGTGACAAAATAGGCATCTAAACATGGTTCTTGTTATATATGTTTTTCAATCATGTTTGCAATTGAAAGAAGATTCCAATAAATTTTAGCATGTTTTTTTTTGGTACCGTATAAAACCCTAACATGTTCATCACAAGTATACCCAATATCAACTTTAGGCTTTCATGTTCACATTAGATACACTTAACATAAGAATCTTTAGTAAAGATTACAGTTAGGTGTATGTTACTTTAGGCTAAGCTCAACAACACTTAAACTTTTACAGATTGGTATAAGAAGGCAATTAAAGATTCATAACAATCAATTAGGCTCCTCAACATTTGGACTTCTAGGCACAATTGCTTAGAAATGTTGTATTGTTTTCAAGTTGTTAAATTAAATCTCTTTTTGTCATGTCATTAGACCAAAGCAATATTAAACCTTAAAAAACCTTAAAAAAATAAGGTGAATCATTTAATCTCCAAATGCCTATAGCCCTCTCCAAATTAGGTAGATTTGCAAAGATGCATTATAAAATGCAATCAGTAAGTGGGATATTTTGAACTTGGTGTATGACTTAAAGTTGTCCATTATGAATTTTAGATTCTATCCATACAATTAAACATATGATTGCAATCACCAATTTTTTTGTATGGAATTTAAAACTTTAATTTCAATTTATTTTTTTGAAATTCAATTACGAATAAGACATTGACAATCCATGGATGAGATTTTTGTGATGGGTTGAAATGTAATACTCTAAGTGTAGTGATTTTTGGAGATTTTTTGATTGCTTAATTTTATGAATTGAGTTTTTCAAGAGCACTTTTGAACACTTTTGAACTAAGATCTTAAAAATGTTTTACGGATCAATGCAACATGAAATGAGGCGTAAAATTTAATAAAGTATCTCCTTTCTTATCAAATCCCACATGCATGAAGCTATCTTGCCATAGAATTTTTTAGTATTTTTTTCACTTACAAAAAGTGCATGACGGAAGAGGAAACGTGAATGAAATCTGTGGACCGGTACGCATTTAAGGGTTAATACCAAACGTCAAAAAGGTGAAGTGCATAACATTCAGTAGCCTTTGTTACTAATGCCTTCTCCTAACAAAATGATGTGGAATATTCCACATCATTTCATCCTCCCAATGAAATGATGGGGGATATTCCACATCACATCAATAGCTATGGGGACACGGGACATTAAGCAAGAGCAACCAACCATGGTGAACAGTAATAGAAAGCTTTCAGTCACTCACAATTCAACAGTGTCCTATAATTGTTTATTGGATTCAATAGTTCATTTAATTATAGATCACTAGTCACTCCATATATAAAGGTGGATGAAACAAAATGGCAGCCTTCTTGAAGGCTTCTGAATGTTATGAGTCCTCTTTCTTGTTACAAGCAATTTCAGTAAAGAACCGACGTGCCGCGGTAAAGCTAAATTGCTTTAGGTTGGCTTTTCGCTCAACTGAAGGCAAAAGATACCGGCTTTGCCACCGCCTTGGATCCAATTGAATTCAGAATTCAACTACTGATCCCACGACTTTTATACACTTTAGGCTGGAATCGGATCTAGAAGTAGGAATCTGTAGACTTAGAGGGCTTCCGTACTTTAAAACTTTATTTGCATGCCAACTGTCTGTCTGTTCATTTTAATGCACCTGTCCGTATTTCTAAAGGACCAAAATCACTAAAGATTCATTGTTTTAAAATGTCAAATCCAATTGATCATATTGTTACAAAAAAATATTTTAGATGAGACTAAATTTTATAACACGAGAATGAGTGAAGAATATTGCATGTGTTATCAAACTGCAAACAAATTTGAACAAAAGAAAGTCTATATAGAACCTAAAAAAACATGAGGCCTAATTCGGGTTTCTTGGTCCTTTAGGGCTTAGAGCATCTCCATCCATGCCCGGTATATGTGGTGTTATGTTGCCATTGAACCTCTGTTGTTCAACTGCATATTCGGGCTGGCTCGGTTATGTTGGTAGCTTTAAACCCAAGGTCCTCGTATAAAAGGCAAAACCCAAATATGAGATCCTTTGTTCTTCTCTGGCACAAGTTTTTTAGGAGTTCTCCTTGTGTGACATCATAGTTTTTAATTACAAGAGAACATAGGTTCAATGAGAGTGCTTTTGCATCTTCACCCTAACGAGGATTCGAGTGTTGGCGATGACAGTGAAGAGCAGCCTGGTGTACCATACTAGAGGATACAATACACTAAATAGTGTGTTTAGGTTGCTTTATCCAAAAAAAGTTAACTTATAAGCCACTACTTGTACACGTGGAGGCGCATGGGTCTCCCTGAGTTTACTTTGCAAGCATTGGATGAGGCCACATGAATGCGAGGACAATGCCTAAAATTATTATTAATGAAAAATATTGCATCCTTGTACAATAGCACTAAATATTTATATATTATAAAATGTCGAGAAATTAATGAGAGGCAACCTAAATGCACTATTTAGTGTAGATATCCAGACGCTAGAGTGTTGGTCCAGCGGAGAGCTCACAGTCGTCGTCCCCAAAAACTATCCAATGCTGCAGGGTAAAGTTGGAGACCGGGCGCGGCATACACTTCGCCATGGTTCACTAAGCCGCCACAAAAGCCATATGGTGTGATCCATATACCGGGCATGGTTGGAGATGCTCTTTTATGCTGGATTCCACTAGACATTACAATCAGTCTTTAATTTGTTGGCGAATTTTCGACTAAATCTTACCTCAGTTTTGATGTGGCTACTTGTACACTAGAAAAAATGGAAAAAAAAGTGGATGAAATCGCCAAAATCTTCTCAGAAAAATACCACAATCGTCATGATTTGAATGAAAGTGCCTTATAATAAATAAATTTATTGATGAACATATTAATATGGATGATTCTATCCATGTTTTCCTTACCTGGCTACATTCCAAGATGCGTGTCAGTCTATCAACAGAAAAACTAAAAATAAACACTGATTACAATCTTCTGTTTTGGTGAGGCTTGCAAAGGAGCAACTTCTGTGAGAGGAAAAGTGCTTGCTGCAAAGAGGCTGAACAGCATCTGTCTAACTTAACCCTTAAACGTCAAGAGGGCCTGAACGGGGCAACCCGGAAGGCATCTAAATTTTTTTTAGGGAAAACAATAAATAAATAAATTGCAAAAACGGCTCTGCACTGCACTGCTGGCTAGCACTGTAGCACTGCGGCACTGCTAAACTTCAGCTGCCCCAACCTCAAAACTTGTTCAATTTGATAACTTTGATTGCTCACCAACGATTCCACAATCTCTCAAATGAGGCGAAAATTTGGAATCTAGATTTCTTTTTCAGTAGCTTTCCAACGCAACAAGTCTCACTTGATTTGGTTGAGAAAATCAACTTTTTTCTTCATTATTCTCTTTTTACTAAGCCTATGGGGCTTACCTTGACGTTTGAGGGTTAAACCTGGCAACATCTGTCAAGAGCTAACTAAAACCGATCTGGTACCCAAAACCGACCAGGTATCCAAAACCGATCTGGCCTAATTTCTAGATTTTGAAAGAAAAGATGTACCTCATTTGTACATTAGAGCATATTATCGGTTTTGGGTCCTGAAGTACTTTTCACTTTGAAAAATTGTACAAATTTCAATATTGGGAAATAATTCATGGAAAATTTTGCATTCTCCGCGAAAACTAACTTCCAACCCGGGAAAAATATCGCCCTATTAATGGCTGGTCCTGAAATAGTGTAGGTAGCTTAAGTTATCAGTTTTAGGTGCCTCGACCTTACACCTGATTTGGACACGTTTAAGGTAGGAGCACCCAATTCCTCAATGCCGATAATTTTTAGACACGTCATTCATTTTAGAACCCAAATCTAAACACATCATAGAGCTTTTATTGTTTGTTGACAAAAATGATAAGCTATTTGTGATCTACCTAGATTTATGTTTTAGAATGATTAAATTATCAGCACTCGGTATACTGTTGGAATTGAGTGCTCCTACCTTAACCCTTAACTCCACTAAGAGCATCTTCACTCGTACACGCTAGAGATGACTCGCTGAAATTATTCATTTACATTTGAAGAGCCCTTGCAATTACACTTTCCCACCTTTGCACGCCCCACACATCAAAAGTGCACATCAAATAATCAATGGACCAATCACAAGTAGAATGTGGAGATATAGTCAACCAAATAGTGATTTGAAGGGTCATTTCTTAACATACTAGGATTGAGAGTCAAGACGCGTTTCTGAAGGGCCCTTGGCACTTTTCATCTAGTTCTTGAGTGTCAGAGACTCTAGGAGGGCAACGCACGAGCTACTCTAAGGGCCTCCTTCAATGCTTGGGTTGGTCCAGCAGTAAACAGTGACTTCATCACCATCGAAATCTGCAAAACTCTTCTATGTGCACCGGTAGAGAGGGGCCCCACCAATCTGTAAAGAAAAAATATACCTTTCTTTTGAGCCATGCACCTAAACTCAGACGCAACAAAGGAAGGAGCCAATGAAAAGTGCCACCGATGAGCAGTGGAACTCAATGTCCTGCTTCTCTGTTCACCCTCTCCCAGTGAAGTTCGGGACCTCAATCTTTGTCGTTTTCATGATTTCACTGGAACCGATCATACATGGAAGCCCGTCCTAAGTGCCCAATCAACCATATTATACTTGATGTTTGGTCAAACGTCCTAAAAATCAAGTGTGTTTGATTTTTATTGTAATTGGTGTTTTCATTGAATGTTTAAGGTAAGTTATGATACATCTTTTGACCGTTGGAATTGGAAAATAGACATCATTTTAAAAAATTCCACTGTCACCAAATTTGAGTGTCCAAAATACAAACGACCTTCTAAGGATGCTCCAATCATAAGTCTCTTTATATTTCTTTAATTTCATTTTTTCACTACTTGTAAATATAACTTTTATCTACCTTCAATATAATTTTTGATATTAAACCCCTAAGCGTCCCTAGCATTTTTGGGCTTAAAAACACCATTGCTTTTGATGTGTTATAGGTCTAAACGTAAGTGAGGTATAGGAATCTCAACTGTACAATCTTGTAATATACATGTTGCAGATCATGTGAATCAAATTTGGGGTCATTTTCCCGTATAGATTGCAAGATCATAGTGTTTTAGTGTTAGAAAAGGATGCTAAAATATTCTTGGCAACACAGTTAAACGTGAAATTCATTTTCAGAATTACTTAAATGAAAAAACTTTCAACTACAGGGTAGTTCAAAATCATCATATAAACACATTGGTACCAAAAGAAACTCATGGAAAAATTTAGTGTGCCCTAGAATGGCCTTGCAATGTCAAAAAGTAGCCCAAAAAGTGACCAATTTGTCCCAAAAAGCAAAAAGTGTCCAAACTAGAACCGTCCACTAAATGACTCCCAAACATTCATAACAACATGGATTGACATGAAAATTTTAACATGATAACTAGTCTTCAAGGGGAATCAAACTCAATAATTTTTTTATTGGAAACAAACATGGGATGAAGGAGATACAAGCCCTCAAAGTTGCACCCATCAAAATGCACAAAAATTGTCCAAAAAAGAGACCCCTACTTTCAAATGATCACCAAAAATTAATACATTGTGGATTGATCTTAAATTTTTACCACTCATTTCATACATCATGAGGGGAGTTTTTCCAAAATTTCATTAAAATTGGACACGTTTTGCAAAAGCTATAGCTTTCGAAAGTGAATGTACCCCAAAAAACGTCCAAAATATGGACATTGGGACGGTTAGGGGTTAAGTTTAACAAAAATATTTGTATTTTCATCTTTCTTTTTACATGATAAAATTTGTAAATATCCAAAATATTTTTCAATCATATTAAAAAAATTGTCATACCTTCATAATATTGATGACTATTTATGAAAAATTATAAATCATACAATGTGATATTTCAAGTATGCAAATTGTAGTGTTTTGACTTTTACAAAAGAGGTGAGGACCTTTTGGGGTTAAACGTCCCATGGACATTGTATATACCCTATCGTATAATTGAAATTTGCTACCAACAAGAAACTCTAAATTGAGATCTCAATAGCTCACTAGAACCTCATTGATCTAAATTTCAACTTCTTTTTTGAACTCAAACCCAATACTTATGTGGATCCATTCCAAGAACAACCAAAATATACCGTATTCTACCGGTCGCAAAGGCACATTTGGACGTTTAGGAGTTAATTTAACATTCAGTAGACTTCATGCATTTTGTTCATCATCTTGGAACTCCATTGTCCAATTAACTACTGATGAAGATGTTGTTGAGTGTGGAATATGTTGTATATTCTCTTGTGGGGCAAGGCAAAGCCAATGTAAGCTACACTACTATTTTTTTACTTTTTCCATAAATAAACAGAACCGTTACAACGAGACGGATACAAAAACAATAAGGCCCCAATCAGAAAAGCTACACCACTAGTAGGATTTTTATAACTGGTCTTTTGTAACTTACATGGTCCAAAACGACTTCTTTTCTAAAGACTTAAGTCACAGAGGACCATGTAAGTCACAAAGGACTAGTTATAAAGGACCAAAATCCTACTAGTGCATTACCTTTTGCTAATAGAGCATGTGGTACGTAATCCAAAGGCCAAAATTTACACCCAATCATTTGCTTACACTAAGAACAAGAATGCATTGCACACTGACACACGATACAAGGTTCATCTACACGACACATTACAGGAGCACACACTAAAAACCTACATACATTGTAGTTATCTGTAAACTCACTTTGAGTTTGAAGAATCTATCATGAATTTTGCATTAATATACTTTTATTTGTTCACTCTAAATAGTTAAAAGGTATAAATGAGCGTGGTGATCTATCATTATCAGGTGTGTAAGAGCTTGGTGGTCTTCAAACTCATGGAATTTTTTTTTGAGCTTCTTTCTTGGTGTCGACAGAAGTTTTCCATGAGTTTGAAGACCACTAAGCTCTTTCATACTGCTTTTAACTACTTGGAATGAACAAATAAAATTATATTAAAGCAAAGCTCATGGTATATTCTTCAAACTCAAGGTGCTTTTATGAATAACTCTACTATTAGCAAAAAATAGTGTAGTGAATGTTATGAAGGGTTAAAAAAATTCTTGTAAAAATAATAAAAATAATAATTAAATTGTTATTATTGGAAACACCTATTCTTATCAGGAATTATAAAGAGATTCTAAGCATGTCATGTTGAAACATCAAATACAAGAGTTATGAAAGTTTGAAGTTTTATTGGTAAATGACCTAAAACAGACACGAGTTTCGATGTTGTATTCTTCTCTAATTCAATATGAACATATCCTTAACAATTGTCTTTGTGTCTAAGTTATATGGCCTTTTTGAATTAGGTGTAATTACCTTTGTTGTCAGACGGACATTGTATAGTATTTGGAAACATGATCTTTAACCCTTAAACGTTGTTGCATTCATATATTAGCTGATGGATGTAACTTATCCAAAGTGAACTGAAGTATCATATAGTTAATGATGGATTTTTCATTCGATTCTTTTCATGAAGAATCTTTATTGGTCATGCCAACTCTTCAAGTGAAATTAGGTCATTTTAGTTCTTTTTGAATTACACACGGGGTCCCAACTACAAAAAGAGTAGTAAAAGCGGTTCACCATGTAGTGTATTTTGGGTGTTTTTTTTTCTTACTTAAACTAAATTTAGGTCATGAAAATGAGTTCTATTGTATTTGAGCTAAACTAAAAAATGAAGCTTTACCAAGTCTAGTTTCTACTCCATTTTGAATTTTTGAAAAACTCTGTAAATTGAATGTTTTATTGGAGTTACAAGTTCGGTGGGTATTACCATGGTGTAGGGAATTATTCTAAATTTAAATACATTGATGATTTTCAGTACTGCACTTTTCTTTATTGTAATTTACACCTTGGGTAAAAAAAATCGGAAGTTTTGAGGACGTTTTGCAAGTGATGAATTTTTGTCACAATCACTTCAAAAAATCACAATAATTTCAAATTCTCACAGGTAAAGCAAGATTCCATGGTCATAGGCCCAACATTTAGGGGTAAAGTCTTGGAAGACGATGCAAATGAAAGGCTATAAGGCGAACCAACCTATTACCACCGTGTTTCCAATTGAGCGTTCATGTTTTGGTGTACATTTCCAACCAAGAATGTCCACTAAGGTTGATTGTCCTAAAACCACCAAACAATCTGGCCTATTTTTGGCAATGCTAAATTCGGAAAAAAAATATGACCACATTCGAAATAGAATTGCAAAAATTTGCAACATCTAATTCGCATTTATCAACTTTATACAAAATTCCAAAGTGGAAAGTAACATGTGACCCACACTAAACCTCTAGGTTCCCCCATGTCCACACCATGTGATATTAACCCTTAAACGTCAAGAGGGCCTGAATGGGGCAGCCCGGAAGGAATCTAAATTTTTTTGGGGAAATTTATTTATTTATTTATTTATTTATTTATTTATTTATTTATTTATTTATTTATTTATTTATTTATTTATTTATTTATTTATTTATTTATTTATTTATTTATTTATTTATTTATTTATTTATTTATTTATTTATTTATTTATTTATTTATTTATTTATTTATTTATTTATTTATTTATTTATTTATTTATTTATTTATTTATTTATTTATTTATTTATTTATTTATTTATTTATTTATTTATTTATTTATTTATTTATTTATTTATTTATTTATTTATTTATTTATTTATTTATTTATTTATTTATTTATTTATTTATTTATTTATTTATTTATTTATTTATTTATTTATTTATTTATTTATTTATTTATTTATTTATTTATTTATTTATTTATTTATTTATTTATTTATTTATTTATTTATTTATTTATTTATTTATTTATTTATTTATTTATTTATTTATTTATTTATTTATTTATTTATTTATTTATTTATTTATTTATTTATTTATTTATTTATTTATTTATTTATTTATTTATTTATTTATTTATTTATTTATTTATTTATTTATTTATTTATTTATTTATTTATTTATTTATTTATTTATTTATTTATTTATTTATTTATTTATTTATTTATTTATTTATTTATTTATTTATTTATTTATTTATTTATTTATTTATTTATTTATTTATTTATTTATTTATTTATTTATTTATTTATTTATTTATTTATTTATTTATTTATTTATTTATTTATTTATTTATTTATTTATTTATTTATTTATTTATTTATTTATTTATTTATTTATTTATTTATTTATTTATTTATTTATTTATTTATTTATTTATTTATTTATTTATTTATTTATTTATTTATTTATTTATTTATTTATTTATTTATTTATTTATTTATTTATTTATTTATTTATTTATTTATTTATTTATTTATTTATTTATTTATTTATTTATTTATTTATTTATTTATTTATTTATTTATTTATTTATTTATTTATTTATTTATTTATTTATTTATTTATTTATTTATTTATTTATTTATTTATTTATTTATTTATTTATTTATTTATTTATTTATTTATTTATTTATTTATTTATTTATTTATTTATTTATTTATTTATTTATTTATTTATTTATTTATTTATTTATTTATTTATTTATTTATTTATTTTTTATATTTTATTTATTTTATTTATTTTTTGGCAAAACGGCTCTGCAGTGCACTGCTGGCTAGCACTGCGGCACTGCTAAACTTCAGTTGCCCCAACCTCAAAACTTGTTCAATTTGATAACTTTGATTGCTTACCAACGATTCCACAATCTCTCAAATGAGGCAAAAATTTGGAATCTAAATCGCTTTTGCAGTAGCTTTCCAACGCAACAAGTTTCGCTTGATTTAGTTGAGAAAATCAACTTTTTTCTTCATTGATCTCTTTTAAATAAGCCCATGGGGCTTACCTTGACGATTAAGGGTTAATTTTCACTCATAATGATACCCAAAACCACCAACTATTTCTTCGCTATGCCATTGGTCTACTTGAACAGTGAAATTTGGTGGTTTTGGGTCTCAACTGTGGTGGCCCCATGAAAAGTCTACATGTCATAATTGGGAGGTGGTGGGTTTAGGACATCCTACCTTATCGGTACATGTGGACGGAATTTAGAACATGGTTGTAAATGGCTGAAGTACTTTACTAACCAATTCACCTGCACGAAGGGTCGTTTACATTTACTGATTCACTGGCTAGAGCACAAAGCAGTGAACACAAAATAGTGAACTGTGAACAATATAACTATTGCCAATGACCCTATTGCCAATGAAATGCTTTATACAGATAACTGGCAAACAAGATACACCCTTCGATTCTTACAAGAGTCTAATGAAACTACCTCCTGTCATCAGCTACTCACAATCGTAGCCTGTTGTTACTAAAACTAGCAGTCAACATATCTAGAGCTCGTTGAGCTTCATCCTGTAAACACCATTACTTAATCACACTACTACCTGATTGTGAGGCCCTGGAAGGAACATAATGAGTCCCTTACAAAACGGCCACTCACCATCAAACTAGTTTGAAAGGAAGGAAGGAAGGAATACACAAGAATGTACAATAATTTTCCGACTCCCACATGACGCATCTGCGATGTGGAGGCAGAGTGGAGTGCCATGTACAGTATTTCCTTCCATTATCTGACTTGAAACGATTGCTCAAGCCATGGGAATTACTTGGTTTCGGCGTACCGCAGCGCAACAGAATCAATTCTTGAGCTAGGTGTTGCATCCCAAGTGCTCAATGTTTCCTCTAGAAGTTTCCTGCCCAGTTGAAGTGAGCCATAGTCCGCTTCTGCAATGCCACTCCTTCCTTGTCATTGGATCCCTGCGCCACAACACGACGTTCACAAGATTAAACTTCTAATTCACTGCAAAAACCCACCACACTCAGACCTCTTCTGGAATGTAGCACACATTCAAACTATGTTATTATAGTCGGTTGTTCAGAACCATTAAAAATCTCAGGGCGTACTGATACTAACAGCGCAAAAATAGTAAGTCCAAGTAATATGATACATGACTGCACTCCCTGCTAAACAATGCTGTATTACACACCTTGAGGCAGAGGCCGGCAGCCAAGTTGCAAACAGGGTACTCTTCAGGGCAGCAGTGGTAATGATCATCGCAGCATGTTGCCGATTCCAAGGAGCAGCAACCCCATGCGAGGCACATCTTGCCCATGGGGAAAGTGCAGCAGCATGTGTTCTCAGAAGGGCAAGTGCGCCACTTGTCACAGACCTGAAGCATGGTTAAACAAAAAGCACAAATTAGAAAAGAGTGCATTCCATGTTGGTCTAAAAAAAGCATGTGATACATACATACATACTACTACTACCCTAAATGCAAATGCTCAGTTTGAAAGCCCTCGGTGATGAACTGCTCACCACTTCAGGAGGAGATGGTGATGGAGGAGTGGGTCCAGGGTTGGGGGGGTTGGCAGAAGTCTTGACGGCGTACGAAGGCTCAATGTTGATACCACACAACCCAAACCCTGAATCGTCCTTCAAGTTACGCTGCATGCGAAGGTACCCGTTTTCGCCCCAATACTCTCCCCATGAGTTCTTCACAATCCAGTAATCCAGGTCTTTCTCAGTGCCGTATCCGACTGCGAGAACTCCGTGGTCCAGGTCAGTGCCACACTGTCCTGTGAAAACACCCTGCACAAATTCAGGCCAACAACCACGTCAGCGTGTGTGCAGTGTCTGTCTATGGACAGCATTCTCCCATCCCTGTACCTATACTGTGTCACAACCTAATATCAGAGGAAGCATAATGATTAATACAAATTTTTGGCTATGGCTTACCCCATTGTAGAACTGGAAATCGCGACCCCCAGCTTCAATGGCAACACTAACTGGCTGGCCTGCAACAGCTTTCTTGAGTGCCTCGTCGTCATTCTCTGGAACATCTTCATAGCCATCAATGGTCACTACATGGGCGTTTTTCTGCACAACCAACACTGCGTTCAGCTGGGGTATCATATAAAATATTGGGGTCAAGGAAGTAAGTGGAGAAAATCAGATTCAGAAAGATGGAAATCACTCAACCATCTTGGTCCAGAACAATCAAGTGTAGAAAGTGATTTTTGCAAAGCTTTATAAGCTTTTACCTTGCTGATATCGCAGCGACCATCATAACCCTTGTAAGGGTAGTCCTTCTCGCTATCAATGCCGCCGTTTTTAATGATGAAATCAAAGGCGTAGTCCATGAGACCTCCATTGCACCCTTGGTTGTAATCCAGATCGCAGTCCACGAGCTCTTGCTCCGACAGAGAAATAGGCTCGCCATCGCCATCGCCCGTGCGAATTGCATTGATACCCTCCACACTTCCGATGGCTGAAAACGCCCAGCAACTTCCTGGCAATTCACAAAACACCAACTCTCATTAGTGATCCTGGATGAATGACACTAGTTCTTTCAAAGACCCACACAACATAAATGAAACAACTGTAGAGTGCTCAAAGATCCTTGAACATGTACAGGATACGGACATGTACAGAATTTTATGATCCGCAAGAAAACGCTTGCTCCTAACTAAACAGGACGCATTACTATACACAAAAAAAGCATCTTTGTCACACATCAATGATATACTTTACAAAACATCACAAAATTCTAGGGCGCATCTATCAAAAGCACGAAGCAGCGCCTTTTCTAACACAAGAAAGATATAAATTACACAAAATTACGAAATTCTAGCCTCTAAAAGCTCCACTCGCACTTGGCGTTAGGAATGATGTTAGATATGAATTTAGATGCCACTTTTCTAACACCAAATCCGAGTGGATCATTAAAGAAACTCAAATTGCACAAGACCCACCATAACAAACAAACATGCTCCACTTAACCCAAAATAAAGCAAAAATTGGCATCGGCATAAGAAGATCCGCCCACCACCAGAATCATGTTCTAAGGTAGCGAATTGACATCAAAATTGGGGCGAAGTAGCTTACCACAGGAGCCTTGATCCTTGACGGACGTGACGGCGCCCTTGGCGCGCCAGTCGATGGACTCGGGCGCCTCGGTGTTGGCGTACATGAAGCCCGTGGTGCGGCGCGCGGCGCGACGCGAGCTGCGCTTCTTGAGGCCCGTGTACTGGGATCGAAACTCCTGGTTGGTGAGGTCGGCGAACTTGTTGAGGCCCAGCGAGTAGCTGAGATTCTTCTGGGCGTGGCGCAGGATGTACGCCAGATTCTCCTTCCACACCAGGAAGCGGTGCGCACGCTCCTCGGGCGCGGCGTACACGCGGCCGTGCTCCTGCGCCCACGCCGCGAACTGCCCCGCCAGCAGCGCATCGTCCACGAGACTCGGCGTGTCCACGCTCATCCGCAACACATCGTCGCTTGCCACCACCGCCTGGAACGCCAACGTCGCTAGCACCATCGCTAGCGCCATCGCCATGGCTGAGGTTCCCATCTTCGGAATCGGCGATCTTAGGCAAACACTAGAAGTTCCAGATGCATGCATGCAACACGGGAACAGATGCTCTCCGTCCCTCTCTCGACCCTGGAATGAAGCTCTTCGGGCGTCGACTAACACCGAGCTCCGGGAATCCACATCCTTTAGTGTAGTTGCTTCCGCCTGCCAGTGCGAAAAGCGCGGTGGCGTTGCTGGTGGCCTGAGAGCCCCTCTTTCTAGGTAGGTACTGTGCTTGGACCCCACCCTCTACCTCTCTAATTGCACTTAGAACTACGTGGGAATGTTCTTCATCTGCACATAATGGAGGGTAAGGCCCACAGCGAATTTATTTGTGCCTAAGTTACAGCCTTCAATAATCCTGGCCGCTTTGCCTAGGCTAGTTGCCTTTTATAAAATTAAAAGTACACTTATCTTGTACTTTATGAGCTTGAAAATATATGATCTTTTACATTATAAACTTAAAAATACATCTACCTATCAGTTTGTTTCTAGAATGAACACCTAGAGTCACTTTGCAATTAGAAACTATTATTTTACCTCAAAATTATCTCCCCCCAAGCGATGGCTCTTACAAAAAGCCTTGTTTTTGGAAACTTATCACTTACCGAGGTAAATTAACAAAGTCGGGAGCGTGACATTGCATAACACTTAACACATAACACTTACTAGTCTTAATTTTAAGGGAGTGTAAATCTCCATAACACATATAGAGTTTTAACACTTATCGAGGTAACACTTATTGAGGTCTGACTCTATACTATATCACCAACTTACTATTTGAAAAATGGGCTTGATATGTTGCTATAAGAAAAATTGGGTAAAAATTAGAGTATATCGTTCATGACTTTGTATAGCAGAATCCTACTATTTGGATTTGATTTTATAGATGTAGTCATTTTTTTTGAAACTATGGTGAGAGAGGATATTTGGCATTGAATAAGGGAATTTAGTAAGAATCAAATAAGGAAAACTTGCTTAAGATGTGAAGAAAAAAGCATTCACGAGCGTCGGAGAGAATCTTAAGAACTTTAGTAGGGGTGAAAAGTCTAAGGCTTAACAATGTAATGCATAATCTTCCTTATCATTAGTATGTATAACCAAAAATTTATAGAAAGTTATATATTTGTAGCAAAGAAATTGTAAACTGCCAAAAAATGCTTCTTTATTTTCAAGTTTCAATTTTCAAATCACCTATGGAACGTCTACAACAGATTGGGTATTTTATGACAGGGAAAATATGACTGAGGGTGACTGGCGACTGCAAGCAGTCATATTCTGGAATGCCAAATCTGTCGGTGAGGGCCTCATTCGAAAACATGACTGGGAGTCATATTCTTTAGTCATATTTTCCAGCTGTACCGTATAAAGTGGATGGGAGGGCCGTATACCTTTGTGGGGAACAAATGAGAACGTACCTAGGGAACGCGCAGTCATATTCGCCAGTCATATATTCGCTGTGATCACATGTTAGAGTCGCATTTTCAATGTAGTCATCTTTTTTTTTTTTTTGAGGGGGGGGCAGCCCAAGAATATGTACACTGCCCAAGCAAGCTTCCGTGTATTTAGCCTTGGGCAATCACTGTGTAGTATTAAGGTTTAGTTCAAAATCACTTAAGTATGAAAATATGCATTCAAATTTGAGTGGTTTTCCATTTGGGCTAGGGTAACTGGGAATTGCACTTTGATATTATTCTAGTATGTGATGAGTACATACACACACACATATATATATAAATATTTTCCTTAATTTTCTTTTTTGTCTCGCATTATTTCTTTCTTTTTTTCATTTATTCAAAGTTTAATTTTAATTTTAATTTTAATTTCTTTTTCAATCTTCAAGGAATTTGAAGCATTGCCGGCGGTTGTGGAGGCTTTAGCTCCAGTGGTGGCCACGGGCTCAAAGGTGGTAGAGGCTTCAACCCCAGCCTTGGCCACGGGCTCAAAGATGGCGGAGGTTTCAACTCCTGTGTTGGCTATCGGGTCGAAGGTTACAATCTTTGACTTCGACGAAGAGATGAAGGCGACGGGGACAGCGGTAGGTCACGGTGTGATTGTCAGCCTTGCAGGAGGTACACTGCATGGGCGGATTATTGAGGAAGGCAATGTTTTTGTGGCAATTTCTTCCATCGTTCCGGGATCGGAGGGGGTCTGGCTCTACGAGGCAAACAACGACAATGAGCCTCCAATGGTCCGTTTAGGAGACGCACTGAACTCTATGACCAAGTGGCCACTGGAAGCAGTGAAGGCAGCGTGAATTGCACATCGTAAGATCTTGGCCATCAGTTTTTTTATGTGTTGAGGAGGAGTAGAAGCTGCTAACGCTAGATAGCGCCATTGTCTAGGACTTTCTGTGAATGATGGGCTATCCTTTGTGATACTCAGTTTCATTTTAAACCGAACTAAATTTCATTTCTCGGCAGTATCTTTGTTTCTCTTTTAGTGCCTCCTTTTGTACTTGCGTAGCAAACTTCTAATTGAGTCATTCTCCCTTGCCGTGACTTCCTTGTCGTAATCGCAAATCACTAATAACAATAATGCAAACCCAACGCCATGCCGACACACGCATCGCACAAAACTACCAGAAACATGACTCTCAGCCACCCGTATGTGACTCTATTTAGTCATATACGGCAATATATATCAGTAATAAGAAGACTAGTATTAGTCATGCAGTGACCGAAGTGTTGCCAGTTTTGTCACTACTGCTAGTCATATTCGGTTTGCACTGTAGCAAAAAGATGGCTGGCAGTCATGAAAACATGACTAGATCCAGTCACAGACGCTGTCGTCACATTCCAATTGCCTTGCCACGTCTGCCAAAAATATGACTAGACTGAGTCGTATTCCACGTCAGCACAAAATAAAACTCGTGGTCACAGTCCACGTGCATTGCCACGTCACCAGAATATAACTCAACAGAGTCACATTCCACGTCAACAACAAATATGACTGACAGTCACATTCGACGTGGACGAACCACGTCAAATAAAAATGACTAAATAGAGTCACATTACACGTCAGCTAAAAATATGACTGACAGTCACATTACACGTGGAGGTCGCCACGTCAGCAGAAATATGACTCAAAAGAGTGACATTCCACGTCAAGCTAAAATGTGACTACACAGAGTCATATGCCACGTCGGTTTTTTCTCTCTTCTGCCCGGGCAGGTCAATGAAAGTTGTGTAACCCAAGGCCGGTCAACCCTGTCCATCCCATGCTGACGTGGCGCTTAGATTCCGCCCCTGTATACGTTGGGGAGCGTATTTATTTTTATGACTCGATGTCTGAAGCGACTCGTTGGTAATGACTAGGTCCTGTCATCCCGCGCGTCACATTCAGAAATCCCACTGCAGTCACATTTTCCGATTTTATGACTCTGCGTAGTCATAAACGCTAGTCACAAAAAGGCCACTTTGTTGTAGTGAACTCCTTTGAAAAAATGAAAAAAAAATTATCGTTGACATCTCGAATTTGTCGTCACTATTGTCGCACTGAATTCAATGCTCTTTGATTCAATTATTGTCATTACAACATTGAATCTATGATCATAATGTGTTAATTTTGTGTCATTAACCCTTTAACGTCCTAGTTCAACATTGTTTTCAAAAATTTATTATAAAATGTTTAATGAAAGCCGAAAATGGAGTTGATGTACATAGATAAGTTGTAAATGTCAATGTGAAGATCACATCTGTACGGTTGGATTTATCATATATTTCTTTAATATTTTTTTTTATCGATTTTGCAAGGTTTTCTCTTGAAAATCAATTAAAAACCATAAATTAACGGAATTTTTTAAGAAAAAATTGTGATGAAATTGGAACAACATGCACTACGAGATGGTATGGTTTCTATTATTTGATTCTACTTATTTTGAAAAATCATCTTTAAGGTCTCACTTTTTGAACTAAGAATGAAACTTGACATAAACCACTTGTGTTGTTTTTCCAAAAATCATAATAACCTATTTTGAAAATCAAAACTGTACAAAGAATAGTCAACTTGCACAAGAATCATGAGAAATTTTGGTGGATGAAAATTGTCGAGTTTGGATGGAATTCAAACAGTCAAAATTTGTTCAACGTCCAAATATTGGACACAGGCGCTTGAAAGGGTTAAGACACAAATCTATAACCAACTGAAACATCACAAACCTATGTTAACTCTTAACCCCTAATTGCCCAAGCAGGCGTTTTTGGCCTGATGTACAGAAAGGAGGAACGATTGTACATTCGTTGAGAATTTTCTGGGGGTGATTTATTAATTGAAAAAATATATAGTAAGGTAGGGTTCGAAATTGACCAGAATATCTAAAGAATGATTTCATTTCGATTTTTCACATCAATTCAAAGCTTGTAAGCTTCCATTTCTGATTAAAAAAATGGGACGCCCGGTGTGCAATTCAGGCTTATCCTCTCTTGGGCAACAGATGATAAGGTTGGATAACCTATTACCACCAACTTAAGCAATCTGGCCTATTTTCGGCAGTGCTAGATTCCCAAAAAAAATATGACTGCATTCAAAATAGGTTTTGATGAGGATTGCAAAATTTTGCAACATCTAATTCGCATATGTCAATTTTATACAAAATTCCAAAGTGGAAAGTAACCTTTTACCCATACATCACATACCAATTTCCTAAGTTCACACTTTGTTGTTCCTAGATCCGCTCATGAGTTAACCCAAAACCACCAGCTATTTCTTCGCAATTCTTGGCATGCCATTGGTTTACTTGAATAGTGAAATTGGTGGTTTTGGGTCTCAATTGTGGTGGCTCCAAGAAAGTTGTACCTGTCATAAATGGGGGAGGTGGTGGTAATAGGTTATCCAACCCTAATGGCAGTTCAACAACCAACTCTGGTAGAAGGAGGGTGTTTCATGGACCCATTTATCTTTTGTGTTCATCCAGTCCGGGCAAGTTTTGACTTACAGAAAGCTTGACATTCTTGTATGTCACATTGCAAGGATCGTAACTTCAAAGACAATGATCCAATTTTGAATCTGAGTGTGGTAATATTTGCTTCATGTCATGTACTTCATGTTCAATTTTTTTGGGAATTTTTGGAGATCACTAGGAGGTCAAATTTTGCATCATAGCTCGAAAAAGCACCACTGCCCGCTTGCAGTCAACGCCAAAATCCACTGGTCAATGGCTATAATCTCCCTATCCGTTGCACAAAACTCAGTTTTTTCAAATGCCACATGCGGAAAAATTCATTTCCTTCTAGATCTTACGGTTGAAATGTAAAAAAAGAACGAAAATTGAAGCAGAAGTTGTTTTGAAATTTTCACCAAAAACTGCCAAAACTGGCATGCGAGGAGGCTGAGGAGGCTTAGGGGTTAAACGTCAAGAAGCCTGGGTGGGACAACCTAGATGGCATCTAAATTTTCAGATGGAGAAAAAGAAATGGTTCTGTTGGCCGGAGTAGCACTGCAGCACTTTTCAAGAAACGACCCCATCTGCCCCAACTCCAACTCTTCGGTTCATTTTGATAACTTTGATTGCTTGCTAATGTTTCCACAATCTCCCAAATGAGGCGCAAATTTAGAATTTAGAACGTTTTTTTAGTAACTTTTCAACGCACCAATCCTCGTTTGATTTGGTTGAGAAAATCCACTTTTTCTTCATTATTCTCTCAAAAATAAGCCCATGGGGCTTGTTTTGACGTTTAAAGGTCAACAATTAGTGGGGTGGAAAATTTGAGATGAATGCAACACTGCAAGAATTGTGGTTGTCCCTTATATGACAACAACTACATTAAAAAAAATCTTTTTTGGGCCCTCGATACATGCTTTAGCATGATCTTCACACATGTTTTGATGGTCAAGAGTTTTGCTTAACCCTTTGACGCGTCTACGTCCACGTAGGACAAGATGAATATATTCAAATTATTCTCTTAACTACATACATAGATAATTTTCATCCATCCAAATTTTCATTATTCCTTTTGCTAGTTGACTATCGTTTGTATTGTATGAATCTTTGTAATTAGATATTGTGATTTTTTTAAATAATAAAATTGGTTTATTTCAAATTTCATTCTTAGTTTAAAAAGTGAGACCTTACATATGATTTTCCAAAATAATAGAATAAAATAATGAAAATTATACCATCTCGTAATGCATATCATTCCAAATTCATTACAATTTTTAATAATAAGAAAATGATAAATCCAACCGTACAAATGTGATCTTCACATTCACATTTACAACTTAGCTTTGTATATCAACTCCATTTTGTTATTCATCAAACATTATATAACACATCTTTGAAATCAATGTTGAATCGCGACGTTAAAGGGTTAAGAATGTACCTGAGGAGTGCATTATGACCACAAACAATACTCATATATTATGAACTAGGTAATGGGAGCATGGAGTAGCACTACGGGGAGTAATGGAGCAACGCGTTAGCGCTGCGACAATACGATCCGGTGCGCTGCGACACGCTCCCATTACCAGACGTAATTTACCGGCCGATAGAATTTACCCTGGGATTAAAAAAAATTACCAGATGACATTGGATGATATTCAACGGATGATGTGAATGGATTTTGTTACTGAAGGATTGAATCGGTTAAGCCTTTACGTACAGATGAGTTTTTCATCCACGAAGCCGTACATTACAACCAAACTTCATCCACACACTCATCGATTACGGGTTGTAATGTGTATGTCCAAAACCAATAAAATTTTGCCAGGTCAGCAAATTCTTGAGGCCGGTTAATTACGGCTATCTTACAATGTTTATTTTATTAATATGATTATAGGCTCTTTAGTTTACTTTTAAAAGTAAAGTTACCCTACTCAACTCCCAAGGGCAAGGATCCATGGTTTAAGAGCGACAAATTCAATCTATTGTATTGTGAAAATTCTTATTGAAATGAGAGTAAATTTTATATCATCGGAATCATGAAAAGAGTATTGCGTGAGTTGATAAAAACAAAAAAAAAATATAGAAAATTTCACATAAAACCTACTCAAAATTGTTAAAAGGGCCGAGAAAAGGGCATGAAGCCTAATTAAGGCTTCTTCATATGTTGGGTGAGTAAATGACATAAAATTAAAAATCCATTAAAACGAAATTTATGTTATATATCACCGTAAGTAATCGTTGGTGAAAAATGGCGGGGAGCAAGGAAAAGAGCCTAAGAGCATGGTCAACGGCCACCTTCAACACTCCAAACTCACGTTCAAGATGGAGTATATAACAAGCTTCCATGTCCCTAGCAACAATCACCTAATATGATTCAAATGAATTTCATAGACTAATTACATACAATCTTTTGGATACTTAACCCTAACCATCAACCTTGGAGAAGAAATTTCTTAACTTTTAGCTTCATGAAGTGATAGCATAGTTTTACAAGGCACCCATAACCGACAATGCATCCAAAACCATAACCGACAAAAACATACGTAACCGACAATGCACCCGAAGCCAACATGTAGACTGACCAAACAAACTCAATGCCACTTGTGTAGAAATTTTTGTCAACCAATAAACTTCTTGCACTATTACCTATATTAGTCAATTCCAAGAAGCAAGTTGGGTTGATTTATGAAATCATGTGTTCAAATTATGATAGTCTAATTACCAGTTTTGGGTGATGACTAACTTTTTACTTTGAAAAATTGTAGAAATTTCATTTTTTAGAATAAATTTATAAAAAGAAATTACATGCTTCATGATTTCTATTTTCCTCTAAAGGAAAAATACCTATCACCTCTTGTGCTTACAACACTTACGCTAAAAAGCTTAGGTTATAAGTTATGTCTGCTTCTACAATAGGACAAACCATTCGATGTGCTCTTCAAGACGTAAATGTTTGACGAGCTAAAATTGAATTCCCTAAACACATCTTTATCATCCCAAAGTGGCGGTTGGAGTGTGAGTGAGAATGGGTGATGGTGGCCATGCTCTCAAAAGTAAGTGTAGGAAGACGGAGGTGAGTATTGTACGGCTTTGTGCCGTTCACGGCAGCTGGGGACTGGGAGATTCCTGTGTCCGTTCATTTTGGAATATTCTATCTCCAGCACACCTACAGGGTAGTTTCTGATTTGGACTCCGGCGACGTGGAGTGTGTAACTTAAAGGATCATCAGGACTCAGTTAGAGTACCGGTATCTCTTCACTTATTCTTTGCTTGAGCCAGTGGCCCTCTCTCTCACTCAAGCCCTTCAAGCTTGTGACCAACAGTTATGCATAAATTAATGACGGACATGATTGTTACATACCACTAAGAGCCGGTTTCCATGAGCTCCTACAAACAAGCTAAGGTAGTAACACCTTAAACCGACAGAATAAGGGAATTGGTAACCGGGGAGTGCAAAAAGCATGAAGTGAAACCATGAATGTGTTAGCAAATTGGAGACGAAGTGTTGGGTCTTGGAATCAAATTTTTTGGACACATGAGCAATTTTACACGAATTTTTGAAGTGAAGGTGTTGTAGACACCTAATCAAAATTGTAGACTTACCCAAAAGAAACAGAAGGAACACATGGACAAAACTTGTCAATGCTTCCATCTCATTGGTTCCATCTCATTGGTTCTAGTGAAGTTTTAGTGAAGTTGTGGTTCATTTTAGGTACACTCCCAATCACTTTGAGGTGAAATTATAGGAGGCAGGAATGGGTAGTTGGCAGTTTAAGGTGTTACTACCTTACCCGCAATCGTGGCGCGCTAGGTAGACCACCTTTCCCACCCTCTAGTTTGATATACAGCTTTCATTAGAAAATGTTTGTTGAACAGACAATCACGGAAACATGCTCTAATGTCTTTTGCATCTCATTCGTACTTGTACATTCATACTTACTACACCCGTTATCGTCGTTACTGTGAGTTACAATAATTCAATATTCTCATGGTAATTGTGGTACTAGAACAAAAGTGTGAGTTATAGTAATTAAGAATATTTGATAAATTCTTGCAATAATGTACATTTTAGATATATGTATTGAAATCAATGTGAGGATTGGTGTAAAGTCTCAAACTAATTTTGTGACTCACAGTAATGACAATAATCGGTGTAGTAATACGATCATAGTCCAAATTATTATTCGCATGGTGTGCGTTCCAAATTTTATCCATTCATACGTTGGAGGAGGATGCTTTTTTTATTCCCTAAAGTTTTGGATGAAAAGTTTCCCAGGCTATCCATCCATCAATCAATGCATTAACCCCTAACTGCTCAATCGAGCGTTTTCCATCTGATGTACAAATTCACTCGTTGTTTTTTCATCCATCATACCCTTTTTCAACATGGGATTTTTATCGTAGGTTTTTGGGGTAGTTGGTTTTTTTTCTTTTTTCCAAAAGAAACTGTGTAAATGATGCAATCTCACTTTTGTGTGTGAGTTTAGGGTCCAACACTACAAAGGTTTTGAGGCCTCTAAAGGGCTCCAAATTTGGACAAAGATGCCATGCAAAAAATTTATTAAAAACTTACGTTATTTTAAATTAAAATCAAAAAATCAAATTTGACATGACCAAAATTTGGACACATCATATCTTGGTTTATTAAATTATAATGTTTTTAAAATATTATTATTTACAATAATAATTTAATAATGATGTAATGATTTGATTCTTTTCTTTTTCTTTTTCTTTTTCTTGCCAATTTTTTTATTAATTCATTTTTGTGTATGAGGGTACTTAATAATGAATATATTTTACCATGCTCTTCTATACCTTTTAACTATTTGGGGTGAACAAATAAGAATATATTAAAACAAAATTCACAATATTTTGTTCAAATACAACGTGACTTTAAGAATAAAGCTATTAGCAATAATATAAATAATAATGATAATAATAATTGTAAAAAATAAAAACAATAAAACTAATAAAAAAAAAAATATTAATATTAATATTAAAGAGTTACTTTGTTGGAGGAATGACACCCACACTATTTGTACTTTTTCATGCTGCATAGTCTGTGTTGCCGTGACGCAATGGGGTAAGCCTGTGCTTCACTCCATCAGAGTATGTGCTTTACTCCAGGAGAATTGATGTGCTTTACATGAGAGCCTTTGATTGTGTTGAAGGTTGGTCATCCTGATTTACTGTGATTTTGTTTCATATGATCTGACGAACATGCATTAAACTCAACCCCTTTTTATCAGCTGGACCAGAGCAGTGTTTTTCCTTTCTGGAACATATCAGTAACATACTCTGTTTATTGGTTCTGTCTGATGATGTCCTAAGGGCATCCTCAATCTTGCCTCGCCAAAACGTCCCTGCACCCCCATTTGCAGGGGGGCTGTTTTGGCAGCGGTGAATTGAGTGGGATCATTGGCGTTGAAGCGGCCCCAACCCGGGCCTCGAACTGCAAACCAAACCCTACGCTCTGCGCTTTCCTCATTCGATGTGACTCTGCGCCCTGCGCTCTGACTCATCGCCTCGAAATGCGCTCCTCCTCCGACACACTTGCCGCTCTTCCCTGCCGCTCTTCTGCAGTAGTTGACCTGCTGTGCCGTGGAGTTTTCAAGCTCCGGGAAAGAAGAACGAAATACCGGCTGATGAGGTTCAATTGCCGGGGCCGCGAACATAGTGGCGCCTTTCACGGCGGGATTGGGGGAGGGAGGCGTTGCTGCCCCGGGAAAGTGCCGTTGGCGGGCGTGAATGCTGTGAAGATTGAAAATGCCCTAAGAGCATCATCAATGCAACACGGTAAAGCTCACGGCAAACCAAATTCTATCTTTTGATTGACCTAAAATTAGAAATTGAAATTACTATCATCAGAAGCGCATTTAAATAAACGTGAGATATTTCTCAAGAATTAAAAATTGTGAAATTGGGACATAGGTGAAATGTCCCATTGAAAACACCACATTTTCAAAATTTAGAGGGAGTACACCAAATCTTGCTTAAAAATGGAAAGATCCTCCCTAACTCCCTCTATATTTCTAAAATTTAGAGGGAGTGTGGGAGGATCTTTCCATTTTTAAGCAAGATTTGGTGTACTCCCTCTAAATTTTTGAAAATGTGGTGTTTTCATTGAGGGATTTCACCTATGTCAAATTTTTACAAATTTTTTTTCTTGAGAAATATCTCACGTTTATTTAGATGCGCTTCTAATGATGGTAATTTTACTCTCTAATTTTAGGTCAGACAAAAGATAGGCCGTGAGCTTTACTGTGAGTGCATTGGGGATGCTCTAACCCCCTAAACGTCCCAGCGTCGAGAAACTGGATTACGAACAGATTAAAAGCTTTGCAACTTTTTTCATACAACATTGGATGACTTTCATCCAAGTCACCTTTATAAGCCCACTAAATTCTCTACCGACCACTTATAATAAATCTCTTGTGATGGGGAGCTGTTGATAATATTGGAGAGACTTCCAATTACAAGTATGTCAAATTTGTTGGGTAGATTTTATGCTTGCAATGATCCTCTCATGTACACCTCATGTACATTTGAACCATGCTAATATTTATTTTTGAGGCTAGCATCTACTTCTGTTCAAAGGGTTGGTACATTTAGGAGTTAACCTTAAACGTCCTTGCCCCTCATCCATCATCAGATTTGGAGAATTTCAAAAACGTCTTATAAAGTGTAACTAAAAGGGATATTTTGAACTTGATATATAAATATAAGTTGTACATTATGAATTTTATATTATATCCATACGGTTAGATCCATGATTGTTGTCACCAATATTTTTGTAAAAAATTTGAAATGTAAAATTGAAAATTCTTTTGTAATTTGATAACGAATGAGATATTGACAATTAGTACATGAAATCTGTTGTGATTGGTCAAAATGTAATACTCGATCTAAGTATAGTGGTTTTTGGAGATTTTTTTATTGCTTAATTTTATGAGTTGACTCTTTTTAAGAGCACTTTTACATTGAAGTCTTCAATATTTTTGATGAATCACTGCAACATGAGATGATGCAATCCAAAAAAATAAAAACAAGATAGCAAACTTTCAAACACAAGAAACTTCGTACAATACACATGTATTTGTAAGTACTTGTTGCATTTTGAGGTATTTGCAATATTTTGGTGTTTTGTACATAGGTATTTTGATAGTTGCACAACTCCAAATTGAAATTTTATTTTTCTAAAAGATGTATGTTATAAATCTTTAACTTTGAACTTCACAATTTAGAATCCAATTCTTCGCGGATTTTCTAGTTATATGCATTTTCAACACTGCAGTGACTATGATCTAGTTTGTTGGGCACTAAAGGATTAAGAGATTCATACCCCTAATGAGCATCCTTTTCACATTGTCAACTTTAAGATGGTTCAAAACATACCTCTTTTCACACAATACTAATTAAGTTGAGAAATTCTTAATTCTGAAAACTTCACTATACAATCTTTACACAACTTTTATTATTTTAAAGTACTGTTTATATATTACACCTATAATAAAAATGTAATTTAGGAACTTAATCAAGTATTAATAACAAATATAAAGAAGATTGTTTCAATTAGTGTGATTTTTTTTAATTTTAATTTTTTGTAAATTGAAATAGGACGTAAAACCACTTAGTTAGAAGACGCTTGTACCATGGCGCCAACCCACGGGCTAAAGGTTAAGTAGTATAACCGTGTTCTACTTTTAAATCTTTGTTTTGGTGAAGCATTTTTATATGTAATTCATAATAAATTAGTCTTTCAATTTAATTATTTTTGGTTGAAAAGTGTATATAGATCGACTCAGAATTTGTTTTGTTGGGCCTTTTCATATCTAAAATGCTACATGATTTATATAAATCTATCAAGCTATTGATGTCTAGTTCTTTGTAATTACTACAATCATTTGTTCATTACTTGCTAATTGCATGTTTTTAATTGGAATGTTTTTATGTCCTCATTAACATTTGTTGTAAAAAAAAAATTCCAATATGAGACCCCAATGGCTCATTAAAAGCATGTTGACGGGAATTTCAACTTCACTTTTGATCTTAAATTCATAGGAGGTGTAGAACTATACCAAATATAATGGAATGTTGTTGTATAATACTGGTCAGAAAGGGCTCTCTAGACCTCTAAAGGTTAATATCGTATAAAGGAGTAATTTTAATATTTCGAAGTGGGATTGAATAGGAAAAGAATATAAGTTTTCTTTATAGAAAATCACATGCATTCAAAGAATTTGCAAAAAAAGAAGTTAAAATATTTAACACTTGACAATTGTTTCAAGTATTACTTGCCTAATTTGCATTTTTTCAATGTGCTTTCCATGTAGAAAATACACAAACCTTTCTATCCATGGATAACATGCCAAAAATTATTTGTGGTCTTTTAACCCCTAAAAGCCCGAGGGGTATTGGACAAAACATAGATGTGTTATAATATGTGCCTTCCATATGTTTGATGAAGGTTGGTTCAATAGACAAAATGTAGAGTATCATCTTTACAAATTATCCGTACGGTCAAACTTCCAAAATAATCTTTAGATCATTTTTTAATGAATTTAAAAGCATTAACCTTCGAAAAATTGTATAAATTATAATTTTCAATTTTAGAGTTCAAAATTTAGTACGATTGGTTAAAGTTGGGCTATCTATCGTAAACTTCAAAAAGCAAGAGAAACGATGGAGGAATCATCATTACTTTCCCCAAATAGCAAATTTTGTAACACTAAGACAATGTTGAGGTGATCTACTTTGAAAAATTCTCCCGGGTGGAGTTTAACTCGGATTGCCATAATTCAAATTGGGTTGGAAAGTAGACTTGATGCAGTATTTTAGAATATTTTTTATTTTTTCAAAAAAAGATTTTTTTGTTCCGGGCAGCCCGTTTTTTCCGGGCAGCGACCAGAAAATGGTCGCTCGGGAGCTTAGGGGTTAAGTTGAAGATGCATTCTTCACATGGTTAGATTGTCAAAGTTAAACCACATTCATTATTTTGGTTGTCTAAATAGTTCTACACGGAAATCAACTCTTTGATGTACTTTTCTATATAAAGTCAATGCAGCTATTCCTAACACTTTAAGGAAACTAATATAGCAATGGAAAAACTCAAATAATAAATCTTAATATATGATATAGTAAAATTGAGATACCAAATCCAATTCAAAATCTTATGAATTTTTTAAAGTTCATTTGTGCATAAATCCCCAAATCAATTTTTGTATTTCTGTATGCGCATAAAGCATTTAGATTTGTAATCTTTAAATTTCCTATAATCAATTAGCATATAATGTTTGAAAGTGCAATGTCATGAATAGCTACTTCCATTTTACTTTAAACTCACAATGTCTAACTTTTGAAGGTATATCAATACATCCAAACCTCTTTAATGTTACAATGTGGACACTTAACATGCATATAATTACATGTTTTTCTTAGTACTTTTTAATATCGTGAAAATATAGTATTGCATGTAAATGTGACATTAAAATAATTACTTCACGTTCTCAAACTAAGTAAGGTGGTTGAGAGTCCTTTTTCACACTTGTCAAAGTCTATATTACGACATTTGTATGATGAAAAGAAAGTGTGATAATAAGAATACATAAATAGACTACAAACCTCTTTAACATCACCTTATCGATAAAACAACATTCCTCCTACAATCAAAGAAAAATTTACAAATTTGGTTCCTCATTTCTATTCAATCCTTTATCCATGTAATTATTAAAAAAACACACATTTATCAGTCAAGATTCAATATAAGATGCTTTTAAAAAAAATAAAAATTGCACACTACAGTTGTCATCTTGCAGAACCAAACTGTGCAATAGTGAATAGAAGGCACGCAAACCAAATGACTAAAAAAATTCTTAGAATAATTGCAACACACTTATCACACTTTCAAACTATGTCATAGTCATCATTATGGAACCCCATTCCTTTCCATCCTCCATCGAAGTATCGACATGGAATTATAAAAAACACACACATTTGCCAAGATTCAATACAAAATACTAATTTTTTTTAATGGCATGGTACACATGTCATCATGCAAAACCAAACCATGCAATAGTGAATAAAAAACATATAAAAAAATTCTCTTAATACCGGTAATTGTAGCACACTTGTCACACATTTAAACTATGTCACAGTCACCATTGTGGGGAACCCATACAGTGTGGAAGAGGTCAGATACAGCACAGAGGGCGTGATATTAGAGAAGGTGACATTAAAGAGGTGTGCAGAGGGCGTGATATTAGAGAAGGTGACATTGAAGAGGTGTCCAGAGAGCGTGATATTAGAGAAAGCGACAGTAAAGAGGTGTGCAGAGGGCGTGATATTAGAGAAGGTGACATTAAAGAGGTGTGGCAGGTGCCTGCCGTGGATAACTCTCTGTAAAGGCTGCCTTGCTTTTTGCAGGTGCTATTGAAAGGCGCAAGGATGATTGGTTTGGCATGTCGGATGATTGTGGTGCTGCTGTAGGGATCCGATTGAATGGATTCTCGAGCTTAAGGATTTGAGAAAGCATGGTGATTCGCGGAGCTTTGTGAAGAACGCAGTATTTTGTTCACGAATGCGGTGTTTTGTTGAGAGAGAGTTGAGAGCCAGGCATGGCGCTGTTGCCAAGCCACCAGGCGCCTATTTCTTTCCGCGTCAATTTCAAAGAATGGCTCCGACCGAACATTGCAGAGTTCAGGATCCACAACGATTTCTGGTTTTCGCATTTGAGACCTGGCTCTCGAAACGTGCGCCTTCATGCTGCCACTTTACAATTTTCTCCCTCTCTTATTAACCCTAAAACGTCTGATTGTTCTTTAAACCCTAATTCTGGAGGCGCAAACGAGCGTGAGCCAGCTAAAGCTAGGTCGCCATTGGTTCAATTTGAGGCTCTGAAGCCGGCAGGGCTGAAAGAGGCCCTGCAATCCACGAAGAAGCGCAAGTTGAAGCACTACACCATTTTAGCTGGCCTTCTCGCTGGGGAGGGACATATGCTTGAGTTTATCAAGTTTCTCGAGGTATGTGTGCATAATAATAATCCTTTGACATTCTGAGGTGCGTGATTTTTGGCTTTTTGGCGATGAATTTTGTATTCCATTTTCAGTTGAAGGTTTAGGGTTTTAGGACGAAGGCTGTGCTTCAGAAAAATTTCCTCTTTCATTAGAGAAAACAGAGCTATCCTAAGAGTCTCTCCCTTGTGTCACCTCCTAGAATAGAATTGAGTGGATTTGATAATTCAATGGGTTACACCCTACCTTGCTGATTGCTACGAACTCCAATTTTTAATCAAATCAGCATTGGTTTGGAGGTGCACAGCATGCGATATGTAGGTTTGCTGATGAAAATTAGGTTACTCAATTTAAAATAAATGTATACCACTAGACTAGTTGCAACCTTGCAGATCTTAAAGGACCCCTAAAGTACCAAGGCTGATTTTCCAAGTTTGGTCAGCTCAGTGTGGAATGAGTACTGATCCTCAATTTCTGAGATTTCTTGTGGTGATTATACTCTTTGTAACGAAGATAGGATGGTAATTCGCGTACGTAGGTGATGTATACATCGAAAGATACAATCATGCAAAGGTGAAAAACCTAATTGCGGGCAGCTCTTGAAAAATTTCACACAATGAGCTATGCATCTGAATTTTTGTACACAATGAGCTAAGACCTCATATTCACAACTGCCAAATTCATTTTACGAAATTTTTTGACTAAAATTTGCATTTTGGGCATTTTCAAAAAGTTTCAAATTTGGGGCAGTGTGCTAGAAAACAAAGTGCAACCAAATTTGTAGCTTATAATCTTACTATTGAGGAACCTTAACGGTTGAAAATTTGTAGGTGCTAATAAATTCAAGGTGGTTGAAATATCATACGGTTGGATTGGTGAAAAAGGTTTTAGATCAAAAACTATTTACATTTATATGAGAAGGGGTACTTTTAGGCAGCTTTGGAGTGTTTGGAGAGAAATATAGTTGTGGTCCTTTAGGGGTTTAGGGGCCTTGATCTCTTTTTATCTCTTTTCACACTTGAGCAGAGGGTGAAACTGAAAACTCTTACAAAATAGCGCTAAATTTGTGCATTTGACATAGCGGTTAGACATAGTGCATGTAGATGTGGACTTTCGTGATACTGGGGGCATTCTAGCATCAATCTTTGCCAGGAAGACTTGGTATTTGAAAGCAGGCTTGACACTAATCTAGTATGATAAGATTGTGTGTCTTTGTAGATGCTTGCAGATGCAGGACTTGATAAGGAGTTGTTCACCTCTAAACTGGACTCCTCTCAATTGGATGCGGGCTTCACCTTGATTCTTTCACGCAAGCAACTCGATTTATTTGTGAACGTCATGAAGAAGCTCACCAGAGCAGGATACACTGCTTGGGAGTTTGTGGGCAAGGGCCCATGTGAACTTTTGTCTGACGAGCTCCTTTTGTTCTTGGAAGCTGGGAAAATTGAACAGTGCATCAAAATTATTGAATCTTTATCAGGTACATATGTATATTTGAGAAGTTTTTTCATTTTTGGTTTAGACTGCCAAATGTTAGTATCATCATAATATTACCCTGCTGGGCTTACTGGAAAAGGCTAAGTGTACATTCTGGTGTACCTTCATTTCAAAGGTACATTCTTATGTGTAGTAGAGTAATGTAACGATGTCTTACTTCCGCTTGGTTCCCACATGGTGACATTAAGTAGTTGTGTCTTTGGAGTGTTTCAGAATGCGGATTTCTAGTTAAGAAATTAATCGATCCAGCTCGTGTGATTGCAAGCTGTGCAAAAGTACGGAGCCTTGCTTTGGCTCACAGGTACACAGTTGTTTGCAATTTCTTCTTCTCTTTTATCAACTTCTTGGCATTTTGATTTGCGTCATCATCTGTGTATCTCTTTCGAGATAGGATCCCATTTTCTCTGCATTTTTAAGCATAGTAAACATTCGGAAGTAGTGCGTTAGAGGAATTTTTTTCACCAGAGGATTACTTTCCAATACAGTTGTGATGAAGTTGCGGCGTGATTATGATTCAAGTTATTATGTCAACTAGATATTAGAACACAGGACCAGGATTTTTGAATATCCTCAACACATGCTTCAATGTGGGCAGATTGGTGAAACTTCTTTCCCGCAACCCCTGGCACTACAATCTTATGATACGGGAATTTAGCTATCATCACGAGCTTCAGAGCTCATTCGATGTTCTGGATATAATGAAAGAGTTGGGAGTTGCGCCGGACTTGTACACATACCGTGCTCTAATGGACTCATGCGGTCGGTGCAATGAGCCTTCCAAAGCGGCCGTTGTTTTTGAGGTTTGTCCTTCATGTTTAAAGCTTCGTGAATTTGATGCTGTCAACCCTCCAGCCTTCATCGAACCTTGGCTTGTGTCTTTGAAGCACTCCATGCTATGAACACTTCGAGTGGCAACAAACCAAAGTCCTAATGAATGTGCTTGGCTCCTGTATGACATCAGTTAGATCAGTCTATATGAATGAGATGCATTACTCTTTTACAAATTTCTCTTTAAGGGCCTCCTTAAAAGCTTTGAAGTACCTTAACCGCCTTTAAGATGGCCCTTGCAGATAAATCTGCACCTACACTCATTCTGCAACCCCATCGTCCAGTATTAGTGAAGCGATCTCTGCTTTTGATGTGTAGTTCTTTACCACTTTGGAGTGTGCAGACTATGCTGAAAGACGGGTTAAAACCGAATACTTTTGTCTACAATAGCATGATGAACGTCAATGTTGGCGATTTGGATGAAGTTCAGCGTTATTACCAACATATGCAGGTAGCCATTTTGAACTCTGTGATCGTCCATAAGTGAATGGTCATTTTTTTCTATTTTTTGATTATAATATATTCAGTTCGTCAATAGGGGCTAGATAACGGCACTCGTGCTAGGGGCCAGAGGTGAAGGCAGTTGCTTTGAACTCTTTAGAGAGGGGGAAAATCTAATGTGGAAAGCAGGGTGCAGGAGTTACAGCTGACTTAGCTTCCTTCAACATTCTGCTCAAGGCATATGCAGCCAGTGGTCGTGCCGACCTGGCGGCTGATCTTTACTTTCACATACAACAGACAGGCGAACTGAGTCTGGATGTTGTATCCTACAGCACCCTTATTAATGTGAGCCTATCTTCCATCGGTAACGTTATGTGAAATCTATTGATAGCCTTGTGCTCGTGATCTTTTATCTATGAAAGTCCTCTCAGCGTTATATCCATCCATTCAATAATAATTCTCACAGAAGATAAAACGGCCTCTTTTTCATCAGTTGGTTCTCCAAGGAGTGGGATTGTTTGGTAGTTGTACCTATCAAGCCAAGGGCTACTAGCCAATGAGACTGTGGGGGTAGTGTTTGTTTTAGTTACGGTTGGTAGGTATTTGGAGTTTTCTGATCCAGATTGATCATACGTCCTTTCAGGTGTTCGGAAGAGCAAAGATGTGGGAGGAAGCTTTGAGGGTTAAAGCCGACATGTTGGAAGCGGGTGTTACTCCAAATGTTGTGACATGGACTTCAATTATCGGTGCCTGTGCTAATGCAGGCCTTGTAGAGCAATCCTTTCGGGAATTCGACGAAATGCTGAGTGCTGGTTGTCGTCCGAATGTGAATTGCTACAATATGCTTCTTCAGGCTTGTGTCATGGTAACGCTCCTTGCATGCTATGTTCTCTCATCTACTCTTCCCACTTTTGACGAGACTGCTCAACTCAGAAGCACCTTACATGGGAAGGAATACATAGAGTTCAGACAATATTCACACCGACATTGTTGGGAGTGCGCAGGCAAGCCAAGTTCAAAGAGCGTTTCAGCTGTTTCAAGAATGGAAGCAAACAGGCCGAATACGCTCGTTCTCTGAACTTGTCAACCACCCGGACGCACTCACCAGAACACACGAACTCATAGCAGTCACCGACATCTTTCCCAGACCTTCACCGCCAAGGAACAGAGGCCCAAACACTGCAGACAAGTACTGGTCAATACGCTCTGCTCGTTGCAAGCCAAATCTGGTGACGTACAACTCCATGATGAAGGCATGTGGGGCAGCGCCTGAGAGGATACGATCCTTGATGCGAGAAATGAAGACGTTAAACCTCCTCCCGGACGTGAAGACCTGGTCTATTCTCCTGGACGCATACGGCAGCAAAGGGGACCTGGAGGGTGCATTGGCGGCACTGGAGGAGATGCAAGCCTCGGGGTTCAAGCCGGACGTTGTGGTCTACACAGCGCTGATCAAAGCGTGTGTGCAAAGCTCCCAACTGGACAAGGCCTTTGACGTTTTCAGCCAGATGAAAGCGGCTGGGGTGCGGCCCAACGCTGTGACGTACAACACGCTGCTGCGAGGGCACCGAAGCCATGGCGAGTTTTACCAGGTGCAGCGCGCGTTGGCAGTGTACGAGGAGATGCGGGAAGCAGGGCATGTGCCGAACGACTTCATTCTGCAGGGGCTCATCAAGGAATGGGCCGAAGGAATCTCCACCGGCCCCTCGTCGTCTACTGATGCAATGCTGCTGCCTGACAGAGGCTTTCTGGAGTACACTGAAGCTCTGGTGCACAAAGTGGCTGTGCATGCGCTGGGAGCCAACGACAACCTCACCATCGACTTGCATGGCTTGTCCAAGGGCGAAGCCCGGACGGCCGTGTTGGCCGTCCTGCGCATCATCAAGGAGCGCTACGCGCTGGGCAGCCCCATCCAGGAGGATTTGATCATCATCACGGGCATGGGCAACCGGAGTGAGAAGAAAGGCGTCCCCGTGATCCGGGACGTTGTGCTCGCTGTTCTGCAAAGAGAACTGGGTCTCCGGGTTGTGCTTGTTCTGTCTGATCTTCCGGACGATGGTGACGACGCAGTTGCAAGGGATTCTTCTTCTTTTTCTTCGGCGTCTGATGGGGTTGCTCGTGAATTAGTTGAGATCAGGCCACGGAGACCAGTGAACTCTGGCAGATTGAAAGTGACCAAGGAGTCTCTGAACGCATGGTTGGGGAGGAAAGCTGTGCAGACAGTCACTGACCAACAACCATTATCATTTTAGTCTACATTCTAATAATTCTATCACTCCAGTCCAGAATGTTGTCTGGAATCATGGCATGGACACCTGTGTATTCTTTGATTGCGTTTTGTGAGTTACCACATCAGGAACTTCAAGGCACGTGAACATGGTGCCATGATGGGGCATTGAAATGCAATTAAGATAATTTGGTGCCAACCTCCATACCAACCTAGTATGGATAAAATGACACAAAAATGACCTGTATGTGGCCTTTGGTGTCAAAATGGCACCAAAATAGTCTGGCCCAACTTTTGTGATGCAGGGCTTCTGTATCAGCAACAACAGTGGGTTTGGTGATACTCACAAATATTTATGATCACGCCCTAGGCGGGCAATGTGCACGAGATTTTAAAGAGCACTGAACGGGGAGTTTTCCAAGGGAACCAACTACCGGTAAAATTCAAAATTTTACATAAGCAGCTAGTTTCAGACAATAATTCTTTCGATTATTACCTATGTGTCACCTAGGTAGCACCTGAGTATCACAAATTTTATCTGGATTTTAGCCTTAAACTGTGAGTTTCAACCGGTAATTTGACAATTCCATTTGGTTGATTTTATGCTAACTGCCGGATCTCCCCGTACATTGATAAAGAATTATGTAGTGCTGACCCCTTACAGCCCATGCGACCACGTGGTCGCAGAGGCATGTTTTTGTAAACTACGATTAGACCAAACCAAACATCAATGTCTGAGGTTCAGATGTGGGGATTCATTTCACACACACTTCAAAAATAAATTTTTGATTTGGAGTTGTGCAGCTATCAAAGTACTTATATGCAGAACACCAAAATACTACAAATACCTCAAAATACAACGAGTACTTACAAGTACAATATGTGTACTATACGGTGTTTCTTGTGTTTGGAAGTTTGTTATCTTGTTTTACTTTTTGGATTGTGTTCTCTTGTTCATGTTCCATCAACGCATATACTGTATCTCAATTTTGATCAATGTACCTACTCCTTTCATGTTCATGTGTATAATTTTTTGTCCTAAACTATATTTGATATATGAATAAGTCACTATTACTTATAAAATTTTCAATAATTATATGCAAGTTCGTTCTTAACGCAAAATATTGCAATGAAGAGGTGTTAACATAGGTCATTGTTGAACCTCTCCACTTTCTTTTTTGAAACTTTTACCCAAATTCTATTTAACTTTGAAGTCATACCCTCTAAAATCTCATTTTAGACTATGCATTATATGATTCAAAGACATACTATGATCTTCCAATTGAACGGGTCTGATCTTACCAAGGTTTAATTGACAATTGTTTGATTTAAGCTAAGCTTACATTTATACGGTTGGGTACTACTGTATGTGGAAGGCAAGGTTGGCACTTTCATATCGAATATTTTATAAAAGTTGAAACAATGGAGGTCAGCACTTTCAAAGGTAATTATTAAGAAATTAGCTATTAATAGCTAACATTAAATTTTTTCGGCGCCTAAATGTTTTATTTTATTTTTTGTTTGCAATTTTTTTAAAGTTTTATGTTTTTATTTTTATTTATTTTTGGCTTTTTGTTGATTTTGACAAAATACTTAATAAATTTATTTATTTTTTCAACATTTTTTTGGTGAATTATTTTCTGCCAACCCTGCCTTCCACGTACGGTATTAATAATATTTCTAATTTCAACAAAGAAAGTTTTCTTTTTAATTTTTAAATGACCAAAATTTGGCGGCTTTTTGAAAACTATCTTGGGTTGTAATGGGTCAATTATAGGGGCATGTGACATTGGTTTTAGCAAAGAAATGTGACAATATAGAATTCAAGCTTTGCAAACCTTAACTTTAGCCATATAATACTTTTATTAATATCAAATTTAATAATCATAATAATAATAATATTATTATTATTATTGCATAAAATTTGTCAAATTGGTTCTATTTAACCTCTACAAGCCCGAGGGGTATTGGACAAAACATAGATGTGTTATAATATGTGCCTTTCAAATGTTTGATGAACTTTTGTTCAATAGACAAAATGTAGGGCATCATCTCTACAAATTATTCATAGAGTCAAACTTCCAAAAAAAACTTTAGATTTTTTTGAAAGAATCTAAAAGCATTAACCTTTGAAATTTTGTATAAATTATCATTTTTAGTTTAAGAGTTTAGTATGATTTGTTAAAGTTGGTCTATTCATTGTAAATAGATGTTTGGTGCGTTTAGGGAATCTAAAATTGCAACAAAAGTAGAATTTAAAAATATTTTTTATTTTTCAAAAACATTTTGTTTTGTTTTAGGCAACCCGTCAGAATTGGGCAACGACTAAAAAATGGTCGTTTGGGTTAAATAAAAATAAAAGATTAAAAGTGAAATGGTTAAGTTAAAAAAAGTCAAATGTAAGATCTTTCAAATGTTTGGTGGGGACAATAGAAGGGTGCCTTCTTATCAATCTTCGCCCAAGACCCTATGTTTTTAGAGTCTGGTCTACTGTCCCTCCTAAGCTTACTAGCTTGTTAATTAAAATTACAAAGAAGATTTGGTTATGAGTGATCGAATGTTGAAAGGACGATAGTATAGCCAATGGTGCACCAAGGAATCAAACATCTTGTCCCATTTAAGGACACTAGTCACCCTTAAAAACACAAAGTAATTGAATATAAGGACAAAATAAAGTGGACGGGGAGGTCTCAATGCACTCTTGAGGGAAGACTAATGAAAAGCCGCCCCTCGGTGGTTCCAAACAAATAAGTGAGAGATCTATCATGAGGCCGGGCTCTTTTGACCTTGTTTAAAGTTTTAGAGCGGCTTCACACTACGGCCGTTCAAGTCGAGAGGCCGTGGGATTGAGTGGCCAAACTTTGTTGAGAGTCCAAATTTTTTTATTGAAAATAGGCAATAAAATATAGTTTTCATTTTTTATAAAATGAAACCGATGGCCTCTCGACCATAGTTTGGGTTTCCATTCCCGTCCGACCCAAACTTACTCTCAAGAGAGCGTCACTTTGGTCAAAAAGTGTTGCCATGTAAGCATTCTGAAAGGTGACGGACTTTGACCTCTAATGTGAAGGGTCGAGAGGCCGAACTCTTGATTTCTTGCAATCCGATTGGTGGAAATTGACGACCTCTCGACCTTTGGCCATAGTGTGAAGCGGCCCTTACTTTGTATGTTTATTTGAAATTCATTTTCTATTTTTACTTTTCACTATTTGTTCCGTCGACGACGAATTTCAAACTGAAAGGCAAACCGTCCGCGTCGACGTCGCTCGTTTTTTAGGGTTTCGTTTCTTGTTGCTTTCCAACTGGCGCTCTGTTTCTTACTCTTACGACAGTCTTTCACAGCAGCCACCATCAGAGCATCAATCCGATTCATGAACACCGACACTTTCATTGCAATTTCAGATTCCCCAGACACTAGAACTTACGTGTAGGATCTGTCGACGGGGAGACCGAGGATCGTTCACGGCATTTGTTGTTGTGGTGTTTGGAAGCGTCTTTGTGAGGCTAGAACTGAATTCAGGTGAGCAATTCAGAAGTGTAACTTACCCTCCGAACTTCTCTGGCGAGTGTGTGTCGCAGGAGCCACTTCACTGTGCAGTTCTTGAATTTCCGCTGTGGTTTTTATGTTCGTCACAACTCTTGACCCTCCGCTTGGCATTGCACTCAATGTGAATCGTTTTTCTGTATCGAAAATGGAGGGGTCCGAATGTTGCTCTTGCGGCCAATTAGGGTTTTGTAACACGCGTTTATTGATGTAGAGTCCAATTTGTAAGTGTTTGTTCTCTCTGCTCAATTTATCTCAAACCCTTGTTTTGAAGTATTCTTGTGTTTCAGTTTCACAAGAGTGATTCAATCAGCTTGAGCAGACTGTATATCTGCCCTGCTCGACAACCGATGCACAGTGTTTTTTTTTTTGGAAAATGTGATAAATTATCAGGGTCATACATATCTATTGATATTTTGATGCTTGTGTTACACTAGGCGCTCTCTGTCATCGTCTGTCACCATGTCAAGCGCGTCCGCTGACAAGCTGATGGTCTGCGCGCTGGGTTGAAACAGCTCGATCACAAATATTAGGGTTTCATTTTTGCAGGGGAGTCTTGCAGATGAGACTGAGACAGCACCACTGGCAAGTGTTTTAAGCTCCTTCCATTATTGTTTTTGCATTGAACCAAGCCCTCAGTTGTGAGGAAGAGATGTTTGAGAATTGTAGTTGCAAGAATTTCGTTCGGTTTCCTCAAAACCATTCATTGAAGCAGGTTATATTTAGTCATTCACATGCTTGGTTAGCCGCAACGTTTGCAGCAGTTTATGAAGTAGCGAAAAACCGGAAACATCTGTGCAACTTCGATCATCTTGGAACCTTTCACCACTTTGCAATGACCGCGATGGAGGTGGTAGCTTCAGCTTCGCTTGACGTCTCTAAACGAACCGACGGACGGTCTGCTTCGCAGCTGCGCCCGCTGGAATGCTCGCGCGGTTTGCTCACACGAGCTCATGGATCCGCCACCTGGTCTCAAGGTAATTGTTCCCAGGCCAAAGTAGTACCGGGTGGAGGGTTTAGGGTTTAGGGTTGGGTTTAGAGAATTTGATGATAGAAATGCGCAGAACGGAGCACGCAGTACCTACATCCCTATTCTTTCTCTCAGTGTCGTCGTCGTTTCCAAGCTTTGGAGTTCTTCATAATTATGAGGGAAATTTGAAGTCATTTCCTTCTTCTTAAGGTCTGATGTTTTCATTTATGTATCAGAAAACACTACAGTCATGGCTGCAGTGTACGGTCCAAAGGCTGCTGCAATGAGGAAGGAGAATGCCGAGCGTGCTGTAGTCGAAATTACTTGGAGGGCCAAGAATGGTTTACCTGGTATTTTCATCCTTTGGTTCCCATACTCAGGGATTACTCTTATGTACTGAGCAGGATTACTAGGATTTAACATCATACTTCTATGTATTTTATAATTGCCTTGTATTTTAGCCAGACATCAGTAACCACGTATGAGGTCTTCCCGTGCTGGCATGTGCATTCGAGGTGTCTTTCTGTAGCATCGTTGGTCACTTCGTCGCTGTTTGGTTTGGAATAGCATTCGGTTCAACTATTTATAGGTTCTGTGTCCTCATAGCATTTCTAGGAATTTTTATCTTATTCGCCAACGAGACCTTAATCAGTTCCTTTGTATGTTGGCAGGGTCCTACGAGAAAGAGGCTGAGGTTGTAGTGAGAAGGTCGCTGGAGTTCATAATACTGACTGCTCTGCACCCGAACACTGCGATTTCAGTCATTCTCCAGGTAACATCGAATGCTGACTTAAAGACACTGAAGTCAACATCAGTTCTTGTACTTATGGGTAACTTTGCATGAAAATCGAGTATTCCTTCTTCCTCGTTAGGGATCTCGAAAGCGCATGTTAACTCAGTGGTTTGAATGCTGAACTGACGGCGGTATACTATCTAATTCTCGTAATTGTAGGTTAAGTCACTAAGCAGTTGAGCTGATCTAAGTTTGATGGCGTTGCAGGTTATCAATGATGATGGATCTGTATCCTTTTCCTATGTTTCGCACTTCTAATGTGCTTTCTAGTTAGAGGTATGAGGGGTTGTTAAGATTGATTCCTACGTCCTGAAATATTGAAATTATGACTGGGTTCTTCTTATTAGCTGCACGAAAGCACTTAACCTTAAACATCCCAGCTGCTGGCGTGTGCTATAAATGCAGCTTGTGTGGCTCTTGTTGATGCTGGCATACCCCTCAAAGGACTTCTCAGTAGGATCTCTATACATTTTTGCTGACTTTATTGGTTCAATTCCTTTTTTCTGTGCTCACCATAACGTTTCAACTCCCGTTTTTGTCTCTGTTAATCTGCATTTGCCTGTTGTTTTGCGAAATTTCTTTCTTCGCTTTAGTTCGGGAGTCTGACCTTATTTTTCCTTGCTTGTTAATAGCTGCCGTAAGCTGCGGGGTCACTGACGATGGTCAAGTTTTCTTGGATCCCACAAAGCTGGAGGAACAAGTATGTCAACACAACAGCAACATTAGCCTTTGGAAATTGAAGACATCCATTTTAGACGCAAATGGAATTTATGTTTTCTTGGTTTCTATATACTTGTTCTGACGGTGTCTGTCTTGACTATGGCAGAAAAGCAAGGCCTTTCTTTGCCTGGTCTTTCCAAGTCGCACTCTTTCTGCTGTACCTGAGTTGCCAGCCGATGTGGATGGAGAACCAGTCGAGCATGGTATTTTAACATGTGTCACACGTGGGGCAATGGAAGGTGAGTATTTGAGTGGCCGCCTCTTCCCGGACCTGAAATGATTGACTGGAAATAAATCACACCTGAATTCGATGTGAGTCATGTATATGTTTTCGAGGTTTCTCTGCGTTTCTCTAACTGAGTCCTACTTCTGGTGCAGTGAACGAGTATTTTATTTGTATGGAGAATGGTCGGGCCGCAAGTGCCAAAATTGCAGAGTTCTCACGCACTAGCATAGAACGAAGCCAAAAACGTGAATCAGGGGTTGTGTAGAAAATGATTCCATGTAGGAAAGCAGCTGTGTAGAAATTTTTGGAAATGCTCGGGCATGTAATTTCTTAAGCACGTTCATGCATTTTAAGAGAGCAAGCTATTTTGATAGGATCTCAATAATTCGAATGTTCTGGAAGCAAGGAATTTTTTAATGTTATTGTAAGAGTGTAACAAGAAAAAGTTGTATGAAACCAGAACTACCAGCTTCTATTTCCAGAGGCGTAGGGTGGAACCATCATACTCAGCAGCCCCTACAACTGTGGTAGTGAGGCTTGTTGTATGCAAGCTTCAAGTTCACCACATCACCACAACGCCACAACTAACTCCTAGTTATGTGCACAAATTTGAAAATTTGAAATTGGGTATGGTCTCATTGGATTTATTTGGTGGAATTTCTCAAAATCCTGGATTTGAGTAAATGATAAATTCAACAATACAGATGTGATCTTCACATTAGTATTTACAACTTAGCTTTGTACATCAACTCCATTTTTTGTTATACATCAAACATTTTATAACGCATCTTCAAAATGAGTGTTGAATCGGAATGTTAGAGGATTAATCAGGTTTTTTGTGTGCATTACATATGTAACATTTCAAGGTACATGGAGCAACTTTTATAGTTACTTTATATAATGGTAGTATTAGTTGTGGCAAGTAACCTTGCAATAGGATTTCAAATATGCGCATCCTAAGTAGTATGCTCGAAATCCATCCAAGCTAGATCCTTACGATAAAGATGTTTACTTTTGAGGATGTACACCATCTGAATAGCATAACACAGGTTTGATTAATTTTGTGGTACATCTATGTTTAGAATTATGATACTTCATAATGTATGCATATAGTGTTCAAATCCTGCATGCTAAATTGTTTAGGAATCTCTTTTCATTTGTCAATAAGATCCAATAAAAATAATTTTGAATAACTAAGCATAATTCAATTATGCTTAGTTGCTATTAGTGGAGATTATAAATGCACATACTTTATGATGATTGCAATGCCAAATGTGAATGGATGGAGTTGTTTTAATCCATAAATTTCTTAATATTAACTTATATACAAATAGTTTTTTAGACTAAAGGCCAGACTATACATGGTAGAAACAACGTACAACAACACGAGCTTGTACAAAAAATGACAACTTTTACTTTTTTTTGTTTAATCCTTAAAAATCAAGTTGACTATAAGAATATATGTTTGGATTAATGAAGATATTTTTAATCGATTTTATAAACAAGAAAGAAGCTGGTGGTGAAGGTACATGAAATAGTCTACAAAATTATCAAATTTGTAAACGTTTGAAAAATTCATTATAATGCATCAATTTTACAAAGTCATATAAAGACTAATTCTAAGTTATGATTTTGATATCAAAATGAATATAATAAATTCATCATAAATAATTACTAAATTAGGTATACAATTTATAAGCAATAAGCTTCCAAAATTCAATAAGAATGAAAAATTGATAATTATTCTTTAAAATTCATTATGATTAGCTAAATCAATAATTATAATAAGATTCTTAAATATCAATAAGGATTCACTTCATTTACAGTATATATTTTATCCAGTTCTTGCCTATAACTCTCTAAATTGGTGTTTCTACAAAATCAAAAATTTTAAATTTTAGCAGCTTATGACCATGTTATGAACATTATGCTTTTAGCCCATCGTAATTAAAGTAGAATAAAATAGTGATTTTCATGATTTTTCAAATTTTTTCTTTTAAAATCAATTTATCAAAATTCTAAAGTGTTTTAGTGGTATTCCTGGTATAGATACTAAGGGTCTATATGTTGTGCATTATAACTTTCATATTTTATAAAACTTTTAAACAATCAAATAAGACATGTTTTATAACACATTTAGTTTATGGCAAAATCCTTTCTTTTTTAAGGATTAATGAAAAATAGTAACATTGGTTTTTTATAATAAAACTTCTGTTCTATTTGAAATTTGAGGTTCTTGGTGTTGATAAACCATGTTTACAAACAAATTTATTTGATAAATGGAAATGTTATATTTTGCCAAACACCATAGTAATGTACACTTACAAACAAAACTGAGTATTGATTTGAAACTTTTCCATTCAAACAACCATATCATGAGCACCAATGGGCAAAGTCCAAAAGTGAATTTGCAAAAGTTGTAGTGTGCGACATATAACACATTACTACCGAAGTTTGAAGAGAAACTCAATTGTGATTTGAAAGAAAATGAATTTCAAAGTTAGCCATGTCTAAAACTCGGTTTTGTGCGCTACAAGTTGGAAGTACTTTAAATTTTGTGAATTTTTTCTTATAGCTTCAATAAAACTTTTTGTGCCTTGGCATGTTGGTGTACATCGTTTTGGACTATTGTACGCAAAAATTGAAGGAAGTTGACATTTATAGAATTTAAAATATCGACAATTTGACAAACATGCAAATGATGTTGGTTTTCACAATATTTTTTTTTTTTTTTGTGATTTGAGAGTTTGGGACTGCATTGGTCATTGTATAGAGAGCATAGGTTGCAATCTGACCATTGTTACATCTTAATACCTTTACATTTGAAATAGTTGTTGAATAGGCCAATACATTCAATTTATATATAATTGGAGCTATACGATGTAGTTTTTGGGTTTAGGATTTTTGTACGAAAACTAGAGTTTATGACACACATAATCAATCCTACAAATCAAAATTAAAAAACATATTATTTTCCATATCATTAAAAAGTTCAAAACTGCCAGAAATTACACTGACTTTCATAAAATTGACAATATTTTGATGATACTGAACACAAAAAAAACAAGTTTTTCAATTGGTTAATTGAGTATGTGCATCATGAACCCTAGACTTTGTACAAAAAAGTCAAACCAAAAAACTGCATCATACAACTCTAATATATAAATTGAACACTTTGGCTATTCAACAACTATTTCAAATGTAAAGGCATTAAGATGTAACAATGGTCATATTGCAACCTATGCTCTCTATACAATGGCCAATGCAGTCCCAAACTCTCAAATCCAAAAAAAATTCAAATATCGTGAAAACCAACATCATTTGCATGTTTGTCAAATTGTCGATATTTTAAATTCTATAAATGTCAACTTCCTTCAATTTTTGCGTACAACAGTCTAAAACGATGTATACCAACATGCCAAGGCACAAAAAGTTTTATTGAAGCTATAAGAAAAAATTCACAAAATTTAAAGTACTTCCAACTTGTAGCGCACAAAACCGAGTTTTAGACATGGCTAACTTTGAAATTCATTTTCTTTCAAATCACAATTGAGTTTCTCTTCAAACTTCGATAGTAATGTGTTATATGTCGCACACTACAACTTTTGCAAATTCACTTTTGGACTTTGCCCATTGATGCTCATGATATGGTTGTTTGAATGGAAAAGTTTCAAATCAATACTCAGTTTTGCTCGTCACTGTATATATCTTGTACATTTTCCACTAAATAAAATAAACAAACATTAAACTATTTTGTAGTACATCTTGAAGCAATTTCAGAGGACCGATTCTCATTTTCTAACTCCAAATAATTTATACTAGATTATTGGGATGATTAATACAATATTTGGATGGTTTAAAAAGAAATTAGAAACCTTTGATCTTTTGCTTTTTAGGATCTCAAAGAACATTAATTTAGTGCAAAATTTTGTGTGCATAGATAAAATATAACACATAAATTTTATATAATTACATATAAATTAAAGCTTACAACATGTCTTTACTCTTTAATATTTTACTCCAACCCACAATGTTCAAGTATCATAGGACAGAGGGAGGAATGGTCTTCCAAAACAAAAGTGAGTCTAGGAAGTGTCTTAGACCAAGAGGATGGAGGTGAAGGAGAGGGGAGGTAGGCTTGCCAAAAATGACAAAGAATACTATGAGGAGTAGTCTCTTTTCTCACTTCCACACGTGGATGATGGCTTGATATAGGCACCCCCTCCAAGAACGGTGTGAATATTGAGAAATATCTTTTTGGTAAGAAAAATAATGGAAAATTACAAAAATTAGAGGATGCTATAGACACCATGGCTGCAATTTTGTATCCGCTAGCTATAGTACCTCATAACATTCAGTAGCCTCTGTGACTGCTGCCTTCCCCCAATAGAATGATGTAAAATATCCCACAATATTTCATCCCCCAATGAAATGATGTGGGATATTCCACATCACATTAGTAGCTATAGAGGTAGGAGGGATTAAGCAAGAGCAATCAACCATAGTGAACAGGAATCCAAAGCACTCACTCAATCACAATTCAACAGTGTTTGGCAATTGTTTATTTGATTCAATAGTCCATTCAATTACAAATTATCACTGGCTATTTCATATGTAAAGGAGAAGTTTTTAAAATTCTTGTTAGAAAGGCTACAAGAGTTTTCTTACATTAAAACAAGTTATATCACTTGAGATTGAACTAAAATGCAATATAAGTGATTATGATCAAGGGCATATAATACAGGAGTTGCGTACCCGGGCTTCTTCAGTTGCAGTAATACAAGTCTAGAAAGTCCACGTTTGTATGCAACTTCCTGTGACAGAAGAGTATGATTGTGAGAGTATGGACTGAGTTTTGAACTGATAGAGAATAGAGGAGGGTGATATTAAAGAGGCATGGCTGTATTTTTTATTCGTCAAAGTGAACCGCAAAATTGTAGAGTGTAAACAGCCTTCAGATACCTCCATTCCGTTTTAAAAAATTAAAAAATAGTAGCACAATCAACTTCCAACAAGTAACTACACAGTAGTCACTGGAATTGTACAAGGGGTCATCTCAATTCTGCCACCTGTGCTTGTCCCAGGACTTCAGCTTGTCAATTTTAAGCTGGAAAAACTCATCAAAAAGTCATGAGAGAGTGCCCGGTATCACATGTCGCAGCCCCAACGGCGCAAGATTTGCAAAATTGTACATACTCCTAAACCTTTCTCCAATGCATTTCCTTAACAAAATCGAAATACGGAACTCCTCGAGGAGAAACTGCTCAAACAGCTTGTGATTTACAACCCAGAAGTTTTGAAATCTTAAAGATGAAGATCAGATATGCATTCTATACGCAGTACTTGATGCAGAAAGGTAAAGAATGTACAGGCACTGACCTTGTCACCTTCTTTCACACGGAAAGCAGGTGAAACGTAAGCTGACGGGTTGGAGTGCCTCTTCTCATATCGGTCAGAATACAAATCAGCTGCACTTGCTCATGGGCCATTGACACCAGACCCCTGCTGCATTTGCGTTTGCATCCCTCAAATTATGCAGGACAGTAACTTGAACAAAAATTTTAACACTTTGCAAGACTTGTCATAGTTTGTCTTTTCTGGAATTTAACAAACTTAAGTGCATTCCTCCTACGCAAACCAAGAGCGGTAATATCCAAGATGCGTTTCAGCACGTACTTGCATGCGACAATTTGTAACCTTCCTCTCAACTACATCATGTATAGTTTTTCATCCATCCAAATTTCTCTTGGTTTTTATGCCATTAGTTGTACAATATGGATCTTCAAAATAAGATCTTGTGATTTTAATGAAAAACAACATAATTGGATTATGTCAAGTTCCATTCTCAGTTCAAAAAGTGAGATCTTAAACATGGTTTTTCCAAAACAAGTAGAATCAAATAATGGAAATCATACCATAGTTACGCTCTCAAGCAGGTGCGTAACCCTAATCCAACCACGACATCATTCATTCTATCTCTCAATTGTGGCATGTATTACTGACAATACATTAGTTATACTATTCTACCTACAGAACGTCCACAGGACACTCAGTGCAGCAAGCTACTCATTCAGTCTCCAATTCGAGCATATGTATTGATCACGACGTGACTGTACGTCATGCTAGATCCAGATCAAGTCTGAGTACCACCTGTGATGTACGTATGTAGGCTCTATTGTATTCATCGATCTCCCTTGGGATGCATGCATGAATGCATGCCTTTCCAAGCAAAAAGTCTGCCTTCAATTCCTTACACGACGACGTTCGAACTAGCCCACCATTGAAAAACCCCGCCGTTTAAATCACCAGCTAGCGGTGCATATACACAGGGAGCTAATATGGTTGATTCCTCGGCGAGTGTCACTTTTCTCTGTGATTTCGAGTTTTGACATGTGTACAAAATCACCTGCTTAAACTTAGTCACCTACTAGTAGAAGGAAAATTTCAACATGTGTCATGAGTTTTGAAGCTCAGAGGTGAAAGTGGCACTCACAAGGGAATCAATACAAGGAAACCATGTGAGACCCCTGTGATATATGTGTATTCACCAAGCCTTTCAATGAGGAATCTCTCCGATGCAGCAAATTAATTAAGCGAGCAGTACACGACTCAAGAACATCAAAAACACAGTCTCTGGGAAGAGAGCTGCACCACATGGCCTACCTGCAAGCACAGGGTCTGGTCTAAAGTAGGAAAACCAAAAACGGTGAAAATAAGGTGATTTGACCAGAAGGAATGGAGTTAGAAATTATGTGAAATTTTTTTGGGATGAAGAAGAAGAAATGATGGAGAATGCAAGTTGTTTCGTATTTTTATTCCCCGTAAATAATTATCTACAATTTCTCAAAGTGGAAAGTTTGTCAAACCCCCTTCTTGTATACTAGACTCTTCCTTTTCTACACATGAAAGCACCTAAAACGGTTAACCCCTAAGCTCCCGAGCGACCATTTTCTGGTCGCTGCCCCGGAAAAAACGGGCTGCCCGGAACAAAAAATATTTTTTTGAAAAAATAAAAAATATTTTAAAATACTACATCAAGTCTACTTTCCAACCCAATTTGAATTATGGCAATCCGAGTTAAACTCCACCCGGGAGAATTTTTCAAAGTAAATCACCTCAACATTGTCTTAGTGTTACAAAATTTGCTATTTGGGGAAAGTAATGATGATTCCTCCATCATTTCTCTTGCTTTTTTGAAGTTTACGATAGATAGCCCAACTTTAACCAATCGTACTAAATTTGAACTCTAAAATTGAAAATTATAATTTATACAAATTTTCGAAGGTTAATGCTTTTAAATTCATTAAAAAATGATCTAAAGATTATTTTGGAAGTTTGACCGTATGGACAATTTGTAAAGATGATACTCTACATTTTGTCTATTGAACCAACCTTCATCAAACATATGGAAGGCACATATTATAACACATCTATGTTTTGTCCAATACCCCTCGGGCTTTTAGGAGTTAACTAATATCACAGAAAACCGCACACAAGATTCCAAAAAAATTAGTAATTTTTAGTAATCCTAGTCATGCAAAAATTTTCCATTTTCAGTCTACCACCTCCGTGCTTTTAAAAAACTCTAGTGCACGCCTTGAGGGCATTAACCGTTTTTGGTTTTCCTACCTTACCGGTGCGTCACTCCGGTGAGGTGAATCAATCGACGCCATAGTCACAGGGGTGGTGGTTGGAGGGAATCGATCTCGCGATCCCATCCCACCAGTAGTCGGTGCGTCACATCCGATGCTTGTCATACGACGACGCTTCATGTCAACAGCCGTGAGAGTTTATGTTATATATAGATACTCGTCACTACCAATCGGAATTAATGCCAGCACCAATTCAAGATACAAACCCTAAATGCAAGTGGCAGTTTGAGATATAAACCCTGAATGCAAATGCTGGTTTGAGGTACCCAAGCTTCAAAAAGTTCATATCAGTAGTATTTCAGAAGATTATAAATTGCTTCTTCATTGGTTTTGAAATGCCAATTCACTAAAAATTAGTCAATTCCACTTTTAAAGTAATGGTTATAGGTATGTCCAGCTTAGAAACCCTAGAAGTGAAGGTAACTGTCAAACCTCGTTTATTCAAAAACGGGCAGTTAGGGTTTGTAGGGCAGTAAAAGGTAACCCTATCCGTCATAAATGGGAGAAATGGCGTTCCCAGTGACCTCTTTATTTATTTGGAGAGAGTGGTGCTCTCACGCGCGTCTTAAGTGTTTATTACGGAATCTGGGAATGGCGGCGGACCGGACAGGAGACCGGATGGGAAACTGGGGGTCGGGGAACGGGCCTCTGCCGGGCCCGGCCATGATCTGGGAGTTGAACTGGGCCGCCTTAAACTGGGCGGCTCAGTGTTCATTCCTTCCCGGTTCCTCCAGCCCTCCGTGCGCACCCATTTTTGCACCTCCGGAGAGCGTTAGGGTTCCCATTTCGCACCCGAAGAGAAAGAGCAGTGAGCGGCCGGTGTGTGAGGATTTGGAGCACCCGGGAGTGAGGGAAATTGAGCACCCGGGGAGAAACAGTAGCGCAAGGATAGAATTTGGGAGAGGCGAGCACCCGGACAGCGAGAGCCGCCATTTCCGGCGGAAATTACGGAGAGGAGTAGGTGCGCAGCCGGGAAGAGAGGCGTGGGGACTCCGGGAGGTCAGGCGCACGCTACGGAGGCAAAAAGGGAAGCGTCCGGAGCGTGAGGAAAGCAGTTTACCGGAGAAGGAGCTGCGCCATTCTCAGGGGAGTAAGGAAGCGCGTCCGGAGTCTACAGCCATGGCGCGGAGGGGAACCGGAATGAAGATTACGGAGAAGCGCATCTGTCCGGACATCCCGCCGCACGAGGGGGACTTGGACGAGTTGATGTAGGACCTCGAGAAGATGGGGTGCTCGGGGCTCTTTGGGAGAGTGTGGGATGTGCAGGATTCACGGATGTTGGAGGAAATTGAGGGCGGGTCTATGCTGAGCGCCTTCCGGACGACCATCCGGGCGAAGTATGGGAGCTGGACCCAGGAGATGTGGAGGGAGTTATACGGCTTCCCGGACACGAGCATAGATTTGGAACCGAGAGGCAAGGGCGACTCGGATTGGATGAAGGCGCGATTCACCCACATTTCAGGACACGACGGGTTCAAGGTGGCGGACTGCATTATACCCCGGGAGCAACGGTTGCTCCAGTATGTGGTGCCCATCCTCAATCCGGAGAAGCCCACCACCCTCACCGTAACGCTGGCCCGGGGCATCTACTCTGCTCTGCTCCGGGGGAGAAGGATCAACTGGGCGATCCTACTACACCGGAATACGCAGAAGTGGGCAGTGAACCTGGACAGTAAGAAGGGGTGTCCGTTGGCCCCATTTCTCCACCACTTGTACGAGAGACATGGGTGTCTCACGGAGGAGGAACGGAAGAGGTTGGAGGAAATGCCCATTCCGGGGCTGAAGAGCCCGACCAAGAGGAGGATAGTTCTTCCGGGTGGAGGACCGGGTACCAGCAGACCCGGGTCGTCGTCACGACCGGATGAAAGGAGAATGGCGCCTCCAACATCCCAACCGGACAGGAGCAGGATCCGAGGAGAGGAGCGCAGGAAGGAGAAGGAAGATCGCCCGGAGAGGGATCAACCTGGAGGGGCCAGCGCTAGCTCGGAGCAAAGGACGAAGAGGAGAGAAGACTGGCCCGAGAGGGGCCAACAGGGTGACACCCGGCTGCGTCAAGATGAGCAGCAGAGGAGGAAGGACCCGGAGACGGACCAACCGGGGGAGGCAAGGTTGCAGCGGGAGCTGAGAACGAAGAAGAGGGAGGATCCGGAAGAAGTGGAGGATTCTCCGCAGCCGAAACTGACCCGGAAGAAGCCGGTGAGGAGTCAGGGAGGAAGCTCCACCTAAGAGCAACCTTAGGTGACCCCGGTGGTGGAATCCGGGCCAGAGAAAGAGACAGGACCCACTCCAGCACCGCCACAGGAACGACCAGAAGCAGATTCCGGATTCATGGATGAAGACCCTGCCCCGGAAGATCCACAGGAACGATTGGCGAAGGGGAAGCAACCAGAGGAGGAGGCAGGTACGTCTCAAGTGCGACTTCCGGGCCTGAAGAGGAAGTTGGTCCTGATTGAAGAGGAGGAGCCGGAGGGTCCAGAGACCACCCCTAAGAAGGACAAAGGACCCGTCCGGAAGAAGACAACCCCGCTCAACAAGCGTCCCAAGGAGGCAGGGGACGACGGGGAGGAAACAGGGGAAGAGGACGACCGGAGGCAGGAACCACCGTTGGAGGAAGAACCGGTACAGGAGGAAGGTCCACCCGGAGGTGTACAGGAGGAAGGGGAGGCCCCACTTCGGGCGGAGAACATAATCCTGCAGACCCGGATTGCCCTGGACATGGTGACGGAGCAGTACACTCCCATGTTCGCCGCACTCCGGGAGACAGGAACTCTCCTCCAAACGGAGGATGCTCCGGAGTATCCGGCACGGATCCGGAGGCTTCAGAGGAAGCTGATCCGGAGTAGGGAGAAGGAGAGCAAGTTGGCCGGACAACTGCAGAGTCTCCAGGAGGATGAGAGCGAATCCGTCGCTCTCTTGAAAGGTTTGAAGGAGGAGCTGCAACGGAAGGTGGCGTACATCAAGAAAATGGAGGCCCAAGTGCAGAAGCACGAGTTGCAGATCCGGGAACAGGAGGAGACCATCCGGAGGATAGGGAAAACAAGTCGGCAGTGCATCACCAAACTGTCGGGGTTGTTCCACCCGGATGGGGAGGCACAGATGAAAGCCCGGCTGTATGACGAGAAGGTAGGTCAGCTGGGATTGGAAGGAGCAGCCCGGATAAAGAACGTGGTCCGGGAGTATTCGGAAAAGGTGGAGGCCTATTTGATGGAGTTCCGGGAGCTGGCAGAACACATGAGGGGGAGCTTTTCTGATGAAGAACCGGGCCGGGAGGAGACAGCCAACCGGGGCGATAGAGTAGGGTCTAGGGAGGGACTGCAGGGGATGTTCAATGTGTTTGCAGATGCTCCTCAGGAAGGAGAAATTGACCGGTTGATGTGAAAGGGGAGCTCAACGCAGGAGCACACCTCCCGGGTTAGGTTGGATGTGGAGCCAATCCACATGGTCCGACCGGCCGAAGTGAGCTCTGTGGAAGTCCAGAACCTCTCGGAGGAAATGGAGGCGATGGACGTTCAGCCGGACAGGGTGGAAAGGCAACAGGGTGGGCCAGGAGGTCACCCGGGTAGCCAGTCGGGAGGTACGCAAGTAGGCGAGCCAACTGGAGGACGACAGGTGGAGCAGCCGGCCGGGCACAAACTACGAGGAGCCCGGCCCACGGATCCAATCATGGTAGACAGCCCGGAGGTCCAGGAGGGGCAGCCAACGGAGGATGAGCCGCTGCCCGGGACCGCCGGGGGTCCAGGATTAGTGATCCGGATTTAGTGGATCTGGTCGTGTAGAGTAGGACTCTGTGAGTAGGTAGATTAGAAGACTTTTTGTGTATAGGCTTTTTAGGACTTTAATGTTAGTGGCGGCTTAGGATAGGAACTGAGCCGTGGAGGAAGCTCCCCGGATTTCCAGATCCCGGGAATGTAGGATCTGCGGATTTCCCGGATCTGGGCGTTTGGGGCGGCTTCTTATCCATGAATGCTTGTCATTCTTGGGTGTCTTTTTGTGTACTATTGTTCCGTGTAAATGAGTAGAGGCGCATGTTCTTTCCACCAACTCTGTGTGTGTGTGTGTGTGTGTGTGTGTGTGCATGTGTGTTTGCTCGTGGTATTACTCGGAACAATGTCTCAATTAGTCCCTTGGTAACCGGGTGGATTAGCCGGGTTCTAGTGTAAGAGTCAGTTCAGAGTCCGGGTAGAAGATTTGGGAGAATTAGGAACGTTTGAATGCAGGGTTCTCCGGGACTGGTTGCAGGAAATATTCTGGATTAGTGGCTAAGTGGGCAGGAGGGGGTACTCCGGTTCTCTCAGAACTCTTGGACGGGTAGTCCGGTAGAGGTGCCAGCATCCGGGTAGATCTTGTAATTGCAGGGTACGGGGAAGCCAGAGTAAAACGGGTCGTGAGGAATTCCATCTCTTCTGGACACCCTAGATACTGTCCACCCCGGTTAGCAAGTCGTTGTAGTATTTTTAAGGGGGAATCCGGGTTACTCTTGTGTGACCGGCTGGGGGTTTGGGATAAATCCACAGTTGAAGAGTAATACGGAAAGCACCCGGAGTAGGAAGTGAGTTTGGATAATCCGGAAGTTGTGAAACCCCTGTCACGGAAATCAGTAGGGGAGGGTGTAGCTTTAAATCCAGCATCCTTAAAAATGTAAATGGAGAACCCTCTGAAGGAAAACAGAGGTTAAAGGGAAACCGGATTAAAAGGGTAGGATAGACCGGGTAGAGTAGGGTTGGTCAAACTCCTAACCTAGACAGATACCGGATCTATCCATAATCGGGTCAGTCAGTGGGGATGATCCGGTTTTGAGTAGAGAAAAAGGGGGTTAATTGGTGACCGGAGGAGAGTAGTCACCAATCCGGATCAGTCTCCGGAAACTTCCCACTTCACAGAATCTCCGCGGAACGATAACCTGGAAATCACCTCTACGAGCATTCTTAATACAAAAAAGTGCGCTCTAGGGGAATATCCGGTATCACGTGCTACGACAGTAACAGGTCATAAAACCAGGAATTCGTACCCCAAAAATCTCTTCAGCGTGCTGCTTCACTTGACCCACATCATCTCATTCGATACTCCTAACCTTGATCCCAACGGCGATGGCGAAGCAAAGGGATCCATTATTTCCCCTAACCTGCCACAAACATATACACACGATCAACAATCTACGCCACAAAACCCACACACAAACCCTAAAATTTCACAAGCTGGTCGGAAATCATACAATTTGCTTCAAGAAAACCAAATGCCTCAATCAACTCTAACGACAGAAAATATTAGAGCAAGTGATGCCTAACTCAGAAGGTAAAAATTGGAGAAAAGAAAAACGATGCCGTGACCTCCAGAAGCACAGCGGAAGATTTTGGTAATGGCGATGAAACCCTGGCTACTTTCTGAAAATGTAAACATTAGAGTTAATCAAAAAGTCAGCTCAAAGAGGAAAGTTTTAGCAAATTCCTCTTGAACTCCTCTTGAACTCATATTGAAATATAAATAGACCGAAAACTAGTTCAAGGTGAGTTGGGAGACAATCTAAAGCAAGCCACTGTCATTATTCTCCACACCTCGCAATGACTTCCACACCTCCTACCAAAGCTCCAAGCCCATGGCCCACAAAAGAACAAGTTATGACACGACACTATTCAACCCAAACATAGCTCAAGGGAGCTCAAAAGAGCGCTTGAAAGAAGGTTGAAAAGGCATGTTCCAAGGCCTTCTTTTCGGTTAACTCTATTATGTAGACAGCGTTTGGAATTTATGTATCTCTGGATTGATACTAGGCCGGGTATCAAAGGCCAAAGGTTTTGGGACGTTCATGCAAACTCATACCTCTTTAATAACACCATCCTGTAATAGCACACCCTCCATTCCCTTCACTATCACATTTTTTGTATTAAGAAAAAAATATTATTTGTAGGGACAAGAAGAAACCAAACTTTTAGGATTTCATCGTGTTGTACCTATATATATGGTGTTAAAGACAAGTTACTAAAGTGTCTATTCCCGGAAGGGGAGAGTAGTCTTGTACCAATGTTCCTTTGTCCAGTGGACATCGGCTCATTGTCAAGACAAACAGACACTTTATTCACGCCGGCCTCGTAAGAGGACCGGAGTTTCTATCTATCTGTTAACCCCTAACTGCCTAACCATGCAAAAAACGCTTGATGTACAGAATGACGGCTCTGTAACTTTTTCATCCGGTACTTTTTTGGGTGTGATTTTTTTGTGAATAAATTTTGGGTAGCTACTGGTTAGACCCAAAAAACAACACTCAAAATTTTTGGAAATTGAATTTTTGGAGTCCAATTATAGCTCGTATGTTTCCATTTCAGCCCAACAATGGTGAACAATGGCCACTCCAAATGGAAAGGCATAGAGGAAGATTTTGGTCCAATCAGTAAGAGTCTGTTGAAGTTTGGAGAGAGAGATTCTCCTCGTGGACCCCGTCTTGAGGACCAAATGCAGAGGACCGCCCTTGCATCTAGAGCCTTTTTTGATAATTCTAAAACACCAACACCCCGAGTTCCACTTGCATCTTCAACGGGATTGGTATCCCTTCCCAAAGCGGCCTGAAGTGTTCTAGAGTGATTGTAATGGTGGAAAATATAAATTAAAATCCCATTAAGTCACTGGAGCCTCATTGTAATAAAAATATAGCGACTTTGTTTAGGGTTTTAGCCACTCTCGTTCCAACAATATAAAACATAAAAATAGTGTCATATATTATATTTTGCAGGTAAACAAACATTCAATAAAGGGAACGTCAACAAAATATTGCCATCTATTCATGTACGTCATACATATCACTACAAAAATATATACTTATAAAATCTATCTCCTGTCCAAACAACTACAATTACTAAATACTAGAATATCTTATAAAAAAAACTCTACAAAAATACATAAATGCTATTGAGTTTTCAATCTGCCTTGTAATCAGAATCTCCTTTCACATCTGCTCCGCTACTGTCCTCTGGATCATATGACTCGTCGTCACTGTGAGAGTAATACTCGTTTTCCTTTCTCTCCTTCTTTACTGGTTGGATACTCTTCATTTTCCATGTGGATCCACTTGCGCCAAGGGGTGTTTTAACTCGTCCTGGCTTTGGCGGAGAAGCAGCAAATGGTTGCATGAGCCTTTTTCGTTTAGCGTTGCCGTTTCCTGTTGCGCCAAATTTCTCTCCACTCGATGATATATGTTTCGGGCCCACAAGTGTCTCCTTCACCGTCATCTTCTGCATTGGCCGTTGATTGTGCCTTCGGGGCACACCTGATGGCTTCTTTATTATTGCTACTGATAAAGGCAAATTTCCGTCGCTTTCCGAATCTCCATCCGATTCTCTCACACGTTTATTCACCGCTTTGGGAAGGGATACCAATCCCGTTGAAGATGCAAGTGGAACTCGGGGTGTTGGTGTTTTAGAATTATCAAATAAGGCTCTAGATGCAAGGGCGGTCCTCTGCATTTGGTCCTCAAGACGGGGTCCACGAGGAGAATCTCTCTCTCCAAACTTCAACAGACTCTTACTGATTGGACCAAAATCTTCCTCTATGCCTTTCCATTTGGAGTGGCCATTGTTCACCATTGTGGCCTTTCGTCTAGGAGAAAGCTCCAACTCAGAATCTTTGGGGTCCTTCAAAACACCTTCATGCACGGTGCCAATCCTTGTACCACCATCTTCACCACGTTTGTCCCCCTCTTCTTCACCCAACGCCGGAATTGAATTGTCCTCTTCTCTGACATTCACACCGGTATCGTCGGCATTTGATGCTTGCACGTGATTGCCCTCCTCTCCATCCTCAGCAAACTCGTATACATCGTGGCTTGATCGACCAGATCTTGCTGGAGAGGAATCCGGCCTTCGTGGAGAGAATTGATCACTCCAATCGTCAAGAGGCACATCAGCCCAGCGATCATCGTCTGATGCATGATTACCCACCCAATCGCCTTCATCATCTCCATCCGATTCTTCTGAAGCGGAATCCGAATCCTCTGATGATACATTTTCGTTGTACCACTTCTTCTCATCCTTTCTCTTAGCCTTTGCGAGGAGCTTTGAATTTGTGTACACGTACACTAAATCTTCAGCCCTCTTTTGTTGGAGGCGATTCCAAGACCTGTTGTGCACGAAAGAATAACTACTCCAATTGCGTTCGCATGATGACGATGACACGGTTTGGGCTAGGATTCTCCGTGCTATTGGTGCAATGAGCTTTCCGCATGCCCCTTCAAAATCCCACCATGCATGAGGCGAACACTTCTGTTGTTTCGGATCCAACATATTGTGGAATGGCGGTTCTTTGTGACGGAATGCCAAAAACTCTAGCACCACATTCGGATATGTTTCTCGAGAACATAATTTCCCAAGCACACGCTTGCATGCTGTGATGGCATCTAAATCGTCTGCGAGTTCCTTATCGTGTAGCAAATACGGATTCAAAAGTGCACCCGCATCGTGTAAATCCGTTCTGACCAATGCCCATCGGTCGCGGAAGTGCTTCTCCACATCAATGCTTTCTCCACCGTTCAATGGAAAGAACTCATCTTTCACCCTTTCAATGTATTTCTCCACATTGTGAAAGATGTGTCGAATTTTTCCCATACCAGGTTCCCCACTGTCAAAATCCCGCAGTGCATACATCAACGGTGCAACCACCTCCTGAAAGTTAGTGCATCTTTGCCAAAAGTGATAATCCAGTATATACCTTCTCACATCACGAGAGATAGTGCGCGCTTTGATCCCCCCCCCGCTTGTCTTGGAGTGTGACGACATAGGACGTCCACTGTTTGTCCACAACTGACTGCTCTAAGGCCTGTCTGACCTCGAGTAATCGATCCACCATCATGAAATTTGATCCAAATCTAGTTTTCCCTGCCAATACTAGGCTGAACTTCTTCTCGTGCTTTCGAAATACTGCAAGAGGCATGTGTCTCTTCTTTATAAACGTCACGATCGTTCGAGCCTTCTTCAATACCTGAGTTATCCAGTTTGCCTTCGCGATGTCCCCCAATAACAGGTTCATTGCGTGAACAACACATCCTTGGAAGTATATGTAGTCATATTTGTTCGTCACGAGATCCGCTGCTGCCTTCATGACAGATGCGTTGTCCGTTGCTATTTGCACCACGTTCTGCGATCCAACGCCTTCAATGAACTTCTCTATGATGGTTGCTTGGTACGTTGCTGTCTTCGAATGTCCCGAAGTGTCTACCGATCCAAGAAAGTGTTCTCCGGGGAAAGCTCGTACGCGAGCCTTGGATAGGAGAGCGGAGAGCAGAGAGCGGAGAGCGGAGAGCAGAAATTTCACTTTTACAGAGGAAATTTTGAACAATTTATTTACTTGGTTAGGTAAAATTAGGAAAAAATTCATCTAAATTTAGGTTTTTACTCTCCTAAAAATAGTTTTACCACATGGTAACTTTCCAATAATAGTTTATGCACGATAAATGTCTATTTTTGTCACATTTCAGAAAATTTACCGTGGTAAAACTGTCTTAGTATTAGCGCCGGTGAGTCTCTATACTAAACACCGGGATTGGCCATGGATTGTCCCGGGCAGTCCCGGGACCAATCAATGGAACAGTCCCTGGGCTGATTTCGGCAGTCTCGGGACCAAGCACCAAGACAGCTCCTGGGCTGTTCGGGGCAGTCCCGGGACCAAGCACGGGAATAGCCCTTAGGCTCTCCCGGGCAGTCCCGGGACCTAGCACAGAGACAGTCCCAGGGAGTCTCGTGACCAAAAATAGAAATGAATTGACGACTTGCACTTAGTCTGTCCGCATTTTTTAATTAGATCGTATTGTCACTGACTTTGAATCCAGCCGAATCAGTGATGCCAATATAAGAATAGACCTATTCTGACTCATGGAAGTCTAGTAATGATGGACATGACTGAAAAAGTTGTGCACCAAAATTGACTTCGAAGACTTTGTGTTTGACTACTACGGACAGATGATGATGCGTAATATATATGTTGCTATTTACAACGCTCATCTCTATTGTGTGTCCGCTTATCTCTCGTAGTAGTGTCGCCTACAATTTTGTGTATTGAGTGTCTAGTTTGTCGTTGTAGAGAAATGGATACAAGCTTCACGGGCGAGTCCTCCATTGAGGTTGGTACGGCACATGGAATAGGATCAATAGTACCATCCCGATCACAGATGTATCTTGCTTTGATTGAGCACATCAGTATGTTCCATTCTCGATACAGATGGGACGCAACTAGATTGGATTCAACCGTTAGTGAAGAGAGAGGATCACTTGACATGGTCGAACAGTTGAGGATTGAGTGTCCATACGCCTTCATTCAATTGAGCGACAAATTCGGATTTGGAACTGGACGGTATTACATATTCAAGATGTCAGAAGATGGACCTGGCAGCGGCGTTGATCTTGTGACGCGCATGCAACCGGGTAGGGACCTAGACAAACGTTGGATCATGTTTGACCACCTCAACCGAGTAAGAGGTTGGACAACTATGTCTTGCTACGTTTATGATTCAGAAATGTGTCGCCTGATGACAATAGCCACATGCGAGATCTTGAGCGATGATGTCGATTCACAGAAGCTCATGTGGTTGGCTCTCAACAACGTGATGGAACGAAATGGAGTTCCGAACCCTTACTTCAAGGGATTTGTAGCAGACGGGGATGATGCGAACTGGATGGCGGTGAGGATTGTGTACGGGAATGGAAATCCCGATAGGAAGATGGTTGATAGAGAAAGGTACAATGAAGTCGATTGGACCGGCTCTTTGGAGCGATACGCAGTGGAGTGTTGAAGTAGGATGATTGCGTGGGCTGAAGTTGCTCATAGCCATGCGCATTAGCTAGAGTAGATGATGCAAATGAGCTAGACTAGCAACTAGAGAAGTGGTACTAGTTAGAAGTAATGAGAATTGGGTCTCCCAAGTGATATGGGCTGATCCTAGTGTACTAGGAGTGGAGTATGGGCTGATGTCCCATATGGTTTGCCAAGGGGACTCCCTTGGGTGTGCTACTTAAGAGGGGCAACCCATGAGTAAAGATCATCTCTTTCCTATGCATTCCAAGTGTTTGTGTGAGGCTTTGGCATTCTAATCTAACCTTCAATAGGTTATGGGCCCACTCATGTGTTTTGCGTGAGTCAAAGATTAGATTGCTCATTGTGTGGAGGTCGTGCGTTGGAGCGCTGATTTTGGAGTATTGGAGCGCTGATTTGGATCTTTGGAGGGCTGAATTCGAGCTTTGGTGGGCTGATTTCGACATTGGGAGGTATTACAATCTTCCTACCTTTGATCTACGTGTTGGAGGGCTGAATTCGCACTTTGGAGCTATCATTTGTTGATTTGGAGCTTTTGGAGCACTTTGGAGCACTTTTGGAGTTTATACACGTCTACAAGGGCTGAATTGGAGCTTTGGAGCTTATTGGTGCTTGTTGGAGTATATTGGAGCTGATTGGAGCTTAGTGGAGCTTATTGGAGCTTATTGGAGCTTATTAGAGCTTATTGGGTCAATTTGTGCTCAATTTGTGCACTTGTGTTGTTGCAAGGCACTTTTATGCTTTGAGGCTCTTGGGGTGAGTCTACAATCTGATTTTGGTATTGCAATTCTTGCACAAGGGTTTGGAATGTGAGTTATGCCCTTGGAGTGCTCAAAATTAGAGTTTGGGTTAGTGAATGCACAACGGGGCTGATTTGATGAATTTCAATGCAATTAGGACTTGAAGGGGCTGAATTTGCATTGATTTAGAGTCCTTGGAAGGCACAAGGGTGTCCATAGGGTGCATTACATGTTGTGAAGCACAAGGGTGCTGATTTGAGTGGATTTGAGCCAACGAGTGCGCAATTCTCCTAGTTAGGGTGTTGTGGTATGATCTTGTGCAAATTCACTAAGAACCATCACGATTGAGTGTTGTGAGGTTGATGTGTAGCACAAAGGTGCTGATTTAGTGTTTGGCATTAGTTTGGAGGCATTAGAAGCACGTACGTGTGCAATTTGCCTCACAAATCACAAAATTGTCAAAAAATCATAAAAACAATTTTTCTTAGCTTTCTAGGGGCTGAATTTTGTGAGCGTACGTCCTTCAATCAAGGATATGGCTACATTTGAGGGTGAAGGTGCTAAGGTTGTAGACAAGTTCGATGGCGTCAACTTCCACTTGTGGAAATTCAAGATGGAAATGGTCATGGCCGAAAAAGAATTGTGGGAGATAGTTGAGGGTAGTGAGGAACCGCCTTCGTCCGACGCCGAGGCTAGGGTACGGACTGCGTACACTCGGCGAGAGAAAAAGGCCTTTGCGATTTTGGCTCTTAATCTTTCTGATTCCCAGCTTTCTCATATTCGGTCGTGCAAGACTCCCGCCGAGGCATGGGCCAAGCTTTGCAATATTCATGAGGCAAAGAGCTTGGTCAATATCTTGTTTTTGAGGCGCAAGTTTTTCACCATCAAGATGGAAGAAAACGACGACATGTTGGCGCACATCAACAAAGTCAAGGCTCTTGCGGATCAGCTCAACGGCGCAGACGTCAACATTACGGACGGTGATATCGTTATGACGCTCCTCGAGAGTTTGCCGCCGTCGTACGAGTATCTTATCGTTGCTATGGAGAGTAGGCCCATTAGCGAGCTCACTCTTGATTATGTGACATCACGGTTGTTGCATGAACTCTCGCGGCGCAAAGAAAACGAGACTCGTGGCGATAGCGCGGCGCTTTTGGCGAAGCAATCCAAGAGCGGTGCGAGTGGGAACTCTACAGACAAGGTATGCTACTATTGCGGTAAGAAGGGCCACTTGGCAAAATTTTGCTACAAACGCAAGAGAGAGGAAAGTGCCAACAATACAAAGGTCAACGATGCAGGTGATGAGTACGCATTTATGACTAGCGTCTCTTCTTGTAGTGATGACGGGGACGAGTATGCAATGATGGCAAGTGACGTGTCATGCAATGGTAGTGTGATCGATTGGATTGTTGATTCGGGAGCCTCGAGTCACATGGCGCCCATTAGGACTTGTTTCCAATCATATCACGTCATATCTCCAAAGAATGTCATTTTGGGTGATGATACGGTTCTTCAAGCCGTGGGTAAAGGATCCATCGTCGTAGACACCGAGGTGAAGGGTCGTGTGAAGACAATTACCATCCATGATGTCCTCCACGTTCCCAAGTTGAAGGCAAATCTTTTATCGGTGCGACATTTGGTGATGAAGCATTTGCGAGTGGAATTTAGCGACCAAGAGTGTTTTGTGTTGTCTCCAAGTCGTGAGGAGGTGGCCATTATACACGAAGTCAACGGCTTGTACCAAATCAAGTTTTCCAAGATGCACGCGGCGGAATCCGCAACGTTGGTGCAATCGAGTTCAAACGAAGACAAGTTGGCGTTGTGGCATCGTCGTCTCGGGCATTTGAATGTCAAGAGTGTGAAAGCACTGCGTGGAATGGTAAGTGGCATGGATCTTGCACAATCACACGTCGCACCTAGTTCATTCACATGTGAGGGTTGTATTGAAGGCAAGCAACAACGCTCACCGTTTCCAGTTGATGGGGCAACTCGTGCAACCAAGGTTCTTGAGATTGTGCATTCCGACGTGTGTGGTCCAATGAAGACCACGTCTATGGGGGGTTGCAAGTATTTTGTGATGTTCATTGATGATTTTTCGAGGAAGATATGGTTGTATCCGATCAAAGCAAAGAGCGAGTGTTATGAGAAGTTCAAAGAGTTCAAGGCGTTGGTTGAGAAGCAATCCGAGCACAAGATCAAGGTGTTTCGATCGGATAATGGCGGCGAGTTCATGTCCAACCAATTTGGAGAGTTATTGAAGAAAGAAGGCATTGTTAGACAAACCACAACGCCATATACACCACAACAAAACGGAGTTGCAGAGCGTGCAAATCGAACAATTGTGGAAATGGCAAGGAGTATGTTGGATGCACAAAATTTGGGTTTGGACCTTTGGGCGGAAGCGGTGGTGACTGCGGTGTACACACGCAACCGATGCCCGACGAGTGCGGTTCAAAACATGACACCAGAGCAAGCGTGGAGTGGGAGGCCACCCCGCGTGGAGCACATGCGCACATTTGGATGCATCGCATTTGCAAAGGTACCCGATTCTCAAAGAACCAAACTTGAGGCCAAGGCAACAAAATGTGTGTTTCTTGGATATTGTGAAGGTACCAAGGCGTACAGGCTTATGTCGCTCGAGACCAAGAAGATCATTCGAGCTCGTGATGTGACATTTTGCGAGAATTCCAAGGTTGAAGACAATTTGGACGATGGTCCAAGTGGGAGAAGTGGCGATAAACCGGCGATTGTGGACCAATCTTCCAAATCTCCCGTTATTGATATTGTTGATGAAGACGAAGATGACAAAGATGGTGGTGATGAGGAACATATTGAGGAGCGACCTTTGAAGACGAGGAATGGCGAGAAAAAGGCACAAGCAACGGCGGTTGAAGACAATGCATCCTCGAGCGATCGTCGTTATCCAGAGAGAAATCGTAGACCACTTGGCGAGTGGTGGAAGAATCATATTCTCCCTCAAGGTGAGGAGGAGCATGCAAACGTTGCACTTTTAGATGCTCCATTGACGATTCGTGAAGCGTTGAGTTGTGATGATGCAAACAAGTGGGAGCAAGCCATGCAAGAGGAGTACAAATCGTTGATGGACAATGGCACTTGGGAATTGACTCCCCTCCCCAAGAATCGCAATGCTATCGGTTGTAAGTGGGTATTTCGTGCAAAGAGAGATGCAACGGGTGATGTGGTTCGTTATAAGGCAAGATTGGTGGCAAAGGGCTTTTCACAAATCGAAGGTGTTGATTTTCATGAGACCTTTGCACCGGTGGCGAAATTCACCACTATTCGATGCATTTTGGCCATCGGGGCTGCCATGGATTTGGAAATGCATCAAATGGATGTGAAGACGGCGTTCTTGAACGGCGAGTTGGACGAGGACATCTACATGGTGCAACCCGAAGGATTTGTGCAACGAGGTAATGAGAACCTTGTTTGCAAGTTGAACAAGTCATTGTATGGGTTGAAGCAATCTCCACGCGCATGGTATCAAAAGATTGACACGTTTCTTGTTCATATCGGGTTCACAAGGAGCATCGCTGATCACAGCTTGTATTTCATGCAAAAGGGGCAACATGTGGTCATCGTGATCATATATGTGGATGATTTGATCATCCTTGCAAGTTGTATGAGCTCTTTGAAGGCATTGAAGGCAATGCTTGAGAACGAGTACGAGATGAGTGATCTCGGTGAGTTGCACTTTTGTCTAGGAGTTGAGTTTGTGCGAGATAGAGCAACACGCACCATAACAATGAATCAAAGCAAGTATGTTATGGATGTTCTCAAACGCTTTGGCATGGAGGATTGCAAACCGGTTGGCACTCCATTGGATGTGAATTCCAAACTCGTGAAACTCACCGATGAGGAGTATGCATTAGAGGCTCAATCTATGGTGGATGTGCCATACAAGCAAGCTGTAGGGTCATTGATGTATGCTATGATTGCAACAAGGCCGGACCTTGCGTATCCAATCAGCGTTGTGAGTCAACACATGGCAAGACCGGGTTCAAGTCATTGGGTTGCGGTCAAGAGGATCATGCGGTACTTGAAAGGCACAAGTGATGTGAGGTTGTGTCTTGGAGGTGACAACATTGTGTTGAGTGGGTATTGTGATGCGGATTATGCGGGTGATACCAATGATCGTAGATCCACCATGGGGTACATGTTCAAAGTTGGATCGGGGGCCGTTTCATGGAATAGCAAGCGCCAACAAACCACGGCCACGTCAACGGTTGAGGCGGAGTACATGGCGACGAGCCACGGTACGAAGGAGGCCATTTGGTTGAGGCAACTAATGGTGGATGTGAGATGCACTCAAGAGGAGGCTACAACAATCATGTGTGACAACCAAGGGAGTATGTCATTGGCGAAGAATCCAACGCATCACTCACGTACAAAGCACATTGATGTGCAATATCACTTCATTCGAGAGAAGTTAGAGATGAAGGTGATAGAGTTGAAGTATTGTCCAACGGAGCACATGGTGGCGAACGTGCTGACAAAGGCTCTTGCGAGAGATCGACATCAAAGACTAGTGGTGGCATTTGGGCTCCAAGGCTTTGGCTATTCGCAAAGTGGGAGTGTTGAAGTAGGATGATTGCGTGGGCTGAAGTTGCTCATAGCCATGCGCATTAGCTAGAGTAGATGATGCAAATGAGCTAGACTAGCAACTAGAGAAGTGGTACTAGTTAGAAGTAATGAGAATTGGGTCTCCCAAGTGATATGGGCTGATCCTAGTGTACTAGGAGTGGAGTATGGGCTGATGTCCCATATGGTTTGCCAAGGGGACTCCCTTGGGTGTGCTACTTAAGAGGGGCAGCCCATGAGTAAAGATCATCTCTTTCCTATGCATTCCAAGTGTTTGTGTGAGGCTTTGGCATTCTAATCTAACCTTCAATATGGAGCACATCCGGCCAGACCTCCGAGAAATGCATAAGAGACTCTGTACGAATTTCAAAGAAGCGAAGATCCCGTGGGAGGCTGAAGAGTTCTACCATTGCACTAGAGACTGGTGGCTGTTCTCAGGAGCTGCCACTGAAGATGGACTGCGAGAGCTGGATGATTGGCTCGGATTTTGGCACTTCAGATTCCGTCAATGGGGTGGATTCTATGAGCTTGTGAGAGTTGATTGCCTATTCATAAATATGTTATCTTACGAATCCGAATGACTACTTTGTCGTCTTACTCATTCAACATTTGGTATGTGGCTTCCAGGATCTAACGGCAGAGCAGATTGCGGACATTCTTTCATGCAACCTAGGCGAGACTGTACACAGCTACTGGCAGCGGATGTCACAGAGTAGAGGGACGTGTTTGTACGTTGCTACAATAGACGACATGATGCGCTCAGTAAAGCAGTCAGTTGAGTACGAGTCCTATTTGAAAGACAATCATCGAGAGCAAGCAATGACCTTGATGAGCATTGGATATGGGCTCTAAAAGAGATAGTAGTAGTGCCGTGTTTGTAGATTCAATTGATATAAATTGCATCCAAGGGTCGTCACGAGCCTATGCATATATGTGAAAGGATTAGAACCTTTCGGTTCCAATGCATAAACATTGCATAAATAAAAATCAAAAGTGGAAACATAATAATTATAATTCAACAAATGCGTATATATTGAATATAAAGCTTAATATCTATTACCAGAGCTACCCTCACTAGAGGAGTTAAAATCATCCTCTCCTTGGACTGCCTCGTCATCCACAAATGCACGCACTCCTCGAACATATCGTCGCTTGCGACGGTATGGAGGTGGAGAGGCTGTAGCGTACGCCTGGGCAATCGCGGCCACGTACTCAGGCAGCGTGAAAGTTGGAGGAGGGGGTGGTTGCAAGCTACGGTCTACCAAGTGGGGAATGCAGCTTGTGCAGCTAAAGGCCATGCAGCTCGTGCACTAGCGTAGTAATGCGCACCTCTCAACTTTCAATTAGATAAAAAATTTCACCATCCCAAATAGGGTTTATGCTAATACTTTCACTTTAGCAATTGTTAAGTTAATTTCAAGTCTTTGGACATTACTCAATAGCCTTTTCTGTTTTTTACCGAGTAGGGGTAATTAGAGCCTTTTTTACATAACATCCTTAGCTAGGTTTTATGAAAAATGCATTTCATATCCCACCTCTGAAATTGAACCATTATTTCATTTCCCAAAAAAAAAAATCCAAAAAAAAGTTTTAACTGCACGAAAATCTTTTTAATTAATTTTTTTTAAAAAAACTTTTAATATTTAAATATCCAATCTGAAATGTCGAACTCATGCCACATCAGGTTTCATTTTTAAAATATTTTTATATTAATTAAATATTTTTAAAAAAATTCAAAAAGTTAAAATAAAAATAAAAACTCGAGGCCTTTTAGAGGGCTCAAATTTCTTGTAATGTCACGTGGTCATTCTCCGTGGACCTAAACAACATTAGCAAGATAAGTAACGATACAAATGAATGTTGCATGAATTCCAATGTAATGCATATAAATTCACAGAGTTCAAATAAGGGACAAACCAATTGACATCCCCCATTGCGTTAAGCAAGCGCGCTACTGATCCTCTGGGATCAAGGAAAATTGACTCGACCCTGTAATGCCACTTTAGCTCGTTCGCATGGCAGTTGGTGATGTACCTGGTCCATGCTGTTACGCGGTGGTTGCCGTCCCAAACATAGAACATCTTCCGACGGAGTGGGGCCAAATCAGCATCTGCTTCAAGCTCGAGCTCAAACTCGGCATTGACTTGCTGCTAATGAGGACTCCACGTTCCAATCGTGTCGTCCATCAACTCACATGACTCTTCGTGGCTGTTGTACACGGAGATGTACAAGACCCGGTCGCCGTCACGATATCCATTTACGAACTCGCTCTCCAGTCTTTGAACATCCACCTCTCCAACAGCTCTGACTTCGTCCATAACTATCATCCTGCACAATGGCACTTGAAGCCGCGATTTCTTCCTTGGACTCAATCGCAGAGATTCAATAAAGCCGTTGTGATCAACCTTCAGCGACCTGCGGTGCTCTAGCTCACTCTCACCAGGAGTGGTGATATTATCAGGACATTTGCTCAATAGCTCATCGTCCTCGTCTATTGAATCCAGTTGATCAACCTTCAGAAACAGAAGTGATAAAACAAAATTATTGATTGCACAATTGCATGACACAAGTAGGAAAGCAGCATAGATAATAGATCCACATTGAAAGATGAAATGAATAGACCAAAGTCTTTGAATCTATGCAAAGCGGTGATTGCGCAGCCTACGCATGTAGGATCTACGTGTCATCTCTGAATGATCTCTACTACGACTACGACCGCGGAGTCGTGCGGTACTAAGGCGCCCATGAATCGCCGGCAATGCACGGACGATCATCAACACCGGAGATAGGAGCGGAGGTGGAGGTGACGTCGGCACGTAGTCCTCGGCCGAAGGCATATCCGGAGGAGAGGTAGGAATGAAGTCAACCATAGGAGGAAACCCCTCGGGAGAAGTTGGCACAAACGGAGGCGACTCAAGCATAGTAACTGAAGGAGGAGAAATTGCAATCTGATTACTAGGCTGTTGCATTCTCAAGGACGAGAACACAAATGAATCAATCTGATAGCATGTGCAGAACTTCTCCTCGACACTCTCCACATCACTCAGGTCAATTACCTGAGTGGATGCAGCTACAGGTACAGAGCCATCACCCTGAAAAGAAAAATAATCACATATGACGATCATTAAAAAAAATGAATTCATAGTTAGGGTAAACAAATCTACAAGTCCACACAACTATCAAAATTATCAAATTCTATTTGATTTATTCCTTACCCAGTCCAAAATTCAATATTTGGTATAGAATGTACTTATCAAGATCCGATTTTTAAACAAACAAGATGAATTGTTTAATATTCTATCTCCCAAGTATTATTGCAGTCAACTTGTTTAAATTAAAAATCAATTTGTCATTCAAACAAGTCACACTTGTAAAGGGACTCATATACTAGTGCCTCTTTGCCTCTATCAAACCAATCCAATGCACCTTCTAGAGTCATGTTTTTTAAGTTAGAAAAGCACTTAATGATTGAATCAAGTCACACTTGTAGAGGCACTCGTATACGAGTGCTTCTTTGCCTCTATCAAACCAATCCAATGCACCTTCTAGAGTCATGTCTTTAAATTAGAAAAGCACTTAATGATTCAAACAAGTCACACTTGTAGAGGCACTCGTATACGAGTGCCTCTTTGCCTCTATCAAACCAATGCAATGCACCTAATAGAGTCATGTTTTTTAAATCAGAATAGCACTTAATGATTCAAACAAGTCACACTTGTAGAGGCACTCGTATACGAGTGCCTCTTTGCCTCTATCAAACCAATGCAATGCACCTTCTAGAGTCATGTTTCTTAAGTTAGTAAAGCACTTAATGATTGAATCAAGTCACACATGTAGACGCACTCGTATATGAGTGCCTCTTTGCCTCTATCAAACCAATCCAATGCACCTTCTAGAGTCATGTTTTTTAAATCAGAATAGCACTTAATGATTCAAACAAGTCACACTTGTAGAGGCACTCGTATACGAGTGCCTCTTTGCCTCTATCAAACCAATGCAATGCACCTTCTAGAGTCATGTTTTTTAAATCAGAAAAGCACTTAATGATTGAAACAAGTCACACTTGTAGAGGCACTCGTATACGAGTGCCTCTTTGCCTCTATCAAACCAATCCAATGCACCTTCTAGAGTCATGTTTTTTAAATCAGATAAGCACTTAATGATTGGAACAAGTCACACTTGTAGAGGCACTCGTATACAAGTGCCTTTTTGCCTCTATCAAACCAGTCCAATGCACCTTCTAGAGTCATGTTTTTTAAGTTAGAAAAGCACTTAATGATTGAATCAAGTCTCACTTGTAGAGGCACTCGTATACGAGTGCCTCTTTGCCTCTATCAAACCAATGCAATGCACCTTCTAGAGTTATGTTTTTTAAGTTAGGAAAGCACTTAATGATTGCATCAAGTCACACTTGTAGAGGCACTCGTATACGAGTGCCTCTTTGCCTCTATCAAACCAATGCAATGCACCTTCTAGAGTCATGTTTTTTAAATCAGAAAAGCACTTAATGATTCAAACAAGTCACACTTGTAGAGGCACTCGTATACGAGTGCCTCTTTGCCTCTATCAAACCAATGCAATGCACCTTCTAGAGTCATGTTTTTTAAGTTAGAAAAGCACTTAATGATTGAATCAAGTCACACTTGTAGAGGCAGTCGTATACGAGTGCCTCTTTGCCTCTATCAAACCAATCCAATGCACATTCTAGAGTCATGTTTTTTAAATCAGAAGAGCACTTAATGATTGAAACAAGTCACACTTGTAGAGGCAGTCGTATACGAGTGCCTCTTTGCCTCTATCAAACCAATGCAATGCACCTTCTAGAGTCATGTTTTTTAAGTTAGAAAAGCACTTAATGATTGAATCAAGTCACACTTGTAGAGGCACTCGTATACAAATGCCTCTTTGCCTCTATCAAACCAATGCAATGCACCTTCTAGAGTCATGTTTTTTAAGTTAGATAAGCACTTAATGATTGAATCAAGTCACACTTCTAGAGGCAGTCGTATATGAGTGCCTCTTTGCCTCTATCAAACCAATGCAATGCACCTTCTAGAGTCATGTTTTTTAAGTTAGATAAGCACTTAATGATTGTTTCAAGTCACACTTGTAGAGGCACTCGTATACGAGTGCCTTTTTGCCTCTATCAAACCAACGCAATGCACCTTCTAGAGTCATGTTTTTTAAGTTAGAAAAGCACTTAATGATTGAATCAAGTCTCACTTGTAGAGGCACTCGTATACGAGTGCCTCTTTGCCTCTATCAAACCAATGCAATGCACCTTCTAGAGTTATGTTTTTTAAATCAGAAAAGCACTTAATGATTGAAACAAGTCACACTTGTAGAGGCACTCGTATACGAGTGCCTCTTTGCCTCTATCAAACCAATCCAATGCACCTTCTAGAGTCATGTTTTTTAAATCAGATAAGCACTTAATGATCTAAACAAGTCACACTTGTAGAGGCACTCGTATATGAGTGCCTCTTTGCCTCTATCAAACCAGTCCAATGCACCTTCTAGAGTCATGTTTTTTAAATTAGAAAAGCACTTAATGATTGAAACAAGTCACACTTGTAGAGGCACTCGTATACGAGTGCCTCTTTGCCTCTATCAAACGAGTCCAATGCACCTTCTAGAGTCATGTTTTTTAAGTTAGAAAAGCATTTAATGATTGAAACAAGTCACACTTGTAGAGGCACTTGTATACGAGTGCCTCTTTGCCTCTATCAAACCAATGCAATGCACCTTCTAGAGTCATGTTTTTTAAGTTAGAAAAGCACTTAATGATTGAATCAAGTCACACTTGTAGAGGCACTCGTATACGAGTGCCTCTTTGCGTCTATCAAACCAATCCAATGCACATTCTAGAGTCATGTTTTTTAAATCAGAAGAGCACTTAATGATTGAAACAAGTCACACTTGTAGAGGCACTCGTATACGAGTGCCTCTTTGCCTCTATCAAACCAATGCAATGCACCTTCTAGAGTCATGTTTTTTAAGTTAGAAAAGCACTTAATGATTGAATCAAGTCACACTTGTAGAGGCACTCGTATACAAGTGCCTCTTTGCCTCTATCAAACGAGTCCAATGCACCTTCTAGAGTCATGTTTTTTAAGTTAGAAAAGCACTTAATGATTGAATCAAGTCACACTTCTAGAGGCAGTCGTATACGAGTGCCTCTTTGCCTCTATCAAACCAATGCAATGCACCTTCTAGAGTCATGTTTTTTAAGTTAGATAAGCACTTAATGATTGTTTCAAGTCACACTTGTAGAGGCACTCGTATACGAGTGCCTTTTTGCCTCTATCAAACCAATGCAATGCACCTTCTAGAGTCATGTTTTTTAAGTTAGAAAAGCACTTAATGATTGAAACAAGTCACACTTGTAGAGGCACTCGTATACGAGTGCCTCTTTGCCTCTATCAAATTAATGCAATGCACCTTCTAGAGTTATGTTTTTTAAATCAGAAAAGCACTTAATGATTGAAACAAGTCACACTTGTAGAGGCACTCGTATACGAGTGCCTCTTTGCCTCTATCAAACCAATGCAATGCACCTTCTAGAGTCATGTTTTTTAAATCAGATAAGCACTTAATGATTGGAACAAGTCACACTTGTAGAGGCACTCGTATATGAGTGCCTCTTTGCCTCTATCAAACCAATCCAATGCACCTTCTAGAGTCATGTTTTTTAAATTAGAAAAGCACTTAATGATTGAAACAAGTCACACTTGTAGAGGCACTTGTATACGAGTGCCTCTTTGCCCCCCTTCCTAATTCAAAACAATTGAGAACTTCAATGTGATGTTCTATCTTTTTTATTTAAGGCATCATTCTTAAGTCAAATCAATACACACCAGTCCAAGGCACTACCTTTGGTATCACATTATTTGTTAGAATTATGTTCCTAGCTAATACAGTGATATTCTTGGCTTTCATTGTGATTACATGTTTTACTTTCATTGTGAGTGTATTGTATCCCAATCGAAACTCAAAATCTAAATGTCAAAGTTCAATTCACATACACTTGAATCTACTTCTACATGTTTCAAGGGAGACTCTAAAAGGTGTCCATTTTAGGTGCCACAACTCAGTTGGAGAAGTGATAATGCATAGATAGTATGTTCTCACCAATTCCATTGGCAAGACCCATACCTGGACTTCGTTGTCTTGAGTGGCGTTCAAGGAATCAGATGATCCCCGCTCCAATTCTTCGTCCTCAGCCTCCATGTCTCCTTTCTCAGGCTCGTCTTCGCGTTCATCACTCGCTCTGTCCGACACTGCCTCCGATTCCGCAGCAGCTGCATCTGCACATTCGAAATGACCATGGTTGCTCTGCAGATCACATGCAGTCACCTCGTCCTGGCTCGGACCTCCCTCCGTACAATCATTCAATTTCGCCATCTGATGAGAGGATAAGTCCAATAGCCAATTAGAACAACATAGTTTCTTATCTCTTTCGGATCAAAAGGTCAATTAGCTGCTAGAATTTCAAGTGCTCTATGCGTGATTTCCTACATAGTAAGAGTTATTCTAAACATTCTCCTGAAGCCTGCTAGCAGCGACTTGTACATTCAAATTGTGCATAGATTTTTTAGATACACACACGATATCAATGACAAAGTAAAGTAGCTCCCGATCCTTGGTCAACCTGCGGAAGGAACTGTCTGCGGAACTGGTGCAGAGACCAGCAGGAATGAAGAGTTTGTTGGGGTGGTTCTATCACGTGGCAGAGATAGCAAATGCCACCCTTGTTATATAGCTAAGTCAATGTATCATTCAAAATTTAGTCTAAACATTTAGTTACCAGCGGTTGCTTGAACTAAATGAAAGTAACATTAATGGCTCCTTCAACACAGTTCATTGTGTAAATTAACAAAAAGAGTTTGCACAACTTATCAAGATGGCCATGGCCTTGACATTTTACCATCGTGCAGCTTCTACCTTCAAATATAAACTTGACTGGCTCACATCAATCGCACTCGATTAGGAGCACCACCATTGAGTGATGCACTAGTAGTCTAGTAAGCAGCAAATGAATTTCAATCATGTCCAAATTGATTTCGCACATCGATAAAAAAAAGGAATTTTTCGATTTATTGATCATCCATAAGCGCAATCAAATGAAATGACCGTGTTCTAATGCGATCAGACTCCCTCTGATAGAGGCGCCTTATTTTAATTCATACCAATGTATGAAGATAGTACTAAAACACAATTCTAGACTAAGTGCTATATTTTGAAAGATTTAAACTGTACTCAGCTAAACTATAAACAAAAGACATTCAACTGCAATGAAATTACCAAATTCCTTCACAAACCCACAACACGTAAAACCCTTGAACAGAAACAAAAAGCAATCAAGTGACGAAAGCTGCATTAATTCTGAATCCCTGCAATTCGATGGGATTCATGACATTTCCAACCCAATTCGATGGAGAGACATGACATTCCCAACCCACAATTCATGGGATTCATGGCGGATAGTGCACAAGCCAATTGGAATGCACTAAGGATCATTTATGGAAATGGAAATCCAAAAGATCCAATGGTGGATCGGGAGAGGACATGCTTCTTTCATTGGTCTCAATCCTTCGAGAAGCATAACAATCAATACATCGCCGAAGAATTTCGAGAACAACACAAGCGCCTTTGCATGCAGTATAGGGATTCCACAACCATGGCTGAGGCGGATACGAGATACCTAGCTATCAAGGCTTGGTGGCTGTCTTCTGGAGCTGCATCAGAGTCATCGTTGCAACACTTGGATTTGTGGCTAGCCTTCTGGCACTTCCGATACCGACAATGGGGTGGCTTCATGCTGCTGGTGAGTATACGTTGCTCTTACTATCTCTTTCCAGCGCCGTGCTTTCTAATATTGTTTAGTGACACGCCTTTTCATGGACTTCTTCAGAACCTTAACGAAGAGGCCTTAGCGGACATGCCATCCTGCAACCTTGCCCAGACAGTGCACAACAAATGGCTTCAAGCGTCTGGCAACAGAGGTAATGACCTCTACGTTGCCACTGTCGACGACTACATTCGCGCGTTTATGCAGGTAGTGGCATACTACCAATTCCTAAAGGGAGACGTTGGAGGATCCGGTCCTAGCAAGAACGAACTTAAGCTAAGACATGCACAACGACGAGCCCAAAACACGGGCGATCCTAGAGTTCTTAAGGAGGCAATGCTGGATATGCCCGGAGCTGATGAGTTTTGCATTCGTGATCCTCACTTGGAAGGAGAGGAGGTTTTTGGCTCAACCAAGCGAAAGCCGGACCTGCCGCTTGGAGATGACGGTGAGTTCCATCGGCCGGATACAGTGAACTACTCTCGTCCTCGAGCATCAAAACGGGCTGCTCTCTCTAGGATAGCCTCTCTACCAGCAATAGCCGAGGAGAAAGAATTTGAAGCTTCAGAGATCATCGCATCACTCAGGGAGATTTCAATATCCCCTGTGATTCCATCCTCACCACCTGTCCTGGAAGGTGGTATTCAACATGTTACCGCGGTACAAGAATCCACTGTGAACGAGCGACTTTGGCACATTGCTCGGCTGTCCAAAAAAAGTGCCAAGTCATGTTGGGCAATGAGAGCAGTAACTAAGAAGAAGTGCGATGCCAGAATTGTCCGGAATTCGACTAACACCCCCGCTCCAACATACACTGGTGAATGGCTGAACGTGAAGTTGGGCAGGGAGATAACCGAACAATTCTTCTTTTGCCTTGATGACATCAAGAGGTGCGTGAAGGGCACTCGACGCAAGTGGGTGAGGCACTTTTTGCCCACGGAACCAAGGCCGCCAATTCCTGATGTGTGGCCCGTGAAGCTGGGAACGAACCTCAAGCTCAAGGAGATTCAAGCGCTCGAAGCTGCAGGATTTCAGCTCCCACAAAAAGTTCAAGTGTCTCCTAGGAGGCTATTCTCCAATGCACCTCTCCCTTCAGATATGTCCGCTGTCCCAGTGCCATGTGATGCGGACCGGTATCCTGGAAAGCGGAAGTCGAAGAATGTTCGCCGTCAAGCCAACGTTCCCACCTCCAAGCAGTGTCTCAGCATTGAATCCTCCAAGATTTTAAAGGCATGAATCCACAGTGTTACGATGGTACCACACCCAGGCTATGGGTGCATCATTGCTCTGGACTCTGGAACTCCACCTACTGTGACACAATACCAAATTACAATGAGCTCAGAACCCGCGTGCACGTGTCCTGCATTCAAACAAACTATGGTCAAGTTTGCCAAGAAAGGTGGGTATTTTAGCTACTGCAAGCACGTTTATTACGTGTTCATAAATGCGTGCAAACGTGATCCGAAAGTTCACCTTTTCATGCATGCCCCAACTTTCAGCTTCAACGAAATTAAGCTCCTTCTCGAAAGTGAAATATTGACCTACCCTAAATCATAGGCCATTTATGTAGTTTATAGATGTAATTTATAGCTGCTTATTAATAGTCACAACTCACAAGTTAATCTAGGGTTTTTGGCTGTATGCAACTGTATTGCGAGTGATGCAACTATAAGCCACTTTCTATAAAAAATGCGAGGGAGACGTGGAAGAGGCGTCCACGGCCGGTCTATTGGTCAATGTGTACTTCAACTTTTAATAAAGAGATGCATGTGAAAAGTTTGTTTCTCACCTGTGTAAATGATGTTTTCGACCAGGATATTCAAATTTACCACAGTAAAAATATCATAAATGACTGCATTTTAATTTTTACTGTGGTAAAAACACAGTTTTCGACGGGAATTTACCTATGGAATATTCGAATCTGTCAGAGAATGTTCGAATTTGTCAGAGAATATTCGAATATTATGTTATTTTTAGTAAAATTTTTGACAATTCTCCGCTCTCCGCTCTCCATTTTCCGCTCTCCGCTCTCCGCTCTCCCATCCACCGCTCGCACGGTAGCCGCCCTCAGTGTTCTCCTACTGCAGACACTATCATGCAATTGAATAATGGTTGGTTTGTGCACGAGCTCCATCCATCAAATGTCAACGTGGCTCCAAACTTGCGAATGCTATCTGCCATTTTATCTTCCAAGACCACCCCTAGCTCATTCTTGGCCTGCATCAAGAGTTTCTTCCGTAAGTCATTGTAAAAGGGTGGTGTGTATGGTCCCCGAAAAGCAAAAGTCCTCCGTACGGCCTCTTTGAAAGTTGAATTCCGTGCTATCGCAAAAGGGATATTCGCCTTGTAAAAGAACCTTGCCCATATCTTGTCTAACTCCTTTCGTTTCTCTTCCTGAAAACCCTCTGGTATTCCTGCTTGTCGCAATGAATGGGCGGCCCTGCTCGCTGCACTGTCACGTTCCGTGGATGGTGGTCTGCTCGCGGTAGTTTCGTTTGTATTAGAACCTGACCTCTGATTTGGAATCTCTTGTGGTCCATCGCGTGACTCTCGATCCAGCGATTGCGGTGTGCAAAGCTCCATCATGTCCATATTTCCCGCTCTCGGAGTGCGACATTCATCGGATAGATCTGGATTTGGACTCTTAGGAGGATCTCCTTTGCAATTAAGAAAGAGCCCTTTAATCTGCGGTTTGAGTCTCTTGCATATATCGACGCCAGTGTCACGGTTTCCTGATGCGTTTCGGTATCTAAGGTGACTCAACATCCTCGCCGCCTTCCTTGCAAAAAGTGCTGCACATAGTAAGCACTTCACTTTTCCGGGGGCTATATCCACATACCAATCTTCCCAATCGCTTGGCATCTTGAAAGGTTTAAGCGGGTTTAGGTTCCGCTACCCAATAGTTTTAAGTGACGGCGTGCAGTACCTCGTGATCGCGTGACGAAAAAATGTATCATGTATGTAAAATACAGTAGTTGTCAAATTCCGAACGAAATTTGACAACCGTGCATTCAAACTCGGTAATGGTCAAGCAAGGGATACCAAAAGGTTGCCCACAGCCCTTGACAACTGGTGAGTTCGAATGAACTCACCAAAACAAAACCTTCATGCTTTATAGTACCATCTGCCAAACTAGCCGTTGGACAGCCTGGCCCCTCACAAGCGGACTGCGCTGGTCCGTTATGCCGTCCGCTGTGCCGTCCGATATGCCGTTCGATCTATTTGGGCTGGATCGGATGCACTGGAGGGACGGTCCAGATCGGCCGAGGTGCATCGGACGGGCTCGACCGGACGCGCTGGATCGGACGCGCTGGATCGGACGGCCTGGATCGGACGGCAGAATCGGACGCGATGCATTGGACGCACCAAAACAGCGGACGCCTTAGGGTTTCGGTTTAGGGTTTAGGGTCCGCCGCCGCCACCCCATCGGACGACGATGATCAGACGGGTAGCACGCTCCGGACGACAGATCGGACGGCAGGCCCGGTTCGGACGGGCAGACGGGCTGGTTCGGGCGGACGGGCTGGTTCGGGCAGGGGGACGTGGACGACAGTATAGAAGGCCCGTCCGGCCCCATTTCCTCTCACTTCTCACTCCTAAATCAAGTTGCTGGCAATTCCCTTTGTGGACTTCTTGGCCTTATTTACTACAGGGGTGAGAGGTCATATGCTTATTGTGACCAATCACCGGTTGGTCACAATAAGCATCTTACACACTTTATTCATATCTTCGCGGTATTTTCACACGGACGGGTCACTCACATTATCGCGGTTTTCTTACACAGACGGTTCTTACACATTTTCGCGGGATTTTTACGCAAACGGTTGATTCACATTATCGCGGGATTACCTCACGGTTTAGGATACACGATTGATTCACCTTGTCGCGGCATTCTCTCTCGGTAATTGCACACGGTTCATTCACACATCGCAAAGCAATGGCCAATGACCAACGTGAGGGTCACGTTCCGAATGCTAATGCTGGGCCTAGGAGGATCAAGCCTAAGGGGACCCCGCATGCGATCGATTACGCCGTATTGGACGACCCAACTATTCTAGCCGCACCAAGATGGGAAGAACTTAAGGAAGAATATTGGTCTGCCGCGGATTGCAGAGTATATGTCAAACTGTCCCACATTGGTAAACTATGGCCGAGGGAACAATTAACATTGATGGCAAAAACCTTTACTGCCAAACCAAACTTGTGTGAAGATGATCATTTCCTTCACCGAGCGGAAGAGGTATGGAGGGCATTGTTTGGAGCTCGTTCGAAGTCAAAGGGAACATTCAACTACAACATACTGGCAATGGTCTACCAAGATCGTTCCATTTTGAAACTATTTCATTTTTGCTGATAACAAATTTCAGAGTATATTACAGGCTCCATTATTCAAAGAAGATGATTCATACATTCGCACATGTGTACACAATATATTTATATTATGTTCATATAAATTTATGTATACATAAAAATACATGTGCATATATACGTACATATATATATTGGTACAAGTATGTGTATGTGAATGAATGGAGGTAAGTATGTGTGTGTCTGTGTTTATATATATATAGATATATAGATGGATGTGTCGACCATTTATAGATGTACATATTAATATAAACCCTAAACATGCGCATACAATAAGATTTATTTATATGTATGTAAATATAAAGGTACATACATGTGCATTCAATATGTTCAATTATAATTTAATTTCATATATACTATTCATATGAACATGCATACAATAGGTTCAAATCTAATTTAATTTCAAGTTTTCCCCTCTAACTAGGTTTGTAAAATATAAATTGTTACATATATTGTGTGATAATTTGTTTATGAAAATTGACGTGGTCTTTCCCTCTTAAATTATGTTTAGGATCCATTGAATGAAGTCACTCTAGTAGGTTCAAAGTAATGTATGCATAAAAAAATGCTAACTCTTATGGAATTCAAATTGGAACGCAATGCTTCATTCTATTGCCTTTACATTTGAATATTTTACCTATTTATTCAATTGGAAAGTAATTACAAGTCAAGTCATGAAATTGACCAAAAGTGAGAGGGAGAATGAACAAAGGAAGAAAGGGAGAAGGGTAAGGTGGGGGGGGGGGGCGGAGTTAGTTAACAATGGAGAGGTAAGAGACATCATGAAAGAGGTGGTCCGGACCGCTCTCCTAGAAGTAAAGCACTACAAGAATTCAATGCGAAGGACAATAAATGTTGGAACATTCTTTGACCGTACTCAAAATAATCCTCGAAGTCCGCGAGGATTCATGAAGTGTGTGTAGACCCAAGGAGTTGGGCTGGAGGAGGAGGAAGGGAGAGCAATGAAACACCAAAACTCAATATTTTGGAGAACCCCCTGGGCTGCTCGCGCACGCCGTCCGATGCCTGCCGTCCGCACCGGCATCCGATCCGGCGTCCTCTCTGCCGTCCGATCACGTGTCCGCTCTGTCGTCCGATCCGAGGGTTTTGTCCGATGGATCCTGTCCGTCCAATCAACGCGCTCCATTTCATTCAGTTCGTCCGATCTCGTCGTCTAAAACCGCCGTCCGAGGTGCTTCTGCGGATGACCCTTAACCCCTAAAGGACCAATCAACTATATTATGCTTGTTTTTTGGTCAAACGCCCCAAAAATCAAGTGTTTTAACTTTATTGTAGTTGGTGATTTCATTAGATTTTTAAGTTAAGTTATGATACATCTTTTCACCGTTGGGATTGGAGAATAGACTTCATTTGTAGATTTTCCACCGTCGAGAAATTTGAATTTTGAGTGTCCAAAATACAAAGGGATTTCTAAACATGCTCATATCATAGGTCTCTTTTAATTTCTTCATTTTCAGTATTTTACTCCTTGTAAATATGACTTTTATCTACCTTAAATATAATTTTTGATATTAAATTTGACAAAACTATATTTATTTTGAATTTTTCCCTTGTTTACATAATAAAATTTGTAAATATTCAAAATATTTTCGAATCATGTTGAAAATTTTGCCATACCTTCATATTGTTAATGACTGTTTATGAAAAAATATAAATCATACAATGTGATATTTCAAGTATGCAAATTATAGTGCTTCGACTTTTAGAAAAGAGGTGAGGACCTTTAGGGGTTAAGATAGATAGAAGTAGTTTGATCGATCACAGGATTTCTCCGCCAATGCCTAATGTTTACAATTTCCTTGATAACAAATAAGATCCTATTTTGTGATTTTGTCCATAGAATATTATTCATCCAATCGCACATGTTCACACAATATATTTATATCGTGGATATGTAAATCTATATAAACATAGAAATGCACGAGCATAAATATATACATATACACATATGTATGTATGGATATATGTATGTATGTATATGTAAATATGTGGGTGGATATTTGTATGTACATATACATAGAAGCACTTACGAATATACATGCACTACAAGCATGTCTTCCACGATGTTGCACCATCATGAAAATGGCATGCCACATGTGTTTTATATTACCAATTGGCATATATTATTATTCCAAGCTTACTAGAGATGATAATATGCCTTGCACGACGTTCTACCATCATGTATACTTGCATGCACATACGCACACACATACACGAAACATTATATTCATTAAAATGAGAGGATTCCAGAATAATGAGAGTTCAAAAAATCTAAAATAAACCCAAATTGAACCACTAACCATTCCAAATATAGGGTTAAACAGTAGAAGATGGACACAACGAAGATCAAATAGAGTACATATAATAGAAGTGTGCAATAAAAGATTGCCGAAGTGACATCTATTTATAGTAAGTATAAAACGAATATACATTTTTTGGGTGTTTGTATTGCAGGACGGTAATCCAATCTTGATAATGTCTCATAAAGCTAGGAAAAAGAATGAGCGAAGCATAAAATCCTATATAAGAACATGAGCTCCACGTATATTTATAAGTCTATAGTAATCACAAATAGAATGCCTAGCGGATCTAGGGTTGCGATCGACTCTTCAGTTCAGCTTCGGCCTTCAATTGAAGTTCAGCTACTGCCTTCAACATCACATGACCACGACTATCGAAGTGATACATCGACAATCGCCGTTGCGCAATCTCACGCCTCTGTTGCGCCAGTCTCAATTCCTCCCTCTCATCTCGAACCGGAGCGGATCTCCTTCTGAATTTGTCATGCGACTTAGTCTTTTGAAGACCCACATTCACTGAAGGGAGACGAGTACGCAAGGGCGCACGAGAGGGCACATGAACACGGGCTTGGGTTAGAGGAGGCGGGTCTAATGACAGCATCGCAGGAGTCATTCGGAAAGCATTTACAGTAGCAGAGGACTTGCATGGTTTGGGAATGTCGGAACCCTGCAAGTACAAGGGAATCTATATCAAGTATTCATCAAGGCAAGACCGTCTAAGCGAAATAATGGTGCGGGGAAAGCTAGCATTCGTACCTCAAGAGAATTAATTGGGTGTAAGGCATCTTCATAAAGCTTTCTCTGAGGTACCCTATCAGACGGAGAACGCGAGCGACGAGAAGTGGAGGGTTCTCGTGACCGCAAAGGAGAAGGTGAGGACTTGGCCACAGGACGGGTACCACCGTTAGGAGGGCTGTCCACAACACCATGTTGAATTAGCTTGGTGGAGAAGTCCATGGTTGACTGTGCCGTAGCTGCCGAGCACAAGACGTTTCCTCTACTGAGTATAGCATACTGGCCATAGTCCATGATAGAATCGGTGGACGCTGTGCTTTGGAGGCCAGCACCGTGGGCTGGATTGGCAGTGGCACACCTTGCTTGAAGGGAATTACCAATGAGGTCAAATTCCACGAGCGCATTGCAACGAAACAGAATTTTCCAAGCAGTAAAAAAAAGAGAAGAAAAATGATGCACTGTATAAGGGTGCGATTAAGACATAACACATTGCAACGATAACATTCAAGCGTCCATAATATTCATCTCACAAAGTACTCAAGCGCAGATGTTGTGAAGACAAAGGTATATTACAATTACAAGGGATTATACACATCAGTCAAGGCAATCAGAAATCAATAGGTAGTCCGGAACGGCTACATCACTAAGAAAAGGGCGTCCAGCTATGGAACCGTTCAATGAACTAGGAGCTAGGCAGACTGGGATGCGTGTACAGCCTCCATGAGCGCGCTGTACTCTCGACGGTCGGGCTCGTCGCAGAGCATACGCCGCCCAATATTATTGTCCCTACGAAAAGATAGCAACCCTGTGCCAGGACTGCGATGGAGACGCCGAAACCATGGAAGGAGAACATCATGGAGGAAATTGTCATGCGCACCATCTCCAACGTAGGACCAAGAGTCAGGGAGTATTACATTATGGGGCTCATTCAAAATGTGCTTATTGGGGCTGTCGTCCACTACAACGGTGTTTCCGGACGTGAATCTGCCACCATAGCCTGTGAACAACTTGGCCAGATTCTTAAGGAACGAGTTCTTATCAGTGCCAGGCACTTTGAACGAGGACAGCCGGCCGTGCCTATCCCTACACTTGAGGGTTTTGCACGACTCCTGGCCAAGTACAAGGGAAGGGAGGGGCTGGATGCCGCGGAATAAATATCGCACTACCAAGTCAGTGGTAGACTTCTTCATGGAGCTCCAGACGGTAACGTCGGCAAACATGGTCAGCTCCCGTAGGAACGAGAAGCAGAGCGGACGCACGTACATTGCTTTGGGTCTGACTACAGCGGGGAGAACGGCTGAGTGCTGCGCCGAGTATTCATTAAAGGCCGTAATCCCGGACCGGGATTTCAAATCCTCACAGACGCAGAGGATTCCATTCAGGTCCAGGACGACATTGAGCCATTTTTTGGGAGGCCTAAGCTGTGGCGACCGAATGACCGACTCCGAAGAACCTCCACGAGTAAAAGGAGGACCGGATCCCTGGCAACAACGGGTAGACAAATGTGCAGCCAGTTATGATCCTGAAGCGACACATTTCGGACGGCATCGTAATAAAAACGACACACAGTCGAGCGGGAAGACAACAAACACGAAGTTCCGACCATTGAGAAACGTATGGAACGCACCTGAAGGCCGGAGGACCCAATAGACTTCGCACTGACGACAGCTGTGGCTGTCGAGGGTGCAACGCCGCCAACGTGACGAGGAGGGGAGGCCGATGTACGCGCCCGCTCATCCAATTGCGAATCCCGCTGAAGTCTACGTCCTGACACCAATGATTGAGAGGCCGGAGGGACGACAGGAGAGGAAGGGACTGCAGGCGAGTTCGGACTCGGCTCCAAGGACTGACCGCCCCGATTACATTGCGCGGGCGGATGAACAGAAGAAGGCAATTGAGAGTGAGGCACAATGTGGGCACGGATGGAGCCTGCGATGACAGTAGATGAACGTGAATTCCGAGTGAGGAGTGTGTAAATTATAGAAAGGCCAAAAAAATTTGAAGTACAAAAAATGTTCACTGGAAAATGTCCTAAGGACTCTACTCAACAAGGTTTTGAAAATCCTACAAATCCTGAGCCGTGTATACAAAAAATCTACAAAAAACCTATGATACAAATCAACTCGAGTCGAGCTAAATCTATACAAATGACATCGAGTGATTATTGGGAACCACCCGCTGCAGCGTCTGTGCCGGGCGAGACGGCAGTGTCTGCATTGTCACTGCCAGCGGCTCCGCCGAATCCCAGACTGTCGTCAAGGCTGTATGGATCGGCGACATCACCAGCAGCGCCCGATGACACATGCGGAGGAGCCGGCGACGTAGACGGAGCAGACGCAGGAGCAGCTGGCGGTGGTGGAGGCGCAGCGATAGGTGAGGGCGCAGGAGGAGGCGGAGGAGGAACGGCAAAAGACGAGGGCGCAGGTGGAGCAGATTCTCCGCTGGTGGTTGAACCCGACGGCTGATTACCAAGCAGCAGAGGTTGAGAAGCCAGCGGCGGCGGGTTCAGCACGGCCCCAGAAGGCGGCAGAAGGCTCTGCATGAGAGCCTGCAGCGTCTGCTGCATGACATTTTGCTGTTGCTGTTGCTGACGCTGCTGTTCCATAATAAACTTCTGGAAATCATACTGCTCTTTTCTCGTCTCCTGGTTCATCTTCAGATTGTCCTCCGCGGTCTTCGAGGTCTGAACCGTGAGAGCTGCAACCGTGCCAGCCAACATCTTCAAAATTTTGTTCGAAGACTCACGTTTCTTCCTCTTCGACTTTCGCTCGGAGGAAGGAGTCCCGAGCTGGTAGCCAGAGGACGCGGATGAACCTGGCGCATCAGACCTCCGGGGGGTATCCAGAGGAGGAGCATCGTCGTCCTCGTCGTCATCCTCCTCACTGGAAGAGGAGGTTGACGAGTTCTCCTCATCCCTCTGTGTGAGAGGGGGATCAGACCACTGATCTCTGGATTTCCTCTTCGGTCTGGAGGACCCAGGTCGTGCAGCAGGGGTACTCTGCTCTCAATCAACATGCACAGGGTATCCGTCCTCCAGAAAGTCTGCCTTGTCGAGGTCCAAGGCGTCGATCGCAATAGAAGCAAACCAGTCCTTCATTCTTTTGTCCCCGACAGCGTAGCTGTTCACGCAACACATCTGCAAAAAATGGCATGGCAGTCGTCAAGTGAGTCAAGGTTGATATAATTAGGGATTTAGAGTGATTTAGATCGCCTCGACCTAAACTGTGAAGGAGAGGCAGTAAGAAGGGATGAGGTAGTACGAAGGGACAATTCAGGTCGAATCGACCTAAAGGGTGGGGGCACTGAGAAGGTTGAAGGTTTAGTTCAGGTCGACACGAGCTAAACAACAGATTTGAGTCTAAGATCTGCACACTTAACGTTTAGGTCGACCCGACCTGAAACACATTGAGGATATAGTTTGGGCACTTCCCAGAAGAGCATGTATGCCCGTATGAATTTTAGGTCAACCCGACCTAAAATGTATGAACGGTAACACTACGTAGGGTCAGATCGACTCGAGCTGAAGAGCATGAGTCCAAATGCTAAACTACTTACCAGTGCAGCGCAAGTGAACTTGGATCCCGCGTAGACGGAGACGACGTTCGACCCCGGCATGCAGAACGCGTTCATGAGCCACAAGTAGAACTCCATTCTGAGTTCTGCGTTGTACACGCGGTACAACAGCTCATCATACACCCGGGGCTTTGTGTATACCGTGGTCTCCGGAGCGTAGAAGTCGGGGGGGATCGACACCGTCGGAATGTCGGGCCTTTGCAAGAAGACCAGGTGCACTTTTGCTCGCGCCTTCTTATGGTTTGCCGGATAGTCTCCCAGTCGCTCGTTCCTCGCTGGATGGTAGTCCGCATACTCCATCTTGTATCTGCGGAGTTGGTCGTCCTGCTCAGCGAAATATACTGCCTGGTTCTGCTCTATCATATCGGTGCAGATGAACAGCCACACAGGTATTTCATCGAATTCTGGTTCACGTCTCTCTTTTAGAGAAGACATGAACTCGTGAAAGTACGGCATATCCGTACTTGACTTCTCCTTGTCACCCACCCCGGGGAGGACTCTGAAGTCGATGACCCCTAGCTTCATGTCTACAAAAGTGACATTTGACCAGGCGCCCTCGGGCCAGTCGGCGTGCTCGTTTAACTGCGGGTCGTATGGCCGGAAGTGAGCGTTGCCGGCGGGCTTCTCGAATTTCATCCTCTTCTCCAGAAAGACTTTGAAGAACTCGTATGCGTACGGGGAGATTTCTGCGGTCTTCTTGTTCTTGCTTCTGACCTGCTTTGCCTCCCTGAAATACACCTCACCCGGCCGCTCAAGGAGTACATTCATTGTCGCCCTCGTGACGTGGTAGTCCTCCTTGAACTGCCTCCACTTCTCTGGAACGAGTTCCCCCGCCGAATTGAAGAGTCCTAGATCACGATTGATGTTGTGCAATTCCTTCTTGACAAGGTGCTTCCGCTTCCTTCTCTCCACCCATTCCTTAGTCGAGTAGCACCTGTCCTGAACTGTGGATATTGCCTTAATCGTGACCTTCGGGTATCCACGGGTCCATTTCGGGTTCCCGTGGTTCAGGATATGCCTCGCGAGTTTGGTGAGGTCCTCATAGGTTAGGTTTCCTAGCCATTTGAAGAACTCGCGCGTCAGATTCCCACTCTCTGGATTCCAGTTAGGCTTCTCCTTGAACAGCAAATCAGTGTCTGGGTCATGGAGCTCTCCGGCACCCGCTCTTGAGATCACTTCGCTCCAGAGGTCGAACACGTCGTCCGGCGCAGTGATCAACTTCAACTCATTGTGGATGTCGAGCAGTTCGGACGCATTACTTTTCTTGGCGTCCTTCTGCGCCTGAGCCACGTCGAGCATCAGGAACCGCAGCTTCAAAGCAGCTTGAAACTCCTGCAAGGGCACATACACTGTTAGCAATTATACAGTCATTTAGGTCGAGTCGACCTAAACCAGCACAGATTGGGGAGCGCACGGATTACAAGGACAATCAGTAGGAAAGATCACGACAGCATGAGCATTTTAGGTGGACTCGACCTAACTCGCAGGTGCCACGGGTTTACTCTGTAGGGACGGACTAGGACTAGGACTATCGAAAGCAATTCAGGCCGAGTCGAGCTGAATATTACGTTGAATTTTGTTTTGTTGATGGTGGCCTCCTTCGTTCGCGACGCCTGACTGTTCGTTCCCACCTGAACTAACTCCTTCGGGTTCTTGGGGCGATTGAGTTTAATCCAGACCTGCCGCGCTCCCAAGATGTTAGTCGCCCAGGACGGCTTGATGGCGCCGAAGTGGTTGACCCGGTTGTAGTACGCGGATATTTGACGAAGTTTTTCATTGTTCTTCGTCCAAACGATAAAGTAGTTCCATTGAGCGAACTCTTTGATGTCTTTGGGATCCATCCTTTGTTCGCGCATCATGAAACTTGCTTTGACACTGTGCTGCCCGTTGATCAGCCAAAACTTGCCATCCTTGATGGAGTCCCAGCTAGTGGGCTTCTCGTCCAGGTCGCAAGGCATGACACACAGGGTCTGCTTTGTGCTCCTATCGGGCATGCTGAGAAGGAAGCCCATGATCTTCTTTGCAAGACCCGGCTCGTACGACTTGATGTTCATGTCAGGAGGCGCATCGACTAGTTGCTCGATGGGGATCGTTCTCTTATCTTCGATTCCCCAGACAAAGGCGTCAGTGCAGGTCGACCAGAACGTCTTGTACGCCTCGGTCGACCGTGTGAAGTCTGGTTTCTTGTTTCCCTGCACGGGCTCTGGCAAGTCGGTCACAGCAGATGCCAAGCTAACGTCGTCGACATCTTCAGGAGCCCTCCTGTCAACAGTTTTCCTCTTCTTCGACGTGGAGCCAAGATGGCTTTTGGGTGGTGGTGTAGGTGTAAGAGGCGTGTTGGGCTTGCGCTTGCCGCGGCTCTGTTGGGGTCTTGGCGAGTCTGTGAATGTGGATCCCGCACTACCTCCCTGGCTGCGGTTATTGAGGGACACACTTATTGGTGTCATCGACAGACTCTGCATGTCCATCTTGGCCTTGAAGGTTTCGAAGTTCTGGATCACCTTCCGGATTTTTGAGCAGAGTTGGGCCCCGCGCAGAGGCTGACCGCTGGCAGACATAAAGTATTGGCTGTCAAATTTATTCTCCAGCTCCTTCATCATTCCTCTGAATTCTGTATGTTTGAGAGAGGCTATCAAGGGGCTGATATTGAAGGGAATGAGAGCGGAGTCGAGAATCAGCGTGAAGTTTTACTGATTCTTCTTTTCCCATTCAGTTCTCGTTGTCACGCAGTGCAACATGATTTTGGAGCCATCACCGTTGCTGATGTCTTTCACCTTCTCGTGTAATGAGAGTGGGAGGTAGGTGGGCGAATTGGTGTTCTTCGTGATCAAGCAGCAATCACGAGTCATTGGTATCATGTTCAGACTCCAGAACTGAACAAGATTTTGTTCTTGCAGTTCCCAGAACTCCCCGAAGTTCGCGAGGTCGTCTCCTTCGGCATCATCCGTGCTCTGTGGATGTGCAACTTTCTTGTAGTAGAGGTTGAGGGGTTCACTTTGCTGTTCCCTTGGTGTCTTCCTCTCTGTTGCCATTCTGTTCACAACGAGGACAGACGATGTTTAGGTCGATGCGAGCTAAAATGCAATACACACACATCAGCATGCCTATGTAGCGATGCGTACTGCAGACTTGTCAGTTGCGAGCATCTAGGGGTTCATCGTAATTTAGATCGGACCGACCTAAAAGTTAGACGAGGCTCTTTAGCTTGAAGGATGTAGTACGCTTCATATGTCTGAAGCATTCAGTTGTGAATGTGATGCTCTTTAGGTCGACCCGACCTAAAGAGGAAATATAGGTAAGGACTTTGTGTATTAAGGAATTACGGATATTCGGAAGTACATGAAGAAGCACAAATGATGTGATTATTAAGACCGGCCTGACCTGAATTGCAATACGTAGAGAGCAATTTAGGTTGGGTCGACCTGAATGTTCACATCTCATGTGTTTTTTGTTGTTTACTATACATGATATCATTCGATCATTGTAGGCCATTCATGGTCTTATAGGCTGCCTTGATCTGGAGCTGCGCATCTTAGGCAGCTATCTAGTCAAATCGTACTGATTCTTTAGGTAAATTAGGTCGATTCGATCTGAATTCACACTTGATACATGTTCACGTTTTAGAACTTTCAGCCTGTTCTTCGTAAACGATGAACGATAGTTCTTTATTTAGGTCGATTCGACCTAAACTGCTAGAGGGGGAGAGTGTTTTTACTATTTTGTGCTATGCTGTATCTGAATTGATTATAAGATTTGGTATTCTAGGGTATCCCGACCTTAAAGTAGGTCGTCCCAGTCTGATGTTGTTCAATATTTTGGTAGGTTATTTGTGTGATTTAGGTCGAGTCGAGCTGAATCTTAGGTAGGTCAGAACGATTCGTATTTCTTAATAGCATACATTAGGTCTCTTCGACCTGAATTCACACATGGTACATGTTCATCTGCTACATGATTCAGCCTAGACTTGGTGTACTATATCGTGTAGTTCCGAGATTAGATCGGAATCGACTGAAATTTATGTCGTGTACTTAAAGCCTATACTCCGTCAGCTATGACCTCTACTTCAGGATTTAGGTCGATTCGACCTAAACTGTTTGCGGGGGACAGTGTTTCTACCATGTATGGGTTAATTTTCATCTGTATAGAGTACATGACATGGTAATTTAGGTCTGGTCGAGCTGAATGGACTGCATTGTCTGTCTTCTGGATTCGATGTTGGTGCATTTTGTTGTTAGTAGGTTTGTGTGATTCAGGTCGAATCGACCTGAATCGTAGGTAGTTGAGGTCGATTTGTATTGCTTTCTAAGATAAAATAAGTCGATTCAACCTAAATTTACACATGGTACTTGTTTTTGTTCTAGAACTTCATGCCTATACTCCGTTTACTATTTTCTATGGTTTCGGATTTAGGTCGATTCGACCTAAACTGCTGGAGCGGGACAGTGTTTCTACCATTTGTCATGTGTATAGATTACATGATATGGTATTTTAGATCGGGTCGAGCTGAATGGACTGCAATTTAGGTCGACTCGACCTGATATGTGGCCTGTACAGGTGAAGTTTAGCTCGGGTGGATCTAAATTACCATTTCTCACAAGAGTTTAAGTGTCTATTTACATTGGGTCGAGCTAAACTGACATCGACCTAAACTGACATCGAGCTAAACTGCTGTTGTTCGCATGCAAGTAAGTCAAAAACCGTTGTGCTCAATCAAAGCAAAAATAACGCAGACATATGAAAGAAGAATGAAACAACGCAGATAAGAATGAAACAACGCAGATAAGAATGAAACACGTGAATGGAGAATTGTAAAATCACCTGGAATATGAATTTGTGAGTCTACAAACAATTGCTCCTACTGGCCAAATTGAACAATCTGAAAATACCAACATTTCCCTCATTAGTGAATTGAAAGACTGAACATTCTGATTACATTGAACTCGAGCGAGCAAACCAAAACCAGAAATTGAAGGTAAGCATACCCCCATCTCTCGTTCGTTAATGGTACCACAAATCACTCCAAAAACATCACTGGCCATGCACCAACTAAAAACAACCATGAACCACCTCCCATACAATCAAGAAGCAGCTCTCAATTTGTCAATCTTTACTATGTGTGGAACTAAAGCAGACTTTAATAACGTACACTCTACCAAGCAATTTTGAAGCGAAAACCAACACCCTATCAAACGATTCAAACATTATCAAGCTAAGCAAAACAAAAACCATTAATTTGTGCAACACTGAACCCACCTCTACACGGTAATAGCCAAGCTAAAGCATCACTTGTCTGACACACAAAAAAAAATTAAAAATTAAAGCATGAATTCGTGCTTTCTTCCATGACAATACAATTGCCTTCCCCTTCACAATTACCCCATTTTCTGATATATGCACAATGTAGCAACTCGTTCAACAGCCTATAGTGAATTCAGTCCAAGCTCACCTCATTGCATTGTCATTTTCTCAACTCACACCACGTCGAAACAAGTACACACACTCCCATTTCATAATACGTGTAAAATCAAAACTGCTTTACTATCAAAATATTATTAAGCAATACAGAAAACCTAGCAAGCAAACAACCCATGGAATTTAGAAAGAGCTCTGAATCTGTCAAGAACAGAGCAATAGTGTGAACTTACCTCAAACAATACGGGTCCTCCACCTTCAAATTGGCTTCACTCTCCAGCTACAGTCTCCAGCTTCAATCTCCAGCCTCAGTCTTCAGTTTCAATGTACAGCCTTAGTCTTTAGCTTCAAACTGCAGCTACCCTAAACCAGCTTCTAAACCCTAACCAAGAAAGAGCAGACGCTGTACACCCTACCCAAAACAGCAGACAAGAACAACAAGAACACGACAAGAAGAACAACAAGAACACGACAAACACAGCGAGCACAACAAGAAGGAGGGCAGGAACACAACACGAACACAAGAAGAACACAACGCGAACACAAGAAGAACACAACGCGAACACAAGAAGAACACAACACGGGAAGAGCACGGCGAGCACAGGAAGAGCACAGGAAGCACACAGGAAGAGCACGGCGAGCACAGGAAGACCACGGCGAACACAGGAAGAGCACGGCGAGCATGACGGAGGTAACACAGGGAGCAAAGCCTAGCCAATGTGAGAGAGATGAACCACGGACACGGGGACTCCTTCCCACAGGCACGGGTACAGAACTGATTTGGTACACGGGTACAGAACTGATTTGGTACACGGGTACGGGAACATGGTACACGGGTACGGGAACATGGAACACGGGTACGGGTACATGGTACACGGGTACATACTACACGGGCACAGGCACACGGTTACATCGTACAAGGTACAAGGTACATAGTAGAAACATATACCCCAAATAATTGCCCACAAAAATTAATTAAATATTAAGTATTTTTTTGAAATTAACAGAAACGAATTCAACGAAAAGTCTAGAAAAACAAACATCCTAAACTGGATGAGAACATGACACTCAGCAGAAACTGAAGACAAAAATTTAATATAAAATGTTTACTAGCAGCCATAGCAAACTGGAGCACAAAAAATGAGAGACTCAAATCCTAAACCAAAAAACTGCATCATACAACTCTAATATATAAATTGAACGCATTGGCCTATTCAACAACTATTCCAAATAGTGAATTAATTAAGATGTAACAATGGTCATATTGCAACCTATGCTCTCTATACAATGGCCAATGCAGTCCCAAACTCTCAAATCCAAAAAAAAATTCAAATATCGTGAAAACCAACATCATTTGCATGTTTGTCAAATTGTCGATATTTTTAATTCTATCGATGCCAACTTCCTTCAAGTTTTGCGTACAACAGTCTAAAACGATGTACACCAACATGCCAAGGCACAAAAAGATTTATTGAAGCTATGAGAAAAAATTCACAAAATTTAAAGTACTTCCAACTTGTAGCGCACAAAACCGAGTTTTAGACATGGCTAACTTTGAAATTCATTTTCTTTCAAATCACAATCGAGTTTCTCTTCAAACTTCGGTAGTAATGTGTTATATGTCGCACACTACAACTTTTGCAAATTCACTTTTGGACTTTGCCCATTGATGCTCATGATATGGTTGTTTGAATGGAAAAGTTTCAAATCAATACTCAGTTTTGTTTGTGAGTGTATGTATGTATACATATATATATATATATGTGTGTGTATATATATATATAGATTTATATATACTATTATGTATATATATATGCATAGTATATAAAATATATGCCGTAAGTGCAGGGCAGGGTTGCCTGAAAATAATACCTGAAAAAAATTGCCGAAAAATGGAGCAGTGGGAGAACAAGCGGGAGAACCAGCGATAACAGAAAGTGAGCCCCAAACCCTACCCGCGGGGGAGACGACCCCCACCGGGTTGCGAGTAGCGGCCAAAATTACGCGCAGCGAAAGAAACGACCCAGCAGGCAGTGGGCAGCAGGCAGCGCATCCATTCCCGGGCAGCGGGCAGTGGGGAATAAAAGTAAACGTGTGTTAAATACATATAATTATGTATACATTTATATATGTACATGTATATATACATAAATAAATATATATATATATATATATATATATATATAATTATACATATTTGTACATGTATATCATTTACAAGTTGTAAAGAAGAGAGAGACACGCAGAAACTAAATGAGAGAAACAAGCGCGGAGAAGGGCGAAAAAAATCGAGACTAGAGACAAAACGAGGGAAACGGGCGAAACGCAACCAAGTATGAGACCCTAGTTGTAAGAGAGACAACAAGCAGGCCAGAAAATGGGACATTGGGGAGCAGGCAAAGTGGAGCAGCGTGCAACGAGGGCTACGACCAGCGAAAACTTGTATATATATATATATACGTGCAAGTGAGGGTTGGTAGAAAATAATGTTTGACCGACTAGATTGTCCGACCCCTACTTTTCAAACTTTAATTACTTATTCGAACAATGAGGAGCGGAGAACAACAAAGAGCGGAAACGAGGAGAATGAATCTGAAACCCTAGCTGCAAGAGAGACGACCCTCTCGGGTAGCGCCTACAGCCGGCACTATATATATATGTATGTATATGTATAAGCATATATATATATATATATATATATATATATGTATAAAATATATATATTTGTACGGGACTCGTACTCCCGGGACTCAGACTCTCGGTTAAAATCTTTGGAACTCCCCTGACAGCCGTGATGCGGTCATACCAAGGCTACTACAGGAGATTCCATTAGAATCCTGAAGTTAAGCGCCTTTGGGCCGGAATAGTTCCGAGGTTGTTGTCTTCTCGAGTTGTGCATGATTTCTTTTTATCACGCTTTTGTCTTTATGCAAGTCATCTTAGAAAGGTTATTAAATTATCGTCCAATCACAATAAATCTTTGACTTCTGATGGGAACTTGTTGATAATATTGGAGAGGCCTCCGACTACAAATATGTCTAATTTGTTGGATAGATTTTATGCTTACATATAAATCTTTGCCATACTAATATCTGGTTCTGAGGCTAAGCAGAATCAACTTATGTTCAAAGGGTTCACTTGGTACGTTTAAGGGTTATAGAGACCTTTCTTACAACGTAAATTTTGTAGAATACTGAAGTATTCCTTATTTTTCATCCATCCAGTCACAATTGTCTATGTTGCTGTATTGAGTTTAATTTTTGAATAGAAGGTTTAATTTGGACCAATCGTAACTTCAATCTTAATTCCAAATTCTGTAGCCCCTTCATGCCCTCACCTATGTCCGGTTTGGGTAGTTTTCTAACAACGTATTATAAAATGCGACTAATATGAATATTCAAAACTTGATGTATAAATAAAAGTTAATTATTATACGTTTTGAATTTTAGATTCTATTTATTCATATGATTTAATTTAACATTGTTATCACATATAATTTTTCTAAAATTTTAGAAACACATAATAAAAAACTATTCACTAATTTGATTACGAATATTAAGATATAATTATATAAAAACAGATTTTCTGGATGAAATCTTTTGAATGTGACAGGTTATAATGTATTACTGTTAGTAGGTGTTGTGATTTTTGTATTTTTTTTAATTAGATGCTTGATTTTATGAGTTATTCTTTCATGGAAGAATTATTTTAGAGTCTGTAAAATCTTCATAATTAGAGGTCAAACATTGAAACACAAAATAAGGAATAATATTTCTACAAATTGTTTCCCTTTCAATTGGTGAAATCACACGCACATGAAGCTATAGTAACCTCACATACAAATCTCAATTAAAAAAGATTCACGGTACAATCATGAAGATTACATGAATATAATTGGCTTCAGTTCGTATTTTAAATTCAAACATGAATCATAGCAGGTATGAGCGGATGGAGTTTAATATTTGGTTCTTATAATTCATCCATCCGTAACATACACGTACTAACCCTTCATCATTTGAAAGAGTGTCATATGTATTGGGAAAGCAATTGAGAGGGTCTATGGCGTGAAATAATGTATTTAAATGAAAGTATTTCGAATCCTAATATAGTTGTTGAATCAATGTATTAAATGTAAAAATTAATCATGATGATTTCATTGACACTTGCTTTAAAATATTACGTTAAACGTTTTATAATCTGATTGTGGATCATTTTATCCTAAACCTTGAATTAAGACCTTTGTGATTCTAATAATAATGTCTTAATTTTCACAAAATTTTTAGATTATTTAGGTGATATACAACTGTATCATTCGAAAGTCATGAAATATTAAATATTAACAATTTAGTCATGCTTTAAAAGATTTGGGTTTGATGAAGTGGACTGCATGGAGATGAGATTAAAATGATTTTTTATTTAATCTTTGGACGTGAATCGTAGAAGTTATGAGCGGATGAAGTTTAACATAATATCTGAGTGATAATTCATCCAAATAAACATTAGTTAGAGTTTAGGGTAGAGTAATTTAATGCTTTCGGCGTATTATAAATTATTTACAACTTCTGCATTTCTTTTTATCATGCTTTAGGATCATAATCACTTGACATTTAGGGTTGAGGCCCCTCAAGTACAATCATCAATTTGCAATTTTTCATATTACTTGCACGTAAAAAATAACCTATTGTAAACACTTGCCATATTACTTGCAAATGTCTAAGTAAGTCATTTTAATATATGACTGTGTGGTAGACATGATCTTGTCTTTGATACAAAATGTATATTTGCAAGCATGGTGTCTATAACGCCCATAGTTCTAATAATATTTCATGATTTTTCAAGATTTTTGTCACTCAAATTAAATCTAGTGTTCCTTAATATGTTCCGATTATTTGATAATTCACGTACATAATTCATGAATTTAAATTTTCCGTATATCAATTCAATATATTTCATTATTTAATAATTAATGTGAATAATGCCTTTAAACTAAATATTAACACAATAAAGTAACACATTAAACGTAAATTTAACGGAAATACTTCCAACTATATCGTTACTTGCTTTTATATATTTAAACACTCCTCATTAAGACAATTACATTACATTTGCCATTATTTTATTAACGTCACTCACTATAATATTAGAATGCGCCCTGACCTGTAGGTAGAGTACATTTTGCCTTACCATATAAGTTACCTGCTTAATACTACAGTGAAAAATACATAGATACACTCGGGGAAGTCTCTTAGTTAGTGTAAGTTTTGGATACGTATAACCGTAAAAAGGTTATTTAATAGGGGGCTATGAAACAATTGGAATATGCTACTATCTGTAGTATGTTTAGGGTATACTCTACGTATATTCCAAAAAAATTCCTAAAAAATTCCAAAAAAATTCCTAAATTCGTTTTATCACACCCTATATTACTTTTACAAATTTATAATTTTTTATCTCAAATGAATATAATGATCAGTATTGTAATAATTCAAGTCTTTCACTACGCTAGTAAGAGTTCAATTGATACTAGTGCGATACAAAAGTTGCCAAAAAGAGGTCGTAGATTTTTAAAACACGACAATCATTAGAAGTCACCAACTGAATGCATGTTTTGAAAAATCCACTTTACAATTATTCTAAAGAAGTCCTACTCAACTTAGTCATTATAATTTTGTTATTATCAAATGTAGACTGAATTATTTAATTTAACTTTCAAAATTTATAATTAAATATCGTTGATAGATTTAGTAAATACTACCGTACGGATGGAATCTAAAAGTCAAAATGGTGAACTTCCATTTCTATAAAAAATCAAATTTACTCTTAGTTATAAATAGTAGTTTTGACGATGTTTACCAATATGTTCAGTGGTTACCTTGAGGTAGTAATGAATGTCGAGAATTTCCATAACTATATGTGAACAAATATTGGGTGTCCTTTTGTCATTTAAGATAAAAATAATAAATGTATAGAAGTAATATAGGGTGTTTTAAAAATATTTAAAGAATATTCTAGGAATATTCTTAAAATATACCAGAACTGAACTATAAATACTAGAATATGCAAAATTACTTCATAGTCCTCGATTAAATACCCTAAAACCGCTCTTGAAATTTACAGGAAGATACCTCTCCGAGGTGGTTATTTTATTGTCAACTACGTTTGTACTTTCGATAAATCCAACAAAGTGCAGTGTGGATGATATTATTATTATGGTCAACAATTTAAATTAGAGCAATGTCTCACTGTAGAATTTTCCGTTCCCAATGTTCTTGTTACATAGGGATGGAATCTATAATTATTTGAATGAAGTATTCAAATACTGCACAGAAATCTATTATTGTTGCGTATATTTTCAGTAAGCTTTCTCCCTCCATAGTTGTAAAGTCCACCGAACCTCGTGGACGATATGATTTTTAAGTGGACGAGAAACGACGGTTCAAAATTCTCCCTTTCTCTTCCCGCCACATTGTTCCCGCCTTATTCTCTATAAATGTTGAAGTGCGACTGAAATATTCCTTTTCTCGTTTCTTTGCGTGCTCATGCTCCTCCGTTCGCATACTCCTCCGTTTGCGTGCTCATGCTCCTCCGGTCCTTGTACTTTCGCATGGCATTAAGGAGGAATTTTTTGTTCTTAAGCTTTGAGGAGACTGCGCGTAGTTGCAGGCTGAGGCTGTAGAATCGTGTCAAGAGGAGCTGTGTTTGCGACATATTCCGGTAAGAAAGAACTACCTATCCAGAACTTCAAGTTCTAGGGTTAGCGCGCACGATTTAGATAGGGTTCATTTTCAGTTGCATCTCATACTGTTATGTTATAGAAAGCATTCGGACAGCACTTTCTTTCCCACCATTGTATTTTGCGTACCTTTCATTTGCAATCCACAGTTCAGTTGCTGTTGCTTTAATTCGAAATGCAGATTGTCCATGCCGTTGCTTTCCGATATTATCGCCGTAAATTCCGGGACATATTAGCTCGACTCGACCTGAATATGTTCCAAGGTCCTCGAGAACGGAACATCTTGCCCTAGTAAAATTAGCTCGACTCGACCTAATATGCACCAACGTTTCTGTCTTCTAAACTTGTACTTGATTGAGAATCACCTTCCAGTTTAGGTCGAATCGACGTGAAATGCACCAACGTTACCTTTATATATCCGGTACTGGAGCGAGATAGACCTTCCAGTTTAGGTCGACTCAACCTGAATTGCACCAACGTTACCTTCGTAAAGCCGTGTACTGAAGCGAGACACACACTCTTGTTCAGGTCGACTCGACATGAAGTGAACCAACGATACCTTCGTAAAGCCGTGTACTGAAGCGAGACTCACACTCCAGTTTAGGTCGACTCGACCTGAATTTCACCAACGTTACCTTCGTAAAGCTGTGTATTAGAGCGAGATACACCCTCCAGTTTAGGTCGACTCGACCTGAATTGCAGCCACGTTACATTCTAGAATCCGTGTATTGGATCTTTGATCAAACTTCCAGTTTAAATCGACACGACCTGAATTGCACCAACGTTTACTTCGAGAAGACGTGTACTGGAGATCTAATCCACCTTCTTGTTTAGGTCGACTCGACCTAAACTGCACCATCGTTGCCTCCTTAAACCGGTGAAGGGGAGCTCTGATCCACCTTCTTGTTAGCTCGACTCAACCTAAATTATACAAGTACTGGAGTACTCACCTGGACTCTTCTGGTCTATTCATTTTGGGTAGAGATGATCTGCATCGTCACGTAATGAGGTAATACAGATTGAGGTCCATTGCATTTGCTGTATATGAAGCCCCGTCCTACTGTAAGCATTGTATATTGTTTTCCATGCCGTATGCTCTCCTTTATTTAGCTCGAGGCGAGCTGAATCGCGAGGCCGCTTTCATTCCATTGCAGATGGTCTACATCATTCGAGACACTGCATTTCATTCCACATGGTTTACATAATTTAGGTCGATACGACCTAAACATCCCTGCCCGATGATCTTCTGTTGGCAACCTAACACTCTGAACACTTACCATAGCGTTACGCTTGAGACTCCAGGATTATCCACACTATAATTTTCGAATGCCCCTTGATCCATATGTACATCCTCCGATTTCCTCTTGTGATTTAGCTCCCACCGAGATAATCCTACGTATGGGAATCTCATTCATTTGTACTATATTCTAACATTAGGGCATGCAATCGTTCAGGTATCCTCACTTCCTCTACTGCTGCCATGGACCTTGCTCGGATGCTGATTCGTGGAGTCGACTCTTCCGACGATGAAGCTGAGGCCCAACACTCACTGGACGTCGAGGTTCCGGATTGTGAAGGCATTCCGCGACGTCAGTGGAATACAAAGTGTGTAGCTTTGTTTAATGAGGACGGCTTGCATGTTGGGGACGGAACTTGTCATAGTGTCAGCTCAGACCTTGTCCTCGGTGCGGACGGACCACTCGGAGACACTCACGTTGCTGTTCACATAGTCCGCAGTCACTCCGAGGTTGACATCCCCTGCGAGTCGAGGTACTCGTTGCGGGCTTGGCCGATTCGGCTTGTCCATATCAATGGAGCAAGCCTCCATGATCATGAACTTTGCGACAACTACAACCGTCACCAAGCTAGTCTCACGCAGCCCTCCTCCGCTAGGTCGTCAAGATATACTAGTACAGTGAGGAATCCGCCCCGGGAGACTTCCATCAAGTCGCAGCAACTCCTCACTCAAGACTCTATCAACTCCGTCTCCAGCAAAGTTTGTTGCAGCAAGAATTGCGTTCAACCCTTTCCGAGGGATAAGATTCGTGCCTTCTGCGAACGTATGTATCAAGGCACCTCTTTCCAGTTCAAATTCCACATGAAGATGGACATCCACAGGCAGATTCACCGTGATTCTGAAAACCGGAGGGTTGTGACTATCGAAGGTATTGATGTTTGCGTGCGAGCATGGATGCATATTGCAGGTGTCCCCGAAGCAACATTCTACCGTTATCAATCATACGCGGTGCAGGGGCGGCAAGCACATCCTCATGGAAATTCGGGAATCCGAAAGCCTCGTAATCACACCGTTCAAGCCACCGCCACGCTGCGATGTATTCTAGAGAAATCCGCGGACCACATGCCCCACCGCACGAGGACGCTTAAATCCGGGGAGAAGGTCGTTTCCATGATTCTGCCGGCAACCTTTCAGTGGAAAGACACCATTCTCGAACTGAACAGGGTGAATGCAGCGTTTGGGTTGAAGGATGTCTCGCCTTCAAACTTGAGCAAGATCAGGACATCCACCTTCAGTGAGTTTGATGCAAAGAAACCAGGTGACAATTTCGCTCGGTGCGCAACGTGCGACAAATATCATTCTCTTAGGAGGGGATCAATAGCTGGATCCCAGCAAGCATTGCTGTGGGCTAAGAGGTTAGACAAGCATCTGGCTCTTGCGCGTGCGCACCGAGAGTTCTATTACGCCAACCGCATCCGATCTAGAGACTTCCCCCACGAGTGTCTCACGATCATGCATGACAAGATGGACCACGCAAAAACAGCTTCTCCGGTTTTCTCCCACAAGAGCAAAGAGATTGATGGCCTTGTGAAGTTGCCCGTTTCCGTTACTGGTATGCTTGCACATGGCCACGGCAATGTGCGCTATGCGCATTACGGCCTAGATCTATTCTCGCACGATTCCAATTACACTATCGGCTCAATGGCCAAGTTGTTGCGGGATCTAGAGTTGCCTCCGAAGTTTGCATCTGGGGAATTGTTTGTGGGATCAAGGTCATCTCCATTGTTTGATGCTGTGCTTAAGGGGGCAGAGACTTGTGAACCATCGTTGCGTCCTACCGCTGGAACCTCTCCTCTAGCAACTCCTTTGCCGCCCGTTCTCCATGTGCACATGGACAATGCTACCGGGGACAACAAGAATAGATATGTTTTTTGTTTTTGGTCTCTCCTTAGTGCAGAAAAAATATTTCGTAAAGTTTATGTTACTTTTATGCTGGTGGGTCACACCCACGACGACATCGATGCGTTGTTTGGAAGGTGGAGCATGTTGCTGCGGAAGGACAACTTTCCTACGATTCCTTTGCTCATGAAGTCCTTCATGGATGTGGAATCTATCCCCACTATCCCACACCTTGTCGAAGAAGTGCCCGATTTCAAAGGATTCATCAAAGGCAGTATTCTGGAAGGAGATGAAGCACTCGTAGGGCACACCAAGGCACAACAGTTCAAGTTCTACCTTGACTCCACTGGTTGTCCGGTGATGAAGTACAAGATTTTCTGCACGGATGTAGACTGGTTGCCCAAAGAAGGTGGAGGGATCAAATTGTGGAAGGAGGATTCCGAAGGTAGGAGTTTGTGGCCCCGCGGTGTGCCAATTCCTGTTGAGCAGCGTCCGATGAGGAACGTGGAAGACATCTTCAAAGGTATATCTGGATTTATCAAATACTGGGAGAATTTGTGCAATGAGGACCTTACCGGGGAATTCAGAAGACGCTATGAGCACTTGATTCATTATGGGCGGGCTGTGAAAGTAGCGCTTCAAGAGCCTCCGCAACCGTCCAATGTTTTGAAAGATGGCTTCTGGCCCACATCTCGGGTTGAAGCGATTGTGGAGGATCAATACGCAGAGGACGGTGACATTCGGGAAGAGTTTGCAGAGGATGACATTTACGTCGGGCAGATGCGGGGTCGTCCATTGCCATCATTCAGGGTGGGTCGAGACCTTTACGAAGGCTACTTCCTTGCAATCCGACCAGCAGATGGTGACACTCGGCCAGTTTGGATTGCGAGGGCGTTGTCTGATCCTAACTGTAACCCAGAAAGACCAAACTGTGTCCTCATTCAGTACTTTCGTCCAACATCAAGGGATCAAAATGTCCAGGACTACTACACTGGATGGGACACCTCGAGAGGTTTGCGTTGGAAGGTTGATGATACTAAACCTCTACCTTGGGAAGAAACAAATGCTTTGATGACAGCATGGAAGTCTAGGATTAAACGAGGTACTGTCGAGTGCATGATCAAAATTCCATCAGCTCAGATCGAAGTCATTAACCAAAGTTTGGCTTTGTATAATTCTACTTAAGCCGCTGTTGATTGGAGGCGATGGAGAGTATGGCTTGCTTGCTACGTCTATGTGATAGTGTGTATTTGACTATTATTGTGATACTTTGCGCTTTGATGCAAGCGATATAGAGTCTATACTATAACTAGTTCATTAGACGTTGTAGATTTCTTTTGACTTATTTCTCATTTTATATTTGCGTGTATCACTTTGAAGTTGAAGATTTCCATTTCAAAGACTAAGTGTTTTGATTTAGACAAAAAAAACGTATTGCAAGTGCAATATTTATATTTTATTAATATATTTACTATTACATTGTACGTTTACTTCTTTGTATATTTGATCCGTTTTCCTTAAAAGATTAATCGTATGTGTTTGATTTTAAAAACAAGTATATATAAAAAGTTTAGTGGTTAAGACCACTGTTTTTTTGTTAGCGCGTTAAGCACTTGTCACAGTTTAGGGTACGGGGCTGGTTGGTTGTTACAAATTTCCTGCCTGCCGAGGCTCACTTAGCAGCACCAAGTCATGCATATCTCATATCCGCTCAAACGAATTCAATGGGAATCGAACCCGGACCACCTATATGAGATAAACACCCACTCACAACCAACCATTGAGCTCATGACTTGGTGTCCAGGAGATGAGAAACCACTCCCTTATACATAAACATTATTTTTATTTAAAATGGTACTGTATTAGTGTCGAATCGACAGTTCTTATCATGACTCTCATTTTAATGGAAACTCCTCCTTTCAACTAGGACCGATCATTCTTTCGGTAACTCTCGTTTTAATGGAAATTCCAACTTCCATAGGATATAAGTACTTACTATCCACCTAAATTGACAACCCATTTAGATTCAATCCTCCCCCTTGAAAATGAGAGATATGATTTTGAGAGGTCCCAATTCTCTCATTTTAATGAATATTATGTTACGATAACTTATGGAATTCGAAGTGGAATTCATATTTTGAATATTTCGCTTCTTTATTCAATTGGTAAGTAATTACAAGTCAAGTCATGAAATTGACCAAAAGTGGGAGGGAGAATGAACAAAGGAGGAAAGGGAAAAGGGCAACGTGAGGGGGGTGCCCGGGGAGGTCACTCCATTGTCAAGTTGAACACCACGTGCGTTCAAAGTTTGCTACCTCTATCTTATATGCCATAAATAATTTTAAAAATTATGATATTTTTTCTACATATACGTAACCATTGATAACATCTTTTGTATATTTTTTTGAAATTTTTAGTCATCTTCATTTTTTTTAGTAATTGTTTTAGTTCATTTCTACGTCATTCTAGTTAGAAACGGTATGTTTTATAAAAAAAGAAAGATCATCAAATTTGGTTATCTTTTTTTACTATGTAATAGATACTGAGTATATCTACTCATGAAAAAAAATTGATAAAATTTTGACCCATTTTGGTGATGCAACTTAGAAAATTTAGATTTATTTTGAGCGCACGAGGTTTTCAACCTGACAATGGAGTGACCTCCCCGGGGAAGGGGGGGGGTGGGGGCAGAGTTAGCTAACAATAGAGAGGTAAGAGCCATCATGAAAGAGGTGGTCTGGACCGCTCTCCTAGAAGTGAAGCATTACAAGAATTCAATGCGAAGCACAATAAATGTTGGAACATTCTTTGACCGTACTCAAAATAGTCCTCGAAGTCCGCGAGGATTCTTGAAGTGCAAGTAGACCCAAGGAGTTGGGCTGGAGGAGGAGGAAGGGAGAGAAACACCAAAACTCAATACTTTGGAGAAACCCCCTGGCCTGCTCGCGCACGCCGTCCGATGCCTGCCGTCCGCACTGCCCTCCGATCCAGCGTCCGCTCCGCCGTCCGATGGATCGGCGTCGTGCGAGCGCGCCTGTCCGTCCGATCAATCCGTCGGGCCGGCGTGGTCCGTCCGATATGGGGACCTGGCACGGGCCGTCCGATTTGGCCACGCGATCGTGCGCCCCTGCCTGTCCGATTGGAGGGTAGAAACGTACGCGCGGACAGCGGCCGTCGGATGAGAATGTCCGCACGCACGCCGTCCGATGGATCTGGTACGGTCCGATCGAGGCCGTCTGATCGGGCTGGCGTCCGCTGTACGCTTCGTCCGCCCTAGGCGGACAGTATAAATGGCGGACGGCTTTCTTCGTCCGCTCAGAGACGCAGTGGGCATGGTGAACGTCCGCGTGCACCTGCATCGACTCTGTCACGTGTTTTTGAGTCACTGCGTCACGCTGTACGCACGTTTGACTTTATTCCAGGACGTCTGCACCACGTTGCGCTTCTACTTTCCACGCGGTTTCTTGTCGTTGCTTTAACTTCCCACGATGTTCCAGCGAAGCAGCAGTAGTAGGAGATCTTCACAAGGGACTCCTCAAGTTATAAACTGGGATCAAGTCAATGACCCCAATTGTGTTGCGGAGCCGGGATGGGACACGGAGCCGGCGAGAACGTGGAGTTTAAAAATATGCAAAGAGTACGTGAAGATGACGCATTTAGCCAAGATTTGGCCACGAGCTCAAATGCTAGTGTCTGGCCCTCGTTGGGAAGGCCCAACTACGACGTGCCAAAGCAACCATTTTCGACAACGATATTGGGAGGTGCACGATTTCGTTGGGTTGCCTAATTCCAAACCAACCATCATAAAATATGGCCTAATGTCAATGGTTTGGGCTGAGATTGTACTGCACAAGGATGTGGATTGGAGTACGGAGAATGGAAAAAACGTTGAACGTTTGAATCGTTCACAAAACTTTATTGCCACCAATTGGACTGGACTGAATGATTGACTGCCGCAATGGTCTAATCGTACAACGCATGCGACAAACGTTGTTGTTCCTGATGACGGCACCTCGCAATGGGAAGTACGTCCACGCAATACATATCGGGAACGCGACGTTGAGAACTATTTCGTGACGTTTGGAACTACTCCTCAACATGACTATGAAAATCATCATGGAACTTCAGATCCAGTAGGCAGGGGATATCAAAGGGGAGCTAGCCATGGCTACGATGATAATGCATACGCGGTATACAATGATGAACGGGTTCCATATCCGGACATATACAGTACTCCACGAGCATATTCTCCCGAGAAGACCCACGACGATTTTGGACATCATGGGTTTCAAAGCCATACTCCTATTTATTCTGGCCCTGGCGAAAGCTCAAGAAGCGGTGCACCCGTGAGTTTTGGTAGGGATATGTATAGTGCTGCAGACGGCCCCCCTGACGGATATGCTTCTGGGCCATTGAGTCAGTACCATTGAGATGATGAGTATGAAAGAGATCTTCAAGAAGCAATAAGACGGAGCGAAGAAGAAGAGAATGAAAGGCGGCTGATAGAGCAACGCTTTTATGAGCAACAGTGGGACGCGGAACGTGGAACATTTTGGGAACATCGGAAATATTAGGCGGATTTAACAGGACTATCCATGCTCAAGTGGAAGTTGAAACCTAGCCTAGACCGTAGAATCCAATGTCTTCAATTTTTCTTTGTATAGACCAAGACATGTCCTTAGTTTGAAATTTGTTTGGATGCTACAAACTTTGGATATATTGTAGGCTGCTAGCGCTAATGCTCTAGGCTTATAAAGTATGTATGGCTCATTGTGTGAACATTATTGGCATAAATATTTATATATATAAATATATAATCTAATCGCGAAGAGTGAACTAGTCATGAGTACATAACCCACCATTATTTCCATTAACAAGAGATCAAGTTCATGACTTACAAAAAGATATATAAATTGGTTTGGTGTCGCCTTGACTTTTATTGCAGACGTTACATACCTGATTGAAAACAATATGAGTTTAGTTCACATGCAATGAAGGGGCTAGAAGCTTATCTTAGAACTTGGTTGTGCACAACACAGTTGACTTTCGAAGAAGGACTCCTGTAAACTGAGGATTTTACGAATGGCATTTTGAAGTTAAAATGGTGTATTTAACGATCTTTAAACGAAGCCAAAAGAAGTGGAATGAATGGAAGAAATATTCAATGTGCAAAGTAAAAAGGTTTCATTTTAATGATCAAGGTTATGAAAACATATTCAGGAAAATAGAATCAGTTGTATGGATTATAAGTGCCAGAAAATATCTAAAGGAAGTATGAAATGTTAGAAGAAAATCAGGCTACCAATCTGTAGCAGAACGGAGTGGGAAATGAGAATTCCGTTGCGCAGTCCGTTTCTAACGGAGCAGATCAGTTGACGGTAAGGGATTTGTGTAACGGAAGATAGTCCGTTAGTGGACGTGGGTAACGGAGATCAACGAAAATCTGTTTGCTGTCCGTTGGCAAATTGGATGTCTGTTAGTTGATGAGGAGTAACGGAGCAGTGTCCGTTATAACGGACAGGAGAACGGAGGGAGCGTGGTCAAGCCGTTGAGAGCAAGCAGCTTCCGTTGATAACGGAAGACGAATTCCGTTATAGCAGTTCCGTTTCAGTCTCAGTTTCTAGTTCCGTTGGTAAAATCCGTTGTGTGTAGTTCCGTTGCGTTGGAAATTGCGGTTGGAGTTTCCGTTGTGCAGAATCCGTTTTGGGTGAATTTCAGTTATGTAATTTCCGTTGCAATTTCAGAACGGAGTTAGTTCCCGTTTTAGGTCAATCAATTGATTATTTTCAAGGAGTATATAGTGGAGATTAAAAAGTTATTTTTAGAGGAGATTTGGAAAGATGTGGCTTTTGAGTCAGAAGTATAAGAGAGTTGAAGTTGAACTTTATTGTTGCCAAACCATCCACAAGAGATTGGTGAGCCGGGGAAGCATAAAAGCATCCTCTTTAGTTTAGTTTTTATTGTATTTTATGATAACAACTGAAGTGTAAATTGATATGTAAGTGATTGGAAATATAACAAGATGATAATTGAAAGGTGATGTTGTGTGTGTGTAAAATTTGTATGAGAAATTGTGATAACATTGTATGAAGTGAATTAGAGGATAAAGAGGAAGAGAGAGATTGAAGTGAGGGATTAATTGAATTGAAGTGAAATTAAATTGAGTTATAACTTAAATTAGGTTTGAGAGAAAGACATCATCAAAGTTATTAATATTCAATTAAAATAAAACCGAATTAATAAGGAAGTAATTGATTGAATAATGGGAAGAGTGATGTAAAAACTAGAAGTGTATGGAAATTAAGAAGAGAAGCGATTCATACAGATTTCTTGTGTGATTTCATTTGATTATTTTAGTGACATGCAAGTGATTGTGACCGTAACTTTTACTCATTAGCGTTTGAATCTCCTGTGGTTCGATCCTGAACTATACTGTGCTTTTAACAATCACATACAACGACAGATTACAACTCCCATCACATTCTCATTTCCTACTCCTTTTATAATTACCTTGTGCAAGGAAAACCTCCTTCACGAATGAAGTTATTCATGAAAAACATCTTGTCTCACTATCTTGAGAAGTCCATGGCGGCGAACAAACCACCAAAAGTGCACTTTATTGAACCCCTCTTTATGTTAGGTCCTTGCTACACACTTTCCACTTGAATTAAGTGGCTTCTTGTATTTACTTTTGGCCGAGTACTTTCTTTGAACCGTCTTCATCATCGAACAACCTCATGAGCTTCTGTGCTTCAAGAGCAGTTCGGCAACATCAGATCTCACAGAAACGCAATCGTGAAGATCGTAATGAACACCTTTGAAGTGCATACTCTCGCAACTTGAGATCCAGCCAGTCTAAACCCTAAACTTTAGTCCCGATTGAAACACTTGAGATGATATTGCCTATTTGCCCCCTGCTTTGTGGATGCATGCTTTGTTTTTTCTAGAAAAAGATGAGCATGCAATTTATCAAGTCACTCATAAGCAAGATAAACACACGTAGTTTGCAAAGAGGTAAACTAGTCTCCCACACACTCACCTTCCAAAGGCTCTACTAGAAAAATATGAGCATTCTAGGGTTTCTAAGGCTTTTGTAGCATGCGGCGTTAAGATGAGGTGATAACCAAACTCCAAGAGCCATGCCGCAAGATTGACACTTGAATACCTTCCTCATAGAGTTCATCCAAGTCTTAGTGGTGCCTAGTCCTCCCTTATGCGCTATGATTGTATCATAGTACTACATTCTAATCTGACTTTAGACACCGTGTCCCGTGACATCCTAAACCCTACTAGTGTTAGTATCATATTGAGAATTTGGAACGATACATAGAACATTGCCCTATGTAGTCAAAGGGTGTAGTACTATAGTAGGGTGTCGTACTATAGGACTATCATGGTGCATGAGGGAGGACTAGGCACCACTAAGGCTTGGATGAAGTCTACGAGGAAGGTATTCAAGTGTCGATCTTGCGGCATGGCACTTGGAATGAGGTTGTCACCTCATCTTGATGCCTCATGCTACGAAAGGCTTAGAAACCACAGAGTATTCATCTTTTTGTAGTTGGGCCTCTGGAAAGTGACTGGGTGAGTGTGTGAGGGACTAGCTCGGTTCTAGGGAGTACAGACCTTTTCAAAGGCGGAAAGGCGTCGACAAAGCAGGGGCAACTGGGCAATACCCTCTCCTACGTTTCAATCGAGATTAGAGTTGACGTTAGGCAAAGTGGATCTCAAGCTACGATAGCATGCACTTCAAAGGTGTGCGTTCTGATCTTCACGATTGTGTTTTTGTGAGATCTGGTATTGCTGAACAGCACTTAAGCACAGAAGCTCGTGAGGTTGTTTGATGATGAAGAGGGTTTGAAGAAAGTGCTGGGCCAAAGGTATGTATGGGAAGCCATATGATTCAAGTGGGGAGTATGTAACGTGGAACTAAAATGAAGAAGGGTTGAAGAATGTGCACTTTTGGTAGTTCGATTGTCCTATTGAACTTCTTACTATAGCGAAGCAAGATTTTTTTTCAGAAATAACCCTATTCGTGATGGACGTTTTCATTGTACAAGGTAGTTATGGAAGGGGAGGAAATGAGAATGCGGTGGGAGTCCTTCTTGGAAAGGCCTTTATGCTATGCACCACCAAGTCATAGGATCAGCTCAGACCCTCCAAATTGCATTAAGGATAAAGTGAACTCATTTTGTAATCAACCATGTATAGAAGGTCCGATAAAAAAATGGAGAGAACACCAACGAAATTGATATATCTTTTAATGAGATAGGAACTTAATCAATGACCAATGGAAATAACGCTTGATTAGCAATCATAGATCTTACCGTATAGATAGAATCTACAAATAAAAATGTATAACTTTTATTCATACATCAAGTTCCAAATATTCGTGTTAGTTGCATTTTATAATGCATCTTTGCGAAACTGTGTAAACTGGACATAGGTGAGGACTTCTAGGGGTTAACCAACAAGACCGTGGGATTTGATGATCATGCACATAACATGATATTCATTACTTTGAGAGATCAGGGACCTCTCAAAATAAACATGTCGATTTAGGTTGATTTAGGTGCCCGTGATTGAAAGTAGCAATTTTCATTAAAATGAGAGTAAGAATGCTTATTAATTGAGACTATTTAGGTCGAATCGACCTAAATCGATTGAAAAGACAAACTTCATTTGACTTTTTAGATCGAATCGAGCTAAATAGTCACAATTTTGTTTGTCTTTTCAATCTATTTAGGTCGATTCAACCTAAACAGTTTCAATTTGAAAAGTTTTCTTGCTCTCATTTTAATGGAAATTGTTGTTTTCCACCAATTTTTCTTCATTGTCAATTTTGTTTCATGCTCTTCTATCTCTCAAATTCAGAAAATTCTCTCAATATAATGAATATGAGGTTACATTGGATATTTGATAGTATTCTAAAACAAAGATAATTTGGTTAATGTGTCGGGTCTGGTCTGCCGTCCGATCTGCAGGCCGTCCAATTTGGCGGACTGCGCGACCCGTCCGATCGTCGACAGCCGGTCAATCGGACGACGTGTGTCCGATCGGTTGGCGGACGGCGCGGGCCGTCCGATCGGGTGTCCGACCTAATCGGACAGCACGTCCGCCTATAAAGCTGTTCGACCAGAGCGGACGGCTCACTTTTTCCTCCCTACTCACATTATTGTGAGAGTAGTTACGGGTTGTTGTTGGCAGGGTTATCCCATCCTCTGGCTCGTCACTCGGGGAGGAAGAAGTCAGCGTTGCAGGGGGGTATATTTTGCCAATTTTTTAAACAATTCCGGAGCTCCGTCACCATGCCGAAGGGAAAAATGCATAAGATAGGTAAGACGACTGGTAGTTCCTCTTTCTCAACAGGAGCTTGGTAGTGGACTACCAAGGTCTGGTAGAGGTAATTTCAGAAGGAATACAGAAAATAGAGACAATGAAACTCTACTCGGTAGTAGATTTGGGACTACCGACCTCACCTCGGTAGTAGATCAGCGACTACCGGTAACAGATCAGGGACTACCTACCTTACCTCGGTAGCAGATCAGGGACTACCTACCTTACCTAGGTAGTAGATCAGGGACTACCGGTAACAGATCAGGGACTACCTACCTTACCTAGGTAGTAGATCAGGGACTACCTACCTCACCTTGGTAGTAGATTAGGGTCTACCGGTAACAGATCAGGGACTACCTACCTGACCTCGGTAGCAGATCAGGGACTACCTACCTGACCTCGGTAGCAGATCAGGGACTACCTACCTCACCTAGGTAGTAGATCAGGGACTACCTACCTCACCTTGGTAGTAGATCTAGGACTTCTGAGCTACTCGGTAGTAGATCTGGGACTTCCAAACTCACCTCGGTAGTAGTTCTAGGACCTCCGACTCTACTTAATAGTAGATCTGGGACTTCCGGACTCTACTCGATAGTAAATCTAGGACTTCCGGACTCTACTCGGTAGTAGATCTGAGATCTCAGCATAGCTCTAAGGTGAGAAAGGAAGGTAAAGGAGAAAGGTTTCTAATCATAAATGCAGCAGCAAGAAGACAGAAGAGAGCTGAAAGTAGAGAAGAACCCTGCAAGATACACAAGGAAACAAAATAACACAATAGGAAATGAGGATGGGAAAAACAACGCTTGCCAAGAGGTTTGGCTCTACTGCTTTTATACATGTACAACCCGATCTGACTTGTAACGGTCAGATCGGTCAAAAAGCCGTTTTAGATCTACTTTCAGAGGTAATTTGGGAAATTACCTACCTAGTAAAAAAGGACCTCGGTAGTACTGCCGGTAGGTAACTATTTTACCGTTAACAACGACGGAACAAAAATCTCTTGAAGATAGCCTTACATGCCGTCGAAAGCGTGTAAGAAGTTTCTCTAGCAGTTCATGGTGGATTTGTACCGAAACAACACGCTTATGGCGTTGGAGAGTAAGTTTGTTGAGTACAAAGAGCAGAGTGTGCAAAAATTTCAAGACGACATGGCGAAGAATATGTTGCAGGCTCTTCGGGATGAAATTTGGTACCGGGAGATGGAAAAGCGTGATTTCTCAATGTGGTTGGGGTGGAGAGTGAAAGATTCTTTGTGGAATATCGAGGGAGTATTAACCAAGTATGGGAAGGACCACGAGCTGCTTCAGGACAATACGTATATTGAGGAAGTGATGAAGAAAGCAGACAGCTTTGTGAAGTTGATGAAACCATGGAGCTTTGGATGCCAGCGCAATCAAAATATCGGTTGGTGGAGACACGTTGCTGGTGGACCCGAGGAGTTAATGAAGAATAAGTTGGTCCACGCATTGCCTGCTACGGCCAATGTCATTGAAGTGGAGCACAGATCACTCAAGGGTGCATATGCTACGGTGAAGAGGGTTCGAATTGAAGGAGCCCCAGGGTTTGAACCTTATTAGGAGTTTGCGGCGAAGCTTTCTAAATAGTGGAAGACAAGACCGGATCTTGCAAAATTGGAACACCAAAATGAAACGATGGCCGTTCGAATTGACCATCCTGGTGTTATACGGTATGTGGCTGTTAATCCTTCGAAATACGAGGGTTATGCATATTGGTGGAATGGTAGGACATTGCGACAGATGCTGAATTTAGACAACACGTACGGAGACGATATCTACGCGCGTACGTTGCATACAACTATGTCAGCAGACGATGTCGTCAAAGCAAGTTACCTGAGGCGGTTCCGTAAAAAAAGAACGGAGTTGGCGTGGGCATTGGTGATTATCATGATGGAGGTACACATGACCGACAACCTGCACAATGATTTATCTCCCGATAATATCCTTTTTCATTTCCCTGCGGACGAGACGTGTGTATACATCGGGATATGTGACTGGGGCATGTTATCCTTTTCGAGTGAGCCAATGAAGTCACTGTATGGGTTCAACAGTACAAAGGAAATGGAGAAGGATCTTGCAGATCGATACTGGGTGGATACTACGATTGCTTATGTATGTAAGCCAGATGCAGATGTGGAGATATGCCCACTAGTGACGAAGGCAACTGAGGCATATGGAGTTGCAAAACTTGCGTTGCGTATCAACAAGGGCAACATGTCGGAGGATTACTGGAAGTTGCAGACGCCTGGAGAAACTTCAGTTGTTTATAGACAACAGGAGTTGGCAGATGTGTTTGAGAGCTATTTGAATCGATTGTGCAGCCCGAATCGAGAAAATATTGGAGGTTTTACTCATTTAGTGACACGTTTTAGGATTACGTACCATTGGCCAGTACCGTACGAGCATTTTAGACATGTGTATTAGGCAAAACATAGTGATACAGTTCTCCTTGATTTAGAGTAGTAGTAACGGTATTGAATTGTTCTATGGCTATTGTTGTGTGCTTATGTATAGAACACGTGGACTTTTGTCCGACTATCAGTAAAATATTTTCCTTGTTGACATTTACGGAAAAAATAATTCCATATGTTTTATTGTTGTTGGGATTTTGCTATCTCTATATTCATTGATATTTGTAGGTTTTGCAGCCATCAGTCCCGAGACTCCAATTTGGAATTTCTTTGCACACATGGGTACCTAACGTTATTAGAATTTAGAAACACCCTCGATTTTCTTTAATATTTTGGAAAATAGTTCTTCCATGTGTTATTGGAATTTTGCTAACTATGGTTTTTGACTAGGATTTGCAATCGGTGGATTTGTGTTCACCGTTGGGATTGGAGAATAGACTTAATTTGAAGATTTTCCACCGTTGACAAATTTGAATGTTGAGTGTCCAAAATACAAAAGTATTTCTAAAGATGCTCGTATCATAGGTCTCTTTTAATTTCTTCACTTTCAGGTTTTTACTCCTTGTAAATATAACTTTGCCGTAAACCTTAAATATAAGTTTTGATAAACCCTTTGACAAAAATATATTTAACCCTTTAGCGCGCCGGTGTCCAGATTCTGGACGCCGGATGAATTTCAGCAGCTCAATTTCTGTGGTACCGGATGTTTTTCATCCATTTTTATTTTTTTTCATTCTTGTGCTAGTTGAATACCATTTGTACGGTATGGATCTTCTAAATAAGATAATGTGAATTTTTGAATATTTACAAAAGTGATTAATGCCAAGTTTCAAACTTTCAATCTTAGTTCAAAAAAAAAGACCTTAAATATGATTTTCCATAGTAAGTAGAATAAAATAATGGAAACCATACCGTCTTGTAGTGCATGTCATACTAATTTCATTACAATATTTTAAAATGTTTTTGTGTTAATTTTGGATTTTAAATTGAATTTCAAGAGAAAACCTTGCAAAATTACTTTAAAAATATTAATAATAAATATGATGAATCCAACCGTACGGATGTTATCTGCACATTCACATTTACAACTTTGTTTTGTACATTAACTCCATTTTCGTTTTTCATCAACCATTTTATAACAAATCTTTGAAAACAGTGTTGAATCGGGACGTTAAAGGGTTAATTTGAATTTTTCCCTTGTTTGAATAATAAAATCTGTAAATATTCAAATCATGTTGAAAACTGTGATCGGATGTCCACTGCACCGTCCGATCGGGCACGTTCTCAGTCGTCCAATCGCGCCGTCCTGCCGTCCGACCCAATCGTCCGTCCGATCCCGCCGTCCGCCATTCTAATCCCACTCGCCCGTCCGATTGGGCACATTCTCAATCGTCCGATCGTGCAGCCGCTCGCCCGTCTGATCGAGCACCAAATCCCTCGTCCGACCCATTGATGGAGACACCAAATTCATAGATTTCTTTGATTTCAGTGAATTATAATTAGCCCAGCACGAGGATGGGACTAAAGATCTCGTAGATTGCGTCGTACACCTTAAACAACCGTCCGCCGTCCGTAGAAACATTGCAACGGGGCGGTCGACCTCGCCGTCGGACATGGGCGTCCGACCTGTCCGCCGTCCGATCTGTCCGCCGTCCGACCTGCCCGCTGTCCGATCTACCCTAAACCGCCGTCCGACCTGTCCAGTCGTCCGATCGCGCCGTCCGCTGATGTAAAACCCCCGTCGGCTGTGGTAAAACCGCCGTCCGTTGTGGATTTTTCAAAGTCACCGGACGCTGGGATGGGAACGTCTACGTCCAGCGGACGTCCGGACGCGAACGTCCGCATCCCAGCGTCCGAACAACCCTGGCTACTCGCGAGGGATGGGACGTGGGGAGAAATGAGCAGGCGCGTGGGGCCGGTGCGACGTGGCAAGACCGAGCTCCAGGCTTTTTCGAAGGCAATACCGAAATTGGAAGCAACGGTGAGCAGATGGCAGCGGCGGCTCTGGGAGTTGCAAATGAAGAGACGGCGGTCTATGAGGCAGGGATGGGCTATCAGCCAGCTAGGCGCGGCATGGGCAGTGGGGAGCCAGCTAGGCGCGGGGGGCGCGCCAGCGTCAGACGGGGACGTGGGGAAGCAGTTTCCATGGGGGCCGAGATGCAAGGCCAAGATTCGCGGGGAGCTGAGATTCAAGGCGAGGGGAGGACAGCTGCAAGCAGACAGCAGCCAGCGCGTGGGCATGGAAGGGGCCGTGGGCGCCGCGGCTTTGCCATGGGAGCAAATGGGGATTGCACGGAGGGAGGGCCCACGAGAGCTAATGGGCATCGGCAAGGAGCAGTTCGTGGGGCTCGTGGGAGAGGGCGAGGTCGCAGACAGGGTGAATTCTAAGAGAATGCTTGGACTCAAGCAGATCGATTTTACATTCATCCTCCAATTTCCTTTTCAGGTCAGTGTTTTTCGAGACATTCCATTACCAATGCAACTCTTCCAAAGTTTTTTCACCCTTCGCATACTTGAAAAAATTTGTAAAGAGTCCAACCGGTATGGTGCAACTCTAAATGTTAGAGGGAATCCTCGAGGGGGCGTTGAATGGTGGAAATAGGAAGTCAATGAAATGCATCATTTATCTAGTTCTAGAAAAAGGGCTCAAATATGGACTGTCTAATTCTGGACAGAAACCCCAAATAAGACGGGCGACTCTGGCTGAATTTTGGACCACGGGGGGATTCCAGTCAGATCCTATCGGAGGATCCCCCGATAGAACATGAGAACTTGGATGATTTCTAAAATCAACAAGAGATCCCCCGATAGAACGCCTTCCCTGACGGGAGAACATGGATGATTTCTAACTTCGGGAGAGTCGGGACCCTTGTAAGCTGAAATCAACAGGAGATCCCTCGATAGAACGCCTTCCCTGATGGGAGAACTTGGATGACTTCGAACTTCGGCAGAGTCGAGACCCCTGTAAGCTGAAATCAACAAGAGATCCCCCGATAGAACGCCTTCCCTGCGGGAGAACTTGGATGATTGAGAGAATACTTCGGGAGAATCAAGACCCCTGTAAGCTGAAATCAACAGGGGATCCCCCGATAGAACGCCATCTACCAGAGGCATCTCCCAGAACATGGTTAATACCCCAAGCTCTGACGATACAGGCTAAGCCAACTAATCAAAACATCAAGTACAGCCAGTACAACTAAGTGATGAGGCTTCCAATCGAATCCACATTCAGTCTATCATGTGCAATTTGATTCCACAAGGAGTGACTCTGACTACTGAGCTAAAACTAAACTGAGGAAGAATTCAATTAAAACTTACACTCAAGCACCATCTTATCGAGGGATCCTCCGATAGAAGTAGCCCGGAGGTAGATAAAATATATGGAACAATCTTTTATTACACAGAGTGAATCATACAATGTACAACGCTGCACTCAAGGCTGCATCAACCATTCTTCACATCATGTACAGGGAGTCCAACTAAATGATCAGACCTAATGCAAACTCGCTTAATGTGCCACGGCTTTAAGAACTTCCGCTTGAATTTTCCATCGAACTCATTCTCCTCAAGAAATCTTCTCACTGAGCTATATCTTCGAAGGTCAAAGATGAAAGGAAGTAATGCGGTGCAGATATTGGGGATAACATTACGTGGATTGGGTAGCGACCTCTCCCCCATCCATGAAATAGGAAAGTAACATGCGAAGTCACCATTATATACATTCCTGTGCCTACAATCGTCTACCATGAGAACTTTATCTGGTAAACAGTACTCCTTTGCATTTCGTTAGCGTAGGAGATCATTGAGCTTCTTAAAGCAATACGGATAGCTCCCCGGTTGCCCACACTTGTTCCTTCCATTTACAAATAACAATTGCCTCCTCATGTCTTCAAGTAGTATATATTGCATGACCTTTCTTAGACGGATTGGAAGCATGCAAGACCAAATTCGAACATGGAAGTATTGAAACAAAAGACGAAAGAATTGTATTAGCCCAGGTCGAACTTTAATGTTGTTCGGATTAAAAGGGGGTGGCGTGAACTTGTCGTATTCCTCATAACATAGCAATCCATTCACTGATAGAACGATCACCATCTTCACGTTACTGCCCACATCCTCCTTGACCTCATCCACCGCATTGTCCTTGAGCTTTCCCACCAAGTGCTGCATAATGAAAAACAACACTACACACATCAACGGGGGATCCTCCGATAGGAACCAATAAACACATCCAACAACAAATAAAGAAAAAAGCTACAAAGTAAGAAATGTGTCGTAAACATATAATTAAAGGAGTATCCGGGAAGGAAGTTTATGCACGGATACTGTGAATTTGTGATGTTCAGTAACATCGGTAACAATCTAGAATGCTTAAGTTTCCATTCGCCAATGAATGTGTTCGGGCTAAATAATGTGTTGTCCTTCCCCATGGAACGCTGACAAGGGATCCCCCGAAAGGAACCAATGACCCACATTACATCTAAATACAAATCATTCACTTAGTTACAAGGCTACAAACAATCAAATCTGTCATCAGTAGTTAACATTCCTGGAAGGGAGTATCCCGGATGAGGGTGTCTATGAACAATGATTGTAATGTATGTTCAACCTAAGATGCTATCCCAATGAGGACGTGATTGTAGTAATGTGCTGTCTTCCCTAACGGGGGATCCTCCGATAGGGACCAATGACCCATATCACATCAACCAACACGTGAATTATAAGGCTAGAAATTACCCGAAACGAAGACAATGAGCAGTGATTGTAATGTATGTTCAACCTAAGATGCAATCCAATTAAAGATGTGATGGGAGTAAGTGAGTAACGTGCTGTCTTCCCCCATGGGACTCTAACGAGGGATCCTCCGATATGAACCAATGACCAATATCACATCAAACAACACATCAATTCTAAGGCTAGAAACAAACAAAATAATGTGTCATGAAAAGTAAAATCTGCTTGAAAAGAGTATCCCGGAAGGAAGTCTATGGGCATTGTTTGTAATGTGCGTTCCCCCCCCCCCCCCCCCCATATGGGATTCTAACGGGGGATCCTCCGATAGCAACCAATGAACCATATCACAAGTCATCAAAAAAAACATAAATTTGGTAGCTATAAACAAACAAATGTGTCATGAAAAGTAAAATCTTCTAGGACAGAGTATCCCGGAAGGAAGTCTATGCACAGTTATTTGTGATATTCCTGAAAATTTAAACTAACCTAAGATGCTATCCCTCCAAGGATGTGTTGGGCTAACGGGCTGTCCTTTCCTATGGGACTCTGACCGCCGGGCAGGGGGTTGGCTTCCACATAGGTTGGCACAACCTGGGCAGACGAGAAGAGGCCTTCCAGCCAAGGCTTTAGGACGGTATTAAGGAACTTGTCCTGAACGTCTCCAGACCACGTGGAAGGGTGAATGGCTTGGAATTCAGAATTCAAAAGATTTTTCTCTGGGCTGTCATCAATAAGTAGGATATAGTCCGTGCTCTCTAGTCCAGATTGCCTTGCGACCTTCTGAACATCCTTCAAGAAGTATGGCTTATGTGGATTGCTCTGACGTTTCGCCGATGAAACTGTACACGCTTCTTGACTCATTACATGAATTTTACCCCTCTCTAATCTAGTATTCCAGATAAGGTGTTTTACCATGTAATCAACTTCTTCGTTTGTGCCGCACTCCAAATTGTGATAGAGTGAACAATCTCATGCAGCCAGTTTAAGAACTCTATATAGCCAGGCCTGTATTCGGTTTCCTCTTTCCAAACCCTGCGAACTAATAGGCCATTCAAATCAAGCACAACTGAGTACGTAGGATGTACCTTTTGACTCCGCAATGTCCGCGTATTAGGAACGGCCGTCTTCGCCGTCACTGCGAAAAACCAGTGCACATGAGTTAGGACTACGCTAGGTAATTATGGGACCCATCCCGCAAACTCCGTGGATGGCTTGTAGAGTAAAAATTCCGTATCGGGGGATCCCCCGATAGAGCATTGTACAATGGGTTCTGCATATTCATTGAACAGATGGACTCACATACGATGAGACATTCCGTATTAGACATAAAGAAAGAGAATGACTACGTCTGATGAATTTCTTAAAATTAAACAGTCATATGAACTGTCAATGGTGTCTTCAAACCACATCAACAGTTCGGGTACAGATTGGCTCACTAGTCACTACCCACTATAACACTATTGACTAGTACCTTTTTTTGGACTCAATGCATGGAGATCAGTAGCCGCATCCTCAATAATGGCCTCCATGTCTTTACCGTAGTTTGGGACACCGACTTGCACGGCTTGACTTGGTGAAGCCTGTGTCGATAAGTGAACCTGTGGAGTGGGGACAACATCTGGCGTAAGAGCTGCCAATGCCGTCATCGCCTCGCTTACGTTGGAGTCCTCCGCATCGTCACGAGGAAACTCATATCCACCAGAGAGACTGACGCACTCTAGTGGTTCCTGTGATTGGGGTGTTGCACATGCCACAAATCGCGCAGTCTTCATAACCCTGTTGCCACCCTCGGTCCGGAACACTCGAGTCACCACACTTCTACCACCTTGGACTACAGTAGGTCCAACAGAATTGAAGTCAAGAAGTGATGGGCGAGCCTTCCTTACACTGGCTAATATGCCAGCTGCGTTCTACCTGTTCCTAAGATCATCGGAGGCCTCATTCAGATACTCAGGCTGCTGCTCCATAAACCCTCATCCCTGCATCTGTGAGTAGGAACATTCATCGGTCAATTGAGGAATCCACCTTGGATTTATAAATGGGATGTTACTCCTCTTTGACATCGGGAAATACTCCTTTGATCGGAGGAACCGTGGATCCTTGGAGACATACTGGTTGTTGGATACTTCTGTCCCCTGAAAGGACCACAGACTAGAGGATTCAAGATATCATCCAAAGCATTAGGCATCGCATCTTATTGGGGGATCCCCCGATAGAACACATTAACTGCATCCTAGAGTATACTTTTGTCAATGCAATATTAAACGTTTACTTAGGGAAGACAATGACAGAATTATTAGAGTTCTCTTATCTTGTTCGCAAGTAAACTTAACTAATTTACATGCATTATTTACACTGTAGTGTTCGAAAGATTCATTTACTGTACATGCTGCCTACATATCAGTATTGGACGCCTGCATGATGGGGAAAACATGCATGTGCATCACACAACAGACCTGTCCACCCGCAATTTACAAGTCACGCCTAAATGTATCGGTAACTGCTAGTTCTGACCTACCTTGCCCTCATAATCATGACCAGGACCCGTGTAATCCTTTGTGCCCATGCCATCATCGGAGGATCCTTCGATAGAGCTCACGCCACCCTCCTTGTCCAGTCATGTGCCCATGATCGGATCCTGGCATTCAGTTTGCCCTTCGTTTGGGTCTGCCTCGAGGTCCTCATCCTGCGGACCCCCAACCTGCGCAGCCTCATCCTGCTCACGCTCATCTTGCGCACCCTCAGCTTGCACATCCCCACCTTGCACAACCCCATCCTGCCCACCCTCACCCTGCCCACCCTCATCCTGCCCTTCATTTGGTTCTGCCTCAAGGTCCTCATCCTGCGCACCCCAATCTTGCCCACCCTCACCCTGCCCACCCTCACCCTGCCCACCCTCATCCTGCCCTTCATTTGGTTCTGCCTCGAGGTCCTCATCCTGCGCACCCCCAACCTGCGCACCCTCATCCTGCTCACGCTCATCGTGCACACCCCCAACCTGCGCAGCCACATCCTGCCCACCCTCATCTTGCCCACGCTCATCCTGCCCACCACTGCTGACACATACATTGGGCCCCTCGTCTAGTTGCCTATCAAGATCGGCAATCTGCGCAGCGAATTTCAAATCGGTATCAAGTGAGCTACGATGTCCCCTTAATATGTCATCGCCCTCACCCTCACCCCCACCCGTGATGTGCTGATCTCCTCCTGTGTCAGCTCCCACGACATCACCCTCAACCTCATCTTCGCAGCCGATCGGCGGTATGGCATCAAGATCAATCAACTCGACATCTACAGTCTCATCACTCGTCGGCTTCCGCTTGTTCTTCGATTTCGTCTTCTTCTTCTTAGTCTCAGGCCCAGCCTCAGGAGCCTGAGCCTCAGTCCCAGGGTTCGACTTCGTCTTCTGCTTCTTAGGCTCAAGCCCAGCCTCAGAAGCCTGAGCCTCAGTCCCACGGTTCGACTTCGTCTTCTGCTTCTTAGGCTCAGGCCCAACCTCAGAAGCCTGAGCCTCAGTCCTAGGGTTTGACTTCGTCTTCTTCTTCTTAGGCTCAGGCCCAGCCTCAGAAGCCTGAGCCTCAGTCCCAGGGTTCGACTTCTTCTTCGTCTTAGTCCCAGTCTCAGCTTCAGGAGCTTGAGCCTCAGCCCCAGGGTTCGACTTCGTCTTCTTTTCACGCGGTGCGTCAACCCCAGTCCCAGAATCCGCCCCACTCGCACGATCCGCTCTTGCTTTCTGTTGCACTCTACGCACTCCTTCAACCCCAGACGGAGGACCATCTGTCGACTGCTTCTTTGTGCTCTCCTTAGCAGAATCCATCTGGGGAACAACTGCTGGCATCTCTTTCGTTGAAGGCTTCTCAGCGGCCCCAACATCACGTTGAATTGAAGAACCTGGCACGTTCTAAAGCTCTTCTTCAGCTGAAGACGCAGGGATATTATCCTTCTACTTTTTGAGCTGTTTAGGGGGACCGTAAACAACTCCAGCGAAGGACAAAGTCTTCTTTGCTGAAACTTGAGCGAATGACCCCGCTACTGCGTTGAGCTCTTCTATATCCTCATCCGTATCCGAATCGTTGCTATCTGGTTCGTCCGTATCATCAGGAACACTGTCGACGTCTCGGCTAGCCCATATGAGCTCAGCACTCTTCTTGGCTGATTGAACTAGTCCTTCATCTTCCACCACCTCCAGCACTTTGGATCCCCGAGTCTGTCACAGGCAATAAACCAGTTAAATAATGTCGTAGTAAAAATCAAAGAAGGCATGGCGACATCCTATCGGGGGATCCTCCGATAACAACATCCTATCGGGGGATCCTCCGATAGCAACATCCTATCGGGGGATCCTTTGATAGGATCAACCCATCACAATGACTCCGTAGTGAGTAAGAACTAAATTGAAACAAATGGGCACCATCTGATGTAATGAGCGAATTCATCTATAACAAAACTGGACGGATAAGAGGGGGATCAAACGTACCAACCCAAGATGTGTGAATGTGGGACCTCCACCGATGTTTACGAGGACTGTTGTATCATTGAAGACAAATCCCAAAGCGAGCGCTATGGCCTCTATGTTCAAATCGGCCTTCTCTGGGTCAAGGAACTGACGGGGTGAATCTGGGAAGTCCTCGGCGTCAATTACATTCGGCAAAAGTGTTGGAACTCCGTCACCGAAGTAGTGCCTAAATCTTGCCCATTGTGTCCGATCACTCTCTTGCCCGAACAAGAACATTATATATAGTGGCGTCGTCTTGTGCATAGCAGTATCGCATAATTTGTCGTTGGCTGTACAGAGGTAGATGACGGACACAACGTCCCACACAAGTAACTTCCGATTCTGTGCTATCCATTTCAAGTATTCGTGGATAAACAGGAATCCCTGCTCGGCAACGATGAAAATTCCTGGGATATGGGCCATTCGAGAATCGCCCTCTCCGCTTTCCATGGACCTAAGCAGCATGGTCAAATACGCAGGTTCCACATCGATAGGCATCTGGCGCTCTCTGTCAATGAAGGGACAGACTAGAACAACTTTCCGCTCCTGCCCTCTCCATGCTTTTACATCCACATCATAGAGGACATCGCCAATGTTTCCTGTGCCCCTTCCCGAAACTTTGTGGAAGTAGTTCTCAGACAAGGCATCTGCACTACGCTGACTCGTCTCCACATTTGCTGTATTGCTTTCATGTGCATCCCAAAGAGAGTGTAGGAGCTGCGGGCAATGCTTTGGGTTACTGGACTTGTTAAGGTTTCGTCCTCGCATTTCGAAAAAGGTCTTTCCAGCATCAGTTTTACTGAGTCTGCCATGCCATAAACTAATCTCCGTTTCCGTGATATGGAGCCGCTGAGTAAGAGCGTCGTACTCAGCATCCGTATATGGGACGTAAGATTGTTCCTTGCTTGGGAGAGGATGATCGCCTTTCCAATACATCAGCTCGTTCTTGATCAGTCGGATCTCCTTCACGAGACCTGCTGCATCCTTTAAGCTGTCCATCGAAGGCGTCTGGCTCTTAGACTTAGAAGACTTTACAGAGATATGTTTGGACTTCACCCTCGCTGCAAAGTCAAGTATTTCGGAATCCCTCAATCCGTAAAGCGGCTGAAAATCAGACAAAGGAAGGGGACCAGCCTTCTTAGATGAACGTACGAGGGCATGATCACCTGAGGCTGCATTCGGCGTCGCCTCCCCAATACTTGTCTTAAGCGGAGGGTATTTGCCAAAACAATCCAGAAGATGGCCCTCCAACCAATCGTCCTAAATATGCACCCATACTTGAAAAGCCTGGTCGTTCGCGTGTAGCAAGGGGATCTTAGGAGCATCGGCGGTCTCGCCTATTCTTTTCACTTTCGACTCGGTCATTATCGACACCAACGCATCGACGAAACTCTGCAAGAGTATCATCCTTGTTAGTCAACTTTCAAAGGTTCTGTAGAATACAAACTTAAAAAATGAGCACGCGCTCCCTATCGGAGGATCCTCCGATACAGTCGGTATTCACACATGACTACTACAACTGTTGACTGCAACTATTCAATGACAACCGGGATCCGAATCATACCAGGTACTCTTTTGAATGTTTCTGCCCGTGCAATGCCGGCTGTGACGAGCCCATATCCTTCCATTTTCTGCGGGAGGTGCCTAGCTGCCCAAGGAATGTCGATTCTGTGCGGTTCCCGGCGATATCCTGATTCAGCACCCTCGACAAATGCATCAAGGTGTCGTGCTTCGACGGCGGTGCCCAAACAAGGGTAAATTTGAATTGGGCAGCTGCTTCCGCATCAGGCTTCGATAGACAACCCTCCGCTATGAGTCGCCTGTGAGCTTCCACATTATGCTGCCCTCCGATTATGTAGAAACAAGTCTCCGCCGTGATCTCGTTCCTCATGGGAGTCAACTCAAAAAAGGTGGCCGGTGGATAATCCTCTCTCTTCCCCTCCATGTTCATGGGCCTCCCTTTCAATGGTAGCAAATACAGGTGTTGCCTCCCCATCTGGAATGACGGCATAAGCCGCTTTTGTGCTAGTAATGCCTTCACCCTCTCTTCGATGAGTGATCTATATACAATTTTTGCCGGAGGTGCCCTGTACAGTTTAGCGATGTCGACTAGCATCTCTTTACCGGAGTCGGGATCTGATTGGAAAGGAATTCCACCAAAAATGTACACGGGGTTGAACTCTGCCTCGTACAGCCTTCTGATAGCTAGCTGTTTCTCCGTGCTCAGTGATTCTCGATTTGTCGATTTAAGGTGTACAGCATCACCTAACGTCAGAGGTCCTTCAGATTTCCGCCTCTTCTTCTTATCAGGCTCTTCTCCCGACTCGACGACATCTAATGGTGCACCCTTCACAGCTCTTGCCTTCCTTTTCTTTGGGGGCGTCTTGGGTGTTGGAGCACTAACCCGCACCAGCCTCGCGAGCTGGTCATCAATACCAGCCCTGTGCTTACTCAGAGTCATCCACATTCTATGCACAGTAGAAGCGTCAGGCTCCGACTTCAAAAGCACGAACCTCTTGTCGTCAACATCCTTGCACAATCGTCTAGACAATGTCTTTGATGGCATAAGAAGACCGTATGTGAGAGCCACATCGCCTGAGCCCTCTTTCACAAGAAGAAGGACCTTTGACGGATCCACAACCTCCATTTCCAGGACGTCGTTCCCATTGCTTGGGGTCATTGTAACACGCGCATTACTACCCAAATATTCAGCAACAAGGCAGATGTCCGGATGCTTGCCTTCCAATTCGTCCCAATGAAGTCCCCAGCTCAACGCGTCGTCGCATTCAAAAATTTCAGGAACAGGTTTGTTCTCATATTCTGCAGATGACTTAATATGGCAGTTGTATCGCGGACACCAATTGCTCACAATACAGTCCAATTGCACTGGGCTCTTGCCAATTGGGCGAACCGATCGCTGAACAGCTGGCTCCCTGGAACATCCAAGAGGATCGACAGGTCAGGCTCCCTGATGGATAACAATTAAGCTACACACTTCTGATCTATCTAACGGGGGATCCTCCGATAGGAACAATCCCCCCAGCACGTATGCCACCATGAATCCTATCGGGGGATCCCCCGTTAGAAAACGCCCTGTTTGCATAGCAAACGCGTTTGCTGCAGACATCTAACATCTCTATCGAGGGATCCCCCGATAGGAAAAATCCCCACAACAAATAGTGGGAATTGATCCTATCGGAGGATCCCCCGATAGAGGTGACAGGAGCGCATTCGCTGCATGCATCTACCCTGACTCTCTAACGGGGGATCCTCAGATAGTTAGGAACAATCCCCCCAGCACGTATGCCGATCCATCTTATTGGGGGATCCCCCGTTAGAACACGGCCTGTCTACTTAGTAAACGCATTCGCAGCAGACATCTAACACCTCTATCGAGGGATCCCCCGATAGGAAAAATCCCCACAACAAATAGTGGGAATTGGTCCTATCGGAGGATCCCCCAATAGAAGATGCGAAACCCACTCAAAGGTGACAGGAGCGCATTTGCTGCATACATCTACACTGTCTAACGGGGGATCCTCCGATAGTTAGGAACAATCCCCCCAGCATGTATGCCACCCTAAACCCTATCGGGGGATCCCCCGTTAGAAAACGCCCTGTCTGCATAGCAAACGCGTTCGCTGTAGACATCTAACATCTCTATCGAGGGATCCCCCGATAGGAAATTAAAATCCCTACAACACGTAGTGGGAATAGGTCCTATCGGAGGATCCCCCGATAGAAGACGCGAAACCCACTCAAAGGTGACAGGAGCGCATTCGCTGCATACATCTACCTTGTCTAACGAGGGATCCTCCGATAGGAACGATCCCCCAAACACCTATGGCAATCCATCCTATCGGGGGATCCCCCGTTAGAACACGCCCTGTCTACTTAGCAAACGCAGTTGCTGCACACATCTAACATCTCTATCGGGGATTCTTTGATATGAGAGATCTCCGTGAAACCCTAAACCCTAGAACCGCAGAGACTAGACCCTGAACCTCATACCGCATTCACTAAACCCTAAACCCTAAACCCTAAACCGCATTCACTAGTACATACTTCTAATTAGTGTTGTAAGTTTAGGTTTTATTAATTAGCGTTAATTAGGTTTAGTGAGAGCTAATTTTAGTCTGCAGGGATTGGATTACTCACTTTCCCGGCCGTTGCGACGTTGTCTCCTCCGGGGCTGCGTCAGTACTAGGCGTTTCCATCTCTTGTGCAGATCAAGACCTGCATTCAACATTCATTTGGATCCAAAAGATTTAGTGAATATTCAGAACCTAATTCACACTAAAGAATGATCTAGCGTGCATCATAGCAAATGAATGCTTAATAACCTACATGATTGTAACAAACCCAGGCAACAATGAAAGAAGACGCGTCCAGTACAGATTGAAGAATGATTCCTTTATCATAGCAAAACTAAATAGTTCGTTCAGTCTAACTTATAAATAATATAGATAAACCCTAGACAAGTAACGATAGAGCGCAACAGCAGAGAGTGAGCACTCAACCTTGAATCTCCATTAGTACACAAGACAGTCAGATTGATTATAACAAAGTTAATTATAGTAGTAAGCTACTGTAGTAAGAAAATAATTTAGGTCCACTCCTGTTAAAAAATGCAGGTAGTGTTCACTCAGGATGACAGAGTACTTTTCTAGTACTACGCATTGAGATTCCCAGCATGCAGCTCTCCCCATAGCTAGTTACCGATCTCACATTCAAACAGCAACCAGGCAAAAGCTTGGAATGAATGTCTTGACAAACAACAAGCAGACAAACACTCAGCAACTGATTCGAAGCAGCAAGCAGAAACTTATGAAGCTTGACAAACAGCAAGCAGCAAGCAGAAAAGCTTGACAAACAGCAACAGTCAGCAAACAGCAAACAGACAAATATTAGCAACTAAAGCAGGCAAAAAAAATTCGACCTCCGATTCTGGGTTTCTAAACGTACCGGCCAAAGCTCAGACGATGAATGCGCCCTACTGTAGGCTTCTTAGTACACGTCGCGTTGTCCAACAAAAGAGGCGCGCAAACGCATAGCACGCACACGCACACCGCACGCAGAACTACAAACATGCGCTTGAAATCGGACTAAATCGGTCTACAAACAGCGAGGGAACAACGAAAATGCAGCGCAAATTGCAGCGAGAGAGCAGCGGAATCAGGAGAGCACTCAGCGGCCGAGCGCACAAATTGCAGCGGCGAAGCAGCCGGAGAGCAGCGGGAAGAGCATCGGAAGAGCAGTGAACGCCCGCAGAATGAAGGAGAACGCAAAAAAAAATCACGACTACCCCCCCCCCCCCCCAACAGGACCCATTGGATGTCAGAGGCCACCCGACCCGTTGAAGGAAATGGGTTGGGGTACAATCATGAATGGGTGCGCCGCCAAGGACTTGACATTTGACATGACCTGTAGGCACTAAGCATTCATCATCCATCCATGCATGGCATGATTTGCAGATTTTGTTGGTCATTAGTAAACTCATTTCATGGATTTGCTATAATTTATCATAATTCACATATACCTCAATTTGATTTTTATTTCTAGTAATTTTAATGTTCTAATTTATCCATATTCATCTATTACTTTACTAATTTACTATACTCGCAAGGTAGGGTCTGCTTTAATAGTTTTAAAAATATATGCCTAAATCCTAAACCCCTAAACCCTAAACCCTAAAACCCTATTAAACCACCGGTAGATAATGTTAATTGCGAAACTGCGAACCTTGCAGTTTCATAATACAATACTAAATACTCTAATTTTTGAATAATTTTTTTATTCTAATTGATATTCATACTAATGTATTAGAATATTGCTAGTTCATACTAAACTAAATAGGTAGATTAGTATTAGATACACTAATTTACATAAACATGTTGTAAGTTTTTACTGTTGACCAATTTTTTTACCCTCTATATTGGTCAAAATGGCCCGATCTTTCAATGGTATTGGAATGAATTAAATAAATGTCTTTGGTAAGAAAAAATTCGAGAGTAAAAATCTATAATGTTTTCAAATCTTATAATTATCTAACACTAATCTACCTATTTAGTGTACTAGTGTATCGATGTGCCATTGTTCCAAATCACACCCGCGTTTCCATATTGTTGTGCCGTCTTGTACTCAATCTATTCCCGTGCGTTCCCTTAATTTGTACATCCCGGTAACAAATTTTTTGTATGCTTTGCTCATGATTTAATTAATTTTATAAACAGTAACAAAATCCCTTTCGATTCCAACACTTTGATGTCGTAGGTCCAAACGTAACGCAAACTCCACACACCCCTCCATGTTCAGAATGATCTTCCTGACGGCAGAAGAAACACTACCAAGATGCATAACTTTTCTCACCTTATTATTTAATTTACTAGACAATATCATTTAGTTCTTTCAGGCAATGAATAGTAATTATAGTTATTAACTCCTAAGTATAGGTCCTCACCTAAATTCCTAAATTAGAATACTGCTACGCTTCATTACAAAATGCAGTCAGCAGGATATTTTGAACTTGATGTATGAATTATACAATGTGCACATGATGTTTTAATTTTAGATTCTTTCCATATGGTCAAATTTATAATTATTGATTGTTATCACCAAGTATAATATTGGAAATTCAAAATTCAAAATTTCACAACAATATGATTGATTACAAATATTTAAATGAATTATTCATTTATTCATACGTGTTGTGATGGGTCGAAATGTAAATAAATACACCATAATTAAATGTAGGAATTATTGTAAAATATTTGGTTTGTTTCTAAATCTTATGAATTAGAATGATCTTTTCAACTTTCAAGAGCACTATTGAACGTCCGACTTTTGAAATTTTGTGTGAATCACCGCAATATGAAATGTGGCACAAAATTTTTGGATACCCTCGTCATAATTATGGTAATAACATATAGTTACATAATTGTATAACTAAATCGTATATAATTATATCATATACTTATACAATGTACAGTTATATAATTAAAACACTCAATACATTTACATCATAATTACAATATACTTACACTAAACACACAAATATTCACGTATACTTAGACTAAACATATATTTAAAATAGAATATATCTGTATACAAAGGTATTTAGACATATAACCTCTTGAATACAAAGGGGTTTTTAGAAGGGGTTATGAACGCACGTAATTCTCAAACATAACGTAGAGTGCACCCCCCCCCCCCCCCCCGAGTTAAATACTAGAGGGCTATGAAATAAATGGAATATTCTACTATGTTACAGTGTACTTGGGATATATTCTAGGAATATTCTTATAATATTCTTCAATTGGGTTTAAAGCACGACCGTAAATTGCTCCTATAAACTTATAATTTTTATCTCGAATGTGAATAAAAGACACCCTATATTTGTTCTCTCAATCATAGTGAATTAAATTTTTGACCGTGACTTCCCTAGGACTAAATCCAGTTAGTCAATATACGTGTACGTATATATACGTGGTTTAATATATATATACTATTTTTAACATATATACAAATTTACTACATATATATACATATACATACGTATATATATATATATATATATATATATATCTATAATTATATATCTAGTATATAATTATATATATATATATATACATACATATTGTAACAAATATACATAAATTTATATACATGTATAATTTAAAATAATTTTGTTATACATAATTATATATACAATACAATTAGGTTATATTATTATTTATTATAAATAATAAACATATTAGGTTATACAATGCAATTATAGTATATAATTATCTGGATAAACTACAATTGTATAATATATATTTGTATATATATATGTTTCATACGATACAATTAATATATACAATTATACAATTGAATATAGGGTATATTATACAATTAATATAAATGTGTATATATATACATATATAATTGTATATATATGTATATGTATGTTCATATAATATACATGTATATATACATGTATATACATATATATATATATATATATATATATATATATATATATATACGTACTAGCAAATCTTGTGTTGAAATGCAACATAAATTAAACTAAATAAACATGATCAAGAAACATGGACTCCGTTGCAAACTTAAGATTGATCGAAAGAAATTGTAAAATTTTCAGTATACTTAGATGAAAATAGTCTTACAAAACAGGAAAATGGATAAAAATGGATGAAATGATATATGATGAGATTACATATATAATTTGATATCACTATGTGTATATCACATATATATGACATGTATTTGATAATTGTATATATACAACTATTATACAATCAGTTGTGTATGCATATATATATATATAACTATTATACAATTATGTTATATATATGTATGTATGTATATGTATATGCATATATATATATATGTATACAATTAGGTTATATTATACAATTATGTATAATTATTAGGCTATATCTGTTATTATGTCTATATATATATATATATATATATATATTATACTTGTATAGCCTTATATATTTATTGTATGTATAGGCATATAAATATTATATATAAGATACATAGTTAAAATTAATTATAGGTATATATATGTATTTATTTGTGTATTTATGTATATGCTTGTGTATATACTTATATATTTATGTATATATTTAATATGTATTCATTTAATATGTATGTATATATTTATTGTATAATTATATAGGTATATATAATTATGTATATCTATGTATGATCATTAGTCATTATGTATATATATAAATAAACTAATAGTAGTTAACCCCTAAACGCCTGAACGTGTCTTTGCAACCAGTAGGATAATTTCGTTGTATTTTGAATCCACACTAACTTTTATGGGTTTCAGTTTCAATCATAAACTGAAATTTAAATCACTACTATTCTAGTGAGCTATTGAGATTCCAATTTACAGTTTCTCGTTGATAGCAAATCCCGATTTTACGACAATGTATATACTATCTCTAATATGGGACGTTTAGGGGTTAATACGTGCTAAAACATACAGATACAAATATATACATATAAATGTATACATATATAGTTACATTTTTTTGATGTAATTAATTTTATTTGAACTTTTATAAGTTCACAAGTATATGCACATACTAGGAACTTACTCCAACTAATTATAAATTTATAGTTTATTATAATTATTTATATATAAGAACTATTAATAGATAAAAGAACTTAAGTTTACTATGCAATCTCGTATATAAATATATGCATATACATTTATATAATTATGGAATACATTTTTGTACAGTTAATAATTATGCAATCATATATGTTACACAATTAATAATTATATACATTTAACACGTTAATTTGAAATATATTTTGTACCAATAATAATTATATAGAATTTATATATAATATATGTATTTGTATATGAACTATTATTAATTCACAATTGTATAATTATACAATCATATTAACTATATTGCATAATTATATATAAGTAATATATACAGTTAATACATATAATCTAATATATATGAAATTAAGTTAATATACACCGTTAATATATATGAAACAATCAATCATGTATACATATGAACGATCTATGGTTTAGTGTATATATTAGGTAAATAAATAAATTAGTTTTTGTATATTAATGAATTGTATAGTACTATAATTAATTTTATACTTAGGTGCTAGAATCCATCTAACATGATTATATAATATATATTCTTATTTAGTTTACTGCACATAAAATAATTCTATTAGCTACTATATAATCAATATATATTACACAGGTAACTAAGTATATGGAAAATATAAAGTAAATAAATAAATAAATATATTATATTACTATATAGCAATTGTATTATACAATTATATAATTATGAATGATTCTATAATTATATATTTCTCGAGATTAACCTTGACTTTATATATAGTTTGATACTAATATTAACTATTAGAATCACTATTCAAACACTATATATTAAGAATTAATATGAACAGTTAGTAACTGGTGCTAAAATATATATAAGTAAAATTTCATATATTAAATAGTTTACTGATTTGATTATATCATTATGAAATATTATTTATAAGTTCATTCGTATTTCAACATATAAACTTTCAGTATTAAAATATAAACATAAATATATATAATACAAATATATACAACACTGACTATGTGTTTTAACTGTCTGATATATATATTTTAGCACTATCTATTACAAAATAATTCACAAATGAGTACACTTTGTGAACTAATTATAGGTATATAAACTACTAAAATAATAGTATAATTATAACTGTTTATACATAAAAAGTTCTTGAGTTCTATTATAAAGTTTTTACGCAGTTATATCCAAGCACACAGTGGACACATCAATTTCAACTATATATATAATAATCGTATAGTGAATTTATAGTTGTATAGTTTAATCCCTAAGTGCCCAATCAACCATATTATGCTTGATTTTTGGTCAAACGCCCCAAAAATCAAGTGTTTTTAGTTTTATTGTAGTCGGTGTTTCATTAATAGATGTTTAAGTTAAGTTAATCTACATCTTTTGACCATTGGGATTGGAGAATAGACTTCATTTGATTTTTCTTTACCATTGAGAAATTTGAATTTTGAGTGTTAAAAATACAAATGGCTTTCTAAAAATGATCCAATCATAGGTCTCTTTTAATTTTTTCACTTTCAGTTTTTTACTCCTTGTAAATATTACTTTTATCTACATTGAATATAATTTTTCATATTAAATTTGACAAAAGTATATTTATTTTGAATTTTACCTTATTTTCATGATAAAATTTGTAAATATTCAAACTATTTTCCAATCATGTTGAAAATTTTGTCATACCTTCATAATGTTGATGACTATCTATGAAAAATTATAAATAATATAATGTGATATTTAAAGTATGCAAACTATAGTGCTTTGACTTTTACGAAAGAGGTGAGGACCTTTAGGGGTTGATACAATTAAATACAAGAGTCATTTTTGACGGTCTATAATTATATGTTAACTTTTAGTAAACAATCAATAATTTATATATATATATATATATATATATATATATATATATATATATATATATATATATATATATATACTTTTAGAAGACAATTAATAAGTGCTATTGATAGTATACATATATATCGAAATCCTAAACCTTAGTTGGAGGATTTGAGTATATTTTTGGTATTGGGAAATCCCCCGATTTACATGTCCAATTGGGTTTTTATTTTGTTCACAAAGCTATGGGGGGAGCGCTCAATATATTGTTTGTGGACTACTTCGAGTCCAACATTCATTTGATTAAATGTAGCATAATATTCCCTCTTAACCCTAAGATTCTCTTAGTACTATGGATATTCCCTCCAAACCCTACAGATTCTCTTCTAACCCTAGATACTCTCTTCAACCCTAGAGATTCTATTTTATCCTTGGATACTCTCTCCAAACCCTATGGTACTTCAATCCGCAACTTGTTCTCACGCTATCATGGTACTTCAATCTTGAAGTGCCACTCACTACTCCCCACTCGTTGTACTACCGTCCTCCCACCACTAAGTTAGAATAAACTCCCCACTCCGTGTAGTACCGTCCTCCCACCACTAAGTTACAATAAACCCCTCTTCACTCCATGTACTTAGGCACCTAGGCTTATTATGATTACGTCCTTTTTGATCCCCTCCCTCCCATTCTTGGATCCCGGCCTTGATTTTCCCTCCCAAACGGCTTCCTCCTCCATTCAAAAATTTTCCCCCTCCTCCTCCTCATTATGCTCCATCCTCCCTATTGTAATCCTTTTCTCTTTCATTTCAATCTGTGGTTCTTGGAGGCCTGGGGACGAACGATTCTTGGAGCATTGGAGGCCTGGGGAGCACTGTCTGGAGGAGAGCACTTGGAGGACATCAATTTCTTGTAAGTATTTTGTCCTTACACGGTGTTAAGTTCAATCCCTTTCGTTCAATTAATTACAGTCTGTGGTTTACAGTAAATTAAAGTGAATTCATTGGAGTAAATCGCAGTGAATTAGAGTTAGTATGTTGTTAGTATGTGAATTGCAGTAAATCACAGTGAATTCGAGTGAATGTATTTGGAGTAAATCACAGTGTATTAGAGATTTAGAGTTAGTTACAATTATTTATATCAGAGTAATATTGATTAGAATTATTTAGGATAAATTCATTTGGTGTTAATCAAAGGTAATTACAAGGCATTAAAGTTAATTACGAGTTATTAGAGTTAATTACGAGTAATTAAGGTTAATTACAGTTGGATATTATTAATTACACGTAATTAAAGTTTATTATGAGTATTTGAAATTAAATACAAGTGGATATTATTAATTAAATACACGTAATTAAGGTTAATTACGAGTACTTGAAATTAATTATAGGTGGATATTATTAATTACACGTAATTAAAGTTTATTACGGCTTATTATTTGTACTAAAGAATTAGCGTGAGTGCCTTCTATCGGAGGATCCTCTGATAGGGCAAGTGTCTAGTATTGGAGGAACCTCTATCAGAGGATCCACCGATAGTAGTACTGCGTTGCAATTAAGTCCCTCTCTATCGGAGGATCCTCCGATAGAGCTCGTGTCGTGCATTGCAGGGCCTTCTATCGGAGGATCCTTCGATAGAGCTACTGCATTGCAATTTAGGCGTGCTCTATCGAAGGATCCTCCGATAGAAGTACTGCGTTGCAATTAAGTCGCTCTCTATCGGAGGATCCTCCGATAGAGCTCGTGTCGTGCATTCAGGGCGTTCTATCGGAGGATCCTCCGATAGAACTAGTGCATTGCAATTTAGCCGTGCTCTATCGAGGGATCCTCCGATAGAAGTATTGCGTTGCAACTAAGTTGCGCTCTTTCGGAGGATCCCCCGATACAGCTCGTGTCTTGCACTGCAGGGCCTTCTATCGGAGGATCCTCCGATAAAAGTAGTGCACTAACATCAGGCGCGCTGTACCGGAGGATACTCGGATGGTGCTAGTGACTTGAAGTGGATGCGTCGTCCATCGGAGGATCCCCTAATGGAGCTATTGCCCTACATTGATGGTGTCTGGACTCTATCGGAGGATCCTCCGATAGAACAAGTGTCGTGTAATTGAGCTGTTCTCAGTTGGATATCTTACTTGTTGTTTTCTGTGGGCAGTTATTCGGACATGGATTACTTCCACAGAGACTCCGCATTGGGGTGGGACCACAGAACGACACCCTTAGACATCCCCTTTGAAGCCGGTGCAACTGTGTCCCTACATCGCCGTGGATTTGGAGTCGTTGGAAAGGGGATCATTATTGAATCCTCTCCAGTGGGACACTGGCTTGGAGTGGATATTGCGCGTACCATGACTTAGTGAGGCCTACAGACATCAAACTGTCGGCATTGACTCTACCGGTTATTCCATCCCAGACAGGATTTACAGTTTTGGGAGATGTTGTTTATAGGACACTACTCTGGCCTGGCGAAGATGTCGCGGATCCAATAGGGGAGCATCCGATGCCTGATGCCAATGACGAGACTATTGATGCTGCAAACAACGGAGCACCCTACATCCCTGTGGAGGAGTGGATTGGGATGGCCATTAAGCGCTGCAGCGCTGATGGCGCTGTGTTAGCAATTGGTAGGATCAATTGTGCTTCTCCGGACGAACCATTTAAGGACGGCCGTCTTGGAGAAGGATGTGTGGGCGTGACCGTCCTTGATATCTTTGAAGGAGACGCACATGGTTTAATGACCCACCAGCGGTGGTCCACACTGGAATGTCGATTTCCGAACGGGCGCTCACTCAGCGGAACAATTGAGTACCTCTCCATGATCCCTGATGAATGCGACCCGGATGCACACCTTGGTGGGAGAAAGAAGGCTCCGTATAGGTTCATCCATAGGAAGCCGATGGTGGAGCGTGGATTATCAAAGTATGCATTGAAGACCACTGATACAGCCATTCACGCAGTGACATTAATCAAGTGTTGTGAGCTTCATTGTTGCCGTCACTTCAAGCCAGAGGAGACTATGGCTTTGAGGAAGAAATTCTTCCTCAAATCATTTGATGAACGCCGAGAGTATGGGATAAGCGTAGGGGGGCAACTTCACTCTTCAGATCTCATTGGCGGAAAGAGGAAGTATGTGACGCTCGTTGGTACCGAGGTTTGCAGTGTTGCGTGGTATACGATTCATGGTATCCCGTCCTCAACATTCTTTTCGTATCTAAGCCTGTTCAAGGAGGGAGTGCAATCATCAACACATGGAAACAGAGGGATCAAGCGTCCTCACCTAGGCACAGTTCAAGCCATGGGGACAATTGCTGCTATTGTGAAGGAGAATGCTGATCTCATGCCTCACCAAATGCGGGGCACGGTCCCCGGAAGAATGGATACCTTGAAATTCCTTCCGGCTGGCCACAACTGGAAACGAATTCAAGCCGAGGCCATAGAGGTAAGGATACAGTGCAATGAAATTTTTTGTTTCAACCTCTGTTATTACTTTGGACTTGAATCTTATCGGGGGATCCTCCGATATATTTCAGAACGATATTTATTTTTGATGGTGATGTGTGCAGACAAATCTAAGCTATGGTTTGCCGGCGGTATTCCAATCGGGGGTCAGTAGGATTAAGAAGGAATTGTTTAACAACGTAGCCATCAAACCAGTTGGGAGTTCGTTTGCGAAGTGCACAGTTTGCGACCAGCTTCAACAATTCATCGGCAAATCTGTCAAAGGTAGCGCCGAGTACGTGGGATTTGTGAAGCAGAGGGCAGCTCATTTAAGCCACCAGAGTTCCTGCCGTCGAATCTATCATTCTTGGAGAGAAGAGTCAAAACGTAACAAGGCGGAGATTCTTTGTATCATTCACGATAAGATGGACACTGCTAAGACTGCCATTCCTCGAATGCCTGTGACCACGAAGTATACCGCGTCTCTTGGGCAACTTCCAATCAACGTCACCGGTATGGTCACACACGGTCATGGTGATGGAGCCTATGCGCACTACTTGACGGACTGTTGGCTAGCAGATTCGAATTACACGATATCATCCATCGCAAGACTCCTGCGAAGGTTGGAGGGACAACCTATTAGAGAGAACAGGGGTCTTTTCCCCTACCCTCCGGCAAATTCACTTTTTGAGGCAATGCTTCGAGGGAAATCGAGATGCTTGGACGTTTTGCCCCCTGTATCGGAGGATCCTCCGATAGCTCCAATTTCATTGCCCACGAATTTGTTCTTGCAGCTAGACAACTCAGCAAAGGATAACAAGAACCAATTTTTGATGGCATTCCTCTCCTTGCTTACACATCGTGGAGTGTTCAAAGAGATTCAAGTTGGATTCTTGTTGGTTGGACACACGCACGAGGATATTGATGCGTACTTCAGTCATCTCTCGAAAACTTTGAAGAGTAAGAACACATTTGTGTTAGCAGATTTGATGAAATCCTTCATGGAATCGCAGGAGATGAGGTTTATGCTGGAGTTTATACAAGAGGTGGCTGATTTTAAATCCTATATTTCTGGGTATTTGTGTGACGGTGCAACACGACTGATAGACCTTGGGGAGATGCACCTCTTTAAATTCTACGTGGATTCAGACGGATGGCCAGTGATGAAGTACAAAGAGTCTGCAACTGATGATCATTGGTGCCCTCGTAACAAGCCTCCCCTGCGCCTCTGGAAAGAAGATGGAAATGGACGCCCTCTTCTTCCGACAAGTGATCCTCGTCCTGTTCCGTTCAAGCGCGTATGGGGTGATGAGGTTGCTTTGCCCGTCGGTAATCAAGACAAGGCTCAAGAGAAGGTGAAGAAAGCGCTCGAGAAACGGTCATTCATCAAAACTGGCCTACAGAAGTATATTGAATTTTGGGAGCACGGAATGACCAAGTGCGAGGGATTTGCGAAGCAGTTCGGTCCGTATGTGGATTATTGGAAAGTCCTGCTTGGAGAACTTGACAAGCCATTGCCCACTACGCCGTCCAGGTTAATGGAAGGCTTCTGGCCTAGTACCCACAACTTAGGCAATGTCCGAGTCCTTCAACTCGTAGGTACAGAAGGTGACACCACTCCTGAAGACGAGGTCCTTGAACCATATTGTGGACCATACAATGAAAGGCCCAAGCATGCATTTAATCCATGGAGAGATGTTAAAGAGGGATCTTGAGTCCTTCTCAGGCCTTCTGACCCAGACGTATACCCTGTCTGGTTAGGGAGGGCACTGACTGCTGTGCGCAGAGATGTTGCGGATCCAAACTTCGAGAATTTCTTGCTGCAATTTTGGGAACCGATGAACTATGCGCGAACCTCTGCTGCAAAGTATAAGGATTGCTGGTCTGCGACGTGGGTCCCAGAACGAAGTGCTCCACGTTGGGAGCGTTATAGCAGTGTATTGTTTGCATCGTGGTCGAAATTGAAGAGTCCTGCAACCCGCAAAATTCCAAAGGTAGATAGAATTGCAGCTTTAGCCAATCTTGTTGAAGCCAACAAGCAGGATCCTTAATCTTGAACCTCGGTCCCCAAGAGTTGTTCTATGTTTCTTCAATGAATGGTTTGTAATGAGGAGCGAGCACGTCAATCATACTCTATCGGAGGATCCTCTGTCAGACTTCTGACTATGGCGTTAATGTTTAGAAGTCTTGTGAAGTACTGGATCTAGCATGATCTGTGCAGAAGGAGGCCTTAGAGCAATTACCAGTTCATATGTCATCGGAGGATCCTCCGATATCAATACGTTAGGTCCAAACCTTTAGTTAGTTAGTATATGTGAACTCCTTAGTGAATATAGTTAGTGATGAACTAGTCTTCATACTTCATCGGAGGATCCCCCGTCAAATAATATACTTACTACTTAGGAAGTCACTTGTCTTACTATTTTAGAAGTCTAGTGAAGTAGTGGATTTAGCATGATAGTTAGGTGCAAATAGAGGCCTACGAGCACTTAGCACTTCATTTGTCATCGGGGGATCTCCCGACACAATCTTAGGTCCTTAGTATTCAGCTTTGCGCATATGATAAGTCTTTACTATAATTTTTCTACTACATTGGAAGTCGCTAAGTAAAGAGGTACTTGTTTTTGGGGACAATTGACAAAGTTTACTTACTGTGCAAAAAGCATTGTATGTGTTGAACACTGTATGTTGAACAAAATGGAGAACATCGGAGGATCCTCCATAGGCGGAAAGTATGGTGATTTCTATCGGAGGATCCTCCGTTGGCCAAAATCCTTCTATATCCTCCGTTAGAAATTTTCGCTGATTTCTGGAGTTTGTGAATTCTGTAGTAGGGTCATTCCAGAAATAGATAAATGATGCATTGAACTAAGAGCATGGATAGGCATATCTATGCTAACGGGAGTCAAGGTCCAACCTAATCATCGGTCGTATTGGAAATCATCATACCCTTTTCTACATTGCAAAGTGATCTCTTCGTGTATGTCACGCCAAAGGTTTGAGCAAATCTCGGCTTGTTTGCACATAGTGGACGACTCTTTGTTGCCTAGTCGGGGGCAAGTAGAGCATGATAAACTTGGGAAATTGAAGTGGTTGTTGATGGAGTTACAGATGAGGTGCAAGGAGAATTAGAATCTAGGGCAACATATCACCATCAATGAGATGATGGTTAGATATAAGGGTAAATATTGCCCTATAAGGCAATATTTACCAAATAAACCTTCCAAGTGGGGCATCGAGGTATGGTGTTGCGCGGATGCAAACAAGAAACATGTGTATGACTTTGACGTGTATACGGGTGCCTCTATACGCGATACGGTTTTGAGTGCGGTACCGGGGGAAGCCAAAACGGGCTATGCGGTGGTCATGAACTTGACCTCGGGTTTGCATCATCACGGTCATTTAGTGTTCATGAATAATTTCTTTACTAGAGTCAAGTTGCTCATGGATTTGGTTGAACTTGGCACGTATGGCACCGGGACGGTGAGGTCTAATAGAGTTGGATTGCCTCAAGCTATGGCAAATAGTGGCTTTTCGAAAGGAAAGCCTCAAGGGAGTCTCGGTTGGCGTATGCATCGTAGTAGGAAGATCTCTTGTGTGACATGGGTTGACAAGAAGCCCATGCTCTTGTTATCAATCCATGCAAACCCACTTTCTACCGATTCCAATAACCCCGATACGGTCCCTAGGCGAGATGGAGCACAGAGAAGAGAGATTCCCACCTCCCCAGTGCACAAGGCCTATACAAAGTGGATGAGGGGAGTTGATGTCTCTAACTAGCTTAGAGGGGAGTATAGTTGTCAAGTGCGGAGCCACAAGTGGTGGCACCGTCTCTTTTTTTTTCCTCCTTGACACGGCTAGAGTCAACTCGTGGATCATGCACAAGTCTTGTACCCGACGCGTGGAGAAGAAGGCATTGGAGCTCGTGGATTTCACCATGCAACTTGCGGAGGCTCTAATTCCAGTGATGACGAAAGTCGGAGTTGGTTTAGCATGCATGGGATGGTAGGTTTGTCGTCATGACAATTCCATTTCGTCACCATGACTGATTCTATTTCGTCTCGTCTCCATGACCGTTCCAGCTATCTCCACGACAGTTCCAACGGTTCAAGCCTGTCTGCATTCAAGCCCAAAGATATTGTGCTCATTTCGGAGTTTCGGCGTTTTGGCTTGTCGGCGTTTCGTTGCGACGATTGTTTACGATGAGAATGTGCGGAGCCTCAGTTCAAGTTTTTGATGGAATGGATTGTGAGGAAACGGGAATGAAGGAGAGCAGGATTTAGGGTGAGGCGGGGAGGGATGGACGGACGGAGGGGGGCTGAAGAGGGCTTGCCGCCTCTTGATCATCGTGGTCTTCCTCCAATCGGGTCATTATCGCATTTTTTTGTTTGAACTTGGTGCAACTTTTGTACCAAGTATCAGGGTTTCAAACTCTGAAGCTCCAGCCGGTGTTTTTCTTCCTCCCCGAATTGCAAGCAACACAACATCACACATCGTTCCCTGCCAGAGTTGTTCATCGTGTCGTGTCGGAGAGAAATCCCGACACAATGTCGTGTCATGCCGGCATTATGCCGGATCATGTCGGGATCATGCCGGCCTGTTTTTTTACCGGGTAATTTTTTTTCACTTTTACCCCGCATGTCGACACGTCAGTATTTGACGTGGACTACTTGATGACGTGGACTACTTGATGACGTGGACTTCTGGTGAAATGAAGGTCCTTCAGTAAAGTCAGATGGTTTTACCCATCATCCCCACCCGACTGCCCATTGCCCGTCTGCCCCCCCCCCCCGACTGCATCCTTCCCGTCTGCCCTCGCCGACGGCCCCCGGTCCGACTGCCCCCTCCGTCTGCCCCTCCCCCGTCTGCCCCCTCCCCGTTTGCCGTGGCAGTCGGCTTGAGGCAGTCGGCTTGAGGCAGTCGGGAGTTGAAAAGGTGCATTTGGAAGTTGAAAGGGGTAGTTAAGTAAAAACAGTTGGAAGTTGAAAAGGGGCAGTCGGACCAAGGCAGAGGTAGTCGGAAAAAGGCAGAGAGGCAGTCGGACAAAGCCAGTCGGGAGTTGAAAGGGGACATTTGAAAGTTGGAAAGGATAGACATGGTGAAAGTAGTCGAGAAATAAAAGGAGGCATTCGCTTGGAGGTTGGAGGCAGTCGGTTGGTTAGAAGCAACGAAAGGTAGTCGAGAGTTGAAAAAGAAATTGGTAAAATCAATTGAGAAGGCGGTTAGGAGTTGTCATAATATCATTTGGGCTAAAGAATGTTTAGAATTGAAAAGGAACAATCGGATTAGAGGCTCAAAAGTTGAAAGGCAAGTTAAAAGTTGAAACGCAAATTAAGAGTTGAAAGTAGTCAATTTAAACACACAATCGGGCAAAAAACATTTGGGAGTCAAAGGGAGACAATCATACAAGAAACACTTGAAGGAAGTGAGCTAGAAGTTGGGAATTGAAAGGAGCAACGAGGTTGAAGGAAATCTGGAGTTAAATGGGAAAGTAGGGCTAAAGTCAGTTGGAAGTTGAAAGGGGCAATTGGACTAAAAGGAGTCCAAACTTGAAAGAAGGAGTAGGACTAGAAGCAAGTCAAGAGTTGAAAAGTAGTTGGTCAAGAGCTAGGAGTTGAAGGGAAACAGTAATGCTAGAAGTAGTTTAAGAGTTGAGGAGTTCAAGGGGCATTGAGGTTAGGAGTTGGGACTTGAAAGGGCTAAAGGAGTTAAATAGTAGTATGCATAGTTCCAATTGGGGTACCCCTCTTTTTACATGACAAATAGGTGAATTTTGCTTCCTAACTTCCAAATTTTATTGAATTTTTTCATTTCAATTGACTAAAATTATTATTTTTTAAATCAAAAAATCATTCACACCTCGATGAAATTAAATACTTCAATTCAAGTTCAACCATTTAATTGAATACATAACTTTTCATATTTTTATGCTTGTTGGAATATGATTCCTAAAAATCTAAAATGAACATTTGTATCTAAAATTTGTACCAAAATGACATCATTTGATATTTTAAATAATTTTTTTGAATGTTTATTGGTAGATAGGACAAACATTGATCTTTAAACATAAAATCTCTTTTGAAATGTTCAAAACTCTTCAATTTTGACATGAATTTTTTCTTAAGTACTTCATGAGTGTAGGAAATCAAAACCACATTTGGTAGATTCAATTTCTATTTTTTCTAATTAATAAGAACATAATCAAAGTTGCTATAAGGGCTCATTTAAGAGTTAAGATGGTCTTTTGGAGTACCCCGAGTAGAAATATGCCCGGGTATGGCAGTAGGGAATTAAAACAAGCAATTGGGCTAAAGGAAGTTCAGACTTCAAAGGGGAATATGACTAAAGACATTGGTAGTTGAAAGACGGGCAGTCGGGAGTTAAAAGGGGGCAGTCGGGTTAGGGGCAGTCGGACTAGACGTAGTCAGGAGTTGAATAGGGAATTGAAAAGGGAGTTCAACAATGAAACTTTATATTTTGAGCTTTTAATGTTTTTCTCAGACTATATTAATGATGGATTGACTTAACTTTTGTTTTTTGTCACTTCCAAAATAAGCCCCGTCCGGAGACACACGAAGGGAAACACTACTCATACAAAGGTGGATTCTTGGTTTTGAGCCCAAGAGCTCCCTAAGGGGGCAGTCGGACTAGAGGCAGTCGGGAGATGAAAGACGGCAATCGGGTTAGGGGCAATCGGGTTAGGGGCAGTCGGGAGTTGAAAGAGGCAGTCGGACTAGAGGCAATCATGAGTTGAAAAGGGAATTGAAAAGGGAGTTCAACAATAAAACTATATACTTTGAGCTTTTAATGTTTTTCTCAGACTATATTAATGATGGATTGACTTAATTTTTGTTTTTTGTCACTTCCAAAATAAGCCCCGTTCGGGAACACACGAAGGGAAACACTACTCATACAAAGGTGGATTCTTGGTTTTGAGCCCAACAGCTCCCTGAGGGGGCAGTCGAACTAGAGGCAGTCGGGAGTTGAAAGGGCGCACTCGGGTTAGGGGGGGTCGGGAGTTGAAAGGGGCAGTCGGATTAGAGGCAGTCAGGAGTTGAATAGGGAATTGAAAAGGGAGTTCAACAATGAAACTATATACCTAGAGCTTTTAATGTTTTGGTCACACTACATTAATGATGGATTGACTTAACTTTTGTTTTTTGTCACTTCCAAAATAAGCCCCGTTCGAGGACACACGAAGGGAAATATTACTCATACAAAGGTGGATTCTTGGTTTTGAGCCCAACAGCTCCCTCAGGGGGCAGTCGGACTAGAGGCAGTCGGGAGTTGGAAGGGGGCAGTCGGGTTAGCGGCAGTCAGGAGTTGAAAGGGGCAGTCGGACTAGAGGTAGTCAGGAGTTGAATAGGGAATTGAAAAGGGAGTTCAACAATAAAACTATATACCTAGAGCTTTTAATGTTTTTGTCAGAATATATTAATGATGGATTGGCTTAACTTTTGTTTTTTGTCACTTCCAAAATAAGCCCCGTTCGGGGACACACGAAGGGAAACACTACTCATACAAAGGTGGATTCTTGGTTTTGAGCCCAATAGCTCCTTGACTGCCCATCCGACTAACGCTCCCGATTGCCCCCACCCCCGACTGCCTCCATCTGTCCCATTTCGCCGACGACCTAGCATCCGAACAAATGTTTTGAATTCAAAAACCACAAATCCATCTCCATACCACATCTCTCCACTCCAACCTTGCTCAAGAGACACTTCAGAATAGAATATCTGGTGTAGAATGAAGAATTTTAAATCCATAATCACGTTGAACAAAAAACTATATACTCAAAGCTTTTAATTTTTAAGTTAGACTGGATTAATGATGAATTGACTTAATGTTTGTTTATTGTCACTTCCATAATACGCCTTGCCAAGGGGCACATGGAGGGAAATACTACCCAAAGAAAGTTGGATTCTTGGTTTTGGGCCCAACAACTCCCCGTCTACCACTCCCGACTGCCGCGACTGCCTAGCATCCGTACATCACCAATTAGAAAACCAAAAGTCCCTCTTCATACAATATCTCTCCATAGAGCATCCTAGAAGGCATATTATATAATCTATCATATATATATGTATATATGTATATATACATATGTATATATATATATATATATATATATATATATATATATCATATTATTTGGATGATGTCCACTTATCAGCTATCACATTTTACATATAACTATGGCCATTGTATATTTTAATATATGAGTTCATATTACATAAAACATTTATCTCAAGTTAACAGGATGATGCCCACACATCATTAATCACATTTTAAATATAACTATAGCATTTGTGTATATTACAACATGCCTTTACATCATATGAGACACATGTGTCGTATTATTTGAATGATGTCTACATATCACTCATGGCATTTATATATAACTATGGCCTTTATATATAATTATATGTTTTTATATGATATAAACACACAAGTCGTAATATTTGAATGGTACCTACACATCAATCATAGAATTTTTTATATTTCACTATGGCATCTCCACGTGATCATATGCTTTTATATGATATGACACATATGTATCGTATTATTTGGATGATGTCCATACATCACTCATGGCAATTTTATATAACTATGACCTTTCTATATAATTATATGCCTTTATATGATATGATCACAAAAGTCATATTATTTGAATGGTGCTCATATATCTTTTATGGCATTTTAGATTTAATTGTGGCCTTTACATATGTGTATGCCTTTATATCATTTGAAAAACAAGTGACATATTATTTGAATGGTTCCAAACATTATTTGTAGCGTTTAATATATAACTCTAGCCTTTGTTTATTCTTATATAGCCTCATATTTAATGAAATTCATATGTAATACAATTGTATTTGGATGATGCCCATATATCACCTATGGCATGCGATATATAACTACGGTCTCTATATACAATGTGTACAATGTATAATAGTATGTGCCTTTATTAAATGCCTCTATCATATTTTTTAGATGATGCCTATACATCTCTCATATTATTTTATATACAACTATGGGCTTTATATATTATTGTATGTCTTCATAATTATCATATTAAACAACTATATCATACTATTTGATTAATGCCCATATAGCCATATAGCATTATATATGTATATATGTATGTACACATATACATACATACATATATATATATATATACATACACATATACAAATGGCATATGTATGTTAGTATACACCTTTCTATCATAAGAAACACATATGCCATATATTTGGATGATGCCACACATCATCCACAAAATTTCATGTATAAACATGAGCTTTTTATATTAGTATATGCCTTTATATTATATGAAAAACATGTCTCATATTATTTGAATGGTGCCTACATATCATCCTCGGCATTTTACAAATAAACATGTTCTTAGTATCCTTTTATATGCCTTTATATCATATCAAATACATGTCTTGTTTCATTTGAATGATACTTGTATATCTTTTATGACATTTTATATATAACTAAGGACTATGTATATTAGTATATACTCTTACATCATATCAAACATATGTGCCATATTATCCAAATGATGTCATGTCACGAGTAACCCATGGTATCTTATTACTATAATATTTGTGTATTAGTACATGTCTTTCTTTTATTTGAATCACGTATTTCACATAATTTGAATGATGTCTACACTTCACCCATGTCATTTTATAAGTAACAATGACCTATTTATTTTAAGTTCCTAAACGTTTCTCATGTTGTTATTCTACTTGAAGTTACAATTATTTTTAAGATATGTTTGAGGGTTTAGGGCTAAAAATGGGCATATAACTATATCCAATGCTTAATAGATTATATAATACACCTTCCACGATATTAAACCATCATCCGACTCTTATGCCACATGTGTCTTATATTAGACATAGACATATAATTATATCCAAAGATTAATAAACTATATAATATGCCTTTTACGATGTTATAACGTCATCCAAATGATATGCGACATGTTTTCTAAATTAGAATTATATTCAAGGCTTAATAGATTATATAATATGCCTTTCATAAAGTTCTACCATTATCTAAATGATATGTGACATGTGTTCTATATTAGAACTGGACATATAATTATATCCAAAGCTTGATAGATAATAGAAAATGCCTTCCACAAGGTTCTACCATCATCCAAATGATATGCCATAAATGTTTTATATTAGACATGGGCATAAAACTATACCCATAGCTTAATAGATTACATAATATGCCTTCCATGATGTTCTACCATCATCCAAATGATATGTGACATGTGTTTTATATTAGACACCAGCATATAATTATATCCGTAACGTAATAGATTATATAATATGCCTTCCACGATGTTCTACCATCATCCAAATGATATGACACATGTGTTTTATATAAGAAATTGATATAATTCTATTCAAAGCTTAATAGATTATATAATATGCCTTCTAGGATGCTCTATGGAGAGATATTGTATGAAGAGGGACTTTTGGTTTTCTAATTGGTGATGTACGGATGCTAGGCAGTCGGGGCAGTCGGGAGTGGTAGACGGAGAGTTGTTGGGCCCAAAACCAAGAATCCAACTTTCTTTGGGTAGTATTTCCCTCCATGTGCCCCTTGACAAGGCGTATTATGGAAGTGACAATAAACAAACATTAAGTCAATTCATCATTAATTCAGTCTGACTTAAAAATTAAAAGCTTTAGGTATATAGTTTTTTGTTCAACGTGATTATGGATTTAAAATTCTTCATTCTACACTTGATATTCTATTCTGAAGTGTCTCTTGAGCAAGGTTGGAGTGGAGAGATGTGGTATGGAGATGGATTTGTGGTTTTTGAATTCAAAACATTTGTTCGGATGCTAGGTAGTCGGCGAAATGGGGCAGTTGGAATTGGGCAGATGGAGGCAGTCGGGGGTGGGGGTAGTCGGGAGCGGCAGTCGGATGGGCAGTCAGGGAGCTATTGGGCTCAAAACCAAGAATCCACCTTTGAATGAGTAGTGTTTCCCTTCGTGTGTCCCCGAACGGGGCTTATTTTGGAAGTGACGAAAAAACAAAAGTTAAATCAATCCATCATTAATGTAGTCTGACAAAAACATTAAAAGCTCTAGGTATATAGTTTTATTGTTGAACTCCGTTTTCAATTCCCTATTCAACTCCTGACTGCCTCTAGTCCGACTGCCCCTTTCAACTCCCGACTGCCCTAACCCGACTGCGCCCTTTCAACTCCCGACTGCCTCTAGTCCGACTGCCCCTAGTCCGACTGCCCCCTCAGGGAGCTGTTGGGCTCAAAGCCAAGAATCCACCTTTGTATGAGTAGTGTTTTCCTTTGTGTGTCTCCGGACAGGGCTTATTTTGGAAGTGACAAAAGGGTCCATTCAAGCTAATAGGAGCCAACTAAAGTGTCATCAGTGCTTTTTTTCAAGCATTTTCAATATTTTGTTTAATTTAATTTGTTATTGAAAATTAAAATGATATGTCAATGTTTGTAACATGTATATAAAACACATAGTATAGGATGATGACAATATTGTGAATATTTAGGTATTAAAAGCACTAAAAAAGCCCTGTCATCAATCCTTTTAATGACCTTTTAAGTGCTTTTCTAAATGATGAATAATGCTTTTTAAGTAATTTTTTGGGGATTATTGAATGAGAATGATGATTATCTCAATGAAAATTGAGGTAAATGCATTAAAAATTTGTTCTTTGAATGAAAATCATGATTTATTTTTCTCTAAGGACTCTCAAAAGGACTCTCGAAAGCACTCCAAAGGGGGCACCCTTGGCTCCTATTAGCTTGAATGGACCCAAAAATCAAAAGTTAAGTCAATCCATCATTAATGTAGTCTGACAAAAACATTAAAAGCTCTAGGTATATAGTTTCATTGTTGAACTCCCTTTTAAATTCCCTATTCAACTCCTGACTGCCTCTAGTCCGAGTGCCCCTTTCAACTCCCGACTGCCCCTAACCCGACTGCCCCCTTTGAACTCCCGACTACCCCCTTTGAGGTTTGAACTTCCAACTGCCCCTAAGCCGACTACCCCCTTTCAACTCCCGATTGCCTATAGTCTGACTGCCCCCTTTCAACTCCCGATTGTCTGTAGTCAGTAGTCTGACTATAGTCCATTGGTTTCATATGATATAAATTCATATTATAAATTTATAATGTGAGAGAGCAATGTTTGCATAGAAATTCTAAAGACATGAAGAGTTTTTTGAAGAGTAGCTTTGATATCCTTTGTGATGTTTAATGCACAACGTTGTGAAGTTTATCAAATTTTTGTTGCTAATTTGAACAAGATTCATCCTTAAAATTTAGCGTAGTTGATTGATACAATTTTTTTTAAAATGGGAATAAAAACTAGATTTCCTACATGGAGTGGAGATTTATAGACTCTTGAAACCTAAGTGTCATCCAAGTACTGTATGAGTAGCTTTAATGTAACAATGTAGTGCATGTTTATATTCTTGATATATTTTACATTTTAATATAAAAAGAGCATCCTAGGAATCTGGATTTTCTCTACAAAGAATAGATGAAAGCATAGTAAAGTGAATCAACATTAATCCCCATGAGAAAGCAACAATGCACGGTCGAAAAATTCATTAAAATTTTATTTTTTGTAAAACCATTTTTTGCTAATAAAATAAAAGACATGATGTTTAACAAAGCTTGACAAAGAGTATTGAAAATTTCATCTTCAATAATTATTTATGTATATTGTAATGACATTGAAGTAGTCTAAATTGAAGAAGTAATTTTGAACAAAATTGAAAAGTTGATATAAATGAAGTTGAAAATGCATTAAATATATATTTTTCAAGATCTTTTTGTTTGGAGCCCTCAAATACACAATGGACTTAAAGAATATAAAATTCACGTTGATATTAAATATGATTTAGTTCATCAAATTTGCTCCCAAAATTGAATATGGACATCATTTTTGAGTTCTAGTTTTAGTAATTTTTTTAAATGATTCTTACTTTGAAACTTTGGATTCAATCACTTATAAGAACAACATAGGGCGCCATGAAATTAGAACCAATAGAAAGAAAATTTGATACTCTTTTATAGCCGCTTTGACCAAAACATTGTAATTTGAACTTGGTTGATCAACTTTTTTGTACACAATATCATGCTTTCATCCGCATGTTAATCCCTAATTGCGCCAACGTTCATTTTAAATAAATGTTTTTTTGGAGTACTTTCACCTTTGGAGAGTTGTAACTTTTGCATATAGTGTTAGGTTTTAATGAAATTTTGGAAAACCCCCCTCATGATGTCTAGGTTCTATGTTAGAAACTTTGTATCAATCCAAGATGTATTAAAATTATGGGAATCATTTGGAAACACAGGTTTTAATTTAGGACAAATATTGTGAATTATAAAGACTAGAATTTCAAGGGCTTGTTTCTTCCTCATTCAATGTCTGTTTCTATTAAAATTGTAGCATTGGATTTTCCTTGAAGTCTAGTTACTACAGTAAAATTATCATTTCAGCCCAAGTTGTTCTAATTGCTTGTAAGTCATTTAATGCACATGTCTCTTTTGGACACTTTTTGCTTTATGGGTCAAGTGGGTCACTTTTAGGGCCATTTTAGGATAAATCAATTTTTTTCCAAAATATTTTTTTTGGTACTAATGTATTTATATGATGATTTTGAACCACTTTGTAGTTTTAATTTTTTCATTTGAGGATTTTTGAGATTAAATATCTTTAAAGTATTTCTAGGAAAATTTCATCATCCTCTTTCAAAACTAAAATATGATGATCTTGCAATTGATGTGGCCAAATGACTCCGAATCTAATCCACGCAATCTGCAACATGTATACTACAAGATTGTACGGTTGAGACTTCCATATATCACTTCAATTTTTATCTATAGCACATCAAAAGCAATAATATTTTTTTCACTAATTTTTTTTCAATCCTGTAGGGGTTAAAGTAGCAAAATTGCTAAACTCTCTCTAAAAAAAGAATTTTTAGTGAAGGTTGTTGAGGTACTGAGAGCCTTTTTTAGGAGGATTTAATAATAGAGGTTTAGTTAAAATCAAGCATGATTGTGACTATGGTAACAAGGACCAAGGCCCACGTCAAATTAATCAAACTGAACATTTTCATGGTTGCTCAAACAAAACATTATTTGAAGTGATTAATGCAATAATTATTTGTGTTAGAAAAAATCAACCAAACAATCTACAAATAATGTGGTAAACAATTGGACTAGAGGCACTCAAGAGTTGGGAGTTGAAAAGGGAGTTTAAGCTAAAAATAATCGGGAGTTGAAAAGGGGCAATTGAGAGTTGAAGGGAAAAAATGGGCTAGAAGCATAGTTGAAGAGGGGCAGTCGAAGGCATTTAGCTAAAGGCAATCGGAGTTGAAAAGTGATAGTTGGTTAGAGGTAGTCACTTTGAAAATTTGTATCAATTTGAATATTGGGAATTAAATTGCGAAAATTTGTGCATTAGTTCAAAGACACATAGAGGCCGTTGGGAGTTGAAGGGACAATTGGAATATGAGGAGTCGGAGAAATTAGATTAGAAGCATTGGGGAGTTGAAAAAAGGTAGTCGGGCTAGAGGCAGTCGGGATAGGTAGATAGGGCAGTCGGACTAGGCGGTCGGGAGTTGAAAAGGCAATTGAATAATAATAAAGGGTAAAAACAAGAGGCAGTCGAACTAGGCAGTTGGGGCAGTCGGACTAGGCGGTCGGGAGTTGAAAAGGCAATTGAATAATAATAAAGGGTAAAAATTAGAGGCAATCGGGGCAGTCGGACTAGGCGGTCGGGAGTTGAAAAGGCAATTGAATAATAATAAAGGGTAAAAACTAGAGGGCAGACGGGGAGGGGCAAACGGGATGAGGGGCAGACGGGGAGGGGCAGACGGGATGAGGGGCAGACGGGGAGGGGCAGACGGGATGAGGGGCAGACGGGTTGAGGCAGTCGGAGAGGGGCCGTTGGATTGGGGCAGTCGGCAGGGGCGGATGGATCTAAGATGTAGGATTGAAGCAGTTGGCATGAGCGGGGGCAGTCGGGAGGCATGGTAGTCGGAGGGCAGGGGCAGTCCGGAGTGAGGCAAGCGGACTGAGGATAAAAAAATTACCCGGGACCACATAGTCACGTAGGACACGACTTCCAAGGGGTCCTACGTGGGCATGCCACATGTGCTGTTTAAGCCACGTATAGCTTGCAAGGTGGCACAAAGGTAACTGTTTTAACCCTACCTGGTGAAAAGACTAGCTCTAGTCTAGGTTGACCCTACCTACAGTCTAGGTTGACCCTATTGTGTCGTGCCGGAGGGGTCTGACACGACATAATCGACACGACACGACATGACACGACATGACCGACATGATGAACAACCCTGAACTCGAGTCGAGTTGAATCGACAGTAGCACAATCACTCTTTTCTTGTTGAGGTCTCCTCTGAAATCTTTTCGTATTCAGGTGTTGCGTTCTTTCTCGGATATGGACAATGATTTTGATTGCCGTTGCGTTGCTTCTGCTGATTCGATTTTGGACTACGGAAAATACGCAATTTCGCAGAGTGGGCTGGGGCATATCATGTATTCGGCAGGTATTGTGCAATCGACAATGGAATTTTCTGTTAAGCCAATCAATCATGGTGTTGTAGATAGCCCACCCAGCGGTGGTAAAAGACCACGACCACTGAGTTCACCTTCGCCTTTGAACTTTAGCACGAGCCATGCCTCCTTCTCCAAATAACCGATCAAGTGCTGTTGGACCGCCTTAGAGGAAGCTTTACGATGATTCTGAGATGAAGGAGGATCTCATTATGGTAGAGGTGCGCGTGAAGTAAAATATTCATCCATTTCTTGCATCTCATGCTTTTATTGTCATGAGACATTCGCATATACTCATACGTCTGTTACTTGGATGTAGTCTGCAGGTGGAGAATCCAAGTTGAAAATGAATGATTCTGACTCTCGGGCTGTGAATCCTACACCCTGTTCTGCATCTTCCCCTTTGAAGGTTTTGCCGTTGCCACGCCTTCGGGCTTCTTCGAAACCTAACCGGCAATCTACGAAACCTATCGGGCAATCAACTGTCGCGCCTCCACCTACCCTACCCCGTGTTGATGTGCCTCCTCGTGCTCCGTTGCGTACTCGACACCCTTCATTGAATGAGGGTCTTCGAGAGACTCAATCACAAGACGGATTTTTCAAAAGGAGATCCCTTCCTGTTCAAGATGCGTGGGAGGAACGGATGTTGGCGCAACAAAGGCGAGAGATCTCGATACAACGATGTTTGATATATACTGGCTATACTCGTGGTCCTCAGATGTTGAAGGCAGCAGCTGAACTTAAGTTGAAGGAAGTAGCTGAGCTTAAGACGCGATCGCATTCATGATACCATTTGGCATTGTATTTGCGATTACTATACAGAAGTAGTATCCTGTAGTGATGTACAGAACCGTGTTTAGTTGTGTATCTTGTACCTAAATGCTATTAGAATGTAGCTCCTTCTGGTAATGATAAGCAACAATTCTTCACCAATTGTCTATTGCTCAATGCAATTTCTATAAATAAACATATATTACGTTACATTTCAATGGCCAGTGACTCAATTCTCTTGCAAAGTAACGATTTCACTCTATTTGTGTTGCATATTCAAATCAAATTCATGGATATTGTGACACATCTAATCTCTCATTTTCAGAGTATACTCTCATTTTAATGAATATGATGTTGGACCCTAAACTGATCTGGGGGAGGAGCCGAGAATCAAGGCGCGCCTCGGAGCTGCCGCGATTGAAAGAGAGGGGAGTTCTCGTGTTTGCAGGGATGGTGGAGGAGCCAGCTAGACGCGGGTTTGACTGGGAGTGCGCGGAAGCTAGACAGGTTGTCCACAGCCGGATAAACCACCAGTCTTCCAAAGAGCTCCTTCATCTTCCATTTCTGTGGGGGGCAGGGCGCGTGGTCAGGCGGCAGGCTCAACTGAGGAGACGGTACCCAGGCTTCCACATTTTTACGGTGAGATCGAAATCCAGCTTGCAGCCAGCGCGTGGGTCACTCCCGATTTCTTTGGCGCAGGTAGGTGCGTCAGGTTTCCTTGGACGTGCTAGCTGCAAGTTTTGGTTGTGAGTTTGCCATTTTCAAGTTCCGATTTCTGCTTGCGAGTTTTGGTTTGCAATTTTTGCTTGCGAGTTTTGGTTTACGATCTGCGAGTTGCGATTTTTGCTTGCAAGTTTTGGTTGCGGGCTGTGGTTGCGAGTTTTGGTTGCGAGTTTCGGTTGCGCGCTGGCCTGCCGTGGGGGGAGCCTTGCGATCATTGCGGCGAGTACCGTTGGAGGTATCTACCGTGGACGCTGCAGGCAGTGGGCGTGGGGGCTTCGAGCTTTGGGGCCGTGAGCAGGTGCAGGCTACTTTCTGAGTGCAGGCAGTCGGGGCAAAAGGGGCGGCGCTTCCAGCGCGCGAAGTCCAGGCAGTGAGATCGAAGGCCGTGGTGAAGACTTGCACGCAGTGCGCGCATGCGGTTGGGGAGGAGTGCGGCCACAACCGTTCTACTTCAGCAGAACCTGATCCTCTTTTTTTCTCTTCTGTAGCTAACTACCTAGCCGGGCACCCGTTCACAGTATTTTAGCTTTGGGGGCAGCGATCTATTAGGTAGTTCAACCTCCCCTTTTCGTTGCAAGAGAGTAGAAGGGATGCAATTTTCCGTTTATGGCCGCACCATAGTTGAGCAGCCCACACTTGTTCAGAGGAACCGCTATTTTGATGTGACCATGAATGCAAGGCCCACATTTTCATGACAATTGCTCCAAAAATGAATTTTTTTGTGTCATCATATTGCTTACATGATTTTGCGCAACTTCATATTTTTCCACATTTTTTTCTAAGTGATCAAAGACCTACAATTCGCCATATAGTCAAAAAATGCATCACTGCTTGGGCAAAGTCAACCTCTGAAAACCACAATCAAACCCTATTATCTTTTGATCCAACGGTCCACAGTGGCCTAAATAACTTGACCCTAAAACCATAATCCAAGTCTCTCAATATCATACGGTTCGATATGTGAAAAGATTCCCACAAAATTCCATTCCAAGAATTGGAACAAAAAACACTGTTTTGGGGTGGCAAGAGGGCTGAGGACGCTTAGGGGTTAAAGACAAAGCTTATAGCATACAGAAAATGGGTTAAACATAAGTCTCAGTATGAGAGACGCGTAAAAGTGGTACTTGTATTAGGCCATTCTCTATGTGCCAAGGTGAAAGGCAGTCGTTCTATGGTTCTTTTACAAACTATTACACTACTAGGGTGAACAAAGAGTAGCCACGTGTGAAAAACCACGTTTCGTGAAAAAAAACCACGTTTGTGGACTATTCTGGTGAAGTGAGGATTTGGCAAAATTAAGCTACGTTTGATTGGAAAATACCACGTTTCAGGGAGCGCAGCAGTTCTCAAACGTTCCCAAAGCCAATCTTCTACTGGTAACATAAGAACGTACTAGAAGCAGAGGCAACCAGAAGCTTTTGGAATTGCAACACAATTTTATTCTCAATGATTGTATAACATAGCGAGTAAGATTTACAAGATTCACTTATAAAGTGTTTTGTTTTGACTCTGCCCCTTTTAGGCATGCAAGAGTCTTAGAATCATCCTGGGGCTCTAGATCCCACGGGTAATACCCTAAGTATATCTGTGGAAGAGGACCTATTTTTACAGGACTCGCAATAATTTTTTCAAACCTCCAGTATAACTTCCTATCCCCAAAGTTTAACAAATGGTCAAACCACTCTTCCGACGAATCTATCAATTGATACCATGATCTACTAACGAGCTTGAGGTTCAACATTCCTGAAAGCCTGCCAAGTCGATCTGCAGCCAGGTGTTTATAAAGAATGGGCCAAATTTTTTTGGAGACATCACTGTTCTTCACATCTGCCATTGGAAAGTACTCCGGTTTGGGTCCATAGATCCTTCTCTTCTTGTCGCAGTGCCACTCCATTTCGCAATTCAAGTGCAATCGAGGTCCACAGGAGGTGCTCTGAAACTGCAATTAAGAAAGGATCATCAGTAATTTGGGAATTGAGAGAATTTGGTAATTAAGGGTCCTAAGCTACTATTGAATGGAATCCTGCTGAGAATCAAAACAAAATCCGATTGCATAAATTACGAAAGAAAATTGGAAGCTGACTAACATTCTAGTGTAAAAGGATCACAATTGCCATGGATCTAATTGATAACCTCGAAACTGGCACAAGTCCTATAGAAGAACAGTACAGCTCTACAATTAAATCCACAAAATAAATAACAATTGCAAAAAAAAAGAGGGGTGTGAAGAAGAGAAGGGCTTGGAAACGAAATAGCCGAATTAAATATTAATCAAGCTAGGACCCAAATTGGAAATGCAAGCAACGAATTGGAACCGCATGCAAGGAATTGGAAATGGTAGCAATTGTGAATTTGTGAGCAGCGGATAAGGAAGTGGAGGAGCCGAAATGGTCTGCATTCAGCGGAACTGGAGTGCATTCAGCCGAATTGGTAACTACGCCCCGGAGTGTATGAAGAACATAGATAAAAGATGCAGAGTGCCGAGTTGCAGCAGAAGTCGCGTCGAGTTCCTTCGCCAAAAATAAATGGCTCTGTCCTGAGACGACCTCTACAATGGGTGTACTTAAAGCACAATTTCCCTCGCTAATTCTCCCACTGAAACGTGCCTCTCCCGCCGAAAGAAGCTACTGTGGGCAACGACCGTTGAATACAGATTACACAAGTTAAATTAGACATGACTATCCAGACGTTGGAATTAGGGTTCAGGGATTCGAAAGAAAAATTTACCATTGTCTTTGCTAATCGGGGTCTGATTCCCCCCACTCTCCATTTTCATCCGCGCCATCTTCTTCGTCACTTTGTTGTAGTTCTACATTGTTGAGGATCATTAGATGCTCACCGAGGTAGTCTTTAGGGAGGAGCGCCTGTAAATCATCTTCTTTTTCGGAATCCGACGATTCCTCTGGCCCACCCGCTGCGTTTGGCGGAACATTCTCTTCATCGTCATCACGGAGTGCTTCTAATCCTAGCTTCAAATCTACGGTGCCCGGATTATCCGACGCCAGGCTGGAGAAAACGCCCAATCCGCTAGAGCCCTCATTTGGCGCACTTTGGTCATCCTCTCCCTCATCGTCCTCTGATGCGGAGCTTTCACCCTCAGGCCGCCTGTAAAAAACGCGCTTTCCTCTAGGTTCTGCGTGGACTACAAGTTTCCAACCCCTGTTAATTTTGTCATCGACAAAAAAAACTTGTTCGACCTCGTTTGGATCGGCAAAGGGTTCGTCACAGGGCATTTTTTCTGACATTGGCCGCATGAACTTCACGCGAAGGGCCCCGCACTCGTCTTCGCAAACTGTCTGCCATCGTCCCCGCTTACCCTCGGTTTTAAACCATTTACCATGAAACAAAACCTTCTCAAAGGAATGGTAACTAATCTTGACGATGGTATCTAGTAACCCAAAGTATTCTGTACTAACTCCTCCCTCATCAAACAAGGCAGATAGGCCGCAGTCAAAGCTCGTCTTCTTTCCCGAGTCTCGAGCTAGGACTTGGAAATGTCTGCCATACGCCCAACACCATGAGTAAAAAGGGCCTTCTCTTGCGGCCCCAATGAGATGTCCTCTACCCGCCTAGACACTAATTCCCCAGCTGCAATGGCTGCTTGCACTCCTTTCCGAAGCCAGTCCTGGAACAATGGCGGATTAGGGCTATTTTCTGCTTCAGCGGTGTATCTAGAACGCCACCTTTCTAGACAGGGTTCGTTTCTCAAGACAAATCTGTGTGCTTGCTCTTGGAAAACCCTTTTCATCCGCCTAGGCTTTTCTATTTTCAACTTTGGTAGAACGACACTAGAGATTCTTGGATCCTCTTCAACATTTGACAACGTTTGGGCTTTTCCGTCCAGTTTTTTTATATATTCTCCCATGTAATATATAGCTTCGTTCATGATGTAACCTTCCACCATTGATCCCTCTGGACGGGCCTTTTGACGGACATAGCCTTTTAACTGTTTCAGGTAACGCTCCACAAAGTACATCCAACGGTAATGGACAGGGCCCGCTATCTCTATTTCTTCTACCAAGTGTAATAGTAAATGCATTTGAAGGTCAAATACCGATGGAGGTAGATGTTGCTCCATGAGGCAAAGAATTTCAACCACATCTATTTTTTTCTGTGGAATGTCTAATTTGTTTATCTCTTTTTGACAAATCCACTTTAGGAGCTCTCCTAGCCTATAGACAATTTCTCTAATAGGTTTTGTCAATGTGCCGCGGAAGGGTATTGGCAATATATCATGCAACAAATTGTGATAGTCATGGGTTTTCATTCCCACAACCTTTTTATCGTCTGTGAATTTGTTTTGCAAAGAAGAGCCATACCCGGTTGGTGCCCGTATAGTGGAAATCGTGTTGATGACTTCTTTATACTCATCACTTGTCCACACCCAGGGGGCACGAGGATAACGATACGTGGTATTGCCGCTCCTATCCTTTCCTGATTCCTGTGGTCAGTAATCTGCTTGAATATTTAGGTCCTTCATCTCCTTTCGAATGGCTATGGAGTCTGCTTTTGGGCCTTTAACATTCGAAAATGTTTTGAGCAAGCTCACGCAAACATTTTTTTCTACGTGCATTGCATCCAGTAGGTGATTTATTTTTAAATCCTGAAATCATAAATTAGAACAGTACGTCATAATCCAAACGGAATTGAGAATGAACCTATAGGGTTTTTATTGAAATAATCGTATAAGTTGTACAGACCCTGGAATAAAAATAAATAAAGGAAATTGTAAAGTGCTTTTCAAATTTGGCCTGTGACCAACGTGAATTTCTCTCTAGATAATACCAAGAGGTCAAATGAAACAAGAACATGACCCATACTTGTACAAAAAAATATGAACATGACCCAAAGTAAAGGTAAAATTTGGGTGAATGGATTGGATGTTTATTTTTATCGTTTTGTTACTACCCAGTACACTAAATAGGTAGATTAGTGTTAGATAATTATAAGATTTGTAAATATTATAGCTTTTTACTCTCGACAAATAAAATTACCAAAGATGTTGATTCCAATGGTATAGAAAGATCTCCACCTTGACGAATATAGAGGGTTAAAAAATTGGTCAACAGTAAAAACTTACAACATGTTTATGTCGGAGTGAGTGTATCTAACACTAATCTACCTATTTAGTGTACTGGGCTATTTTTACATTTTGTAACTACTACTACATTTAGCTTATGTGTAGCTTCAATATTATTTCTCAAACTATTGGGCTATTAGAATCTCAATTAGCACCTTTCAATTTACAGGCAACTCTTAAATATACGCCAACGTATCTACTATCCCCATTAATTTAACAGTAAAAGGCTTTATGCATTAGGCAACCTATTTGAACAATGAGGACTTTGGAAAAAATCACCAATATAATTAAAAATAGTGTGTTGTGCTGGTAGTATGACTATTTCTATTTCTGTAGAATGAGTATGGGCAGCCTTCACACTGACCTAGGCCCTGCAACTCCTGTTCATCATTCCATAAATTCATGTGACCTTCGTTGTAAGCTTTGATTCTTCTCTTCCACTATTGAACTACCTACTGAAAGATAAAAATAAATACCCTAAGGACCTGAAAACGCTCACCCGGGTGGCAGAGTTGTACCTTGTAATAGGGCAATTCGAAGAACACAGATTTGGCCTTCATGCCACTTTTCTCAAGTGATATCTTCTTATCTTTCACCAGCTGCCATTGACGCAACCAAAAAGCTCCATCTGTTCTTCCTGGTGGTGGCTTGTCTTCTACACGGTCATTGAACAGATGCTTTAGTCTGGGTAAACGTAAGCAATGACCATAAGGTAAATATTTTCGATACCCCACATATATCATCTTCTTCAAAAATTCAGACCGGTGGGCTTGTAACTTTTGGGGGCCACAAATATAACAGGCTTGGTGGCCCTGGGTCTGCAAAGAAGATGCCACACCAAGCCCAGGGTAGTCTGAAATGGTCCACATCATAACCGCATGTAATTGGAAATGTTTTGGCCGTTTAGTGGCAGAGATATCATAAGCGGGAACACCCACGGTCCACAATTTATTCAATTCGTCCACCAAAGGCTTGAAGTAAACATTCATGTCCTTCACCTTTTTCTTCCCTGTAGAAATAGTAGAAAAGGTTAATAAGAATATAATGAATGGATGAATAAAAGTATAAAAAATATATGGTGAAATTTAAAAAGGCGATTAATAGTCATACTTGGAACAATGCATGACAACATCACATGATTTTTGTGAATGGATAGATAGGGGGGCAAATTGTATAAAACAATCAAAACGGGCCATGTAGAGTGTGATCCGGAATTGTGACCAAATGGGTTCACACCATCGAGTGCCACACCCAAGTACGCAGTGCGGTCATCTTTGGTCTGCTCTGGCCAAGTGCTTTGAACATGATCCCAAGCTTCAGAGTCTGCTGGTGTCCTCATAATTCCATCTTTGCTTTTGTTGTTTGCATGCCATGTCATCAAAGGGGCCAATGCTGGGCTACGATATATAGCCAGTAGTCGTGCTGTAAGGGGGAAGAATTGCATTTTCTACAAAAAAAACAAACAAAAAATAATTCCTATTAACTGACAATGGTGGACTGTGAGATTAATCCTTACAATACATCTTCATCTAATTCCACACCTAAAATCACATGTGCACGTGGTTGTAACTATTATTCTCTTTCTAAAATACTATAGATTTCGTGAGGAATTACTAAATAAACCGTGACGCTTGTGAAGTCCTTTTAGAGTTATAAATTTGCATTATTATTTTTTTAATCATTAAAAACATCAATATGTCATTCAATGAAATTCGAACACTAAATTTTGTCATATAAATTTGAAAATAGGGTGAAAAATAGTTACCTTGCGTGGAACTGTCTTGCTCCTTGTGTTGTCTTTGTATCGGCTAACGTTACATTTTTTGCAGTGTGTTCGATTGGCATCTTCGCCATAGTATAACATCTCATCACACGGGCAAGCATGGATTGTAATGTAATCTAATCCAACCTGCGATACAACATTTCTTGCCTCTCGCCACGATTCCGGCATCTTCGAATTGCAGTCTTTAGGGACCACCATAGAAGCCATACTCCTAAAAATATCATCCATTCCAACATTTGAGATGTGGTGCCTAGCTTGAATATTCAAAAAGTTTAGAATAACCTCTAAACGACTAGAGTGTGACTTGTCAAATAATGGAACACGTGCCTCCCTCTCCAATTGCGTGGAGCCCACATCTTCTCTACTTGCCATACCGGCCCTTTGGTTGCGCACCATTTCTTCTAAAACATCAAAATCGGGGTCCCAATGTGAAGAATTTGCATTAGGCAATGGTGTTTCTAGACCAATAGGAGCTTCAATGTTAGATGTATTTGCACCAACATCATCACCCAAGGATCTACCTTCGAGATGAGCTAGTTGCTCAATTTATAAAACCTAAAATATGACAATCACAATTCATGAGTACAAAAAAATAAATTGTCAAGGACATGTACAAAGTGTCAAAGGAAGGAGAATGAACTAAAGATGTGAATACAAATACTAAAACATACATAGCATTAACAATTAGAAAAGAAAGGACATGGTGAAGATTTACTACCTTCCACCGATCATGGATCTTATTTAGGCGAATGTGTTTTTTCACGATTGACAAGTAACGAGGAATTGGAGCACCTCGGCTAGGATCTGCGCATAAAACACATGGGCAAATTATCGTTCTCTCTAGAGTTGTGGGCATAGTTGGGTTCTCTTCATTGTCGTTTCGGCGCCTTCTTTTCCTACGCCTTGGCTGGTTGTTATCAAATGTCCTAGCAATCACATTCTCCTCGTCTTCTGTGGCAAGGGGATCGGCGCGGACAAAATCTTGAGGGTTGTAAGACACCTTCTCCCTACCCATAATTCTGCAAAAAAATCACATTGTGGCAAAGAACATCAATCAATATAGTAAATCCACCCATATAGATGACAAATGGGATGAACATGTAAATGTCTACATTTGGAATTAGTATTACATCTCTTAAATTTCAATAACAAAATACTGGACAATATATGAATTTAGGGTTTTTATTAAATATGTTAAAAATTAGTACATACTCACCCTAAACCCCTGAAGTCTTTTGTTATTTATGTGTTTTAAACATTAGTACATACTCACCCTAAACCCCCGAAGTCTTTTGTTTTTTATGTGTTTTAACCCCTAAACGTCCTTACCCTTTTCAGATTTGGCAGTTTTTCAGAAATGTATTATAAAATGCAACTAAGAGGGGTATTTTCAATTTGATGAATGAATAAAAGTTTTACATTATGCATATTAGATTCTATCCATACGGTTAGATTTTCGATTGCTATCACCAATATTTGTGTATAAATTTTAAAACTTAAAATTTAGAGTACTTTTGTAATATGATTACGAATAAGATATTGACAATCTAATGCTGAATTTTTTGGAGATGGGTTGAAATGTGATACTCTAACTGTAGTGATTTTTGGAGATTTTTTGGTTGCTAATTTCTAGTACTTGACTTTTTCAAGAGCACTTTTAGACTAAAATCTTTCAAATTTGGGGTGGAACACTACAACATGAAATGAGGCATAAAAATTTCACAAATCATCCCCTTTCTAATTGGATCACACATGCACGAAGCTAACTTCCCATAAAAATTTTAATAAAAATTTCACACTGCAAAAAGTGCATGATCGATGAGAAATCCGAGTTCAAATCCGTACATCATCCAAAATATGGATGGTTGGGCGGTTAGGGGTTAAACATTAGTACATACTCATGCATACCCCCCAAAGTCTTTTGTTTATTTATCTATCTTAAAAATTAGTACATACTCATGCATGTTCCCACAAGTATTTTGTTTTTTTATCTATCTTAACAATTAGGACATAATCTTATCCCCTAAGTTTTTTTTTTCTTTCTTAGTTTATCTTTTTTTAAACTTTTAAAATCTTTTAAAATCTTTTTAAAATATTTTTAATTTTTTCTTTAATTTTTTAAATTTTTTTAATCTATTCATTAATTTTTTTTTTTCTTTTTTCGACATTGACAATATGAGTATTTAGCAATTCAATACCCAAAAGAATGAGTTTTGTGAGTTTAGAACTCTTACCTGGCATGTGCGAGGGCGACCGTTTGAATGGGCCTATTACTTCGGATGGCGCCAACGTGCTGTTGATTTCGCGCCTTGACAACTTGGCCTCCCGGGCTTATCACTCATCAACGTGTCAACATCAGCAGCCGTCCAACGCGATCTTGGCGATCTTCATCCACGTACATCATCCAGTGCGCGTATCCTCATCCAATCATCCCTTGCTAATTCAGCTTTGGTCACTTCATTATGTTGCCAGTGCTGCAGCTTCTCTCTCTCTCCCCTGAGTCCTTCAGTTTCCTTGTTGATCAGTTGTCCTAGCGCGCATGCATACATCTCTCGTGGTATTGCTGTTGTAGTCAGGTTTTAGTCGCGTTGCTAATTGCGCATTGGTAAGCAATGTCGCGCGTCAAAAAGAAGGCGACTAGGGTGCCTCTGCCTGTAGTGAGTGATGGCGGCCCCAATTTATCAGCGGAGGTGTCTGGAGCAACAGTGTCTGCAGCGGATGTGCGTGAAGCGGAGGTGCGTAGAACGGAGGTACTTGCAGTGGAGGTGCGTGGAGCGAAGGTGTCTATGGCGGCGACCCCTTTAGATCAAGCCGGAGGGAAGGAGAAGTTGTTGGAGCACGTAATGACTCCAAATTCGAAGAACAAGCCTCCACTCCCAATGCCAAAGAAAAGGAAGCCTGCTCCGGAGGAGCCGATGAAGTCGGTTAGGCGCCGCCAACACAGCAGTCCAGGGCGTCGTCGAAGCGGGAGATTGGAGCCATCAGCATCAAACGAGGGTGTGCACATTCACCTTAGCCTCGATGGAAGCAACAATGGACAAAACCAGCAGGTTCTTGCGAGTCCCAAGAAGATCACCGTGTGGGTCTCTCCTGGTAAACCGCCAAGGCGCTTGCGAAGGTCTTTGGAAGTGACGACGTTGGCAGAAACGTTGCCTCCTATTGCGGAAGGTAGTGGCGCCGTTGAAGAACCGGCGAGACACCAGCACTCAGTCGCCAATTATGTAGACAACCACCCCAGTGCCGGTGAGGACGATTGTGATGCTGATGGAGAAGTTGACGGTGAGGCTGATCGTGAAGGTGATGGCGGAGCTGAAAGTCCAGTGGGCGGACGTTTCGGCAGTGAATTGGGAGTCAGAGGAAACGCGCCCGCTCTGGGTCCAGTTGGTAATGGACCCTCAACCCCTGCCGCATGCAACACAGTGGAATTAGGCGGAGGTCCACCATACGTGGTAGAATTTGAGAACAGCGGAGACGATGGAAGGCCTGCACCACTGCCAACTTCGGGTGGACTTCTCACAGCAGCGTCTCCAGCGTGCACACCACCCCGTAGCAACAGTCCTGCAAACCTTGGGAGTTTCACTCCACCTTCAGGAAATCCTGAATCCCCTGAAGAGGCTCTTGACCGTATAATAGCAACCCTCCCAACACCAGCACGCTTGAGGTGGTTGAGTACTCGTGCTAATGTAACAGTAAGATTTTCTCCACTCATCTCTGCATTTCTTGATTAAGCCTGGTGTATGTCCATTTTTTCAACTTCCTAGATGTATGTCTATTTCCCATGTAATAAAATGGCAAATGGTCCAATGGAACAAAGTTCTAACAAAATTTTGTCATTGTCTAGATGCGGAGGTATCACTAGGAGAGAAGTGTATTTCACCTGTGAAGGAGACTTCTTTAGTGGGCCAGCCGTCACCTGTGCCTACAAATGCAAAGGACAAGGAGAAGAAACGTGCCAGAAGAGCTGCCAAGGCCGCTAGGAAGGCACAGAGATTGGCGGCAGAACCTGAGACCATAGCAGCAAACCGTAAGCAAAAGGAGGCAGCGGGAGTTTAACTTGAAACGCTGTCAATTGCAGCGAGTATTGATGCTACCATTCAAGAGCTATATGCAAAGAAACAAGCACTGCTGGGTTTAGCAGGCTGTTCACCAACATCCAGCAAGGCTCTTGGAGGGACCATCGTCAAAGACCCTACCGCAAATCGTCACAACGAAGGTAGAATCCAGCACTCAGTCCGGTCCTCCTCGTCATGCTCAGCTGGTGCACGCTCTTTAAACCCGGCCAGAAGTGAGGAAGTATCTTTAGGTACTTGGGAGCCAGTTCACAATGCTCTTCCTTGCGAAACTAATGCAAAGGCAGTCCCTATAGGTCGGTTATGGGATCACCTGCGTCAATATGCCTGTGATAGGGCAGCTAAAACTTTTGAGTGGAATTTAGATTGGAACAAACAATGCCCTGCTCTAAAAACTAGATTCAAGTTGAGAATGAGAGAATTGTATCCAGGGTCGTGGGATGATGACTATTTAATGAAGTATATAGGCAACAATATAAAAGAGAGACGAGCTAGAATAAAAGATAAACAACAGGAGGGCCTTGAGAAAAATAAATGCACATTGCCAATGGGGTGCAGCATGGAAGCATGGAATGCCATATGGGACTCATTGTCGGACCCTAAAAAGCAGTCCAAGGCACACAAGTGCCGAGTTGCTGCAGAAGCCAGATTCAAAGATGGAGGAGGAACTCATAGGTGGGGAAGGATGGGACTGAAGGAGATGGTGGCACGATTTGTAAGTTCTAAACTTACTATAGAATTAGGAACTTACTATAGAATCAGGTGAAGTAGGTGTCATAACTATGTGCTATTGTTTGTTTCAGGCTACGGTTTCCTTCAACTCCTACTTATGGTAGTGGATTTGGCGTATTCTTCAATAGGAATCCGAGTTTGGCAGGACACCTACGCCGGAGGAGGTGCAATTCGCAAAATTCAACGCCTATGCTGCCCTGGCCATTCACACAAGAAAAGGTCTGTCTCGTGCTACCATGGAAGTTAGAGGAACAGTTCACGAGGCTGAATGTCATCAGGAATTTCGGACCCCACTGATTCTGCACTGATTCAGTGCGATTTCCGATATTTCAAGGGTTCGTACGATTTTCGCACTGATTCCGCATCGTTGCGTCATTCAACGCAACTACACTGATATGACACGATGTTCGTACAAGCGGATATAGTACTGATTCGACACGATTGATACATCCATTGAAAACGTATGAATTCAGCACTGTTTATAGTCGTCAAATGTCGTGTTTTAATCGTCTTTAAAACTACACTGATTCAGTGCGTTTTTCGTGCGACATCATCTTTTCCATATCTAGATTTTATTTTCTTTTTATATCTAAATTTGATAAAAATAATATTATTAAAAAATATAAAATAAAATAAAATAATAGAAAATATAAAATAATTACTTTCCTCGCTACCCACTTCAATTACACAGAAATTGCCCACACATGCGGTGGGGCCCACCATAGCTTGGGCTTCCCAAGCTCTATCGCCAACGGTGGGATTTGAACTCTCAACCTTCCGGTTGCCAATCAAGTTCCCAACCACCAAACCACCTCAAACTCTTCATGCATAGAATGGAACTCTTTTGGTAATTATCGAACTTCTTTTTTCAGCGGACTTTGAATGTTTTTAACTATGTGAAAAAAACTTTTTTTCCAATTTTTTTTTTGCACTAGATTATGCAGTACGTTTTCTATATCTAGGATTTTTTTCATAATTTTTTGAATTTTTTAAATTTTTGCCAAAATCGTGATGGCAGATCAGGGATTCAGGGCTGTGAGCTGTTTTTTTTTTTTCAGCGGACTTTGAATGTTTTTAACTATGTGAAAAAAACTTTTTTTCCAATTTTTTTCTTTGCACTAGATTATGCAGGACGTTTTCTATATCTAGGATTTTTTTCATAATATTTTGAATTTATTTATTTTTTGCCAAAATCGTGGTGGTTGTAAGCTATTTTTTTTTGCTCCTATGATGAAAAGTACAATGATAACCAATAATACCAAATTTGAATTCTAAAAATATAAAATGTTATTTCTTTGAAATTTTAATGTGTATTGCTTCTAAACTCTATAAATGTAGATCTAAAAATGTTTTGGGAAATTAAACCGGAAGTATAATTTAAAGAAGATTCTTGGAATATTCCAACATATTCCAAAATATTCCAAAATAATATAAAATATTTTGAAAGATTCCAAAAGATTCCAAAAAATATATTAAAATATTGTACACGAATGTCGTACGACAATGATTTGCATTATAATAGATACTGAAATCGCACGAATATAGCAAAAGACATTAATATGATACGTATACGATACTGAATTCGCATTAACTAAAACTGCACGTTATCCGTGTCTTATCAGTCATGTGATGTAGATACATGATTAACGCACGGATTCCGTCAAGCACGACTTCCGTGCGGAAACAATACTTTTTTGATAATCACGGAAAAGACACTGCATCGACATCTTAGTAATGCATGTCACTTCCGTACTGTAACGACACTTCTAAATGCACGTATGACGTGCAGAATCAGTGTTTTACGATAAACGCACTGAATCAGTGCAGAATCAGTGGGGTCGGAAATTCCTGATGGTAGTCAGCCCAAAAAGAGACTCTGTAAAAAGAAAGCAACTCGTGCACACTGCACAACTGCCAAAGTACCAGGTGCCAAAACGGGGAAGGCGAAACAACTTGCTGATATAGAGGAGGAGTCGGCCACAGATTCAGAAAGTGGTCTTGATGTAGGAAAAGAGGACGATGGATCAGCTTCAAGCTCGGGGAGTTCATCATCAGAAGATGAAAGCGACAACGATGGGCAGTAGTGAACTGCTGAAGTTACCAAAAACCTCACTTGTAAAGTTTCGGAGTACACATTCTTTGTTCAAACTGTATTCGACCATAGAGGCAGTGTAAAGCAATCGGATAGCACAATTACACAATGTACATTAGTTAGACTTGAGGTAGTTTTGAAACCACAAAACTTATATAGTATAGAGAGTGACAAAGGTAGTTACCATTTTTTATCCAAGATTACAAAATCTTTACTGTCAACTTGGATGACGTGAACTTTAATTAGACAAACATCCATTTAGTTGCACGTACTATTTTGGTGTAAATAGAATTTTGCCATTATTGCCCCAATACAATGGGACTCACAATCCTTGCATGACCGAAATTTTTGCTGATGCCACGTTTGGAACAATGAGATCCTAAATTCAAGGCCCAAAAACAACCCCCTTCAACTTTAAACCCTAATCATTCAGCCAACCAGAGGATGACACGCATTCTAAAATAATTTCTATATACGGGGAGAATTAGAAGTATCTGATGCATATAGATCTCGTCTATTACATGCTATTAGTCCAAACTCATGCTAATTTTAGAACACTTTATCATTCATGGCACCAATGATAAGTGTCCACGTGGCAGAGACGGATTTGCTTACCGACACCTACAACCCTAAAACCGTTTACTAGGCAGTAAAAACCGTTTACAAGGCAGTAAAAAAGTAAAACTATTTTAGTCTACAATATGTTTTACCACGTTTCTAATTAAGGTCTTATCTTATATTAGCCAATGGTCCATGCATGTTATAGTTACCGTGAATAAAAAATTCACTATGGTAAATAAGAAGTGATAATTTACTCCCAAATTACCGCCATCTATGTAAAAAATTGTTACCTCGTTATTACTAGTGACAATTAAATAAATTCGAGTAAATTTAGGCCCTAAATGCCAACTGGACTATACGCCAAGGTGGACAAATGATGACGTGGATGTGCTCTTCGTTCTCAATGAAAGGGAACATCGCTTGGGAACATGCGTTCCTTTTGTAAACTGTCAACGTGGCTATAGCCAGCACCCAGACGTGGCTTCATTGGTCGCAACGTTTATCTATGGTTAAAGCCACGTTTTAACACCCCTAAAAGAGTAACATTCTAAACGCCATATTCGTTATATTGGCCGTTCCCAATTATTTTGTTCGCTCAAATAGTGTGACTTGAGTTCATTTTCTCTCCTTATTAGATTAGTGTGGGTAAAATATAAACAGGATTGGCCAATTTACTGAATATGGCGTTTCTAGTGTAAAAAGCCATGTCATGAATGTGGTTACTCTGTGTTCACCCTAGTAGTGTTAGACAATGTTTTGATGACCTCGTCGAAGATGTCTAGTAGATTTTTTTTATTTGCCATACAAGTATACTCTTATTAGAATACGCATGGAATATTCAAAAACATTCTTGGATATTTGGGAATGTTTCATCCAAATTGTTTAATATATTTAACACATATTTAATTGAGAAATCAAATGTTGAATGTCCAATACAATGTTCGGTTGGAGAAAAATGCCAGATGTAATGTTCAAGCCTAAGTAGCTTTCAAAGGATACCGCTAGTATTGTGGCTTTACTCTCACACCTTTGGCATTGTGAGGTGCTCAATTGCAACTTTTGATATTGGTTAAGAGATGTCTTGTTCCGACCTAGGTCACTAGTGTAGTGTTGTGATTGCGTAGTGACTTTTGTATTGGAAATCTCATAGTGAGATTACTAAAAGCTTGGTGCAGAGTTGGACATCATCTAAAGGTGGTTGGTGTCGATGCTGACATGGTGATTAGCGAGTCGTGCTGTCATCGGGCCCTTGAGTATTTGTGGAAGTTTTCCCTCATATTATGAGATAACATGTCCAGTACTCCAATGGTCTTGTGGGAGTTAGGAGAATCACACGGTGTTGGGATCCAAGACAAGTTGATGAACTAACATTATGAATGTGTGAAATTTATAGTGTTAGCAAGTCAACGTTGTCACTGAAGAACTTACTACAGTTGTGAAGTTTTTGAATGATGAGTAAAACAAAATATACATGCATGATCAACCCTTGAAAGATTGTCTATAATTGTGGTTTTCTTGACAGAGTTGTTATGAATCATGAATGTTTAACAAATTTTTCCAACTTGATGTTCTAATAATTATTAAACAATAGGCACACGTGAGCGGTCTAAAAACAAAATAGACGAATATCAAATTCAACTTATGTTATACAACTTGGACAAATTATTTTAAACTGTCATAAATATATTCTAATAATATGCTTGCCTCACAGGTGGGAAGGTCTACTAGACGTCTTCTGCATTGTGATCAACGCTTTGTCTACTGGTCCAGTAAAACAACTCTGGACATAACCGTCTGCTATCACCATGTTCCCTGCACAGAATGCAAGTTTGTATGGATTGAATCTACAGTTTTTGTTTTCGAGAACTTGGCAACCGAAAATGCCTTGGGATTGACTGTCTGTAGCTCTTCTGCATTTATAATTAGTTCATGTTTATGCAACTTAACAGTTCTGTAGGCAAAGCTCAATCATCTCTTTCACACAACTACTAACACTGTAAGTTAAGTTCATGACTTCATGACTACGTACAAAACAGCATTCTAACCTTGACTAGTTAACCTCTTAACTAGAAAGGTAGAAATTGTTGGATTGTACGTTGGGCCTAATATCAATGGAGTGCAGGCCACAGTCAGGAGATCGATCATTGGACTGCACAACGTGGCGGGAGCAGTGAATATAAATGTAATCAGGATATAATCCCGAATACAATCATTTCTTTGCTTTGTCAGTTCGGAAAGCGTTAAAATGACGTAGTGGTACGTCCTAGGAGCAGCATCGTATCATGGGCAGAATTGAATAGCTGATGCACAACCTGCCATTCACTCTCACTGGTTCATGAAACTTTGATACATCGATCAAACCCAGGATCTCACAATATCTCCGATCCTGATCTAATTCCTGGTCACGACTAAGGACTGAGGATAACTTTATAATGCTCAATCATATGGACTCATGCCACTCCACGTAATGTTGGTACAGCTAGTATGGACTGACTCATTCCTGCCTGACTCATTTAGTAGCCCAAAGGTAAACGTATTTAGTGAGGTGCTGGCTAACCCCGGTCCCTCTACTGAAGGCTTGAATGACATTTTAAAGATGGTTTGATAAAGAGGTTGGAGTGTTAGTACTATCACTCCTGGCAAAATTTAACGATCGAAATTCATGTCCCATGCATGAGTAAGTTGGTCTACCTAGTTTACTACAGGACCTATAATTCTACGTTGCAAAGTCAAAGAAACAATGCCTGACCTCAATCGCTGCAGATAACAAACCTACGATCGATCACTCATCATTGCGTTTTCGTTTTTTGGGCTGCCCTAAGTAATTAAACAGGCAGAGTTCAATGGTCAAAGAGTGTTGGATATGCACGACTGAATGCATGAATACTGGGACCAGGTGATTTGGAACTTAGGAAGGTGAGAAATTAGCTGACACCATGAATGAAGAGTGAAGACCCGGCAACATGGTACCACTCATTGATATCACTAGGAATATTGTGAACTCAAGAGTCAAGACCTGGACGGAGTGGCCGACAAAGCGACTCGATCAAGCCTAATGCACTCACTCTATGTCTCTTTAATGGAAAGCATATATGCAGCAGCTGCACACATGGGAGCATACCAGAATGGCCGGCTGCTCTCATTAGCTCATTCAAAGCAAGGCAGCTAGCTAGCGCTGCGACTCTGATCGAGGCTCTAAGTGTCAAACTTTCAGTTCTGCACTGGTATCGATCTTCTACGATCCATTGATATATAAATAGCTTTGCAAGAAAATCAGCAACGTCAACAACAGATAAAAAGTTAGTACTGCAAGCTAGGAGCATGCAGCTGGCCCAAGGGACCGGGCGCATGATGTCCAGAATGATGCTCATTGTCATTAATACGTACACTCGATCACAATGTCACTGCGCACGCTGCCATCAACTGGCCTTATGGCCCACTCTGACTTATAAAAGTCATCCGGTGAACGGCCTGCATTGTAAATAAACCGTTTTGTACCGCAGTTAAGTTAATTAACCGTGACGCTAGCTATCTGCAAAATGCAGTATACCGATCTTCTATAAGTTGGACCTCTCGTTATGAATACAACAACTCAAATCTTCTGATCTTCTAACGCAATAGACTCAAAATATTGAACATGAAACCAATTGTGCGCTGAAGTTTGGACTGAGGTTCAATCGAGCAACTTTGCAGGTTCCTCAAATCACATGTACACTAAAGAAACTAAGGCAAAAGTAAGTTATGACCATCTCACTCTCTTTACAACCATGTCATGTAAAGACTAGCATGATCAAGATTGATTTATACGAGGAATTTAAATAGTTTAATTTGGATCCAAAATGAATAATAAACTATCATTAAACGTGTTGAAATGTTTGATATAGTTCGTTACGAACTTCAAATTTAAAACAATAACAATAAATGATATTAAACGTACACATTATAGCATAAATCAAAGATCATAAATAAACATGAATATTATAAACAATCTAGCAAAGGTTGATCACGCATGAATATCTTGTTTTACTCATCATTCAAAAGCTTCACACCTGCAGTAAGTTCCATCAAAAGTCGATCACGCATGAACATCTTGTTTTGTTCATCATTCAAAAACTTCACACCTGCAAGTTTCATCAAAAGTTAATCACGTAATAACATCTTATTTTTGTTCGTCATTCAAAAACTTCAAACCTGCAAGTTTCATCAAATGTTAATCTTGTATCAATATCTTGTTTTTGCTCATTTGTTCAAAAACTTCACACCTGCAACAAAACTCCATCAAAGGTTGATCACGTAAGAATATCTTGGTTTTGCTCATCGTTCAAAACTTCAACACCTGTAGCAAGTTCTAGAACTGAAGCGCTGAACATCTGATAAGCTCAATGAAGTTAGCTCTAGTGTTAAGCTCTAAGATCAGTTAGTACTGCATTGAATTGCGCACACACACACACAATGAAATCAGAGAAACGGGAGCTCAAATAACACTGATGAGACGGAGTCTTGTAAAGTACGTAACGGTGGCTTGGAAGATAAGGATGGCTGCACCTGGACTTTAAATAATTATATGTAGATCTGGATGAATCTGACGCCACGTTCGCCTACCGTTCCGGTGGCAGTTCGAAGCACCTGGTTGATGCGTGGATCCAGAGGACTCTTTCGGGCCTCATTGGGGGCAGGCTTGCTTGCATTAATTACTGACGTTACCAATTCTGGACTGCAGCACGTCACTCAGGAATGAATAAATATATATATATATAACTAAAGATATGAATAGCGGTAGCTCGGCTTCGTGAGATTGCCTAAGCAAAATGCATAGACTAGAGCGAGGCTAGAGGGCAAACATATTAGCTAGTAATGACTTTAAGTTCTTTGAAAGATGCAAACTGTGATGGCCCAAGGGTGCCGCATGCATGCATGAGTCTGGTAACTTTGGGCCAAGAGCCAGGGAGGGATCGGCAGTTCGGCACCCACTGTTGTCCACATGCGTTTCGTGCTGTTGACCATTATTGTCGCTGGGCTGCCGTCGATATATTCCGTATGCAATGCCTGATACGGACCGTATTCAGAGTCGTAGATGAAAATACCACTTTACAGGATCCTCTTGCAAACACTAAGTTATTAGTAAGGCCTGACTCTGTCTTTTGGCTCTCATCGAGAGCTAGGGACTCGGCAGTCTGGTATTCTATTCGTCGTATTGAGTCATATATGTGTGTTCGGAATTTTGTTTTTCCTATTTTTATGCTTTCTTTCTTTTTCAGGAAGGTAAGTAGGTAAGTGGGTAACTGTGTCAATAAAGTCAAGCACATTTTTGTACTAATGTACACGCCTGGCTCACGACAGACACCTCCAATCATTCCAGATGCGTTTGAGACTTACACTCTAAGTTGTCCCACACTACTCTGTCAAAATTTCACACTAATTTACATATTTTGGTGTGGGGTGAGTGGTCAGCCCCTTTGACCACACCCTTTCCTGCTACGAAGTAAATTATTATAGAATAATTCAACTCCCCTACGGCCTCTTTGCTTGGCCTAATTGAAGTTAGGGCCGCTTCACACTCACTGGAAGCTTTGGAGCTTTTAGCCCCCGGGGCTAAACTAGCTTGGGGGGCTAAACCAGGAAGTTTAGCCCCGGCTAAACTCGAATCTCTCTTTTTTTGCCCCGGCTAAACCCAAATCTCTTCTTTATAGCCCCGACTAATTTGTGTTTTAGCCCTAGCTAGTGGTACAAAAAGGGGGCTAATGGTACAAAAAATTTAGCCCCCCCTCATTTTTCACATAGTGCTAAAGAGGCTAAAGAGGGGGCTAAACTACCCCAGTTTAGCCCCGGCTAAACTAATCAAAGTTTCCAGTGACTGTGACCGTCCAAGTCGAGAGGCCGTGGGATTGAATGGCCAAACTTTGTTGAGTTCAAAGAAATCTACTAAAAATAGGTAATAAAATATAGTTTTCATTTTTTATGAAAAGAAATCGACGGCCTCTCGACCATAGTTTGGGTTTCCATTCCCGTCCGACCCAAAATTTCTTTCGAGAGGCTGTCAGCTTGTCGCCTTTGTCAAAAAAGAACTGCCACGTAGGCATTTTGCCATTTTAGAGAGCGATGGCCGTTGGACTTTAGTCTCTAGTGTGAAGGGTCGAGAGGATGAACCCATGGTTTCTTGCAATTTGATTGGTGGAAATCGACGGCCTCTCAACCTTCAATCATAGTGTGAAGCGGCCCTTAGAGAAAATTCTTTAATTTCAACTATTAACCCCTAAAGGACCAAGGTTGATTTTCCAAGTTCGGTCAGCTCAATACGAAATGAGTATTGATCCTCAATTATTGAGATTTTTTGTGGTGATTCTACTCTTTGTAACAAAGATGGGATGGTAATTTGCGTACGTAGATGATGTATAAATCAAAAGATACAATCATGCAAAGGTGAAAAACCTAATTGCGGGCAACTCTTGAAAATTTTCACACAATGAGCTATGCATCTGAGTTTTTGTACACAATGAGCTAACGCCCCTATATATAGAACTGGCTGAACTGCCAAATTCATTTTACCAAATTTGAGACTAAACTTTGCATTTTGGGCATTTTCAGAAAGTTTCAAACTTGGGGCAACAAGCCAAAAAAAAAATGCAACCAACTTTGAAGCTTATAATCTTACTATTGAAGAACCCTGAACGGTTGAAATTTTTTAGGTTGTAATAAATTCAGGTTGGTTGAAATATCCTACGATTGGATTGGTCAAAAAGGTTTTGGATCAAAAGCTATTGGTCTTTTTATGAGAAAGGATACGTTGCGGTGTTTGGAGAGAAACATAGTTCTGGTCCTTTAGGGGTTAAATCCTTTGACATAATATTGATAATGTTGACATGAGAAAAACTATCTTGAATAAAGAGTCTATTGTATGTTGGTAGCACCTTGCGATGAAATTAATTACTAAAACTTATGCCCAATTTTTAGGAAATTCTATAACATAGTTGCCCAAATAAAAAATAAATTAAGTTGAAAATGCCCAAATCATGGAAATTTATAGAATGTCTTTGATCCAATCCAAAAAAATAAAATATAATGACATGTTTCATTTTATGATTTGAGTCACTAAAAACAAGTCACATCCGTTAAAACAAACCACATTAAACAAAACTTGAGGTTGTCCATTATATTTAACATTTACATAATTATGACGTGCCCAATTTTTTTTTAATTAGATTTGGACTCGGGGGGTTCATTGGCGAAAATTTTAGAAACAACGTGCGATAAAAAATAGGGTCCAATATATTCATTGTAGATAAATTTTGTAAAAAATGTACATGTAAAATAGGGGATTTTAAAAAAGTGAAACATGTTTACATATAAAATACCATCACCTTATAATATTTTTTGCTAAATTTTTTTGCTAAAATAACCCCCCAAATAAATAGGTCATTATCGCACGTGTATACAAAATATACAAGGGAGTGCCCCCCCCGAGGATTTGGACATGCTCAAATGTGAAAAATCCTTTTTAAATTTTTTATGTCCAACAATTTTTTCCAAATTATTAATTATTAGGCATTGAGGTGCCCAAAGTGCTACTAACCTACGATATTAGGGTAGTTTGATTGAATGTAAGGATTAACTTACATCAACCTTTAACCCTTGAAGGACTTAAGAGTAATGGTTTCAAAATGAAAAATTTAATCAATCATATTCTCCAAAACATAATTAAAATGGGATCAAATTTTACGTCATTGGAATTAGGGTGTCCATTTTACAAAAGGTTAACTTTGAATCATTGTACATACACTAGTAGAATTCTTATTAAATTTGAACTGAGTGAGTTGTCTTTAATGAATAAATTATATTGTGACTTGTCTATAGTAATTGAAAATTGTGATATATTTTTAGTTACTATAGACAAATTACAAGAGAATTTAATTGTTTTAGACAAGTCAACTTTGACAATATTTCTACTAGTGGTAGCCTTGGGCATACTTAGTTGTCATGATGTCCAACAGAGTGTTTGATCACTACAAAAAAAAGGACCCCATAGCATCACCTAAGACGTTGCTATGAACATTGGGAAGGCATTTTGAGGAAGACTTGCAAACGTTGCATTAGCTACGCCAAAAACGTTGTTATTATACAATGTTTTGGTGCAAGCTTTTGCCACATTTATTACATGAGCCGATGAGCGAGAAGAGGTTAATAGACATGTGTTTCCAATATTTTATTGTGGTAAATTACTATAGGAACCTACTGTGGGAATTTATTGTGGTAAATTACTGTGGGTAATTTACTTTGGAAATATCGTGTGGATAATTTACAATATAGTATACCATACAATTTATGGTATATCATACAATATACTATATGATATATTATATACCTTATATTATAGCATATTCATATAGTGTATGTTATACAATATAGTAGTAGACCATACAGTATACGATATATCAATAGCCGGCTTTACAAAATTAAATATCTTCATTCCTCGATCTCACTCACCCTTAGACAAACCTTATGGGATAAATAGCTTGTTTTGTGAACATCATGAGATATGGAGAACGCTATTGGAAACACACAACGTTACTCTCACCTCCAGAATGTTGCCCAAAGACAAACGTTGCTATTAAATATTACTTATTTCCTCAAACATTGCTAAGTCATATAAATGGTGCTTACAAACATTGTGAAGCCCTCCACATTCTAGAAGTGAATAGAGCTTCATTTGTGTCTCCAATTAATCTCCCACCCGTGTGGTATCAAATCATAGAAGAATATTCATAGATTTTAGGCATATTTTCATATCCAAAACCCTAATGTGTTCAACTAGAAGTCCCTAATTGTACGAAGTGGTCCGTCAATCTATGCCAAATAGGCATGTCTAATGATCCCCATCTATCTAATATGACAATCCTACCCTTTAAGTGCAGAGCATCGGACAATCTTAATAAGGTTGAAATATATATATATATATATATATATTTCAACCTTATTAGGAGTGTGTGAGTCACTGGACAAGTTAGAACTTTCATAGGAATGTTTTGGAAATATCGTTAAATATACTTGATTATTTTAAGATCACGTGCGTGGATAGAACTATAGAAGCAAGGTAGGGACGTAGGGTGGACCAAAATTAGCAACTTATCAATACTAAATTTTAGTATAGATATTTATTTCCAATCAACAAATGCTAATAGGATTATAGGAATCCAAATGTATCCAATTTAAAGCATTTAGCCCAATAATAAATGCAGTTAATATCCCTTACACATCCTATAATATTCGACTTTCCTTACACAAAGCTAGTACCAAACTCCCTGTAGAAGATACAATTGCAAGTTTGGTTTGTCACACCTTACAAATAGCATATTTGTAGGTAATGTATTTTATCACGAAACATAACCTACTACTTCTTTCAACCATAGATTAGTGCTTTTAGCCCAAGAACCATATCTAGCCTTTAGAACTTTATGCTTTTAATGGCATCAAAGTGAATCATAATAAACTATAGATTTCATGTTTTTCTACTAAAATGGGAGAAAATTCACACGGTAATCATTTGGTTAGACAGTGTTTATTGTCCTCCGTAATGATGAGGGGTAGTACTTGTTTGATGACTCTTTTCAAGTTTTTGTTACACAAATTCAAAAAAGTATGGTTTGAAAGGTTTCAAACCCCGATGTTTTGAACTCAGTTTTGGTTACTTTTTTTAAAATGATTTATTAAATTTATTTTTTGAAGTTTTAATTAATTTGGATTTTGGAGTATGTTGCATAAATAAATTATGATTTTGATAGTTTGAATTTTTTCATTTATACTAGAATTTCCACTTTAAACAGATAAAACAATTTAAAATTCATTTAGAAGGATTTGAGTAGATTAAAGAATTAAAAATCTTCTTTATGAGCTAAAAAAGTGAGTCTAAAATCAAAAGACATTGTAAGCTAAAAAAAATATGCCAAAAAGCTAAAAATGAACTCAGGCTTGAAAAACACTTTCTTCGGGCCGTAATTCCGTAAATTGTACTTTTTGTGCTCACTTCATTATGCTTGTTCCCTTTTTTTTTCTTTTCCTTTATCTCGTTTTGAGCTTTAAGAATTCATTATATACCAATACAAATGTTTTGGTTAATTGTATATAGCTAGTGACTGGATGTGTATGATGTTATAACCAACACTATGAATCCCTATGACACAATTGTTGTTGTGTTCACAAAAAACCTTAATAATTTGGTTATGAGTTAGTGCCAATTATGAAAGTGGACAAATTTCATACTAGTATCAATTTTGGAAATTTATCATGCATGGAAAAATTCAAAAATTTAGTCATTATTCAAAAAATGCCAGGGAGGTGCAAGGCCATGTTCTGATATGGATACTCCAAAAAGCCCTTTTAGCTCTCAAATCAGCCCCTATGGCAACTTTGAATGAGTCCCTTTTAAAAATAAAATAAAAATGAATCGATTGGATGTGGTTTTGATTTCCTACACTCATGAAGTACACAAAAGAAAATTCATGTAAAAATTAAAGATTATTAAGGATTTTAAAGGAGAATTTTTAAACAAAAATCAAACTTTGTCTCAGCTACTTAAAAAAATCCAAAAAATTTGTTTAAAATATCCAATGACTTCATTTTTGTACCAATTTTTGATATGAAGTACATTTAGATATGTGTTACTTGAAATGATTAATTTGAAGGATTAAAAATATTATTTATTTTGTACTACACTACTACAATGCCTGCAAATGTTGATTTTTGGCAATTTTTCCCATGAAGCTTGAAAACACAAAAAATAAATTAATCAATTAAAATTTTGGACTTGAATTAAAGTATTTCACGTCGTTTAGTGATTTAAGCGTGGATATTTTTATTTTTTTATTTATAGCTTTAGTTAATTGAAATGAACAAATTTTTTGAAATTTGGAAAAACAAATATATGTTCAAAATTTCAAAATTTAAAAACTTTGATAAATTCGTACAGTTCAATGAACCAGAATTAATTATTCTTATTTTTTAAAAAATCCACACTTGGATGACATATACTACTTTAATTCAAGTCCAAAATTTTAACTAAATTAATTAATTTTCATGCTTTTACACTTCATGGAAAAAATTGCCAAAAATCAACATTTTCAGGTATTTCGGTACAAAATAAATAATATTCTTAATCCTTCAAATTAATCATTTCAAATAACACATCTAAATTTACCTCATATCAAAAAATTGGTACCAAAATTAAATCATTGAATATTTTTAACAAATGTTTGGATTTTAACCCCTAAAGGACCGTAAGGCCCCTACAATGTTTCAGAACAAGAAAGTGAGGAAATTTGGGTTTTTGGGTTTTGAATTGTTGAATAAGGATCAAAGAGACTCTATCTCTTTTTGAGAGCTGAATATGTAAGTACTTTCTGATCAGAAATTCATAAAGTGTGCAATTTTTGGTGATTTTTTTGAGTTGCAAAGAGATTGTCAAGGCGTTACTTCAAACCCTCATATCTTCCTCTTCACACTTCCAACTGATTACGTGAAATTTTATCATATGCTTAAAATGATGATTTCTATCCACAATAAAAATTTCAAAATTTTTGGAGCACTCTGAATAATCCGATTTCAGCATGTGTACAAAATTCTCCAAACAAGTTCCATTGATCTTTTCAATGGTGGCATATTCTCAAGAATTGTGCGATTTTGTCGATCCATTTCTCATACAAAGCTACATGAGTCTTCTTTAATTTCAACAGTGCCGATCATCAAAATTACCCCACACTAATGAAGAATTGAGCTTGTTACAAGAACTAGTAAAGAAAACACTAGCTAAGTTCAACACCTCCTGGTCCCTTAGGGGTTATGTAACTGGGACAAAGTCTGATTTTGTACAAAAATTCTCCTTTAAAATCTTTAAAACTCTTCAATTTTTACATGAATTCTTTTCATGTACTTCATGAGTGTAGGAAATCAAAACCACATTTGGTCAATCCATTTTTTATTTTTTTTTAAAGACGGAGTCATTCAAAGTTGCCATATAAGCTAATTTAAGGATTAAAAGGTCTTTTCAGAATACCCATATCAAACCATTGCCTTGCACTATACTAAATACATAAAAATATACGTGAGTGTACAAAAGGGGTATTAATTTGAACACTGCCGCATTATGTATATATACAATAAATATAATTAGAACTAAAAATATTGACGTATACCTACATTAAACATATATTCAGAATGGAATAGATCTGTATACAAAGGTTTTATTTGTATTCTATTAAAGATGATAAATGATAAAGTTTGCCAAACATATATGTAATTGATGAATACCAATTTTTATACCTCTTACATTGGTTTCAAAATTAATGCTTATACCATGGTCATGTTAATTTACAATGTTGCTCAAATTGCAGCAACAAACACTACTATTAGTCCATACAATAGCACTTTCACTGACTGAATGGATTGCTTAGAGATGGAGACATAGTCCAAGCAAAGCTTTGAGTCATTTGTCAGTCTACAAGTAGGGTATCAATTATATTCCATAATTTATCCATTTTAGTCCACCAAACATTGTTTCTATCCAATCTTCTCTTAACTCCTAAGTCCTAAGTAATTGCCTAAGGTTTTAGGATAGAAGCTAGATATATTGTAAAATTTGGTTCTTAAATTTCTTTTGAGTTTCAACTTTGGAGAATTTTAATGTAAAAAATGGTGATTCGAAAACATTTTTTTAGTCAAGTATGAGAAAAGTGACGAATTAAATATTTTCAAATGATTTTATAAGTTTTGGCTGAGGTTTTGGCATTTGCATTTCATCAAAAATTATACTTTCAAGTTTCAACTTGAAATTATTTGTGATTGGCTAAAACCATGATATTTTAAAAGTGTCATAGTTGTTTACATAGGCATTATTAAATTTTAGTAGAGGTCTTTTGGAATCGTTTAAGAAGTAATAATCAAATAAACGTGTTAATAGGTAAATATACTTCAATTTGATTCAATAAAGTGTTCTATACATTTTTGGTTGATTTTCAAAAAATTCATAAAAAATGAAGAGATAGTATTTTTATATTTATGATATAATTATAAATACAATACTTTCATAATAGTACTTCAAATTTTTTTTTGCAATTTTCCACTGATGCTTTGATACTTTGAAGTGCGTAGGTGCCGTCGAATAGTCATCATCTACAACTGAGGGTTGTGTAGATGTGGATGTATTGAACAATTTCCTAGCTCTACGGACATCCTATGACAAAGAAAAAATGAATAATCTCATGTCTCATGTGGATAAATAACAAGTTATAATGTTCAGGTTGTATAGTAACAATAAGGTTCTAAAGTCAATTTTTCAATCCTATTCAATAACTAGGTTTCAGCTTTGGAACTTCTTAAGAAAAAACGTGTGCATTTTCATGAATTTAATATCAAGTTGGAAAATTGAAGTAAGAATCTATATTAAAGAAAAATTTCAAAAAATCACAAAATAATTTTTTTTATCATAAAAAATAATAATGTGGAATTCTTGAAAGAACTACAAGATTAAGAAAACATCTTAATTGTTAATAAATCTAATATAGAATCAAAACATGCCAATTCCAATGGTGAGAATATTGTAGCAAGATATCTACTATCTATCAAAAACTAACTATATCATAATATCACATGATTTATATGCTTTGAATTACAATATTTCACGAGAAAAAATCTTCTTCATTGTATTAACCTGCTAGAAAGGCTTGCAAAGGAACCACGTTGGCCATCCAGCGTGATGAGTGGGGCTCCCACCGCTTTAAAAGGAATCTTATTTAATGTGATTTGTCTTTAATGACTATATGTCTGTTGTGACTTGTTTTTAGTGACTCAAAATTGATTTTTTATTGAAACAAATATGAATTCAATGGTTGATCAATGATAGTACTCTATTCACACTTCCACAAAAGTCAATAGCACGGTACTACCACTAACATAACATTCTTATGAAACTGTTGAAACTCCTACAAAACAACTAAATTCTTTTTACATAGCATCTTGAGTTCAAAGTATAGAGCTTTGTCAATATCTGCACTTTATGAACTCAATTCAACCATGCACATCAATTGTCTGAAATGCTTTGGTATGATGAAAATGTTAAAAAATAAAATTGGACATGTGACCAATCGTGGGAAGGTGCACCGACTGGTCTAGGACATTATGTACCAGGGACCAAGACCATAGATTAATTAGCAAATTAGTAGATACAAGAATGTATGTGATTTGTCTACAATGTAATCATAACATTGAGTAGTATGCATTGTCACTGCCTTGGCTTTACAGTAGATAGTGTGGAATATTCCACACCCAATAGTACTTCATCAGTAGTTAAGCGGACAGATGGAGGCTCAAGTGATGAGGAGAGTGCATGAAAAAAAGGTAGTGGACATGAAGGCTACTGAATATTATGATGTAGAAGGACCCAACTAGATTCTAGATTCAAGAATGTGTGTGTGAGGTGTTTGGAATGTTTGTAATTTCATTATAATTTTGAATGCAAATGAACTCTATATGAGAATATTCGTCTCTGTAGCATAGGGGGGGCACACTGAGCTGTTCAAGAATGTTACGTGCACTCTTCAGGCGCTGGAGGCTACTCCACACTATTTTCTCCCCGTTTCACACTAATTTACAGACAAAAAAGTGTAGGTGGAAATAAAGGGAACTGCGTGATGTCAAAACGAAAAACCATTATTATTTAGCACTGAGCCAACCAAGTGAGAGAGCTAGTTCTAATTCAGGTAAGCCTTTTCAAGCCAGGGCATGCTAGCAGCCCGACCTTTTCCCATTTTGAGTAATCATTTTAGACCGGCATCGCTTTTCACTCGGTAGGTGAGTCAAACGGAGCCACTTTGCACTCACTGCCAAAGGCACTCAAAACGTGATGAGTGCGATTCGTCACTTAAGACAAGTGTGTACAATGAACTCTGACACTGTTGTGAGTGAGATGCGACAAGCTACGCCTTTGCTAGTAGTAATTTACTCCATGTACAGTGAACTTTGTGACACTGTTGTGAGTGAGATGCGACAAGCTACGCCTTTGCTAGTAGTAATTTACTCCATGCTGGTTTAGTGTCATGCCACTTCAAAACCTCAATAGTAGCACTTAGAGCATCTCCACCTTTGGTAGTAAAGAAATGATGGCTCCAGCGCCATATAAATCATCAAACAAAGACAATTAAGACATGCTAAAGTATGTACTCACCCACCCATGACCCATTCAAGTTAAATATGCACTTACTAATGCTACTTTTAGTTGGTGGACCACTCACAAGCCACCACATACACAATAATAAGCAAAGTTAACAACCGATATTGTATTATCTCACACCAAGATCTAACTAAATATACTCTTCGCCTTCCCTCTCAACTCCTTGTATTTGACAGCGTGAACCATGATTATTTAGAGTAACCGGCCTAGTTTATATCCATATTATCTGTTGGCGTCACAGTTACTGCCAAGGGTGGAGATGCTAAGCATACACGCCGTTAGTCTGTTACAGGGCCCTATACATGATTTTGTCGCCGGTCTGATTAGGGTGGGACATGGAGAACAGGCTGACTTTGCAATCTGAGCACTTTTACAGTCATTTACTACATGGGCCCCTCGATCCTCTTTCTGGACCGTGCAGGGGGTTATGACTAAAGGTTGGAATGAGAGTACACTGAAGAGACAACCGTTACGTTGCTCAGCTTCCAATCTCCCCAACAACACTAATCTAATATCCCCTCTAATATCCCCTCTGCTGTTGTACGTTGTCAGATGTTTCTCCCTCAGTTGGACTGAACATGTTCACTAACTTCACTTAGTGTTTGTGTAGCACTAATTATGTGCAAAGTGTGCATGATTTATTGTTCCATCTACTCCACATTCACAACAGCAAGCTACGTTCACATGAAAATTATACAATAATGCTTCCAGACAACAATTTATGTAATATTTGATTGGAACACTACTAGTAAGGGTACATAATCAGCTATCAATCCTACAGAAAACATCATAATATTGCAAGGAAAAGATCATAATAGGATATAATTGCAATAAACATGTAACACAAACTTTGAAGTTAAAATATAAACAAAAGAAAAACAACTTAATCCAAATATGCAACAAAGATGTACGATTCTTTTTGCAAAAACTAAAATCATTGTACATTAATTGTAGAAAACAATACTACAAGCTATAAAATAATGTCACATCTCAGAAATGCAACTTCTAAATAGCCAAAACCACAAGTTATAAAATGACATCACATCTCAAAGATGCAACTTCTAAATAGCCACCGTGTGTAGCTACTAGCTACCATTTGCTTTGTAAATATCAACAACTCTTTGAGGCATAGAACATATCAACTTCCTAACAACATCAACACCAATACTATACCAAGTCTCTTGTATCTTATCCTATAAATCGATTTTGTTAGAGGGCTTCTTCTTAGACCTTCTCATGCGCAATCTACTTCATTGTAGAGGTGTTCTATAGGATTAAAGTTAGGCAATTATGGTCAGTGCCAAACAACTTGAAATTTTTGTGCAAGCAACCAATTTACAACGTAATGTACAGTGTCCTTCACGTCATTGTCGTGTTGAATAATAACGACGTTCTCCTCCTCTAAACCTTGCATGTGTATAGTGTCTATAAGTTTTGTCTTGAGAATGTTTCAATACACATATCTATCCATCTTCCCTTGAATCAAATGACGCTTGTCAACTCCTTCACAACTCAAACAACTCCAAACCATTATGCTTCCTCCCACGTGTATAACTGTACATTGCACATGTTGGTTTAAGAGGCGCTCTCCACTCTTTCTCCAACAATATTGTTGTCCATTTAAGCCAAAAAGGTTAATTTTTAGCTCATCATAGAGAATGACAAAACTCCAATCTAACCAAGTTACATAGTTGCACTTCTTCGCCCTTTGAAAACGATACACTAAATGCTTCTTTGTCAAACGTGGCTTTTTTGATCTTAACACATGCTTGCAACTTTTGCCTCTAAAAGCTCCATCTAATAGTGTCATCACTCAACTGTATGCCCTCATACTGTAATCCTCTTCCTGTTGCTACAGTTGTAGAGTTGTACTAGTACATCCATGATTTAACCTCCTTACAATTTCACTGTTGCCACGCTCATCAAGAATTTGAGGTCTACTAGGTTAAGCTCTATCTTTTAGATTCCCTCTCTCACCAAACCTTTGCACTGTGTCACTGCAACTCTGCAAGTGCTTTGGGGAATGCCCAAAACTGCTGAAATTTTGCCATATGAGAACGTTGCGTTGCTCATGCATCTCAAGAACTGCCCTTTGCTGATTTTCAGTTCTCTTTAAAGTCATAGCAAATCAACTATAGCCTCTCCAAAACACTAAAAAGATTTGTAGCACAAGAAATCCTCAAAACTGCACTTGAATTGAAAAGATTGTGGTGTGCATAACTTCTGTGCATATTTAGTTGTACACACCACTTCCAGATCTTTCAATTTGGAGGCCCTCCAAGTGGCTGATTTTGAGAACAGTTTCATTCATTGCATTCTATGCGTTATTCTTACTAAATTTGGTGGAAAAAATCATCTGACAACTATGTTGTTCAATCACCGTCTCAGCCATTTCGAAATCCACTACACTGTCGGAACACTTCTACTGACCACTGTATATATCCAGTTCTGACAAGTATCATTGAACCGACAAGGTATTAACCGTTTGTGAAGAAGGTAGTGGACAAGTCTCATTGATGTTTTCTGGCAGTGTGTAGAGTTCTGAATTCTAACAGCGCTAGAATGATTAGTACTTTGTTACACAATGGCCTCTACTCGAAGTTGTAAGATCCTACAACAAATCACAATGCTGATGGTAGAGGCTCGTATGTTAATGAAAGAGGAGTATCCTTCAATTGAAAATTACGAAACCAAACTCCAAACTCCAAAGGAAGAGAAATGACAAAAGGTCAATATGGATTCCAGACTTGCTAAATCAAGTTACAAGTGAGCTAATTTCCACTTAGGAGAGTTAAACTGTCGGTGCAAAACACATTATAATGGAACAAAACGTACTCTATTTGCCTGTACAAAGCATTTCTCTTCTTGCCACATTTCTCATAATACTTGTGAGTAGATGACTTCTTCTAGAATTGTGTTAACTACGGACAGGTGGCACACTTGTGACACTCTAGAACGTGGTCACCTTCATGGAGATGATATGATTCTGAGCACACCAGATCTGCCACAACCCACAGGATCGCCAGTAACTTTCAGAAAGTCTTAAAACAAAGTAAGTCTGTGCGCAGCTGGAGGGTACAAAGTAACTAGAGTGACGCAAAGACAATGCCATAAGTTGACAACAGAATTGCAAGTGATAACCCCATATTCATTAAATTGGCCAATCTCGATTATATTGGCCGCTCAAATAGTGTGATTTCAGTTCATTTACTCTCTTTATTTGAATAGTGTGGTGGCCAATATAAAAAAAATTGGCCAATTTAATGAATATGGGATCAGATGTAATTATGCATCAACGTGACGCATCCGCATAGAGCATTCAAAACCAAGCTGCGTATTCATCTGCAAGGGATTCTGATCGTAAGCATGACGACTGCAAACTGAAAGATATATGTCAACTGTTGCAAAGCTTGTGTGGTACCACGTACCAGATAGTACGTTAGTACTGTAAGTACCTGCGAACTAATGCACTTGTTTTCTCATCAAACCAAGGTTAGCATTTCGACTTATGCACGGATTCGAACAAACAAATGAATCCTCTCATCTCATTTGTCTGTTCGAACCCGCATATAGTCAAAATGATAATCTTTGGTTGATGAGCAAACAAGTGCATTGATTCGCTTGATTCACTTGTGAACCAACAGTAGTGAATTATGCATGTTTGTCAGTGATGGAGATAAGAGAACAAATTTAATTGTTGCAGATGAAACGGGGTTGAAGCAAGCTACGGTCACCCAATTCTCAAGTATACACAGTTGTGCAAATTTCATGCACACATAGCATCAACTAGCACCAAAGAAATGACCAATTATGCACAAAGAACAAGTAACATAGTAAGAGCTCTTTGTTGATTTGATAAGCTTGCAAAGCAATTGTCAAATTTCAATTGCAAGCCTACTTGCACTTTTGTCAATAATACCACTTGAGGGGAAGAAATCCCCTAAAACATTAATTATTCTTTTAGTCAAAACAAAGAATTCCCATTTTCATATTAAAACATTCTTTTGAAATATCATATCAACTCATAAAATCAAAATTACAGTTTTACACCACCCTATAATAGGTACTAGAACCATGTTAGAAATGCTAACTTCAAATTTTGTTTGGAATGTACACATATCATAATAATACGTGGTGCAAATGTGCACATAAATATCCCTATTCCTAATTTATCTTATAATTGATAAGTAAACATAAAAATTTAAGACTTGATACAGTAAATTATGTGATTTAGAACACCATGAATATTAAAAAATGTAAAAAACTGAAATAGAATGCTTCTACTGCAGTTTCCGTGCACTGCAACTACAAAAATGTAGAACCATAGCTTGCTTCTACCCAACGTTACAATGCTGCATCAAGAATCGATCAAACTTCCATCAGTGATCGAGGTTCAAGTCAATGCTACAACGATGTTTCATAACAATGGGAGTAGTGACTGGAAGCAGTTACAAGCAAAGGGCCAGGACGAATTCAGACGAAATGATGAACAAAGAGTAGTGCATATAATTATGTTCTAGTGGTAAGTTAGTAACATACCTCACATACCAATGAAGGAACTTATCAATGGTAGCCTTTACCTCAGTCGTGGTGGCCCTCATCATCAAGCAGGAGCGAAGGAATTCGCTCTGAAACTGATATTCCATAGTCCGCTAGCATGCATGAAGGCTACGTCCGGAACCTATACTACTCACATTCTCTGGATCGAAAGAGCGAATGGAGGATCAAGGTCCAGACATAGACTCCATGCAACGTTAGAGAAACATGGAGACCAAAAAATTCATCATATCGTGTGTGACACCACCAATCCGCATCTTCAACTCCATCGCCTGATGCCTGCATCGGAACCTCTTCCTTGCAATTTCCTAGAATTCATAGAGCTAGCAGAATCCAAGCCAATTTCACGTGATCCAGGAAAAAACAGACCCAAGAACTCGAACGTTTCGAATTCGAATGACGCACGTACGCTACAAACAAGGAGTCTGAGAGCTCGAACTGTCCAAACAGGAAAATTCCGGATCCTGATGCTGAAGATTGGTTTCACAGAAACAACAACACCAACCCGAATGCAGATTATTAAAACTCTGACGACTAATTTCCAGAAACCGCAACCAAGTTAGTGAAGTGGATCCGGCCTGTAAAAAATTACAGGCGCGGAACACACAGATAGAGCCTAGTACGTAACTGACACCCCAGATAACATGGAATTACCGACTTTCCAGCCCAGCAACATTTAAACTAGGGCAAGTCTGCACAACGCTTACTAGCCAGGGGCATACATGTCACATCGCATCGGATCGTGCCATTGAACTCCAAATAAAGGACTATCGACAATTGGCATGTCGCAGAGACCTCGAAAGCTCGATTGACTGGAATCGAGAGAAAAATTCCAGAAACTGAAACCCTTAAAAGCGAATTAGGAGGCGGTGAGTGAAAACTCCACACACACATTTAGCTAGCTAGCGGGTGAAAGCACAGTCACACGGATGCAAAGACAGGCTAGCTCTAGCAGGCCGGACATTATCGGCAGTTGGTGAGTGAGGGAATCAGAATATGAGAAGCCCAAGGGAGATGATGGTTCCAGCAGCAGTTCGTCCGAAGGGATCGGAATCAGATGTGCATGCATCTAGGCGAGGTGGCACCGTGGCAACGCTTGAGCCACGCATGACAGGTCACCCGAGAACCCAGACACCCACCCACCGTGCAGGCACCATTGTGGTGATCGATGACACTGAAAATCGGTCGTGTCGCGGGGCGGCAAAATCTAGCCCTGCCAGCTCCAAAGGAGCATAGCAGCGTAAGTGGGAACCATCCCTCCCAAGGGGAAGTAAGTAACTGAGTGAGTGCGAAGGAAGGAGGAAAAGGGCACTTGAGTGGCACAGGAGTTACGAAGACGGAGCGGAGCTAAGTAAGCGGGGGAGTGAGAAGGGCAGTGAGTACAAGGACTGACAAGTGCTGAATGAATACACCAGCGTGGACGGCACAGATATATAATGGCGAGAGAGAGGATCCCGCGGGGCCCAGATGACGTACGCAAGCTTGCTCAGGACGGGGTCACGGGCCTGCTCTCTCTCGAAGCGGCAGGACCGACACAGGCTTGCCCAGAGGGGAGGGCGGCTCCGCCACAAATGGAAATGCCCCCGCCAGAAATAGTAAATCCTCTGTAGCTAGCCTCACTCGCTGCTGCAATTGCTGCATTCATTTATTCTCCTCCCTAGTCTCTAGTTGACTCAGTAACCGACGATGCCTTGGGATTGACAGTCTGTAGCTCTAACTTCTGCATTTTGAGTCAGTTCATGTTTATGCAACTTCAGTACTTCACCCTTCAAACGACATTTTAGGTCCTCAGTGGGCAGCCCGAGGATCTCTGAAAGAACATGGATTATATATTGAGGCTGGGCATGGGTGCATGACCAATCACAACAAAGAAACAAGCACATGAGGAAGCAATTGGGAACTTGGGCAAGAATCAAATGATCCTGAATTTTTTTGTTATTGCAACTAAGTACATCATATCCAATGAGTTACACAGGGGTCTCATATGGTTTCCCTGTGTGATTCCCCTGTGAGTGACACTTTCCCCTCTGAGCTTCAAAACTTGCCATATGTTAAAACTTTCCCTCTACAAGTAGGTGACTAAGCTTAAGCAGGTGATTTTGTACACATGTCAAAACTCCAAATCACGGGGAAAAGTGGCACTCACAGGGGAACCAACACAGGGGAACCATATGAGCTCCCTGTGTTATGTCTGTTGGAAAGAGTTCATTTGAGTAGTGCTCAAGCTAGAAGCAAGATTCCTTGGGAATTAAACTCAAGGGGCTAGGAAGGACGTTTGAGGGTTAGCAGTCCTGTAGGCAAACTGACAAAGCTCAGTCATCTCAATCACACGCAGCTAATAACACTGTAAGTTAAGTTCATGACTTCATCACTACTTAGGTACAAAACAGCATTCCAACCTAGATTAATTAAACTCCTAATTGGTCCATGCCGGGAAGCCATTCGCCCAGAGAGACGGCAATTGTTGAATCGTATAATATCCATGGAGTGCAGGCCACAGTCAGGAGATCGATCATTGGACCATCACAGCACTGCACAACGTGGCGGGAGCAGTGAATATAAATATAATCGGGATATAATCCCGAATACAATCATTTCTTTGCTTTGTCAGCTCGAAAAGCGTTCAAATGACGTAGTGGTACGTCCTAGCACCAGTATCGTATCATGAGCGGAATTGATCGAATTTAGCTGATGCACAACCTGCCATTTACTCTCACTGGTTCATGAAACTTTCATACATCGATCAAACCCAGGATCTCACAATATCTCCGATCCTGATCTAATTCTGGTCACGACTAAGGACTAAGGATAACTTTATAATGCTCAATCATATGGACTCACTCCACGTAATGTTGGTACAGCTAGTATGGACTGACTCATTCCTGCCTGACTCATTTAGTGGCCCAAAGGTAAACGTATTTAGTGAGGTGCTGGCTACCCCCGGGTCCCTCTACATGCAAGCGGTGGCAAACCTCCTTAATCTCACCCCCTGGGGTGCCAACTTTTTTAGTACGACAGATTTGAGTTTAGTACTATGGAGAACTAACTGAAGGCTTGAATGCCATTTTAAAGAAGGTTTCATAAAGAGGTTGGAGTGTTAGTACTAGCTATTACTCCTGGCAAAATTAAACGATCGAAATTCATCACCCAGGCATGCGTTGGTCTACCTAGTTTACTACAGGACCTTTGGCGAATGATGTCTAGATGCTCATTGTCACTAATAAGTACACTCGATCACAATGTCACTGCGCGCGCTGCCGTCTACTCGCCTTGTGGCCCACTCTGACTTATAAAAGTCATACTGTGAACAACCTGCGTTGTAAATAAACCGGTTTGTACCACAATTAATTTACAGTGACTCTAGCTGTCTGCAAAATCTACTGTAAGTTGCACCTCCCGTTATGAATACAACAGCTCAAACCGTTTTCTAAACTTTTGATCTTCTAACGCAATTGAGACTCAAAGACATGGAAACATGAAACCAGTGTGGTGAACTTTGGACTAAGGTTCAATCGTGCAACTTTGCTAATTCCTCAAATCACATGTACACTAAAGAAATTAAAGCGGAAGTATGTTATAACAATCTTTCTGTCTACAACCATGTCATGACAAGACTAGTAGATCAATTATGATCAGGACTGATTTATATGAGAAATTAAATTAGTTTAGTTTGAATCTAAAATTAATAGTAAACTACAAATAAACGTGTTGAATTGATAGATTCAATTCATTACAAACTTCGAATTACAAACAATAGCAAAAAAAAATGATAATAATGTATACGATACGTCATAAGTATAGATCACAGACAAATACTACCATTATAAACAATCTTTCAAAGGTTGATCATGCAGTATAATCGTGTTTTTCTGATCATTCAAAAACTTCACACCTACTGCAACTCTGCAAGTTCCAGAATTGAAGCGCTTAACATCTGAAAAGCTCAATGAGCTTAACACGAGTGTTTAAGCCCTGAAATCAGTCACTACGTAGAATTGCAGACACACACAAACACAGGGGTCTCATATCGTTCCCCTGTGTGATTCCCCTGTGAGTGCCACTTTCCCTCTGATCTTCAGATCTCGACACATGTTAAAACTTTCCATTTATAAGTAGGTGACTAAGCTTAAGCATGTGAATTTTACACATGTCAAAACTTGAAATCACAGGGGAAAGTGGCACTCATGGGGGAATGAACACAGGGGAACGATATGAGCTCCCTGTGAAATGTGCAGAGTGAAAAAAAGTGAGAGTGGAAACACCGATGAGACTGAATCTTATGAAGAACGTAACGGTGGCTTGGAAGCTAAGTAAGTGGCTGCATCTAGACTCTAAACAATTTTATGTATATCTGGATGAATCTGTGTGGGTGATTAGTGACGCCACGTTCGCCTGCCGTACCGGTGCAGTTCGAAGCTCCTGGTTGATGCGTGGATCCAGAGGACTCTTTCGGGACTCATTGGGGGTAGTATTTTTTGCATTAATTAGTGAGTTTACCAATTCTCGACTGTACGTCACTCGGGAATTCATGAATAAACATATATTTATATATAAATATTCATAGCGGTAGCTCGGCTTCTTGAGATTGCCTATGTATAGACTACTGTTAGGAGCTAGGCTAGAGGGCAAACGTATTGGTAATAACTTAAATTCTTTGAAAGCTGCAAACTGTGAGCCAGGGAGGGATCGGCAGTTCGGCACCATGACACGCACTCACTATTGTCCACATGCGTTTGGTGCTGTTGAGCATTATTGTCACTAGGCTGCCGTCGATTCGGTGTGCAATACCCGATAGTTACGGACCGTATTCAGAGTCGTAGATATCGATGAAGTGCCCCGAAAATACTACTTTACACGAAGTTCCTCTTGAAAACACTGAGTCCTGATTGTGTCTTTTGGCTCTCATCGAGAGCTGGGGACTCGGCAGTCTGCAATTATATTCATCGTATTGAGTCGTGTATTGAGTTAAACGTCGGTGAGTTTTTGGGATTTTGTTTTTTCTGTTTTTATTCTTTCTTTCTTTTTTTGGAAGGTAAGTAGGTAAGTGGGTAACTGTCAATAAAGTCAAGCACATTTTTGTACTACTGTACACGCCTGGCTCACGACAGACACACCCAATCATTCCAGATGCGTTTGAGACTTGTACACTCTAAGTTGTCCCACACTAGAGTTATCCAAAAACAAAACTGGTTTTGAAGAGTTTAACCCCTTAACGTACCAGGGTGTCCCTGGAATTGACAATTTGAGAAAAAACATTATAAACTACCATTTAGAAGAATATTCTGGAATTGATATACATATGAAAGTTCTAGATCTTGAATTTTAGATTCCATCCGTACGGTTCCATTCACTAATACAATCACCAATATTTAATTATAAAATTTGAAAGTTAAAATTAAAAATTCCTTCTAAATTCGATTACAAACTAAATTTCAATATTTTTTGAGTAAATTTTTTTGGAATGAGTTTGAAATGAGATACTCTTAAGTGTGGTGATACTTTGAAATTTTTGTGTTTCTTAAATTTATGACCTCATTTTTCACGATTCCACTTTGAACTAGAGTCAATGCAATTTTGGCTTGGTCAACGACTTGACATACTTCTACATTTGCAATTTTAGAAAAATATGTACTCTAGTATGACTAAATCCAACCATTAGATAGGACAACAACTTGGTGAAGAATCTCCAAAAAATTGGATGAGTATCATCCAAGCGTTGATGAGAACGTGAGAAGGCTTTGAAATCATTCGTCGTCCAATTTCTGGACGCTGTGACGTTTAGGGGTTAAGTTGAGTTCTCACCCCTATAATTATAATCTCAGACAATTTTTGTTTATGAATAGTTTTCATGGTCAGGGCTCTGGATGTGTGGGAACTCTTCTTTAGCATTGGGGAGGTCACGAATTTCACATCTCATGATGGTGCAGGGTCTTGCTTGAACCCCTAAAAGACTAGGGGTGTTGAACTTAGCTCTTGTTTTCTTGACTAGCTCTTGTAGCAAGCTCAATTCTTCATTGGTGTGGGGTAATTTTGACGATCGGCACCGTTGAAATTAAAGAAGATTTACATAGCTTTTTTAAGAAAAAAAGATCGACAAAATCGCACAATTTTTGAGAAAATGCCACCATTGAGAAGATTGATGGAAGTTGCTTGGGGTATTTTGTACACATGTTGAAATCGGGTTGTTCAAAAGTGCTCCAAAAATTTTGGAATTTTCACTGGGAAAAGAAATCATCATTTTAAACATGTACAGAGAATTTCAAGTTATATGGAGGTATGAAGAAGAAGATATGAGGGTTTGAAGTGACGCCTACATACCCTCCGTGCAATTCAAAAAAATCACCAAAAATTTCACTTGATGAATTTCCGATCAAAAAGAACCTACAGGTTTGGCTCTCAAAAAGAGCCATGGTCTCTTTGTTGCTCATCCTACAATTCAAAGCCAAAGAACCCGAATTTCCTCACTTTCTAATTCTAAAAGCCACGTGGGGGCCTTACGGTCCTTTAGGGGTTAAATAGTCTCCATAGACTAGTTTTGAAATCTTTTTGAACTCAAAATGAGTTTAAGGTGAGTTTAAGGTTCTTTCCCACTTTGAAACACTACTTCTGATTAACTCTACTATTTTGTCAAATTTTTCACACTAATTTACATATTTTGGTGTAGGATGAGTGGGATTGGGAACAAAGACAATAATGATGACAATGTAGATCTCAAAATTGTTTGATGTACGTTGGTAGCACCTTAGACAAAAATTAATTGCTAAATCTTATGCCCAATTTGTAGGAAATTTGAGCACATATTTGCCCAAATAAGCAATATTGAAAATGTCCAAATTATGGATTTTATTTATTTTTAAATTACCTATTCAAAAATAAATAAATAAATGACCCAATTCATTTTCATGATTTGAACAAAAGTAATGAATGAAAATTTTCAAGATGTCTATCATATTTAACATTTACACAATTATAACATGCTCAAATATATATTTCAGTTGAAACTCATATGTATGTGTAGTACATCTTGTATACTAGAACATATCCTAATTTGGCTCACAAATCTTTTAACTTCTAAAGAACCAAGGATTCGTGGTTTTAACTTGACAAGTTTAATCAAACATATTGTGAAAAACGTAATTTAGACATGATCACATTTTATATCAACAGATCCAATGAAGATCAGATGTGGATGATGATATGGTTGGGGTACCCAAAAAAGTTGTCTTCGGGACAATTGCACTATGTGCTGGTGTATCAAACAAACATATTTTTTAATTTTAATAAAATAAGACTTTATTAAATGTGATTTTAGTTTTTTACATTTATAACGTATCAAAGAAAAAAAATTGATTACAATCAAAGATTTTAAAGTAATTTTATTTGATTTTTTAGTTGAAAAAGTAAGTTATGTCCCAATCACCTAGAATCTTGAAATCAAGCAAATGGAATATCAAAAAGAAAAATTTAATATTATTTTTGAATATGACCTACATCTAATTGTGTAGAGTACAAAATAATTTATTTTATCATTAAAAAAAATAATGAATTGTGCACTATGTAGCTTGCAAATCCCAAAATTCAGCATTTTTTTACACATCTATGAATGGATCTAAAAATAATAATTTTTTAATATAAACTCCTTGAACATATACATTTTGATTCCATTGAGGTGCAGGATTTTGTTTTTTTCATTTTAGGGTCTTTTTACTTGATCAAAATGAACAAATTTGGCAAACTTTGGAGGTTTTAAAAAAAAAAACCTAATTAGTGTGTCCAAAAAGTGATACCCCAAGCTAATTATTGTCCATGTCATGTGTATTGGTCAAAACCCAAATAAATTTGAAATAAAGAAAATTTGAAAATCTACGTAAGACCTCCTCAAAAAGGCTATTGAAAACATGAGACCCAATGTGGGCTTCCTGGTCCTTTAGGGGTTAATCTTCCAAAATTTTGTGGCAATCAAGTTAATGGAAAACAAAAAGGACTTTGTACAGAGTCTATGCAGAGTAAACGATCTTATATAAGCAATTTATGAAGCAACTTACACATGAATAGTCCCTTGGTCCCTCCATGAATAAAGCCATAGGCTTAGGGGAACTTGTGGGAACTCCCCTTTAGCGTTGGAGAGGTCACTGTTAGGGTTCTTTTTTTCTTGTGTAGCAATGCTTTATGCATGTAATGGAGAGTGGTCCCTCCAGATTTATATTATTGTGACTGTGCCACAGCATTGGAGCTTGGCACCATGGTGCCAAAAGAAAGAAAAACCCTGGTTACCATAGACTAGCCTTTTGTCATCTTTTTGAATTGGAAAATGAGTTGAAAGTGAATATGAGGTGAGTTTCCACTTTGTAACACTCTTTTTGGTTAAGGTAAGGTGTCCTAAAACCACCAACTTAATAAATATGGCTTCATTTTTTCAAGGTTATTTAAGAGAAATATTTTTTGGTCATTTGGAAGAAGATTTCTCACGGAATGCACAAATTTTCGCAATTTAATTCCCAATTTTCAAATTTATACAAATTTTCAAAGTGAAAAGAACTTCCTCACCTAAATCAGACCTCCTGAGATTTCCCCATGACCACACCATGTGGTATTAATTTTCACTCATAATAATACCCTAAACTACCAATTATTTCTTCGCAATGTTTGGCATGCCATTGGTCTACTTGAATAGTGAAATTGGCGGTTTTGAGTCCCAAGTGTGGTGGTTTTGAGTCTCAACTGTTGAAAGGTTTACATGTCATAATTGGAGGGTTGGTGGTTTTTTTATTGACACAAATAGAACAAATTCCATTGCAAGGGGAAAAATATAAGACCACCCCAGCCGGAATTGGCCTGAGGGGACAGACCAAGGACCAACAAGGTTGGTGGTTTTAGGACATCCTACATTAACTCTAAGGGCCGCTTAACACTATGGCCGAAGGTCGAGAGGCCGTCGATATCCACCAATCAAATTGCAAGAAACTATAGGTTTGACCTCTCGACCCTCCACACTAAAGGCCAAAGTCCAACGGTTGTCGCTCTCCAAAATGCCTACTTAAAAGGAAGTTATTTTTTACCAAGGCGACGGCCTCTTAAAAGGAAGTTTAAGTCGGACGGGAATGGAAACCCAAACTATGGTCGAGAGGCCGTCAATTTCTTTTTATATAAAATGAAAACTATATTCTATTGCCTATTTTCAGTAGATTTCTTTGAACTCTCAACAAAGTTTGGACTCTCAATCCCACGGCCTCTCGACTTGACTTGGACGGCCGAAGTCGGTGAAGCGGCCCTAATACAAATGAAAATGAGGAAATTCCAACTATTGTTGTACGGTTGGTTGTCATATTACCAACCACTGCCCCAAAACCAATCACCCTAATTTCTAGATTTTCAAAAGGAAGATGTACCTCATTTGTACATTAGAGCATATGATCGGTTTTAGGTAAACCTATGACTTTCACTTTGAAAATTCGTACTATCTTACCATTTATAAGCCACAGCTTACTTCTACTCTTTCTATTTTCCATAGAATTTCTGGGGCTTTCTTAGGGGCGGCCGTTAGATCACTTGTGATTACAATAAAGGCACTACTGCTCGAGGGGCTCAGGGTATTCAAATAATTATCAAAAAAATTAAATTAAATATAAAAACTTCATAATTTCTTATTGCCAAAAGAGGAAAATACTCAAAATATCGATTCATCTATCCCATGTATAGTGAATGTCTTAACCCTTTAGTACCCAGGGTGGTTCTGGAGAAACCACCGTTTTTTGGATGATGTTTTATTAAAACTCTCTTTGTTGAAATTAGGGGTACTATGAATAGTATTCAACCGTACAAATGTAAGCATAGCTCAATGAAACAAGTCTCGGTTAAATCTTGGTAAGATCGGACCGTTGGATTGGAAGATTATAGTATATCTTTGCACCGTATAATGCACAGTCAAAAATGAGATTTTTGGAGGTATGTGACATCAAGGCAAAATAGAACTTGGGTTAAAATTTCAAAAATAAAAGTGAAGATGTTCAACAATGGCCTGTGTCAACACCTCTTCATTACAATCTTTCATGTCAAGAATAGATTCATATATAATTATTGTGAATTTTATAAGTGAGAGTGACTTATCCATGTACGGTTTTTAGGACAAAATTTATACGTTAAAATAAGAAAGGAGTTGGTACATTGATCAAGATCAGACTACATATACTAATGGAACATGAATAAGAGAACACAATTCAAAAAGAAAAAACAAGATAATAAACTCGCAAACACAAGAAATACCACATAGTACGCGTGTTGTATTTGTAAGTATTTTCTGTATTTTGAGGCATTTGCAGTATTTTGGTGTTTTGTACATAGGTATTTGGGTAGATAAGAAAGTCAGATTCCAACTTTTCTTTTTGCATCATTTACAAGATCAAAAGTTGCACATTTGAACTTCACACACCGGACCAAGATGATTCACAGATTTTCCAGCATTTCAATTTTTAGTGATCTAGTGACCACTTAGTGGTTGCCTGGGCACTAAAAGGGTTAACTGATCGGTTTTAGGTGCCTCAACCTTAGTGTACCCCACTGGCTGTACGTACAGCGGGAGTGAGTGTGAAAAGCAGGTCTGGAGCCCGGGATGGATGATGCAACCAACCTGGGCTTGGAACAGTAGTAAGTAACTTAGTCAGCAAGCATGTGACCCGTGACTTGCATGTGACCCGTGACTTGCATGTGACCCGTGACTTGCATGTGACCCGTGACTGCCGTGAGCAAGTCCCACAGACTCGTGTCCCAAACGCTGGCTGCCAGAGTGCCAGCCTGCCTGCCTGGCTAGCTACCTGCCTGGCTACCTGCCTTCCCGTATCAGACCGACATGGATCAAATGCCGGATTGCATATATAAAGAACTCCGGTCCGAAGGACCGGTGTGAATGAAGTGTCTGTTCATCCTACCTTTGAGTCATTGCCCACAGGACAGTGAATCTAGGGTTAGGATTACTCGCCTCTCTCAAGGTTAGACACTATAGTAACAAGAAATGACACTAAGGAGAACTAAAGTGGCTTAAAATAAAGTTTGTGAATGGTGTGAATATATAGTGTGTAGAGAGGGGTTTTAGGGTGATTATGGGGGGTCATAATTAGCTGGTAAAGTTTGATTATTTTCGATTTTTCGTTTATAGAGGAGGATGGACATTGCGTGGTGAATGGCAATTATATTGATGTCGTTGAGGGTTCTTTTAATTTGGTGTTTAGGGGTTTTAAATGTGCTTTTAAGATTTTTAATAGAGGGGATGTGTGTGGATGCTCTGGCACCGGCTGTAATGACAAGTAATGGGGCAACCGTTCAACCTTTGGTGCGAATATCTTGAAGTAGAGGTTGGTATTTTTGGAGTTTAGTACTAATGGATTCTGGAGAAAAGCGATCATTGCAGTATGTGAATTCAATAAACTGAATGGTTAAAGATGGGTCAGGGGTGGATGGGGCAGTTTGTTGGTATGAGAGTCCTTGAATGCATAGTAGATCTGGTTTGAGTCTAGCATTACATCTGCATCTGGTGGTAAGACAGGTGCAAGGGAGGAGCTATGGGGGTACTGTATTATTCGGAGGTTTGGATTGAAATGTTCCGGCATTCATGAGGATGTGGCATCGTGATTTATTGGAAGATACTATAAGTTTACGGAGAGCCCAAACAACTTTATTATGTCGTTTGATGCGTAGGGCATGGATGTGGTGGTGATTGCACTTAAGGAGGACGTGCAGCCAGGTATCTGGATCGAGGGAGGGGCAAATAGAACATGTAGATGAAAGGAAGCGTGTAATTCCAAAAAATAGTTGTTTGCGTGCATTTCCCATGTATTGGCCAGTGCGGAATTTTAGTATACAGGTTTTTTGGGCATCAGATATGGTCGGGTTGGTCCAAAAGGAGTTAGAGAGTTGGTTGTCAATATTGATGTTGGCTACCCATTTATCCAGGTTAGGAAGTTTTTCAGTGATGGTTTTTAAGTTAGTTTCAAGGTCATGTTTTATGATATGTGTGTCAAAGGATCGGATGGGGCCTTTGTCTGGTATTTCTTCCATTGATGGCCATACAAGTTTTTGGTAGAAAAATGGTGTGGAATGTGCAAATTCATGTGGGAGTTTGGCATTGTGATGTTCTTGTGCTCTGCCAGCTTTGGCTAGAGTATCCGCTTTTTCATTGCCATCTATATGGACATGAGCACGAACTTTGTAAAGATAGGTTGGTTGGGTGCGTTTCTGGAGAAGGGATACCATGAGTGAGAGGATGGTTTTGTCTGCATGGTTGTTGTGTAGTGTAGGGTGTTTGATTTGTGTTTGAAGAAGGTATAAACAGTTAAGGCAATCTGTGAAAATGTAAGCAGGCTCATTTTGGTATTCAGTGGTTAGTAGAAGAAGAGTATCATAAATGGCCATGAGTTCAGCGCAAAGAATGTTTTGGTGGCCATGTAATCGTTTAGAAAGTTGGAGTTCGGGTTTGGTAGGATTGTAAATGCCATATCCAGCGGTTTCACGGGTCCAGGTGCCATCATTGTTTTGCTTGGGGGGTTCAAAGGAACCATCTGTATAATAACTATATTGTGGGGAGAATTTGAGAGGAGCATTAGTTTTGAAAAGGGGGGTAGGTATGGATTGGGGAGGGGGGGGGGGAGGGGGGGGAGGGGGGGAGAGGAGTTTTAGCCATTTTGTATTGGGTTTAACTGGAGTGTTTGGAGGAGTAGGGGGGGCGGGTTGGAAGATGGCTTGAGTGATGTTTAGAGATTTAGTGATGTCTTGGAGGGTAGTAATTTGATTGGGGCTACCAAATGGGGTGGTATGGTGGTGGATGCAAAGGATGCGGGTAGAAAGTGGTTCAGTATGTTGTTTATATAGTTCAGTGGGGATGGTTGGTTCATCATATATGAGTGTGTCTGGTGAAAAATGGGCAAGAACATGTGTATCCAGATATGGGCCAATGAGAGGTGTATGATTTTGGTACCAGTGGGTATCTGGGATAGTGAGAATGGTGATGTTGGTGGGATCTTGTTGGGCAGCCAATCTAGCCCAGTGTAGTGCTTGTTGGGCTTGTAGTTTGTTGTGAGGATGAGCGTAACCTATACCATGCCATTTGAATTGAAAGGCAGTGCCAAGAGATCCAAAGACTGTGTCCCTTGGAAAGGGGGAATAGTAGGTTTTGAGGAGGATAGAGCACGTGACTGGAGATGAAAAATAGGAGTGGATAATTCCTAATGTTGTGATAAGGGAATCTAGAAGGGGTGTTGGAAGTGTGTGCTTGGGTGCCTTAAGTGGGTCTGTTTTAGGAAGTCGGTATTTATATCTTTGGTATAGCCAGACAATTTCGGTTTCAAAGGGTTGTGGGGGAGGAGTGATGTTATGTGATTTAGATTGTGCGGCCGTGTATTGGTGCCAGAGCCAGTGGAGTCGTGTAGTAGGAATGGTAATGAGGTGTCTGCCAGTGAGTTCATAGATGTGTGCTAGGTCTTGTTGGACTTGGATAGTGGGTTTGGTGGTTTGTATATCTTTTGTGGGGTTATAATCTTGTGTGCAAATTGTAATGTGTGGGAGGATGGTGGGGGATTGTATAAATCTTGTGTCTCGTGGTTGAGTTGTAGTGAAGGAATTTTTTAGGAGATTAGTGTGATGTTGATGTTGAAGTAATGTAAAATAGGAGGTGATTAGATTGGTGTTATGAGTTATTACTTGGGGGAGGTTAAATGGGAATAGGTAGCGTTGGATAAGCCATTTGGTGTGTGTGACTTGGTTTGGGAGTGTCCATTGACATAGGAAGGTATCATAAGTTTTGGAGATATTATATTTATCATTAGTTTTGATAGTTTTGTGGAGTAAAATGGCCGTGATTGGAAAGTCTTGGGGATTGGTGGGGATGTGAGTTGGTGGGGGGGGGGGGGGATGGATTTGGGGAAGGGGTAGATGTGGGTGTGTCGGTGGAAGTGTGGGTTGAGGGGTGATGGTGTGGTTTGCAATTATATAAACTGGTTTGAGGTTATTTGAAGGAGGGTGGATAGAGCAGGGGTTAGGGCAAGGAGGGAGGCATGTGGTTTGACAAAAGAGTATTTGGGCTATGTGTAGGGCAGTTTTGATGATGTTGGTAGGAGTGGTATAGAAGGTTTTGAAATCGTTGGGGGACATTAGTTGGTGGCCATTTGGAAGGGTGAGATGTTTGATGTCAGTGATTTTGTGTAGAAGGAGTTTATGTAGAAGTTTGATGGAGAGAGTGGGATCTAGGTGTGGGGTCTTTGTTGGAATTTCTGTCATCCAAGCTGTTTCTAGTGAGATGGGGTTGAGGAGAAAGTTGTTATGGATATTGTTGAGGTGTGCTCCTCCAGCAGTATGTATGAGGTAGAGTGTACGAGTAATGGGGGATCTATAACAATCTGTGGCTTTTATTCTGGGTATATGGCTAGCTCCTCCATGTTTGGCAAGAATATAGTGTGTTAACCCTTGGTAAATGATACCAAGTTTGCCAGTGTCATTGAGTGCAGAGCGTAGTTGTTCTCCAATACATCTAAGGTAGGCGTTTTTTAAGGAGAATGCCTGTATGCCAAAAAGTTCATGTGGTAGTTGGGTGATGATATTGGCTATGCTTTTGGGCAGCCCACAGATGGTTTTCTGGGTGGCAATGATTCTTTTATCAAGTTTTTTGATAGCAGGGAGTGAATATGGGACTGCATAAAAACTGTAAGCTATCCCTGCTCGTATGACAGTATTTAGCATATTGATTTTTTGTTGTATAGTGGCAGGGCATTGTGTGAGTTGTTTGCATTGTCTGGTTAGTTTTGTAGTGGTGGTGTGGATTTGAAGTTTCCATTGAAGCGAGGGGACTAATTGGATCCCAAGGTAAGTGTATGGTTCATTTTGATGAAGGATTGGGATTTGTTGGTTTCCGTAATGGATATTAAGATTGAGTAGTTTGGATTTGAAATCATGTGGGTTATGCTTGGATTTGTTGGGGCAGCCTGTAATGGCACACTTGGAGATGCCTAGGTCCATTCCAGCCCATCGACAATATTTATCTAGTTTGTTAAGTTGGGTTTGAAAAGATTGAGGGTTATTGGTGGTTATGGCAAGGTCATCTGCATATGCAACACTATTTATAGTAGTGGTGGAGGTTGTGAAGGGGTATCCATGATGACCTTGTTGAAGCCATCTGAGCAATGGTTCGAGAAAAATAATGAATAAATAGGGGTTGAGTGTATCTCCTTGTATGGTACCCCGTTGAATTGGGATTGGTTTGGTTTTTCCAAAATGTTCTCCTGTATATATAGTGCTAGAGTTTGAGTAGATGTTTCCTATAAGTGTAACAGAGTCATGTGGGTAGCCTAGGTCTTTGATGATTGCAAGTAGTCGAGCATGGTCTATAGATCCAAATGCATTTTTAAAGTCAATATATAGGAGGTATATGTCTTTTTGGGAGATGTTGGCATCTTCTAGAGCAGCTGTAAGGATTTGTAGTTGTCTGGAGGTGCATCTTTCTGCTCTAAATCCTTCTTGGCTATCATGTAATATTTGGTGTCGTTCTCCATATATTGATAGTAAAGATGTTAGTGTACTGGTGAAGAGTTTGTAAATGGTATTAGCCAAGGCGATGGGGCGGTGGTTAGGTAGGAGAGAGGGATTGCCTTTTTTGTATAAGAGGATTGTGAGGCTAGTTTTCCAAGAGGCAGGGATTTGTTTTTGTTTATAGCAATGACTAAAGAAGAGGAATAGTAAGTGGTGGAATGATTCTGGTAAGCTTTTGAGGATGGTATTGGGAATGATGTCCGGTCCAGGGGCTTTATTATTAGCAAGATTTTGAAGGCATATGTTGTAAGTGGCTCGATCAAAGTAAGTGTGTAGGGGTGTTTGGGGGTCACCACGGGATTCAAGTATAATGCCTTCTATGTCATGCCAGGGATATTGGCGGACTCCACAAGTACAGTGTGGGGGGTGGGTTGGGGAAAAGTAGCAGGTGGGAACGGTAGGTTTGTTACTAATAGATTGTTGTATGTGGATTTCATTGGCTATATCTATTGGATGGGTGAGAATTTTGTCAAAACGGTCTGTAAGGCAGTCTAGTGGTGGTGTGTCTGTATTACGGAAGATTTTATTGTTAATTTTCTTGGGGAATTTGTTATACAATTGTCTATATTTGGAAATGGCCTTTTTGATGCATTCTTTGGTGTATTTGGTTGTAATCTTACGAGCAGCAGCATTGGCAGTTTTTGCTATTTTGGAGATATCGGTGATCCAGTCATCTAGTGGGCAATCATTCGGAGGTGGGGGTGGTATAGGGGTATGTTGGTGGTTTGCTAGTTGTTGGAGTATTGGATGGGATCGCCATCTAGGTGTATTTTGGGTAATGTATATGGTTTTTCTGATTAGGTGGTATGTGTGAAGATGTCTTTTCCATGGTTTGTGTAGTTTTTTAGGAAGATATCCTCCTTGATTTGCAGTGCGAGTGGTGAGCGTAGGAAGGGGGGGTGCACTACATGTGTTTTGAATTGTATTGGATATTTGTTGGATAATGTTGTCTAAGGAGAGACAAGCTGAGTGCCATTGGTCAGGTGTTAACTGGGGTTGTGTGAGGGTGGAGGTAAGGGCATTTATTTGTATGGAGTTTTCTTCTAAAAATTTGGTTAGAAAATTTTGCATGTGTTGGGGGGGATGGGGTTGAGAATTCGCGTGGATGGCGGTGTTATGGTGGGCGTAGGTCTAGCTAGGAGTGTGTTTAAGGGGAGGTGTAGGGTGATGGGAAAGTGGTCTGAGTTGAGGTTAAGGGTTTGAAGGGTGGTAGCAGTGTATAGCGAATTTTGAGGTGTGTGAATGTAAAAACCATCTATGAGACTGAGTTGGTTATAATTAGGGCCACCTTATCTGCTATAGTGGAAGTTAGTGGGTGCATATGTGAGGTGGAGTTTTGTTGTAAATTCATTCCATTGAATGTCCTCTAGTTGTGGGGGTGAGTGGTTTGTTTCATTGTGTCGGCCTATAAGGGCAATATCTCGATTGAAGTCACCACATAGTATATGTGTGTATTGTGGATGGTGTAATATCTGATATTCTATGTGCTGTTGAATGGAAGGAATAAGAGGGAGGTCATTTTCATGGGAAGGCATATACATGTGGAGAAGTATTATGGGTTGAAGAGGGAGGTTTTGAATGGTGAATATTTGTAAATATGGGGATAGGTTAGCGGGAGATGGGAGTTTGGTGATGTTGCCTGGATAGGTATATTTATTGTGAACAAGAGTGAGGAGACCACCTCTGGTTGGTGTATATGGAATTCTTTGTTGAATGTAGCGGGTGAGGGCATGAGTGTTATTAAAGAGGAGTTTGTATTGTGGGAAGAGGTTTTGGATATATTTGGTGGATTTGTTGGCAGTGAGTTTTGTTTCTTGTATTGTTATTATTGCAGGCGGTGTATGTGTGTGAGTTATAAGATTTTGTAGGCTGAGTAGGGCAGTATTAAGTGATGAGGCATTCCAGGTAATAATAATAGTGGAGGGTGCAGAGGTACTTCGGTGTTGTGATATTTGTGGAGTAGGGATGGGAAGTGAAGGGGGGTGGGTGTATTCTGGGAGAGGTTCATAAATTCAGAGGATTTCTTGGAGGAGTTGGTGGGGGAGATAAGGAAATTTAGTGGATAGGGTTTGAAGGGTCGGGGGTGTGGGATGTTGGTGGAGGAAGTTGTAAAGATCATTGTGTATTGAGGTGGGAGGTTGTATAAGGGTTTGGGAAGTGTGTTTGAAGTGTGTATAGGGATGCGGAGTTGTTATATGTCTTTCCGGGGGGTTTGGTAATTTGGCCAGGGTTTTAAGTAGTGTGGTGGTCCAGTATGGGTGGGGGTTTTTTAGGAGGGAGTGGTTACAAATGGCTATATCTGGGTGAATTGTGACTATGATGGCAAATAGGATTCTGGGTGCTGGGTGATTAGTGTTTCGTAGAATATACTTATAGAGTGACGGGTATATTCTGATGTATCGGTGATGTTCGGGATGTGTTGGCTTAAGTAAAGGTGCAAATGTTTGTGTTAGATGAAGGTATTCTGGGTGAAATTTGATTGAGCATGGGATGAAGTAGGTTTTATATCTATGTTTATGGGCTGGTGGGAAATGAATGAGTACATTTGGCATTGGGCCGGGGTTGGTTTCAATGTCACCGCTGAGGATTAGAAATAAGTAGTTGTGAATGATGTAGTAGTGAAGGGGTTTTTTACGAGGTTTACGGTGTGAGTTTTTGGAAAGGGTATAGAATCTGATAGGGAAGGAATATGTAATGTAAGGTATAGTAGGTGAGGTTCTGTGGTGTGAGTGTGGGAGGGGAGGAGTTAAGTGGTGGGTCCATGATATAAGATTGTAAAGAGGGGCAGTTTGGTTATAGGGTATAGTATATATTAGAGATGTGATTTGAGGGGGGATTGTTAGGAATGTGTTGGGAAGGGTGTCTAGTGTCCATGGTGGAGAGGAAGTGTAGTTATGGTGAAGTTGGGGTGAGAATAGATGGAAAATGTTAGTGTGGGCGGGGCCGGGAAGCCGAGTCCATTGAGTATTGAGTATAATTGTTAAGGGGCAATTATAGGGGAGTGAATGGGTAATATTGTTCAATGGGTTAGGTGAGTGAATAGTTTGTGTAGGGCTAGAAGAGGTGTGGGGTGTAGCTATGCTATAGATGGGACCACTGAGTTGTATTGTGGGGAGTAGAATGGGGATGGAATGAGTTGTGGCATTGGCTGTCCATTTGGTATAAGTGAAGGGAGCGTGAGGTGTGGTGTGTAGAGAAGGAGGGAAATTATGTGTGGTTGTTGGTTTTGGCGAGGCCGGTAGGCCGAGGCCAATGTGTAGGGGATGTGAGCTGTGGGTGGTGTGAAGCGGGCTAGAAGAGGAGGTGTGTGGGGGTAGATATGATTGATGACGTGTATGGATATGGGGGTTTTTGATGTTTCTAGGGTGATGGGGAATTGACTTATCTGTGTAGTAATTTGGTTTGTGAAATAGTGTAGGCAGTAATTGGTGAGAGTGGAGAGAAAATAACTTTGTGTGTGGGGGGTGAATAATTTGCTCTTTGGAGACAGATTGTACATATTTTGGTGGGAATTGGTGGTAAGAAGTTGGATGGAGGGACAGATACATGTGGGAGGGGTAAGCAACCTGTTGGCCAGAAGAGAGCATAGGGGCTGGGCTGTGTGGGGAGAAGTATGCTGACTGGGCTATGAGGCCAGGGCAGAGAAAGTGCCATGGCACTGTAAGCGTGTGTGGTGAGTGGATGTTGTGCTGAGTTGGTATTTCTTGCTTGGCAGTCCGGGGGTCTGTGATTGCGGCAAAACCGAGGTAATGTCGATTTGGGTCTGTGGAACAGAAAGTAGGGTTTGACGGGAGAGTTTTGGAGAACGATACTGGCGCTGTTGGATGGGCGGAGGGAGTGCGGGAAGAAGATGGAATGTTATATGCATGGCGGGTAGGGAGTGGTAGATTATCAATGCCGAGAGTGAGGCATGTAGGGGGTGGAGAGAGGTCGGTGATCCAGGAGTTGTTTAGGAATTGACGGTGAGTGTGTAGGAAGGGAGGCGGGTGTTTTGGCAGTGCGGGAGGGTTAAGGTGAGTACAAGAAATGGCAGGGATGGTGCGATTGTTGGGCAAGATAGACAGTAGAGAAGGCATTCTTGTATAATATATAGGCACAGTTTTATTGCATTGATCAGTACAGAGTGAGACGTTCGGGTATTCAACGAACTGTACCAGTAGAATTATCAAAATTGCGTAAATCATGGAAACTGTGGAGCTGGGAGTCCGTTGATGTGGGGAAAGTGTTGTTGGATGGGACCGACAATGAGCGCATCTGAAATGCCGCTCATGTGTCGAGAATAGTTGCTGGAGGCCGTACTCAGCAGCTGTAATTGCTGGAAGAGATGGGCGTGTTGGGACGCCTGAGTGGTTGCAGCAGCTGTCATGGTGCAGGAGGTGTGATCATTGACTTCTGACTGCAAGGTGGTAAGGCGTTGCTGAAGATTGTCAACTCCGGCCTGCAGTGAATCGCGTACCTGAGACAACGTGGGGCCTTGGGGTGTCTCATTCTTGAGCGCCGTGATAGCATCATTGATGAACTCGCGAGTCGGTCGATTGTCGTGTGCTCGGACGTTTGCCGGTGGTGCAGAACCTGCAAGGCTGCGTTGGTGCAGTGTGAAGTCCACCAGCTTGCCAAGGAGCGGAATGGCTCTCCTTGAGCACCATGTCGTATACACGGCACTATTCAAGCAATGAATAATAGCGGCTCCGTCATGTCGCCCAAGGGAGTCATCCTGGGCTCTGTTGTAGGAGATTGCGACGATGTTTGGAGCGCCGAGTAGTTTGTGTAAGGCGGCAGAAACTTGTGTTTGTGAATATTGGATATTCAAGCCACGGACCAGGATCGATGTACTCAGAGCGTCCATTGACCTTGAACGGGGCTGATCGGCATTCAAGGTAAGCTCCTTCACTTGAACTGGTTCGTCATGTAGTTGGGGAGGAGTGTTGAGCAGAAACTGTTTGGAAATGAAACTGGTGACTGTGACGTCGGCCGAGTCCGTTGAAGTGAACTTTTTGGCAGCACCGACCACCTCAGCAAATGCAGATTTCATGTAACAGTGCGTGATAAGATCAGCCAAAAGATTGCGAGAGTTGTATGTGGTGAGGATCTGACCAGTGAGCTGAAGCCTACGATTTGCCGCTGTTGACAGAAATTCATAGCCTTTTTCAACCTTACCAACTACAAATTCCAACGTTTGCATTTGTAAGGTGAAGACGCGATGTCCCTTGAGAAGCGCAATTGCATCTATTTCGGGGTTGAGGAGGTCGACCCGAATGAAACCGAGCCATCCATGTGTCTTTCTGTTGACAATTGCTGAAACTGGTTCGCGGAAGCGGTTGGCTAGTTTGATGTTCATGTGGGCAAAGCGGGCAATTGCAGCATCTTGCACTTGGGCCTTTGTCATGTGCTGATAATCAGCGTCAAAGCGGATAATAATTTGGTAGCTTTGGGAAAGTCCTGTGGAATCTACAATTTCCGTATCTAGGGGAATTTGTGTCAGATGCAAATATTGGCCCGGTATGCCATCAGGGCGAACAGAGGGGTAGAGTTTTTGAGGAACATGCGGAAATGCATGACGGCATGAATGAAACTCAAGGACTTCTGAATCAGGCATGACTCCTATCGCTAAAGCTTCGTGATCTAGTTCTTTGCATTCTGGAAGGCCAAGGGAACTATTTAAATGCTCATGGACACTGAAAGACAACCAAAAGAGTGGTAGGCAAACAAGAGAAGGAGTGTGGGAAGGGTTAGGGAGAGGTGTGCCTGTGGGTGCAGCATTCATGCTGGAGTGTGACGGCTGGTTGTTGGCAGGTACAGTTGGAGCTATCATGGGGGCGAGATCGGTCGAAGGTGGTTCGGAGTAGTATTGGGGTCGGCTATTACTGCTTGGAGCGGAGTCCCTGGAAGAAGAGCTGCGGGTTTGGCGTGGCGGGGCATCAGAGTGATCACTGGAGTCCCCGTCGTCTAGAAGGCGACGCTGGCTTCTGGAGCGCTTAGACGCCGAGGTCGTTGGGGCAGGCTGGTCCGTTTGAGGATGTGGTTGGAGAGGTTGACACCCCGGGGGGTAGTCACGGATGGCAATGGGAGCCGCATCTGGAATTTTCGAAGTGGGGGTGCTGTCGGCGCGAGTATGCATCTTGATGACTAGTTTCTTGCGGATTGTGCCGGAGGATGTGGTGCGTGTGGACTTAGTGTGAGAGGAGCTAATGGGCTTGGAGGCACTAGTAGAGCGGTCCTTCGCCATGGTGATGAGATAGAGAAGGTATCTGAGAGCGAAAGGGTGAGAAGGAATTAGCGCAGAGTGTGAGTATGAATGTGGCGGGAGCTGGAGAGGATGTGGGTTGTTGTTTTTATAGGGGCAGGTTGGTAGATTTCGGAAGTGGTGCGTGCAGAGTATGGGGAGGGTGTAGTTGTTGGTAGAGATAGAGACATTTGGCGGTGCTATGGTGACAGAACTGCCAGTGGGGGATTTTTGTGCGATAGGGGGGAGGGATTTGGTCTTAGAAGTGTGCCAAGTGCAGGATGAGAGGCGGCATGGGTTGTGAGCGTGTGGGCGGAATGGCAGGAAGCTTCGTGCCTGTGGCTGTGGGGATGGGTGAGTCCAGTGCCGAAAATTTTGGGTATTGACGGTGGACAGTCGGGGGGTGTAGTGTTGCGACGTGGAAGGCAGGGAACAGGAGTGGGCAGAGGGGAGATGTGTGTGTGGATTTGCAGAGGTGGGAGGCAGGTGAGGGGAGAACATGTGAGGGCGTTTTAGGCATGGTGCAGGCAGCCTGTGTGGGAGGCGGAATGGAGAGGTGATGCGATGGTGGTGTGCACGGGGTGGAAGTTGCGGTGGCGGCGTGTGATCAAGAGGATGGGAGATAGTGGTGTTATTGTATTGTAGGTAGTATGGGGAGTATAATAGATAGAAAAGTAAGTATAATGTGTAGGTGGGATGGGAAATGATGTGGTGCTTCGGGAGGAGCACTTGAATTACTGTAATGATTATTTTTGGGAATAAAAAGACATGTTTACAGAAATTCTGTGAGTGAGCAAGGGGGCTCTTGGATGAGTGAGGCTGTGTGTAATGTGTGGCCTTTGTTACTAGGGTAAGGCTTTCGTGTGGAATGGTATGTAGAGAAGGTTGGAGGAACCAGGGTGGGGTGTTGAGTATGTGGATGGGCTGACTGTGTTGATTGGTAGGGCTAGATGTGCGTATTGTGGTACTGGATTGAGCATGTGAGGGTTGAATGTTAGGAGGGGGACTGGAGGGCGTGAGTGAGCTCCGGAGGACTATGTATAAGTGGAGTGCTGTTGAGTATGGGTTTATTGTGGAGGGAATGGGGTGTGAAAAGGTAGGGATATTTGGAAGTGTGCCATGTTTAGTTGTATGGAAGTGAAGCTTATTGAGGGTGTGTTGTGGGTGTGTATAATATTATTGAACGTTAGATTAGAATGCCAAAGCCTCACACAAACACTTGGAATGCATAGGAAAGAGATGATCTTTACTCATGGGCTGCCCCTCTTAAGTAGCACAGCCAAGGGAGTCCCCTTGGCAAACCATATGGGACATCAGCCCATACTCCACTCCTAGTACACTAGGATCAGCCCATATCACTTGGGAGACCCAATTCTCATTACTTCTAACTAGTATCACTTCTCTAGTTGCAAGTCTAGCTCATTCGCATCATCTACTCTAGCTAATGCGCATGGCTAAGAGCAACTTCAGCCCACGCAATCATCCTACTTCAACACTCCCACTTTGCGAATAGCCAAAGCCTTTGAGCCCAAATGCCACTACTAGTCTTTGATGTCGATCTCTCGCAAGAGCCTTTGTCAGCACGTCCGCCACCATGTGCTCCGTTGGACAATATTTCAACTCTATCACCTTCATCTCTAACTTCTCTCGAATGAAGTGATATTGCACATCAATGTGCTTTGTACGTGAGTGATGCGTTGGATTCTTCGCCAATGACATACTCCCTTGGTTGTCACACATGATTGTTGTAGCCTCCTCTTGAGTGCATCTCACATCCGCCATTAGTTGCCTCAACCAAATGGCCTCCTTCGTACCGTGGCTCGTCGCCATGTACTCCGCCTCAACCGTTGACGTGGCCGTGGTTTGTTGGCGCTTGCTATTCCATGAAACGGCCCCCGATCCAACTTTGAACATGTACCCCGTGGTCGATCTACGATCATTGGTATCACCCGCATAATCCGCATCACAATACCCACTCAACACAATGTTGTCACCTCCAAGACACAACCTCACATCACTTGTGCCTTTCAAGTACCGCATGATCCTCTTGACCGCAACCCAATGACTTGAACCCGGTCTTGCCATGTGTTGACTCACAACGCTGATTGGATACGCAAGGTCCGGCCTTGTTGCAATCATAGCATACATCAATGACCCTACAGCTTGCTTGTATGGCACATCCACCATAGATTGAGCCTCTAATGCATACTCCTCATCGGTGAGTTTCACGAGTTTGGAATTCACATCCAATGGAGTGCCAACCGGTTTGCAATCCTCCATGCCAAAGCGTTTGAGAACATCCATAACATACTTGCTTTGATTCATTGTTATGGTGCGTGTTGCTCTATCTCGCACAAACTCAACTCCTAAACAAAAGTGCAACTCACCCAGATCACTCATCTCGTACTCGTTCTCAAGCATTGCCTTCAATGCCTTCAAAGAGCTCATACAACTTGCAAGGATGATCAAATCATCCACATATATGATCACGATGACCACATGTTGCCCCTTTTGCATGAAATACAAGCTGTGATCAGCGATGCTCCTTGTGAACCCGATATGAACAAGAAACGTGTCAATCTTTTGATACCATGCGCGTGGAGATTGCTTCAACCCATACAATGACTTGTTCAACTTGCAAACAAGGTTCTCATTACCTCGTTGCACAAATCCTTCGGGTTGTACCATGTAGATGTCCTCGTCCAACTCGCCGTTCAAGAACGCCGTCTTCACATCCATTTGATGCATTTCCAAATCCATGGCAGCCCCGATGGCCAAAATGCATCGAATAGTGGTGAATTTCGCCACCGGTGCAAAGGTCTCATGAAAATCAACACCTTCGATTTGTGAAAAGCCCTTTGCCACCAATCTTGCCTTATAACGAACCACATCACCCGTTGCATCTCTCTTTGCACGAAATACCCACTTACAACCGATAGCGTTGCGATTCTTGGGGAGGGGAGTCAATTCCCAAGTGCCATTGTCCATCAACGATTTGTACTCCTCTTGCATGGCTTGCTCCCACTTGTTTGCATCATCACAACTCAACGCTTCACGAATCGTCAATGGAGCATCTAAAAGTGCAACGTTTGCATGCTCCTCCTCACCTTGAGGGAGAATATGATTCTTCCACCACTCGCCAAGTGGTCTACGATTTCTCTCTGGATAACGACGATCGCTCGAGGATGCATTGTCTTCAACCGCCGTTGCTTGTGCCTTTTTCTCGCCATTCTTCGTCTTCAAAGGTCGCTCCTCAATATGTTCCTCATCACCACCATCTTCGTCATCTTCGTCTTCATCAACAATATCAATAACGGGAGATTTGGAAGATTGGTCCACAATCGCTGGTTTATCGCCACTTCTCCCACTTGGACCATCGTCCAAATTGTCTTCAACCTTGGAGTTCTCGCAAAATGTCACATCACGAGCTCGAATGATCTTCTTGGTCTCGAGCGACATGAGCCTGTACGCCTTGGTACCTTCACAATATCCAAGAAACACACATTTTGTTGCCTTGGCCTCAAGTTTGGTTCTTTGAGAATCGGGTACCTTTGCAAATGCGATGCATCCAAATGTGCGCATGTGCTCCACGCGGGGTGGCCTCCCACTCCACGCTTTCTCTGGTGTCATGTTTTGAACCGCACTCGTCGGGCATCGGTTGCGTGTGTACACCGCAGTCACCACCGCTTCCGCCCAAAGGTCCAAACCCAAATTTTGTGCATGCAACATACTCCTTGCCATTTCCACAATTGTTCGATTTGCACGCTCTGCAACTCCGTTTTGTTGTGGTGTATATGGCGTTGTCGTTTGTCTAGCAATGCCTTCTTTCTTCAATAACTCTCCAAATTGGTTGGACATGAACTCGCCGCCATTATCCGATCGAAACACCTTGATCTTGTGCTCGGATTGCTTCTCAACCAACGCCTTGAACTCTTTGAACTTCTCAAAACACTCGCTCTTTGCTTTGATCGGATACAACCATATCTTCCTCGAAAAATCATCAATGAACGTCACAAAATACTTGCAACCCCCCATAGACGTGGTCTTCATTGGACCACACACGTCGGAATGCACAATCTCAAGAACCTTGGTTGCACGAGTTGCCCCATCAACTGGAAACGGTGAGCGTTGTTGCTTGCCTTCAATACAACCCTCACATGTGAATGAACTAGGTGCGACGTGTGATTGTGCAAGATCCATGCCACTTACCATTCCACGCAGTGCTTTCACACTCTTGACATTCTAATGCCCGAGACGACGATGCCACAACGCCAACTGGTCTTCGTTTGAACTCGATTGCACCAACGTTGCCGATTCCGCCGCGTGCATCTTGGAAAACTTGATTTGGTACAAGCCGTTGACTTCGTGTATAATGGCCACCTCCTCACGACTTGGAGACAACACAAAACACCCTTGGTCGCTAAATTCCACTCGCAAATGCTTCATCACCAAATGTCGCACCGATAAAAGATTTGCCTTCAACTTGGGAACGTGGAGGACATCATGGATGGTAATTGTCTTCACACGACCCTTCACCTCGGTGTCTACGACGATGGATCCTTTACCCACGGCTTGAAGAACCGTATCATCACCCAAAATGACATTCTTTGGAGATATGACGTGATATGATTGGAAACAAGTCCTAATGGGCGCCATGTGACTCGAGGCTCCCGAATCAACAATCCAATCGATCACACTACCATTGCATGACACGTCACTTGCCATCATTGCATACTCGTCCCCGTCATCACTACAAGAAGAGACGCTAGTCATAAATGCGTACTCATCACCTGCATCGTTGACCTTTGTATTGTTGGCACTTTCCTCTCTCTTGCGTTTGTAGCAAAATTTTGCCAAGTGGCCCTTCTTACCGCAATAGTAGCATACCTTGTCTGTAGAGCTCCCACTGGCACCGCTCTTGGATTGCTTCGCCATAAGCGCCGCGCTATCGCCACGAGTCTCGTTCTCTTTGCGCCGCGAGAGTTTATGCAACAACCGTGATGTCACATAATCAAGAGTGAGCTCGCTAATGGGCCTACTCTCCATAGCAACGATAAGATACTCGTACGACGGCGGCAAACTCTCGAGGAGCGTCATAACAATATCACCGTCGGTAATGTTGACGTCTGCGCCGTTGAGCTGATCCGCAAGAGCCTTGACTTTGTTGATGTGCGCCAACATGTCGTCGTTTTCTTCCATCTTGATGGTGAAAAACTTACGCCTCAAAAACAAGATATTGACCAAACTCTTTGCCTCATGAATATTGCAAAGCTTGGCCCATGCCTCGGCGGGAGTCTTGCACGACCGAATATGAGAAAGCTGGGAATCAGAAAGATTAAGAGCCAAAATTGCAAAGGCCTTTTTCTCTCGCCGAGTGTACGCAGTTCGTACCCTAGCCTCGGCGTCGGACGAAGGCGGTTCCTCACTACCCTCAACTATCTCCCACAATTCTTTTTCGGCCATGACCATTTCCATCTTGAATTTCCACAAGTGGAAGTTGACGCCATCGAACTTGTCTACAACCTTAGCACCTTCACCCTCAAATGTAGCCATATCCTTGATTGAAGGACGTACGCTCACAAAATTCAGCCCCTAGAAAGCTAAGAAAAATTGTTTTTATGATTTTTGACAATTTTGTGATTTGTGAAGCAAATTGCACACGTATGTGCTTCTAATGCCTCCAAACTAATTCCAAACACTAAATCAGCACCTTTGTGCTACACATCAACCTCACAACACTCAATCGTGATGGTTCTTAGTGAATTTGCACAAGATCATACCACAACACCCTAACTAGGAGAATTGCGCACTCGTTGGCTCAAATCCACTCAAATCAGCACCCTTGTGCTTCACAACACGTAATGCACCCTATGGACACCCTTGTGCCTTCCAAGGACTCTAAATCAATGCAAATTCAGCCCCTTCAAGTCCTAATTGCATTGAAATTCATCAAATCAGCCCCGTTGTGCATTCACTAACCCAAACTCTAATTTTGAGCACTCCAAGGGCATAACTCACATTCCAAACCCTTGTGCAAGAATTGCAATACCAAAATCAGATTGTAGACTCACCCCAAGAGCCTCAAAGCATAAAAGTGCCTTGCAACAACACAAGTGCACAAATTGAGCACAAATTGAGCCAATAAGCTCCAATAAGCTCCAATAAGCTCCAATCAGCTCCAATATACTCCAACAAGCACCAATAAGCTCCAAAGCTCCAATTCAGCCCTTGTAGACGTGTATAAACTCCAAAGGTGCTCCAAAGTGCTCCAAAAGCTCCAAATCAACAAATGATAGCTCCAAAGTGCGAATTCAGCCCTCCAACACGTAGATCAAAGGTAGGAAGATTGTAATACCTCCCAATGTCGAAATCAGCCCACCAAAGCTCGAATTCAGCCCTCCAAAGTTCCAAATCAGCGCTCCAATACTCCAAAATCAGCGCTCCAACGCACGACCTCCACACAATGAGCAATCTAATCTTTGACTCACGCAAAACACATGAGTGGGCCCATAACCTATTGAAGGTTAGATTAGAATGCCAAAGCCTCACACAAACACTTGGAATGCATAGGAAAGAGATGATCTTTACTCATGGGCTGCCCCTCTTAAGTAGCACAGCCAAAGGAGTCCCCTTGGCAAACCATATGGGACATTAGCCCATACTCCACTCCTAGTACACTAGGATCAGCCCATATCACTTGGGAGACCCAATTCTCATTACTTCTAACTAGTATCACTTCTCTAGTTGCAAGTCTAGCTCATTCGCATCATCTACTCTAGCTAATGCGCATGGCTAAGAGCAACTTCAGCCCACGCAATCATCCTACTTCAACAAATATTGTGTGAAAGGAGGCGGTTTGAAGAAAGGTGGGGACTGAGTGGGCTGGGAGTTGTGGTGTGTAAATGTGTGGTGGGTAACAGTGAAGAGCAGGACTTGGAAGAGGAACACAACTGTTATGTCGATGGTGGAGCTGGGTGGCCGCAAAGCCGCAACTCGTATGGCGGTGGTCTCCAACAACTGTGGCGGTGGTGAGGAAGATGGTGGTGCAGAAGTCTTATTGACTGAGCTGTTGGTGTCATAGTGTTGAGTAACACATGATGCAGCTTTACTGTGTCGAATGTTAAAAATTGTTGATGGGAAGTCCGTATTGGGGCGGCGCGTGTTGGAGAGGGGTGCAGCAGGCGTCGGTGCAGTCTGCGAAAGCTTGAGGAGAAGATCTTGGGGGTGGCGGCACGCCATTCTGTTGTGGTGCGGCTCCAATCGACCCAGCAATCTACTCGGGACTTTCCTCTGCCGGATTGCACACCGTGATCAGATCGCTGAACCAGGGCCGGGGAAGAACTGACAGTCAGTGTCAAGTCAGCCGATTAATTTTTCGAAATGGCTGGTTGATTTTCAAGAGTGGAGGCAAACCACCGAACTAAATGACTAAAAATTAATTATACTTAGTATCCATAGACGAAATATACCGGATATAATCTTTAAAAACCGGTTGCTTTTGGAAAATAAAGGACATTGACTGGTTGCCTCAAAAATCTTCCCGAACAGTGCACTGAACTTATTGGCAACTAAAGGACGGTGGCAGTCAACTTACAATGCTAAGTTAGTCTCCCTTCGTTCGTGTCACATCCGTCGGTGTACACAACTTAGAGCAGTAAGCAGCGGCAATTCTGCAAGTAGAAGCCTCCATGGTGGTGTAGGCCTCATGGCCCATTCACACCAGCCCTTGCTACCACACTTGCATTCCTTGTGCAGGTAAAATCATATACTCCCTCTGTCCTATAATGACTCGCACGTAGGTTCTCTGAAATCTACCTCTTGAGGTAGATTTCAGAGAACCTACGTGCGAGTCATTATGGGACAAAGGGAGTAGAACTTACAGTAAAATATAATTTTGCGCAATGTTGAAACTTCTCTTCTCTTAACTCCTAAAGGTTGGCCCTATAACCATGGAATCATGCTTCATCTGTCACACTCAATTTTGTTACTAAAAATGATAAAATAATATTTATTTTTATTGGATGAAGCCACATGTCTACTACAAATCATGGATTTTTCATAAATTTTGGTGAAAATTTGAAATTTCTATGGTTTTATAAAGTAATTGTAAAGAAAATCTATATCAATTACAGAATATACTAGTAAATTCCGAGTTTTTTTACCTGAGGTGTAAACTACAATGAAGAAAAGTTTAGTTAATGAAAATCAACCATATATCTAAATTTAAAAAAATGCTACACCTTGGTGATACCTACCAAACTTGTAACTACAATAAAACACTCAATTTTCAAATTTTTCCAAAAATTCAAAGTGGAGTAAAAATTAGACTTGGCAAGCTTCATTTTGTTAGTTAACCCTTAAACGTCAAGGTAAGCCCCATGGGCTTATTTAAAAGAGAATAATCAAGAAAAAAGTTGATTTTCTCAACCAAATCAAGCGAGACTTGTTGCGTTGGAAAGCTAGTACTGCAAGAGCTATCTAGATTCCAAATTTTCGCCTCATTTGAGAGCTTGTAGAATCGTTGGTAAGCAATCAAAGTTATCAAAGTGAACAAGTTTTGAGGTTGGGGCAGCTGAAGTTCAGCAGTCCCGCAGTGCTACAGTGATAGCCAGCAGTGCACTGCAGAGCCGTTTTTGCAATTTTTTATTTTTATTTTTATTTTTTTAAATTTGTTTTTCGCCTCCAAAAATTTAGATTCCTTCCGGGCTGCCCCGTCCAGGCCCTCTTGACGTTTAAGGGTTAAGCTCAAATGCAATGGAACTCATTTTCATGGCCTAAATTTAGTTTAAGTAGAACAAACAAAAAAATTCAAAATACACTACATAGTGAACTATTTTTACGACTCTTTTGTAGTTGGGACCCAAGTAAAATCTAAAAATAGCTTGAATGATTTGTATCCAACTTGAAGGAGTGGCATTACCAAGCTAAGCCCTTCACGTAAAGAATTGGATGGAAATCATCTACGGAGCAGTTGGAATTGAACAGTTAGTTTCATTCATAAGCCAATTTTTATCTCGGCGGCGTTTAGGGGTTAACCCCCAAAGGAGGTTGCCCCTGTTCATACTATGCACATAGATGGAAAAACATTTGCATGTTGGTGGTGTTTACTGTAGTATAAAGTGTTCTATGGGGCTAATTTTTTTGTCAGCATTATAAGAACTACGAGACTTGTTTGCTATTAAAAATTAGAACTTTTTCCTGTGCGGAAGATTGTGAAAGAATTTCTTGTACATTTGTGGTAGTGAAAAACAGTAAAGTACATTGAGGTTGTTGCATGCATTAGGAGTTAATGCAAGCACTATTTGACCACTAAATGCTTGCACTTCCCTAATGCAAAATTCTAACTGTTTTGTTTGTTTTTTTTGTTTTTTTTGCGTTGCTTCGCTTTTTTCAGTTACATAAATTCCTTCAGCATTGTAAAGATTTAAATAAAATTGATTTTGCCAAGTAACTTACTATAACGCATGCACATCTTGTTGCATGTGCTTAGTGTGAACCGGCCATCACACGAGTCACCTTATGTGAGTGCGGCAAAGAATTTGTGTTTGTCATATAATTTTTTTAGTAGCTACAGTGTCCTCCTGTAATTTTATTTTTTAAATCGGACGCAAGTAAAAAGCTGCTCCAACATATTTTAGGTGTCGCAAGAAAGTTGCGTCTCTCGGGGGGAGCACTAGCGAAAATTGTAGTAACGACGTGCGATAAAAAATAGGGTTTAATATATTCATTTTAGATAAATTTTGCAAAAAACGTACATATAATATAGGGGGTTTTTTAAATAGTGAAACATGTTTGCATATCAAATACCATCACATATAATGGCCTCTTTTATGTAACTAGTACATGTAAAATAGCGTGGAAACAATTACTTGGGGTAGCGGGTCTAAAATAGGTTTTGTGCTAGTGGATGACAAGAGGTATTTTTCTGTTGAAAAAGCTTGGATAAATGGCTTTGGAGACTAGCTGGCTTGAACGTTATTGAACCAATGTATCCAATGTGGAGTTAATGTTCTCTATCTACGTGCCTGAAGGGAAAAAATGGGGTGTAAGAAGCAAAATGCGGTGTAAGAAAAAGAATGGACAACAGTTGAGCTCTAAGAAAAAATAAATGGCGTATAGTCAAAAGAATTGGTTACTTGGGGCATAAAGATAGAATGCAATATAAATGAAATAGGGTATTTTTAAATGATCCTCCAAAAAAATTATAATTAATGATAGGGTGTATTAAAATACAAGCATTTACTCTTATTTTGAAAAATACCATACCTTATAATTTTTTCTACGAGGTAAAGAGCCCCCCAATAAATAGGTCTTGAGCGCATGTGTATGTAAAATATAAGAGGGAGTGCACCGCCTGAGTTGCGTCTCCACCAACGCACATGCGTTGGCCAAAAAAAAAAAACAAGGATCAGACACCGCAAGAAATTGTATATTATTTTCAAAATTTACCTTGAAAAAAATCATAAAATAATATATGATTTCTAATACTAAACCCTACTACCACACCATATTTTGAAAATAATTTATCTTGAACACAACAACAACTGTGTTATAGGGATATTTATGGTGTTGGTTATAGCATCACATACACCCACCGGCTATATGCAATTAACATAAACATTTGTATAGGCCTATTTGGCATATTATAAATTCGTATTATTCAAAACAAGGTAAATGAAAAGAAATCAAAATGGAACAAGCACAATAAAATGAACACAAAAAGTGCAATTTATGGCCCTTAAGAAGTTTTTTTCAAGTGAGTTTATTTTTACCTTGTGGGTGTTTTGAAGAGAGGGCATGGTGGAAAATGATGTCACAACTGTCAGATTTCAATATTTTATGGACTTTGGGTTTTTGTAGAAAAAAAGGTATATATTATAGGGCCATGAAATTCTAGAGTTATGTATTTCTACATTGGGTGCATTTGTCTATTTTTTTTACTCAATTGAATTGGAGGATTTTGCGGAAAATACAGTGTGGTGTTTTTTAAATATGTGATGTTTTTTCATTAACGAAAACACTATTTCACGAAGTAATTTTTTTCTCATATTCTTGTATCTAAGCCATGATGTTTTTGAAGTCACAATTCTAAAAAAATCATTTTATATTCTTGAAAATTTTAAAATAGACTAAAATGCAGCAAGGAAGTTTTAAGTGATAAATTTATGTGACATGGCAATATTGAAACTTGAACCCCTTACCTTATTGAATTTTAGCCCCAAAAAGCTCAAGGGGGTATTGAACAAAACATAGATGTGCTATAATATATGCCTTCCATACGTTTGATGAAGTTTAGTTCAATACACAAAACGAAGGGCATCATCTCTACAAACCATTTGTATGGTCATACTTCCAAAAATAACTTTAAATATTTTTTTAATGAATTTAAGATATTAACCCCTAACTGCCCAACCATGCATATTTTGCATGATGTATGAATTTCATCCGCAGTTTCTCATCCGTCATGCACTTTTTGTAGTGTGATTTTTTTACTGAATTTTTTATGGGAAGTTAGCTTCATGTATGTGTGATCCGATCGAAAAGTAAACAATTTCTGAAAAAATTATGCCTCATTTTGTGTTGCAGTGTTTCACCAAAAAATTTGAATGTTTTAGTCTAAAAGTGTTCTTGAAAAAATAAACTCATAAAATCAAGCATCCAAAAAATCTCCAAAAATCACTACACCTAGAGTACTAAATTATAAGCCATCAGAACAAATTTCATCCCCATATTGTCAATATCTTATTCGTAATCGAATTACAAAATATTTTTTTATTTTATGTTTCAAAATTTATAGAAAAATATTAGTGATAGCAATCAAAGATCTAACCGTATAGATTGAATCTAAATTTCAAAATGTATGACTTTTATTTGTACATCAAGTTCCAAATATTCATGTTGGTTGCATTTTATAATGCATCTTTGCAAAACTACCCAAATTAGACATAGATGAGGACGTTTAGGGGTTAACCTTTGAAAATTTGTATAAATTATAGTTTGCACTTTTAGAGTTTAAAATTTAGCATGTCTGGTTTTTCAATTGCATAATAGTTTTTATTAATCAATTATTTTGTAAAGTATAAAAGTATAAAAATATAAAATACAAACTTTACTTAATAAAAAATGATTAAAAAATTATATTTTTTCAAAATATTTTATTAATTTATTTTTGGAGCTGTATACAATAAAAAATGCTTGTACAGTTCATACAAAATTTTATATCAAATTTTATAATAGGGTAATGATTCATCAATAGAAGTCGAGCTAGTAAGACAAAGTTAACCCCTAAGTGACTAGACAATCATTTTATCATCACTGCTCTTCTTTTATGGGATGCCGAGGATGAGCTTTTTTATTTATAATTTTTTTTTTAAATTTCAAATATAAAATTAATAAGTCTATTTCTAACACAATTTGAATTATGTCAATCCAAGTTAAACTCCACCAAGGAGAATTTTTCAAAAACAAAGACCTCAATATTGTCCTTGTGTTATAAAATTTACTATTCCAAAAAACTAATGATATCCTCTCTTTTGAAAAGGTTTCTCTTTCGAATTTTAGAATAGAATATTAAGTTTTAACCAATCATACCAAATTTAAAATTCTAAAAATTATAAAATTGTGATTTTTGATGAACATTAAATGGTAAATGGTTCTAAATTCATTAAATGAGTATCTAGAACAATTTTTGAAAGTTTGACTGTATGGATAATTATTAACCATCGTGCTTCTTGGTTTCTCTTTTGGACCAAATTTCATTAATGTTGAGGAAGTGACATTTTATAACACATCTAGGTTTTGCCCTTATCTCCTCTTTCATTTAGGAGTTAAGATGTAAAATCAAGGAACATGCAAGAGGATCAAAGAAAATCTTAGGAACTTTACTAGGGGTACAAAATCTAAGGCTTAACCCTTAAAAGGGCCTTGGGTCACTCTCTACAACTCGTACTTAACCTTGTGATTGTTCGATTGTGGTTTAATATATGAAATGTGATATACGTTATATACATATTATCATGATCATTTATTTTACTTTGTACTCAAAAGTGTTTGGTCATTGTTATTATGATCACGTACCACCAAATACAAAATATACTATACAGTCACAAAGGGCTTTTAGACTGTTGAAGTGTTAACCCCTAAACGTAACGATCTTTTGGGCACAAGTAGATGCTAGCCTCAAAAATAGATATTAGACATGGCTCAAATGTATACAAGGTGTACATGAAAGGACCATTGTAAGCATACTGTAAAATCTACCCAACAAATTTTCCATACTTGCATGTGCAGGCCTCTCCAATATTATCAATATCTCTTCATTCCAAGAGATTTACTTTGATTGGTAGAGAATTTAATTGGTTTGCAATGGTGACTTGGATGAAAGTCATTTGAGATTGTATGAGAAAGTTACAAGGCTTGGAATACGTTCGTGATCACTGGGACTGGCGTTTTTTTTCCTGGCGACAAAAAGTTGTTGGCAAATGCTTGAAAGTAGTTGCCAACAACTTTTTGTCGCCGAAAAAAAGAAAAAAACGTTGGCTGGGACGTACAGGGATTAAGAATATTATGAGATATAACATTGCCTATTAATTATTAGTAGCTCCATTTTTTTTATTCTCGACGTAGGAGAATAGTTTTATTCCAATGGCTCTTTGTCCGGTGGGCATTGAGTCACGGGGTTTACGAACGGACACTTTTTTCACGTCGGCCTCGAAAGAGGACAGGAGTATCCATTCTGTATCAGATGAACTTAGCAGCATTTCGGGATTTCAGGCTTTCGGCTCCCTTCCGGCAAAGCCGGTCATTCTCTTGGACCCTGTCAGCAGCCAAAAGCTGTTCCTTCGGACTGCAGTGCAGACTGGACCACATGATTTGCACATGATTAGAGCCGCTCATGCTTCGGGGAGGATTTGCAGGAATCAACCTTGGTCCCTTTTTTTGTGTTACAAATTAGAGTTTTCCGCAAACTCATCGGCTTTCAGAGCCTTACTTTGGCAATTTCTTGAGTATACGAAAATTGGCCCGTGGTGGGCTGTCACGGGCTGTCAGTTACTGGTTTTTCTATTTCAGTGAATAGACCCATTCCAAAGACCCACTCCATGTAGATACGTGTCAAGCCAAGGAAGCCCATGTGACAGCATCCACGAGAATAGAAACTGAGGTTGGGAAGTTTTTGGGCACCATTTTTGGTGCCTTCAAACTTCAGACCTTTAGTTTATTTACAGCATCTGACATGTCTACTTTTATTGTCTTCTCAACCTCTCTTTTCACAATCTACGGTCCAGTCACCCAACTGTATAGCACTTTACGGATAACTCTATAGATAATAAAAATATATTTCAATCTTGGCCAGGCAATTGGTACGTCGGTTGGAAACATCACGCTCTGAATTACCGAAGGTGGGGAATATGTGGCTCATTAGTAGGAAGGAAGGAAGAAAGAAGAAGAAGAAGAAGAAGAAGAAAAAAAGGAAAAAAAAAGGAAAAAAAAAAAAAAAAAAAAAAGAGAGAAGAAAAAAAGAAGGGCTTATGGGAAATTTTTTAAGCCTTCACCCTTAAACGTCAAGGTAAGTCCCATGGGCTTAATATTCAAAAGAGAATAATGAAGAAAAAAGTGAATATTTCTCAACCAAATCAAGCGACGATTGGTGCGTTGGAAAGCTACTAAAAAAGCGATCTAGATTCCAAATTTACGCTTCATTTGAGAGATTGCGAAATTGTTGGTAAGCAATCAAAGTTATCAAATTGAATAGGTTTTGAAGTTGACGTAGCTGAGGTTCAGTAGTGCTACAGTGCTGGCTAGCAGTGCCCAGCAAAGCCAATTTTGCATTGTTTCCTTACTTTTTTTTTCCCCTCCAAAAATTTAGATGCCTTTTGGGTTGCCCCGCCCAAGTCCTCTTGACGTTTAAGGATTAAAGGCTAATGCCACTTTGTTTCCGATGAATACTGAAGGCTGCTTACCTTGTGGAAGTATGACGAATGGGCTACGGTGGTGAATTTTATCAAGAACACAACATGCGAAGGTCATATGTTGTACATGGAATCATACTTTGAATCTTCGATTGTGTATAACGTATGACTTGCTTGGGCTCAAGAGGAAGCGTTTTAGGGTTTAGAAGGTGGACATCAAGGCTAACAAACGTAGCTAGCAACAGATTACGATGATTTTACTAGGGTTAGGACAGATCACGATGATTTCACCAACTTGGCAATTATGCCACACATCATGCAACAATAGAAAGCATCATGCAATTATTACATTTTTTCCTTTGTTGTGATTAGCTACATAAATACAAATGTAGCCACCTAGCAAAAATTTGCTCACTTTAATTTAATTGCCATGAAGCCCATCCTTGCAGAATTTTACCTAGTACTCCTTTTCCCATAACATCTCAAATTTTAATTTCACCTTGTACAGTTTTAAATTGTATTAGAGATGAATGTAAGAGAATTCTTTGTATAGAAGACAAACAAAGAATATTTTACCAAGTGCCTTCTTTGTCTCTTTTGTTTCCATGTTTCAATTTTTATTTGAATGTCATCTTTCAAGTTCTTTTTAAATTTCTTTTTTCAACATTTCTCTATAGTAGAATATTCTATTATGTAATAAGATACTACTAGAAATTACAAAGGCTATGAAAAGATGGTTTTCACAATAAGGCATGAGTGTTATGAAGTTGATTTTAGAAATCTCAACCAATGAAGACATGGTAAAAAAAATTTATACATAAATAAACATTCTTTTTTCTTAAGGTTCATAAATTAAGCCAATCAAAAGCCAATTTCAATGGATCAATGTGTAACTAAATATCATATTCACGTGATCATATTTGAACACTAGTTTTTTGTCATATGTTTTTTGAATACTCTAATAATAAAACTTAAACTTTATTGGCACGCATATCATAAAGATTAATGAAATCCCTTTTATTGATCCGTTTAATCTTTTGACATGCCAAAGTTCGTTTCCTAAACTATGAACAAACACTCAACCTTCTCATGACATGTCCAGTGACATTTTCATTCATCCAACTTTTGCTTGGTTCTTGTGCTAGTTGACAACCATTTGTATGCTATGGATCTTCAAAATATGATATTGTAGTTTTATTTTAAATAGAAAAAGTGGTTTATCTCAAGTTTCATTCTTAGTTCAAAAAGTGAGATCTTAAAAATAGTTTTCCAAAATAAGTAGAATCAAATAATAGAAATTATACCATCTCATTGTGCATATTATTCCAAACACATTACAAAAATTAAAAAGAAATTGTTAATTTGGGATTTTTGATTGAATTTAAAGAGAAAACCTTTAAATTTTAATTAAAAGACATTATTAAAAATATGATAAATCCAACCATATAGAAGTGATTCACACATTGACATGTACAACTTTTCTTTGCATATCTGAAATCCATTTTTGTAATTCATCAAACATTTTGTAATACATCTTTAAAATTAGTGCATCATTTGAACTTCAAAGGATCAAATCGAAGATCTCTATATAAAAGGTGGAATCCTAAGTAAGATGATATCATTCTTTGTTTATAGCCAATGAGTTTTCTTTTCTTTCCTCCCTGGTATGAATCTATGCAGAGGTCTCTTATGTGATGTTATCTTTAGCAGCTACCTGCTATTACCGCCCCTTGGGTTAAAGCCATTTTTTGGTGATTTTTTTTGCAAACTTTCCAATTCACACTTTTTTATACCAAATTAGAAGCCGTTTTATGTATTTTGTAGCTACAGTAGTAATTAAAATTTCTTAAGATGAACAAGGTATTTCAAGAATTTGATGATGGAGATTACAAAATCCAACTTCTATTTTTATTTTATTTTTGGACTATATTCTCTTATTTTAAACTTTCAAACTTAATTTAGAGACTAAAAGAGAATATTTATAGGTTTATAAATATTCTATTGTTATGTAATATTTAAGTGTTAGGCCTCAGGTTTTTTTGCTATCTTACATTGATGAAAGAGCACAATAAAGTGTACCACAAATGTGGAATATTCAAATTTGAAATTAGTTGTTGCCTACAAAACCGCCTAATAGTTTCCGAATTTTTCAAATGATCAATTGATCACTCAATTTTATTTTATTTTTTGGTGGGGAGGGGGGCGGGGGGAGGGGGGGAAAGGGGGGGGGCATGTGTTTGTAACATAACAAGGTATCGGGAGAAAGTGATTTGAGATTAAAAATCACGGTTCATATATGGATTTAGTGCCATCATCGAGTTATATAATTAAATGTAGCTTTATCGACCTATATTAGTATAATACTATAAGTTATTCTAATTTTAAAGAATTAAAGCTAATAATATTATACAAAATTTCAAATTCATCACTATATCCAAGATATTAGTGTTCAAATTGAAAGTTATTTTAGTACATCTCTATATAGACTTCTTTGATTTCTCTCTAGTATCTACTTTAAAATTGTTTAAAATTAGTGAATTTGAAATTGCATTTACACAATTTTTTGTAAATTACATGCTCTACAACTCAAGTTGAAAAAATAGAGTATCAAAATCAAAATTTGAGTCTATATTGTAAAAGAATGATACGGCTTGGATGATTAAGAGTTTATGACCTTCTGATGATTATTAATACAACATCAAATTCCTAACCATTTGGCAAAAACTGAATCTAAATTCTATATGATGTGTTGTTAGAAAATGACATTGTGAAAAGGTGGGGACTTTTTTTAATAAAACCATGTAACATTGAAAATTTACATGGCCTCTAAAACAAAAAATTATCATACACTACCCTTTTAAAAAATTTACACAACATAGCAACCTTGCACATGCATAAAGAATGATATAAGAAATCACTAGGTGAATCGGAAAATGATATAATTCATATTTTGAGATGCATCCAAACAGCCAAACTTATGAGTAACTTTATAGTTTTAGATTGATGACAAAAAATATCATTCAATTTTCAAAAAAATTGTACATAGGAAAAAAAAGTGAAAAGTGAAAATCAACCTACAAAAATTGACCAAATGTCCTAAAACCACACTATGACCAATTTTTTATAATTTTTTTTATCGATACAACAATATATAATTTAAATGAATTTTTTTACTTATATCATCAAAAAATTCACCTATAAAGTGACGAATCAAATTTTTTCTTTGAGGGATTTTGAAGATTTATACTAGGTGAATCATGAGTCATAACGCACCCAAGGCTAAAATCATGTGCTAAAGTGAAATATACGAAGTTAACATGGAATTGTTTTAGCCCTTAGTACTCTAAAATGAGCAAAGGGAGGCCACTTTGATGTGATTTACAGTAGCTCTTTGTCATTCGAAGCAATACCATACTACACAAGGTACTTGTGACATGTGGCAACATGGTTATGTTTGTTGCAGTGTGTTCTTTGATGCAATGAACAGATGATAGATATGAACTCCGGTCCTTTTTCGAGGCCGGCGTGAATAAAGTGTCTGTTTGTCTTGACAATATTGACAATGAGACAGTGCCCACCGGACAAAGGGCCATTGGTACAAGACTACTCACCTCTTTCGAGAATAAACACTTTAGTGACCAGAGATAAATACTAGTAACACTAGTAAAATTCATTAGTTAGAACTAGCGCGGGTATAAATTGGTGTTTGTTTTGCTGGTGGTCGCTAAGTCATGGTTCGAAGGTTGGTTGGAGAAGGATGTTTATGTTACAATTGTACGGTCCGGGTTTGATTCCTGTTGAGTCCGTCTGAGCGTTTATTGTGATATACGTGGCTGGGTGCTACTAGAAAATTAGTCACAGGCAAGAAAGTTTGTACCAAGCAACCGGCCCTGACCCATCTACCTGAGACAAGTGTGTACTTTGAGCTAAACAGAAAATACAAAAGAAATAAGTAGTGATCTTCACCATTACCCTCCTTTTCTTTGATAGTTTTGTTTTATTCAGTAATCTATTGGTAATGGTTGGTTATTTTCTATTCTTCTTTTATGTAGAATAATTGATCCGGCATGATGTATAGCAATGGTATTTATTTCTTTGAATGTGTGTTTAATGGTGGTTTCTGGTAGCTTAAATTTTGTTTCGAGGAGTTTCATCGAGGGAACATGTGTTGTGCCTCTAGCTCCTGCCGTGATGACTATGAGTGGGTCAACTTTCCATCGTAAGTTAATAATGTTGTTAATAAGTGGTTGGTATTTCTCATTTTTGATATCTATTGTTTCTTGTGGGAATCTGCCATTACAATATGTAAATTCAATAAATTGAATTGTGAGGTTGTTTGATGGATGTGATGGTGGGTCATTTTTGTATGGGAGTCCTTTTACGCAAAGGATGTGTGGTTTGAATCTAGCGTTGCAATGACATCTTTGTTGTTCACATAAACATGGTAGTATCCATGAGGGTACTGTGTTTTCTTGGGGGTTGTTGTTGAATGTTCATGCGTTCATGAGGGTGTAGCATCTAGATTTTTGAGATGAAAGGATTAATTTCCTTAGTTCCCATACTGCTTTGTTATGTCTTTTTGTAATGAACATACACAGGAAGAACGGGAGGGGGATACCGGGGGGGGTACGCGGGAAGCCAATGCAGATTTACCCCCCCCAAACTTTCTAAACGAGTAGGTGGGAGGGGGGGTGAATCTGCATTGGCCTCCCGCATACCCCCCCCGGTATCCCCCTCCCGTTCTTCCTGTGATATGCAATTAGCATTGATTGAGCCTAGATCAATTTTATGTTTGTGATCCATGCAACCATGAGCAAAGACAAGCTTCAAATACCAACACTCCTTTGTACTTATCTTATGATTTTTCTTTGTTAGGATCTATAAAACACTAACTTCAAATTGCATGAATGACTTGCATCAAGTAATTCGGAACAATTTATTTTCTCAAGAGGATCATTTTATGGGACAGCGGGAGCAAAAGTTTGGCCAATAAAAAAAACTGCACTGGATATGGCTTCTAGTTTTTCTTTTTAGCACAAATTGAGAGAATCAATAAAATACACAGGCACCACAGCAGAACACTCATGGGGCGAAAGAAGGGACCGGCCTAGCTGGCAAATTTGTTGGGGGAGAAAATCTCCCATGTGATGCGACCACTGGATATGGCTTTTGGATATTGTAGAGGCTAAACAAATTTATATATATAAAAAAAGGATAAAAAAAAGGAAAAAAGACTCTAGAACATGAGTCACATGTTTGTTCAGTGCTCAAACATGCGCAGACGAGCAGGGAAGAAGACCAGAGTGACAGAAAGAAAAATGGCCTGCACTCCTGCATGCAGGTGGCTCCGGCCAGTTCAACGGGACCAGAACGATAGCTCGCACGAAGGCTGAGCAGCTGCCCACCTTGGAAAGTCACAACGTACAGGAGGAAATGTTCCATGTCTTTGACTCTTTGAGCAAAAGCTCTGGATTAATCATACATGTTGATACAGTCATGAACTTCATCAGTACATGAATTGAATGCAGTACATAGCAATGTACACGAACCCCGCACGCCATCGATCACAGCGAGCTGGGCGCGGTTATGATCCAACCTCACCAGGCTCATGTTCTCATCTTTAATGCAGGGAATTCCACCTTAGCTTAATTATTAGTCTCATCAATCAGTCGCAATGTATCGTAACCATAAAGGCAGCGGAGCTCCCATCGATCCGTCCAAGCCCTGACTGATCGATGGTTCAGATTGCTTCCTTGAATGTTTCAGAAAGCTAGCTAGCTAGCTTTACTTGATCATAAAGTGGAATCAATGCGTTCAGCTCAGTTAAAATTCTTCTTATTATTACTTGCCGTTTTGGACTCCTAGCTTGCGGATCCATGGAGCGGATCCACGAGTTCCTCTCTCGCTCTGCTTTACAGCTAAACCACAGCGCGTGGCACTCGACAGTTCTTTAATTGTTTATTTCAGGCTATCGGATCCGACAGCTGGGCTACTGTCGTTATACTCACATGCTCAATCACTGTGATCGATTCCCATTAATTGTACCGACATAGTTACGGTTATTTAAACCTGCTGTGACGAAGGGCAATTACCAAGATCGGTATTGAAGTACCAGATACTACTTATGATTATATGTTCTAACTTGCGCCAAGAGATTGTTGGAGTGTACGGTGAATCATACGTCACGCAGTCTATGTACTGATTCACATGAATAATCAGGAGGATCTCGAATCACCAGAAGGATATTCCTGAGCGATGACATACGCATCACGAGTCGACTTGTCGGATTCTATAGAGTACAGCCAAAGGCTATTCTGTGGTGGAACATGGATCGAGCAAATGTTATAATTTAATTTTAATATATTTTAAATTTTTTAACTTTGTGGATTTCAATTAGATGTGCGCGCGTGTCCGATTGAAAAGAGTTGGAGTACATTCTATCCGGATATCGATACGGAAGCTTCCACGGACCGCGGTTTGGTTTGGAAAACAGCGCCATGGACAGAGTTACCAGCAAACTCCTTGACACTAACTTGCGGAGAACTTGCCGAGAAATGACGACAACTAACTTGCCGAGAACCTGATGTTGAGCTGTTCGATGTTTTCTTTTTTCAATACTGATCATGTCTAATCGATCAAGCTAGGTTCATGCACTGTATCTGCACTCGCTGATCGCCATAAATGATCGCCTTTAACTAATTCCAAAAATGAAATCTACGTTGTCTTTTACCCAGATATGGTATCCCGGCACTGAGTGTAAAACGAACTGCTCAAAGTGGAAGAGTCTCTGGGACTATGCTAGACATGCCTGGAATGACGTCAACAGTAAAATCAAACGCAATCCTCAGCTGAGCAACCAGGAGTACAATAGATTCGACAACTCGTGGGCCAGGCAGCCGCTTCTTTGTAAGAGGCACGGGAGTTACATTTCTTGGGTTAACTATAACTTATTAGCACCACGACACTAAAACCACCAACTTATACACCCCTCTTTCATTTCAGGAAGGAAATGTAGACTTTCATTACATGACTTATGCATGGATTGCTCAAAAGTTAAGTCATGTACGGACAACTTACATTTCCTCCCTAAAATGAAGGAATGGTGTAGAAGTTGGTGGTTTTAGGTTCGTGGTGGTTTTAGGTACCTCTACCTTAGCTTTACTTAGGTTCTCATTTTCCTCTGCCCCTGGGCTGATTGGCTGAGGCGGCTTTGTACTTTATCTTCCCTGCAATTGATTCTTTCAATTTGTGAAATGAGAAAAAAAAAAAAAAAAAAAAAACGAACTGCTCAAAGCGTAGCACATTAGAAGCTAGGTGGTAGAAATTTGGACATTAACAACTACTCTGGTCATCAGGAACCCATCCAAGAGAACTTGTCTTATTGGAAATAACAAGATGTCTTTGTACGGCGTCTAGAATACTCCAGAATAACTCGTCCAAATCAACTTATTTTTGCAAAAACAAGCTGTTTTTGGACAGCGAGAGTTCTTTGTGACCAGATCAAATTTCTACTGGTGTTGGAAATCAAACATTTGTCCATGGGAATCTGAAAGTGGAGACAAATGCATCCAAGCCTTCTATTTACATCTTTTGATAGATGGCAAACATTCAACCGGGGAGCATCTTCACTATACTACCTACTCACGAATTAGTAAGTCTGCAACCACTGTCAGTTTGGACATGCGATATTCCAAAGTGCCACATGTGACCTTGTGATTGGTTCAGGTGACGCGGACCTCTCAGAATCTGACGTGGACGTTCAAAAAAACTTAACCTCACTTACGTCAGTAGCTTGACGGAAAGCGTGGGCTGATGGAGATCGATCGATCACTGACTGTGAGATCATGGTTAATATGGCGTATTGTACTGTGAGTCCCGTAAACCGAGTCGGAAGTGTATGTAGAATTATTATGGATACAATCAGGTGTCACATAATGTATGAGAAGGGTGGTGGTTCCCACGGATGGATCGCTTAGAACAGTCATGTGGTGATCGACAAGTCGACAACAAGGGTGACTAGACCCCCGAATCCACGGATCCCCAAAAATCAGTTACGTTGGGATTTTATGCAGAGGGTGATTGGAGCGTTCGGTCCGGTGTCATCGAACAAAGACCCGGCTGATGGAAGGCGAGGCGTCAGCAGAACGATTCTAGTGAGAGTGCGATCTACGGAAGAAATCCTGTTTGGCTGTTTTTCTCAGTGTCGTGTATCGTGTCTTGTATCGGTTCGTGCATGATTGAGTGATTGATTTGGTTCCTTACAAGTGTAAGAGCTAGCGACATAGATAGTCAGAGCTAGCTACTACATTGAGCAGGCTGGCTGGGGATGTCTGGTTACCGTCCTCTCATTGGCTGCCACCTCTTACTCAGTACTACGTCCAGGTTACGTAGTAGAATGAATGATTTTTCCTCCATATATCACAGAGTCATGAGCAAAAGCAGCAAGCCTCCTCACTTCGAGACATACTCGTACTTGTACACAACAAATACAAGCTGGCCTGCTCTCACTGCAGCTATTCCTGCACTAACTTCACTCACGAGGCACTACTAGCAGTAAGACCGTGTTGTTGTTTTTCTTTTTTGCACTGTACTACTAGTACCACATGCAAGTCATGGAAGGTGGGTCCTCCAAATGTAAACCACAGACTGTGATTGTGCCAAGACACTAGTGCATCTTTCCAAGAAGCCAGAGAAAAAATCCTGCTACTAGGGTTGGATAACCTATTACCACCACCTCCCCCAAATATGACATGTAGATTTTTCTTCGAGCCATCACAGTTGAGACCCAAAACCACCAATTTAATTTCACTATTCAAGTAGACCAATGGCACGCCAAGCATTGCGAAGAAATAGTTGGTGGTTTTGGGTATCATTATGAGTGTAAGTTAATACCACATGGTTTGGACATGGAGAAACCTAGAGGTTTGATTTGGGTCAAAGGTTACTTTCCACTTTGGAATTTTGTATAAAATTCACAAATGCGGATTAGATGTTGCAAATTTTCACAATCCTCGTCAAAACCTATTTCGAATGCAATCATATTTTTTTTTGGAATTTAACACTGCCAAAAATAGGCCAGATTGCTTAAGTTGGTGGTAATAGGTTATCCAACCTTACACTCAGTAGGGGTTTTAAGGGGACAAATACTAGTTTACCAACATTTCACACCTTATGCATTTTCCATTTTTGTAATAATCACAGTGTACAATCAAGCCACCATGTACAGGTGTAATAATGTACTATAGAAACTATTCAAACTAATGTAAAGTAGAAGATATTCAAACAAAAGTGTAGCCATTATCTATGTACACTCATTATTACTAATGTTTATTGGGTCAGTCCTTTTGATCTTATGGTCCCCTCAGGAATACCCCTATTTAGTGTAGAAGCTCATTGCATTTCACTCCACAAGACTAAAATGAAAAAAGGCTCGGAACTTTTGTCCTGTTATGATCAACAATAATGAATAACAATAATGAATAGACCTTGAGACAAGAAGAAGAAAAAAAAGAATCATGCTTCTAGGAGTTTTGAGTGTTGCATTTCACTCCTTAAAATGGGGAAAAGGTGGAGGAACTGTTGTCCTATCATGACCAACAACACTCAACGGACTTGGAGACAATCCCGTCTTTGTCAAATGTGACGCCCTTCCACTACTTTATGTGGTGAAAACAACACCATGTTCTACTAGGGAAGAGACATACCCCTTGCAGGCTTGCACAATCCCACATGAGCCTTCATTTAAAGCCGGGTCCATGTTAATAGTGAAGAGTTGAGGATAGGAGGAATGATGGCAGGGGAGAAAATCAAACTGTACTGTATGTACTGAATGTTTGGTTGTTGAATCATATAAGTTATGCATGGTCAGGTCAAGCAAACAAGATTTCTTTAATTTCTAAGCCACGTTACACGTACCCACTTTCAGATATATGAAGTCGATCGTCACAGATGGATGAAAATTTGTCAGATGGATGAAAAATTTGTCAGTTTTCCATTCAATCTACAGTAAATATGTATAATTTTCCTACTTCCTTTTGAGCCAAGTGCCCAAGTCTTATCAACAGTTGTGCACTAAGAGCAAGCTCAGCAGTTCGTCAATGTGCACCAAGTCCATATGCAAGTTGGTGTGAGAGAATTAGGAACTTTCCTAGCAACAAACATCAAGCATGCTTAGAATAAAGGTCATCAATCAATTTTAAACTACTACTTTTGTCTCAACTTGAGACAACCATAATGATGGAGAATAATTTTACTAAAATTAACTTCATAAAGTGGGAGCATGGTCTTGTTACCGAGTAGGACAAAGTGCTTGATGGGGATATCACCTCCGCCATATGGACAATATTTGGAGTTGAAATATCAAACTCCTAACTATGAGAGGCACTTTATTAGTCAAAATTTAATAGCGTTGGTGAGTGAAAAAGGATGTTGTTGGGCCTGCTCTAAGTTATCCACAAGGTTCTTAATCCTTTAGTGTCCATGGTGGTTATAGAGAAACCAAATTTTTTTGGTGAATGATTCTTTTTTTAAAACTATCTCTATTCAAATTATGGAAACTATTGATAGTATTTAACTGTATAAATGTAGGCGTAGCTTAGTTACCCCTAAACGACCATGCTCATTTCTAAAATTTTATTATTTTTTGTGACGCTTTCAAGAATGCAACTTTATCTCTCTATTGGTCTTCATATATGAAGTTCACCATTGAATCTCAAAGAGGAATTAGTCGTGAGAATGTATATCAATTTTCAAAACAATCTATCGTATGGATTACATAACTGTAAGGTTTGATCATGAGTTGTTGTCTGAATTTTTGAGAAATTTCAACAGGTCAGTCATTGCAAAACTTTTCATAAATTCTAGAGCCATGATTAGCATTTTAAATTTCAAAGGCATATAAGATGTGTTGTATCTAGGTGCTCACAAAAAATGGAGTTTTAAAATTGAACACAACAACAATGATTGATTCCAAAAGATTAATATCCATGTGCAATTCTTGGAGATGACTCCAACCGGTTATTTATATCAGCAACTTGTTTTGAGCATTGGTTTGTCATTACAGGAAGAGACGACAATATCTGATTCCCGTGACATTTAAACCCTAAACAAACAACATAGAAGGAGATCCAAGAGAAGAACAATGAGTGTGTTGTAAATAAAGTGTACATGAATATGTGTGGTTGTAAATTTAAAAGACTGGAAGGGCTCCTTGTTTGAATCAAAACTCCATTGTAGCTTATCTTCATTAGTAAGTTAGTGTTTGACTGAAAAAACTCTCTAGCGATCATGTCGCATAATTGGAAATACCTCTACACACGGCATTCAAACTGTGATTGTTGTTCTGTGAAGTTGAATGGGGAAATCTCGAATGAATTTGAGCAACTGAGATACATAAACTAGTGTAGAGATGATATGTGTGCCAGTTGCAGCAATGGCAACCCTGCCCTCTCTGCTTGCTTCCAAGAGTTCTCGTCTCTTCACTCCGTTGCGAAGAAGCATGTGATCCCAAATTTTGAACTATCGGATTCGACAGTTGCACAACAACCAACGACTCCTACCTCTCCTAGAAAGGCATTCTTATCCTCATCTGCAAAGACAATCACACCGTTGTTTGACTGGTAAGCATCTCATCTTCACTTGCTTACAAATTCAATCCATTGTTTTTGTTTTTTTTTGTTTTTTTTGGCACAAACAAATGAGAACCCTTTATTGCGAGAAAAGAGACAAAACACAAACCCACCCCACCGAGACCGGCGAGGACGGTGACCCAAGAGTAACCATTAATCTCACTAACCTAAAAATCAGTAAAAGAGCCCGTGAGGGCGCAATGAATATTGTGCTCAAGAGGACGTAAGTGCCTATAATTCCGTTACCGCACCATTTCCTCATAAAACTAGCGAGGAGCGCTGGAGCGGTACCAAGCGCCGGTGATTAGCTAGCAGTAGTCTTTTTGCGAATTTCCTGCCAGGAGATGCGGCCATAGTCCAGATCTTCTGAAGAAGTTTGGTGTCGGTCCAGAAAGTGTTGTTGAAGACTGTGTCATTGCGGGCCAACCAAAGAGACCACATAATTACTCCTTGGAGGAAGCTCCATACCTGCTGAATGGTGCGGAAACAACAAGGAATTCTGTGAATGAAGAGGACTTAACATAACATTCATTAAAATGAGAGAATTCCAGAATAATGAGAGTTCAAAAAGTCTAAACTCAACCCAAATTGAACCACTAACCATTCCAAATATAGGTTGAAACAATAGAAGATGGACATAGTGAAGATCAAATAGAGTACATTTAATAGAAGTTGGCAAATAAAATATTACAGAAGTGACATCTATTTATAGTAAGTATAAAAAGAATGTACATTTTTTGGGTGTTTGTATTGCAGGATGGTAATCCAATTTTGATAATGTCTCATGATGCTAGGAAAAAGAATGAGTGAAGTGTAAAATCCTATATAAAAACATGAGCTTCACGTATTTTTATAAGTCTGTATAGTAATCGCAAATAGAATGCCTAGCGGTTTTTAGGGTTGCGATCGACTCTTTAGTTTAGCTTCGGCCTTCAACTGAAGTTCAGCTACTACCTTCAACATCTCAGGACCACGACTATGGAAGGCATACATCAAACATTGTCGTTGCGCAATCTCTTGCCATTGTTGCGCCAACATCCGTTCCTCCCTCGCATCTTGAACCGGAGCGGATCTCCTTCTGAATCCGTCATGTGACTGAGTCTTTTGAAGACCCGCATTCATTGAAGGGAGACGAGTACGCAAGGGTGCACGAGGAGGCACATCAACACGGGCTTGGGTTAGAGGAGGCGGGTCTGATGACAACATCCCAGGGGTCTTTCAAACAGCATTAAAAGTAGCAGAGGACTTGCATGGTTTGGGCATGTCGGAACCCTGCAAATACAAGGGAATCTATATCAAGTAAATCGCAAGGCAAGACCGCCTAAGTGAAATAATGGTGCGGGAAAAGAAAGTATTCGTACCTCAAGAGAATTAATTGGGTCTGCGGGGTCTTTATAAAGCTTTCTCTGAGGCACCCTATTAGACGGAGAACGCGAGCGATGAGAAGTAGAGGGTTCTCGTGACCGCAAAGGAGAAGGTGAGGACTTGGGCACAGGACGGGTACCACCGTTAGGGGGGCTGTCCACTACACCATGTTCAATTGGCTTGGTGGAAAAGTCCATTGTAAACTGGGCCGTAGCTGCCGAGCACAAGAAGTTTCCTCTACTGAGTATAGCATACTAGCCGTAGTCTATGATAGAATCGGTTGACGCTGTGCATTGGAGGGCAGCACCAAGGGCTGGATCCGCAGTGGTATACCTTGCGTGAAGAAAATTAACAATGAGGTCAAATCCCAGCAGTGCATTGTAACGAAACAAAATATTCCAAGCAGTAGAAAAAAGAGGAGAAAAGTGATGCTAATTGTATAAGGGTGCGATGAAGACATAACACATTCAAGGGATAGCATTCAAGCGTTCATAAAATTCATCTCACGAAGTACTCAAGCGAAAATGTTGTGAAGACAAAGGTATATTACAATTACAAGGAATTATATAGATCAGTCAAGGCGACCAAAGATCGAACCGAGTAGTCTAAAACGGCTACATCACTAAGAGAAGGGCGTCCAGCTATACTACTGTACAATGAACAAGGACCTAGGCAGACTACGGGATGCGCGTACAGCCTCCATGAGGACGTTGTACAACCGAGGGTCGGGCTCATGGCAGAGTATACGCCGCCCAATATTATCGTTCCTGCAGAAAGATAACAATCCTGGGCCAGGACTGCGATGTAGACGCTGAAACCATGGAAGGAGAACATCAGAGAGAAAATTATCACGCGCACCGGCCCCGACGTACGACCAAGAGTCGGGGAGAATTACATTCTGGGGCTCATTCAAAATGTGCTTATTGGGGCTGTCGTCCACTACAATAGTGTTTGCAGACGTGAATCTGCCACCATGACCTGTGAACAGCTTGGCGAGATTTTTAAGGAACAAGTCCTTATCAGTGCCAGGCACTTTGAAGGAGGACACCCTGCCGCGCCTATCCCTACATTTGAGGGTTTCACACGAGTCCTGGCCAAGTACAAAGGAAGGGAGCTGGATGCCGTGGAACAAATATCGTACTACCAATTCAGTGGTAGACTTCTTCATTGAGCTCCAGATGGTAACGTCCGCGATCATGGTCAGCTCGCGGAGGAACGAGTAATAGAGTGGGCCCACGTATACTGCTTTGGGACCCACTACAGACGGGAAAATGGCTGAGTGCGGCGCCGAGTAGTCGTTAAAAGGCGTACTCGTAGACCGGGATTTCAAATCCTCACAGACACAGAGGATTCCATTCAGGTCCAGGATGACATTGAGCCATTTTTTGGGCGGCCTAAGCTGTGGCGACTGAATAACCGCCTTTGAAGAACCTCCTCGAGAAAGAGGAGGACCGGATCCCTGGCGACAACGGACAGACAAATGAGCAGCCAGTTACGATTCTGAACTAACACATTTTGGACGACATCGTAATGAAAACGGTAAACGATCGAGACGAACGCGAAGACCAAAAAAAACAAAAAAAAAAAAAACGATCACTAAGTAACTAATGGAATGCACCTGAAGGCCGGAGGACTCGATTGACTTTGCACTGACCACAGGCGCGGCTGCGGAAGGTGCAGCGCCGACGACCTTAAGAGGAGGGGAGGTCGAAGTATGCGTACGCTCATCCAATTGCGCATCTCCTTGCAGTCTACGCGCTGACACAAGTGTTTGAGAGGACGGAGGGTCGACACAAGAAGAAGGGACCCCGGGCGAGGCCAGACTGGGCTCCAAGGACTGACTGTCCCGAGTAGATTGTGTGGGTGGATGAAGAGTAGAAGGCAATTGAGATTGAGGCGCAGTGTGGGCACGGATGGAGCCTGCGATGACAATAGATGAACATAAATTCCGAGTGAGGAGTATGTAAATTAAAATAAGGTCCAAAAATTTGAAGTACAAAAAATGTTGATGGGAAAATGTCCTAAGTGGTCTTCTCAACCAGGAGTTGAAGTTCCTAAGTATTACAGCCGTCTATACAAAAAACCTACCAAAAAACCTATGATACAAATCAACTCGAGTCGAGCTAAAAATATACAAATGACATTGAGTGATTATTGGGAACCACCTGCTGCAGCGTGAGTGTCGGGCGAGACGGTAGTGTCCGCATTTGCATTGCCAGTAGCTCCGCTGAATCCCAGACTGTTGTCACCTATAGCGCTCGATGACACTTGCCAGGGAGCCGGGGAAGTGGACGGATGTCGAACCTCGTTTTCTTCAAAAACGGGCAGTTAGGGTTTTTAGGGCAGTAAGGGGTAGCCCCAACCACCATAAATAGGAGAAGTAGCCACTACTAAAATTTGCTATAAACGTTGCTGGACCCCCCAAATTTTAGTAGTGAGCGACCATTATGGTCTTTTTATTTATTTGGAGAGAGTGGCGCTCTCGCGTGTGCTTGAGTGATTACTACGGAACCAGAATGGCGGCGGACTCCGGTAGGAATCCGGTAGGAAACCGGATGGGCGATCGGATAGAGGGGGATGGGTCTCTGACGGACCCGGCCTCGATCTGGACCTTAAAATCCTAAAGTGGGCGACTCACTGTTCATTTTCTCCCAGTGTTTCCAGCCCTCCTCGCCAACAGAGTTTTGTATTTCCGGATAGCATTAGGATTGATAGTGTGCGGCCGGAGTTAGAGAAGAGAGAGCGCCAAAAAGTTAGGCGCATTTTGCAGAGTAGAAGAGAGGTGCGCCCCGAGATTGTAGAGCTGCTGAGGAAAGGGGATAATTTCGCAGGGTTCAAAATCGCGGAGAAGAAGGTGGTTCCGGTGGTTCCGCAGCACCCCGGCGATTTTGACGAGCTGTGCGGCGATCTCACGACCATAGGGTGCGGGGAGCTCCTTTACCGGGTGTGGGACTTGCAGGATGCCTGGATGTTGGAAGAGTTGGTAGGCGGAGACATGGAGCCAGCTTTCCGGACGAGCTTCATCCGGGCGAAGTACAAGCATTGGACCCGGGAGCACTGGCGCATGCCGTACGGCTTCCCGGACACCACGAACGACCTCGAAGCGGCCTAGAAGGGAGACTCGAGTTGGGTGAAGGATTGCTTCTCCCACATCTCGGACAAGGACGGGTTTAAGGTGGAGGATTGCAAGACTCCCCGGGAGCAACGGCTTCTTCAGTTTTTGGTGCCAATTTTCAGCCCGGACAAGCCCACGACCATCACGATCACATTGGCGAAGGGCATCTACTCCGCACTATACTACAAGAAGAAGATCAATTGGGGCTTCATGGTGCAGCGGAATGTCAACCGGGAGGCGTCATAAATCGGAGGTACGAAGGGTTGTCCCATTGCTCCTTTCCTTTATCACTTGTACGCCAAGCACGGATGCCTCACGGATAGGGAGAAGGAGAGGCTGGAGACGCAACCTGTTGCGGTAGAAAGGAGCCCGGCCAAGAAAAAGGCGGCGTGTCCGGGAGGAGAGCGGAACCGGGCAAGGCATGTGCAAGAAGAAGAGGAAGAAGACGAGGGCGCGCAGGGCGACCGGAGCGAAGCGGAGAGACCGGAGGCGTCCCAACCAGCAAGAGGAACTCAACCGGAGGAACGCTGGAAGTGAAGGGAGGACCCGGAACGAGAGTAATCGGGTGGTGCCAAGGCCCAGCCTGAGGAGAGGCAGAAGAGAAGAAAAGACCCGGAAGGAGGCCAACCAGGTGGTGCAAGGCCGCAACAGGAGGAGAGGCAAAAGAGGAGAGAGGATCCGGCAGGAGGTGCACAACCGGATGAGGGGGGCCCCTCTCGAGCGCGCACCCGGGGACAGCACCAGCAGAAGAGGAAGCGGGTCATCCGGAGTGACGGAGGGGGAGACGATTCGGAAATCAAGGAGATTACTCCGCCCCGGAAGAAGACCTAGAACCGGAAGAAGATGACTCCAGTGAACAACCGAGGAGTCCGTCCCACCGATGAAGCCGCAGGAAGGATGTAAAAGAGAAGGCGAAGCGGAAGAGGAAGTCGGAACCTGAAGAGGAAGAAGAAGAGGAGGATTTTGAGGAGGATTTTGAGGAGGATGAATCCGAGGAAGAGGAAGACCGGGAACAAGTGCCAGCCCAGAGAGCGGAACCAGCCCGGGAAGCAGGACCAATCGGGGAGGCATAGGAGGAGACACCGATCCTCGCAGCAGCGGATATCATAGTCCTCCCAATCCCGGTGGCCATGGAAGTGGTGGAGGAAAGGTATACTCCCCTGCACACCGCAATGAGGGACTGGGGAACGTCCTCAGAAGCAAGGATGTAGAGGAGTACCCAGAGATGGTCAAGAAGCTCCGGAAGGAGGTGGTCCGGACTCGCAAGGAGTCGGCCAAGGCAACCATGCTCATGCTGGAGCAGAAGAACAAGCTGGACCGGAAGCACATCCAGAAAATGGAGCAGCACATCCGGAAGATCGAGCAGCACGACCGGACCTGTCTCAAGAAGGTAGTTCGGTTGTTCCAACCGGATAGGGAGGTACAGACCAAGGCGAGGCTGTACGATGAGAAGATCACCCAATCGGGGGTGGAAGGGGCAACACGGGTGAAAAACATCGCGAAGGAGTACGTTGCCCAAGTGGAGGAAGCACTGGTGGGATTCCGGGCGCTGGCAGTAGAAGTAATCTCAAGGTGCCCACCCGTACCCGAACCGGAAGTGGGAGAAATCAGTAACCGGGGAGGGAGAGTCCTTCTGTCTAGGAGCGAGTTGCAGGAGACCTTCCGGTTGTCAGTGGATGCATCTCAGGCGGGAGATTTAGACCGGTTACTGGGAGCAGGAAGCTCCACCCCGGAACAGACTTCCCGGCCTGTGGAGGAAGTGGATCCGGTTCAGGCAGCAGACCCAGGAGAAGCGAGTTTGGCTGGCTTTCTGAACCCGAAAGAGGAGATGGTGGAGATGGGTGCCTAACAGGGAAATGAAGAAGGACCAGAGGGTGGGCCAGGAGGTAACCCGGACGTTCAACCAGACGGTGCGCAAGGGGGCGAACCGGAAGATGAACAACAGGGGGAACGTGGTGAGCAAGTGAGCTAACCGGGTGTTCCGGATCAGGCGCCAGAGGCAGGAGATCAGGCGCAGCAGCAAGTGGAGTAGCGGCTCGGAAGATCCGCTGGGTAGTTAGGATCCGGATTTGCTGGATCCGGCTAAGTAGAAAAGCTTTTTTTGAGTAGGTAGATTAGATCTTTTTGTGAATAGACTTTTTAGGATTCAAGTGTTAGTGGCAGTTTAGGATAGGAACTGAACCGTGGAGAGAGCTCCTTGGATTTCTGGATCCCGAGTTTTTAGGATCTGAGGATTTCCCGGATCCGGGCGTTTGGGGTTTGCTACTTATCAAGGAATGTTCTTCATTCCTTTGGTCTTTTGCGTACCACTGTTCCCTGTAAATGATTATAGGCGCATGTTCTTTTCCACAAGCTGTACATTGTCTTAGATTGCACCGCCATGACAGGTCAATCACTACTAGAAAATGGGGGGCTCAGCAACACTACAAACGTTGCTTTTAACACTACGAGGGCAGAGCCCCGTTGCCAAAACGGACGTTGCTATAACATCTCTACAAACGTTGTTGTAATTGAGCAACGTTTTGGAACATGCATTTGCAACGTCTGTGAGGGGCTCAGTTTTGCTTTAGGAACACGATTCTTTTAGGTTCCCGACCTCTTTGATGGGGTCCCACTTTGCTATTTTCAACCTAGGTCCCTTTTGACATTTACTAACTTGTCCCTTTTGACATTTACTAACTTGCATTCTTGTTTGACATGTAAGACTTACTTTCTCCCTCTTAGTTTTACTTTCCTAAATTACAGCGGAGTAAAATGGGAATAGTAATTAGGGTAACATACATTTTGCTATAAGTAATTTAAGAACAAAATTACTATGTATTTTTACAGTAAGTTTTCACTACATTTACATAGTAATTGTTAGTAGTGAAAATTATTTCCGTTCATGAAGATAAAAAGAACGTTATTTTGTTTATAAAGTGGAGGATTATAAATTGCCACATGTCACTCACGTAGGGGGGTGTCAGAGGCTATTTTGAATTTTTTTTTTGGTGCCATTTTCTCTCATTCCTCAATGCCACCTGTAATTTTTTTTTGGGTTGGCACATTAGAGCCACGTCATGTACATAACATATCATCTACATTTATGCCAAATTTTCGTGCCATTTTCTCTCATTGCATACAAATACAGCTTGTCGAGTGCATCTTTTTCATCCATTTCTGGATAGAATAGTGGCTGTCACGGTGCGAATTTGGGGTCCCTCCAATTGGAACTCAAAATGGGGCGGTTTTAGTTCATTGCATCATTCACATCCACTGTCGTAGTTTATTACATCAACGACTGCATGTATCATACAGTGAGAGGAAGAAGTAGTATAAAACATAAGATTTTATAGTGCCTTTCATGGGCACTATTGCATAATGTTCAATCCATGTCCACAAACTTTGTGTCTAAAAGTATAGGTCATATGTCCACGTTTGTCAAAAGTCTTTTCTTCTGCATAATTATGCTAAATAATTACTGAAGTTTTAGAGAGTTGACTCCCTAGGCCATTCCCTATACTACACATTTAACAAATTTACATTTGTACAATGTCTACACTTTGACAGTAGAGGCACTGTCTTTCCTCAATTTACTAATACATGGGAAATACGCAATCCACCTGAATGATACCCACCCTTGCTTCCATACCTACTCTGATGTTTCCGTTCCATCCTCCTCTGATTCTGTCCTATCAGTTGATGCTTCCTCACTCTCTCTAGATGTGGCAGAAATTGAAGGCTCTTGCGATGGAAGACTCTCCGTCTTCTTAATCGAGGTTTTCATTGCTTTGGTCCTCATCTCTACCAGAATGTCTTTCATGCATGGGCCTTTACCTGTGAGTGCCGCTTGATTCACTCTTTCTTCAAGGGCAGTCCAACCATTGTGCTTCCCATATGACAGCTCCTCATCAGTGGGCTCCCGGTTGAATGTCTCAAGCTACATGCACAAGCCGAGGTCCAAACTGAATTAGTGAATAACGTTATCAACCTAAGATGTTGCACTGTAAAATCGGTTGAGGTAGTGGATTTGTTCCCTTCTCTTCCTACTAGACTTACATAAATACTTTTCTATCGCAAAAATTTTAGATCAGAACTTGGACTAATGGGATACTTGTCATACACATGGCATTGATCCCAGTAAAGCCGGGCCTTGAGCAGCCTCTACCCACCCCATTCAGCCACTAATCCCAACGTCCTAACAAATGAAATTTTGCCACTGCCCACAACCATTAGCCTATTACCCACTAACATGGACAGTCCTTTACTATGCTGCCCCTACACACTTCAATATTGATGGAATCTCCAACATGTTAGGCACCAAACATGAAATTCAAGGGAGAAGGAACATCAACTTCCTAGTCTGCTTTTACAGAGTGTACACTACCATGAAGAAAATGGTGTGAATGTCCATTAAAGGGCATCCCAGCCATTCTGAGAAAATTGCCTTGCTTTTTCAAGGCCACTAACCCCTTGGCAATAGCATTACTCATTGACATCCAACAACTCTACACATGTAACATAAAGCCACACCCAGCAAGGCTATACCCACATCCCAGCACTTGAATGTCCAATGCTGTTAACGTATGACAGACTGAATGGGGAAAAATATTAAAGAAAGTGCAACATTGGAACGATACCCCTTCCCTCAAAGCATTGGTACGAGGACATTGAGACCAACACAATGGGTAATACACTGCACCCAGCATCACCATCAAGCCAACACCCAGCGATTCCATTTCCCAACCCAGCACTCGTGGGGCGCCCCATAAAATTGCAGCCCTCCCCTTTTGAAACAACCCCTGTGCAAACGTCCACACCACTGTATTTTACCTTACCCTCTAACATAAGCATTGACACATGGTTTATACATTACATTTAGTGCAATGTAATAAACTTAAACGATTACATTAGAATTGAGATGGTGTACTCACATAACGGTGTCCAATTCCCTTCAAGCCGGCTGGACCACATCGGTGACTGCATCCCACCTTCGCCATTCGTGCATTTGCGGCGGCTTTGCACAATTCGGACTTCCTCTTCTTTCGTTCGTCCTTTGTAGCTTCGTAGATTTTTTGCCACAACTCCCTAGAGCAACCACTAGGTCTTGGAACTGCTTTCCAATTCTTGTAGGTTTCGAATTTTTTCTTCAACCTACACCGTCTCTCCCGCAGATTTCCACCTACTGCTGCAAGAATTGTCTTTGGCTCCCAAGGACCCGGATAAATTTTGCGAAGCAATAAGACAAACCGAGCTTTCAATTGCGGGCATTGTCGGTTCCAATTTAAGTGCCAGGGAAATTCCTTCGACGCCTGGTCGAAGGCGTAGTTCCTAATGTGTTCTCCAAATGCACCGGTAGGGGCAGCTAGGGTGTTTACCTCGAATTGGGGAATGTCCGGGGGTTGCCCCCAACTAGCCTCGGACCCGGTGTGCCTAGCGTCCATGTTGCTCTGCGACTGGATTCCTGGAGAACACTATGCATGTGGAGACGAGGTCCCCTTGGAAGATTCTGCTGACTTGTTCTCAGGCAGTCTAGTGCGCCGGTGCTTGCGTCGTGAGGGACCAACGGTGCCAGTAGATGGCTGTCCAATGCCCGGTGGCTGCATGGCAGTGCCTATGGCTGCATTGGGGTGGCCACTTGGGCAAGGGCACTTGGAAGCCTCCCCATGAGTAGCTGCAAAATTCTCCCTCGCCGGCTGCTTCTCTCCTGCCACCACGCCCTTCCTTTTTGACAAATTCACTTCCGCTGCCTTGTCACCACCCTCCCCACATTTTAGATTATCTTTTTTTTGTTTCTTATGTTTGGAATTATGCCCCTTCCCATGTGTCTTTCCTCCCACACCCTTGTCCGAGTCCACGGCCTTACCCTTCTTCAAGGCCTTCCCACAATCAACGCCATTGGAATTGTTTCCTCCACTGTCCTTCTCATCCCGTGGTTTTGGAGCTCCCATTGACTCCTTCTCGATTTCTCCCACTTGCACGTCGCCTGCTGGACAAGGCTGAGGGGGGTTGTACAGATGCGCGAGGCTCCCCTTTGTCCTCCTATAATGCTCGATGGTGGCCACTCCCAGATCCCACCTTCGTTCATAGTCCGCTCTCGCTGCGTCTAGTTCAGCTTGCTTCTTAGCATCTCGTTTCCGTGGCTTAGGAGTAGGTTTTGCTGATTTTGTGTTCATGGACAAGTGACTCTGGGTGTAGGCAGGGCTTCTAGTCGAATTGGAGATTGGGGTAACAAGATTATCGTCGCCTACTGCTATTGCTTGTACATTAGGGTGTGAAAAAAGGAACGCCTCACGTTCGTGTGGAGGTAAGAAGGTCAAGAGATACGATATGTCCTTTGGTGCTATGGGTTGAGCACTGTCACTAGCTCTGGGGCCTGCCTGGGTTTCGTTGATTGCAAGATCTACGTCTCTAGGCTCTGGCGCTACTACCGTGGCCTGGGAAGGTTTTGGGTCATCTTGCATTGTAGAACGCACAGGATCTACGTCTATAGGTCCTGTCACTATTGGATCTCGCATGGTGACATGAAATACATCGGTTGTGTTTGCGTTTGGGGTTTGTGCACTAGTACTGCCTGCCTTCGTAAGATCTATTACTACAGGCGCGTGTTCAGGCTCATCTAGCACTACGTTGGGCAGCTGCACATCAGGCTCTACTGGGGTCGATTCTACCGTGTTGGGCACTAGTGGGCTTGGTGATGCAGTTCTTTCGCCCTCATTTTCTACTTGGCCTGTGTTTTGTACTACAGGGTCCGGATCTAAGCGACGCGGAGTAAGATTTGGGCGGTGGACCGGGCGTGCTCTGACCAATCGAGGACTCTCAGCTACAGTATTTGGGATCACAGTGACTCCTGATACATGAACCCTCGGTGAATTGAAAGGGGCTGTTGGGAGAGCCGATGCATCTACAGGGGGGTGTGTAGGGGAGACAAAGACGTTAATGTGGACGTGGCCAGAAGGGGAGTGAGGAGGTGTACCACGCGCGATCAAGGAAGCAGAAGGCGTCCCCGGCGGTGGACGTAAATTCTCTTGGATCTCGACGCTCCTGGCCGCTTTCAATTCACTTGCCATCGCAAGCACCTCGCCCATGACCTCCTTCAAGCCAGCCAACTCCTTCCGCCCCCCGTGCCTTCGAAGACTCACCCGTCGCCCTTGTCCAGCAGTCGCCCTTGAACGCTTTGAGGGATTCACGGCCGCATCCTCCACAGCGCGTTTTTTTGACGACGACGGAGCATCGCCGCCCACGCCTCGATCCTCCTCCTGCTTCCCCACTGCTTCCTTCAATTTGTGCCTCGTCGCCACGACTTCAGCAGCGCCAACTGCCTCCGGCATTGTGATTTCGGCCACCCTTCTGAGCTTTGACGTGCTAGTCAGAACCGGGGACACATGCGGCCCTCCTTGCCCCGCCAACACCCTCTTCGATGATGACGCGAACCCACCCGCTGCATTGTGCTTCCCAGTGTTGGTTTTCTCATTCTCTGCCTGAAGCCTGCGCTTCTTCACGACGCGATCCTTCCCCATCTGCGGTAAGCACTCTAGCACGATGTTTTTGTAAGATTGCTCACGGACCAACAATAAACCGAGATGGGATCACACAGTGGCATTGACAAAGGGGCGTGGGGCTAATCGATGAACTAGGTAGGAAACACTTGAAGCAAAACAAATAAATATGAAGAAAACTAATGAAGCAAAAAACTTCTAACGATATGGACCAACAGTGACTGTGCTTAGGGTACTAACCTTGCGCATGCGATGCAGAGGGCAAAACTCCGATGATCAGCAACTGTAGCTCTTCAAATCGAGAAGTTTGAACTTTCTACGCCCATTTCTAAAATTACCTCTGAGCCTAAGCACCCCTGCACTAACAAGCTAAAAAAACTCTCATCCTAAGTTCTCATCGTGCACAGCATTCTAGCGAAGTGCGGCTGAGGGAGGAGAATTGCAGAACTGAGGGAGGAGAATTTCAGAACTCATGGAGGACGCGCACGCAGCTGCTGAAAGTGGAGGCTTCACCAGAAAATGAGAGCCAGAAAGACAGTCCAGGGTTTCCTAAACCCCAACGGCCATGATCGAGCCCGCTGTATATGAACGGCCGAGATTGGGAGACGGGCATGACAATATCTGACGTGGCGGACGTCATTCTCCGACGTGGCATGGGTCATCTGCCAACGTGGCAGGGTCTGAACCTTTTTTTCCACATAATTGAAGGACCTTGTACAGTATACACGGGTATTCCTTTACACTTATAAGTCAATCTCATATCATTGGTAGATGATACTTGATAAGATATGTAGAGCAATTGTACTTTTTATTTACATAATCGGTACAATGTATTAGATATTGATCTCGGATGATTTTTATTCGCTAATTACAACATTAATAGAATGTTAAACACATCAATCTTAGTAGTTCATTTTTTCCTAATGGAGGGTTAACTTTTTCCCCTTACGCTATGGACCAACTGATTCCCACTCAGAAAGAAATATTAAAAATTAAGAGAAGTAATCATACTTCACGAATATACACGGCATGCTAAGCATTATTATCTAGCATAAGCGTGGTTTAGGAGTAAATTGCCAATTACCTGAAATAGTATAAAAACACTATGTCCAATTCTTAGATTCATCATGAGATTTGAAATAATAACAAAATATTTAGGTCAATTTCTATTTCATGATACAAGATCACATAGGCCATGAATGAAGATATACAAAATATATCGTTAAAACACAACAATAAATTGTGGTAAGTAGCGACCATTAGTAGTATACCCTAAAGCCATGGATTGTTAAATGCGAAGGGAATCACAAGTAGTTTTTTTTTTTCCCAACTTGGTTCACATATCATTGGTAGACGATAGTTGATGTGATATTTAGATCAATTGTACTTGTGATTTACATAAATGGTACATTGTATTTGATGTTGATCTTGCATTGTTTATGTGCTCTAAATTCAGAATTAAGAAGATATTAAACAAATCAATCCGAGTATTTTATTTTTGTCGCAAATGAGGGTTACATTTTTTGCCTTACACTATGTCCTCCCTAATTCCCACAGAAATAGTAAGATGAAAATATAGTCCTAGATATAGAGAATCCTATTTTACAGAAACATACAATGTGAGCATTTTTATCTACCATATTTGTGGATTTTGAGTAAAACGCCATGTATCTAATGTAGGAAAAAAACGTGATAATATACTATGTCCAGTGCGTAGAACTTCCATTCTTAATCTCTAATGAACATGAAGGACAAAATCCAAGTAAAGTCTCTTGTTATATGGAAACATTCGTGATGTTTAAAATAGAAAATTGCACATACTTCTTCATAATATTCAAAATCGAATGTGTGAACAAATGATTCATCTTTTTTCCTTTGGATAAATATTGGCTATTTGAGAAAGTTTTCTGATTTGATTTAGTGTTTTGCAGAATCCTAAAAATTGCGAAGACATGGATGGCGTGTCCGGTTCCGGTCAAAAAGGTAGCGACTGTGATGCTGAGCCAGTAGAAATTATTGCCCAACAGAAATCCAAGCTAAGTCGTGAAGCACGTCAGTTTCTAAAACAATTTGACATAGAGGGATCACAAAAAAAAAAATTAAAGAAAGAGAAAAGTAAAAAGGTCATAGAAGAAATGTTGGAACGGTCAAGAGAAATGTTTTGAGTATCAGAAGAAATCCGGAAGAATTCATTAAAGCTAGAGGAACAGTCCCGAAAACTCCTACAAGATATCTCTGATGACCTCCGTGAGTTAGATTCGTACACATACTTAGCTTCGGTTCAGTACATAGGTAGCTCAGTTTCAGTACATATTTTGTCATGCCTCGTAAAAGGAAGCCAATTGGGGATGTGCGCTCAGTGGACCTTTTAGCACAAGTGAATTTGAATCAACGGACGGGGCGTGCACAACGTGGAAGTTCCTCTCGAAGGAGACGGTGTGAAGAGAGTGATGGCGAGGATGATGGAGAAGAAGTTGAATTCCACAATGTGTGCCCTTGTCGTAGTTGTGCCAGATTATTTCGGCCGACCGTTAGATTCATGTCTGTAATTGGACGGCACATACGAGCCCATGGCACTTCCACGAAATATGAGGTACATGTTCTGTATTTTCAACATGCCCAACACTAGTTTTGATAAACCCCAAAATTAAAATATTTTGTTTTTGTGCATAAAACTGTTTCTTTTATATGAAACATACTTGAAATTGAGTACGGTTTGGAATAATTTTTTTCACTAAATTATCAAATACCCGGAAAATAAATTTAATAGATATCAACACATCCACATGTCAAAATGTCATGATAGGATTTGACTTCTAAATTGGGAGATTAATGGTTACCTAACCATGTGAAATGATCGAAAGAACCCCTTGATTTTCTACAGAAGATCACATGATGGTAGTACAATGAAGAATCGCCATAATTGGTATTGACATAAATATCATGCGCATGGGGGGCTTGTCATGTCCATGCATTATGAGTATTTGATGTTTTTTTTATTACTTTCTATTATCAATGAACTAATTGGATTAGTTTACGCTAATTTGATAGTTGAGACCTATAATACATAATTTTATCTACATTGTAAATTAATGTTGACACATCTCATATAATTCTATCCTATAGTACATGTGGGTTCGAGAACACCGTAGAGTATTTTTTCGAAGAATACCGGGATTGACATTTTATTAGGACGTGTGTGAATACACGGAGTCATAAAATCAATTATGGGGCACCGTAGACATATGACAGTACATAGAACATTTTAGCACAATCATTGGAGTTAACCCTTCAGCGCTTCGGCGTCCAACTTCTGGACGCCGGATGAATTTTAGCAGCTCGATTTCTGTAGGTGCGGGATGTTTTTCATCCCTTTTTTTTTCATTCTTGTGCTAGTTGAATACCATATGTATGGTATGGTTCTTCCAAATAAGATAATGTGAATTTTTGAATATTTACAAAAGTGATTAATGTCAAGTTTCAATCTTAGTTCAAAAAGAAAGACCTTAAATATGATTTTCCATAGTAAGTAGAATCAAATAATGGAAACCATACCATCTCGTACTGCATTTCATTCTAATTTCATTACAATATTTTTAAATATTTTTGTGTTAATTTTGGATTTTTAATTGAATTTGGAGAGAAAACCTTGCAAAATTACTTTAAAAATATTAATAATAAATATGATGAATCCAACCGTAGGGATGTTATGTACACATTGACATTTACATAGTTGTTTTGTACATCAACTCCATTTCCGTTTTTCATCAACCATTTTATAACAAATCTTTGAAAAACAGTGTTGAATTGGGACGTTAAAGGGTTATAAACCCAAATACAAATATATGTTTTAATTCTTGAGAGATTCAATGATCCAGTCTGTCTTTGGTGGTGATGGGTATGTATAACACACATGGGTCAGACTTAGCGACCTTTTTTATTTTATTTCGTTCGCACATTACATCAGAGCTCCAAAATTATTTGCACATAAAAAATTCATATGTCTTTCACCCTGACCTCCTTAAAGCCCTGGTCATGATCATATCACATTCATTCACCCTCCCAATCTTCCCCTTCTATTCTTGAGTAAAGTCTGTCATTAACCCAGAATATATATAATTCACCATCCATGTTGAAAAGGTTGAACCCCAAGCAAGTTTATAATAATTCTTGTTTTAGAAATAATTCACCAATATGGCTAATTTCATTTTTAGAATTTGACTAATTTTACGATTGATTGACACTATAGATTCCAATCTAAAGTTCATAAAGCATACGAGCTATCTAATCTAAAAATAGTAATGCAATTATTGTGTTACTGATTGGCAGGCTTTTTATACAGCAGGTTTGGGTGACCGTCCTATAGGGCCTCTCCAGAGTATGGCTGCAGCCAGAGCTAATTCCTCTCAGCCAAATATCGTTGGCATAGAAACCGTAGATAATGATGAAGGGGATGACCCAAACATTGTCATGGCTGATTTCATGTTACATCACTTAGGTGTAGAGCCAGTACCTTTGGAATTTGAATCAGAGGAGTTTCACGAGGAGGAAGTTACAACTCTGGAGAGAGAGGCCTCCACACCCATTTATGTTGGAGCTTCAACTAATAGACTAGCAATTATTATGATACTGCTCAAAATTCAAGCTAAAAATCCGGGGATGACTAATGTGTGCTTTGATGATGTGTTGAATGCTATTAACAACCACATCATTGACAAAAAATTAGATTCAAAGATGCCCAAGACCCGAGCAGAAACACGAAAGGTAATTACAGAAATTGGTCTAGATTACGAGTCCATTCATGCGTGCCCATGTGATGATTTTCTATATTTTGGCGAAGGAAATGACGACCGAGACTTTTGCCCTAAGTGCAATCGCTCTCGCTATCGAGAAGGGCTTGTTGGCCCAAAAATTCCAAAAAAGGTGAGCAACAAACTCCTCGCATTTAGCATTGTACCTTACTATTTTGTTTTTCATTTCAAGTTATGCATCCACTTTTGTTTTTTCATACTTTACTAAGTTTTTTAATACTGGAATTTTTATGCTTCACTAGAAAATGCACTATTTCCCTATAACCCCGAGGTTACAAGCTATATATCGCAGTCCTACCCTATCGCGGTTGATGACGCATCACTATGACCACGCAAGCAGAGATGGAGTTATGAGGATTCCTTCGGATTGCAAGGCTTGGAAGCATGTGTTGAAGACATATCCTTCTTTGGACGTCCGGCACGGTTTGGTTTTCTTGGGTCTTGCAACGGATGGCGTTAACCCGTTTGGAAATAATGCAACTAGTCACTCGACATGGCCAATTGCGTTGGTGAATTTAAACATCCCCCCATGGTTGGCAATTAAACCAACGCACATCATCTTGGCGGCCATAGTTCCAGGTGCCAGCCCTAGACCTCTCATTCCCTTTATTCAGGGTTTTTTTTATTCCCATAAATTTAAAATAATATATAGACCAAACTATATGTTGATTTTGCATATAATTGGTGATAATTTAATAATATATATGCATATATATGTGGATACATATACACGTATACGTACATCTACGTACTCATCGAATTAAATAGCTAGTTAGGTGGCATTGTATCCGTGCAGTGATGGTGACTGGTAACAAATTGCAGGCCAACCACTACTACCCACGTTCATTCACAATCATGTAATCAAATCCCGCAGCATTGGGGTTACATAGTTATCCTAGAGAGGTGAGTGAACAGTTTAGGGTGAAATACTGTGTATTACTTTACGTTAACCCACGTTAGTAGGTAATTACAAGCTCCATGTAAGATAATGGATAATTATACTATATGTTCCGGAAATGTTGAATGGTAAATATTCTACAACAATTAGAATTATTGAAAGAAAGCACTACACTAAGTAGGTATAGTAATGTTAGATGCAGCAATTTACATAAACATGTCGTAAGTTTTTATTGTTGGCCAAATTTGTTACCATCTACATCTACACGATGGGGATATCTCAGTAGTTCCGGAATCAATGTCTTTGGTAAAATTTGGACACTCAACAGTAAAAATCTATAATATCTTATCTTCTATAATTATGTACTTCTATGCTGAATTATCAAAGTTTATTTATTTTCCCATAATAATCTTGTTGTATATGGACAGGGAAAAAAAGGGTTAAGGATATGAATGTGTACCTAAGGCCACTTGTAGAGGAGTTGAAGAAATTGTGGACAGAGGACGTGCGTGTAACTGATATTTCTTCCAGTCATATCAACCGTCGTACGTATGTCACAAAGGCGGTTTTGATGTGGACTATGCATGATTATCCCGGTTACGGAATAGCATCTTCTTTACAAAAATAGGGTTACCATGCATGCCCTCCGTGCGGGCCCTTTGAGGTACCCGCATATTCTACCGAGTTCTTGGGAAAAATAATTTACCACGGGCACCGTAAGTTTTTGGTGCGGGGTCACAAATGGAGGGCCCGGCGAAATAATGCTTTGTGGGGTGGTTATGACGAAGAAAGCAAGGAACCACCAAAACGGTGGACTGGGTATGAGTGGCTTGCTATGTGGACTCAAGTAGAAGAAGGTATGGTTCCATTGGCGACATCAGGAATGAAGGGGTTGAGTATCTTCTTCGAACTCGATTACTGGGCAGTGAGTACTCTACAATCTCATTATAATTATTGGGTTCGGATATATTTCTCTCCAAATATATATAAGTTTTTTTAACCCCTAAATGACGGAGGGTGTGACGGCAAAATATAAACTTGATACAAAAAAGTACTTATGAAACTTTGAGGAAGTTGGGTTGCATAGAGAGAGTGGGGAGAATGATTTTTAGTATTTATCCATACTCAGAATTTTTTGAACATAGCTTTTTATATTCTCATAAGGAATTTAAGAGCATTCATGCCATTTATTTATGAAGCTTACATAAAAAAATATAAGAAGTTGATAATTTTTATTCATCGTTAAAATAGACATTTTCTGCTAAAACATTTTACCACAAAATTTTCAAAGGAGAGTACATCATTACTTTACCCACATATGAAGTGCTCTAACATGAGACAATGTAGAAGTGTTTGGCTTGTGTGGAGTTTAACTCGGATTTACATGAACAAAATTTGGTTGGAAAGTAGAGTTGATTCCTTATTTGAGAATATAGTGTATTTGCTATGAAAATGTTTATTCTATATCGAGGAGCCCATAAAACAGTGGGAAAGACCATAAAATGGTTCATCCTTCACTTAGGAGTTAATGAAATCGTTTCAATTTATGAACTTATAATTGGAATGTGTGCAAACGCAGGATCATTTCATCCCTCATTTACTAGACCCAATGCATATTGAGAAAAATTTGTGTTCAGCTCTTTTTAAAACTATCACAAACGCTAAAGGCACAAAGGCAAATTCGGTGGAACAAAGGTTGGAGATGGAGGGCATGGGCATAATGGAGCATTTGCACGCACAAGAAAGTGGCGTGGATGCCAAAGGTAATACGGTGTACACTTACGCAAATGCTCCATGGGTATTGACGAAAACCGATTTTGATCTTGTCATTGGTATACTGAAAGATATAAAAACTCCCCGAGGTTATGGCTCATCGTGGAAATATAAGTTTCCTGATAATAAAATATCAGGAATGAAGACCCATGACTACCACAACCTCTTGTTGGATTTATTGCCTATAGCAATTAGGGGAACTTTATCTCTAGAAATGCGGCAAATCATTTATCGTCTAGGGGCACTTTTCCGTTGGTTGAACAGTAAGGAAATATTGGAATCGGAGGTGCAGGGCATGGAGGAGGAGGCAGCAGAGTTGATGTGCTTAATGGAGCAACACTTGCCACCTAGTTTTTTTGACATTCAGCCACATCAGATAGTACATTTGCCTGGAGAAGTGGCATTAGCAGGTCCGATTCATTACCGATGGATGTACTATTTGGAACGATACATGAAGGTCATGAAAGGCTGGGTAAGACAACGGGCACGACCAGAGGGCTCTATGGCAGAGGGGTATGTTATTTACGAGGGAATGCACTATCTCACGGAGTACACTAGCAGATTATCTCCGAGTGCACCGCAGTTGTGGAGTGTGAAAGAGGATCCAAAGATTTCTAGTTATTTATTGCCCAAAAACCACAAGATGCGAACATTAGGCAATGAACCAGTTGGGAAAGTTTTTTTACACCAAGCTCATTGTTTTGTACTTCGAAACGATCCAAGTTTGGCACATTGGAGATCTACCTATGAAGCTCAAGATTCGTCCACGTTGCCTCCTTTTCATGAGTGGATTCTTTCACAAATTTAGGCCCTTATTAGTACGGGCACTCAGGTGCCGGATAGGGAGTACCATTTGGCCTTAGGTCCCCATCAAATGGTGAAGTTTTTTTCACACATGTGGGTGGAAGGAAAATTCCTAAGAATACATGCACGGGAAGGGCCAAGCAAAGTAACACAAGACTCAGGTAAATGTTTCCGTGACTTCAATTGTAGTTAGACTTACGATCATTTTCTTCCAATTAATCTTAAAAAATTGACTTTCTAAAACTAAGGAACACTTAACCCTTAAGTGCCCAATCAACCATATTATGCTTGTTGTTTAGTCAAACGTCCCAAAAATCAAGTGCTTAAGCATTTTTGTAGTTGGTGTAATAATTAGATGTTTAAATAATGTTATGATACATCATTTGTCCGTTGGGATTGGAGGATAGACTTCATCTGAATTTTTTCCATTAAAATGGAAATTGCAAATTGGCGCGTCTTAAATACAAAGGGATTTATAAGGATGCTCCATGTGTAGGTCGATTTTATTCTATTCTCTTTAATATTTTATACTACTTGTAAATGCAACCGTTATATACCTTAAATACACCGCTTGATATTAATTTTGATAAAAACATATTAATTTTGAATTTTTATCTTATTTACATAATAAAGTTTGTAAATATTCAAAATATCTTACAATCATGTTGAAATATTTGTCATGCCTTTATAATGCATTGGACTATCAATGAAAAATTTTAAATCATCCAATGTGATATTTGAAGTACACAAATTGTAATGTTTTGACTGTTACAAAATAGGTGGACATTTAGGGATTCAAGGATTCAAGATATAGTAGATACATTGCGATAAATTTAACAGAACTTGGAATTAAGCTATTACGGTTGAGATCCCAACATCTTCATATATACCATGTGTCTCTGAATTTTAATGTCACTTTTGATTTGAAAGAAGTAGGAGGTGTAGAACCATTTAGCGTACACTGAAATACAACCGTATAATACAGGCCGGAATGGCAAATGCTTATCATTTAAGGGTTAAGTGAGAGATTTATTTGCACAGGGACTAGTGTGTTCTACAGACTAGAGTGGGTAGGATCCAAGGAATAAAATTTACATATAATATCACATAAAACCATATAATATCACATAAAAGTAGTGGGGAGTAGAATAATTTGGTTTAGTAAACGATGAATTTAAACATAAGAATGGATAGAATTAATATTTATTGTGAAATTTTAATAATAGAGCACCTTTAAAATATCCATTGTAGTTGCAAATTTGTGGAGCGAAATTCGTGCATTTGGATTAGACTAACATAAAGCAGAAATGTTAATTAATGTTTTAATGAATATGAACATCTGAAATTGTTTTCTCATTGAAATAAACGGTTATTATTGCACCAGGTATTAGCGCACATTTCTATGACAGCGAAACTGAAGGTGAAGCACCTAGTACAACGGAATATTTTGGAAGGATTCAAAATATCGTGCAACTTCACTTTACATCTTTCACCGTAACTTTATTAAAGGGGTTGTGGTATGATAGCAAATCTACCCGAAGATCCGCTCCAAACATGATCATTGACGAGTGTGGATTTCCCAGGGTGAGAACAAGAACATACCTTCCATCACATTTGGTATGTCATGAGCCATTTGTATACCCACACGAATGTGACCAGGTGTTTTTTGTTGAGGACCAAATGAACCCTGGGTGGAGTTTAGTGAAAAGGGTGGATCCACGGTCCAAACCAGTTGTCTACAAAGGCATCCCAGCTTCATCAGAAACAGAAGACTCTGTGGCTAATGAAATTGAAATTGGCAGCCCAAGATTTAGGGTGGACAAGGCCAGCGGTGGACCGGTCTACCAGACCGCGGGTTTGAGTGTGGAATTCGTGGATGAAGAAGTGGACTCAGAAGACGAAGAATCAGGTGGGGAAGATGAAGAGCAAGAATATGACGTGGACTCCGATGTGAATTTGGAGTTAGCACAAGCACCAGAGGAAGTAATCCAACACCCTAGAAGAACATTCCAACGGTACATAGGAGACCATGTAGTGGCAGAAGAATCTGTATCTGGATCCGAGAGCGAGGATTACATTGAGGATGAGGATACATTGGGGGAACCAGTGGACAGCGACTGATTTATAATTCACAGCAGAATATATCGGTTTTACCCCTTTTCCTTTTCCATGTATAAGGATTCGATTGGAAACAATAATGTAATATTTTTGTAGAAGAAATAACTGGAAATGAGTATATTAAAATCCAAACAGATGGGATGGCCTCTGTGTGGGCTGTCCTTGGCCTTCATGTCTTGGGCAGTAACAATGTGTGTAATCTAACCCCCTGACAGTGTAATGTAGTGTGTAGATTTACCTTCAGTTCATAACAAATTCTAGGAGTGCAATAAACTGTCAAACAAGTCATGATAATTGTGAAGGAGAAAGTGAAGCACTGTAGAGTCAACGTATTTGTACACCTCAATTCTAGGACTGCAAGGATATGGGCATCTACCATTTGTACAGCAGAACATTTCGATGTTGTGGTAATTTTATTCTGTTGTATTCTATTGGTGGCTCAAGGATACTTAACATTGTAGGGTGTTCCTAATGAAGCTAGACGAACTATCCTAAATAGGACATTGCAATGCTTGGGTAGATTCCCATTTTGTGAAATTAATTATTTTTTAGTTTGAAATAAATATTGTGAACGTACTAAGTGACTACAAAAATAGGAATCTAAATATTTTTAGATTCCCACTTTTCGAGTACAAGTGACAGAACAAAATGGACTGTGTTAGAAGAATGGGCACTGCGAGCAGGTTTTAAAGTAAACAACAAATATTATTATCTTTCAATTATAATTGTAGAATATTCGTAAAGATTACCAAAGGATAGCATGTTCATATTTTCATATAAGTTGACCGCCCAAATTAGAAGACTATAGCGTTTGAATGGAAGAAAGATGAAATTGCAGTGGTTTGGATATTTTCTTACCGCATTTGAAGAGACGGGAGAAATTGTTAAATTGGTAAGAAACAAATTTAAATTTTGTTTAAATGTTTGACTTGGAATTTTCTAGCAAGAGGAATATAAATATTTACAATAAAATGAGTAAAAAGAGGTGAAAACGATGCTTAAAAATAGGGAAAACTCTAATGTTTGTAACCCTAATAAAAATTGAAGACTATTTGGATGATGCCTTTTATTATTGTTAGCTTCCGAACAATTCTAAAGAAGTCTCGAATGAAGTCCTCGGATTGAAAGTAGATTTTTCCACATATCGTAAATCCTAGTCAAAAAGCACATAGATACCAAAAGACCCAATAACATATGTATTTGTATACATATATATATATATATGTATATATATATATATATATGTATAGAAATAAATATATATGTATATAAAAACAACTAAAGAAAGAAAGAAAGAAAGAAAGAACTTTAAATCTAAAAATATAAATATAACTTTAACCATGTATAGAGATGTATAGAGATATATATATATATATATTCATGGATGTGTTGTATTAGCAAAGTCCCATGAACCTCTAAAGGACCAATTGTCTTAATTAGGACATTTCAATGTTCGAGTAGGTTCCCATGTTGTCAATTTTTTCTTTAAGAGTTTGAAATAAATATTGTGAATGTAGTATGTGAATATGAAAATGGGAATCTAAATTTGTTTAGATTACCACTTTTTGAGTAGGAATTAAGGAACAAAATGTACTTCATTAGAAGAATGGGAAGTGCGAGCAGGGCTTAAAGTAAACATCAATAATTATTATTTTTCAACTGTAACCGTAGAATCTTCGTAAGGATTAACAAAAGAGAGGAAGTTAATTTTTTCATATAATTTGACCGCCCAAATTACAAGATTATAGCGTTTGAATGGAAAAACATGAAATTGCAGTGTTTTGGATATTTTTTGACCGTATTTGAAGAGATGGGAAAAATTAATAAAGAGCAAATTCACAATAAAATGAGTAGAAAGAGGTGAAAATGATGCTTAAAAACAAAGAAAACCACGGTCCTTTAGGAGTTAATAGATGGAGTTTGTTTTTAACCCTAATAGAAATTGAAGACTGTTTGGGGGATGTTTTTTATTATTGTTAGCTTCCGAGCAATCCCAAAATATTCTCGAATGGAGTCCTTGGACTGAAAGTACATTTATCCACATATCGCAAATTCTAGTCAAAAAGCACATAGATACCAAAAGACCCAATAACATATGTATATATATATATATATATATATATATATATATATATATATATATATATATATATATATATATATATATATATGTATATATATGTATATATATAAATAACATATGTATATATATATATGTATATAATATCAAATAAAGAAAGAAAGAAAGAATTAAATATAGAAAAAGAAATATTTTTAACTATATATATATATATATATATATGAATAACTAGAGGGAGTTCGTAATTACCTGAAATTACCCAGACCACGGGTACCAATAACTGGGTAACATAACCGTTAATTAAATTTGAAACTATTTAACCCCGAGGTTAAAGACCTAGCCCACTTGCTTTAATAACATCTGGGTAATGCAGCAGTGGTGAAATTCAGATTTTATTTAAACCCGTGGTAAACGCTGAAATGGTAAGGTACAGGTGGGCTAAGTAATTAAACTGGTGGTAAGCACCAAAAAGAAGCCCCATGCCATTCTAAGACTGCGAAGTTTAAAATCTGCAAACCAGTGGACCCTACTGTCTAAAACAAGGCTGAATGCTTATGTCAGGAGATGTTGCCGATGAATATGCGGAACGCTGCATCCCGGTTATCATTCTGCGGGAACGCAGGCAGTCGTTGGGAACGCCAAAACGTTGCTTGCCTGACCTCGGAGCCCCGCCAAGCCCCTGACAGCAACGTTGGAGAAGTCCAGCGAGGCCCGAGCCCCAAACGTTGCTAACAAACGTTGCTGAGCCCCCCATTTTCTAGTAGTGAATATTGCTAATATTCTTTATATATGATGTTGATTTTATCTCTTCATTCTATACCTATTCTTTCGATTAAACCCTAACTTATTCATTCACTTCATCGGTCTAATCCTTGCATGTTATGTCGTTGTATACATTCTTTTAGGTGCGTCATTGTTGGCATGCTGCCGCGTGCAACGTCACATTGTGGCACTCGAGGAGGACCAAGAGCTATTTGATGGATTGCTCTTGTCTATGCGACGTGCCCCTAAACCCGAACCCGCTGCAGTCGTTGCATCATCATCTGCATCAGAGGATCCAGATGCAGTTCCATCAGTGGTGGTTCGAGTGTTGAAGAAATCTCGATTCAGTAAGTAAGTTTAACCCTACAAATTCAAATTTATATTGTGTTTTGAATTTTTATTACCTTGTTCTCATGTTCATTTTTTTTCTTTGCGTAGAAAAATGAAGACCACGAATGTTACGGTGCAGAGGCCATTTTTTGCAAGGCCAGATTTTCTAGAGAGCCCACCTAAACCATTTCAGTTGCCGTGCTACATTGAGCCTGTCGTAGAAGCTCTTGCAAATCGTGGTATTAGGGATTACATTCCAAAGCCAAAGGTGTTGAATTTTGACGCACTATTATACTTTGATGTTGAGGCTAAGGAGTCTGATTGTGATGGTGTTAGTTCACCGAGCCGCTCTACATCTAGCTCTTGCTCAGGGTCTACTGGTACCCGTAATTCTAGTGATGATTTAGAGGAACTTTGATGTTCTCTCCACATATTTGTACTACTTTCTATATGGTATTTGTAGTGAGACTAAAAGGGCCACTACTTTGGATTTTTTACATCCGTTTCGTACTTCTGAACACGAAACCCTTCTACTCTCCAATGTCATTGATGTGTTAGCTCTTTTGTTTATGTTTAATTGTTCAATGTTCAATATCTAAACCCTTGTCCCTAAAACCCTGTAATTTCTAAAATCCATCAACATAGATGTAGTATCAGAAATAAATACATTTTAATTACTTTACAGTTCAAACTCACTCCAATTCCCATCCATGATGTGCTTCAGATCACTAATCCCTACTCCCCTAAACCCTCATTGATTCCCTAACCCTTTTGTTCACGTTTGTTTTTCTACTGTTTAATATTTTACCCTAAAGCTTACCCCTTGACCCGAAAGCCAAGAATTTTCATATTTCATTTGCATAGATGTTGTATGCGATATAAACCGCTTCACATTATAGTTCAAATACACTCCATGCCCCTATAACACTGATTCCACGGTCATAGGTCCCTTAAAGATAAATTCAAAAAAAATTCGAAATTTTCCTAGGCTCTCAGGCTCTTGGGCTCTCGGGCTCACGCTCCCAGGCTCACATGCTAGCATTCCCGGTGAGGCACCCATGTCTCTCGTACAAGTGGTAGAGAAATGGGGCCAACGGGCATCCCTTCTTGTTGTCGAGGTTACCTGCCTACTTCTGCGTGTTCCGGTGAATCATGATCGCCCAGTTGATCCGTTTCCCCCAGAGAAGAGCGGAGTAGATACCCCGGGCCAGCGTCACAGTGAGGGTGGTGGGCTTCTCCGGACTGAGGATGGGTACTACGTACTGGAGCAGCCGTTGCTCCCGGGGCAGTATGCAATCCGCCACCTTGAACCCGTCCTTGTCCGAGAGATGACTGAATCGCGCCTTCACCCAATCCGTGTCGCCCTTGCCTCCCGGTTCCATATCCTCGTTGGTGTCCGGGAAGTCGTATAATGCCCGCCACATCTCCCGGGTCCAACTTTCATACTTCGCCCGGATGGTTGTCCGGAAGGCGTCCACCATTGGCCCGCCCTCGATTTCCTCCAGCATTCGGGAGTCTTGCACATTCCACACTCTCCCAAACAATCCCAAACACCCCATCTTCTGGAGGTCCTTCATTAGCTCGTCGAAGTCTCCCTCATGTTGCGGAATGTCCGGGCAAATGCGCTTCTCCGGAATCTTGGCCCTGGCTTCCCTATTTGCCATGGCTGCGGACCCCGGGCGGAATTCTTTACTCCTCCGGATGTGGCGCAGCTCCTTCTCCGGATGCGCTCTCCTTTCCTCGGCAAACCTCGCGCCTCCCGCTCCGGGCGCTTCCCCTTCCGCTTCCGTGGTGTTCTCATGACCTCCCGGAGACCCCGCAACCCTCTTCCTGGCTGCGCACTCACTTTCTTCCTCAAACTCCGCCGGAAATGGCGGTGCGCACTGTCCGGATGCTCGCCTATTCCAAATTCTAATCTCGCGTCGCTGTTTCTCACCGGGTGTTCAGTTTCTCTCACTCTTGGGCGCTCAGAATTTGCACAAGACGGTCGCTCACTGCTCTCTACCTCCGGGCACAGAATGGAAACTCTATCGCTCTCCGGAACTACAAAAAATGGCATGCGCGGAGGGCTGGAGGAATCGGGGAGAAAAAAATAGTGGGCCGCCCAATTCAAATCCCGGATCGTGGCCAGGACCGGCAAAGGCCCGTCCCCAGACCACCGGCATCCCATCCGGTCTCCTGTCCGGTCCGCCGCCATTCCCAGGCTCCGTAGTGAACACCTAAGATGCGCGCGAGAGCACCACTCTCAGCAAATAATTAAAGAGGTCATAATGAACGCTATTTCTCCCATTTATGGCGGCTAGGTTACCTTTTACTGTCCTACAAACCCTAACTGCCCGTTTTGGAATAAACGAGGTTCGACACCCCCTACTGATTTGACTAGTCCACTCACTAGCAAATCAGAGATTAGGTCCACACTAGAATAGAACGAAGACAAGCCAAGCCGACAGCAGCCGACTCAACTCGACCTAGTCACGGTCGGTCAACTCGACTGGTCGACCCGACTGGTCAACTCGACCGGTCAAATCCCAGAAAAGCTGCCGTATTTATGGCCGCCGATCGACCCGACTGTCCTCCACAAAATCCTGAAACTCCCATTTGGCATTACTATACAGCCGATTGACCCTACGGAGTACCCATCGGGTCGGTTCGAAGAGTATTCTGATGCCGGCAGGACTGCTGAGGGCTACAACATCTGCCTTTGCAAAGCCGAACACCACAGGCGACTGACAGCGTTCATTCAAGGCCTCGGGTTCAAACGCAAAACGACCTACATGAGCAAGGAAATGCTCGACGTCCTATATACAGTCGAGTCCCTGATCGACCGCGCCATGCAATGGGATTGGGCGACATGGATGTTCAACTCGATAGCCATCGACATCAAGACGATGCAGACCACGAAGACCACAATCTGCCTTTCAGCCAAGGTATTGGACTCACTCCTTGAATTGTATTTTCCTAGCACTGACCAGGAGTATACGCACCAAACGGTCGCCCAGCAGAACACCAACGACCGACGTCGACAGTCGGAGAACTCGGAAAACAACTCCCGAGGACCCGACTACATAGTTTTCAAAAGCGGACTTAGAGCCGACCGGACATCGAAGGCACACGATCGACCTCCCCGACCACTCGACCATAACCAAACATCGACTGCGTGCCCCCCTAGTTAACAAACCACGCCCGACCCAGCGACACCGACCGCCACTACCGGAAGTCAACCGACCGCCGATCGTAGGGAGACATGCTCCTCACTTGCGCGCAAGTGGGACCAGGAGCGACTAGAGAAGCATGCCAAGTAAGGTAAACTCACCCCCTTAAACCTCCTTCTACCTCGACAAGTCGACCTGGCCTCATCCGACAGCGAGGCCCAATCGACTCTACCACCAACACCAGGCGGAACCTCCCTCCCGGACACACCTCCGCCCTCATTATCCGATTTCGCGCCACTCAACCTCGAAGCGGCCTACGAACTGGCACCACCTGGCGAGTTTCGCTAGCCACTGCCCGTCTCAACAACGCCTCGACCCCCGACGTCACCCGGAGTCAATCGACCATCACCCGACTCACCAACATCACGAGCCACGACATTATCGATGCACTGGCGCCAGCGCCTGGACGATGTCCAAGGCTCAGTGAGTCGACTCGAAGATATTAGCTCCCGAGTGAACCTCGTTTTGTTAGAGGCGGTTCAGGCCAAGACCACCCTTCAAGCCGAGCTCGATCGCACCCGATTGGAGAGCAGTCGACTAGCCAAGGACTCCACAGTCTACAAGCAGCAGGTCGACAACCTCACTACCGAGCTGGCAAACATACGCACTACACTCACCACCGTCACCAAGGAAAAGATTCAGACGGACAACCAACTCGCCCAGCTGTTAGTCGACCTCAACGCCAGTCGACAGCACGAACAGACTTACCAGAGCAAGCTCGTGGTAGTACGAAATGAACTTGGATCGGCACGAGCCGAGGTAGCAGCAACCCAGCTCAGTCCTCAGCAAGCTCGGAAAGACATAATCGACTCCAACAACCGACTCAACCAGCTGCTACAAGACAACGAGGCAAAGTCTCGACAATTTGCAACAAGGGAGCTGCCACTCCACAAATCACGAGCGCGCCAGTACCGACTCCGACTGAAGGCAAGAAACCGAATCAAGATTCTTCTCCACACCCTCAGCACCGACCACCACCAGCTCAACAAGTACCGCCGGCAACTCGACCAACTACAGCTCGACTACCCGGACTTGGACATCCTACCAGTCGACGAAGAAGAAGACGAGGATAACAGCCACCTCGAACTCGACCATTCGCTCTGGGAGAACCAATCGACTGACGATGACGAGGTATTGACTACCGACGTCAAGTTGAGTGAGGACGACGAGGCAGACGACAGCAAGTCGACCAATGAGGACGAGGATCGAGACCAGCAGCAGGAAGACCAGCAGACACCACCAACCGACCCCCAAGACACGGTGCAACAGCAGCCAGCAGCACAGCACCCCCCTCCACCACAGCAGCAGTAGGACTAGCAGCTCCCACCACCCGACCAGACGACGAGAGCACACACACCATCAGCAGTCGACATCCCAGTCGACTCACTCGCGGTCTCTTCACCACACTGTCTTGGGTTCGACTTTTCAGGGATGCCCTCAGATATCCGCTCGCCCGTCATGACCCGGGACTCCAGCGACGTCAACTAGTGACGAGTCAACCATAGTCCGGGTCGACTACTTGCAGACGTCTCGACCGTGGGTAATTTGGTCATTCCTCGTGACCATTTTCCCTAGTCGCCTACCGGGGTAGTCTAAAGTCCACAGGAGTGTACTTAGCTCAAAGGGAGGGCAATGTTAACCGAATATTCGTTGGATATTCCCTTAGGCTAAGAGTAGGCTAGTCTATACCCGACAGGAATAGACCCGGCAGGCGATACCCGGTAGTACAGGCTGGTACAGACTGGTCGACCCGACTTTTCCGGTCGACCAGTCTGACACACTGTCAGACCAGTCTCCTATATGTACCTTCACACTCTTTGAGAGAGTTGTTGCCATACATTTTGTACATCTTTTTGGCAGCCTCAGTTGTACTTCGTTCTTGTCTTAACTCTTATTGTACGCACTAGTATATTAGACTACTGCTGTTTCCTGCTCTTGTATCGCTCTTTGTGGTTGTATCTTGGTTAGTTGCAGTAGTCTGTGGGTATGCAGGAGCCGACTCACTAGCATACTAGTGCTTTTTCCTAGTCGAGAGTACGTTCTCCTTTGTAGAAACCTCTTACTACTCCTCTCCATCTCTAGTGACTAGTCTAGCGTAGGGTATTCTTGTGAGGAGTAGTCTCATTCGTTTAAGGTCGGTTCCTAGAAAAACCCCCTTAACAAAATGCAAGGTCGAAAGACTGACAAGAGCTTTATCAGTGTATAATAAATAATTAGTACGTGATTGATTGGCATTCATTTGGTATATGTTGTTCAATAAGTATTATTGGATAAGCGCTGATGTTTGTCATCCACGACTAAAAAAATAATGTCAAGTGTCATTTAAAAAAATCATAAGACGAAAATGACCTCATAATGACGGTAGTTCACAATCAATCATCCCTGAAGTAGTCTTTATTTCATACATCCTTGTTGTACATACCTAACTGGATGAAGGCATAATTCGTGCAAATCCACATGAAACGATTCTAACATGGATGCATATGATTCCCCTCTGCACGACCTAGTACTGTTTCATAGCGTCCCAAAAAGGAGGTTTTGCTTCGTCGTCAAAAAAATCTTTGACAGCATCTGCGATTTCTTTAGGCACAATTCTTATGTCTTCACACTCAATATTGCATGGGTCAGGAAGGCCGAGCATGTTGCAAACTTTATGACACGACATAAGACGCCATACTAAGGGATGCCTTGGCATGTTACTCCATATTCCGCAAGGAACATCGTATTGGTCAAGAATGTCTTTGTCCAGAAGAATGATTGCCATGTCAATTAACCGATTCTCAAAGCTGGGAAACTCGGACATCCAAAGGTCAATCGCTCCTTGGACGGACTCAATAGGGTATGCCATTTGAACCTTGCGGCCATGAATGAAGTACTGAGGGAAGTCTTCGACATCACGACGCCATAATGGTCCCCATATCGCCTCGTCTGAATTCATGGGTGATCCCTGCTCGTATATCAACGACGCTACCGTGCGAGCGTAGAATGGAGAGCGTAAGAGCGGAGAGCGGTGATTTGGAGAGCGGAGAGCATACAATCTTGCTAAATTAAAGTTTTGCCGTTATTTTTAGAAAAATATTTCTAAAAATAGAATTTTTACTATTTATAGTAATTTTATGGGACCTATGACCACTGCACCTAAGACCGTGTGTTTGCAGCAAAGAATGTAAAATTTTGCAGTCAATCTGGAAAACGTTGATATTCTCCTCCAGACCCACTTTGGTGCTATCCAACTCCCCATAGCTTGGTCCATACCTGTCCTCATGCTCCAGTAGCTCCTTCACTCGTGAAGCGTCCACCAACACGACCTGTTATTGTCGGACCAGCTGATCCAACTCCTTGACGACTCTACCGTGGTCCTTTAGAGCCACCTGACCAGCCCTTCCTGACTCATGTGAAGTCCTTGCCTCTACCTAGTATGAGGGTAACTCCATAACCGACTCCTCACGCCTCCACAACATGCTCCTCTTGTTGCTCCATCGAGCCCTGCTCTTGCTGATGATCCACTAGGATCCGCTTCTGCTGTTGATCCGCCAAAACTAGAGCCTCCAAATGGTGGGCACCTCAAGGACAGGACACTGCTGAATCCTGCGGCTCACTAGGAAGCTGATATGGTCCTGTCCTTGTTCTTACCTGCCTACGAGTATACCGAACTTAGCGCTTCTCCTTCCCCTTTGGAGTTCATTCAGCTGTTGAGGTAATGATTCCTCTCTCCACCTCCTCCTTCTCCTAGGAGTCCAGCGGCTCCGAGGTTCTACCTCTGTATCTGGGTCTTCTTTCCTCTTTCCGTAGCCTCTTGAACATACCCCCGGCCTCTACATGTGCAACGGGTGATACTTCCATTATTTTCTTCCCTGTCTTCTTCAACTGCATCAGCCCAGCTGAAGATGAAGACTGGAGGTTAAAAATGGTCAATTTTGACAAAGATGAAGACAGGTTCCTGAGTCCCCTTGGTCCCCCTCATGTTGGGTCAGCTGAGTCTCATACGCCCCCTTGGAAATTCTCGATTGGCCACGTCTAGTGTCAGTCCTCTTAGCGGTCGTACTCGTGTTACATCCGGCAGCCCCCTAGTGCCATCCATCTCCCCACCTAAACTCTCATGCTCTGGCTCCTTATCTACTCATATGGAAACCAGTTCCTCAACAGGGCATCTATCAGCTCTGCTCCCTTGATTACCCTGGTCTGGCTGGTATGCAGATGGATGAGCATTCTCCTAAGGCTAGACAGAATAAGAGGTGCCCAGTTGTTGTCCCCCTTCCTCTTCGCCTGATTGATGTTCTCCAGCAACTCAGTGCTTGCGTAGAGGGAATTCTTCTTCACACACATGATCTCTACCAAAACCCTTCCTCTGTCTTGGTACACCTCTAAAAGCCCTTGATCCTGGTCCCGTCACTGTTGTGGTCTGCCTTGTTTAAGCCAAACATGGTCATATACTTTAGGACCAAGTCCTTACTAGCCTTATGAACAGTATGTGTCCTTGTCCCCTCTTTGCCCAAAGCCTGCTGGATGGTCCAAGCTATAATCTCCACATGTATACCTTGCACTGTGGCCCGAATTGGCATGGTATACTCTATTTTCATTCCCTTTGTGTATTAAAACCCCTCCACCAAGTCTGATCGCAGCTCTCAGCCTGGCACTCGCGAGGTGTATTCATAAAATGACCCCAAACTCATCTTCTCTGCCCATGCATCATCCTTGAGATCCCTCCCTGCATGCCAATACTCTAAGGAAGGAAGGTAAGCTAAATAGCTTTGCTTACCTTTTTCTCAATCGTAGTCCTCTTCAAGACCCAAGCAATGGTGCAGGTAAACTTCCTCTTGATAGGGTCGATGCACAAGGTTCGAAGTGATATAAGACTTCTTCTTTCTTCAGCAAAAAAAATTTCGTCACCAATAGACCCCTCAGGCGAAGCATTAACATCACCACCCTCCCTAGGGGGTTCCCATATACCATTAGAAAGGTGTTTTTGAGACTTTTTCAACAGTATGTTGCAGGCCCATAACTGAAACAATTTGGGTCCGCAAACTAAAAAACCAATCCTGTGAGCAACGAATCCAAAAAAAGACCTAGTTAGCTAAAGACCCCTTGGGATAGGTGTAGCCAGCAATAGTCTCCTAGAGCTGTCTCATACACCATTTGAAAGGTGCTCTTGAGACTTATCCAACGGTATATTACACGCCTCGAACTGACAAAAATTGTGCCCGCAAAGAGAAAAACCAATCCTACGAGCAGAAAATTAAGAAACAAACAATTCTGCCGGACCACCCCAGGGGGGGCGACGCCCCCCTAGGGGAGTCAAACAAATCTTTGAAAAGGTGCTCTCAAGACCTTTCCAATGGTATATTACACGGCCCAAAATGACAAAAATTGTGCCCGCAAGATGAAAAACCAATCCTGCGAGCAGAAAATTAAGGAAAAAAATTGAAAACCCTGGGGGGCCCAGGGGGGGCGTCGCCAGCGACGCCCCCCTAGGGGAGTCTCACAAATTTTTGAAAAGGTGCTTTGAAGACCTTTCCAATGATATATTACACGCCCCAAATTGACAAAAATTGTGCCCGCAAGATGAAAAACAAATCCTGCGAGCAGAAAATTAAAAAAAATTTGAAGGCCATGGCGTCACAGCGTGACGCCATGGTGCCGTGGCTCCAAGACCCAGGAGGCCCCGGGGGAGGGCGTCGCCGGCGACGCCCCCCCAGGGGCCCCTCGGGTTTTCGATTCTTTTTCTTGATTTTCTGCTCTTGCAGGATTCGTTTTTCTTCTTGCGCGCACAATTTTTGTCAGTTTGAGGCGTGTAATATACCATTGGAAAGGTCTTGAAAGCACCTTTTCAAAAATTTGTGAGACTCGCCTAGGAGGGCGCCGCCGGCGACGCCCCCCCTAGGCCCCCCCGGGTTTTCAATTGTTTTTCTTAATTTTCTGCTCGCAGGATTGGTTTTCTTCTTGTGGGCACATTTTTTGTCCGTTTAAGGCTTGAAATATACCATTGGAAAGGACTTGAAAGCATCTTTTCAAAAATTTGTGAGACTCCCGTAGGAGTGCGTCGTCGGCGACGCCCCCCCTGGGCCTCCTTGGTTTTAGAGCCGGGGCGTCACGCCATGACGCCATGGCGTTCAATTTTTTCTGAGAAAAATTGAAAACCCGGGGAGCTCCAAGGGGGGCATTGCCGGCGATGCCCCCCCCGGGGCCCCCATGTTTATGGAGCCACACCGCCACGGCGTCACGCCGTGACGCCATGGCCTTCAATTTTTCTAAGAAAAATTCAAAACCGGGGAGGCCCCAAGGGGGCGTTGCCGGCGACGCCCCCCCCGGGGCCCCCATGGTTATGGAGCCACACAACCACGGCGCCACGCCGTGACGCCATGGCCTTCAATTTTTTCTAAGAAAAATTCAAAACCGGGGAGGCCCCAAGGGGGGCGTTGCCGGCGACGCCCCCCCCGGGGCCCCCATGGTTATGGAGCCACAGCGCCACGGCGTCACGTCGTGACGCCATGGCCTTCAATGTTTTTCAGAGAAAAATTGAAAACCCGGAGCCCTCTAGGTTTTGGAGCCACACCGCCACGGCGTCACGCCGTAACGCCATGGCCTTCAAATTTTTCTGAGATATATTGAAAACCCGGAGGGCCCTAGGGGGGACGTCGCCGGCGACGCCCCCCCGGGGGCCCTCCAGCTTTTGGAGCCTCTTCGTCGCGCCGTAACGCTGTGGCCTTCAATTTCTTCTAAAAAAAATTGAAAACCCGGGGGGGCCCAGAGAGAGCGTCGCCGGCGACGGCTCCCCTGGGGTCCCCCCGGGTTTTGGACCCTAACACCGCCACGGCGTCAGGCCGTGACGCCATGGCCTTCAATTTTTTCTAAGAAAAATTGAAAACCCGGGAGGCTCCAGGGGGGGCGTCGCCGGGGACGCCCCGCTGAAGCCCTCCGGGTTTTCGAGCCACAGTGCCACGGCGTCATGCCGTGACACCATGGCCTTCAATTTTTTCTAAGAAAATTGAAAACCGGGAGGGCCCCAAGGGGGCGTCGCCGGCGACGCCCCCCTCTAGGCCCCCAGGGTTTTGGAGCCTCAGCGCCACAGCGTCACGCAGTGACTCCATGGCCTTCAATTTTTTTCAGAGAAAAATTGAAAACCCGGGGGCCCTCCAGGTTTTGGAGCCACGGAGTCGCGCCGTGACGCTGTGGCCTTCAATTTTTTCTGAGAAAAAATGAAAACCCCGGGGGCCCCAGAGAGAGCGTCGCCGGCGACGGCCCCCCTAGAGCCCCCCGGGTTTCAGAGCCACACTGCCACGGCATCGCGCCATGACGCCATGGCCTTCAATTTTTTCTAAGAGAAATTGAAAACCCAGAAGGCTCCAGGGGGGGCGTCGCCGGCGACGCCCCCCTGAAGCCCTCCGGGTTTTCGAGCCACAGTGCCACGGCGTCACGCCGTGACGCCATGGCCTTCAATTTTTTCTGAGAAAAAATGAAAACCCCGGAAGCCCCAGAGAGAGCGTCGCCGGCGACGCCCCCCTCCAGGCCCCCCAGGTTTTGGAGCCACAACGCCACGGCGTCACGTCGTGACGCCATGGCCTTCAATTTTTTCTGAGATAAATTGAAAACTCAGGGGGCCCTAGGGGGGGCGTCGCCGGCGACGCCCCCCCGTAGGCCCTCCAGGTTTTGGAGCTATGGCGCCACAGCGTCACGCCGTGACGCCATGGCCTTCAATTTTTTTCACAGAAAAATTGAAAACCCAGGGGTCCCTAGGGAGGGCGTCGCCAGCGACGTTCCCCGGGGGCCCCCTCGGTTTTGGAGCCACACCGCCACGGCGTCACGCCGTGACGCCATGGCCTTCAAGTTTTAAGGAGATGAATTGAAAACTCGGGGGGCCCTAGAGGGGGCGTCGCCGGCGACGCCCCCCGTAGGCCCTCCAAGTTTTGGAGCCACGGCGTCGCGCCGTGACGCTGTAGCCTTCAATTTTTTCTGAGAAAAATTGAAAACCCGGGAGGCCCCAGAGGGAGCGTCGCCGGCGATTTTCCCCCTGGGGCCCCCCGGGTTTTCGGGCCACACCGCCACGGCGTCACGCCGTGACGCCATGGCCTTCAATTTTTTCTAAGAAAAATTGAAAACCCGGGGGTCCCTAGGGGGGGCGTTGCCGGTGACGCCCTTCCCGGGGCCTCCCGGGTTTTGGAGCCACACTGCCACGGCGTCACGCCGTGACGCCATGGCCTTCAATTTTTTCTTAGAGAAATTGAAAACTGGGGGGGGCCCAGTGGGGGCGTCGCCGGCGACGCCCTCCTCCAGGCTCCCCGGGTTTTGGAGCCACGGCGCCACAGCGTCACGCCGTGACGCCATGGCCTTCAATTTTTTCTGAGAAAAATTGAACACCCGGGGGTCCCGAGGGGGGGCGTCGCCGGTGACCCCGTCCCCGGGGCCCCCCGGATTTTGGAGCCACATTGCCATGGCGTCGCGCCGTGACGCGGTGGCCTTCAATTTTTTCTAAGAAAAATTGAAAACCCGGGGGGCCCCAGAGAGGGCGTCGCCGGCGACGCTCCCGAAGGGGCCCCCCAGGTTTTGGAGCCATGGCGCCACGGCGTTGCGCCGTGACGCCGTGGCCTTAAATTTTTCCTAAGAAAAATTGAAAACCCTGGGGGCCTCGGGGGGGCGTCGTTGGCGACACCCTCCCTAGGGCCTCTTTGCACTTCAATTTTTTTGTAGAAATTTTGAACGCCACGGCACTACGCTGCGCTGTGGCGTGAAAAGCCGGGGGGTGTGGGGGGCGTCGCCGACGACACCCCTTCTAGGGTTATCTGGCACTTCAAATATTTTGAAGAGATTTTGAACGCCACTGCGCTACGCTGCGACGTGGCATGAAAAGCCGGGGAGCCCCAAGGGGGGCGTCGCCGACGCTACCCTCCTTAGGGCCCCTTGGCACTTCAAATTTTTTGAAGAAATTTTAAATGCCTCAGCGCTACGGCGTGTCGCCACGCTGCATCGTGGGGTGAAAAGCCAGGGGAGCCTCGAGGGGCATCGCCAGCGACACCCCCCTCCTTGGGGCCCCCGCTGTTGTGTTGAAGATTTTCTAAAAAATATTGGGTTTAGCTCTACTGCCAAGATTAATGTCTGCTTTAATGTCCGCGAATAATGTCTGCTTCGATGTCCATTGGAAAGTTCCTTTCAAGATTTATACCAGTTACAGGTTGGGTTGGAAAATTGAACAAATTCCATAGTTGGATGAAGAATAGAATGCGAATTTAAAAACTGTGCAGTGGTGGCCCTTTTAGTCTCACTACTACTGCATTGATTTGAAGAGAATGTCGATGTCAACAATGGTACTAGAAATATTGAACTACTCTAAGATGTTGGGTGAGTCAACAACCTTGTCTCAAGAATTAGCTTAACTTCGTTGAAGCTAAGAGTCGGTGCATGTATGAAGGCATCTACATCAGCATAAATCCCACACACCACATTGAATTCATAATAGAGATGCTTGCAGTGAGCCCATTGACTGCGTCCTCTCTTTGCCTTAGTCAGCATCTCCTTGAAATAGGGGCAGGAACAGTCTGGAAAGTGGGAAACTATGAGAAGGTACTGCTGAATCGTCGGAGGCGTGCCGAAATCCAAGGTAACTATGCAACCTAGGGCAGGGACTGGAACCATGTGCACCTTCTTTAGGCGACTTTTGACTGCTCTAGCACTGGCACAATTGTTGGCTTGTTTGATGGATGGGCTCTTCTTGTTGCGGCGGACATTCTTGCCGTGCCGTCGCTTGGGAACTTCATCAGGGAATGCTGGAGTTGCATAGGTTGACAAGTCAACGGGGAGAAGGTTGATAGGCCCCGGCCTTTACAAGGTGGTTGTGAGTTCCAAAATGAACACAAGCTCTGGTCATGCTGTCTTTACCTAGAACGTAATAGATTTTGGCATCGCAGGTTGCTAGACACGAGGGAGGAACTTTACAGAAACCCTAAACCAGAGTCGATCCTTTAGGAGGATTAGACCCCACATCAAAAACAAAAGATGATACTCCATCCCATTCGGTTTCGTTAACAGTTGCCGTCCGATGTATGCGGGTTAGATAATCACACTGGACATTTTCACATCGCAGATGACCGCAACAAGACGAGGTGCGGAATATCAAACGTAAGTCGTTGATAATGTTTGACATGTGAGTACGGGTCCATGCGTGGCCGTCATAGTGTTTGTCCATGCCACGTAGTTGCTTTGCTTTGTTGGGTTTTGAACAGGAATTCAACGGAGGGAACTCAAAAATGACATCTCCGTTGTACTCAGGCGGGAGGAATTGGACTCGCTTAATCTCTATAGATTTGTAGTCAATCTGTTTGAAGACATTCCTAGAGCCCTCTCTAGCCACAAGCAGTTTCAGGCATTTGACAACACTATGATTATCAAATGGAGAATGGGTAGGGTGCTTATTAGTGGACGGACAACTGCCTGCAGAAGATTGAGGATTGGGTTGAGAAGGAAGAAGAATGGGATTGTGATCTAGACTCTCTGGGTCTTCATCGTCATTCAGTTCAAAAATTGTCTCTAACCCTGGCTCAACTTTCACGTGAGCCGGCAGACTTGTTTGCATTGTGCAAGTGGAAGACTCTTTCGGAGTTAGGAGTTCAGTGGATGCGCCCTAAAGGCAATCCGTGAGACCGTAAGCTCTATATCTACCCGGCCTAAGCAACCAGACTTTTCCATCTTCTGTAACAGTTGAAAGCTTGCAGGAATGTCAATCGCCACATTGTGGCTTTAGAAGAAGACAAGGCCATCTTTGATGTTCTCATCGCTCCTTTGGCGCGTGCGAAGGCTACCCTACCATTGCCACAGCCTTCCAGATCAAAGCGTTCTCAGGACCCAGACAATATGGAGGTCGTACTATCGCAGGTCAAGAGAAGACGTACGAGTAAGTTTGTTTTAATTCAAGTTCCCACGTTCTTTGATTCTGAACTGATTTCATGCAGCTGAATGTACTAATGTTATCCATATGTGTTATAGCTTCTCATTTGGAATGAGCCCTCCTTGACACAAGCCTTTTTTTGCTGCCCGGATGTTCTTTCCAAGTCCCCCGAAACCGTTTGAGCTCTCGGTGTACGTGGAGCCACTAGCTAGGGCATTCGCAGAGTATAGCCTGGATGACGTAGACATGACTGAGAGAGTAGCTGATACCGGCGTTTTACAGTTCTTGGACTTAGAGTCCTCGGAGTCATCTCGCACCCATAGTTCTAGCTCTTTTTCTAGAACATCATCTTCTACACATGAAGACTCCTCTGATGACTCCTCGTAGTATAATGTACTTTGCATTCCTATGTTATTTTATGATTGGTAGTGAGACTAAAAGGGCCACTACACTTTGGTTCTCGTAGCACCATTCTCTTTTCATGTCACTGTCTTTTGTTCTCCGTGATGCATTCACGAATTGATATATACTTTCTACAACGTTCACCTACATCACGATTGAGCTCACCCTTGAATCCTAAACACTGATCTAAAATTCAACCTAATTTTACATGGATACAACATTTATAACTCTAAATCACTCAATCCCTATTCTTGATGGTCCCACGGTCATAGACCCTCGTCCCACGGTCATAGGTTCTTTTCTTAACTGCCAGAAAAAAATCTCAAAAAATCCTACGCTCTCCGCTCTCCGCTCTCCGCTCTTGGGCTCACATACTAGCACCCCCGCTCGTATATCAAGTAGAAAACAAAGAACTCAAAAGCATGGAGACAGCATCAAATCAAATGCCTTGAAATTCCACCACATGGTGTCATGTTATGTAGTCGTTAAGAGGTACGTAAAAAAAAAATTGAAAATGATGCTTCAATCATGTCAGTTGTCATTCGTCACATTCATATGGAGAGGGTTAGACGCAGGAGTGGCTGTTAGCATTTAAGAATTGGCGTGTAGAAGAAAATAGTATGATGAGAGATTTGAAACATGTGTCAGGAAACATAGGAGATATAATGGCCAGGATGTCTCACATGATCATAGTAAGGGCTCTGACAATGAGATTGGATTTTATTGCGAAGTGAAAGACGGCGGTATAGATATGATGCGTTTCTGGAGGGGGTCAAGGCTAGATCTTCTAAATACTGTCGTAGTGAGGAAGTCCTATCCACCCACAAGGATCATGGTGGGGATTCCACTGCTCGTCCCCGTAGTGCTGTGTAGATAGTACTAGGCTGACGCCCCTGAGGTCTACATTTACACCAGTACTTTGTTTTTGGACTTATATATCAATAAAATTCTCTCTTTGAGGATCACACACCTTGGCTTGGTCATCGTTCAATTGGTCATTTTGTCTTTTTATTTTGAGAATATTCTTCCATTTTGATAATAGTCTGTTTATTTGATAATAAATCTCGTTAGATGGCTTCTAAATGGGGGCCTACAAAATTACCAAATTATCTATATATTTCCATTATAACGAAATAAGTGTTGTAGGCATAATAGGTGAGGTCCTTGGCAATCTTAGGGCAGACTTCTATATGAAGATCAAGTGGATGAAAGCCACTTAACCTTTAAACGTACCACTCCTTTGTAGGAAAGTCAAACTACACAATTTAGCCTTCAAGATTTATCAAAATATATTTTGTAATATTTTTCATGCATGGAATTGAATGTTTCCTATCAGTCTTGAAATTTTCAGATTTTTTTGATTTAATACATCCTTTTTAACAAATTTTTATGTCAAATACTTCAAAAAATATTTTTTATTACAAAAAAGCTTTAAAATTTTAATATTTTTTTGGGAGCAGGTACAAATTACAATGGAGAATCACATGATATGTTTTCTATAGAATTTTTTAATTTAAATTTTGAAATTCGAAAGGTGAACATCCTATGTAGTGCAATTCAAACCTTGAGCTACAAAGCTTGCACAAGCAATAAAATACTCAATATTTGGAATTGTTAAGATTTGAAAAGTGGAGTACAAATTAGACTTAATAAACTTCATTTTCTTAGTTGGGTGTATTAGCAACAAAAGTCATCTTCAAGATCAAAATTGGGTTTGACCAACAAACATCCAATATCCGGATGCGTGGACGTTTAGGGGTTAAAGACAAGAAATGAGGTCTTAGAACCATTCATGCTCCACAGATTTCGGTAAGAATGAAAAAAAATCTCTTAGGTTCATTCATTTTGGTGGTGAATTAGTAGTTTCCAGCTTTTTAGTACCCACCACTGATACATAAAACCATGGCCTTATTCATTTAAATTTTCAATTGAAGATTTGGAGTTACTTTGATTGACAAATCAAAGTACACTCTACCTTCTATAATATCACAATATTATTGTTTCAAGAAATATACATGTGACAAGTCATTCTTGTCATCCATCCATGCCTACCAACTTGAAATTAGGGTTTCCTAATCATGATATAATAGAGTGGGTCAACTATAACACTATACAGTTTACCCTCTATAATATAACACTCCATAATATGACTATTAATTTTTCAAGCGATACACATGTGAGGAGTCATTTCTATGACCAAATCCATGCCTACGGTCACCTTAAAGTTAGGGCTTCCCAAACATATCATAATAGAGAGGGACAACCGTAAATTAAAGAATCATCCTTCTACAGTGAAGCAAACCTTCACTATTAGTCTCAAGAATGTTATGGGCTCCAAAACTTTAGTACCAATTTTTCTTTGATGGACCCATGATTTTGTATGAACATAGAATATTGAGCTTTCACATGGCATATTTTCAAATGGTATCCTAAAGATATTTCCAAGTGATAGATTCACTTTTGAACGGATTCCTACATGCCATGGATTCTCCGGTCCAAACGACCACCATCCTTATATTCATGTCTGTCACAAGGGTTTGCATGTGATGGAATCAATAGAGTAGTACTCCGTATTTTCCAGCTATTCAGCAACAAACTTTCTATCTCCGGAAGATTCGATGGTTTTAGTATTGACAACTTTCCAGTTTGGATCCATGAGGAAATATGGTAAGTTAACACATGATGTTACCCGGAATTTTGGTTGGTACATGCTTTTCTCTTTTGTCTTCTTGGAACCTGCCAGGTTCTCATGGTAGTCCCCAAAGAGTGGGCAAATGGCCTCGTTTTCAAAGATACTCCCTAGTACAAATTCCAGTGAAGTTTCAACTATTTAAATTTTATCATAACATTCAGTCATCAGTAACCTTCACTCGGCTCTGACTCGCTCTAGGAGAATGTGCAGCATATTTTGGAGGTTTTTCTTATATGTTCTTGAATGATAATATATGTTTCACCATTGTTTTCTTACAAGTGGAGGTTTTGGAAAACTAGAAGGGAAGGTAATCATGCATGATCTTTGCTGACACACCCCCACATGTTACTCCCTTTTAAAGAGGACAACATTATGCTTTAAAAGTAATAATACTTTAACCCAAGAAGGTTATGGTGCATGACTAACTAATAGAAAATGGGCAACCAAAATTAAAGAATTCTTTGAACAGTGCACTACTTTTTTTTGTCCCTCCATTGACAATGGTTTATGACCTTCACTCACAAACAGATGTGTATAGAAAGTTTTTTTCCTCAGAAGGATCATATTATGGGACGGAGAGAGCAAGAGCTTGGCCAATAAAAAATCGCACTGGATATGGCTTTGGGATATTGTGGAGGCTATACAAATCTTTATATAAAGGAAAAAAAAAGGAAAAAGACTCTAGAACATGAGCCACACTGGTCAGTGCTCAAACATGGGCAGACGAGCAGGGACGACAAGACAAGCGTGACAGAAAGAAAAATAGCCTGCACACCTGCAGATGGTCCCAGCCAGTTCAACGGGACCAGAACGATAGCTCGCATGAAGACTGAGCAGCTGCCCAGAATGACTTGGAAAGTCACAACGTACACAAGGAACCGTTCCATGTCTTTGACTCTTTGAGCAAAAGCTCTGGATTCATACATGTTGATCCCGTCATGAACTTCATCGGTACATGAATTGAATGCACTACGCATCGATCCATCCAATTGCAAGCCCTGACTGGTCGATGGTTCAGATTGCTTCCTTGAACGTTTTAGAAAGCTAGCTGGCTAGCTTTACTCAATCTTAAGGTGGAATCGATGCGTTCAGCTAAGTTATTCTTCTTATTATTACTTGCCGCTTTGGACTCCTAGCTTGCGGATCCACGAGTTCCTCTCTCGCTCTGCTGTACAGCTAAACCACACCGCGTGGCACCCGACAATTCTTTAATCGTTTATTTCAGGCTATCGGATCCGACAGCTGGGCCACTGTCGTTATCCTCGCTAGCTCAATTACTGTGATGGAGCTCCATTAATTGTACCGACATAGTTACGGTTATTTAAACCTGCTGTGACGAAGGGCAATTACCAAGATCGGTGTTGAAGTAACAGATACTACTTATGTTTATATGTTCTAACTTGCGCCAAGAGATTGTTGGCGTGTACTGTGAATCATACGTCACGCAGTCTACGTACTGATTCACATGAATATTCAGGAGGATCTCGAATCACCAGAAGGATATTCCTGAGCGATGACATACGCATCACGAGTCGACTTGTCGGATTCAATAGAGTACAGCCACAGAATCCATGTTCTATTCTGTGGTAGAACATGGATCTAGCAGATTTAATCTTTTAAGTCTTTTTTTTGTGGTTTCTATTGGAGGTGCGTGTCCGATTGAACAGAGTTGGAGTACATTCTATCCGGATATCGATACGGAAGCGTCCTCCGCGGTTTGGTTTGGAGAACAGCGCCATGGACAGAATTACCAGCAAACTCCTTGAATGGCAATGGCGACAACTAACTTGCTGAGAACCTGATGTTGAGCTGTTCGATGTTTGCTTTTTTCAATACTGATCATGTCTAATGGATCAAGCTAGGTTCATGCACTGTATCTGCACTCGCTGATCACCTATGAATGATTGCCAATAACTAATTCTAAAAATAAAATCTACGTTCTCATCTACCTAGATATGGTATCCCGGCACTGAGTTTAAAACGAACTGCTCAAAGTGGAAGAGTCTCGGCCTCTCGGGGACTATGCTGGACATGCCTGGAATGAGGTCAACAGTAAAATCAAAGGCAATCCTCAGCTTTGCAACCAGGAGTACAATAGATTTGACAACTCGTGGGCCAGGCAGCAGCTTCTTTCTAAGAGGCACGGGAGTTACATTTCTTGGGTTAACTATAACCCCAGGAGCTTTACTTAGGTTCTCATTTCCTCTGCCCCTTGGCTGATTGGCTGTGGCGACTTTGTGCTTTATCTTCCCTGCAATTGATTCTTTCAATTTGTGAAAAATAAAATAAAACGACCTGCTCAAAGCATAGCACAGTAGAAGCTAGGTAGTAATTGCTCGAGTAGAAATTTGGACATTAACAACTACTCTGGTCATCAGGAACCCGTCCAAGAGAACTTGTCTTATTGTAAATAACAAGTTGTCTTTGTACGGCGTCCAGAATAACTCGTCCAAATCAACTTATTTTTGCAAAAACAACTTGTTTTTGGACAGCAAAAGTTCTTTGTGACCAGATCAAATTTCTACTGGGAATCTGAAAGTGGAGACAAACGCATCCAAGCCTTCTATTTACATCTTCTGATAGATGGCAAACATTCAACCGGGGAGCATCTTCACTATACTACCTACTCACGAATTAGTAAGTCTGCAACCACTGTCAGTTTCGACATACGATATACCAAAGTGCCACATGTGACCTTGTGATTGGTTCAGGGTGACGTGGACACATCAACATCTGACGTGGAATTTCAAAACATCTTACCGTCACTTACGTTAGTAGCTTGACGGAAAGCGTGGGCTGATGGAGATCGATCGATCACTGACTGTGAGATCATGGTTAATATGGCGTATTGTACTGTCCCGTAAACCGAGTCGGAAGTGTATGTAGAATTATTATGGATACACTCACTCAGGTGTCAGTGTATGAGAACCTGGTGGTTACCACGGATGGATCGCTTAGAACAGTCATGTGGTGATCAACAAGTCGACAACAAGGGTGTCTGACTAGACCCCCGAATCCACGGATCCCCAAAAATCAGTTACGTTGGGATTTTATGCAGAGGGTGATTGGAGCGTTCGGTCCGGTGCCATCGAACAAAGGCCCGGCTGATGGAAGGCGAGGCGTCAGCAGAAGGAACCCAGTCAGAGTGCGATCTGCGGAAGAAATCCTATTTTGTTGTTTTGCTCTGTGTCGTGTATCGTGTCTTGTTTCGGTTCGTGCATGATTGAGTGATTGATTTGGTTCCTTACAAGTGTGAGAGCTAGCTACATAGATAGTCAGAGCTAGCTACACATGTAGAGCGGGCTGGGGATGTCTGGCTACCACACCACCGTCCTCTCATTGGCTGCCACCTCTCAGAAGTAGAATGATTCATCCTCCATATATCACAGAGTCATGAGCAAAAGCAGCAAGCCTCCTCACTTCGAGACATACTCGTACTGGTACACAACAAAAGCTGGCATGGCCTGCTCTCACTGCAGCTATTCCTGCACTAACTTCACTCACGAGGCACTACTAGTAGTAAGACCGTGTTGTTGTTTTTCTTTTTTGCACTGTACTACTAGTACCACATGCAAGTCATGGAAGGTGGGTCCTCCAAATGTAAACCACTGTGATTGTGCCAAAGGCACTACAGTACATTTGTTATCCCATTTAGTGCCTTTGGTACTAATTTCCTAAGCACGTGCTAGTTTGCCAAATTACAAAATCAGTGATTCCTGAAATTTTTACTGGCTGAAATCTTCATGTCACGCTAATTTTACATCATGATGAGATTTAGTATCACCTTCACTAATTTTCCATACTAACCTAAACGTTGCATTACACCTCTCAAAATGGGAAGAGACAAGGAACGTTTGTCACACCTAGAGACTATCTCGTTTTACTCAATTGTGATGCTCTTCCACTGCTTTATGTGGTTGTAAAAAACGACGCCATGTTCTACTAGGGAAGAGACATACCCACCTTGGATATGTACTGATTTAGAGGGATATTAATTTTCCTACTTCCTACTGAGCCAAGTGCCCAAGTGCCCAGTTGTGCACTGAGTTATGGCTTTCTCTCATTTTGTTTGAGAGTGTGCTCTCCCTATGCCTGTATCCACACTTTTATGGAATATTTTGGATGAATTCTTTTTGAAAACACTTATACAAACTTTTTGGTACAACAAATTTGCAAGATACATTGATGTCACAATAATCCCTCTAAATCAAATTGTCAATATAATTAACAAGTCTATCAATGATTAATAGTTTGAAACTTGTGTTGGAACACCTAACAATCTAACATTTGTTTAGAATTGTGTAACAAGACGAGATACAAATTTGTAGGTGGGCAGGGATAAATTAGTGGGATGAAAATTTCCTAGTTTTGACCATTTGGGAGTGAGTTCTAGAGAAGGGTGAGAATTCTTTGATGTTCTCTCTTTTGAAAAAAAAATACTTTCCAAATTTTAGAATAGAATGTTTAGTTTTAACCAATCATACTAAATTTTGTAATTGATTGTAGAAAGACAAAAATCGATATTTTTTTAGAGAATTTTTTAGACAAATTTTTTATTGCGCCCGGGGGCCAAGTGCATGATTATATGGCCAAGTGCATAAATTAGGAATCGCGTGTTAAATGTTGATTTTTGGTGAACTTTTAAAGAGTTTTTTGGTATTTGATCTTAGAAAATCCGAGAGAAAATCGCTTAAAAATCATCATTGATAGATTTTGAACATCTAATTGGACACATGTATCAAAAACTTAGAAATAAGCATCTTTCAGGTAAGAATATTTTAAAATTTTCTAGAATAACATATAAGTCTAGTAAACTGAAGAGTGATTTCTACTACATATGACTTTTCAAAATTCTACAACTATTTGATTGATAAAACTTCTTACAAACCGTACATTGAAATGATCTAATGACTACAAAATTCTATTGATCTACCAACGTGTATGTTCACTCTTGGCCTTGATCATTGCTTTCAATTTAGAAGGCATAGATTGGCACAATTTGAGTAGATTTTTGAGCTTTGTTTGTAGTAACAACCATAAATAAAATTCAAAACATTCCAAATAAATCCAATATTTTAATATGAAATAGAAGGTACAATAAGAATTCACATGGTTAAAGAAACCTTAACTCACCTAAAACTTGTTTTGAGTTCAAAAAGACTGCAAAAACTAGTTTCTTGTGAGTTGAAGAATGGTTTAAAGCAAGGCTTTAAATTGCATTGGGGAGAATTTTCAAAGTGCATCATCTCAACATTGTCTTAGTGTTATAAATTTTTCTATTTGGGAAAATTAATGATGTTCCCTCAATCATTTATTTTTCTTTTTTGAAGTTTACAATAGATAAACTAGCTTTAACTAATCATGCTTAATTTTAAACTCTAAAAGTGAAGTTTATAATTTGTACAAATTTTCAAAGGTTAATGCTTTTAAATTCATTAAAAAAAAATCTAAAGGGAAGTTTGACCATATGAATAATCTATAGAGATGATGCCCTATATTTTTTTCTATTGAACCAAACTTCATCAAACATATGTAAGGCACATATTACACTAGTAGAAATCTTGTCTTATGTGACAAGTCTTTAATGACTCAATGTCGGGAATGACATGTCCGTAATGACACAAAGTGGGACTTTGTGTCATTACGGACATGTCATTCCCGACATTGAGTCATTAAAGACTTGTCACATAAGACAAGATTTCTACTAGTGTTATAACACATCTATGTTTTGTCCAAAATCCCTTGGGCTTTTAGGGGTTAAAGTGGTCAAAGAATTCTTTGGTGTTATTGTATTAGCTATCAAGAGCCAAAAACATTTCACATGAAAAGTGAAAACGAATAGAAAGAGGAGAAAATGATGCTCAAAAACATAAAAAATCCATGATTCTTTAGGGTTTTAAAAAGGACAGTTGTTTCCATATAGAGAGAGTAATTGATAAAACCTAAATTAGTTGCAAAAAAGACTTAGAAGGCAAGGAATGCAACCTTTGGATGGTTAGTCAAATGTCCAAGTTTGGGAAGAGGGTATGGTTTCAACTTTAAACTTCAAAGATAGCAAGAAAAGAGAGAGAGAGGAAGAGGAGTTTCTAGGACAGATCTAAGTATTCTAGGTTAGAATTTTAGCTCTTAGACTTATTAAGCAGCTAGGAGAGTGGGTGATCTTTCTAGGATAAGGAAAACTTTAATCATTGTTGTCCAAGACAATACATTTACTTGATAGGCAAAGAGAGCTCGTGGCTAGACATTGTACAATAAAGCTTCTTGGGAGAATAGAGTTGAGGCTCACCTCATATAATAAGATAAACAACCAGTGTAGAGTAAAGGCTAGAAATTGAGATAGTATGGTAAAGAAGACTGTCTTTCATTCCTTGGTTTCCAAAGATATGATAAGATAAACAAGCATAGAAATCAACCAAAATATAGAAGAAGACTAACAATCATTCATTGGCCTCCATGATTGGATATAATAAGAAAGACAAGCAGTGCAGAGTGAGGGCGAGGAGAAATGCTAGTTCAGGAAAAAGAGAACTTTTCTAATGAAATGAAAATACATGTATAGTATTGTGTACAATACTTGATGCAAAGTCCCAATAGGACCATGACCAGTTTGAGTGAATGAACAAGTGTTGTTTGTGTAACTATACTATTCTACCCTAACTATGCGCATGCACTTCCAGTTCCAACGAATGTCATCCATGTCGTCCTTGATTGCCATGGCTTATTTTTGCTATGGTACGTGGTAACAATGCTGAAAAGAGAGAAGGTTATGAGTTGCAACTTGTAATGGCGATGGTTATATGTTGCAAATGGGATAGAGCCACGTCATCGTTGGAAAATCAACAACTCGTAATATAGGCACAACTTCTCTTGTTTGTAGGCATAACTCGTGTGGTCCCCTCATATTCATATTTCTCTAGAAGTTACTCCAATTTTTCAGCTGAAGATTTAGAGTTCAATTAATGAATCAGAGTATACTTTATCCTCCATAATATGACATTCCACAATACAACAATATTATTGTTTCAAGTAATACAAATGTGCCAAGTCATTTCTATGGCCTAATTTCTGCCACCTTAAAGTTAAAGCTTCCCAAAAATATTATAATAGAGAGGGACAACTATAACACATTGCAATCTATCCTTCATAATACGATGATATTATTGTTTCAAGCAATACACATGTAACAAGTCATTTTTGTGATTAACCCATGTCTACCACCTTAAAGTTAAGGCTTTCCAAACATGTCATAATAGAGAAGGATAGAGAAGGACAACTATATAGGAATTATTCCTCTAAAGTAGAAGGAACCTTCACCATTTAGTCTCAAGAATGTCATGGGCTCCAAAACTTTCGTACCAATTCTTCTTTGATGATAAGGAATGGACCCATGATTTTGTATTCTATATGGATGAACATAAAATATTGAGCTATCGCATGGCATATTTTCAAATGGTATCCAAAAGCTATTTCCAAGTGATAGATTCACTTTTGAAGACCGGTGCATGAGAGTTAGGGAGTGAGTAGAGGGCAAGATACACCACGTGCCCAATTCACCTTTAGGCCCGGATTCCACATGCCACAGACTCTCCCGCCAATCCACACACGACCACCATCTTTATATTCATATCTGTCACAAGGGTTTGCATGTGATGGAATCGATAGAGTAACATTTTCCAACCATTCAGGGACAAGCTTTCTATCCTGGGGGGATTTGATTGTTTTAATATTGATGACTTTCCATTTGGATCCATGAGGAAATATGATAACACATGATGGCACCAGGAATTTTGGTTGGTACATGCTTTTCTCTTTTGTCTTCTTGGAACTTCCCAAGGTGGGCAAACGGCCTTGTTTTCAAAGATACTCCCTAGTACGAATTCCAGTGAAGTTTCAACCATTCCAGGCCATCAATTTTTTCCTCGCCCTGAAGTTTCAACCATTGAAGGCCATCAATTTTTGCCTGATTTTGGGAGCGGCTACTTTTGCACTAGGCAAAAAAGTGGATGACATCTTCATAGGTATTCTGGAATCGTTAGTATCTGCATGAAAGTGTCAATATAATAGATCATTTCATGGATATATATAGATAGAGATTCATGCATGCATACATGCATATATACATACAAATGTATATGTATATGTATACGGTTCAGCTAAAAAAATCCACTTCCAAAAGAATTGACTCATATTACACTCATTTTGTTCCAAGCTTTATAATCTTTTTGTGTGCTTGGAAAGCTCTCTAAATAAAGATGAAGCTATTGATTATTTAAAGAAAAAATAAGCATTTATTGAGAAATATTCACATTTAAAATTTTAAAACCAATTTTAGAAATTTTCTAATTAAAAACTATTTAAAAATAAACTATTTTGAAATCTAAGAATGATACTAAGATCAGGAAATCTTTTTCTTGATTGGAGAAGAAAATGTTAGTTAGAGTGAATAAAAATGAACAAAATGTGCAAAAGGGTGTTAAAACAACCAAATAATGAGGGAAATCTGAGTTATTTATCACTTTCAAATGTGAAAGAAACTATAGCTTAAATCCCCATTGCTAACATTCTAACAATGTGATTTTTATCAAATCTAAAGTGAAGTTGCTTAATAGACAATGCAATTTATTGAGAATGGATCTTTTTGAGCACATCTTTATATGTATATGTATGGATGATTATGTCCATTTTTCCCCCTATTTGAATACATTCTAGGTTCTACCAACGGAAAAACAAAAAAAAATTGGCTAATTCAAGGTGTGAAAATTGATCTTCTTCTTCCCCAATAATATTGTTACCGTTAGCAATGAAGCAATCTATTTATTTTTGAATCATATGAATAAATAAAAAATTCATTCCTACGATTTAGATGAATAAAGAATCAGTTGGAGATAGTTATACTTACTAGCCCCTAAACATCCAAACGTTCAAAAAGTGAACGATGTACAAAATCAAACAAAACTTTCTCATTTGTCATTGATTTTTTGCAACGTGTATTTTTTACTATATATTTTATGGGAAGTTAGCTTCATGCATGTGTGATCCAATTGAAAAGGGGATGATTTGTGAAATTTTTATGCCTCATTTCATGTTGTAGTAATTCACCCAAAATTTCAAAGATTTTAATTGAAAAGTGCTCTTGAAAAAATAAACTCATAAAATTAAGCAACCAAAAATCTCTAAAAATCACCACACTTAGAATATTACATTTCAATCCATCCCAAAAAAATTCATCCACAAATTTTCAATATCTTATTTGTTATCAAATTAAAAAAGTATTTTTTATTTTGAACTAGTCTGGTCTTGAATGTGCCATTGGTCCAGATTTTGCCCGCATTCTACATGTCCTCTATACTCCCCGTGTTCCTATGTGTTCCCTTGTGTTCCACATGCTTTTCTTCTTGCTTTTTTAAATAATTTATCCATAAATTAATTCTCTTTATGGTGATGAAATTTGATTGGAAATCCATTACTTTCACCCTATAGGTCCAAAAGCTACAAAACAACTTTGGTGCACCCCTACTTGCCAAGAGCTTTTTGCCCGGCTTTTTGACAATGTTAAAGATGACATCAAAAACTCCGTTGTTCCATTTTTTGCAATTTGATTCAATTTATTGTGACAAAAATAACTAAAAAAATCCATAATCTTCACACTGCAAGTCCAAACACAACAAAACAAACTCCATGCATTCCTCCTCGATGAAAGCTATCTTATGGTACTAAGAACACGGCTTACAGATGCACAATCAATTATATCTCAATGTAACAAAAAAAACAAAACTGTAAAACAAAACAAACAAAACACACAATTCGCTATTTATGCACTTGGCCATATAATCATGCGCTTAGTCTCCAAGCGCATAATTTCTTTTGTCTAAATTTTTTTTTGAAAAAACCACGATTATTGTCTTTCTTCAATCTCTTACATTGTAAACAAATAATTATTTCAATTATTTTTTATTCTTATCTTTATCTTTTCTTTTATCTTGATTTCTTTCTTGTCTTCTTTCTTGTCTCCCTCTTGTCTTTCTTTTGTCTTTTTTCTTGTCTTCTTTTTTATCTTCATTGTCTTTATTTTCTTCTACTTTCTCTTTAGTTGTGGCTACTGAACCCTAAACAATGGGAGCAAACCTAAAAAACAAAAAAAACCAAAAAAAACAAACAAACAAACAAACAAACAAAAAAGTTTTCTTTTTTCCTTCTTCTTTTAGATGGCTATAGGGTGCTGCTGAACCCTAAATGACAGCCGCCAAAAAAACAAAAAAAAATTGTTTTTTTTCCTTCTTCTTTTGGTTGGCCGTGGGATGTTGTTGAACCCCAAATGGCGGCCGCCAAAAAAAATAATAATAATAAATAAAAATGGTTTTTTTTTTTTAAATTGTATTTTAAGCCGATGGGGTGTGCGGCCGCACATCCAAAGAGCCTCCCATCTCCCTCATTTCCATCTTCATCTCCCTCGTTATGTTTATCTCCTCTTCATCTCTCCTCATATATATAGGGGAGAGGGGAGGGTCTCTCCCATTCACTCTCCAACTCCCTCTCCCTCCCCTCCTCTCTCCTCTCTCTATATATATGAGAGAGGGAAAGGAGAAGAAGAGGGAGAAGAGAGATGGGAGGGTCTTAGGGTGCGCGGCCGCGCACCCCAACGGCTAAAAATAGAAAAATTAAAAAAAAACCAATTTTTTTTGTGGCTGCCATTTAGGGTTCAGCAACCCTCTATGGCCAAACCCCCCCTCCCAAAAAAAGAAAAAGAAAAAGGTTTGCTCCCATTGTTTAGGGTTCAGTAGCCACAACTAAAGAAAAAGTAGAAGAAAAAAAGACAACGAAGACAAAAAGGAAGACAAGAAGAAAGACAAAAAAAAGACAAGAAGAAAGACAAGGAGACAAGAAAGAAGACAAGAAAGAAATCAAGATAAAAAAAGAAAAGATAAAAGAAAAGATAAAGATAAGAATAAAAAATAATTAAAGTAATTATTTATTTACAATTTAAGTGATTGTAGAAAGACAACATTGATGTTTTTAGAGAACTTTTTAACCAATTTTTTTTAAAGTCAAATATGTTTATGAAATGAGCGCACTTGGCCAAGTGCATAAATAGCGAATTGCGTGTTACAAATTGTAATGCAAAGCTAACAACAACCTTTTTTAACCCTTAAATGACAAAGGGATAAGGGCAAAACCTAGATAATGTGTTATGAAATGTCACTTCTGCAACTTTGATGAATTTTGGCTGAAAAGAGATTATGAAAAGTATGATGTTTAGTAATTATCCGTATGATTAAACTCTCAAAAAAAATGTTTTAGATACTCATTCAATGATATAAGATGCATTTATCATTTAATATTTATCAAAATTACAAATTTTATTTTTGAAATTTGAAATTTGGTATAATTGGTTAAAACTAGACATTCTATTTTAAATTTTAAAAATATTTTTTTCAAAAGAGAGAACATCATTAGTTTCTAAAAAAAGTAAATTTTATAACACTAGAACAATATTGAGGTCTTTGTTTTTGAAAAATTCTCCTTGGTGGAGTTAAACTCAGATTGACATGATTCAAATTAGTTTAGAAAGTGGACTTGATTTCCTATTTAAAAATGTTTTCTATATTTTATATAAATATTGATTGAGCCTCGAAAGTCTGATCACAACACATTTTCTTCTCATTCAATGCATACACATTCTTCACAACCTTACTAAATTTTGTTCATATCTCATGCATAAAACCTTCAAATCACAAAATTATTTTTTGGAGGTGATAGACAACTTGGCCTTCTAACTTTCTTTAGTTGAAAACGTCTCAAAATAAGATCATTTGGTATGCTCAATTGTACATAAAATCTACTGAAAACATGGTATGGTGAGAATTCACATGGGTTTGCAAGTTCTTATCCCATATCATTTGGAAGTGACTTGGAATGAATTTGACTACAAGGTCAGCCCAATCTTCTCTCACACCTCACATATGTTAATACATATGACATTAAAATGACATAATTACTACTAATGACATGATATAATGACACTAAAATGACATATGACATTAAAAAAATTCTACCATTTAATGACATAATTATTACTTAATTTAAATAGTAATTAGTCTTTACTTATTCCGTAACTTCTAACCCTTATCACATAGTTGTATTAGAGGGCATTCTCCCTTACAGTAGAGCTTTGGTAACCATATCTTGAATTGATTGCAACATTTATCCCATATATGACTAATTATAGAATTAACAGTTTTTACATGAAAAGTCACTAGATAAATTGTCTGAGATAGTTTATCCAGATAGCTTATCCTTTTATTTTAATTACGCATTTTTATTAATTAACTAGAAAATAGATTAAATACTCCATGTTTGACTATTTCACCCTAAATTCTACTATTTTCACTAATTTCTCCTTTTAGAATAATAAATACTTAAAAATTCACAAAAAATTAATAATTTCACTAAAAATAAATAAAAAATAACTACGGTGAGCTCCCAAAGGCAAATTGGTATCTTTTTTAAACATTCAGATGAAGAGAGGGCAAAGTTGCTACGAGGGTATGGTAATCATTAAACTTGGGAAATTCTTTTTCGTTAACTATCTTCACTAAATGGTAAGGTGGAGGTTCTTAATTTACGCCTATTTACACTATTGAGTTCGGGATTTATTGAAAATAGAATTCGAGGCTATTCTTGGTTGATAGATTCATGAATAGAAGTGAAAATAGATTAAAAATTTCTCAATCAAAATGAATTTTGAAAGAAAAAAATTGATCATACCTCATTAGTGCCATATAAGTGGTGGTTTTTCTTACACAAAATAGAATGATGAAGTGCATGCTAGGAGTTCCAATTCCACCCACTTGTAGAAGCTTCTTGATTGAATGACTACATGGAATGGTGTATTTAGTGTCTGAGTAGAGTTGATGTCTTTTACCACAATTCATTCAAAGGTGAAGAGAAATAGTGTCCCTTGACACTATATAGGAGTCCCTTGACACCTTGACACTTTGCCACTTGTCATTCTCACTTTCATTGAGAGTGCCATGTTCTTTTTAAGTAATGAGAGTGACATGAGGTGGCATGCACGCAATGGCCTCATATGTGTACTAGTGAGACGCGGACTATGTCGGACTCATATCTAATTCATTTTATGTGTGCTAGAAATCATGTCTTTAATACCATATATATAGTTGCAGCCATGGCGCCTATAACACCATCTAATTTTTGTAATTAATCGAATAATTTTTTCTTAATAAAAGGATATTTCTTGAAAATCACACTATTTTTGGAGGGGGTACCTATATCAGGCCATCACCCTAAGGCCATCACTCATTCTATATTTATTATAAAGTTGCCATATGTCATTAAAACACTACATTCATTTTTTTCTTATGAGGACACTATATCTCTCTAAAATTAAATAGTGTTTGGGTTTAGAAATAGTGTCTTGGGACACTAAATATGTCATTCAATGTAGTGGTCAGTTTTAGGTTTTTTAGGGATGATAAGTAGTCACTTCTCGTTAGATGGTGGTAGTTGGGGTACCTTCAGGACTTAAATTTGGAAGGAGATGAGGGGGCCCGGTGAGTTGGGCGGCTTAAAGTGCCTCCACCTTATTTTTTGGTGATGTCATAATCATCATGTTTTCTTTTTAATCCTTAACTTCCTAGGCGACCCAAAATGGGTTGCGCTATTTCTAGAACTGAAAATATCTTGAGGAAGGAGTGCCCGATTCAAAATTTGGGCCCATTTTGTGTAGAAACGAGTTAGCTATCCAATGGTGTAGTCTGATTTGGAGACATGCACATTGTCAATTTTACAAAAATCCACAAGTGTTGGGTGGTCACAAAACCGAGTAAGAAAAGTGAGCTAAAGATAGTGATGGGCGAATGACGAGCTGCCACGTGTTCCAATTGGGCAAGGCGGCTTGTGGATGGGTGTAGGTACTGAAATGCAAATCTTACACTTGGATTTCACCTTTTTTCCAAAATTCTTTTTCCTACTATATGTGTTCTTTTGTATACTTTCAACCTACCGTGTTTGATTTTGCAATGGAAGATCAGATTTTTAGGAAGTTGTAAGATTTCTCTCAAAGTCACAAGTGAACTAGTAAAAAGTGAATATCATGTCAAGGGCTCTTTCTCACTCATTTTTTGTCCTAAAAATACAAAACTTGTTGTCATGCGTAGGAAACTTGATTATCTTCAGAATGACAAGAATCCTCCAACTTTCTAAAATAGTATGTGCCCAAGAGAGTCGGTCAAAGCTCATTTTCAGCAGTGAGAAAACAGTGAATTTCCTGGAGTACCCTTCACTTTTATGTCCCATCCAAGCAACCTATAACTTGAATTGACACCAAACTTTGCAAAGATGAAGGTGACTTGCATATCTTCAAGATCTTACGGTTGATTTTGTAAAAAAGTGAGCTACATAAGTTTGAGCAACATGTATTCCTAACCAAAAAAATCAGTGTCCAAAACGCGCTCAAAATGGTTCAGGAAGTTAAGGGTTAAATTGGCCATGTGCATATCCAATTGAGTCAAAAGTTGGAAGTTCCAAAATAACTCCTCTATTCACTTGTAGGTCTTTTTGGGCATGCTTCTCTGGTTTACTCCATAAATGTTTTTATTAGGAATACTAGTGTGTATGTGTGTGTGTATATATATAAAAATAAGTACCAGAAATTGGAAACATATTAGGAACATATACTAACAAATGGGAATCAATTTAGAACACATAAAAGGAACTTAGAATCATTAGGGAATGTTCATGATGGAAACCTTTGAAGAACATATGGGAACTGTAGAGAACTATTTGAAAATATGATGTAAAATTTGGATGAAAAGTATAATTGTAAGATTTGGATGATTTCATGACGCGTTAGTGTGACGGATATTAGGTAGGGTAATGACATGGTGTTGTGCCACTTTGTACTTAACCCCTAAACGTCCTGACCCTCACTTTGTCCAAATAAGGCAGTTTTGCAAAGATGCATTATAAAATGTAACTAAGAGGGATATTTTGAACTTGATGTATGAATGAAAGTTGTACATAATGAAGTTTAGATTCTATCTATATGGTTAGATATGCGATTGCTATCACCAATATATTTTATAAAATTTGAAACTTAAAATTCAAATATATTTGTAATTTGATTACAGTTAAGATATTGAAAATTTGTGGATGAATTTTTTTGTGATTGGTTAAAATGTAATACTCTAAGTGTAGTGCTTTTTTGGAGATTTTTTGGTTGCTTGATTTTAGGAGTTGACTTTTTTCAAAAGCACTTTTAGACTGAAATCTTTGAAATTTTTGGTGAATAACTGCAACATGAAATGAGGCATAAAATTTTCACAAATCATCAACTTTCTAATCAAATCACATGTACATGAAGCTAACTTCCCATAGAAAATTCAGTAAAAGGAATTCACACTGCAAAAAGTGCATAACGGATGAGAAAAAAAAAAGTTTGCTTCTATGCATCATGCAAAATATGCATGGTTGGGCAATTAGAGGTTAATATAATAGATAGCATTGTAGTATAAATTCTACATATCCTATGAAGATATGTGTATTCTGTATACACTGGTATATTCTGGTCTATGTATTGTGTATATTAGAGTTATTCTTTAACTCCAAAACTTTCCAAGTCTTTACAGAGCAATTCCACAACACAAAGGTGAGGAACAACTTACTCCCTCCGTCCCAAAGTTATTGTCATGTATGAAAGTCATGTTTGAAAGTGCATTTTTAAGTAGGTCAAAAAAATACTTCCTTGTGGCTAATTTTATTTAGGTTGCAATGAACACATGCAATGTTCTTCAATCATTCTAGTGACATAATTTGGAACCATTTTTAATCATGTTTCTTACTTTTTTTGACCTACTTAAAAAAGCACTTTCAAACATGACTTTCAAACATGACAATAACTTTGGGACGGAGGGAGTACTATATAGTGAGGAAGGAGTTGAAGGATATCAACACTATTTGTATATTGCCTTGCAATCCCGTCAACATTAATGGCTATGCAGATTGAGGCCAAAGTCACTGGAAAGGTGTACGGCCATGTGAGTGACAATAATTTGGGAGTTAAGCATAATTTGAGTGATTCAATGATGATTTATAGCACTCGATCTGTTTTGTATGGCGATCTTTATTTATATGACAACAAGGATTCAAAACTTGATGGAGTCCATCAATTCTAAGCAGATTGTTTGGGGCCATAGATTTTCTGACTGACTACAATCAGGAAGTGGAAAAGGCAATGCAATGTGGCTCAATGTTTAGGAGTGAACGCTACTACATTGAGGAAGTGACCCTGGGGTGAACTCTCATTTTAGGGTTTGCAGGGGAAATGAATGAATGAATTCGGACAGCCCATTGCATGCTTATAAATTTGACAGGTGCATATGATTTCTCAATTCCACATTGTAACTCTCAGTGTGGAAATTCTATAGAATGATCAGCATTAATGGGCACTCTTGCTATTTGCTTCGTCTCTTTTTGGCTCTTAATAACTTTACCACAATATTCAATTGTACAAGAACTGTGCTTTTGTATGCAGATTGTGTACAAATTAATTCACACGAGGGATACATACATATTGTGGGATATACATATATTTTATCACACGATGAAGAAGGGGCCTGTCAAGGCTCCAGTGAGCCCAAGGAAAACCGCAAGAATCCAAACCTCGGAATTAGGTCAAGCGGGGACCGCGGGACTATTTGAAGCCCCAGAATGGTTCACCAAGTTGGTGACATTTGATAGACGGTATTCAAAGTGGGTGCACGAAACTTTCCTCACAGATCTGACATTCCTGGTTCTGCGGTTTTTTGAGTTTTCAGGTGAAAGCACCGTCCGGCTCTACTAACTCTTGCTGTCCTTTCTATTTTCACTTTGCAATGAAATCGAAAATGACTTACAGGATTTTCCATAAAATTAGACTGTTTCAACGCGATTCATGGGGAGGTCCTATGAAGCCTCCATGTGATACATAGGACAGTTCCTAAGAGTTCACTCTTTATTAAACCTTGGAATTTTGTGCGTTCATGACCCCCTTTGAAATATTCCTTGTACAATTAGAATGTTCTTATATCTGTGTTTATATGTAAAACGTAAATATACAGCCCTATTTTCAGTTCTAAATATGCTTCTTGTATGTATACATAGTACAGTAGTGTTCAAATTAATCCCACTCTTGTGCAAGCATAGAGAGGCTTCAAAAGGATCAATGTGATTATAGTAGACCTATCCACAAATCCTATGTTTGTCATAAAGTAATATACATTCATAGTGATGAAAATTTAACTGATGATAAGGAGAATTCTTTATAAACCACGAGGAAGATTTCTTTTGTGATGTTGTCTTGAAATAGTCCACTTTCAATAGTCCACTTCTACTTCATTAAAAATTCTAATAAAAACACCCAAGATAAATCATAAGACAATGATGCAATAGAAATTAGAAATGAGATATTTTGGCTATGATGATAGATAATTTTTTGTACAAAATATATTGTCCAAAAATAGACTATTAAAATTTTATAAAAAACTAATGCCAACTTTCAAGGAGAGAGGTAAAATAGCGTAATATTGCTACATTTTGGATGCATGAACATATTTTAAATGAACATATTTTAAAATAAATCATAGTTCATCCATAATTTACACGTTTCATCTGAATGATGAATATAAATGCGAAATACCTTCATAATTTTATTGAAGATTGCAACGTGTACTGCACAAAAACATTGGAGGTTATATCTACATATACATATATACATTCATAAATGCTAATAATGATAGAACTGATACATGCTCTTTTTTCTGGTTTCAGGCGATGGGTTATTTTGGCTGGCAGGAACTGCAGCATTTTGGTTGTCTCCCTCAGCTGGGAATGCAGACACTCGCATGTTTGCTCTAAACCTTTTTATAAGCTTGTTGTTTGATCTCTTTGTGGTGGGATGCATCAAATCTTCGGTGCAAAGGAAGCGACCCAGATACAATAGGGAACATTTGGTGGTGGTGAGAATGGATCAATGGTCATTTCCTAGCAGTCACTCCACACATGCTGTAATGATCATGATCCTCGTTTGGCTTTACATACCTATGTGGCAGGCTTTGATAAAGCAGTCTTGGTGGCCATACCTTGAACTGCGGTACGAGAACTCTTATGTCATGTCAGAGTATATTCTGCCATGTATAGAGCATCGGTTGCTCTCAATCGCAAATCACGTGTTGATGTTGTGGGTGTTGGCCACAATGTGCTCTCGTGTAGTTCTCGGTCGGCACTACATCCTTGATGTGGTTGGTGGGATAGCCATTGGTATACTTGAGGCATTTGTTGCCCATCTTTGTTTCCATGTGCCTCTCAACGTCTCCGAGTTGCAACATGCCTATGTTCTCTCAAGATTTGGCTTCTACGAAGACGTCTTTTGGAGGTTTTTCCATAGCCGGTGGTTTTTCACTAATTACCATAGAGAGAGGGATGGAGAAGTGCATGACATTGTTCATAGGCCTATGTGATTGAAAGTACACTAATTGTCCCATTTAGTGTGTGTGATGATAATACCAAGGTACACACTATTTTGTCAAATCTCAAAATTAGTGAGGGCCAGAACTTTTATAGTGACTGAAATCTTCATATCACGCTAATTTTACATCATAATGATATTTAGTATCACCTTTCACTAACTTCCAACACGCATTATAAACCCTCCCTCACTAAATGGGATAATTAGTGTAGCCTTGGCTTTGTCGTGTTATCAATTTTTTCAGTTGTTTTTTCTTTTGTATTTTTATGATTATTGTAACATTCTTTGCAGAGATAGGTCTCATCCAAAAAAAAATTGGTGACTCATATTTCATCTCTAAGAGTTGAGACAATCACGAGTGCATAAAATGTATCTCACATGGAAGCATCTATAACTGACAGAACCTAAACCAAGAAGTATCTCATTTCTTACAAATCAAATATTTGTAAGGCGAGTGTATTAAAAATGGGTGACTTCTTAACCCATAGGAAAGGGGCTCACAAAATACCCCATATTCATTATGGATAATAGATTTTCAAGTATGTGTTTCCGACACTTTCGTGACCACAATATGGTGCTCTGAGACCTAAGGATTAATGCCAACCAAAGCTCTGAATGAAACCCAATTCTAGAGTATGAACTGCTGTTGCCATAGAATCCTCCCTGGCCTAGAATAACTTACGTATTACAGTTGCCACTGAGATCTTCACAAAAGAGAAGTTACACCACCGTCACTCAAGTGTATTCATGGGTGGAGCTCAAAATTTGAAACAACCAAAAAAATCATTGAAAGACGAGAAACAGATTTTTGCACCACCACCACCCACCTTTCCAGAAGCTGTCTTGGGAACTGCAGGATTACCACATTTGACTAACTAGAGAGTAAATACACAAGTAGAAAAGCAGTCCACATATGTCCTGGACGTTTAATCCGCAGAACTGCTATACATCGTGCTTATCTTCTACCACCCCGCTCCTTCAGACCCAGCGTTAGAGTATCCCCAGGACCAATGTTATAAAACGCAAGAGACAGGTTGTCTTTTAAAAACCCTGCTTGACCGCTCAGTTTCTGCTTATTCGCTGCCAGTTGTACTTCCCCTGCAATTTTTTCTTTGAGGCTTTTGATTGACTCTGATAAAGACAACACCGTAAGCTCCAAAGTCTGGCCCTTCAAATGAACCTCGCCTTCAACAATTGGAACTGATATACTGATTCGTACCGCACCCTGCTCAAAGAACAACAAGTCAGAAAACATTTACACTCACAATAGCCGAAAGGGTAAAACACGTTCCCCAAGAAACTTGCATTGCAACCCGCAGCCAGAGACATCATGCCAAGTCATATTCAAGCTACATGAAACTCATGTTATTCCACTCCATACAAAATGCAACAAAGCATGCCCATTGAACTTGCATGCTAATATGTTGCTTCCTATACTTGAAAAGCAGAAACCAAACTAACCAGAAGTTGAAAGAGCTCAAGGAGAATAAGCACGCAGATAAAAAGGAAAGCGGAATGCAATGTGGACATACCGGATGTTGAGCAAGAAACTGGTCCTCAGGCAAAAGAGAAATCTCATCCAGTTTCTGTCTCTTTGGCTCAGGCTCCTCTGGAGGTGGTGGTGGAAATTCATCGGGAGGAGGTGGCGGCGGCATACTCATCTGAGGTGGAGGTGGGGGTAATGCCACAGGAGGCAGATAGGGCCTGGGTGGCGGTGGTGGAAGTGCTGTATACTGACCAGGTGGAGCTCCTAGCGGCGGAAGCATCACAGGAGGTGCAGGAGGAGGAGGCCGAGTGAGCATCACAGCAGGGGTAGGAAGAGTAGGAGGAGCAGGTGCAGGCCTTGGAGGCGGTGCAGGCCTTGGCGGAGCTGGGAGAGCCACTGGTGGTCTCGCAGGGGGCTGAGTTAATGGAGGCGGGGCACTAGTACTCTGCTGCCCCGCCAGATGTGGTGGCCGAGGAATGTTCAATGCTAGGCCTGGAGGTGGCATAGGTGGTCGAGCGGGTGTAGGTGCCAGTCTTGGCACTGCAGGTGCAGGCGGTCCAGGAAGGGGTCGTCCATCCGGACCCAGATTGGCCTTCTCGCGGTGGATGGCAGCCAATTGCTCCTCGATGGTCATTGTTTGAGCCATGGCTTGAGTGGCCGTGCGACCAATGCTGCCTGTATGACCATCCCATATCACTTGCTTTGGCTCATCTTTCTTCACCTCGATCTCCGCCATCACAGCATTCGAAACCTCCTCCTCTGTGGTTCCAAAAATGTCTGGTCGGGTTCGAGCCAGCCCCACAATATTCCGTGCAATCTCATCATCTGGGGCCAGCGTGGTCTCTCGCAACTTAGCCATCATGCGTTCCTTCTGTTCCTTGTACTTTGGATCAATCAACGAGATGCGCATGTGCTCAGCCATCTCGTTCACTGGTATCAGCTCACCCGTAATCGGGGACAACACCATCTTTGATGATGCGTCCTTCTCGGCTTGTTGCACCCGATCCTCCAGGCGTTTCCAGTTTGTCACGATCCTCACAGGAGCCTCGTCCTCGTCCTCGTCTGCTTGCTCCTCCGCGGGAGTCTTACCATCAGCAATGGTGGTCGTCTTCATGCCCTCCTCCACTAATTGCAGCTCCTCTTCGTCCATGTCCATCTCCATCTCTCTACCTGCTTCCGTAGCCTCCACCTCTTCTTCATCAGCAGCCGTGATCTTGCTCCTCGCGATCACCTCTTCCAGGGTCATCGGTTGCGGCAATTCGTCATCTTCCTCCTCCGCAAATTCAATCGTCTCCACGACCACGAAGTCATGCCAATCAATCAGCGCCATCTGCATTCTCTCCTGCTCGATTTCGTCCTCCGCTTTCTGGCGTGCTCTCGCTTGTGACCTCTCCCATTCCAGCCTGTGCAAGCACCGCTCCAAAATCCCCGTCTTGTTCCCCACGTCCTTTCGCAGCTTCTCCACCAGCCCCTTGGGCGGCACCAGTACCTTGGAATAAGCATCAGCCAGTGCCGTGAAGAACGTGAACATGCTGTGCGTGGGCTTCAAAAAATTGAACTGCGGATTCGAATGCTCCCGGCTGGTCAACCCCGTCAGAAACGTCTTCCCATTGCGCGCTACATACTGCGCGGTCAACTTAATAATGTCCACATCTAACATGGTAGCGAGCTCAGGCACATGCACGGTATACACGTCGGGCTCCGGAGGGTCCAAGACTTTCCGAGGAGGTTTCAAGACTTCCGCGGCATTAGCATCTGCTAGGTCTTGAGCCCGAGCTTCCTCTTCGGTCCTCACCGGCGCAGCAGCAGCAGTAACAACAGGTGCCCCTGGGGGCGCAGCGAGCTGCGCCTTAAACTCACTCACGCGATGCTGGTAATACGCGTGATAGGGATCCGTGGAATTCAAAAAATTGAACTTCACATTGTTCTTCTCGTTCGCGAGAATCCGTTTCTCAAATTCCGGGCCATTCTTGGCCACGAACTGCGCCGTCTTGTCAACAATACTGCGAATGTCGGGAGGCGGATGAATCATACCTATGCTTTTCGTCTGCGTGGCCACCATCTGGGGCGGCTTGTGCGGGACAGCTCCCGCCTCTGCCATCTCCGCATCGGGAGGCAATTGCGACTCCGGCAACTCGTCAAGCCCGTCTTCGGAGGGCGCTGGCAGAGCCAGCACCTCTCCAATACCCGGCATCGTGAGAAAACAAACCCTAAACCTCCTCAAGACCTAATTATTTTTTTGTTTTGTTTTTTTCACTGCACCCAGCCTTCTTCCCCTGCACAAGCGCAACACACACGACGAAAGCTCTCTCACAAGGATGGCGATGGCGCCCCTCCCATGCTTACTAGAATGCACCCCGAGAGAATACCAAGATGACGATGAAACTCCAGGGGAAAAATGATGATTTCTCCGCGCTTCATGAACGTCAAAAACTTGAAAAAAAAATCTTTGCGATACTGCCGAGCGGAACCAAACCTTTTCCGCAACAAAAACGGAAGCAACAAGGGATCTGCTCAAACCCTAACACACAATCTTCTCCCCCACTCAACTCCTCCTCAGGCAGCTGACCACTGACCTCGCTATTCTTCCACTCTCCGTCGCTCGAGTGAGGGAAACTGGCGAAATGAAAGGAGATGCATTCGTTTTTCATCCGTCATGTTTCATCCACATTTACTATATAAATTATTCAGTGATTAGATAGATAAAAACTCCGGCCTTTTTTCTAGGCCGGCGTGAATAAAGTGTTTGTTCGTAATGTTAATGATGCCTACCGAATAAAGAGTCATTGAGACAAAACTACACTCTTCTGCCGAAATAAAGGCTTTAGTGACCAGTAACCAATAAAAGTAACCATAAGTTGTTGATGGGTAATTTTTTGAGTATAAGTTGGATTTTGGTAAGCTGTAAGATCGCCAAGTCATGAGTTATTCGGTGATTATTGTAGAGGCCCACCCTATTACCGGTTCAATTTTGGTTCAATTTCGGTTTAATTTCAATACTCTAATGCGGAATAATTATTTTGATTTTGAATTTAAAAATGTGGGAATCTCCAAATGTTAATTTTCTTGTAAAATATCCATAGTGATTTTTAAAATTTTGGAAAGTAATTTTCTAAAACTTAGGCATTTTATATATCCAAAATATAAAGATATTATGCTAAATTATCAACCCCGAAATAAAACGATTTTTTAATTTTAAAATTCCATTTCATCCATTTCAATATCGATCTATTTGATATTCATGATTTGTTTAAAAAGAAACCCACATGAAACGAACCATATATGTTTAGAAAATTAATTGATTTTCAACAAATTTCATAAGTTTTGGAAAATAAGAATTTGAATTTCTAGTTCGTTGAATTAGAATAATTATTTAATTACAAATAGGATAAGCGTATGGTATGTTGAACCATATATGTTTAGAAATTGATTTTTAATAATTTCATTTTTTAAGAGAAAAAAATATATTTGATTTTTCATTTCGAATTCGAAAAATTATTTGATTACAAATAGGATCAGCCTATAGTATATTTAACATACACAAGAAACAAAACAATTCTATAATAGAACACTTCTATGATAATAAATTACATGTTTATGAAAAAGTCGGAAATCAAATCGTGACGATTTAAAATGATTTGTACAATTAAATTTGAAAAAAAATATTATAAATCTTTACCAAATCCATTTGGAAGCATTTAACTTTCAAAAAAATCAAAGAATATTTTTGAAATAATAGGTTGAAATTGTGAAAGCATCATCATGATATAATAATTCCAATTACTGAAACAATTATTTCATGTGTTTTTTATCATGAAATTATATATACACATATAGTAAAGAATTTTTTTATAAACATACATGAATATACATAGATTTTTTGTCATTTGAAAAAGTATAGAATTTTTCAAGTAAATGAAAACGAGGTTCAATGGGATGAGTGGGACATATGAACAAGGTTCAATGGAATTTAGTTTCTGATAAAGAGATGCTTGGAGGTAATCCCTAAAAGAGAAAATGAAATTCACAAATGTTTTTATAATGTCAATTTATAGTGAAAGGTTTTTAAGCTTTTTGAAAAAAGCACTAGTAGAAATCTTGTTCAATGTGACATGTCTTTAATCACTAAATGTTTGTTGTGACTTATTTTTAGTAGTTAACTCCTAAACGTTCTCACCCTTTTCAGATTTGGCAGTTTTTCAAAGATGCATTATAAAATGCAATTAAAAGGGATATTTTCAACTTGATGAATGAATATAAGTTGTACATTATGAATTTTAGATTCTATCCATATGGTTAGATTTGTGATTGCTATCACCAATATTTGTGTATAAATTTTCAAACTTAAAATTTAGAGCCCTTTCGTAATATGATTACAAATAAGGTATTGACAATCTAATAATGAAATTTTTTGGGATGGATTGAAATGTAATACTCTAAGTATAGTGATTTTTGGAGATTTTTTGGTTGCTTAATTTTAGTAATTGACTTTTTCGAGAGCACTTTTAGACTAAAATCTTCAAAATTTTGGGTGGAACACTACAACATGAAATGAGGCACAAAAATATCACAAATCATCTCCTTTTTAATCGGATCACACATGCACAGGGCTAACTTCCCATAAAAGTTTCAATAAAAAATCCACACTGCAAAAAGTGCATGATGGATGAGAAACCGGAGTTCAAATCCGTACATCATGCAGAATATGCATGGTTGGGCGGTTAGGGGTTAATGACATGTCACATTCATTTGAACAAGATTTCTACTAGTGAAAGGAATGTATTTGTATTGAAATCATATAGTAGGTTAAATTGTACAAAACATAATATTATAAATATTTAAAACAAGTTTGAAGATATTCAAAAATATATACGGAGATAGAAGAATCTTGAGGAATAATTGTAAAATTTGGCATTTAGTGGTGAATGAAATCTTTCACTAAGTTTGAAAATAATATTTATCCTAGATTTTAATAATTATTTGCCATCCAAACCTACTTTGTGAATACCATACACAATTGTCAAGGTCAACAGGTCATGCCAAATACCAACAATTGATTTATTGGAATTATTTTTTTCAGAAATGAAAAATTATATGAATATTATCTAAGATTCTCTTTTTTATTCTTATAAATAGATTTTTTGAGAAAAGAATTTCCTAACCATTTGGGCTTCCCTTTATACAATCATTTTTTGCCAATCCTAATGACCAACTACGATATACTATATAATAATCCTCACCAAAATAATTGGTTATTTTTGTTTTTGTTTTTTTGTTTTAATAATTAAAAAACTAATGATAATTTAGGTTCCAAAAGAGGTCCATTGAATTTTGAAAAGAATCTTAGTAGTACTGAGTACTAAGTACTCATATATGATGATGGAGTAAATGTCATTTTCGAAGTAATATGGTAAGATGTATGAATTTCTTATGCAATTTCAAAATGAAAATATTGTAAATTACTGTAAGTAATGGTAGAAAATCCATTTGTGTTCAAAGACCAATGACTATAAACATTTAGCAAAATCATGTTTATACCACTTAGAAATAAAGCCAACAAAGTGTAAGAATAAATAAAATGGTGTTGGTAACAACGGTTTTTAGTCTTCCTTACCACGCAAGTGTAGTGATAGACTTTCCATATCTTAAAAATTACCTCTTGAACTCCTCCTTTCCCACCTTCTTCACACAAGTTCCTCTTCATGTTTTCTCACCGAATCAACATTCTCGACAAATTAATTCTACTCTCTTCATTTTTTTGTGCTTGATATAGTTATGCTCTCCTATCAATTTCTCATATCTTACATGGAAGGATTGTGGTGGGATTCCACATGAGGACGTCGTTGTTGTTGGGCGCCATTTGAGATACACACCGTCTACATGTCACAACAAGGTGAGTTGACTCATCTCTCACTTTTACTAAAGTCGAGTCATTGATGATTTGCCAATTCACGCAATTCAAAATATTTGTCAAAATGACAAAGTTTAAAGAAATCGGCAGTTTTCAAGATATTTGTCTTAACCTTCGAACTAAACCAATCTTAGTTTTTAGAGCTCTTTACACTTCAATGTCACAAGTTTGATGACACAAGTGTTCCTTGAAACTTGTTGAAAAACCACAACATTGTTTCAACGTTTTGAAACCACATCTCAATGTTGTTTCAGCAGTGAATGAAAAATGAAAAATGGGTTGAGCAATTGTGCAGCACGTGGTTTTCAGTGAGAATTTGAAAAATGTAAACAAAATCGTAGGGAGATTGATCATGAAGAAACAAGCATGCACGATGCAAATTCTAGAGATACCCCACTCTTACTTTTAACTCATAAAGGACCGTCCAAGGATTTATGGTTCTAAAATGACAAATTCAATCGATCATATTGTGAAAAATGTAATTCAGAAGAGACCAAATTATATACCACCAGGATTAGTGAAGAACATTGCATGTGTTGGTCAAACAACAAATAAATTTGTACAGAAAGAAGTTCACATAAGATCTACTCAAAACTGCTAAAAAAAAAACATGAGGTCCAATTTGAATTACTTGGTCTTTTAGGGATTAAACATTTGCTCATCTAAATTACTTAATGAATGACCTACTTAACTGCCATATATCTGTCCATACAGATCTCCCCATGTCCAAAAAACACCGAAAAGTCGAAAACCCTGTTCACGAGAGGATGATGTGAAGCCGTGAGCTGGACTCATTTGCACACTGAAGTTGTAGCGCTGATCTACAACTTGATACAAAGCGTTGCACATTGATACAATTTGTTGCTGAAAGCTCAGAACTCCTTGAATTCATCACCACTTGAATGTCAGGAATGGCTTGCCTACCTTCGGTTGATTGAATAGGGCTGCACATATGCTTCTGCTACACACTAGTAGCAAATCTATCGTTTTTCATTCCTCACTTTGTAGAAATAGTGAACAGTACCGGGATATCATACCTATATTTCTGTCTTCTTGTGACCAAAACTACTCACCAACATTGACACAACCCATGTGCCTGGCACGGTTTCATTTCTTTTTCATTTATAGTAAGTGAAAAGCGACACATTTCCTACTAGTGTCAGTGCTCACTCACCGAATGGATCATTGAAGTGGTGCAGGAAGAGATCCCGGGGCGCCATAATTGCATTGAGAGGTCAGGCACCAGTGTAGCTGCCTCCAATCCTGTAAGGATTAATTGATTGATGAATTAGCAGCTGCATGCGCGCCTCAGGCTGTGAGGATTGATTGATTAATTAGCTGCAAGGATCACGTGTGGGAAGGAAGCAGTGATCGCCATTTTCAAGAGGAAAAGAGACCCAAATATGCCGAGGAACCCGACACGCTCCATGCTTGGCAAAATCCATTTCCCCTTCAAGAAAGAAGAGAGGGAGCCGGTCCCTGGGCCTGGGTCCAGAGCCGGGTCACGCCCGGGGTCGCGGCCCATGTCGCGAGCGCCATCCCGGTGACGAGATGCTCTCGACGTGGTGGTGAGGAAATCACATTATTTGAACAATTCATTCCTAGCTTGCATGTAGCTTGCTAGGTTTTTGGTTCTGAATCGGACAAGCCAAGGATATATATAATGATGATGTCCATCTCTCTGGCAGATCTGCAATTTTCAGCTTGTAAGGTGAGTGTCCGTCCCAATAATGACAGATTTTGATAAGCACTGTTCATGAATATAGTCCCTCAGACTTGGGAGAACTTTCTCCTAACATTGGGGAGGTCATCTGTTCTACACCCCATGATGGTGTAAGGCCTTGCTTAAGATCACTCTCCTACTCACCACAAATTAATTTTGCAGTTTTTTTGAATTCAAAATGAGTTTAAAGTGAGTTCAACAAGAGTTTAGACTTTGAGACACTCTTTTAGGTTAACTCTATTGTGCCTGCTATTGTCGATGATTTTCTCTTTTGGTTTCTTTGATAGCAAACTGGATGTATGATTTGTTCATAAGTGCAGCTCATGAGGTTGACTTCGTTTCAAAGTGATCGAGCTCGAAAGAGAATACAGTGACTCAACACTCCATCACACATACACAATTATATACACATAACCGGTTGTTAACACCCACAACCGGTAGTTAACTTTTTGATGCCAACGTTGCTCCATCCCATTGGCAACCCATCACTATTGTCATCACAAGTTGCAACTCATAATTTCCTCTCCTTTCAATTTGCATCTTACGCCCTTGGATCATGAAGATGAAGGGTTGTGATTGAAAAGTGAACAACTGGTTATGTATGATAACCTACTTGCCGCTACCCCGGCTCATCGGTTATCTAATACATAATCTCAATGCAACTTCTTCTTGCCATTGTATCAAGACTAGTGGGACATTGAGCTTGGGTTGTCTCCTTGACGCATCCAACGCGGAACGGTCGAGTGAGACAAACCGAGATGTATTGGATAATAGATATCATTGGACTAGAGGTGACTGAGGGATTATTAGAGTTGATAATGCTAGAGCACTAACTTTTGAGCAGGTAACATTAACTCTTCACCAAGAAGCAAACACTCTACATGCATGCTCAACTTCACTTCTCCTTTGCTTTTTTGTGCAACTACCACATTGATCTTGAAATCCAATGGCTCAAAGTACCTTGCATTGAGATTATGTCTGGTGATTCAAATGCATGCAACTCTATGGGAGATAATTGCAGGCTAGTACCTCCCTCGCCACTACCATGGCTTGGTAGGTCTTGCTTGCTTTTGAATTACCTAGTCCATTGATATAAACCATTAGTAACTTTATTGCTACTGTGCTTATCTGCACTTTGAATCACTTTATACTGCGCCTCTTCAGAATGTAACTACCTTAGTTCACTCTTACACTCATGCTTCCACTGCTACTGCAAAAGACTAAACAACAACAAATGAAACAGAGTACCGTATGTAAACTCAAAACAGAGAGACGATGAAAAACGAAAGTGACGATGAAACATGGATGCCACTTGGATGAAAAGGTCGATTGGACGACAAATATCCAGTAAGCTCTGGCATTGATGTACGCAACAACTGAAGATTTCTGGACCCATTTTAGACCTGGAAGCTCACTCATCGATCTTCACACTTCCATATAAATGCGGCAAGTCATGCGGATACGGACACTGAGAACTGTTGTGTCTGATCTCCAGTTGAAGAACTGTAATTGATTGGAAGTGTAATCCCCAAGTAATCAATTATTTCTAGAGTAAAATAATTACTTGGGGATTTGTACAGTGAGTTCATCAACTAGCACAAGAACCAAGGGAAATTTGAGTGGATGAAACATTCATCGTTCAAATGGATCAAACCATTCATGAGTACATGATTCTTGATTAAATATATATGTTCATCATTTGAACACAAAATCTGTGTAAGTACTTCAAAATTCAAAGCCTACAGCAACTTTCGTTCACCAAATGATTTCTGCAAGTTGTTGCTAATACATCCTCACAATAATTAAGAGATGAGTCAGGACATGCATGCATGCATTTGAAGGACAATTAGAAACGATTTGAAATCACAGAATTTGGTATCGATAAAGATGAATTGGCACACCTACCGACTAAGACCACAAGTACACTCAGGTGTCGGTGATCTCATGGGCTCACTTAGTCTCGCTAAGTAACCTGCTCTGACTTGTGAAACTGCACATTATTCAAACACGGGTAAAATGGAAAGATTCAAAGAAAAGAAACTGACGAAGGGTGATCGATCCTGGAGAAAAAACTGGTTGATCGATCTCTACAGAACCAGAAAAAGAATGAATGAAGCTCTAGCCAATCTGCACCCAAACAGCGGTCCCCGGGATGCGGTCCTGCACAGGAAACAACATGTAGTAGCCCGGAGGAGCCAATTCAGGCGTGGGAGGGGCCGTGGAGTCCACAGTGAAGGCTTTGGCGGGGGCTGCGGCGGGCACGGGAAGCGACACCGGCAGCTTGAGCATTCTCTGGCCCTGCGCGAAGGAATGCGTGACGAACGGGGCGCTCTGCAGGTTCAACTCGAAGGTTCCCTGCTGCAGCGCCACCGTGAACGTCACGGAGAACACCGCGCCATACCCCAGCGTCGCCGGCGCCGTCGTGATCGCCGGCCGCACCCCATCGTTCCTGCACATATATACCATCATCTCCATCGGCGTTTTAATTTCTCCAATATCACATTCCAATATTTGCAGAGAATTCTATTTTATTTTCGTTATGTACACATGTGATTGGATATGGCAAGTCCTGAACTCATGTACTTTGATTACCTAAGTAGTATATTAAAAAAAGTTCTGAATGTATTTCCAAAATTAGACATTAAGATTATAATCTTCCCTCCATGATATGACGATAATATTGTTTCAAGCAATACAAATGTCACGTTTGTCACGTTTGTCCTACGTGACAAATCGCACTCACCCAAGTTCAATAAAAAAAGTGGTGAGTGCGAAGTGGCGCCGTCTGACTCAAAGAGGGAGTGAAAAGCGACCCCTTCTCCTTGTAGTGTCTTCCTAGTTTATGTTCTACGTTTTATACTTCAAATGTGAGCCCTATCCACTTCAAAAGGGGTGGACAACGACTGTGACACTAAAATTACTTCTTACGATTAAAGATAGAATTTTTCGAGTACTAAGACATCCTTTTTGGCAACAGAAACATTGAGAAAAAAACAAAAAGGAAAAAACTTGGACAGTTACTTTGAAAAGGGAGGGAGTAGATATATAATTTGTTGTCAGAGCTATGTGTTTGTTGATGCTTACCCAGCGGCGAGATATGGAGGCGAGAAAGCTTCGACGCGGAGCTCGGTGGGGTACAGGCCCGTGAGCGTGTAATACTCGTGCGTGTTGCTTCCGGCGACGAGAATTCTTCCGTCGATGATCAAGTTGGCTGTGGAGTGATACAAGCGAGCGATGTCGGACGCCGCGAGCGTCTCGAATCGCGCGGGGGGCGCGTCGTACGTGGCGTACTTGACGGGCGTGTACACGGGCTTGGCAGCTCGCCCCCACCCCTGCGCGCCTGCGCCCGCGCCGTTCAGGATGAGCACGTCGCCGTTGGGCAGGATGGTCATGTCGCCCATGTTGCGCCGCATGGGCATGTCCTCCATCACCCACTGCGGATTCGCGTCCGTCACCACCATCCTCCCACACGACAGCGACGCGGGCAACATCTGCGTCTTGTACACCCGAAACGCTTTCACCCTCGCACCGCCGCACACCAGCACCTACACACATACCAGTGACTTTTTCATCAGGGGAGTCCCATGATTTGAAACTTGACAATACAGAAAGCATTTTTGGGGGATTTACAATTTTCTTTTACTACAAATACAGAGTTCTTGGAGCCCTATACATACCAATGATAAGGGAAGATTATGGCGATATACTCTATATTTTTAACCCAAATTTTCTTATAGAAATATAGCAAGCCCGTTTTTCAAATAGCAAATTGGCGATATAAAAACAGGTCACATATCGCCATATCTCAGAACTCGTTAAACCGACGCGACGCCCATCAAGAGCCTCGAGCTCGTTCTAGTTTTCGAAGCTCCCTGTACTTGAATGGCGCTCTAGATTACGGCAATATTTTTAACTCGAAAGAACCCCAGATTGAGTCTCGTGTTGTTTTAGCAGTTTTGAGTATGTCGCATGTTGAAGTCGTTTCTTTTGTTCAATTTCACTTACACCTTGAAGGATTCACAGTTTTAATATGACAAGTTCAATGGATCATATTGTGGAAAATATAATTCAGATGGGACCAAATTTTATATCACTAGAGCCAGTGAAGATCATGATCAGTCAAAAACGAAAGAAATTTGTACACGAGGAAGTCCAAATAGAACCTGCTCAAAACTGTTAAAAAAAACATGGTGACAGTTCTGGTCAATCTGGACGCTTAGGATCAACACATGCAATGCTCTTCACTGATACATAATTTGGCTTTCATTTCATGTCAATCAAATTGGTCTGTTTGAAGCCATGAATTGTTATTCTTGGTTAGACTGTAGGGGTGACCATAAACCCATCTGAGCACTTGAAAATGCTGATTTTCAGTGCTCACCTGAACATCACACTAAAATACATGCATTTCATCAATCGAATCGGTCAGTTTTGAAGCCATGAATTATTACTCTTGGTTCTGAAGGGGTTGATATGACCATAAACCCAATGAAAATCCTGGTTTTCAGTGCTCACTTGAACATCGCACTGAAATGAAAGAAGGTGTACCTCCACGACGGCGTACTTGGTGCTGGACTCCAGCGGCAGCATGACGGAGCTGCCCGCGGACGGGTAATTCCGGGGCTCGCCGGGAATGACAGGGAACTTTTGGACAACAGTGTTGGTCTTGTAATCGAGAATAATGGAGTCGCGGTTGGCGAACACGAAGAGGTTGCCGTCGGGCAGCAGGTGCACGAACGGGTACAGGTTATCTTCCTGGGGCGACTTGGTATCCAGGAGGAACTGCAAGTAAAACGTGCCTTCTTTCGGGGTTCGCTTGGGCACGAACTCGTACGAGTTCGCTTTGCGTCCCCCGATGACGATCTGCGTCTTCCCGTCCGGCAGGATCTGGTTGGTGGCGTACCAGCGCCCGGCCGTCAGCTCCTGATTCGCGTACTCGTGCCAGTTGCACAGGCCGTCGGCTGGGCACGGCACCAGCGCGCGGATCTTCTGGAACCCCTCGTGGTCGCCGCCCGTCTGAATGAGCGTGCCGTCGAACTGGAACTGCCCCGACGAGCACCATGTGTCGGTCTCGATCCACAACGGGCGGACCGCGGGCGCGAAGATGTCGAACATCACCGAGTGCGCCGTGCAGTCGTGCTTCAACACCTGCAATTTTTTTTTTGAGTCAGTCCCATTGGCGATTTAACACAGGGAACCTTGACCGATTCACTGCCAAGTAAATATTACTGCCAAACTGCAGTTTATAGCAAGTTTTGCAAGTGGTTGTTCAATTTAGCAAGTGTTCACCAAGAATTCACCATCATTCTTGTACCATTTACTACCTGGTGAACGTGTCAAGGTGCCCTGCGTAGAAAATTGAAATTTGATGAAATAGAAAGCATTTGTTTGGCGATTTACTACAAATACATGGCATTCTATAGAGTTCTTGGCTATAATACATACCAATGATCGATAAGGGAAGGTTATGGCGATATACTCTAGATTTTTATTACAGCAACATAAATTTTAATTTCAAATATTTAGCAAGCTGGCGATCAATATAGCCACAAACAAATTCGCTATGAATCAGCACCTGCTCGTCTGCACGGTTGCGGCACTTGCCGTCCGGGAGCAGGATCTGCGACTTGCCGATGTTGGTCCGGTCCAGAAATATGGCTGTGTTGAAATGCGTCACGGCCGTGTGCATCGACGCAATCCCGGCATTTTTCAGTAGCAATTCCCATGTCCCAGCTCCTTGCGCATCCACTGTAACCATGCACACCGTCGTCGCCGCCATGACGAACACCATCCAAATCACCATGATCTCGATATATCAGGCACTTCGATTCTCACTTGCAGATAGAACCTCCGTTTGAACAATCTATACCGGTCCTGATTGACTTTCAGAGCTCGAATTCACCATCAGTGAATTTGCTAAAACGTCTAGAAAATTAAAGGCCACCTGTCGATCATGTGCACGTCCTGATCGATAGCTGATCGATATATACACTTGGACTGATCGATCAGTTATGTGATCCAGGTGTTGTCGAGAATGATATATATGAGTTACTGGTAACTGAATTACGGTGTCAAGTTGCAGTGGCCAAGTCACTTCTCTAACTTTCTCTGCAGTCGTTTTGTTTTCACGGGTCTTCCGTTGCGTTACTGTGGTAGACGTACTTGTGTTTCTGGCTCTGTATATTCCCAGTGAGATTCTGAGCTGACTTCAGCTGTATGTGTATGTTTGACATACGAAGGAAGACCACAAAAGCACCGTACCTACTACCATTGGAAAATTCATTAAAGGCCACTTGTCGATGTAGTAAATTAAGTTTGGAGGTAACCCAATCTTCATTAAAATAGCGGGCATAGTAAAGGATGTACCCTGGAGACTCTCATATCTATACCAGTCCTTGATTTTCAGAGTAGCTTAGAGATAATTAGATAGTCGAACTTGCCCAAGATTCTCTATTCACAATGGTCTTCAGTTTAGCACAGTTACAATTTATTATTAAGAGTAGTTGGTCACCTCAAAACCATGCTTTGAGTGCTTGAAAGGTCTAATTACAAAGCTCTAGACGCTTGAATTTTTTTCCTTTCAGAGTGCATGTTGAGCAGTCACCGTGGCAGTCACTTGAATGTCGCATTTATTGGCGCTCTGAAATCCGGCATGTCGAGGAATTCGTATAGCTGGCTGCTGGAGTTGGTTTTGTAAGTGAATTCATATTGAGCTCAATTAACTGGAGATTGATTATCACACATATTGTCAATGAATGCTCAAACTGGGCTTGAAAGAATTATTCATTAAATGATAACACAAGGCTCCTCGGTCTTAAATGTATACATCCACTAAATTTGCGAAAGATATCATAACATTCAGTAGTCTTCATGCCCTCTGCCTTTCCTTCATGCATTTTGCTCATCACCTTGGGACTCCACCTGTCCAATTAGATACTGCTGAAGTCTTGTTGGGTGTGGAATATGTTGCACCATCTATCGTGGGGCCAGACAAAGCCAATGTTATGTATATGTCATTATGGCAAACCCAATTTCATACTTGATTTGATTATCTATGATGAATGGTGATCCAACCTAAAGGAGTGACGAGTGAAAGACATACAAATTAACACACCACGTTCCCAAAAAAATGTTATTGGTTACTATTCTCGGGGGGTGCACTCTACATTATGTTTGAGAATCACGTGCGTTAATGACCCCTTCTAAAAACCCCCTGTATACGAGAGGCTATATGTCTAAAATACCTTTGTATACAGATGTATTCCGTTTTAAATATATGTTTAGTGTAAGTATACGTGAATATTTTCAGTTCTAAATGTGTTTATTGTATGTATACGTAATACGGTAGTGTTCAAATTAATACCCCTTCTATGCACTCATGTATACTCGTAGTCTACATGTTTAGTACAGTGCACCCCCCGAGTTACTATTACATGTTACTCATTATTGGTCCAAGTCGTAGAATCACCCAAAACCCTAAACCTTGCTATCCATGAACAAACAAATTAGCAAGTCGTAGAGTCACCGCCTAAACCCTAAATCCTAAAACCTTGCTAACCATGAATAAACAAATTACCGTATCCCTTTATTACCAAGAGCTGAAGATTCAATTAATCTAAATTCTGAATGACCTTTAACATCGATAGGTTGAGCCAAAGCCTCGGCCAAAGCATTTACAACACGGCCCAAGTAAGCGTCACTATTTACAATGATCTTCAGTCCAATGTTATGATTGTGATTTGCATCATTCTGAGTGGTTTGCTTGATTAGTGTAGATGGATATTTAGTGTTATATAGTCACTCTCCTGAAGCAAGTCAGTTGTTCCTAGCTTTTTGATTCAAGCCGTTTGGATGTACTGTACTTCCTAAAGTTCAGTTCGAATTGTGTAAGGACTGAGGAGCCGTGGAGGGAACGTTGTTTAGTCAGAACTCAGAACAGCCAAAGATGCTCCTTCAATTATTGGCAACACTTTGACACTGCAATTCCGGAGCCTGGACATCCGGAACTGGCATGGTTGACTCTCCAAGTCTACCCCTAGCTTCACACACCACCCCACTTTAACCTTTACCACGAACATTCCACCTGTGATTCGTAATTTTCGTCACCAACTGAAAATTCTTCATGGTGTCGCCGTCGAGTTTCTTCCCTTGACCCCTAAAGCAATGAAACCCAGCAGTGAGTCTTCGATTTCATCATGTCAAGGGCACACTCCCAGAATACCGACTTTAGGATGTCAAAATCAAAAGTTCTGCAAGAAACCATACTCAAGAAGTACCGTCACTCTCATTAGTTAGTCAATCTGTGGACCCCGAGTGTTTCCCGACCAGTCAGATTGATCATGGTACTGTACTACAGTACAATCTATATAATATTTCAGCTACATTTGTGGGAGGCCTGGATTCTCTTCAATCCCAAGTTATCCACTAGCACCAACGATGTTGATTGTCCGAGCTTGCACGCCTCGGGAACATATTTTCTTCATCGCACTCCAGAATGCACATCTGTCTGGCTTTCCCAAATTTCAACCAAGGCAAAACCTCAAGTCGAAACGAAGCGTTTCCGTAGTCTCTCCCCTGGTGGGGCAGAGACAACAGAAATAAAATATGTAGCACATTTGAAGCGTGAATATCATGTGTATATGCAACTGAAGCTCTTCATCGCTTCTGGCTATGGCGCGGTACTCTGCAACTACGATTCCGTTTTGTGTTCGAAGAGGAGCAGCCAAATACCACCAATCTCTATAGCAGAGTGTCGGTGACGAGAGAAACGAAGCGCATTATTCAAGAGTTGGTGAGAATCATGTTCACTGCATCGCAAACTCCGTTGAGAATCTGTGGAGGAAGGAATGAAACTCATGACGCTGTGAACCCTACGTGAATATCATGTATAAATGCAACTGGAGCTCTTCATCGCTTCTGGCTATGGCGCATGTTGCAGCCTGTTGGTACTCTGCAACTACGACTCCGTTTTGTGTTTGAAGAAGAGCAGTCAAATCTCTATAGCAGAGTGTCGGTGATGAGAGGAACGACGCGCATTCAAGAGAATCACGCAAAAGCATGTTCACTGCATCGCAAACTCTGTTGAGAGTCTGTGGAGGAAGGAATGAAACGAACTCATGAAACTGTGAACCCTAAAAACCACATGCACTGAGGGTTGCAATCTGAATCCAGGTACAGTGGTGGTAGTTAGGAATTGTCTAAATGGGGGATGAGCTCGCGGGGAAGGCGGAATGCGAAAGCCGCCGAGTTATGGTTTGCGGAGGAAAGGATGTCGTACATGATGCGAAAGGCACGGCCATGAAGGACGAGGCGTCAAGGGCAATTTGGCATGAAGTGAGAAGAGGGAATAAGTGAGTGGCTGAGTGAGCACCAGTGCTAGCTGGCTTGCGCTGTGGTGCCTCAGTCCTTGGCCAATGCGGGCCACATGGGCGCGTTCTCATTGTCAGCGAGAGTCTCAGTCCGCCATGGCCACAGCCTGAGCTGGACTTGAGCTGGCATGCAGGCACGCGATGACTCTTCACGGTTGATCGATCGAAAAGGCTCACTCACATGCACGGGAAAAAAATTCGAATCCGTTCGATCATCAATCTCCGAAAAGCTACATACATGCAAATGCCGACATAAATAACTTAACTGCAGTCGGCCGACATATATGGCTGGTCCGACAATCCCGAAACCGAGAAATGTGGGTGTTTGAAAATAACTATTATGATCATTGACGAGAAGACGAAGATGAAGAGATGACAGTTTAGGGTGCAGCGTCGAGTGGTCTGACAGTCTCTGCTACTAACTGGACTGCTGCTGGCTGGCTGGCTGGCCAGCTTGCCGTTGTTGTTGTACATGGAGGCGCTCCAACTCCCGCCTTCTTAGCTCTGCGCCCTGCCTTAACTGCGCTTTTCTGATCGACGGAGGTTGGAGCGGAAGATCGAAGCTTGGGTTTATCGACGCGGCGGGAGAGATCGAGCGGGCTATGGCCACTGCGACTTGGGGTTTGGTGTCCGAGCCTCATGCAGAAATCTGCGGTGTCCGTTAGAGCAGTTGAGTGTCTCGGGTGGGGTTCGTTCGTGGAGATGTTTGTTCTGTGCGCTTTTGATGGGAATCTGAGGTTGTAGGCGAGGTCAAGCGCGCGTGAGGTTGGGTCGTGATGGTGAACGGCCATGGTGGTAGGAGGTTGTGGCTATGGCTGGTGGTGTTGGTCGCGTGGAGATCCGGAGTAGAGGTAGCGGAAGCGCAGCAATACGCAAACCAGACCTTTTCGGCGCCGGCGAACGGGAACCTTATCTCGTACGAGCAGACGATTCAACAGGCGGCGTACGCGGCGTTTGCGAGGTTGAATCCCGTCACGGGCACCAAGTATGATGCCAACTTGTCGGGCGACCTGGCGAACATCACGGTGCAGGCGGTGCGGTTGCGCGTGGGCAGCTTGCGCAGGTACGGCGTCACGCTGGGCCGGTTCACCATCCCGCCGGGCTTACGAATCACCAATGTCTCGTCGGTGCGCGTCATTTTGGTGTACAGGGATTTCGGCAACGTCTCGGTGTATTCCTCGGCCGTGCCTGGGCAGGTGTTCGTGAGCTCGTTAGCCGGGATTAGGGTGTACAATGGCGATACGCTGAACTCCACCACGCCGCTGCCTGCGCTCACGGCCATCGCGCTCGAGAATCCTATCCAAGTGATCATTCCGCCGAATGCGCATCCGTCGTACTGCGTGGAATTTTCCGGCAATGGCACGGCGTTCGCGACCAATGCGAGCGCTGCGGGCAATGCGAGCTCGACGCCTCCGACGTATGCGTGCTTTTCCAGGACGCTGGGTGACAACTACTTCGCATTGGTGGGATTGCCTCCGCCGGGGAAGAAATCCAATACGTGGAAGATCATCTTAGGAACTGTTCTCGGCGTGGTGGGTCTCATTGCGATTCTGTTGCTACTGGTGTTCTGCTGCCGGCGGCAGCTCCGGAAACGCAAGCTTGCGAAGATGCAGGCGCAGGCGGACAGGGGGGAGACGCTGCAGCCGACGCAGGTGGGCAACACGCGGGCGCCCGTGGCGACGCAGTCGAGGACGCGGCCGCGGCTGGAGCGCGACTTGAATGTGACATAGCTTTTGTAGCATTGCAGCGGAAACCTACACAGATAGACAGACAGACAGACACAGGACACAAACAGACACACAGACAGACACCCTTCACCATTATTCTTGCCGGCCTTAGGGTTATTCTTCTTCCCTCTCTTTCCTCTTTCCGAATATGATTAGATTTGTGGTTGTTTTTCCAAAACGTGGCTCGGATGGGTACAGGATGCAACACATGGTAGAGAGCCTGCAACGTTGTTGTCGACCTCCCGGTGTGGGCGACGTCGAGCAATTGATCCAAAATAATTATCCTCTGCGTGGTGGGGAACACTCTTGTGCAGCTATTACAGTGCAGCTGCTGCTCTGTAGTGTGTGAACATTGTGAGTTTAGCTTCTGGCGTTAGGGAGTTGATTTCATTTTTTGGTTCTGGCTGAGCACGCTGTGACACACAGTGTGTGACCATCGCCAGGACATTGACAAGGCTCCTGCCCCTTGTCCTAGTTGTCCTCCATCCCAAGATTCATGAATCAAAAGCATGTTTTCACGACGTTGGTTTTGATTTCAGGCTGTTTCCACTCAGTCGTCACGTTTGCCTCACTACCTTATTCTTTTCGGTCGGCACGATTCGGTTCTGGAAATCCATCCCAACCTGAGGTAGCTTCAATCTCTCCAATTTCAGAGTGTAATTCAGTTCCTTGCCTTCAATTACAGTAGTGAGCAGTCATTGCCGGATAGAACTTTGCCATTTGGTGCACTTGCCTTCTTCAGCCACTCTTCCTTCCAACGTTGAAAGGTGCCACCCGTTGGTTACAGTTTTCAACATTGAGAATTTATCTCCAAAACGTCTTTTTGTGATTGGAGACTTATCTTTGCGTTTTCAAGGTTCCAGACTCATCTTTCTTTACGTTTTCAACGGCAGAGACTCGTCTTTTGAGACTCAAATTAGTGGTTTTAGAGCACCACTTGTATTGTTGGAGACTCATCTTTCTCAAATTAGTGATTTTAGAGCTCTCACTTGTATTGTTGGAGATTCTTATTGTTGGACTTGTATTCGTCGATAATGTTGGAAGTTGTCTCACCTTAAAGAGGTGAGTAATGATTTTCAAACGTTGAATTAATTTACGTTCTCAATTGTGGAGACTCAACTTCATTTATGTTCTCAACTGTGGAGACTCGTCTTCCTCCAATTTATGTTGTTGGAGGTTTTAATTGTTGAACTTGCATAAGGTAGTAACACCTTAAACCGACAGAATAAGGGAATTGGTAACCGGGGAGTGCAAAAAGCATGAAGTGAAACCATGAATGTGTTAGCAAATTGGAGACGAAGTGTTGGGTCTTGGAATCAAAAAAATTGGACACATGAGCAATTTTACACGAATTTTTGAAGTGAAGGTGTTGTAGACACCTAATCAAAATTGTAGACTTACCCAAAAGAGACAGAAGGAACACATGGACAAAACTGGTCAATGCTTCCATCTCATTGGTTCCATCTCATTGGTTCTAGTGAACTTTTAGTGAAGTTGTGGTCCATTTTAGGTACACTCCCAATCACTTTGAGGTGAAATTATAGGAGGCGGGAATGGGTACTTGGCAGTTTAAGGTGTTACTACCTTACGTTGACCATGTTGGAAGAGGTGGGTAATGGTTTTCAAACATTGAAAACTAATCTTCATGCTTTGTGATTGCATCCATAGTAGAGACTCATTTTCTTTGGAATAGTGGATTTTGGAGTAGCCAATTTCATCACAGGTTTTTAAACATTCAAAACTCACGTTGTGATTATATATTCAAAGTTCCCACCACTTTTGCCCTCAACACTTTTGCCCTCAACATTGAACAGTGAGCCTCCTAAAATAGTTTAAAACTCACTATAAAAAATAAAGTGCAGTATCACAGTACTCACCACTTTTGTCCCTGCACATTGGTCCTCCTATGTAACGTTGAACATTTTACTTTGGAAACTCATCAGCAGTGAAATTAAAGTGAGCGAATTTTTGCCAGGTGGCTATATTTGTATTCATGTGGCTAATTGCAACAAAGGAAAAAAATCAATTTACCGTCACATGATGTGTGGCCTAATTGCCAAGTTGGCTAGATCTATCTTAGCCCTAGTGACATCATCCAACTACCTTTGTTGGCCTTGACGTCCGCCCCCTAAACCCTAAATCGCCTCCTTCTGAGCCCAAGAGGGTCATATATTGTACACGACTAAAGATTTAAAGTAAGTTTCAACGTACAATGTATGACCTTCGCTTGTTTTGCTCTTAATAGCATCAGCCTTTCAGGCTGCAAAAAATATTCCTATAAGCCTTTTTGCTAATGAGCCATATATTCCCCATCTTCACTGCTCATCACCATCGTGGAGGACAAAACGAGACACGCTGAAGGCAAACCCTAAAACCTGCTTCATAATTGTTTAATGATTTACATAATAGTTGTTTGTTGATTTACATTCTGTAACTGAGTCAAAAACACCCCAGTTTAGGGTGCAATTATAATCCCCAAATCAAGGATTCCAGTCTAATTGAGGCTTGTGCAGAACGAATCCTTCCACTCTGGCCAACCTCAAGCGATCGGAGAACGTGGCAGTTGGAGGGAGACGCCAGAAATTCTCCGCTCTTTTGTACACGGCAAGCCTGAAGGTGTCATCCTCACCATAGCCAAACATGGCAAGATCATTTCCTCTTGCAACAACAGAAAGGGCCGCCACACTGCAGAACTTGCGGCGCACCTTGAAAGGAATCTCAATCCCCGTGTCCTCCCACACCCGGGAGCTCGGGTTCCTCTCCACTACGGCGTACATTCGCCCCTCCTCGTTGAACTCGCCCGCGAATCCCTCCGTCTCGGCCGACGTGATGGACATCAGGCGCCCGTCCCATTCAAAAATCACATTACAATTCCGGTTGCGAGCCTCCTCGTGCCATTGATCACTCTTGATATCATACGACAAGAGCACGCAATTCGTGCTTCCAGTGGCGAAGTGGATCACGCCGTCGCACAAGACCCCTCTCCTGGTGTGCCGCCCACTCTCATACCCTTCCGAGAATCGCAGCCTGTACTCCGCGCCCTGCGTCCAAGTGCCCGTGGCGGAATCGTAAACCTCCGTCACGAGTTTGCTGTAGATTTCCTCGTCCCAGTGGCTCCGCGGATCGTGCGCCATCAGGAGCTTGTAGGTTCGCGCTCGCTCGTCCGACACCCAGGCGTGGACGAAGCACGTCCCGCGGGCGCTCAATTTCTGGTTGACCGGCGGCGGAAGCCGCTTCCATCTGTTGCGAAACGGCTGCCAGACCACCCAGGAGCCCACTCCCAGCATGTACCCCGACTGTTTGAGCAACTTCCAGAAGTACAAACAGAACAGCCCTCCCACGGAATAGAAGCTGTGCGGCCAGGTGTGGGGCTGCAGGGGGTTGAGGTTCATGCGAGGGCGCGATGTGAGGCCGCACATCGCCTTCCATTTCTTCGCGGCGAAGTCGTAGCTGGACACTTCGAGATGAGCTGGGTACGAGCACTGCATGTAGCAGATTGCCGGGCTCGATTGCTCCGTGACGTGCACAGTGTCGTACATGGCGCGGAAGTCGCGGCGGTGCAGGACGTCGCGCCATTCTTTGCACACACATCGCATTTGGCATAACGATCTCATCGGTAAGTGGCTCAGCACTTTGAGCTGTACCTCATTAGGCAATCTGGACCACGTCTCGTCGTCGTCGGTGATCCCCGCACTCGTCTCCGCCATAGCCAACCCTACTGAGCTATTGACACTTTGACACACGAAAGGCGAATTACGAAACTCTGCGAAAATCTCCTCAACCGTGATCAACCCTAAATCTACCTCGACAATTTCACGGAAACCTAGAAAGGAGAAAAAGGTTGAAGAGAAAACGTCAGAATTCATACAGAATTAATTGGCAGCGATGGCGATGATCCAAACACCGATGAGTACAAGGATTTGTATCGGTGTGCACATGAAATTAGAGTGCGATGCAAGCAAACGTAGAGCTCAAGGCACACTAGTCGGCACGACATTTGATTACCGACACCGCCATTTGAAGCGCGCCTGAGTATGTCTTGGGGAGGACGAGTCAGCTTCTGGGAACTGAAGGGTCATTTGCATTCATGTTTGTTTAACCCCTAAGAGCATTTCCACCCATGCACGCTAGGACGAACCCTCTCAAATTATTCATCTACATTTGAAGGGCCCTTGTACTCACACTCCCCATGCCCTTCACGTATCAAAAGTGCGCATCAAATAGTCAATGGACCAATCACAAGTAGAATGGAAGGATATAGTCAACTAAATAGTGTTTTGAAGGCCCGATTTCTAACAAACTAAGAGCATGGCCAACCATGGCCTCAGAGAGCATCAGGAATTTCCGACCCCACTGATTCTGCACTGATTCAGTGCGTTTATCGTAAAACACTGATTCCGCACGTCATACGTGCATCTAAAAGTGTCGTTACAGTACGGAAGTGACATGCATTACTAGAGTGTCGATGCAGTGTCTTTTCAATGATTATCAAAAAAGTATTGTTTCCGCACGAAAGTCGTGCTTGACGGAATCTGTGCGTTAATCGTGTATTTACATCACATAGCTGATAAGACACGGATAACGTGCGGTTTTAGTTAATGCAAATTCAGTATCGTATACGTATCATATTAATGCCATTTATTATATTTGTGCGATTTCAGTATCTATTATAATGCAAATTATTTTCGTACGACATCCGTGTACAATATTTTAATATATCTTTTGGAATCTTTTGGAATCTTTTGGAATCTTTCAAAATAGGTTATATTATTTTGGAATATTTTGGAATATTCCAAGAATCTTCTTTAAATTATACTTCCGGTTTAATTTCCCAAAACATTTTTAGATCTACATTTATAGAGTTTAGAAGCAATACACATTAAAATTTCAAAGAAATAACATTTTATATTTTTAGAATTCAAATTTGGTATTATTGGTTATCATTGTACTTTTCATCATAGGAGCAAAAAAAATAGCTCACAACCACCACGATTTTGGCAAAAAATAAAGAAATTCAAAATATTATGAAAAAAATCCTAGATATAGAAAACGTCTTGCATAATCTAGTGCAAAAAAAAATTGGAAAAAAAGTTTTTTTCACATAGTTAAAAACATTCAAAGTCCGCTGAAAAAAAAAAAAACAGCTCACAGCGATGATCTGCCATCACGATTTTGGCAAAAAATAAATAAATTAAAAATATTATGAAAAAAATCCTAGATATAGAAAACGTCCTGTATAATCTAGTGCAAAAAAAAATTTGGAATTTTTTTTTTTTTCACATAGTTAAAAACATTCAAAGTCCGCTGAAAAAAAAAGTTTGATAATTACCAAAAGAGTTCCATTCTATGCATGAAGAGTTTGAAGTGGTTTGGTGGTTTGGAACTTGATTGGCAACCGGGAGGTCGAGAGTTCAAATCCCACCGTTGGCGATAGAGCTTGGGAAGCTATGTGAGCCCCACCGCACGTGCGGGCAATTTCCGTGTAGTTGAAGTGGGTAGGGAGGAAAGTAATAATTTTATATTATATATATATATTTAATAATACTATTTTTATCAAATTTAGATATAAAAAGAAAATAAAACCTAGATATGGAAAAGATGATGTCGCACGAAAAACGCACTGAATCAGTGTAGTTTTAAAGACGATTAAAACACGACATTTGACGACTATAAAGAGTGCTGAATTCATACGTTTTCAATGGATGTATCAATCGTGTTGAATCAGTACTATATCCGCTTGTACGAACATCGTGTCATATCAGTGTAGTTGCGATGAATGACGTAACGATGTGGAATTAGTGCGAAAATCGTATGAACCCTTGAAATATCGGAAATCGCACTGAATCAGTGCAGAATCAGTGGGGTCTGAAATTCCTGATGAGTCTCTCACACTCTAGAAGTAGATAAAAATTGCCAAAGGTCCTTTCAAAATTCCTCTTGACTCTGGATTCTAGCATGTTAGAAATTGGGCCTTCAAATCATTATTTAGTTGACTATACCCTCACATTCTACTTGTGATTGGTCCATTGACTATTTGATGCATACTTTTGATATGTGAGGAGCGTGCAAGGGTGGGGGAGTGTGAGTGCAAGGGCCCTTCAAATATAGATGAATAATTTGAGAAGGTTAGTCCTAGCGTGCATGGGTGGGAATGCTCTAAGATCCACAGTCAAGAGGTATTTTGAAAGGGCCCTTGGCACTATTCGTCTACTTCTGGAGTGTAAAAGACACTCTGAGGGCATGGGTGGCCATGCTCTAAGAGCATTTCCACCCTTGCACACAAACCGAGGCTCTAGAAAGCCTATTTGACGGGCTTCAAAATTGTCATTCAAAACTCTCACGCGGCTGTCCCCCACCCACGTTGATTTTATCGCTCTCTAAACTAGAAATTGTCAGGAATATTTCCGCATATCTCCAGAAGCACGCACTGATGTCGGAGCAGTAGTGAACTCGTCTCAACCCCGCACTCCCTGGTTGTGTACGTCATCTGCGACTCTTGCTCCATGTCCATGCATTCCCTGTCTATGCCCTCCAAAGTTACCGCCTGGATTCACGTAATCTCTTGGATAAGGCCTAAAAAAACCCAGAATGCGAGCGCAATAAGTTGATCTCTCACCCGCAAGGATAGCGAGTGCAAAGGAAAGTTTGAAGAGCCCGGAACACCGAGACTGCATTTATGAACAAGAGTGGGGCATGGTTTTCTGCAAGGCCGCGTTAACGGGCTTGTTGTGTTCCTGTAACGCGGTAGAGTAGAGTTGCTCTAAAAAACAATGATTCTCAATTGGACTTCATTGTATTTTTTATTTAAAAAAAAATATTAGTGCTCAGTTTTGATTGGGTCCTATGTAAACTTCTTTTTGTTCAAATTTACATGTTTCTTGATAACACATGCAATGTTCTTTATTGATTTTCGTGATAAACCATTTTGTGCCATTTGAATTATATTTTTGGTTTAAATTTGTCATTTCATAACCATGAAGTCACGGGTCTTTTGGGGTTAAAGTGGGTGTCCAAGTGCATAAACTTACATGGAAGACCCTTCAAACTGTACCATATAGACACTTATTTCAAAACTTGCACCCTATAGCCGCTCATTCTACACTTTGCACCCTACAATTGTTCATTTCAAACTTGCACATATATTCAAGCATGCAAACAAGAAGATTTTGACCCTCAATTATTAATATTGGAGTCAATGATCCCCGAATTGGCTAATTTTTTTGGATTTCTACCACCAAATATGAAAGCTACTCCTACAATGTAAAAAGAGACTTGTGATTGGAACATTTGAGCAAAATTGCGAATGATGTGGCAATCGAGTACTGCCTCGTGGTTTCATCTATATGCCAAGGAGCATCCAATTGAATTCAAAAGAGATCATGAGTTGCATTTCGTCCAAATCTCATGCGGCGGGATGTAGCCGTCCAACTAGCGAATCCGTGTTGAAAGGGTTTTTGTAGCCGCCAAAAGCCAGCTAATAATTCCCGTTACGCAGCGTCATTAGCGATATGGTCTTTCAACGTTCAGTTTGCATCTCTGTAGGAAGTGCGAGTGCGAAACGTGGTGCCATCGCTCAATTGTTGTGGATGATGCGCTTGATGTTCTGGAGATTTGTACGCCGTCATTGTGCTCACTACTCAATGACTTAGTTTCAATGTTTGAGAGAAGGATCGCTAAAATTTTGAATTGTAAAGCTTCATTGCTTTGTTGTTATAAGTTCGAGGGAGTGGCAATCCCATTGCATTCACAGCAATGGCGGAGTGGAAGGCGCTATAATTTCAAGGGCTTTTGCCGTTTGATATGTGACAAAAGGTCGAGGCTCAACATGAAAAATGACTCAAATAGAATCTCAACACCGAGGAATTTGTGTTTGTATCCTTGAAAATGCAAGAATGTATACAAATACAAAATAATAATAATTGCATAGTAAATTAGAGTCCATTAATATATTAAAAAATGAATCTATTATTTTATGTGAAATTTCAATTTGTAATTTATACTGCTAATTTTCAACATGCAAAGTCAAAGGACCTATAGAACTCTAGGAAGTCCCTTCAGAAGCTCCTAAAAGTCAAAGGACCTATAGAACTTCTGAAGGGACTTCCTAAAAGTCAAAGGACCTATAGAACTTCTAGAAGTATTCTAGAAGGTTCTATGTCCGTGGCAATACCCATCATGAACTAGTTTTGAACACAATAATTATATCACTGTGGCAATACCCATCACGAACAAGTTTTGGACACAATAATTATATCTCCAGTTTCAAGGCCTAATCTTTGCAATACCCACCTCAAGGTTCTATGTCGGCGTGACAGTAAAGGTACATGTGGTTTTACCAATCAATAGCCAAAAACAAACTGACCAATTTTGTTATACCTTAAAGGATCTTTTAGATTAGTGTGTTTGAAGATTTGGAAAGGTCTATTTTAAAAAAGTGATAGAAAGATTTCATGTTGAAATGAGAGTTGTAGATTATGAATATGAGATTAAATTATAAAGTTAAATATATTTATAACATCTTTTAAAAAAAATACAACTTGAAAGTAATGACTTAATTTTTTCTCAATGTTTTTGAAAGACACTTTTAAAACAAAAAGACAAATGCATTTTAGTACAAAAATAATGTCCATCGTAGTTTTCTCTAAAAATGAGTAGTGTAATATTGAAAATCCATACCATTCAAAAAGTAATCAATTTGCACAAGAACCTTAATGAGTGAAAAGAACAATTAGACTGAGAGGGTATTAGAGTTTGAGATTGTATCGGAGATTGTGATGCAAGATTCAAAATTTACTCTCAAAATGAAACCAAAATCAAATCATGAATTCAACAATTGCATGCAAAAGTAACAGTCCCCATTGGTGAGATTTGAGTCTTGTTTCCAAATCATCTCCGCTTATGATACAAATGTTACAAACTCTTACATCCCTATTGTAAACCCCCCACCACCACCAGTTTTTTTTTTTTTTAAATTAAAAAAAAAATTAAAAAAAAAAAAAAAAAAAAAAAAAAAAAACTTTATCTTTTTGTTACAAATGAAGATGTCATTGCAGGAAAAAAAAAATCAAAAATCAAAACACACTTCATCAACGGAAAACCAACTAAATGAAAAAAATCACATTACATTCTATAATAGTAGGTTTTGCACCACCTACTACTTTGTTTGATTTTTACTAATACAATAACTTTCCTTGGAACGAGAGTGAACGATGACACTTGCCGTTACATAAGGGAATTTAGTAGGAGTTAAGACAAACTTAAGATGTGATAACAAAGAGCATTTAAGATCATCAGAGAAAATCTTGAAAACTTTAGTAGAGGTACAAAGTCTACGGGATAACAATGTTATCAAAAAAAAACAACTGAAAAGAAAAAGAAAAAAAGAAAAAGAAAATGAAAAAGAGAAAAAGAAAAGTGTCCGTGGGTCTGCATTCTAGCTCTTCTTCTTCGTCTTGTGACGGCTCACGTTCTTGCAATCTCTACCTCACTTCACCCGCCCAGGAGTTTTTGAGCTATGTCTCTGGGAGTTTCCATGGAGGGTCTTGCAATGAGCTTCACGTTTGACAAACTGCTTCCACTCAGGTTTGTCACAACATCCCGCACCCTAGTCTCAGCTCCATGTTCAATTCGGACGCACGATTTTGTGAGAATGCGCAATTCGCGACGGTGTCGAAGGAGTGCCATTGTTGCGGTAAACAAAGCAAGCAGGTCGTGTCGTTTTTGTTAGATTCTTGCAAGTCGAAATGAAAGATAATTAGCCTCAGGTGGCGGGCGCAAAATTGTTGACATTGACATATCTGCGTTGCAGAGCTGCGAATGTGCCCCACCCGCTGCAGAGCTCCTTTTTGCCGTCGAGGAAGAGACTAGTGGCGCGGGCATCTATCAACTCGGCTGGATTCTCCACGTCTGAAGCTGTTGTTTCCAATTTGGACAATTGGTCTAACAGGTGATGGCGGATTGTCTGAACATTCTTTTTGGACACTTCTTGAAACCCTAAGTGCAAAGTGCTTGATGTATGAGTGTAAACAATTGTCAACTCCCTGGGGTTTAGGGTTTAGGGAGTCTTCTGTTGTGACTACTTGTGCTGTAGAGGAGTGATTTTTTGTTGCTAATTTTAGCCGAATTCTTACATAAAATTTGGGCTGGCTAATTGATACAAAGTACTTTTGAAAAAAAAAGAAGGAACAGTAGCCAGATTTCCTACATGGAGTCAAGATGTGTAGCCTCTTTAAACCTAGGTATTGCTTAAGTAGCACCATGTGTATTACCCTGATATTACCTGTATATTAATATGAAAAGAGCATCCAAGGAGCCTGGATTGCTCTTCAAGCCATGGAAATGTAGCAAAAATGCTAAACTTTCTCCAGACAAAAAAAATTACTGCTGATGTTACGTTGTGTAAACAGTGTGCCATCGTTTGAGGAAGAAGACGGGGTATTTGAGGATTTATTTCCGGCGCCAGGATTGATAGAAGGTGACAAGGAGGCTAAATCTTCGGGGTTAGTCCCGGACGAGTGGAGATCAGTCCAGGATGAGCTGGCGAAGACAAAGAAGCAGAAGAAACGGGAGGTGCTGGACCTTCTGGAAAGAAGAGCGAAAGAAAGGCAAGAGCGCGAGCGAATGCTTCTTGAGAAGCAAATCGCCGGTAGAGAGGTGTATACACAGAAGTTCTTCCCCCGGGTGCTTCCGGAGGATATGACTGCTGAGGCTTCTGATGACGAGGACGGTCCCCTGGTATCTGAAGAAGCTGTTGGTAAGTAAGTCCTCTTTGAAGTGCCCTAGCTTGAATTGAACGTCGTTTCTCCAGGCTATGATTTCCCAACAACTGCCACATTCTACAGTAATTTAGTGGGCTATATCAAGCTTTATGAATTAAGAATTGTGGGGGCTGTTTAACCTAATTTTGTTTTAGCAGTTTTGAGTAGGTCCTATGTGGGCTTTTTTTTGTTCAAATCTTCTTTTTTTTGGACCAACACATGCAATGTTCTTCGCTGATTTTGGTGATATAAAATTTGGTCTCATATAAATTATATTTTTCACTATATGATCAATTGAATTTCACATTTTAAAACCATGAATCCTTGGTCCCTTAGGGGTTAAGAAGGGTTGACAAATAGGTAGTGTCTTCTATAAAATTAACCTGTGTGTACAATGTAACCTCTAAACCCTGAGCCCTTATGTGGTGAACATTACGTAGTCAAGGTTGATTGAAGTTTTTTGATGTTCTAAGAAGGGGAGTACCGGTATTTCTATTCGATATTGTGCATTGACATGGTAGATTTGTTCGTCGGGACGCAGAAGAAGCTCCTGTGCCTGTCAAGCGGGCGACACCTAGAAACCCCCGCTCGGTTCTCAGTAACGCAACCTTTGAAGACATGACTCGGATGCTGTCAGTTGGGAAACTCAGTGAACGACAACTACCAGCATCTAAAAAATCAGATGATGTTGAAAATATGGTAAGGGTTCAGGTGCTAAATGCTTTGACTCGGGGCTCTGGCAAGGAGTCTTGCTTCTATGAGTTCTTGCCTCTTGAACGAGATTGCTATTTGCACTTCAAACATCAAAGTAAATGGCTTTGCTCAGTAAACAATTTTGACATGTCTACAGCTATCGGTATTTTTTGTAGCTCTAATATACGTTGGTGCAGGAGGTGTCAGGTTCAAAGCTTCTGACTGCAGAAGAGAAGGCTCTTCTTAAAATTAATGAAGTCAACTTTACAAAGATTACTTCTGTAAGCATTCAACTAATGTTCAGCATATTGAGCATCTAGATCTGCTTTTACCTTATTGTTGTTCGCTTTGTATAAGTACTTTTTTCTTAACAAGTCTTAGCTGCCATTTTACCCAAAATCTGTGGTCACCAAATTGTTTTGCTCTAGGGAAACTAGGAACATGCAAAAATCTGATGACAAGTCAATATTGACGCTTTGCAGAAGAAGTGGAATCCGTTGCATACATTTGCTGCATCAGGCCAAATTAACCAGTTGGACTTGCTTTTGAGGCGTGGCAGTGATATTGAGGCACATGATATGGTATGAATTCGACTGGTATTAACCTCTAATTCAACCATTTGATGTATGGAACCAAGATGGGGTTATTTGCAGAAGAAGGTATCACAAAATTGCATGTAATCTTCTGTGTGGTGCATCGTGTGTCAGGATGGGTTCTCTGTGTTGCACTGGGCTGCTATTTCCGGTGGTGCAATAGACTCCATAACACGGTATTTACTACTAAAATCTGATGCTCTCGTTACGGCTACAGACAAGGTTAGGCTTCTCAAACTAATCTAACGTCGCACTTCTCAAGTCCATCTGTTCGAAAATCATCCATTCTTGGTTATTAATTTCATGCAGTAAATGTGTAAACTGTCTGTGAATTTTTGTGTTTTGGTTGCTTTATTCGTGCCCATAGCCAATGAGCCCAGTAGTCACGGTATTATGTAAACGTACATGAGTCAGTTGTGTTATGTATTGAGGTGGAACAAAAGCTCTCAGCAATGTCAGCATTTTAGGGATGTCATAGTGTCTTATCAGCAGGTTCTTTATGTCTCTTATGCAGGGTGGGGCTACTGCTTTGCATCATGCAGCATGTAATGCAAACTCCTTTGCAATCAAGGCCATGCTTCGGAACAATGCTGACATCAATGCATGCGACAATGTGAGTGTTCCTTACTGGGGTGGAAAGTAGTGATTCTTCAACCTTTACCATTATCGAATAGTGAGCGATTTGGTTACCAATGCATGTGCAGCTTATTTTTCTGCGAATGGTCCAACCTTAAAGTTGCCTGAAAGTTCATGTCGCCTGTTCATCTTTATGTTACATTCAGTTCTCAAGGGTTGGAAACGGGGTCATACAGTTTTGGAGCCAATGTCTTATACTCATAGATATTTACATGTATGTCGTATCTACAATTGATGTAGGGAATAAGAAGTCTTGATGTATGCAGTAGGATTGACTCTCTTGAACATACGAGGGTGCGTCAGGCTGGCAGTTGAGATAAATTTGTTTGTATTTGGACCTGCAGGAAGGGTGGACACCGCTTCACATAGCTGTACAGTGTGGACGTACAGATATAATAAATCTTCTTGTAGCTCGGGGAGCTGACACGACCATTAAAAACAAGGCAATGTGTTCTGATAACCTTTTATGTTTATTGGATTGTATATTAACGTCATCTAAATTAGATAGTTCAAAAAAGAAAGGATTTAGTCTCACATTCTTGCACGTTGGAAAAACAGGATGGAAACACCCCTCTAGATTTGGCGGTGTCATTTGGCAAAGAGTTTCGATTCTATGATGTTGTCAAACTCCTGAAAAATGGCACGAAGGTATGGCAGCTTGTGCTAAATTCAGGTGTACATAAGAGATAGTGGTATAATATACTAAATATTCATATTGTTTGCCCTCGTTTGTGAGCATGCAAATCTTTTTTTTTGGTATCGCTGTCTTTTGGCTGCCAAATTCCCCTAACCTCAAATCATGACTGTTTTAGGAAATGGCAAGTCGACCGTTGGTCAATGAACTTGCTGAGCAACCGCCATCAGCAGAAATAAGCCCAGAAGACGCCAATGAGGTAAGGTTTCAGGCCTACCAGCTGTCACGCTATCATGCCTATGCAGCTTTTTTTAGCAACAGTTTGGCAAGTATGAGGCATGGTGCTTTTGCTGCGGTTAAAACGAAGGGAAATGATATGATTGTTATTGACGAACGTTCACACTTTGTCAGTATCACCTGTTAAAAGTTTGCTTGGTGGGATTTGAGAACCAGTAGATTATATATTCGTTACTCTCTTACGATGTGTAATGTAGCAAAAAAAAACGTCTTTGGAGCTTTTCTTTTCTTTAATTAACAAACCTGTGCAGCTACTGGTCGCATATTCTTCCGCCAGAATGTTAAGGATCTAGTGATGTCGCAAGCAGGATAATTCATCATTATGCTGTTTGGATTCAGGAATCGCATAAACTGATGACCGAGGAGGAAGTTTCTCGGTTTCATAGTCACACACTTGACTTCTCAATCATCTCCTCTGTGAGTATCTGTTTTCCTTCCAGGTCTTTTCACTCAATATTCTCCTGGAGGTCCAGAATATTATATTCAAACAAATGAATTGGTTTAGGTCATGGTGGTAATTCATCATAGAGATGTTGTGAAATTTTTAATTATTGATTGTTGATGAGTCATGTTTGCACTACGAGGATGCTGAAGCAGGCATCTAAGGCAGTTGATGATTTCTTGCAGAAAAAATGGTTTCCCTTACGTGCATTTGCCGGATCAGGCCAGATTAATCACGTAGACTTGCTTTTAAGGCATGGCGTTGATGTAAATGCCCGAGATACGGTATACGATCAAACTCCCTTTTCGATAGTTGTTGGCGTCTGTATATTCAATTGTGATAATAGAAATAGAAGCCATGCTGAAGGGGTATTCTGGATTTTGGGCTGCAATTTTCACAAATAAGCCTGCAGAAGAATGTAACTTTGAATCGCACCTACCTCAGTTGGCCTTTAGCCGATCTATGCTTTTCCATCTAGCAGATACTCTAACAGCCCAATAATACTGTTCAGACCATTCGGTGGTATTTTAACAATGAGGTTATGAAAATTGTGTTTGTTTCAGGACGGATTAACAGGATTGCACTGGGCTACCATTTGTGAAAGGAATTCAATAGTTCGTTTCTTGCTAAAATCTGGTGCAGACGCTGAAGCTATTGACAAGGTTAGCACCTTCAATGAATGCTTTAAATATCAGTTTTCAGACTCCAGAAGTCTACGCATCGCCCATGGCATCTTGGATATCCCTTCTTTTTCCGCTTCTCGGTCTTAATTAACTGCTTGCTCGTGTGGCATACCAAGTTTACATCCTAGCAGCACTCAAACGTTTGTACTGCTGTTGTTTAAAATTTAGGGTTATCAGTAGTGATAGTTTAAAATTTCGCCAGTTTAAATGTTGATGTGGTCTTTGGATTGCAGGATGGGGTTAGTGTTTTGCATTATGCAACACGTAGTGCCAACACTTTTGCAATTAAAGCCTTGCTGCGTCGAAATGCTAACATCAACGCATCTGATAATGTGGGCTCCTGTTCTTGATCCCTTACCATATTCCTTCTTGACAGAGTAAAATCGTTAGGAATTAAGTTCTGATCTTCTGGATCTGTAAGTTTAATGAACAAGGGATTGTCTTCTCAGCATCTGGAGATACGAGGCTTTTGCATTTCTGTCAGCATCTGTGACGTACTAGGTTTATGAAGGCAATTATTTGTGTACCAGTAGGTTATGCTGAAGATGAGTTGTATAGTGGATAAAGTTAGGCGAAAGGAGGATAGCGTTACCAGAGAGAAATATGGCAGATCAGAATTTTCTGTACATCTTTGTCACCACTCCGGGATAGAAGGGTAAGCTTAAGTGCTTGTATTTGAGTCTGCAGGAAGGGTGGACACCTCTTCACCTGGCTGTACAAAGTGGACGATTAGACGTAATCAAGCTTCTTCTCAATAGGGGTGCCGATGCTAGTATAAAAAACGAGGTGAATCCCTTGACCTTACATACTTTGTTCATGCATGAAATCCTGTTTTCCAGCTTGTGCGGTTTCTCCTTTTCGCTCACTGTTTGGCATGCTGATATGACAGGATGGGAACACTCCTCTGGATATTGCGCTGTCATTTGGGAAAGGGTTTCTTTACTACCATGTTGTCAAACTGCTGAAGAAAGGCATGCTGGTATGAACTGAAACGTTTCAGTTACAATGTTTTGTCAAACCATGCAAACATAAAAATAAAATTATTTGAAGTAGGATGATACGTCTCTGTACTGTACATTACAGTGCATCTCATATGGTTAGAAAATCCGTTGGTTTCCCACTTTCATATTTTCGGTAGGTGCTTGAAGTACATGACTTTTTCCCAGATTTGAGTAAATTAGTTGAATCCATTGTGAATAATTGAGCATACAGCAGGCTTGAGAAATGCACATTCTGTTACTAAATTGTACAGTGAAGTATGTAGGTGGCTTATGCTTTCTTTCAGTGACTACTGAATCTGTTGCTTTTCACTACGATCTATAAGTTTTTTGGCCTCATTTATAATTTCTCTTGTGTTGCAGAGATTAGCGAACAATGAGCAACCAGGTTTGACAGTGTAGGAAATTCCAAAGTTCAGAATTCCAATGCAGTTCTTTTGCACGGTTGTTGTCCAGAGTGTTAATGTATTTATTCATATCAGTAGCATTGTCAAAACCATCTTCATGGAATGGTAATGTGAGCTATACACCGTGATGAAAAAGATGTGGAATACAACTTTTGTTTGACTTTTTCTTTGTTAGTCTTTGAGACATGTTATTGTATGTTCAACTTAGTACCATGCAATAACTCTATACATAATTTATCATGGGTGTAGCTAGATGTAGTGGTTTTTATTGGTTTCAGGTGTTCTGTTTGGTTTGGAATATGCTGAGTATTTTCTTCAGTCTGAGCTTTCTTTTTATGACAATATGGCTATAACCCACCAAATAGTCTAAGTGGCACCCAATCAAATCATTTCTCACAGCTTGTACAAAAGTGCTCAAATCTTCAATTATCATTCTCATAACTTTGCATTGTAGTAGATTTTTACAACAATATGGAGTACATGCAAATTTACACTCCAAGGTAACAAAATATTTAACTTTGTGATAGGCTTCTGCAAATATACGTAGCTGTAGAAATTTTGAAACAAAATGTTCAAGAATCATACATTTCAGTCACACTAGGGCCTAGTGTCCCAGCATAATTCATCAGCTTCACTTCTTAGCCCGAGATCGAGATTTTGGTGTAGCATTCCTCAGCTGGTGCCAAAAAAAATAAAAAATTAATCACAAGATGATTATTCACGTGATAGAGAAAACAAGAATCAAAGAGATGACCTAAAGTATAGGAACTTAGTATTGGAAAAACTAGTGCTTTCAAGTTGTATCAAACCATTCTCTAGTAAATAGATTCAGATGCTAATGCCAAAAATCAAGCCAATTTGCATCCCTAAGTAAAAACAACACTGCAATAGAAATTAGTCCAAAACCTAAAGTATAGTAATTTTGGAATTGTCCCCCTTTTCAAATGACAAGACAGTGAAATTCACCTTTTCATTGTGGAACAAGTCTTCTGCAATTCTCTCAGCATCTTTTCGTCTTCGTTCATCTTGCATAAACTCATTCTTTTCCCGGCCCAAATCGGATTCCCTGCATGGCAATCACGATATCCACTGTCAATCTATTAATCTTGAAGACCAAAAACTGAGCTTGAAACAGGACTTTAAACATTCCCTGATCATATACAGGCTCACAATGCATGTCTGTCATTGTTAGTTTCAGCTATTCATGATATAAATACAAGATTAAATTCAAACTGTAGCCCCCAACAAAATATGCAAAAAGTACTCGCTGATCACTAATTCTACAGAGGTCATGTCAGGGCAGGGCAGTAATTTCTTACCTGTATGGCTCTTTAGCAAATGGGACAAGAGTTGTAAATGTATTGCCAGATACTCCAATCTCAAGCCCCTGCAATAAACTCATGTCAGATCAGTAACAAACACCTGGAGTGAATCGCTATGACCGTATTTATGACCGTATTTATAAGCTCATAAAGACCTGGCATAAAATTCAATAGCCTGACACAACCTGTTGAACGTAACTTAGTTTCCATGCAAAAAGCATTCAACAGCTGACCTTCTTTCTGAAACGTTTGAAGTTTGGAGCAGACCCTTGAGTTGGAGTGGTTGGAAACGGCACCATCCCTACGTCCTTTCTCACCACTAGTTGGCCATAAACAACATCAGCCTCAACTGAATCTGCAGGCTCTTTGCTGAACAGTACTTCAGTCTTTGGCGTGGCCTTCTTGGTCTCTATCTTGACATGTGCAGGCTCATCATCCTCTGGGCCGAGCAATACCTTTCCCGTTGACTTCTGAGTGTCGGTAACAACGTCAGGTGTCGGTAACTGCAGCTTCTTGCCTCTTGTACTTCCTGCATGCTGGCTGAAGAGCTTGTCGATCGTCATAGAAGCCCGTTTACGACCTCTCGTGGTTGGCTCTAAAACCTCCAGCTTAGGCTCTTGTGAAGAATTCCTCAAACCCGGGGTCTCTATTTTCTGACGCTTGGCATTGGAGTCATCGACAACTAGTTCAGTGTTTCCATCTGCATTGTAGAAAGACTCTTGCTGTCTACTCCGCTTGGATGTCTGCTTCACTTCAACGCTGGGTGAGTCTACGTCAAGGTCAATTGGGATGGTAGCGGTGGCGCCTGCCTTTGCTGGTGAGGGCGGCGGTGTAGCTTGAAAACCCTGACGCACACAACACAAGCCCCGAAGTGAGAATATAGCATCTCAAATGCATTGCCTGGGGACGAGTGCAGCACTATTTCATTTGTTTGTTTGCAGAATTAAATCCTGTTATACAAGATCCTATATAAGCTATCCTCCTTGCATTCATGCAGGATATGTCGCCAGTGCTATTGGTTTTTGCTTATGTCTGGCCAAAATAATGAATAGTATCTCTGCACTCTATTTGCCGATACTTTCTCTCGCACAACAAATAAACTGATTACCCAGGAGAATGCACCCCTGAAATGTACACCCCGGGTACATTCTCTCCAGAGAACACACACTGGGTGTCACCTGAGCAGCACTCCACCCATGGTCTGTACTAATTCATTTTCAACAGCTGATACAAACATATGAGTCACTATGAAAAGTAATTTATGCTGGAGATCAACTTGGAAAGAAAATCTATCCTAGCAGTCTAAAACTAGAGGATAGGGCAGCTGCTTTGTAATAGGTGATTGCGCTCTAGGTACCTCAAATGCTGTACTGAACCCAAGTAAAAGATTAGCAAATTTGTGAAATGCACGTCCTTGAATGCAAGCATTTGTTTCTGATGGATTATTCTTGCGTAGTTCAATGAGTAACTTTTGATAATCAGAAGCATGTTACCGTCAACACGTTCAAGTGTTATTGAAGAAGGAATGGCTTAGAATGGACCTTAAAAGAGAGAGTGCCACCAGTGTCCTCATCCCCATTCCCATCCGACTCCTCCCTGGTCTCATCCGAATCTGCGCTTGCGACAGGACCTGGTAGAACAGAGAAGGATGCCTGGACCCTTTAGAATACTCACAGTTTCATCTGACTCACATCAACGTTGTGTAGAAAAAACAAGTCATGGATGTCGTTTGCTGGTCTTTTCTAGACGATGCTTGCTAATATGGATTAAAAGTCCTGCTAAAACCTTTAAAAACTGAGCTTTGTCAGTCAATTTTATTATTAGATGCTAATTAGACTAACCCCCTCTGACGACAGCAGGTGTTAAAATTGTCGGGTTCCATCCGTCCCTTGCGAGACGGAGGCAAACTGTGGAAAGAGAATTAGACAAAAGCATAGTGCTGTAGAAAAGCATAAGAGACATACTTGGAGGTAGCGGCAAACTGGTAACATCAACGTTGCCTGCCAGCACTGCAAGCACTAGCTTGTCTTCTGAAGTACGTGGAAGATGTCTAACGTTGTTCAATATGGCTGGATTTGCCCAGCCCTCTTTCACCGTCCCGTCTCTTGGTTTCACCACCAGCTGCTGTTTTGTTCCTGTCGTTCAAACGAGAAAGTAAAATTCTCTTGCTCTCAGATCCAAGAACTTCAAAAAAATAGCACTAGGTATGGCAATACACCATCGACATTATGACAGAATGACAGGAACTGTGCAACAAGTTATATATTAGGTTGGTTTTGCATCCATTTCAATGCTAGAGTGATTTTAATGCTATTTGGAAACGTAACTATTTTAGCTCAACTGAAAGGTATAACATGCAAACGTGTTAAAACGCAGCTTCAAGTGTGAGTAGACATGCCTATTGGCATTACACTTGTAGTTCTCTTAAGTAATGACTCCACCGTGGCGCCAGCTGCCTCCAGTAATCGAATCAGATACTTGCCGTGCTCGTACTGTCAATATCAAAACATACTAGCGAATTACTAATAAAGCCGGACCTCATCAAGAAAAAGAGGGCCAAGACCTCCAAAACAATTACTGAAAACAATACAACAACGTATGGGACAACGGTCTTAAACTTTTTCGTTACAGATTTTTCACCCCTGAAAAACCAATTCATGGTTTAAAAGAACCAATTCTGTTGATCATATTGTGAAAAATATTAATTCAGATGTGACCAAGTTTTACATCACCAGAATAAGCAAAGAACGTTTTACGTGTTCGTAAAAGAAATTAGACAAAAGAAAATCCCCATATGACCTACTCAAAACTTCCCCAAAAAAGAACATGAGGCCTAATTTAGGACTTCTGATCATTGCAGCAATCAGATAACCTCAGAAGTTTCTTACCATATCTACCGGAGCCAGGAAGAACAAATAGTCCTGTAAAATATTTTTGCGGAACTCTGGCAGTGCAATTTTAATAGGCGTGAAAGATGCCGCTCCTTGAAACACCAAGGTTGGCAAAAAGCTGCATGAGGCACAACGCTGTCAAAAACATGAACTAAATTTCGTAGAATTTCTCCGTGGAAATGCAGCCCATTGCAAGACTAGAAAACGGTGCAGAAACAGATCATGACAAAGATGGGCGTGAAGACAAGTTCATGGGGTCAGCATGCAACCTGCTGTAAGGCAGCATCTCCGTTACGACTTGTGTCTCCATTGAGAATTTCTGGAGTCACCCAGCAGTTGTGAGAACTTACATGCAACTGAACAAGAAGGGAATTGACTTTGCCACTGCGCATCATAATGTAGAGAAGAGGAAGTTAAGCAGATGTTCAACCTGCCACCAATTAATTTGAACTACTGGTTTACTGAACGCAACAGCCGCAATGACCATCTCCGTGACTGCTGATCCTTCGTCCACCAGTACATGAGTACAACCCTCTTTCCATGACTCCATCGCGTAGGCCCCTGAACCCCAAAAACCAAGAGATACATAATTCAGATAGGGCCAAATTTTGTATCACCAGAATTAGTGAAGAACGTTGCATGTCTTGGTTGAAGAATAAATCAAATTTGACAAAAGAAAGTGCGCATATGACCTACTCAAAACTGTTAAAAGAAACATATAGATATATTCCTCACACAACATCAGACAGAATTCAGCTTTCAGTCCACCTTCTTACCATGACGGAGGGCATATCTGGAGGTTGGATTCTCCTTTCGCAAATCGGACGCCGAAATACACAAGAAGAAGGGAATGAATTCGACTCTGCAAAACCCAAGGTATTATTATAAGCAAATAATTGTATCCCCTCTGAAAACAAGGTTGAGATTGCAAGTTAACCCCTAAAGGACCAAGGATTCATGGTTTTAAAATGACAAATTTTAATGATCATATTGTGAAATATATAATTCGGCTTGGACCAAATTTTAAATCTCCGGAATCAGTGAAGAACATTGCATGTTTTGGTCTAAAAACAAACAAATTTGATCAAAATGAAGTCTACATAAAACCTACTAAAAACTGCTAAAAAAAACATGAAGCCCCCTGGAGGCCTTATGGTCCTTTAGGGGTTAAGAATCAACAATCGAATGATGTACCTAAAAGATGTCTTATTCGTTCCAAATGTGATAACATCTCCATCGTTAAAAAAAGCTTCACTTCCCGGCAATGAATTCACCGGTTTTGAGCCAAGTTTCTTGTTCACAAACGTTCCAAACTTGGACAAGTCATGCACTCGCAATGACATCCGTGGGATATGAGCAACATTGTTTACATCTGTTTGAGGGGCCTTTCCTTCCTCGGTTATAAGATTGGCATGTAAGCGGGATATCGTCTTGTCGGTCTGGATGGTTATGTAACAATCTGCACACAGAACAAAAAATGTAACAATTTAGAAAAAAACAGAAACATATACAGGTTTAGTAAACATACGCAATGGTCAACCTGTATATGTTTCCAAGGATGTGATGATGACATCGTATATGTTTACGATTTATCTTTTTCATGATATGCCAAGCGTATTGAGTTTCCATCCAGTATGGAAAAGAAAATTACCTTTCCGTCCCACGGAGTATGTGGATGCAGATTTGAGGTAGTATGAAGCAGGAGCTGCACATCAGCACATCCATTAGTCCCACTGAAAACTTGATCCATACCATGAAAGAAGTTACAAAATATACACATTCTTAAACCCTAAAGGATCAAGGATTCTGGATAGTTATAAAACGATTGATCAAACTGTGGCGCCAATTTTAAAACTCCAGAATCAGTGAAGAACATTGCACCTGTTGGTCGATAAATAAATAAAATCGGACCAAAAAAAAGTTACCATATGACTCACCAAAACTGCTGAGAAGACATGAGGCCCAATTGGGGTTAAGACCTCGAAACTTATACACCATTTCAAATAACCATTAGTCACCCTCTTCCAAAATCATGACCAATTCCAACACCGAATCCCTCTTGTACAAGAAATCTAAGGGTTTCACGACAATAAAGAAATTATTGCTGGAACTCGATATCACGCTGAAATACTTAACATCTTGCATCATAACTTTAACCGTCTTTCGCATGTTTCAGAATCAGGCAATGCAAACGACTGAAGACATTCAAAATAGAGAGCGTAAGTAAAACAAAAGAGTGCTTACCAAAGGAAGGGTCCACGGCCCTCAAAGCCCAAACCATAGCTGCCTGTCTAAGCAAACGCAAAACAATTCGGAAACACAGAAACTCAACGTACTTCTTGGTTACATCTCAAAAATACCATCTCTCCCTCACTCTCACAGCCCATGCCAATTCCCCAAAGTCATCGATCGCAAAATCAAACCTCCAACACCAAAACTAAAGTCTCATGGAACAACATTGGGCGGGGTTGTCACTTGAAAAACATTCATCGATGCCTCATTCATCCAAACAGTGGATGATTTCGAGGTGAAGGTGTTTGGCGACGTGTTTGTGGAGAATTGTTGCGCGGCCATGGAGAGTGGGAGAGATGAGAGATCGTTGTGGGGGTTTAGGGTTTCGGAGTTGGTGGAGGCCAAGTACGAGGCGTTGCCGAAGCAGGGCAAGCCGCAGGGTTTGCGCGAGAGGACTGTGCTGGCGGGGTTTTTCCTCAAGGAAAATGACGATGCGAGGGTGGTGGCGCTCGGGACGGGCACCAAGTGCATTGGCCGGTCCAGGATGAGTGCGGATGGCGACATTGTGAACGACGCCCATGCCGAAGTCATTGCGCGACGAGCCCTTCTCAGGTGCAGGGTTTAGGGTTTAACGTTTGCTGGTTTTACTGCTTGCAATGCTGTCTCAGCTCCTTCTCTTTGATTGGCTTGAAGCATGGCAAAATTCTGGAGTTTGAACTTAAAATAGAATTCGATTGATGGGATGGAAATTTTTACGGATGATTGAGGGTTTAGGGTTTAACGTTTGCTTTGAATTGGAGCTGGTTTTACTGCTTGCAATGCTGTTCTCTTGATTGGCTTGAAGCACGGCAGGATTGTGGAGTTTGAACTGAGAACAGAATTCGATTTATGGGATGGAGATTTTTTGAGCTTGAAGACGCTTTGAGGATTTTTTTCCACTCAAAGATGAAGTCTAAGAAAAAAAAGTTTTGCAAACCGTCCCGAGTAAATTTTATTAACCTATTTGAAATCGATTTTTAATTTTAAAATTGGCCTACACTCTCTCTGTCCGGAAATAATTGGTGGCGTTGTTTTTTCCGACATAATTGTTCTATGTTTTATACTTCAAACTTGAGCCTGGCCACTTCAACAATGAGAGTGACACAAAAACTACATACTACTGTTAAAGATACACCATTTTTCGAGTATTGAGACGGTGGCTTTTTGGCAAAAAATGCGTTTCATGCCAAAAACTAGGACAGTTAATTCTGGACAGAGCAAGATATTAAGTGTTTGGATACTAAATTATCATGTTGGTGCAGATTCTTTTACGCAGAAGTTGGGCGTCTCTGTCAAAGTGGCAGCTCCGGGGAAACGGCAACGCCTAGTAAGGGACGTCAACGACCTCCTGTAATTTTTGAATGGAAAGAGGACAGTGGAAATGGGGGTCGCCGATGCCAGCTACGGCCAGGACTGGAGATTCATCTGTACATCAGCCAACCTCCATGTGATTTCTCCGATCCTTTAGTTCGTCAGATTGATTCCTGCTTTAAGTATAGTATTTTCCATGAGTAGAGTGGTTTGTACATTTCTAAGTATAGTTCCCTTCTCTTCTTACACGACTTGTGCCCACAGGTGGAGATGCATGTATCGTTCCTCACGTTTCTGCAGGAGCTTCCGAAAGCTCAGTGGAAGCTGTGGATTCGCTTACAATTGCCAAGGAGGAACGAAGTGATAGGAAGCGTGGGATGCGACAAGGTACACTCTTTAGTTTCATCCATGATTTCATTTAACACCAAAATAGTATCACATTGAGTAAATGAATTCTTTTTGTTAAATTGTGTAATTTGGGACCACCATCAAGAAGTTCTTCAATGAATAGTCACTCAAGCAACAAGTGGCCAACACGAGATCCAAAGCATAGTGTTCATCCAAAACGGTGTTCATCAATAGGTGCACTAATCCATGGTGTTCCTATTGCTTCATAGAACTAAGGCTTAAATAAGGCTTCTCTTTTCTTTTAGTAGTTGTGAGTAGGTCATATGAAAACTTTCTTTTATCCAATTTTTTATTTTTTACGAGCAACATATGCAGTGTTCTTCACTGATTGTGATGATGATAAATTTGACCCCGTTCAAATTATATTTTTCAAAATATGATTAATCGAATTGGTCCTTTTAAAACCATGAATCCTTTGTCCTTTTGGGGTTAATATTGTTTGGAGCTCTAACTGATGTTCTGATGAGTGTTACTACCCGGAATCTGCTTATGGTCCTTGACTGAATTCAGTAATGTAAATTTCCTGCCGTGCGATGGCTATATTTTGTTGTTTCTTTAAAGATGATTCTTTCTGGCAGGGGTTTTTATTCCAGACTTGATTTTGGCACATGTGCAGTGAAACAAACCGGTGCGAAGCTTGCTCGAATAGATGTTAGCGTTGTTGGCAAAGAGGCTCAGCTTGCAGAGCAGGAAGCCAGGTTGTTAAGCTGGACTGGTGGTGTGGCCTCTATCCCATTGATCTGATTTATATTATTCATTTTCTGTAGTGTCTCTAAGCCCTAGTCTGATTTGATGACGTCAAGTGTGTTGAGCAGAAAATTTTCTGGTTACATGACCAGTCAAATGCTTCAATTCTCTTTGCTGGATATTTGCAGGTAGCGCTATGGACTCAGGGAATGGTAAGAGCGAAGAAGTAGATGATAGCAATATCCAGGCACCAGGAGTGGCGAGGAGGAAGCCTGGCCGCGGAGACCCCACAATGTCTATGAGTTGCAGTGACAAAATAGCTCGTTGGAATGTGCTCGGGCTTCAAGGTAATCTCTTTTGCTTCTAGCATTTTCCATTCCGTTGGCCAGTTTATAATTGCTAGAACATACCTTTCTAATTTTAAGTCTTGAGTTGTTTATACTGTATGTTCACACCTTCAAGCTTTAAACCAAAGATTCATGGTTTTAAAATGTGAAATTCAATTGATCGTATTGTGAAAAATATAATTCAGATGAGACCAAATTTTATATCACCAGAGTCAGTGAAGAACATTGCATGTGTTGGTCAAAAAATAAATAAATTCGAACAAAAAGGACCTACTCAAAACTGTTAAAAAGAACATGAGGCCCGATTTGGGCTTCTTGGTCCTTTAGGGGTTAATATCAATTGATTGAGGTAAGCGTCTCCTAGATGTGACTTCGAGGCTATGGCGTCAAATGCACCAGCCAAGAATTTTGATCGCATTCTTTGTTCTTACACTTGATAATTGGCATTTCAACTTGGATTCTCATGATGCAGGTGCTCTACTTTCTCACTTTCTTGGTGAGCCAATCTATCTATCATCCGTCACAGTGGCTAGTGATTTGGCCACCATCGAGAGTTGTAGGTCAGAACAACAATGTACAGATCGACCATCAGCAATTTGGACCGACTCCGAGCAGGGCTTTGGAGCTCCAGATTGGACAGGAAAGAATGACTTGCTGATGACTTCTACAACGTTGGAGTTTAAGGATATTACCCTTGATGCAATAAACAGGGCTGTTTTTGGTCGGTTGGCACCACTTGGCCAGCTTCTTTCTCTACCATACATGCTCAATTTGGTAAGTGGAAATTCTCGTGGCGTTTGAATGCCCTTCCCTATGAGTTTTTTGAATGCTCTTCCCTATTTGTTACCGATGCCTTTGATGCTGGCGAGCACCTCTCTTATTCTACGTGAGCTTTTAACTCATGACTAAAAAAATTATTGATTTTATTGCAGCCTGAGATTTGGATTGCTCCAGCTCCACCTGAAAGGTTTAGACGTCCTGAAGATGGCTCTGCTCTTTTGGCTTGCGGGTTGTTCCCCATTGTCTTTCTTGTCCCTTCATTTGTATGTTGAAAGTTTTCTGGTCTCGATTGTGTATTCTGCCAATACTGAGTAGTTTGCTATTTCAGAAACATACACCTGCCTTGTACACCAGAACGAAAAACATGATTTAGGGTTGCGACTCCAATGGCAGGTACTCAATCGGTTGGGATTCCTCACCTCGGCATGAGGTCATCCTCGGCACAATAGGGCGAAAACAGGGTGCATCTGCCAAGGGGCCTCTCTCCCCAGCTACGCAATCTACTTTGTGCAAGTAAGCAAAGTCCCTTTTCCGTGCTATTACTGTATAATATTGGTTCAATTATTATTTAGAGCTTGACAGATACTTTGGGCGTATATTGCAGGAGGGCATTTTTTTATCTTTTTGTTTCACTCCTTGAGCATTTTCCATCATTGTCACACATGAGGGGACTGCCCTACCTCAACTGCAAGGTACAGTTTTCGCACCTGATGCCAACGCATATAAAAGGGAATCAGTTATCTCGGCCATCAGATAAATCTGTGCCCTCCTCATGCATAGCAGCCGCAATTGTATGGGTGATGTATCGATCTTGCTGTTTCCTTGTCAATGTCTACACTGTGTTGTGACTAGAATTGAACTCAAACAATGATCAGTTGAAAAGTGAAGATCCAGTATTTTGTCATTTTTGAAAGCGCCGTGTTGTTTTTGCTGTTTAGATTGCTTCTGAAGACTATCATCGGGCCAAGCAAGTGCTTTTCACAGGTCCTTCGCCCCTTCGAGAGTGGCTTCAGAAGCCAGAATGTCTGCAGAAATTCACCTTGGCAACCTGAAGTCGCAGTAACGTGATTTTTAGCCAGCACTGACATTACGTCACTCAAGTTATCGTTGGCAGGTCAGCACGACTCCTTTCTTTGTTTGTGTTTTAGTTCACATGCTGAAAATATAACAAACAATTTTATGCATGTGATCAAATTCGTGAATTGTATCCTCGTGCTTTTATCATGTTAAAAAACAAGTTGTGGTTAATGTTGAAAGCTAAATTGTTCAATCAATCAAAAGAAGCGTGCATTGGCATGTTTCTTTTGTATACTAGACAAAGTTATTGTATTGTTGACAACCTCGTTAAAACGGTATGATGAATTTGTCACCTTTTATCTAGCTGATGCTGGAACATGTTGCCTTCTAGAGCAATCAGCAACGCTCGGGGTAGAACTTGATGGGAGATGGGAGAGCACTATCTGTATTTAACCTGCTCGACCAGTTGTTACAAACATTGCTGATATTCCTCCCATTATAAAGAAGCCCCCGCCTTCTGTACCAAACGAGGGCCTAAGCCACATCCTTCAAGCAGACCTTCATTGAACGAGTGGACGAAGAAACAAGGTGAAAGTGATGGTCCTACGTTGCAGTAAGTCCAAAGCTTGATTTTCTCTTTAATGACCATGACAAAAGCATACACGGTGGAGCTTCTTTAGAGAGAAAACAGTTCATGAATTTGTGGAGAAATCTTGTTATGAACCGGAGCGACACAGGCCTCAATGTCAACCAATGTGTAGGGAAGAAACCTATATAACAACCATTTGTCAATACTCTATTGCCACCCTTCCAGGATTCCCAGGTCGTCAAGGTTACAACAGAGGCCAAGAATATCCACCGAAAGCAAAATGCATGGCCTTGGAGTACCACTGGTAAGAATTTGCAGTCAGAATAGCCTGCCTGCCATACTTGATTGTGGTTGTACTATTCTTTGATTGAGTTTCTCAAGGCTGACAAACTTCTGCATTCGCACCATTATAGTTATATCCTTGCTGTCCTACGCAGTTATGATCATGGTACATAGAAGTTCTAGATTGTTGGACTGGGACATGCCACCACCTTGGATCGTTCTGTTTTTGTGGATTGTTGATATAAAACCAAGAGCCGTATGTCCTTACAGAAAGATTAGTAAAATAGTAAGAGGTCGTGCAGACGTGTTAGTAGTAGGTTGGCTGTGCTGAATACTGGAAGCAGAGTGTTGTTGATCAAGTTATGAGCTCAGAAGTCCTCATCAGCCTTTGCTCGAGCTACATGTAATTATGTTGCCAGGTTGTACATGTGCAGCCAGACTGTAAATGGATTGAGCAGAGTCAGCAGGCCACTTGCAGTCACCGTACTTGCTCTGTGCAGATGTGCAGACCAAATATGGCCTTTCGCTTAGTAACTTGTTCATGATAAGGTGAGCTCGTTATCCCCATTTCCCAAGGCAGCATTCTACCTTTCCGAAACGCCCTTCCAGCTTAACCTATATGATACACTCTAACCTCCCAGGTTTTCATCAACCATGCCAGTGCTTGTTACTGACAGAAGCTGGTTTTCACACACTATTGACATAGTCAACATCATATTCACTTCTTGTTGTCAAGTGCAGGTTGGCAGATGAGTACCAGTATTGATTGCGACCTCGCTGCTTCTGACCCAAAGCTTCCTTCAATGCCAGAAGAAGAAAACTGTAGTCTGTCGTCAGGATGGGGAAAAAATAATTTTAAGAAGAGAGCCCTATTTATAACTAATTATACCGGTAGTCTTTTAGGAAATTTCCTTCTCGGAACAAATCTAGTTTGTATGGTGAATGAGAGAATCTTGAAGGATATTCACAGAATTCGGCATTTGTTGAAAAGGAATTCTCAAAAAAAATTAATTATTCATGAAATATGACCTTGGGGTGGTTAGGTATGGTAACTCTTGTTTGACCTCACATTATGGCTGAAGGTCGAGAGGGGATTTCTCTAAATCCCCGGTGGTCTTCACTGAATGGGGACAAAAGTGCCCCCTATTTTTGTTCTTGTCCAGGCCCACCTTAAAAAACAACCCCCTCCTTCAATGGATTTTATTCCCAAATAGGTTCCCCTAGGGTACATTGCAGCCGTGGGCCCTAAATTTGCAAAAAAAATTGCCAAAAATAGCACCGAAGGTGCTGAAAATGGAAATTTCATAAAAGGGGGGGGGGGCATGAACGGTGGCCCGCATTCAAGACCACCGGGGGATTTTGAGGCGGGGGTGGAGAGATTGTCGAATTCTACCAATCACATTGCAAAAAAGTTTAAATTTGATATCTCAACCCTTTACACTAGAGGCCTAAGTTCAAAGGTTGTCGCCTTCCAAATGCCTACATAGTAGCACTTTTTGACCATAATGGTGCCAAGTTGATTATCTCTCGAGGGAGAATTGGGTCAAACAAGAATGAAAACCCAATTCTACCTTGAGAGGCTGTCAAATTCTATTGATAAACTAATGAGATATTTTATTTTATCAAATGTTTGACTATCAAAGGTTTGGACTTTGGATTTAATCTTTACGCTTCATACTATGGACTAGCCAAAGGCTTGGGTTTTGAACTTCTAAAATGGGGCTTTACAATATGGTCGAACAAAGGCTTGGAATTTTGACTTTCAAAATAGGGCTTCACACCACGACTGGCTAAAGGTTCCAATTTCTTTACTTTGTTATATATTTTGAGTCCAAACATTTAATGTAAAATGAGTTGTAGACTTTAGTTTTGCCTTCAAAATTTTCAAAAATTTTCAAAAATGTCTAGCAATGCTCTTGAAGATCAAGGTAAATGAAGAGGTTGTTGGAAAAAAAATTAATTGTGCTACATGAGCTAAGATAATTGTCGATCAGCGCCTCGTTTTGGAGGCAAACTCTCTAGTATGGATTCATTATCAATATTCAATATCTAGTTCCAATACTACAATATGAAAAGTACACCAAAAACAACAATGCCTTGATTCCCAAACATCCTCACTCCTCTCCAAATTCGGCAGTTTTGCAAAGATGTATTATAAAATGCAACCCAAATAGATATTTTGCACTTAATGTATGAATAAAAGTTGTACAATATAAATTTTAGATTCTATCCATACGGTTAGATTTGCAATTGCTATCATCAATATTATTGTATAAAATTTGAAACTTAAAATTGAATTTTTTTTTTGAAATTTGATTACGAGTAAGATATTGGCAATTTGTACATGAAATTTGTTGTGATTTGAAATGTAATACTTTAAAAGTAGTGATTTTTGGAGATTTTTTGGTTGCTTAATATTATGAGTTGACTTTTTTAAGAGCATTTTTACACTAAAATCTCTGAAATTTTGGGTGAATCACTACAACATGAAATGAGGCATACAAATTTCACAAATCACCCCTTTTTAATTAGATCACACATGCATAAAGTTAACTTCCCATAAAATGTATAGTAAAAAATCCATATTGCAAAAATTCAATGACAAATGAATAAATTGTGTTTGATTTTGTACATCGTTTACATTCTAGACGGTTGGACATTTAGGGGTTAATATCAACATACCATTCTTAAATATGGAGCATTTCCCTTTGCTATAGTGATATTGTACATGAATAATTACTCCATAGTAGCACTTTAGATGCTCAATTCAAGACTTCATCAATTGCCTTTACTAGGGTGCTAGTACATAGTAGGAGAAAGATTTAAAGAACAACGAAGGTGAGGAATTTCAACCTCTTTAGCAAAATTGTCATACATGTGAAGATTTGATAATCAATTTTGGCAAAACATTTTAGATTCCTTAATGCAATTGTAGAAAATTATTATATACAATATAAAATTGGCTACTTTCATCATATTGGGAGAAGTCATTTGACTAACCCTTAGACTCGCTTGCATCTAGAATCTGGACGATGGATGATTCTGGACGCGTTCCTTCACCACCCAGGGGATGTTTTTCATCCATTCAATTTTTAAAAAAAATCTTGTGCTAGTCGGTTACCATTTGTACGGTACGGATCTTCAAGATAAGATATTGAGAGTTTTTGAAAAATAGTAAAAGTGGTTTATGTCAAGTTTCATTCTTAGTTCAAAAAGTGAGACCTTAAACATGATTTTCCATAATAAGAAGAATCAAATATTGAAAACCATACCATCTTGTAGTACATGTTATTCCAATTTCATTACAATATTTAAAAAAAAATTAATGTTAATTTTGGATTTTTAATTGAATTTCAAGAGAAAACCTTGCAAAATTAATTAAAAAATATTAATACAAATATGATGAATCCAACCGTACAAATGTGATCTTCACATTCACATTTACAACTTTTCTTTCTACATCAACTCCATTTTCGTTTTTCATCAAACATTTTATAACGAATCTTTGAAAACAGTGTTGAATCGGGACCTTAAAGGGCTAAAGCGTAGTGAAAAATTCCATGAAAACGACTAAAAATTAGTATAATTTGTTTTTTTAGCCACTTGGCTAGAATTTGCACAAATCATTTTCACTGCTGAAGGACGTAATGTGGGGCACCCAATTTTACCAAACTTATATTTATTTTTCTTCGATGTAAGTAAGCACGGGCGTTTTGTGCATTCAACTTTAGCACAGGCATTCTCTGCATTTTCGTCAATTTTGCAATGGATAGCTGTCCAACTGAGCAAAGTCTTTACAATATTCATGGACACAGACAGTGGCAGTATGCCCAGGCTTAAAATAGGAGATTCCCTTTGAAAACTAAGTGTCCATAACAGTGATTTTCAACATATATTTAAAAATCAAAAGGTATGGCTTACCGTATTCCTTTCTATTGGTGCATTTTGATACCTTCTTTTAAGCTTCTTAACTAATTTATTTCAACTCCTTACGAAAGCGCTCATGATCTTAGAAAGGAAAACAAATAAAAAATAAAAAATTCCTTGTGAAAGCAGTAATGCAGCTACTTTTGACCAATTTGGGCACTTATATTGGACATAGAGTGAGTGATTGCACATAGAGTGAGTGATTTCAAATGATGTTGATATGATAACACGTTCTTTACAACTTATTGGGTAAGATTTGAATTTATTTCCAGTTTGATGCCGATTCTAAGTTACTGCATGTAAACTCTCATCACAATTGAGGGCCGCTTCACACTACGGCCGTCCAAGTTGAGAGGCCGTGGGATTGAGTGGCCAAATTTTGTTGAGAGTCTAAAGAAATCTACTGAAAATAGGCAATAAAATATAGTTTTCGTTTTTTATGAAAAGAAATCGATGGCCTCTTGACCATAGTTTGGATTTCCATTCCCTTCCGACCCAAACTTCCTTTCGAGAGGCCGTCGCTTTGATAAAAAAGTGTTGTCATGTACGCATTTTAGAGGGTGATTACCTTTGAACTTTGGCCTCTAGTGTGAAGGATCGAGAGGCCGAATTCTTGGTTTCTTGCAATCCGATTGGTTGAAATCGACGGCCTCCTGACCTTTGGTCATAGTGTGAAGCGGCCTTGAGTTAACCAAAAAGAGTGTCTCAAAGTAGAAAGAAACCTTGAACACACTTTAAACTCGTTTTGAGTTCAAAAAGACTGCAAAACTAGTTGATAGTGAGATGTTGAATAATCTAAAGCAAGGCCCTACACCATCATGGGTATGGAACTTGTGACCTCCCCAATGCTAAAGGAGAGTTCTCACAAGTTCCTTCAAGTCAAGAGACCTGACCACGAGAACTATTTATGAACAATGAATGTCAAAAAATCATAATTATAAGGAAGAGAACTCCACTTAAACTTTGCTCATAGAGCAATTATGTTTTTAGATAACTCTACTATTTCATTTCCAAACTTCCTCTTTAGTTTGAATGATTTTTTGATGAAATGGGTTGAAATGTAATATTGTAAATAGAGTGATTTTTGGAGATGTTTTGGTTGCTTAGTTTTATGAGATTTTTTTTTCAAGAGCACGTTTGAACTAAAATCTTTGAATTTTTTGGAGAATCACTGCAACATGAAATGAGGCATAAAATTTTCACAAATCAACCCCTTTCTAATTTGATCACACATGCATGCAACTATCTTGCTATGAAATTTTGTTGTATTCCTTTTCCTTGCAAAAAGTTCATGATAGATGAAAAAACATGGATGAAATTTGTACATTGTCCAAAAATCGAACGGTTGGTCTTTTAGAAGTTAAACAAATTTAGGACCTTGTTTGCAACTTCTAAATATTATGAGATGAAAGTAAATCTTACTTTAAGTTGTTTCAACCACCATCATGTAAAGAAAACAAGAGCTAAGTTCAAACACTCCCGCGTTCCTTTAGGGGTTAATATCGGGATTTGAGGCAAAGACATATTCACATTTTGCACTGCAAATGGGTAGCTTCTGCTAAGTTCTCACCAAGGCTTAATTCCAGCATCATATGGAGTCTATGAAATTTGCTCATGAGTTTGCCATGCCTGCATAAAAGGTATCCATACTCTAGGTGCTCATCATGGCCGTTGAGGAAGGACAGTCTGAAGTCATAAGATGCCTTCATAACGGATTCCTATCAGAGAATGACTATGATATTTTGAATTCAAAGCCCACTTTCCACCAATGCTCAAGCTCTCAGCCTTGCACTTGGTTGCTCAAAATTTGCAATTCTCTCATGAGTTTGCGATGCCGGTAGAAAGGCGGGTATCCATATTCTAGGGCCCATCGAGGAAGGACTGTCTCCAGTCACGAGAACCATTCATAACGGAATCCTATTTGCAGAAAACAAGTATGATATTCTAAATTCAATGCCCAAGCTCAAGCACTCTCTGAGCCTCACCCTAGATTGCTCAAAATTGATACCATATACAAAAAGACGATGTTTTCACTGAAATTCGTGAATCATGCTTAATCCCGTGATTACAAAGGGAGTATTTTGACTGTGATGCAAATCCATGGATTAAGTGTATACATAGGGAATATTTTGACTATCAAAATGTATATACATGACCAAAATCCATGACAATAAGCCATCATCATCATGATCAAAATCCATGAATTAAGGTGCCAGATTGTTTACAGTGCCCTAAAGCAATTGTCAACCACGCACAAAGATTAACCTTTAAACATCAGACCCATGACCATGGAATCAAGTTGTACATGCCATACTCGATTTTTCCACTATAAATAACATATAAGTTCAAATTTATATATTTAGTAGATGAGGCCATGTGTCTACTACGAACCATGATCTTTTTCACATATTTTGATGAAAATTTGAAATTATTATGATTTTTGAAATGATTGTAAAGAAAATTCATGCCAATTACAAATTATACTGAAAAATTCCAATTTCTTTTTACCAAAGGTGTAAATTACAATGAATAAAAGAATAGTAAATGAAAATCGTTTGTGCATCTAAATTTAGAAATTTGTTCGACCATGGTAATATCCACCAAACTTGTAACTCCAATAAAACACTCAAATTTCAAAGTTTTCCTAAAATTCAAAGTGGAGTAAAAACTAGACTTGATAAGCTTCATTTTGTTAATTAAGCTCAAATGCAATATAACTCATTTTTATGATTCAAATTTAGTTTAAGTAAGAAAAAATTAAAAAATCCAAAATACACGACATGGTGAATTGTTTTTACAACTCCTTGTGTAATTGGGACTCATGCCAAATCCTAAAATAGCTTGAATGACTAGAATTTAACTTGAAGAGTGGCCTGATCAACGAAGAGCCTTTACAAAAAAAATTGAATGAAAATTCCTTCATTTACTTTGTGATACTTCAATTCACTTTGGATCAGTTACATCCATTTGCCATTATATGATTGCAACGACGTTTAACCCTTTAATGCCTAGCTGACCACATTATGGTCACTACAACGTCCGAAATGCAAATAGCAGAGAATCCGTGAAGAATTGGAACTTCAGTTTTGAAGTTCAGATTTGCCCACATACATTACGCACCTTCCAGAAAAAGAAATTTTCAATTTGGAATTGTACAACTATCAAAATACCTATCAACATAACGCGAAAATACTGCAAATACTTGAAAATACAGTAAATACTTACAAATACAACATATGTATTGTGTAGTATTTATTGTATTTGGAAGTTTGTTATCTTGTTTTATTTTTTTGGATTGTGTTCTCTTCGTCATCTTCCATTAGTGTGTGTAATCCGATCTTGACTAATGTACCCACTCCTTTCAATTTTCAACGTATAAAATTTTGTCCTAAACCGTACATGGACAAGTCACTTTCACTTATAAATCTCACAATAATTATGTGTGAGTCTATTTTTGATATGAAAGATTGCAACGGAGAGGTGTTGACATAGGGCATAGCTTTTATTTTAACTTCTTTGCTTTTATTTTTGAAAATTTACCTCAAATTATGTTTAACTTTGAAGTCACACACCCCCCAAAATCTCGTTTTTGAGCGTGCATTATACAGTTCAAATACATACTATAATCTTCCGATCCCACTATCGGATGATTCTCAAATTTTGATAAAATATGTGCTCTCGAGTTGAGAATAGAATTGTACGGTTACTTTCTAATTTAACTCATTCTATTTTTGGTAGTCTCAACCATAGTGGAAAAATCTACTGAAATCCAGGGCTCTGAGCTACAGTACCCTAGGCACTAAAGGGTTAAGGATTAATCACCGGCAATGAACGAGTCTACTTGGAAATCATGGTTTTATTTTGGGACAAAATTCAAGTCAATATCATCATACTTTCAAAAATCCATAGGACTTCAATGGTACATGGCCAAGCCTTTTTGGCCTTGTCTGCCTGGGCTCCATCCGTACTCCCAAATCCCAATACCTCAAGTGACCACTACCCGTCCTGTAGCTGAAACAGTTGGAGCTTTGTGATGCAGATTTGCATCAATAAACAGGGAGCTTCTGGACCATTCCCATATGCGAAATAAGTAATTGTACACCTCCATAATAGGCACGTAATTGTCATCTGTATGTAATGTGTATGTAGTTGTACATAATGTACTTACGTGGTACATTGGAGGCTCATCTGGGAAATATTAACCATCTCCCACATGAGAACAGTCCTAAAGAGCCTCCCTATGATGCTGTATTGTATGAGAGACAGTACAGTACTTACGGAGTACATTAGGGGCTCATCCAGGAATTTGTCATCTGGGAAAAATTAACCATCTCTAATATGGGAACGGCCCTGTCATACTTACGAGGGACCTTCACACCTTGTTTAAAGGAACACAATCATTTCAAACATACAGGTAGTAACGTGTTCTACAGGAAAAACCAGTACATTGAAATCAGCGTATACTGTGGATGGGTGATGGTGTCGGTACATTCATCCATTTGGACACGTTTTTGGATGAATTTTATCACTATGTTAAAGCCTCTCGAAAATACCATGGGCCGCAGTATAAGGTGATTACAACTCTGTTTTGTCCATCAGAATATCAAATAAGTCATGAGATTCTCAGGGAAATGTCATAGTACCTTGGCTGGTTTGGCGCTTGGTTGCCCAAAAAGTAATCAATTCTTTAAATTTCTTTGTTAAATTTATGAAATCTCAAAAAACAATTTCTTCAATATTTGGGACTTCAAAAATTGATTAATTTCTGCAGGCCACAACAACATGATCCAGGCAACCCAAAAAAATGCATCCTTCACAAGTTTTGTGATTTGCCACAAGGATCATGCTTTTAGTGACACCTACCTAAAATTTCGTAAGTACACAACCTCATTCTTATCTATACGACACCCATTCATCCCACCGACTGGAAACCGATGGATGAATTTCATCTATAGGATGCTTCACATGCAGTTACCGCCTTTTCATTCGTCAGAAATACCGGTACCGCGCTACTAAATCTTGGTGGGAGCCAGAAGATGCCACCTATTGCTAATTGGAGCTTGGCCAAAATTATCCCGTTGCACAGGTGCCCTTTAAAAGTGAGTAACGGTATAAAGATAGAAAAGCATGAGGGACATGGAATTGGATAGAATATTCTACTTTTTTTCCAAAAAGGAACTGCCCCTCATTTCGGATTCCAAGACCTCGGAGCTCCCGCTCGGTGTACCATTGTACCGGCCCCTGCGTCGGTACCCGAATCTGGCCCCTGAAACTGTAGCATTTTGTCGATCCCCGTGTCGTCCTACGGCCCCGGTACCCGAACCGGTATAGACTTTTTCTCACCCCATGTTCAGGGTCAAACCATGTGAGGGGCTAATTTTAACCCCTAAACGTTTCGACCCTTTTGTTTTTTTTTTGACACAAACAAAGGGAGACCCTTTATTGCGAGAAAGAAACAAGATACAGCCCAACCCCACTGTGACCAGCGAGGAGTTTCGACCCTTTTGAGCAGAACGGTAGATATTCTAGCCTCAAGAATAGATATTAGCATGGTTGGTTCACATGTACATGAGGTGTACATGAGAGGACAATTGTAAGGTGACATACTTGCATTTGGAGGCCTCTCCAATATTATTAACATCTACTTGACACAAGAGATTATTTAAACTGGTAGTGAATTAAATAGGCTTGCAAAGGTAACTTGGATGCTTAGTGCTTCGAATATAGTCAAACTTGTCATACTCATGAGTAGTAAATTGGGAGATTTCCTAATCCTATCACAAGAGTGATTCCACGCGCTACAAGCGTAATCGTGAAGGCCTTTCCATATATTGCCTCTAAATCTATCTCTATCCCATCTAAACTCTAGAATCACATTAATAGCCTTCATTGGCTTTGCCTTGCCCTTGAAGTGAACGTGCATAATATTCGACATCATCATCCATGCAAAATTAGTAGCTAGTTTGTTTAAAAGAAGGTGGAGGTAATGGCAACTAAGAGGGGGAGGTCAACAAGATCTCAAAGCTCCAAATATATAATAAAAAAGAAGATACTAGACTAACTTAATGTCGGTACTGGAGCAGCACGCTAGTTGGCAATTTTTCTAATTCTAAAAATTGTCATTTTTTTTCCTTGAAAAGTTAGATGGCGCTGCATGTGCTTGGCTACGTGTCGGCAAGCGCTGGCAGCGTTTTTTTTCTTTGATGGTTTTTTCTCTTTTTCTTTTTTCTTTGTTTTTCACTCTACTCTAGAGACTTCCAACGACCGGCTTTGTGCATCCTTTTTTGAATGAACTTCTATATCGTTGAATGGATGCAAAGGCAATGCGCATGAAGGCATTTGAATGTTATGAGAAACAAACGTCCGGTTGTTTCAAATAAAAAATAAAAAAATGTTATGAGAAACATAGCATAGTGCATGTGCAGTATTTGTAAGTATTTGTTGTATTTTGAGGTATTTGCAGTATTTAGGTGTTATGAACATAGGTATTTTGATACTTGCACAACTCCAAATTGAAAGTTTTTGTTTTGAGAAGATATGTATTACAAATCTCAAAAGCTAAACTTCACAATTCAAAATCCAATTCTTCACGGATTTTCTGTTATTTGCATTTCCGACACTCCAATGACCAGAATGCGGTCAGCTAGGCACTAAGAGCATGGCCACCCATGCCCTCTCAAAGTCTCTCACAAAAGCCCTAACTTAAATCCTCTCAACCTTAAAGGGTTAAACATTTTGTCACCCCAAAATGCAGGAATTCTGATACCAAGAACACAGACAGACAGACGGAGGATGGATGGTATATGCTACCCCCGATTTGCACTAATTTTTTAATTTATTTTATGTTATTTTTGGCAGAGACGACCTGCAGCGAAGGACAGATTGTGGCATAAGGTTTGCACTAATTTATGCAGGAAAACAGTGCGAGTGTTCCAACTGTTGTGCACACAAAGCAACTCAAAGGAATTACTGAAGTGCTTTCATATTTTCCTAATGGGGAGTCAACATAAAGGCAATGGCGACCTTGGCTTTCATTAGCCCAGCCCAACAAGAATATTTTCCTGAACTTGTGAGCCGTGCCTATTCACTTCAGTGGTTTTATTTCCAGAGTGAGATTTGTGGTGCCAATTAACCTTTTAATTGCCTACATGGTCAAAAAGTGGCCACTTGGAGTTGAAATGAATCATGTAACTCCTAAAGGTCCTGCTTTACTTTGACATTGTTAAAATCGGCACTTCCAAAAATTAAAAACCGTGCCGATTTTATCAATGTTCCAAACGTGCCGATCATTTCTCAATTCATTAACCATTAATCGGTAAAAAATAAACTTCTGAATTAAGAAGTAAATTGGTAAAACATACAAAACGTGTTTAATTGAATTAATTTTCATGCATAGAGTCATGGGCCCACCTCACAAAGACTATTAAGTTAAGAAATTAAATCAAGTTTACAAACTCAACCTCGTGTATATGCAAAGACAGTTTAGTTGAGTTTTTTTAAACTGTGCTTGAGTTTTTAAGCTCAACTTACTAAGAGGATGAACTGTAACAACTTTGAATCACCAATTCATTCTATGGCCTAAGAGCATTCCCACCCATGCACTCTAGGACGAACCCTCTCAAATTATTCATCTATATCTGAAGGGCCCTTGCACTCACACTCCCCCACCCTTGCACGCCCTTCACGTATCAAAAGTGCGCATCAAATAGTCAATGAACCAATGACAAGTAGAATGGGAGGAATAATCATTGAATAGTCAACTCAATAGTGTTTTCAAGGCCCAATTTCTAACACGCTAGAATCCAGAGTCAAGAAACATTTTGAAAGGCCCCTTGAAACTTTTCATCCACTTCTTGAGGTCAGAGACCCTCTGAGGCCATGGGTGGCCATGCTCTAATTCATTGTACGAGGCCTCAAAAGCAACATTTAAACTCAGGTTGTTGGAAGGCCTACGATTAAATCATAAAACCTAACCTACATACAACTCAGTTCAATTAGATTAGGTTATTGTTGAGTTTTGTTTTCAACTCAAATATTAGTGAAGGATTTAGAGAGGAACTGGTCGAAGCCAAAAGGTAAACCCAAGTAAAATTACTTTTAAACTCAATTAACATGAAACGTGGGCCATGGATAATAAAAGGACTCTCCGTTACCATAGCAAAAATACCGTACCTCATTATTCGGGTCGGTAGGTCACATTGAATAATTATTATTTTTGGATAATCGCTTTCAACAAATGTCAAATTTGTGAATATTTTGTGTGATTTCGATTCTCTTTTACACCATATAAAATGAATCTTTTTTTGAAAAAATAATTTCCTAAAGATATAGGCTTCTCTTTGTATAATTATTTTTTTGTAGATCTTGACGACTGACTACGGTAGTGAAGTCCTAGAATTATTCCGGAATGTTAAACACTTTAACTAAAACAAAGTACAAATTTGGTTAACCCCTAAATGACAGAGGGGGGTAAGGGAAAAACATAAATGTGTTATAAAATGTAGCATGATAGTAGATTTGGCGTAAATAAATCCATAAAACTCCAACATTTGAAGAAAAGAGAGTTTTTTTTTCAATTTTTTTGTACAGGTAAAATACAAACACCGAAAAATGTTTATATAAATTGATACTTTTCTAATGAATTGTTTTTCAAAAATATATTTCATTCAGCAAGTTTGCTTTTAAAAGCGACTGGGAGCTTCTAAACCAACTTTCTATTTGTACTTTGAACCGAAGTAACACTTGTACGTTCCAAAGACAAAGGAGCACTTCAGTACGATTAGTTGTAGGTATAAATTAGCGGGGCTATCCAGCGAGGTAATTATATTTTAAACAGGTGTAAACGGGGACGCCCAGTAAGTTATAATTAATGCATCCGCATGGCCATGATGGGGATGGCCATAGATGGCCATACATGGGTCATTATATGGGGGCCCTGGTTACCTGCTCCGACTGCATCGAGTGCGGCTGCTTTGTCTCCTCGGACTCTGTATGTTCTGCAAGGCGGGCCTTGAGGCTCTCGCAATTTTGCTTACGCGAATTCCTTCGTCCGTTGCTTGCGCTTTTTCGATTGCTCTTTGTTCGTTTTTTTCAGGGCTCTTAAACAGCCAATTCTGTGGACTTTTGTGCTGTTTTTTCGAGTAAATATTTATTTTTTGGAGAGGTTTGTTGAGGGTGTTGATTGGCAAATGGAATGGACAACTCGTCCGCTGTGACCTCGGAGCCGTGGAGCAGCAACTGGAATGAATCATCATCATCATCAGCAGAGAAGCCTCATCATCAGCGCTCGGCTAGTTACCCGCTTCGGCGGCCTCATCAGACAAGTAGTAGACCCGGGGAGACGGTTGCGATTGTGGTTGCAGATGGATTAAATCATAAGGACGAGGTCCTGGATCAAAATCACAGTCATCATGTTAATAGCGTCAAGTGCAGCGGCGGTTCGAATAGGAGGACGAGTTTGGGGGAGAAAGCGAGTGTACCGAAGATTTGGAAGACGTCGTCCGCTGTCTACCGGATACTTATCTCCCTCGTGGCGGTTTTTTTCCTCATTCAAACTGTCGCTCATGGATTCGTGTTCCTTCTGTTTCGGCATACGGACCTACAAGCTGAATCCCTGGATATTTTTCCCCGCGTGTTTGGCACGGAACTGACAACTGCTTCCGGTGACGACGTGCGATTTGTGCCTCGCAACGTTGTGGAGCGATTGTTGTTGTCAAAAGGGAGAGCTACCGTAGCTGAGTTGAGAAAAGAAACGCGATCTCCTGTGCGATTGCCGCGGCTTGCTTTGGTATGCATACATCATTTCGTTTGCTTCTCGTTCATCACGAGGAACGACTTCGTGCAAAGAGCGTTTTTGTGAGGTCGCCGCGCTACTGATAGTTTTGCAGTTGTTGGAGATTCTTACGGATTGATCACGACTTGTGTGTGTTTAAAGCTTGAAAAGTAATTAGGTGCTACTCATTCTGTGAAAGCGGCGGCCTTTCCGCATTCGATTTCGGTTCTGCAAGAAATTTTACCAGTTGAATCGTAAAGTTCTGCCTTTTAGATGTGGACTTGCTTTTTTACCAAAGGTGTGCCAAATCGGCCGACGACATCCTGAAGGGTTAATATCTGTCGGGAAGCTTAGCTCAATAGCGGTGTTTGATGTAGGAAAACCGATTAGGTCTTCTGATAGACCAGCTGAAGTATTGGAGAGCTCATTAGTAATCGCCAACCATAGGTATTACATCATAGGTCCTGAGAGTCAAGCAAATTGCACGACAGTGTGTAGTTTACCTATTTCATTATTCTTGTGCTAGGGCACAACTGTAAAGGTAACGCAAGGGGGGGTTTTTATGGAACATTTCACACCCTCCGACCGTATCCTCTCTAGTTGCTGGATAGAGAAGAATTAAGTTGCGAGATAACTGTGGATGGTGTTGCACCGATTCTGGATTTCAAGTTTTCTTCGATTATGAGTTGTGTTGTGCATCTTTGCAGGCATGTCCAAATTTTGAGATGAATCCCCTCTCTCTCTACATATTCACAATCGCGACAGGACTGCAAGAACTAGGCTACAATATAGAGGTAATGATAGAAACTAACATAATTCTTCACTTTGACATTCTCTATGCCAAAAGCCACTGCTTTCTCAGTCGTCAACTACGAATTCTGACGGCGTGCATCTTAAATAACATTTACGAACTGCTACTGGTGTTCCCGGGCGGAACAAACTCATTAAAACCGTCCCTACAATTTGAGTTTAATATGTTTTCCAGCTTTTCTAAAAAATTCTTCGTTGATTGACATGGAAGTTTAAGGATGGCTCACTGATAAACTCTGTAGGTGCATACTTTGAAAGATGGTGAGCTTCGATCCACTTGGGAGGCGTTAGGTGTGCCTGTCAGGCATCTGAAAGTCAACACTGAGAACGTAACAAGCGTCGACTGGCTTAAGTGAGTACTGCATTCCATCCTGGAACCAAAGAAAGAAGTTTCTTTTAACGCTGTTTGGTCCTCTACAAAACCAGAGGAGTGCAGAAAAGCTGTTCAAATAGGGAGTGGGATTGTGAAAGGCAAGGGAGTTACGTTTCTTGTTCGATCTGCAAAAAATTGCGGACCTTGCGTCAACGCTAAGTTTTGTCAAATAGTAACGTCTGGCTGGTAAGAATCCGTGGTGTCCGGTGAAATTTATGGAGTGTTCTCATGTTGCGCAGCTATGAAGGTGTCATTGCATTTTCCGTCCACACGAAGGCTGTCCTAAATAGGTATGTACTTAACTTCTGTCCCAAGGCGATCCTGAGGTCTCTGAAAGGATCATATTTTTCCATTTTCCAGCATTCCGCCTCTTTGATTTAAATTCCGCAGAAGCTTGAAAACCTACTGCTAACTGTGATTTGTTGATCCAGCCTTGCTCAGGAGCCCTTCATAAATATACCAGTTGTATGGGTAATCACCGATGATTCGTTAGGGCGACGTCTTGGAGATTACGATTCAGTAGCTGCAAAGGGACTCATATCGGACTGGAGACACAGTTTCAAACGGGCCGACGTAGTGGTCTTCCAAGACTATGCACTTCCGGTACGCTTCGTAAGAGCTATGTCGCCCAGTGGCACCAACCAATGTTTCCGTGCCAATAGATTCATGTAGATTCTCTATGTGATTTATTGAGGACCTCACTAATTAGAAGCTTTTACTGCATTATAAATTGTCTAATGACATTTGCTGCATTATCGAGACACGGTCAAATTGTTGACCTCTCAACTGGTCAGTGGTCACACAGAAGGCTGGCCGCTCTGTTTCATGCCATAGTTGTTCAGGCATTTATTGGCATGTCAACTTAGAGTTTATACGTATTTGCAAATGCATTTAATGTATTTACTCCTTTTGTGCTGAGTAGTAGAATTTAAATCTCTGTCACTCATAAACGTGGCAATAAACAGCTCAAAAGACATCCCCCAATTAGATTCACATGATTCTTAATGTTGAGTTAAAAGACATTGGATTCGTGTAAACTTCATGATAAGTTAAGGTTAGTGTAATGCGAATCGTGTTAAATTAATGTTAATGGATGTATGTGTTATTGGCATTAACTTGATGTTACATTGAAGTTAACATTAAGTCAACATTAACTTGACATTAATTTAACATCATCCTAATATCGATCTCACTTAACATTAATAGCTTTGAGAAGCTAAGGGGGGATCTTTTGGGATGAAGGTCGAGAATTTATTTTAATCAATTATTCTGGAAGAGAGTACTATTATAGCCAAAAATATTTGCGTTGTGGTATACAAAGTGCAGTTGATTTTGTGTATCTCTGTAGTTCCAGCATTTTAGGTAGGTTTGGGGAGAGGAATTAAATGGTGAACTGCTGACAGCTTTTGTTCCCATGATTTTATGTGTGCCTGCAGATGATTTATACCATGCTGGATACGGGAAATTTCTTCGTCATTCCAGGGTCCCCTGAAGAAGTTTGGACGGCCGAAGAGTACAAGCTTACTCATTCTCGAGAAAGCTTACGTGCACAACACAGATTGCGGCCTGAGGACTTCGCGATCGCTGTTGTCGGAAGCCCTTTTCTTTACCAAGGATTGTGGAGAGAGCATGCTCTTGTGATGCGGGCATTGGCGAGGGCCCTATTAAAAATCCGTGATGCATCGTCAAAAGGTGGTAGGCGTGTTCAGCTTTTGATCGTCGGCCATGGCAATCAGTCCAGCAGCTACGGTGCCACTTTACAGGTAACAAATGATGTGTACTAATGCACCCGACATGTATTAAATTGAGAGGGTTACATGCACAGCTTGGTTTGGAATGAATTGCGGTTTTCTAAATAGGCAACTTTTTTGGGCGGTTTAGTGTAGTGTTATGAGCAACACCTCTGGTTTTGGCATGAATGGATAGTGATGGTTTTTGAACCGATCAAATCAAGGGTTAGTTTGGTTTTAGGTGATGACATGCTTGTTACGTTGCACCACAGGTTATGGCTGAGCATCTTGGGTTGGAGAATGGTACAGTAATTTATGTAGGTGCTGGTGAGGATGTGACGGGCATGTTGTGGATGTCGGATGCTGTTGTGTATGGCTCGTTCCGTGACGAACAGGCGTTTCCACCGATCTTAAGTCGAGCCATGAGCTTGCAGCGGCCTGTGATCGCACCAAATCGGAGTGCGTTTCGAGAGCAAGTAAGATTGGATAAGTGGGGTTGGTGGAATTACATTGTTGACTTTATTGGTGGAGTTCGTATGAGTTACATGCAGACACTCAGTCAATTAGCAGAGAGTAACTTAGTAGTTGTTTGTATGAATGATGCGAGTTGGTTTGTGGCTTTCTGGTGTTTTTGGAAATTAGATTGGAAATGACACCCAGACTATTATTGATTATGTAAATGTGTGACACAGATTGTACATGGAAAAAGCGGGTTTCTCTTTCCAGTAGGAGATGACTTGAAACTGAGTGAGGCTATCGTTCGTGTACTAAAAGACAAGTCAGTGGATGCGATTGCTTCGAACGGGCAGTCCAAGGCTCGGAACATGTTTGCTTCAAATTTGAGCCTGAGTTACGGGGAACTTTTGGAGAGCATATTAGAATTCCCTGTAGAAGCAGAACTACCGCGGCCATTAGATGAAGCCGTGAAGAGGTTGAAAGGAGAATGGTCCTGGGATACGTTTTTTCCAGCGGGTGCTCGTCTCCGAAAGACTTCTCAGACCCGGATGGAGGATCCTGTGCTTGAGGAGAATGATGTGGGTTCTGGAATAATCGAGATTTTGGAGCATCAGTGGATGCTACAAAGTCCACTAAACAGTAGCGAAGTTCAAAATATGAGTGAAAAAATTGACTTCGCTAGGTCGATTGAGGCTTGGGATTTTGTAAGTGGTTTCGATTTGGACGAAGCCAAAGCAGTGGAGAAGGATCTAGAAGCAGAACTAATCGAGCGGGAAGAGGTATGTTCGTTTTGTATACTCTAACTTGCACTTGAGCCATGACCGATTTGAAGTAACTATTCTTTATCTTCTTAATCTTATTTGAAGGGTCCACAGAATTACAATAGATTGAACATATATTACTTGAGTTTGGCGTCTCCTCTCGGGCTTTTACAATTTTTGGCAAATTTTGCACGATCGTTGGTTGACTGGCTAATTTCAGACACGTACGCTTCTCTTCCATAATTTGACTCCTATTATCCCTCTGCAGCTAGACGATAGGAAAGTACAATTACAATCTACTTGGGAAGATGTCACGAAGATGGTAAAGAAGACAGAGGTGCACAAGGATGACGTGAAAGAACGATCTGATGCAGAAATTCAGCGCAGTGGACAACCCTTGTGCATATATGAACCATATCATGGTGAAGGTGCATGGGCGTTCCTTCACGACGAGAACACGCTTTATCGAGGTGTTAGTCTGGTAAGCAATTGCATAATGTACTCAGTAGCGAGAATTAGAGTTCATTGGCTAGTTTTCCATTCTCGTTCTTGTTTGCGTAGAAGTTCATAGTTTCCAAGATGTTGGCTGAGGTCATCGAATGAAGGTATTTTATCAACAAACGATCTGTTTTAGCGTAGCTTTCACCTGCTGTTCACGCCGTGTCATCAGTTTGCATGTACTTTGAGATATTCATGCCCTGAAGATGTGGTAAGATGCGCATTGGATATTTGACTTATTTGGATCTCACAGTACTATACATCCCACTATATTCACATATTTACTTCATGATATTAGACTTGATTTTGGGACCTCAACTCTCTGCAGATTGTGTTTTTCTCTGATTTATTTTTTATTATTGTGGTGCAGTCAACACGAGCTAGGCGTCCAGGAGATGACGACGTTGACGCTCAAGAACGATTGCCCGGCCTCCTGAAAGACTCATACTATCGCAACGTATTGTGTGAATATGGTGCCTTCTTTGCGATTGCCGCTCGCATTGACTTCTTGCACAAACATCCATGGATCGGTTTTCAGCAATGGCGAGCATCGAGCAAAAATGTACGTTTATTTATTGATGTAGTAAGACAGATGAGACTGGTACTATCTTCTTACTGCTGCTATGGTTCAGGATGTATTTCTCACGAACATAGACGTAGTTGGTAAAGTCCATTGACAAGGTCAAGGTGAATCCAGGTTGCATTAACTGCCGCAGCTGAAGCTGCCTTGATCGAAGCAGTGAATAATGGGAGGGACGGTGATGCTGTCTACTTCTGGGCTCGTACCGACGGTCATGCTGGTAAATCGCACCGGAAATCTCCTTTGGAGCAACCAGAGGATTTCTGGTCTTACTGCGATTCTATCAATGCTGGCAAATGCAGGTATGGCAGAATCTGATTGCTTCATGTTGGACTTCATTTTCATTCTCAAGAGGTTGAAGAGAGAACTTGTTTGATGATTACAGCTAAATGGAGGGCAATAATTCCATGCGTGGATCATGAAAGGTCATACTGCTAGTAGAAAGTAAAGCGCAGAATTAAGATCTTCTATTGGCCATCTTAGTCGTAGGTAGAAATTGAACTTCTTTGCATGTGGGAAAGCTGTGTTTTTTAGTAGAAATGGCTTGTTGCTTGTTAATTGATTGTTTTTCAAGTCTACAAAACGATGAGGCAGTAGGGGCAACGGAAAGAGAAACTGATAAGCAGTGCTCATCCTGCAGGGAGGCGTTCACTGGGTCTTTGAGGCGCATGTATGGGCTGCCTGCTGATTGGACAAATTTGCCGCCAATGCCAGCTGATGGTGGTACATGGTCTGCCTTGCATTCCTGGGCTATGCCCACATCGTCTTTTGTGGAGCTTGTATTATTTGCCAGGTAATTTCTTGCCATGATACAGTGCCCTAGCCTTGAGTACTCATGCATTTACAAACGGGCGGGAATGGCATGTTTTAAAGTATCTCTTGTCGCACCTCGTTCTTCTCGTCGTCCCATCTTTCGGACACCGAAGGTAGCAATCCACGATAGTAGAATGGGACGTAATTTATACAAGTGGTCTAGAAGACATTCCTATGCCGTACGCCATGTTTTTTTTTTATCACGGTGATTATTGATGTTGTCAAATGGTTGTGCTTGACAGGATATTTGTGGATGCACTGGATTCCCACTATTACAAAGAGCATCATGATCTTGGAAGCTGTCGTTTTGTAAGGTTTCAGCGTGAGGTATGAATTCAAGTCCGATTTCTCATCGCAGCTTCTGAAAGTTAAATCGTTTTGTATGCTTCACGTGAAAGTATTTATTTGGAGTTTCTATACGGTATTGCATCAGAGGATTCAGAGCACTGGAGTAATCATAGTTTATCCTGTTCCTTTTTTCTTGTAGGGCCAGCAGTGCTACTGTCGGCTGCTGGAAGGACTCGTCAACGTGTGGGCATATCATAGCGCCCGGCGTATGATTTATGTGGATCCTCAAACAGGAAAAATGGAAGAGCAGCATGCACTAGAATCACGTCACGGTAAAATGTGGGTTAAATTTTTCAGTTTGAATACCCTTAAGGCCATGGATGAGGACCTTGCAGAGGCAGCTGATGATGGAGACCATCCGAGGGAAAGGTGGTTGTGGCCTCAAACAGGTGAGGTGTACTGGCCAGGGATTGCTGAGCGTGAACGGCATGAGCGTTTGAGATTGAAGCTGGAAAGGAGACAGAAGCTGAAGGAGAAGTTGGCTCGAATGAGGAATAAGACTAGACAAAAGTCCCTGGGAAGGTACATCAAACCTCCACCAGGAATAGGATTCCTACCCCCTCTGGATGAACCTGGTCGAGTAAGTTAACGCCAGGAGTAAGGTGGTTTTATTCTGGACAAAGATTTTGGTCACGGAGGAGGTGGTATCGCATTTTATTGAATTTATTCGCAGTGAAGATTTACAGGCCGTAAAGTGAACCTACATTATTCGACCATAGGAGTCCCTAAATGCTGGCATATCTCGTTGTGCAACGGGGATACTTTTTGACATCGCCAAACCTTTTGGTACCCTGCGTCAGATCCATGTCCATGTGCAGGGCATTACGTGAATTGGCTCTGGATAAGACACAGTGCCCGAGTCGAGGCCTATTAACTTCCAACACAATGACGCAGCAGCTCAACAACCACAACTGGAGACAACGAGTAAACACGAGATGCTGGAAGGCACAGATGCAAATTCAGAGTTCTTACTTATCTCACTCATTGGAGGAACTTGTGTGTGTAACACGGAACTGTTGGACGGAGAAGACTACTTTTTCGGATGCAAATGGACAATTCAGCAGGCCATTTGTGGTGCTTTCTTGGCGCTTATCCTTATGGCACATTGCAATAGTGCAAGCTACGGACGGGCAATACTGACAGTGTGTATGAAGGCTCAAATGACACTAGAAGTCAATAGAGCAGCTGAACTATATTTTTTTCCAGCACGGGGTTGAACCCGCGCAGGTACATCCCAGTAATAAGTGGACAACGGAGGTATATATACTGCAATGATTTTTTCTTGAGTGTACATTAGTTAGGAGCAGCTGTCAATATAGAATGCAGTCTCAAGCAATTTAGAATGGTCACCGAAATTGTTCCTATTGAACATTGTACTTTTAGTCCAGACGCTCTATTTGAACTTGTTATGTTAAGCTTACGGTGGATCAATTTTGAGCGTGTTTCATACAAACATCCTTGCGTACACTCAATCTGCTTAGTGCGTTTACTAAGCAAGTGTCTAGTACATATTAACATACTGATCTGAGTTACGGGATTGCAATGGGAACCAATAATCTGACAGCTTTTTATTCAATGCTATTAACACTCCAGCTTATTTGTCAATTTGCACATCAAGGCCGCATTTGTGTAAGCAATTAAGGTGCAGCATGAATCGAGCTGGTAGGTGCTTTGTCATAACCAGCCAGGCAGGAACGCAAATCTTCTCTGATAAGGTGCACCGTTCATAACTTCCTCAGGGTAACGTGTAGCCAGATCTGAACAACTCAAGTATTCCATCTTTATTTACAGGTATGTGCAACCTTGTATCGTAACAATCACCGTACCTTGCACTCAACAGGGACATCCCAAGTCATTCATTCCCGTCTGCTGGCTAACGCTCCTGGATGCCTTTCACACCTTTCCTGACGTAGGAAAAGCCATAGCTACTCCATGGTCTTTCTCCTTCCATTGTGAAGTGACTGTCTTTATCTGCGTGAAGAAATGCACTCCAGCTTTGCCATAGAAGTTGAGGTCACCGGCAAACGAACCCCTGGAGCCTGTGAAGGAGAAGAAAGGCAAAGGCACTGGAATGGGGACGTTGATTCCCACTTGACCAGCATCAACCTCGTGCTGGAAAGCTCGGGCTGCAGCCCCCGACTTGGTAAAAATTGCTGTTCCATTCCCATACTTGTTCTGGTTCACAATCTGTATTGCGTCGTGAAGCGTAGCAGCCTCCATGCATAGAAGGACAGGGCCAAAAATTTCCTGCTTGTAACATTCCATGTCCGTCGTCACATCTGCCAAGATCGTTGGACCCACGAAGTTCCCTTGCTCATATCCAGGAACCTGGAACATCACCCCAATGTTAGACCAGAGTCACCAGACATGTTGCTCCCAGCATTATGCAAAGAGAAGGTGATTGTGCAGAAAGATCAAAACTGATAATGGAGAAAAGTGATTATGGATCACTGACCTTAATGTCACGGCCATCAAGGACAAGCCTGGCGCCAGCCTTGGCGCCCGCTTCAACAAGGCCAAGGATGCGCTCCTTGGCTTGCTTGCTAATGACAGGGCCCAAGTCAGCCCCAGCCTCGGTGCCGCCAGTGACTTTCAGCTTGACACCCCTCTCCCGCAAGCCTGCTTCCCATCGCTTGGAATCGCCCACAAACACCGCGGTACTGATGGCCATGCATCGCTGCCCGGCGGCTCCAAACGCAGCCCCAACAAGTGCATTCAGGGTGGCGTCAGGATCAGCATCAGGCATGACCACAGCATGGTTCTTGGCTCCCATGTTGCATTGCACGCGTTTGCCGGTGGCCGAGGCTCGCGAGTAGATGTGCATGCCTGCGACGTCCGAGCCCACGAACGAAACGGCTCGGATGTCCGGGTGGTCGCAGATTTGGTTCACCACGTCGTGCGTCCCGTGCACGATGTTGAGCACTCCCGGCGGCAGCCCGGCCTCAGCTGCGAGCTCGGCCAGCAGCATTGCTGCGCCCGGGTCTTTCTCGGAGGGTTTCAGGATGTACGTGTTGCCTGTGGTCACCGCCATTGGGAACATCCACAGCGGGATCATGGCTGGAAAGTTGAACGGACAGATCCCTGCGCATACCCCCAGCGGCTGCCGGATGCTGTACGTGTCAATCCCTGTGGAAACATTCTCCACATACTCCCCCATTTGTTGGTTGGCCATTCCGCATGCTTGCTCCACCACCTGTACATGGAACAGTACCATAAGCTCGTGTCCTACAAGGTAATATAAGTACACTAAACCCTCTCTGATGACGACATTGCCTGGGGTGAACAAATGGGCTTCTATTGACACTCATGTGGAAGTTTTCTGTTCAGATGTGTTGCCAAATAATGTGATTCTCGGTTTCTTGCTTTGAACGTTTTCCACGTTTTCTAATCTTCATCTGTGTGCTTACAGGCTAAGAACACAATCTGACAAAGAACTGAATCTAGAATAGAATGCGGTTTTTTGACAACCTTGGTATAAACAACATGACAGATTCTGAGGATATCAACAATCAATGTGCAATTACAGAGTGGCTCATTAGAGAGGTTTGAGGTGTATATTAAAGAAACTACATTCGTAGCACAATAATTCCTTCAACCAAATAACGTCGAACCTGTTTCAAAGCTTTACACAGTTGTACTGAACTTCACAGTACAGTACTGTGAAATTTGAAAGTTTTTTGAGAGAAAGGATAACTCTAACATGACTCAGCTAAAGCAATAGTCCCGTTAACAAAAAAAATAGCATATTTTCGCGGAAATGAACTAAAACATGGAATTATAAGTATAGGGTATGAATTGTGAGCACAGCTAAATTATGATTATAGGGTAGAGAATTAGTTCGAGATATGGATTTTACCTCAAGGCCTCGGAAGACATCGCCACGGGCGTCGGCCAGCGTTTTGCCCTGCTCGGTGGTGATGGACAAGGCCAACTTGTCCATGTCGCGGCGGATGAGCTCCTGCAGCTTGAGCATGACGCGCTGGCGGGCAGTGACGGGCGTGTTCTTCCACGTTTTGAAGGCCTCCTTGGCCACCGCGACCGCCGACTCGAACTCCTGGTGCGTGGTGAGCGGCACGCGGCTCACCACCGCTTGCGTGGCGGGGTTGATCACGTCAATGTGCTGGGAGGCCTGGGACTCCACCAGCTCTCCTCCCACGAAATTCTTCACTGCCGGCGCCGGGGTTTCGATGGCTTCTGCCGCGCTTGTGGCGAACGACCTCCTCAAGAATTCCGATGGCCTGACTACTCGTCCATTCTCTTCTGCAACAGGCACCGGGACGCGCGCACATGGCTTCGACCCTTGCAAGATTTGCTGCGAGGCAATCTGTTGGTAGTACCCCCTACACCTGCTGCTCCTCCGCAACGTCTGCCTCACGGCCCCAATCATCCTGGCTTACTCTCCCTAAGACACGATCATGAAGAATTCCAGGATCAAAGCAAGATCGATGATCGGATCATCTAACAACAAAAACAACAAGAATCGTTGAAACAAGCTCTTAACCAACAGAGTGGCCGAGTTTTGGCAGAAATAAGAGCAGACAAGTGAGAAAATTACCTGCGATCACGAAGCCAATGCAGAAATTGTGCATCCGTCCACCAAATTGTGCCGCCAGGAGAACCGGTGCTGGAAGCTCCTCAGTGAGATTCCTTCACAAGTGCGTGACGAGAATGAAGAATGAAAGTGAAATGAAGAATGAAGGTGTTCTCCGTCAGTGTGGCCGAAGAGACGCGAGACGACGGCGGCAGTGAGTCGGCGGCGGCGGCAGTGAGTCGGCGGCAGCGGCAGTGGAGGGTGAGAGTGGGAGACGTGGCAGTTGTCTGGAGCTGACTAGGATTGCCAGGTAGGCTGACTTGGCTCCCGCTTTGACGACGTCAGCAGCACCCGCATTTCATGATTTGGTTCCCTATTGCTTTACGTTGCTTTTACATTGTTCTGTACTTTTACATTATTTTCTCTATAAATGTTTACTAGACCATCATTTTGGCATTCATTGTTATCTGCCTTCTAACATTGTGTTTCAAGTGATCTTCTATTCACACTACGAAAATATCATTTTCTTTTAATTAATATTATCAATTTTATATTGAGGATTTTCTAAACATTTATTACTTCATATTTTCAAAATAGGCTAAAAAGTTGGTGAAGACGTCGATGATGCCGAGCATTGTTGAAGCTAAAGTTATTGCATCATCATGTGACAAAAAAAAAACAAGCGATGATAAGAACAGAAAGAAGGTACCCAGGTGCAAAAAATTCTTAGACAAGGTGTTGAGATGTTTCCACAATGAAAGCAAGGAAATGGAAGTTTGCGAGTATACAATTTGGAAGGCATCTCCTTGAACAATCAAAATTTTCAAGTGATTGTAATAATAAAGTATGTGAAGGAGAAGAAATATTGGAATAGAAGTATCGTTGTTTTAATCTTCTATAAAATACATGATTTAGAAGATTGTGGATTCAAATCCCATTGTTCAAAAAATAATTATAAAACTTTGGATTTTTTATTCATTTATTTTTAACGAAATGAAACTATCTATTTCTTATTAAATATCATTTCTATTATATGTTTTTGGTTTTTCACAAAAGATTTGATTTTATATTAAATTTGTTACTTTTAAAAAAAATTAGTAAAATTGTAGTGAGTATACTTTTGTCCCTATTTTTTCGTTAAAAAGATGCTGAAATACTCTAGCAACACAGTTAGAGGTGAATTTTTTTAGGTGTATTTTGAAAAGTATTTTTCTTTTAATTCCTTTCAACTATAAAGTAATTCAAAATCATCATATAAACACATTGGTACCCAAAAGAACTCATGAAAATAATTTAATGTGCCGTAAAATGGCCATGTAATCTCAAAAAGTAGCCCAAAAAGTGACCGATTTGACTCAAAAAGCAAAAAGTGTCCAAACTAGACCCGTGCCCTAATATGACTACCAAACATTCAAAACAACATGGATTGACATGAAAATTTTATCATTACAACTAGACTTCAAGGCAAATCCATCTCAGTATTTAAATTTTATTTTATTTTTTTATTGAAAACGGACATGGATGAAGAAGATACAAGCCCTTGAAGTTGCAGCCATCAAAATGCACAAACACTGTCCAAAAAAACAATACCTACTTTCAAATGAACACCAAAAATTTAATACATTTTGGATTGATTTGAAATTTTTACCACACATTCCATACATCATGCGGTTTATTATTCTAAAATTTCATGAAAATCGGACACGTATTGCAGAAGTTATAGCTCTTCAATGGTTAATGTACCCCAAAAAACGTCCAAAATATGAACGTTTAGATTGTTAGGGATTAAATGTCATTTCCCAATTTAAAAAGAAAGGAACATTTTTGAGTTTCAACCTCAAAATACAAAAGTAGTTTTTATTTTAAAAATATAGGTATTGTTTTTGTCATGAATGATGTCTGAATAAAAATCACAAAAACATTTCTCTGGTTTAAAAACTGAGAAAACTAAGCCCGAGAGATTGTTACGTTGTTTAAGGGTGAAGTTGATGTTGAAGCTGGTGCGCACCGTTGACAATTTTGGTCAAGTTGGTTATTGATGTGCCACCATCAGCGACATTCGCCTGAGCTAGTAGTTTAAATTTGAGTGCATTTGATCTGGCAGCCTTCCCTTCTTCACCGTCCATCATCTGCTTCAACACCTTTTCAATCTCGTCTTGATGGACCGTGTCATCTTCGTCCCTTTGGATTCTCAACCCTACTTTAGCTGTGTCGCTGATGAACCTGTGGGCATTTCGGACAAAAAAAACTTGTTAAATTGTCAAATGTAAGTGACGGTAGTTAACCCCTAAACGTCCCTTGGGAACCGTATATACTGTCACCGTATGTGGTGTATTTCATACTGTACTATGTACCCAAACATGTCAACACATATACCATTGGATAGATAATTTGTCAATTATTGCATTCATTTGAATGTTGTTTCAGCATATGAATACAATTGTGCTCAAATACACAGATGTATAGGCTCATGTACGTGGCCGCTGCGGCACTCTCAGACCTTTAAGGGTTAAACCCAGGGTGTAGTAGTAAACAATGAAGATGACATCACATAAGAGAGCTCCTCAGTGGAAAGTAGAGAGAGCTCATTGGATGTGGAAAAAAAATGATATTGTCTTAGGGTTCCACATTTAATATAGAGACCCTGGGTTTAAACATCAGTGAGAGTGTATTTTTTCATTAAACACATGTTCGATTTGGATTAAATACATGGATGTTTAAACTAAGATTTGTGACAATTATTGATGAGAACAAAGAGCATTATTTATTGTAGTATCATAGCAACTTCAACACTTTCATGTCAAATAATTAATCAAATCCTAAAAATAAACTCCGACTTTTCAAAATTTAGAGAATATTCTTTCATATTCTCATTTTTCATTAAAAAATAATATTTTTAACAAAATTTTAATTTCCAAAAATTTCAACAATTCTAAAAATAATATAACTACTATCAAAGCTGCCAAGGTATCACAAGCAACCTCTTCACTTTTGACAACACCTTCAATAAATTATATAAAATTCATATGATGTTGGAAAAATATGATTCCACTTGTTGTGAATTTGTGTTGTAATTTTCCACACACGAGTTTTTTAAAACATTCATCACATTTTCAAACGGGTGCATCTAAAATTGTCTTAACAAATAGGATGTACTACCTTAATCCCTAAATGACAGAGGGGGTAAGGGCCAAACCTAAATGTGCTATAAAATGTTGCTTCTACAACTTCGATGAAGTTTGGTTCAAAAGAGAAAATGAGAAGCACGATGTTTAGTAATTATCCATACGGTCAAACTTTCAGAAAATGTTTTCGATACTCATTAAACAAATTTAGAAGCATTTATCGTTGAATATTCACCAAAATTACAAATTTTATTTTTAGAATTTGAAATTTGGTATGATTGGTTGAAACTAGACATTCTATTCTAACGTTCAAAAAAGCAAAAAAATTCAAAGAGGGAACATCATTACTTTCCGAAATAGTAAGTTTTGTAACACTAGGACAATGTTGAGGTGTTTGTCTTTGAAAATTTCTCCTTGATGGAGTTTAACTCGGATTGACATAATTCAAATTGGGTTGGAAAGTAGACTTGATTTCCTATTTGAAAATATTTTTTATTTTTCAATTTTTTTATATCTCGGGCAGCCCGTAAAAAAGGGGCAGCGACCATAAAATGGTTGTTCGGTCACTTAGGGGTTAACCCCTAAGTGACCGATCAACCATTTTATAGTCGCTGCCCTTTTTTTACGGGCTGCCCAAGATGAAAAAGAACGTTTTTTAGAAAATAAAAAATATTTTCAAATAGGAAATCAAGTCTACTTTCCAACCTAATTTGAATCATGTCAATCCGAGTTAAACTCCATCAATGAGAAATTTTCAAAGACAAACACCTCAACATTGTCCTAGTGTTACAAAACTTACTATTTTGGGAAAGTAGTGATGTTCCCTCTTTCTAGAATTTTGCTTTTTTAAACTTTAGAATAGAATGTCTAGTTTCAACCAATCATACCAAATTTCAAATTCTAAAAATAAAATTTGTAATTTTGATGAATGGTCAACGACACAATGCTTCTAAATTCGTTTAATGAGTATCTAAAACATTTTTTGAAAGTGTGACCGTACGGATAATTACTAAACATCGTGCTTCTCATTTTCTCTTTTGGACCAAACTTCATCGAAGTTGTAGAAGCAACATTTTATAACACATTTAGGTTTTGCCCTTACCCCCTCTGTCATTTAGGGGTTAATCCCAGAAGGATCACTTATCCACAAATATAAAATGAAGGATTAAATTGACCACATTGTGAAAAATATAATTCAAATGGGACCAAATTTCATATCACTAGAACTAGTGAAGATCATTGCATAAGTTGATAAAAATAATAATTTTTGAACAGGAGGAAGTTCAAATAACACCTACTCAAAACTGTTAAAAGAAACATGGAGCCCAATTTGGGCTTCTCGGTCCTTTGGAGGTTAACCCTTTAGCGCGCCGGCGTCCAGAATCTGGACGCCGGATGAATTTCAGCAGCTCGATTTCTGTAGGTACCGGATGTTTTTCATCCATTTTTTCATTTTTTCATTCTTGTGCTAGTTGAATACCATTTGTACGGTATGGATCTTCCAAATAAGATAATGTGAATTTTTGAAAAATTACAAAAGTGGTTAATGTCAAGTTTCAATCTTAGTTCAAAAAGAAATACCTTAAGTATGGATTTTCCATAGTAAGTAGAATCAAATAATGGAAACCATACCATCTCGTAGTGCATGTCATTCTAATTTCATTACAATATTTTTAAATTTTTTTGTGTTAATTTTGGATTTTTAATTGAATTTCAAGAGAAAACCTTGCAAAATTACTTTAAAAATATTAATAATAAATATGATGAATCCAACCGTACAGATGTTATCTACACATTGACATTTACAACTTTGTTTTGTACATCAACTCCATTTCCGTTTTTCATCAACCATTTTATAACAAATCTTTGAAAACAGTGTTGAATCGGGACGTTAAAGGGTTAATATGTGGGTTGAGTGGACAACTAACCTTGCATTTATTTTTTGGTCTGCGAAAAACGGCCATCCAAGCATGGGAACCCCCGCACATACAGATTCCAGGATGGAATTCCAGCCGCAGTGTGTCAAAAAGGCTCCTGTGGCTGGATGTGTAAGAATCTGTAGTTGAGGAGCCCAGTCAAAAACCAACATGGCACGTCCGCGAACTCGCTCTTGAAACCCTACATCTCCACACAAAATTAAAAAGTAAGCCATCATCCTGCAGACAAGAATGTCACACTTGTAGGAAACGTGTCGTTTTTCACGTATTATAATTGAAAAAGGAACAAAACCGCATCAAGTGCATGGGTTGTGTTAGTGCTGATGAGTGGTTTTGGTCACTAAAGATGACAATAATATAAGCATAATATTCAACCACTATTCATTGTCCCCCGAAAGGGGGAATGAAAAATGAGAAGCTTGCTAGTTGCTACTAGTGCCACAACCTACGGCCATTGCTTCTTGAAGTCAAGTTATGGACTAGAGAACATTCTAGAAGAAGAAAGTGTTTTTTACCCTCGAGAAGAAAGTGAATTGTCTCTTACATTCCACGGTTTGAAAGTTTGATTTTTCATACCATGAAGTTGGTGATTCCTTCAGATATTCTAGCTACATGAGGGACCTACAAACTAAGGTGTAGAATGTTATGGAGAATCCCGGTGGCGAACGAACAAGCTCGAGAGGGGTATTGGACACAATGAGTTAATGACAATTTATACTCTTGAATCACGAACATGTACTTTCTGGCTCATCAGAGAGCTCACATTGAATACACTGTTACCATTTCCCTTTCAACTGGTGTTTTTTGGGGCGATTTTTAGCTTCTGGCAGCTGTTTCCACAGCAGCTACCAGAAGTTAAAAATCGTAAAAAAGAATAAAAAAGAATAAATAAAATAATAAAAAATAAAATAATAATGATTATAATAAAAACTGATTTCAACCAAAAAAAACATACCATGCCTAGCCATCAAGGTTGGAAAAAAATTATAAAAAGAGAGGCCCAAATCTTTAGGATTATTATTCTTTTCTCAAAATAAATTTATTTTCTATGATAAAAAAGAGAATCTTAGATATATTCATAGAATTTTACATTTGCTGAAAAGTATCTGGGCGAAAAAAAAATTATTTATCGTGACTTGCTGACCGGGTACGGTAACACATCAATGCATTTTTGTTTCATTTTTCATGAAGTGTCAAAGTGGCAATACAAAATGTTATAGTTGTGCTCCTTATTTCACCATTCATCCACATATTGGATAGAAAAAATTATCTTAGAGCTGAAAATCATATCACATATCTATAGTCTTGTATTATTTTCATCTGCAGTCTAGCAATTCATCCAAGATTATTATTTTTAATTTGAAGTTTTATGGCAAAAGAACTTCTTGATTTTTGGTCATTTTTTAGCCAAATTATTTTTTTTCTAGTGCAAAATGGCTATACTCCGTCCAAAAAAAATGCCTTGTGACATATCTACATGGACTAGTCAACTTGCATTATATAGCACAATGACTCTTTTCTCATTGGTCACTTCTGACTAGGCCATGTAAGACAAAACCAACAATTTGTCTTATGTGACCAGTTGCACTCACGAAGTTTGTAGTGACCACTAAGAAAAGACTCATTGTGCCATGAGGTAGCAGGCTCTAAACCCACCACTTTAAGGGCTGTGAATTTATGAGGACACATGGGAGGACAGAGCATGATTTTTCACTGGAAGACAAATCCAAGCAAAGACCAACATACTTTGAATCAAAAAAATTGGATGTTCCTAAAATTAGTTATGAATTTTTGAAGTTGAAATGACATGGGTTCTAAAGTGGTGCTCTTCACCATGTGTACATCCAAAATTTCAAAATGTTCGTTCTTGGTAGAGTGCAGGTTTAGAACTGTGGTGGGTTTAGAGCCCTCTACCTTAGTGTTGCTAATGTGATCTCACCTGGAGGGAGATACTCGTGGCTGTTTTGTGTCTGGGTATTGACAGTGTTGCAGTTCACTTGAGGTTTTCCCGGTGGTCGATACACCCACAAAAATGGATAATTAGAAGCTTCAAGTGCAAGTGCAAGATTTACGATTTCCGTCTCCTTTATCGTTGCCAGACTGCCAAAGCTGATATAAATGACGGACGCCAAAGCTTGAGTGTCCAACCACTTTTCCACCTCAGACTTGTGATCCTCCCTGCCATTGCTCGTCGGCTTAGACCCATGTATCCTCGGGATGTTGGAAAGCAACACCGGAAAAATCTTGGGTACCTGTAGCCGTCACACAAGCTCGGGGAGGTCAGTCTTTGTATCGTTTGAGTATCACATGTGAATAAAGGGTATTTAAAAGTATCCTAAAAATTAAAAGTAATTCCTATTATAATAGTTAATTATATTTTGAAATTATTCCCAATTTTATTCTTGTAATCAATTTTAAGCATCTTACATTAACCCCTAAACGTACCAGGGTGTCCCTGGAATTGACAAATTGAGAAAAAGCATTATAAACTACCATTTAGAAGAATATTCTGGAATTGATATACAATTGAAAGTTCTAGATCTTGAATTTTAGATTCCATCCGTACGGTTTGATTTACTAATACAATCACCAATATTTAATCACCAATATTGAAAGTTAAAATTGAAAATTCCTTCTAAATTCGATTACAAACTAAATTTCAATATTTTTTGAGTAAAATTTGTTGGAATGAGTTTGAAATGAGATACTCTTAAATGTGGTGATACTTTGAAATTTTTGTGTTTCTTAAATTTATGACCTCATTTTTCATGATTTCACTTCGAACTAGAGTCAATGCAATTTTGGCTTGGTCAACGACTTGACATACTTCTACATTTGTAATTTTAGAAAAATATGTACACTAGTATGACTAAATCCAACCATTAGATAGGACAACAACTTGGTGAAGAATCTCCGAAAAATTAGATGAGTTTCATCCAAGCATTGATGAGAACGTGAGAAGGCTTTGAATTCATTCGTGATCCAGTTTCTGGACTGTTTAGAGGTTAATGTAGTTCATTCATAAAATTTACATGAAGTCAAAGATTTATTTGGGTATTAACTTTGTTTGGCATGTTGTTACATAGTATTTGAAAGTAACTTCCTCAAGTACACAAGACCTCATGTAAGAGCATGCCCCCCCTACCACTGAATTCTTTCATGAATCTGAAAAGTGATAATATTTAGTGAGGGTGAAGGAGCCACTGAATTTGAACACAATGTAGAGTGCCCTCAATACTAAGTTCAAGAAGATACTTTATCCTAGATTGATGAACAATAATGATTACCCATATATAGTGATTGTGATTGGTTCACCGACTATATAGAGAAATACTAAGCGATTCCAGGGTGTGGAGACAATAGTATGTGACCGACACCAAATTTTGAATGTGATGATAGTGGTCAAACGATGAATTGAGGGAAAAGGGTGCAGGTGTACTAAGGACCCATGTTAATTTCATTAGAACCCGTAACCCTAAAAGACCAACAAGCCCAAATTGGGCCTCATGTCTTTATTAATATTTTTGGGTAGGTCATATATGGACTTCTTTTTGTTCAAGTTTATTTAATTTTTTGACCAACACATACAATGTTCTTTAGTGATTCCAGTGATATAAAATTTGGTCCCATCTGAATTATAGTTTATTCAATATGAACGATTGAATTCGTCATTTTAAAACCATGAATCCTTTGAATGTTCTTTAGGGGTTAAAGTTACCAAACTTAAAAGAGATGTAGCATTTCTAATTTGACCTCGGGGAGGTCACTCTTTGTATCTTTTGTGAACAAAGGGTATTTAAAAGTACCTTAAAATTCAAAGTAATTCTTACTATAGTTAGTGTTATTATGAGAATATTCTCATTTTAATTCTTGTAATCAATTTTGAGCATCCTATAATAATGTAAATCATTTATAAAGTTTACCTTCAAAAATTTATTTGGTCCCTATCTCTGTTTGCACGTTGTTACGTAATATTTGAAAGTGACCTCCCTGAGAATTTGACACCTACATTTAGTACTTAAAAGAATTAGTCTGTGATGGATAATATATAGTTTGCACTCGTAGTACCTTGATGTTGGCAGCGATGAAATCAGTTCGGAGGGCCTTAAAAGTTTCCGCCTCGAACTCCTCAAAAGTGTTGAGGATGATAGTGTGGCATTCCCGGATGTTGAGGGCGAGTCTCACCATGAGGGCAAAACCGGAATGGGTACCATGGGTCAAAGACTCCCACACATCGTCGGCATGAATGGCGGCCATTCCCGGTAACATGATGTCTTTCTTCTTGCCACCCGGGACACCAGCCAGGGTGAAGGGCAGCTCGCCTCTTCTCAGAAGTTCAGGTACCTGCAAGTAATAATAGTCTTCCTTAAAGGACCAAGGATTCATGATTTAATTTAACTTACCCCTAAACATCTTAACGTGCTATTGTGACCAACAGAATACGGTGTATTTTGGTTGTATTTGGAATGGATCCACACCTTTAATGGGTTTGAGTTCAAAAGAGAAGTTGAAATTTAGATCAACGAGGTTCTAGTGAGACATTAAGATCCCAATTTAGAGTTTCTTGTTGAGTTTAAGGGTTAAAATAAAAAATTTAATCCATCATATTATGAAAAATCAATCATTCACATGGGACCAAATTCTATATTACTAGAATCAATGAAGAACATTGTTGCATGTGTTGGTCAAAGAACAAAAAAATTGAACAAAAGGAAGTCCACAGAACCTACTCGAAATTTCTTAAGATAATGTGAGGCCCAATTTAAGCATTTTGGTTCTTTAGGAATTAAACTATTAGTTAATACACCAAATCAAAAAATTCCCTACAATACTGCCAATGCCTCACTGAGAAATCCAACATCTTGGTACTTGGAAATAATTGTGTGTACAATCTCTCTTAAAATACTTAAAGTAGAAACATCCAAAACTGTACTTTTAAGCAATTCAACACAATTGGAGGTACTTTTTTCAAGGTGGAATATTTTGTAGTATTAGCAATTGAAAATGATGATTTTACAAGAAAAAATTTAGAATATTTGGATAAACCATATACTTGCTATGAATTTTCAAAGTGGAAGTTGCCTAAATCTATGCAAATGTCCCATAGAGTTGTTTAACCCCTGATTGCCCAATCAACCATATTATGCTTGATTTTTGGTCAAACATCCAAAAAATCAAGTGAAATAGCTTTATTGTAGTTGGTGTTTCCATTAGATGTTTAAGCTAAGTTATGATACATCTTTTGACCGTTGGGATTGGAGAATAGACTTCATTTGAAGATTTTCCGTTGTCGAGAAATTTGAAATTTGAGTGTTCAAAATAGAAAGGGCTTTCTAAGAATGCTCCAATCATAAATCTCTTTTGATTTCTTCACTCTCATATTTTTATTACTTGGAAAGATAACTTTCATCTACCTTAATTACAAATTTTGATGTTAAATTTGACAAAAATATATTCATTTTGAATTTTTATCTTGTTTACATGATAAAATTTGTAAATATTCAAAATATTTTCCAATCATGTTGAAATTTTTGTCATTCCTTCATAATGTTGATGATTATTTACGAAAAATTATAAATCATACAATGTGATATTTCAAGTACGCAAACTGTAGTGCTTTGACTTTTACAAAAGAAGTGAGGGTATTTAGGGGTTAAAAACAAACCAAATTCAACCAATGAGAATTAAGAAAGGGAATAGTTCCAAAAGCACTTTGAGAAACAGTTTTAGAACAAGTCTACAGTGCATGAATGGGTGCAGGGACAAAATTGATTATTTTTACCTTAGTTTTGCAAGGATTGGAATACTGTGGAAACTGAAATCTTTGGATTGGAATATTCCGTTACTTTTCAATTAGATGATGTACACAAATACATAACATTCCTATACGAGCCTTCTATATAACCCAACTAGAGCACCCCCCCGAAGAGTCCTTTTACTCTTTCTGCTATTCATCAAAGAATAGTGAAGCTCTACATTAGAAGACTTGCAGAGGTTCAGTTTAAGCTTTTTGGTCCTTTAGGGATTAAACTATGTCATTTACTCATTTAGTACACCTAATGAAAAATTTCCGTACAACACTGCCAATGCCTTACTGGACTAGCTAGCTCGTGAGAAATCCAACATCTTGGTACTTGGAAATAATCGCGTGTACAATCTCTTAAAATGCTTAAAGTAGAAACACGTAAAGCTGTACTTTTAACCTTTCGACGCGCTGGAGTCTATATTCTGAATGCTAGATGATTTCTGTCACATCCCTTCGACACATTTTGTAATGTTTTTCATCCATCCAAAATTCTCTTGATTCTTGTGCTAGTTGACTAGCATTTGTACAGTATGGATCTTCAAAATAAAATAATGTGAATTTTTGAAAAATAACAAAAGTGGTTTATGTCAAGTTTCATCCTTAGTTCAAAAAGTGAGACCTTAAACATGATTTACCACAACAAGTAGAATTAAATAATGGAAACCATACCATTTTGTAGTGCATGTTATTTCAATTTCCTTAAAATATTTTTTGATTTTTTTGGTGTTAATTTCGGGTTTTTGAATTGAATTTCAAGAGAAAACCTTGCAAATTAATTAAAAAATATTAATAATAAATACAATAAATCCAACTATACAAATGTTATCTTCACATTGACATTTACAACTTTTCTTTGTACATCAACTCTATTTTTATTTTTCATCAAACATTTTATAATGAATCTTTGAAAACAATGTTGAATCGGGACGTTAAAGGGTTAAGCAATTCAACACAATTGGATGCACTTTTTTCAAGGTGGAGAATTTTGTAATATTAGCAATTTTATTTTATCTTGAAGATTTTGTAATTTTTGCAAGTCCTGCTCTAAGTTATATCATAGCCCCGTAATAAATGCAAAATGGGTGGCTCCAATGAACTTACCCGGAGGATGAAGGCAAGGTCGTTGGCAGGCATGGTGAACAAAGTATGGCAGGGCACATGGAACTTGGCAGCCACATCGCTCACCCACCCCAACATCATATCCGCCACGATGCAACTCGGCCTGGGCTGCAGTTCCACAAACTTCTGTTCCAGAGCGGCCTGCATCTCCTCATTGTTCAGCTCTTGTTGCCATTTCATCACCTAACCCAAAAAAACATCAATCATTAAATATCATAGACTTGCTCAGCCATCATATTTCACAACAGGCAGGGACATTGTCCTCGCACTACAAGGAGAACTTGGCGTCGCTTTTCACTCCTTTTGTGAGTCAAACGGCATCACTTTGCACTGACCAATTTTTTGGTTGGACTTGGTGAGTGCAATTTGTTACGTAGGACAAGCGTGTACAATGAAAAACGACAATGAACAAGATTCTCCAAAGTAAGAAACAATGCCTCTGCTTGTAATGTCACTAGGACATGGTGTAAGTCTCCTGTTGTGGTCCACATTTTTTTCCAAATTGAAGTCTTATTAGACATAAGACATTGGGTGTCTAATTGTTAGACAAGTGTCAAACATATTATACAACTTGGATGAAACATTCACAAATATTCAAAAATATTCCATTGATGTAACTACATTCTAAAAATAAGCTTGTGTTTCCACCAATAATATGCTTGTATATATTGGAATAACAACACATTCCACTTCCATGGCTGGATATGTTAATAATTTTCATAATGAGGCTCTACTTTCATGTTACGTAGTGGACAACATGAAGATTCAAGAATGTTCTAAAACTATGCTTGGACATATCTTGATTGGATTAACAACAAGTGGGGCATTGGCCTGATATGGGTACCACTTTTACGCGTGTCACATAGTGTGATTTATGTTTAAATCATTTTATGTGTGCTAAAAATTCCGTCTTTAACACCATGTACATAGTTGCCCTCTAATTTTTGTAATTTTTCAATGTTTTTTTCTTACCAAAAGATATTTCTCAAAAATCACACTATTTTTGGAGGGAGAACCTATATCAGGCATCACTCACATCCATGGCTGGACATGTGGATGTTTTTCATAACGAGGCTCTACTTTCACGTTACCAAGTGGACATTCAACATGAATTCATTGAAACAAATATGAGCAGATAGATAGACATTGATAGTTACCTTGTCCAGCGTGACATCGTAAAACTTCTGGAACTGCAGCAGCCCGTCAAAGCGAACGCGAGAAGTTGCAGTGTCTTGATCCACAACGGAACCAGTAGAGCTGCCTGCAGGCACATACTGGTGGTCAGTGCCGCCGTGCTGCAAGTTCTGGAATACATAGCCGGTGCTCAGGTACGTCACCTGCGCCCCCGCCGCGGCCAGCTGGTGTGCCAACGCCGTGCTCGGAATCAGATGCCCCGGCGTCGGTATCGACACCACCAGGATGTGCGCCAACGCATCCACCGGCGCCACAGCACCCATGGCTTAAATAATTGCCTCACCAGTTGCTCTTCAATTCCTGTAGTCAGTTCGTTCCATCAATTCCGAGAGCTAGCGAGCTACACTAGAGCCTAGATTAACTACAGCCTGCTCTCATAACTTACTTACTGCAAACCATGCATTGACCTTCGTTTCACCGTGTGAGTCCAACGCCTTTGTTGAACTCGAAACTCCACTCCTTAAGTTTGTTAGACCTTCGACATAACATTCAATCTATATATAGCAGTTGTTCGAGTTCACAAATGGCGTGCCTCCCAGCTCTTCTATTCACAATTTCTGCAGTTCAATCAGTTCCGAGAGCTAGTCTACACTAGATCAACAGCAGCCCGCTCTCATAACTTGATTACTGCAAGAAACGCATTGACCTTCTTCGATCTCACCGTTCAACGCCTAGCTTGCAAGATTGTTGAACTCGAAACTCCACTCTTTAAGTTAATTTGTTTTCTTCAACATAACATTCTATATAGCAGTTGTACGAGTTCACAAATGGCTTGCCTCGCAGCTCTTCTATTCACAATTTCTGCAGTTCAATCAGTTCCGAGAGCTAGTCTGTCTACGCTTGATCTGCATCAGCCTGCTCTCATAACTTAATTACTGCAAGCAACGCATTGACCTTCTTCTCACCTGTGTGAGTTCAACGCCTAGCTTCCAAGATTGTTGAACTCGAAACTCCACTCTTTAAGTTTGTTAAATCTTGAACATAACATTCTATATATAGCATTTGTATGAGTTCACCTCACTGCTGTTCTATTCATAATTTCTGCAGTTCAATCAGTTCCGAGAGCTACTCCGTCTACACTACGTGGAGCCTTAACTTACTGCAAGCCATGCATTGGCCTTCTTCTTACCCGTGTGAGTTCAACGCCTAGCTAGCTTCCAAGTTTGTTGAACTCGAAACTCCAGTCTGTAAGTTTGTTAAACCTTCAACATAACATTCTATATATAGCAGTTGTAAGACTTCACAAATGGCTTACTATACTGAGAGCATGTACATGGCGTAGAAAACATACTATAAACTAGTGGTTGGGAGAATGCAGAGGATCAACCTTTGCAATATTTACTGTCTGAAAAGCGACCTTTTCATGAACTCAGATGCTACGGTGTGTTGCGGACAATGAGATCTAGACAGCTATGAGCGATCACCTTTCAATCAATAGTTCTTTGTGGAAAGAGACAAGGAATTATGGGTGATGGCCTGCTATGGATGCCCCCTCCAAAAATAGTGTGATTTTTGAGAAATATCTTTTTGATAAGAAAAAAATATTGGAAAATTACAAAAATTAGTGGATGTTATAGACACTATGGTTGCAATTTTATATATATATATATATATATATATATATATATATATATATATATATATATATATATGGTGTTAAAGTTTTTAGCACACATAAAATGAGTTAGTCATAAGTCCACTATGTGAGACGCGTAAAAGCGGTACGCATATCAGGCCATTCCCCTTATCCATAAGAATTTGAGTGGCACTGAGAGGTGCTAGAGACTGTAATGAAGTATGAAACCTGGAAGAATTGGGGTGTGTTTTTTTGGGGATGCATTATTCGATATTCTTTTGATGACGTACACAGTCTTCGACATTGATACATGATGGGAAATCTGACGCTTTGATAGAGTTAATTTCATTGGCATTCGACAGTTTGTGGCACATGGGACTTGTGAGTGAGTCATTCATGGAGGTGTAGGGCCTGTGAAAACGATGTATGCAGGTAAAAGTATGGTCAGAGCCATAAGCTTTAGCCGTTCAGAGTACTGTTAGTTGGGCAGGTTCTAGAAGGGAGACATTATTGTACAGTAGACGTCACCTCACCCAGTTGGCATTCTGTAAATAATTAAATTTCTGTGTACAAGCTAGAATATCCATGAGTTGGAAAACTTGGTGCACCAAATTTTCGACGTATATACAAAGTTCTTGAGTTTGATTTTGATGATTTTGGTCCTTGGCTGTAACGATAACAAAGGCCTGCAGTACGTTGCTGCACTTGCTTGAATGGTGAGAGGTTTTAGTTGAAATTGCTTTAACCCCTAAATGACAAAGGGGGTAAGGGCAAAACCTAAATGTGTTATAAAATGTTGCTTCTACAACTTTGATGAAGTTTGGTCCCAAAGAGAAAATGAGAAGCACGATGTTTAGTAATTATCCAAACGGTCAAACTTTCAAAAAATGTTTTAGATACTCATTAAACGAATTTAGAAGCATTTATTGTTGAATATTCACCAAAATTTCAAATTTTATTTTTGGAATTTGAAATTTGGTATGATTGGTTGAAACTAAACATTCTATTCTTGAGTTCAGAAAAGCAAATTTTTAGAAAGAGGGAACATCATTACTTTCCCGAAATAGTAAGTTTTGTAACACTAGGACAATGTTGAGGTGTTTGTCTTTGAAAATTTCTCCTTGATGGAGTTTAACTCCGATTGACATGATTCAAATTGGGTTGGAAAGTAGACTTGATGAATTATTTGAAAATATTTTTTATTTTCTAAAAAAGTTTTTTTTCCATCTCGGGCAGCCCGTAAAAAAAGGGCAGCGACCATAAAATGGTTGATCGGTCACTTAGGGGTTAATGCAGTGAATTGCTTGTAGTAGATTGTCCAAAATAACTCTAATATCTATAAGAATTTCAACAAAATATCAATAATTTTCAATTTTTATTTGTGTCTCAGGGTCTGGGTCTGATATGGGTTCCAAAAAGGACTCTCTCACTAAAAAAACTGTCATTTTATAATTCACTTAATGTGTGCTAGAAATTACACATTTTCAATTCACATGAATTTAATGATAGATTCATGAGAAAGTTGTAATACTCCATTCAAAATAGTAGTGAGCAAGAAAAATTCAACAATTTATATATTCCGGATTGTTCCTTTTGTCTTAAATCCGGAACTGTCTCAGTTCCGGATTTGAGGCAAAAGGAACAATCCAGAATATCAATTTATTGTGAAATAGTTCATAAACAAGAAATTTAGTTAAAACAACGTTTGAGTAATATCTATGTTTAATTTTAACTCATAATTTGATGTTTTACTATATTTCCTTATTTTTGAGAACTTTCAAAAATCAAATATTTTTACACAATCTAAAAAGACTATGATTTTATAATATCTTTGTCTTAAAACTATATGATATGCTTAAATATAAACTTAATAAAGTGCATGAATATTTGTTTTAATAAAAAACCTTAAACACATAGTCCTTTCGCTACTATAATGTGACCAGGTGCTAGATATGATAAATTAGGAAAAAATTCAATTTTTGAATTTTACCTTTATAGCACATGATTATTATGTACCAACATGCCATCTATAATACCATGTAATTTTTGTAATTTTCCAATAATTTTTTCATTACCAAAAGGACATTCTTCTAAAGTCCAGACAGTCCGGGAAGGGGTACCCTGATCCGACCCGGACCCCTCATGTTCACTTGTGTCTCATATGCTCCATGGATGGAGTGTGGACAATGCATTCTAGGCAGAGCAAGTGTCATTTTTTCTAACGTTGGTGTCAGTGGTGTTCTAGAAATCTTTATATCACTAGCACATCTCAAATTTGTCATCCCACTAATTGCCAACATAGATTTGTGTCTCAATGATATGAAAGCAACACAATATGGTCATTGATTCAGTGTTATAACAATAATGATGATTGGAGTAAGGTAATACCTAGATTATAACATGCCATGCTGTAAAAATCTAAGCTGCAATTATCAAGTTCAATTTCTATAGTATACTTCATGACTACAATCAATGAAAATGTCTCGGAAACTTAGATACGTACAGGGACCAATGTGGCCAAGTCCAACTTGACTCATGCAACTCGGCTTGAATGAAACCCAAACCTGTTTCATCATAACGGTACAATTATCCCTCTCTATTTTGACATGTTTGGGAAGCCCTAATTGTCACTATTAGTTACATAAATGATTTGTCACTTGTGAATTGCTTGAAATATTAATATCGTCATATTATGGAGGGTAGATTGTAGTTCTAGTGAGCATCATAAAAATTGAAGATAGTTTTTCAAAAGGGTGATTCTTTGAAAAGCATGGGTAGGAAAAAATAGTTCTGAAGTTGGAAAAAGTAATTAGACAATGGACTTATCTGCAAAGTCCTTCAAAGTTTGAATAAGATATCAAGAATTTTGCTTTAATATACTCTTATTTGTTCACTCCAAATAGTTAAAAGGCATAGAACTACAATCTACCCATGGAAAAAAAATCGGCCACCAAAAAAGTAGCTCAAAAAAGTTTTCCTTGAGTTTAGAGACCACCAAGCTCTTCCATACTTAATAAAGGCTCTAATTGAGAGACCACCAAATTACTATTTGGAATCAACAAATAAGAGTATATTAAAGCAAAATTCTTGATATCTTACTCAAACTTCAAAGGACTTTGCAAATAATTCTAATACCTAAAGAAAGTAGGCTCATATTTTTGTGGAAGTTATAAACAAAACTTAAAAATTCATGACTTGTTTTTATGTATCCCAATAATACAGATAGATAGAAACTCCGGTCCTTTTTCAAGGCCAACATGAATAAAAAGACTATTGGTCTTGACAATGAGCCAATGCCCACTGGACAAAGGGCCATTGGTGCAAGACTACTCTCCCCTTTCGAGAATGGACACTCTAGTTTCCAATAACTCCAAATAATACATATTTTAGTGCGTTGGATCCTTTCGAAAATGGGGACAAGATTCACATATTTTTTGATTTGTCTAATGATTGCAAACACTCAGCAACTGAAAGCCATGGGAATGCGGTTACTACTTTAATTATAACTCTACTTTCAGGCAGGGCAACATCACATGCACTGTTGTAGGATGCTAAAACTCAAATCTGCTGCAGACAAGTGAAGCCCAATTCTTCATTTAAAAATGAAAAATCCAATCAATCCTGTTGTGAAAAATATACTTGCTTTGTTCCAAATAAAAAGCAACTTTCAGAACTAGAAGCAATGTTCCCACAGGCTTTTTATTTTGGAACAGAGGAAGATATAAACAAATTTCATATCATTGGAATCAGTGAAGAACATTGCATGTGTCACAATCACCTGCCCAAAATCTTAACACCCCTGTTACTACGTTACTTTCTTCACCTTTGTAGAAAGTACATACGGAGTTCATTCCCGTTAGAATACCAACAGGATATATTACTGAATGTGATAAAAAGAGTAAACTTCGTACGTAAAAGTCTAGAGGAGTTGCCTCAACAACCTTCATAACATTCTAGATAGTAGTTGTAAGAGAGCTCACCCTTCTCTACAGTTCTCCATTGTAAATGAAGATTGAAAAAGAATTTCATAAAGGCTTACATGCACATGGCACTGCCTCATTATCACCTTTCCAATCAATAGTTCTTTCTTGGAAGAACCAAGGAATCAAAGGGCCCTTGGCACTGTTGAAGGAGAGTGAAAATGGGAGCCAGGAATTCAGGTTCTTTTTGTGCACAATCTGAAACTCATCTCAGGTGGGAGGTACCAAAAGCTACAAGAAGAAACTCATTGAATGCCATGCATACTCTCTACAGTGAATGTCAAACTTTTGAGTATTGCCACCTGAGTGAGCTCTCACAACTTCTAAAGAATGTTATGTATGTATGCCATAAGATGTCTACTAAGATTTTCATATTTCCATCTCCTCACATCTCCTAAACCCTAAACTAGGTTTCTACGTCTGATATGTATGTTGGCTTCTCAAAATCCATATTACCTCGTCTAAGATTTAGACATGGAACAAATAAGAATTTCACATACCTTCAGTCGTGAGGTCTTGATTGTCTTGTAAAGTGAGTCAAAGCGCATAGAATCCAGCGGGTTCCTGCTCTGACGCTGAAGCAAAAGCCAGTTGCCTTAATCTGCACTGTTTCAAAAGCCAGTGGTAATCAAATTAGTGAAAGACTTCAATGACCGGCAATAATGCATTTCGTTATTGTTCCGCAAAGACTAACCCATGTCACAAATACAACCTTTTGCAGAACAGGCGATTCCGTCCTATTCACCAATTTTGCATTAACATATTCAGTCACAACCTTTGGAGCAGTATATTCAGACATGGTCGTTCAGCAGAGTACACTCTCAACTCTTTTATATCACCCTTTGGTAACAGAACATGCCATGTGAAAAAACTCCAATCGCATGTGTACACAACAGTGAATATTCTCTGCAGATATTCGAATGTGATATTAGAGAGTGTGAGTGTACCTGGTGGCAACGGCCGCAGTGGATGGGTCGGCCGACCATGCAGCTGTACGTGTCAGCCAACGGCACACCCAAAGACTTGCCCAAGCTAATCACCTCAGCCTTTGTCAAATGGCTGCAAGCACAGTAAATATGTAAATAAGGTAGAGGATCTAAAAACCGTTAAGGACTTATCTCATCTCTTCTACTGACCCTTATTACCAACAACTCATCCATTCGTCCACTTGATTGGACTTATTAAGCATGATTTGGCTAAATGTCTATGCCCACTCATCTTTGAATGAAAATGGGGAGTTTCTACTGCCACTTATAGTGGCCTACAACCTCCCACTTTGAAAGATTGAAGAAATTCAGTATACAGGGAGCCCCGGCCCGAGGAAATTCCGCGCAGGAAAACCCCGAGGCTGAGGACGGGAGCCCGAGGCCGAGTAGGGTTTTCCCTACGCTGGAATTCCCGAGGGCAGGGGCTCCCTGCTACGTAAACCCTGAGGAACGCCCCCCTAGAGCGTGGGAGGGCGTTCCATTCCATTATTTTCCCTCCCAGCTCGTAGGAGGGCATTCCGGCCTATAAACTCCCGGGATTTATAGAGGGCATGAGGGCCCGAGGGGTTTACTAAAGTGACACAAATAGTATCTTCTAGCTTGAAATTTACAGATCACAAGATCAACAATAAAATTCCGGTTCTACAATATGATATTAGGGGTGTCAGAGTGCGAGTATTTGCCCCAACTTTTGCACAACAAGCTTTTGTGCAGGACATGACATGTCTCCTTGAAGGGCAGAGGCAAAACCCCACAATTTCAATTCACAAGTAGAAGGCAAATGGTTTTGGTGAGAGTCTTGTGAATTACGAGACGCACGTAGGAACTGCAGAGTCTCACCTCAGAAGCTCATACTCTGACACCCCTATTACTGAACTATCTAGACAAACATATGCACAAGGCTTGGAGACCCCGGGAAGCCACTGTCAAGAATTTAGATAACTTTGAGAGAACAAATATAGGGTATCTTCTATTCATTTGTGATAAAAAAATATAAATTTATAGAATTAATATAGGGTGTTTTAAAACCAATTTGGAAATATTTTAAGAATATTCTTAGAATGTATGTGGAATATACCCTAAATATACTATAAATGGTAGAATATTCCAATTATTTCATAGTCCTTCATTAAATACCCTTTGTTCACTCATGTGTACCCAAAATTTACACTAAGTGACTTCCCTGAGCTTGGAGACCAATCGAGGTTTGAAAGCTACCTCAAAGGAGTAAGTAGAGTCACAGGTGGCTGCAACGACGCTGCTGTGGAACGGAAACTCTCAAGAAACGTTTGAGATGCACTGCAATATGACAAATGCCCAATGGGTCAAAAAAATAAAATCAGGTTTCTCATAAGTGTCCTGCAAGATGAATTGAACTCATTGCAGCAAAGAGAAAGAACCTCACCTTGAATATGACCCCAGGTCCTCTTTATTCAGCCCCAGGGCGACCTCGTTTGATCCTACCTTCAACAAAAGAATCATATCACAAACCAGTTTCAGGGACGCCATCAAACCTGCACTCTCAAGTAGAGAAACTGATTCTCTCAACAAAGAATGCCAACGACATTTCTGAATCATCTTTTTCTAAATAAGTTTTTAGGGCGTTTTTCTCGCACCGATAGAGCTTCAACTCATAAAGTAGAGAATACTAAAAGTGTTAGGAACGTAATGCTGTGTTGTACAAAAACTCCTGTTTCGAACAACAACTCATCTATTCTTACAATTGGTTAGACTCAGTAGCAAACGGTATAAGCAATTTGATGCATGAATTACCTCAATATCTATGGCCACTACCCTTTGAATGAAAATAGGTTTTTCTACTAACACTTGCAGTGATCTACAACCTCCCACTGTGAATGTTTGCATAAGAAATTCTAGAGGGTGTCACACCTCTTCCTTCCCATTCTCAATCTTCAGAGAATGCTACATGGCACTTTCTCCTTGAATTGTGTAGGACCCATACTCTGAAGACTGAGAAGTTTCATTCTTCTCCTCCGAACGTGAAGATGGAGAAACCGTGAAGATGGAGAAACCGTGGAGATTGAGAAGCCGTGGAGAAGATTAACAAGCCGTGTCCATTCTCATTCTTCACAGGGTGAGAAGGGGAGTCGCACCTTGTTCATGGAGAATGGTCACGATTCTCTCCCAAGGTTCTCAATCTCCAGAGAATCAATTAGAGGTTGTCACACGTCCTCCATTCCATTCTCAATCTTCAGAGAATGAGGATGTGGCACGCTCTTCTTGAATGGTGGAGGTCCCATTCTCTAAAGATTGAGAAATTTCATTCTTCTCCTTCAAGGGTGAAGAATGGGCGTGAAGAATGAAGAATGGAGAATGGCCCATACTCAGAGAATGAGTGACCAACTAACAGCCTCTATTCTCCATTCTCAATCTCCACAAACCAGAAAAGGAGTGTCACACTTTCTTCATGAAGAAGATGTCCTATTGGTTCCTCTTTTCTCTCATTCTTTGGAGAAGTTCCATTCTCGTAGGATGTGTGACAACCCCAATTCTTGTCGGAAGAGAGTGATAAAAGTGATTTGGATCTTGTACCCAAAGTGATCTCTCCAAATCTCCCAAAATACATATGAAAACATGCTCAAAGTGACGCTAATAGGACGTCCTGGAGGCGTGCCAAATGCAGAGGTGAGGGTTGAAGAAAAACCTGGCTGGCGAAGCTGGCTGCAAGCCCTAGAATCACAAGGTTTCTGTGAGGCAGTGGCACGAACGCCCTGGCCTGCGGTTGCAAATCCCTGAATTGTTCTCCGACCTGCAACGAAGACGAAGCTTCAGAGTAAGTAATGCGACGAGAAATCGATGCTCGAGCAGGAAGGCAAGCACGCCCTTACCGCGGACATGTCGATGCGATGCAAGTGTAAGCCAAGCCTAGCGCAGATCTTGTCGCTGGCCTGCTCCTCCATGGCCGCTCCCCTCTGCCCATAATTGATGTACCTACAAAAAGATCCGTCGTCACATGCAAGCAATGGACAAACCCGAACAACAAGCAATCCGAACATCAAATTTTCACAGCCTTACAAAGGATGAAGCCGCAAAGCAGCAGACGTCGACCTCCATCGATACAGCAACGCAGCGCTCTCGATGCCACCGCTCATCAGCACCACGCTTCCAGGTCCGGCCATGGCGCCCGCCCTTCACCGCATCTCGAATCCTAGTGCAAAAATCCGATACCCTAAGGAACGCTCACAGCTTATCACCCCTAATTAAGAAAGAATATATCGAAATGACATTTTTTGAGGATATGATGAACTATTCTAACCATGTCAGTGTTATTCTCCCATCCTGAAGAATAGCTGCTCAGGTTTTCATTGCGGGACCATTGCACAGAGTTGGACATGGAGGTCGGAGAGTCGAGATGGTGGTGGCCTGGCATCACAGTCACCACTGCGGCGTCGCTGGTAATTTCCACGCTGCTTGTGTATGTGGTGGTGGTACAGCTGCGCCGGAAATCGTTTCCGCCGGGTCCTTGGCCTCTTCCCATTTTCGGCAACCTGGGTGTCCTGTCTGGTCTGCCGCACCGCAAATTGCACAAGCTGGCTGCCAAGTATGGCGGCCTCATGTATCTCCAGCTGGGTACGCATTGTAGCGGCAGTTTGGTTTCCCAGATGTTGGCAGCTGAATCGAATTCTGTAGTAGAAATGGTTTGTGGCGATGTTTCTAATGCAGCGCGTGTGTGTGATTGTGATTAGGTCAAGTGCCGTGTCTGGTGGTGTGCACTGCGGCAGTCGCCAAGGAAGTATTCAAGGCGCACGACGCGACGTTTTCCGACCGCCCCAAACGACTAGACCACAAGATCATCTCCGGGACGACATACAAGAGCCTGACGAGCGCTCCTTACGGGCCTTACTGGCGCCAGGTGCGGCGAGTGTGCAACACGGAGCTGTTCTCTCCCGCGGTGCATGCCTCCCATGAGCTCGTTAGGAAGGAGGAGATTCACGACATGATGAAGGTCATTCTGGACAAGTGCCAAACAGGCCCTGCTACTGCCATCGACCTCAAGAGCTGGACTACTGGGGTGACGGCCAACAACATGACGAGAATGCTCATCAACAAAAGGTGAATCCCAAACTCATCGGAGTTCTAGCTACCATTGCTTGCTTAATCTTACTGGGTTTCAGACTCTGTGGAATGAGTGTGGATACTGAAGTGTTCAAAGAAATTTCATTTTTTAGAATAAAGTTATAAAAAGAAATTACATTCTTCATGATTTCTATTTTCCTGTGAAGGAAAAATACCTATCACCTCCTATGCTTACAACACTTACGCTAGAAAGCTTAGGTTATAAAGCTTAGGTTAGAAAACTTGTTTCCCATCTTTCTCATGGAACTGTGCATCGTCTCTCATACTATTTATCATCTCTTATTTGGTGGCTGAGAGAACTAGTTGATAATTGTTGAACAAGACGTGATAAGGGATACTAAAGTTCAAAGTTGAATGTTGTGATTGGTGAGTAGCAAGTTCGACCACCAACATCCATTCCTCGAGGTCTAAACCCCATTGTTGCAATAACTCATCTCAACTTTACTACCACTGCTGGGTTAATATTAGTGCATTTCAGACTTTGTGAAACGAGATGCATTCTACGATGAAGGTTTCCAATGGACAATATAGATGTGGACATGGAACTGTTCAACGTCAATCGTGTTTCCCATCTCCTCCACTGGTAATGGCACCATGTTGAATTGATTATGACAATATCCACTTGGGGTTCTCAAAGTTTATGTTGTGAGATCATTCGGATTCTCTTGCAGCTTTTACTCGGATGTGAATCCCAGTGTCTGCGAATTAACTGCCTGGTTTTTCTGTGTGGAATAGGTACTTTGGAACGGACGTCACGGATCAGCAAGAGAAGAAAGACTTCGAACAGGTGAATGATCACGTCATGAGCGCCTTCGGCACCGTGTACATCAGCGACTTCATTCCCTACTTGGCCGTGGTGGAAAAGCTGCAGGGGCATATCACGAAGCTTCAAGAAATCCGAGCGTTTCTAAGGCGAGTGTTGGGCAAGATTTTCGAGGTGGAGAAGCACCGGCAACGCAGCCTGGAACGGGGGCAGGACGACGATGCCAACCATGTGCCAGACTTCGTGGATGTATTGCTGAAAACGCGCCTTGATGACGGCGAGCAATTCACTGACGGAGAGATCATCTCCATTCTCTCGGTACCGTTCTTCCTCACGCTCTTGCCCTCCACGATTCATTGAAATGACACAGCAGTGGTTGGCACTCTAACATGCACAAAGAATGTTTGTCTGTTGTTGTGTACAACAATTTCCATCTGCATCATGTTGGTGAAGAGGCATGTCTAGTGCAATATTTGCTTTGTTGGTTGTGTCACTAGGCTAAAGACTAGATTCAACTGATACGGTACACTGTTGCCTGGTAACTAAGTACAGAGCTACACTGATTTTATGTAGAAGATATAGCATAATCGAGTTTTCTTTAGTTAAGAAGGAAAAAGAGTTAAAATCCCATAATGTTATGTCCAATGTGGGGAGCTGCGGGAGGGGGACCACGGTTGAGATTTTTTTCCTCAAAGGTTAAAATTACTCTCTACGTGACCCTTGGTTGAAACTATTTCAAATTTTCAACCCAACCCCGGTGGAGCTCCCCCCAATGTGAGTTTTACTCGTGCGTGTTCTTGATTCAAGTGAGGACTTGACATAATGTTCAACGGGCTTGTGTGTGCGAATCTCTGGCGTGCTGGTGCAAATATATTTCTATGTACATATATATATATATATATATATATATATATATATATACAATTATATATCTATGTGTATATATTTACATATCTGAACTGCAGGTGTAAAACATGTGCAGAATCTTTTATTTGCTCACTCCGAGTGCAATTTTTTAAATTAAGAAGCATATAAGGTAGAGACACCTATAAGAGATGTGGTACCTTGGGAGTGCAAGCAACATAGAATGAAATCATGAATGTCTTAGCAAATCTGAGAGGAAGTGTTGGGCCTTGGAATCATAATTTTTGAAAGCATGAGCAATTTTGTAGGAATTTTTGAAGGAAGGGTGCCGTAGACACCTATTCTAAGCCGTAGACTTACCCAAAAGAAACAAAGAACCAACTGTGAAGCAACATTGAACTGACCAATTGTGAGGCAACAACTGGGAAGCTACTAGTGGTTTTCAGACTTGTAAACGTTCATTTCTAGTTCAAAAGTAGTTCATTTTGGGTTCAAAAGTAGCTGGCCACATTGGGTGGTTGGCAATTTTAGATGCTGCTACCTTAATATACCGGTGATGAATTGCATTTTTGATGAATTGCAGAGCATGATCTACGCTGGAACAGATTCCAGTGCAAGCACGGTGGAGTGGGCGATGGCGGAGCTCATGGCACACCCAGACATCCGGAAGAAAGCGCAAGAGGAGCTGGACGCGGTGGTCGGCAACGCCCGCGTCGTGCAAGAATCGGACCTCGCCAACTTGCCCTTCCTGACCGCCGTCATCAAGGAGACCTTCCGGTTGCACCCCCCGGTGCCCCTCTCCCTCCCTCGCTCCTCCAACCAGCCCTGTGTCGTTGCCAATCGCCAGTTCCCAGCCAACACCAGACTCATCCTCAACATTTTTGCCATCCACCGTGACCCCAGTGTGTACGACAATCCTGACGCTTTTCAACCCAGCAGGTCAGCTTTTCCAACCCTTTTCTTGCACAAATTATGTATGAAACAGTACGAGCATCATGAATTAGTGTGTTTTTTGATGAACATCATGTTGCTTGAGTAACTCTTTCTTCATTGAAAAGCTTCTTAACCCTTAAAGGTCCAAAGGGCCCTTTCCGACGAGCATTATACACCAATATTCCATTGTATTTGCACCTCCTATGTGTTTAAGATAAAAAGTGAAGTTAAAATTCACATCAACATGATTTTAATGAGCTGTTGGGGTCTCAATTTGGAATTTTCTATTTACAACAAATGTCAAATATACGCCAGCGTATCTACTATCCCCATCAGCCCTTTAAGCGTCAATGGTGGTCCCAAGATACACACCCAACAAAATGAACTCATTTACTCTATGTTGCACTATTTTTGTAGTTCATTCAATCATGAATGAACCCTAACGTTACCAAAGAAATGAGGGTAGTGCAGTGAAAATAGAACTGGAGATGGTGTTCCACATGCTCGGGTATTGACCATTTAGATGCTTGCAACTACTTTCTATTAACCCCTAAACGTCTGAACCTGCCGTGGCAGCCAGTAGAATACGGTGTATTTTGGTTGTATTTGGAATGGATCTACACCTTTGATGGGTTTAATGGGTTTGAGTTTAGAAGAGTAGTTGAAATTTAGATCAATGCGGTTCTAATGAGCTATTAAGATCCCAATTTAGAGTTTCTTGTTGGTAGCAAATCTCAATTATACGACAACGTATATACTATCCACATTGGACATTTAAGGGTTAACACTCTTGTTGCAATTGTTTGCTTTCTATTTTACACCATTTAAGTCGAAAACAACAACCCCTCGTATTCTTTGTAGCGATAGAATAAAGAGTGTAGCTTTAAAATTTTCAGGACAAGTAGCCACAAGTGAAAGATTTGTTGCCAAAAAAGTACCCAAAAATATTATATTAAGAAGTTTCGAAAATTTTATTGAAGATCGTAGAGTATTTGATTGAAAATGGTGAAAAGTTGGGTGAGTTTTGGTGAATTTAAAAGAATGGAATGAGCACAGGTTCATGGAGCATCCAGAGGTGGATCACATTTCCGGGCAGAACTATTACGAGCTGATACCGTTCGGAGTGGGGCGGCGAATGTGCCCGGCATCGCATCTGGGCAACACCATGGTGTGCCTCATGCTGGCCCATCTGCTGCACAGCTTCCACTGGAGCCTCCCTGCCGGAGCCACGCTGGACATGGCGGAGGTTTACAAGCTTGTGGGCTTCCGGAAGCAGCCTTTGTCTTTGCTTGCTCAGCCCAGGAGCCCTGCCTTCTTGTACTGACTCACAGCTTTCCTACAGCCTTTTTTTGTGGCTGTTATCCTCAAATTTCTTGCTAAAATCAACGTCTCGATTTGACTCTTGGGAAAACCTTTTTTTGTCAGTCTATGCATTGTGTATTGCTTGTGAATATCAGCTAGACTCCTCTCTAGCAAAATTTAGGTCTGGGTTGGTATATGGGGTATTCAAAATTTAGGTTTGGGTTGGTATATGAGGTATGGAAATAGGGATACTAGCCTCGCTGGTGGGCATGCTCTGACTTACAGCTTTCCTTTCGATGGGAAGTTGCTATCCTAAAATTTGAGGTTGTGATTTGACTTCGGAAGACTTTTTTTTCCAGCCAAATCACTCGTGTTTGGTATTTGCTTTTGTATACCAGCTAGACTCCTCTTGGCTAGCAAAATTTAGGTGTGGGTTGCAATACAAGGTTTGGAAATAGGGATACCACCCTCACTAGTGGAGTTTGCTCTTACTTGGATATTGAAAAATGAGCTCTTTTTGTGTCTTTGGAAAGAGGAAAATAGATTTTCTTATATTGTAGTTGGTCGTTAGAATAAGCAAAAAAATCATTATAAAAAAAGAAGCCTAAATCTTTAGGAAGTTATTTTTCCAAAATAAAATTCCAGTGACGACGAAAGTCGGAGCTGGTTTAGCATACATTGGATGGTAGGTTCGTCGTCACGACAGTTCCATTTCGTCACCATGACCGATCCATTTCGTTTCGTCTCCATGACCGTTCCAGCTATCTCCATGACAGTTCCATCGATTCACAGGCTGTTCACATTCGCAGTCTGTCCACGCCAAAGCGCGCGTGCTCAATTCGGCGTTTCGGCTTGCGACAATGGTTTGTGTTCTCCCTGTGTTGCTTCGGGCCTCTCCAACCACTGGCTCTACCAAATCGCTTCTACTGCGGATCAAGGTCAGTGCATGTGAGAATTGAGTTTGCTTTTCTTTCTGATTTTCCATAGCCAGGGTGTGGGTATGGAGAGACCGGAATGATAACGAATGGCAATCACTGAAGATATATATCATTGCAAGCACAAATGTGTAAATGGAAATGATACAACCAACAGGTGTAACTAATTTCCAGAGACTTTGAATGACCTTGAATGAGTAGCCTCGTTGATGACAATTTGAAAGTAGAAATGCACAAACAATGAGAGTGATCACTGCACTGGAAGTGCTTGTCAATACGCACAATCAGTAACGCCATTGGTATTCATCCGGTGTGCTGAGTACTTGAAAATATTGTCATTGCAAAACTGATTCTTCTCTTTGTGTTGGGTGGAAGGCATGAAATAGAATGGACCAGCGCCGCGAGTGTCGAGATTCCGTTCTAGCGTTTGTCATCCTTCTGTAAGAATCGCATTAATTGTGTCTTGTGAGGTTTTTTAGGTTTACAAGGGTTGACAGTTAGGGTTGAACGACGACATTTGTCTTCATGTCTGCAGTTGAAGCAATCGTAAACCCCTCGGGCCTTCATGCCCTCTATAAATCCCGGGAGTTTATAGGCCAGAATGCCCTCCTACGAGCTGGGAGGGAAAATAATGGAATGGAACGCCCTCCCACGCTCTAGGGGGGCGTTCCTCAGGGTTTACGTAGCAAGGAGCCCCTGCCCTCGGGAATTCCAGCGCAGGGAAAACCCTACTCAGCCTCAGGCTCCCGCCCTCAGCCTCAAGGTTTTCCTGCGCGGAATTCCCTCGGGCCGGGGCTCCCTGCTATACGGAATAATTTGGTCCTCGGCCAGCGATGGCGGCCTACATGCACTTCCTGCCCCTGCCATGTACTGCGCCCCACTCCATCGCAACATCGCTTGGTCACTATCCACGCCGGTGCCAAGCGCAGTCCCAAGCGCCTCAAATACTCTTCCCCTGGCTCCGGCAAGGTACAAAAGCCACATGGCACTTGACCCGTCTGGCTCAGATGTGTGGCGCTTGGATCCCATTGTAGAACTCATTCAATCGGGCGCTGTTGATATCATTCCCACATACAGTGTACGTCCTTCTTTGGCTGTAACTTGTTGCTCCATTGCTTCATTTGCAGAGCCTTTGTGCAATATCCCTTGGCCATGATTTGTGTGGCATTGCCATGTGCATTGCTTCTGATTTGAAACTAGTTCATGCAGATACGCCATTGTTTGCAATCTCAAGAATCGGCAGGCCATCGACCGCTTGTATGGGTGCATGTCCATCTCACTGTTTTGTTGATCTCACTTGTATCCGTCTTTGTTTTCACTTTTGTTGCAAAGCTTCTCGTCTTTGGCTTCATTTTTTACAATTACTTTACCTAGGCTCTAATAATTTCTTTACAAAAAGAGTGTTCCCCTAGGGAAAAATCTCATTGACTTTTGGTATTTATAAATAAGCTAAGGTTGTCTATAGGGCTTCATTAACATATTATAGGATGTTGTTGGCCTCCATGCTACTCCTGTCTTGATTTTCAATTTAAGGTTGGATAACCTATTACCACCAACTTAAGCAATCTGGCCTATTTTTGGCAGTGCTAGATTCCCAAAAAAAAATATGACTGCATTCGAAATAGGTTTTGATGAGGATTGCAAAAATTTGCAACATCTAATTCGCATTTGTCAATTTTATACAAAATTCCAAAGTGGAAAGTAACCTTTTACCCATACATCATATACCAATTTCCTAAGTTCACACTTTGTTGTTCCTAGATCCGCTCATGAGCTAACCCAAAACCACCAGCTATTTCTTCGCAATTCTTGGCATGCCATTGGTCTACTTGAATAGTGAAATTGGTGGTTTTGGGTCTCAATTGTGGTGGCTCCAAGAAAGTTGTACCTGTCATAAATGGGGGAGGTGGTGGTAATAGGTTATCCAACCCTAGTCTTAGACAGCTAACATTTTTGTTGGAGGTACTTGTCAGAATTCATGCATGTTCTAAATGTTTCCATTTGTAACGCTTGTCACTTTGCAAAAGAGGTGGGAAAGGAAATCAGAAAAAGTAAAAAAGTGATGACATTAAGAGTCTCAGCAAGCAAGAACCGAATTCTGGCGCACTATCAAGGGAATATCAAATGCTGAGTATGATTTTTGCTTTCTACAGGCTTTGATTACTTGTGAGATAACACCTAAGTTTGGTTTACATCCTAGCCGTAGTTGAGCTCTATCAAAATCCATTCTATGCTAACTCTGCATTGGAGTTTAGAACTGATATACAGAAATTTCTAGTTTCTTGCAAAATTTTGACTGTTTGATGGTTTTTTTGAGGCCAGTCTGTTGTTTCTATGTGCAAACCAATGTCGTGCTTGTGTGCTAGGATGAATAGTACCTTCGGATGACCAAATTTTGGTTTCAAGCACTGCTGCAAAATTTTGATGTTCATTACACACATGAAGTTGTTTGGGTCACCCAAACAGACTCTATCTGTAGGATTGCTAGTCTAATCTCTCCAGTTTATATGTATTCTATAATCTCTCGAGTTTGTATGTATTCTAAATTAACCCTTGAATGGCTCAAAAGTCCTTTGCGGCCGTATAGTATATTCTGTATTCGATGGTATTTCATCAAAATAACAATGACCAAATACTTTTCAGTACAAAGTAATGATTATTAAGAAAATTAATAAAATCAATAATCATGATAATTCTAGTAGGTTTCTTCTTCCCTAAGGTCTATGATTTATGAGCGACTTCGAAGAGCAGGTATCAAGCGCATTCTGTTATGCATGTAGGTTTGACCTAATCCCATTCTTGATTGTCTAGTGATGTACTCTTCTCTCACCTCATACGTATTCAGTTATTCATTTGTGATTGTTGATTTTTCATTCACTGGCTATTTTAAACTAAAGAGGACCCTATCAACATACTGATGGTTACTTCTTTCCTAGGCTTTGTGATTTTTGAGCGCCCTAAAAGAGTAGGTATCAAGATTATTTTGCTTATGTTCAAATGAAAAGGACTTGATTTCACTGATTTTCATGAACGCACCTAATTTCTCTACACTAAGATTTCATATGCACGGATGTTTCAAAATATGATGCTTTAATATGTTTTATTATTACATGGACTGTATATATTAATCATCTTTGATATGTAATTATACATGTTTCATTTTAAAACCATAGTTAATGCCTCTAATATATATATATATATATATATATATATATATATATATATATATATATCTATATGTATATGTATATGTATATGTATATGTATATATGTATATGTATATATGTATATATGTATATATGTATATATGTATATATGTATATATGTATATATGTATATATGTATATATATGTATATTTTGATGTATCATAAAATATCAATCGTCACTGGTAATGCGAAGAGCAGCGAAGCCCTAGTCTACATTATATGGTGAAAAAGAGAATCTTAAAAAATATCCACAGAATTTGGTAATTATTTGTTGAAAAGCAATTTTCAGATAAATTAATTATTTAGCATGACCTGACAACCTGACGGGTCAGGTACAAGTATTGATTGCTGTAAGGTCACGAATGAACAAACTAAGGTAGTGTGCCCAATAACCGTTCAAATTTCAGATTTGGCTAGCTTATTGGAGGGCGGCTCAGGGAATCAATTTTGGTACATGTGCAAAGTATGCTGGAATCTAAAGCAATTGGAATCATTAATTTTAGACACATCTTGAATTAGTTATGAATTTTGGAAGTAGAAGCCGTAGGGATACCAAAAACCGTTCAGTCTAAAATGAGCACGTTGAGTACATTCAAAATTCGAGGTGGGGGCTATAATGTACCTCCTGCTGAAATCAAGCTACTGCACGGTTTTTGGTGCCTGACGAAAATTGGTACCCGTACGTTATTCATTTCTGGTTACCAAAGAGGACTGGAATTTATCTTTGTCAGTTTGTTGAACCTGTGAAAAAGATGTACTGTACTTGGAAGATTTGAATAGTTTCATTTTTAGTAAAAATATCATTTGGAAATTTAAAAATGATTTTTTTAACCCCTAAATGAAGGAGGGGTAAGGGCAAAACATAAATGTGTTATAAAAAATTACTTCTTCAACTTTGATGAAGTTTGGTTCAAAAGAGAAAATGAGGAGCTTGATGTTTAGTAATTATCCATACGGTCAAATTTCAAAAAATAGCTTTTTATCATCTCATAATGAATTTAGAAGCATTTAGCTTCAAATATTTATCAGAATTACAAATTTTATTTTTAGAATTTGAAATTTTTTATGATTCGTTAAAACTAGACATTTTGTTCTAAAATTAAAAATTGCAAATTTTTCAACGGAGAGAACATCATTACTTTCCCCAAATAGTAAGTTTTTTAACACTAGACAATGTAGAAGTGTTTTTCTTTGAAAACTTCTCCCGGGTGGAGTTTAACTCGGATTGACATGATTCAAATTGGGTTGGAAAGTAGACTTGATTCCCTATTTAAAAATGTTTTTTATTTTCTATAAAAATGTTTTTTCTATTTTGGGCAGCCCGTAAAAAAAGGGCAGAGACCATAAAATGGTTGATCCGTCACTTAGGGGTTAATATTGTGACACAAGTTAGGGTTTTTTTGTGAGTGAGATTCTCCGTACAATATATCGAGAAAAAATATTTGCCAATAACTTCAACATTTTTTGAAATTTCTTAAAGATTTTGACAATACCAAAAAACTTAATTTATGCTTGAATTTGACCTTCACATAAGGTATTATTGTTTCAAAAATGGGTGGAAAACTTCTGCTGGCAAATGTTTATGATTTTGCGAACGGTTTGGGTTGTGGGCTCAATTGTATTGGCTGATGGCTCATTCACACCAAGAAGCTCAAGATCTTGCTTTCCATTCCTGGAATGGTGCAAGGTAAATTTCAAAAATAATATACAATTTCTTGTGGTGTCAAAGCCTTGTCCCTTTGTGCTTTTTCCCAACACATGTGCGTTGGTGGAGCGCAAATTCCTGCGACACCCAAAATGCGATGGAGCAGCTTCTTGCATGCATCAGGTTATATAAATAAATTTTACATGAGCACTCTATAGCTACCAAAAACTTACTTGACAAACACAGATTCTTTGCCGCACTCGCATTGGGTGACTTGTGTGAATGGGCCATGAGAGGAAAAGGCCTAGAGTTTCTAAGCAAAACCGACCCCCCTCTATCACAAACATCATTGTCTATGAGTACACTCAAATCTCTTTATCTTGTCACTTGGGGTTCCAAATTTGCTCACTCACATAGTTTGAACGTGTGACAAGTGTACATAAACAATGATAGTGGGGGAAGCGTGTACCAAAAGAGTCCATATCATTTTTTTGCATGCTCTTGAACTCATCTCATGTAGGACAGAAGGAACCCAAAGCTCCAAAAAAAAAGAGACCACATCCTTTTTATGCATAATCTCACGTGGGAAAGATGGGACCAAAAGGTGCATAAAGGAGACAGACACCGGTCACTCACTCAACACCATGGAACCTCTCTAAAATAAATGTCCGTTTTTCAATTACCCTCTACAGTGGAGAAGGGTGGGTTCCCACAAATGCTAAAGAATGTTATGTGAGTTTGAAGTGCACGCACAGTAAGGCCAAGTATTCTGCTTTGGAAGCCAATGGAAACAAATGATGATCACTGATAACCCTTAACCCCTAAAGGACGGACCTATTACCATGGAAATACCACGGAATTAGAATCACATTCCACAATTGATTTTTGCACTGAAATTAGCATTAAAATTCAATATTATAACTTTAGTAGATGAAGGCATCTGCATACTACATGTCAAAAAATATCCATAAATTTGTGTGAAAATTTGAAATTATTATAATTTTTTGAAGTGAATGCTAAGGTAATTCATATCAGTTACAATATATATTCAATTACGCCAAAATTTCTACCATGGGTGTAAATCACCATGAAGATCATTCTAGTAGATTTTTTTTTACCGTGACCATAAAAATAGAAAAATAACCATCCCATGGTAATGGGTATTCAACTTGTGACCATAATAAAAAATCATAAAACTTAGATTTTTCCAAAACTCAAAATGTAGTAGAAACTAGATCTCGTAAACTTTATATTGCTAGTTACGCTCAAATTCAAAACACATCATTTTAATGGTTTAAATTGAGTTTTGGTAAAGAGATCCTCAAAACTGAAAATACACTACACCACGGTGTACTCTTACTATTCAATTAACAATTGAGACCCAATATTGACACCTTGTACATGCAAAAGCTGTTAATATTGATAGCAACTACACGTTTCATCCTCGAAATGGATGAAAATTTGATGAAAAACGGATCTCAAAGCACTTTCTGCCCATTATTTTCATTCAAAGGACCCTTTTGGTCCCTGCCGGCGTTCCAGGGTTAAACGTCAAAGCAAGCCCCATGGGCTTAGTAAAAAGGAATAGTTGGAGAAAAAAGTTTCATTTCTCAACCAAATCAAGCGAGACTTGTTGCGTTGGAAAGCTACTGAAAAAGCGATCTAGATTCCAAATTTTCGCCTCATTTGAGAGATTGTGGAATCGTTGGTAAGCAATTAAAGTTATCAAATTGAACAAGTTTTGAGGTTGGGGCAGCTGAAGTTCAGCAGTGCCGCAGTGCTACAGTGCAAGCCAGCAGTGCACTGCAGAGCCGTTTTTGGGCTATTTTTTTTTTTTTTTTCCCCAAAAAAATTAGATTCCTTCCGGGATGCCCCATTCAGGCCCTCTTGACGTTTAACCCCTAAAGGACCGGAGTGTTTTTCCTCCAAAAACACTCCAATGCTGCCATTTTTACTCCTCCATGCAAAAAATCCAAAAAAATGTTATTTTTTACCTTCTAACCGTAAGATCTTGTCCTAAACTATTTGAAAAACATACACAACAAATTTCGTTCATTTTGACCGCACGGATTGCAAGATAATTGCGTTTGATGGAAAAAAACACCCCAAAAAAACACATGCCCGAAAAGTTCAGATGCGTTTGACCACATCTACATCAAAAAAACCTCACTACCGAAACTTGTCGCACTTCACTTTCACATTCTATATGATGTTACTTAGTTGTGTACCAATTTTCGTTGCGTTTGGAGATGTTTAGGATGTTGAATAACACCTTGTATTTGTTGGGGGTTTAAAAGTTCAGAAAAGACTATATGTTTTTGGAATTGCAATATTTTCGACTTTCTTTATTTAAAATACAAATCCGAGCGGTGAAACACAAGTGCATTCCACCCTCTACAAAATGGCGAAAAAAAATTTGAAAAAAAAAAAATCTCCAAGTTTTAGAAGACATGTAGCACATTTTCTAAGAATTTTGGGGGTTAGGGGGGAAATAAAGGGTGGAGGAAGGGAATTGAAGTGCCAACCCATTCCATTGTTCATGACCCCACTAACATACTGCCACGTGGCAGTCCCTCATTGAACGATTTTTATTTTTTATTTTTCAAAATAATTTTATTTTTCAAAATTTTAAATAATATTTTTAATTATGAAATTGAACTTTTAGTTTAAAATAATATTTTTAATTTAAAATAATACTTTTCAGTTAATAATAATAATTTTTTTAATAAAAATTTAATTTTTAATTTTTTAAAAATATATTTAAAATTTTTTAAAATTTTATTTTTAAAATTTTTTTATGAGCTTGGAAAACGGGGTGGTCTTCTGCCCCTACAGTCCACCCCATTTTCCACACACCGCCCATCTTGATGCCCCCCCCTAAAATTCAACTATTTCTCTACTGCCCCGCTGCCCTTACTCCCGAAAAAAACACATTCCCCTCATAACTTTCACATACAGTGTCGGAATTCGAAAAAAAAAGAATCCCCATTTTTGTGGCACACTGGGGAATCTACTATTAAATTTCCTTCAAAATTCGATTAAAAATGTGTTCACCGGAACCTACCCGATTCTCTAAATGTCCTAGTTAGGACACATGGTCCTTTAGGGGTTAAGGGATAATGTGCAGTGCTCCTGAAAACACTTGCCCCAAAACTCTAAGCACAGAAATGCGAGATGTGACGTGATCTGATGTGCAGAACCCCGCAATGGGAAGATGCAAAACTTGAGAACATATTGTAGGGCCAAAGAAAACTAAAGCTTCAACTTCACACTTCCCAGCCTACCTGCAAGCAAGATTATTAGTTTGAAAACTAGGTTGACCCATACCAGAACCCGGCACAACCATTCTCATACTGGAACCGTCATGGGGAGCGTGTGTACGTGCATGCACACCCTGCATTAGGTAGAAACAAAGCCCGGCACAACCATTTTGATGGTAGAACCGTCATGCACCACTGTGCGATAAAAGGAAATGTTAAGGTTAGATCGCATTCACTACTGTACTGCACATACCGACGCTGATGAGAACTCGAACACTATGTTACCGACCCTGAATGCAACCCCCTAAAGCCACTAAGCTTCCAAAAAATCAAAGCATTTTACAGAGATGTTCAAAAAAATTGCCTGTAAACAACACTATTCGCCAAATGGTTACCTCAATAACAATTACAGGGTTGAAAGCAACCGCAAAATCATGTTACATTCGAATCATATTAGTTCTTTTCTGGGCATTACTTTGGCATCAAGCTACTCAAAAAACACTAGTCATCTGAGACATATCGAGCAGTTTCTAAAGCGGTGCACCAGAGAGGTAAGAAACAGATGGCATTCCAGGTAGCTTGTCTTGTCCACACAAAAACCGACATTGTGAAGGCGCACACATGATCGATCACCTCTACCTCACAACAGCTTCCAGAGCTTCGATCATGACTACACTGTTTCCTCGTATGACCTGCCACACACAAGACAATCGCTCAGCTCACCACAAAAACATGTTCCTATCTAGGTATGTATGTACAAAGCACACGAGTCAATGAGAACTCAAAAAATCAGAGAAGGGGCCTCACCACCATGCCGATCTCATTCTTGTCTGCACCGTTGATCTCAACGGTGTTGTCCAGCACAAGATTCATAAACTGGTCAAACCCACGCAACACTCCAACCACGTTCCTGCCGGCATTGAGCTTGACTGCAAAAAAAAAAAAATCGATAATCGGACCTCTTTCCAAATAAGTTTCACATGATGCAAACCAAAGTAGATATGAAAACATTTACCGGGTTTCCCTATACTGCAGTGAAAAGCTCTGAAACCAACAGGTCGTTAAAATTTCTACTGCAAATAAAATAATATTACGACAGGTGACAAAAGAGAACGTAATAATCGCAAGACAACACTTACTGTTCAGCTTCTTGTCCATGTACTTCTTCAAATCCGGAGGCTGGCCAGACTTGCTCATGGTGAAAGAGAGGCGGGGTTAATTCCTTCAAACTGATTTCTGCAAACAAACGGCAGAGCTGGTTAGTAGAGTGGCGCACCCTCACATATGACAAAACCCTAGCGATTAGGGTTTGTGATAAGACTTAGGGATGATATCCTTTGGTGATTACAGTTACACTAAGGGTCAGCTAATCTACGAGACTCCCAAGCGCAGTACATTCGTTATCATCTCTGCTTCCTAAACCCTAAACCTCCGTGACAACAATAACAGAAACGCAAACTAATTACAAACTGAGACAAGAAACACGCACGATTCCATAATAATCCTTATTTTGATACCAGAAGTGCAAACAGCACGATAGCAAGCTCCACCGAAACGTAACAACTGAACATCCATGCACGGCGAAAAAAAACACGGAATACGCATGAGAAAGCATGAAAAAAATGAAAGAAAGATGAAAAGAAAGGATGGCGAACTCACCGGGATGAGCAAACCGAAAACGCGCGAGGAAACGAAAAAAAGCCAGTACCACAATGCCGCAGCGGAGGACGATCAAGCCAGCGCCACAAACGCCGCTTGCAACAGAAACGCCAGACTTTCGAGAGGGAAAGCTCTCCTGTAGGGCTTCGTATCGCGGGTATAGGACCCCACGAATCGGACGGTTACAAGTCCACAAAACGTGCAATTACCGTGGGTTCAAAAATAGTGTTCAAAATCTCAAATATATTAACCCCTAAACGTCCCATGGAGATAGTATATACGCTGTCCTATAATTGGAATTTTCTACCAACAAGAAACTTTGAATTGGGATCTCAATAGCTCACTTGAACTGCATTGATCAAAATTCCAATTTCTCTTTTGAACTCAAACTCAATAATGGTGTGGATTCATTTCAAATACAATCAAAATACAATGTATTCTACTGGTCGCAAAGGCACGTATTCAGACGTTTAGGGGTTAAAGGAATTCGTAAAGTCGTAAAATCTTTGGATTCCAGTACTACATCAGAAAAGTTGGGCTAGACTATTTTGGTGCCATTTTGACACCAAAAGGCATTTATGTCATTTTAGTATAATTTTATCCATATTGGGTTGGTATGGAGGTTGGCACCAAATTATCTTAAATGCATTTCAATGTGTCGGGTTCCAAAAATAAAAACCATATGAGTTTTATTTCCGAAAGCAAATTTAGGTGACTAGGATTGGCCCTATATTAAGGCGCACCACTGGGGAGGCGCTAGAGCCAGTTCAAAATTAGACCACATGATTGGATTACTACATTGCCAAGGTTTGAACCTTGCACCTTACAGGCTTCTAATCCTAACCCGACACAGATGGCATATTCTCGGGGAGTTCACTGCAATAATATTAGAAAACAACGTGCGGGAAAATATAGGTTAATTTATATTCACAAAAGGAAAAACTTAGAATTTTCTTAGAAGTAATATAGGTTAGTATGTATGATAAAATGTGTATTATAAATAATATAGGCTTGACATAAACAACGCAAATTTATTAAATATTTGTTAAAATATACCGTAGGAGTTAAGGATCCTAGGTTTTTTTTTGAAATAGGGTGTCCTCTGTGTTCAAAGGCGGGAAGATTTTGGATGAAAACTACATCGATTGAGTTGAAAAAATGGGATATCAAAGGCGTGCATTGTTTGTTGGTTATATACTAGTGTTTTTAAAACCTAGGAATTGTTTTGCAAGATGAACATGGCATCTTTCATTTGCTATGAAAGGTTTTGCTAGTGTTTTTAAGTGCTAGAAACAATTTCTCAAGATAAATTAAAGGAGTTTTGGTTGGTCTTGTGTCTGTCTGCTCCAAGCAAGATGTTGTAGTATTAACTCTTACTGTACCCTTCTACATTATTGCATGGACCCTCTTTTTGCTTGCTCTGTTGTTGGTGTGTTTTTTGTTTTTGTTTTTTGACACTTAGTACCGTTCTATTTAACTGTGCGTGTAAGTTGATTGAGGAACATGGGCTGATTTTGTTGTCTCTTTTGTTGTTTGAAAATGTTTATGAACACTCTTAATGTAAGACCTTGTTGTGCCTTGGATTTTGGTGACTTAGTACTTTGAATGCTCATGAACCCTTTAGAGCAAAATCAAATAATTATAATGAACATACCTAGCTTTAAATTAGAGCTTCATAAAATTTAAAAGTAATTATAGGGTCATTTAAAAAACAAGAAATTAGCAAATTATATAATAATACGGTACAAAAAATTAAGAATGGATAATTAAATACCCCTTGAATAAATACCTTTGTCACGCAGGTGTACACATATATACATGTCTAGTGAACTCCCCGAGAAAAGTCCTCACCCCTCTTGAAATTTGGAGAATTGCAAAGATGCATTATCAAATGCAACTAGGAGGGATATCTTGAATTTGATGTATAAATAAAAGTTTTACATTATGAATTTTAGATTCTATTCATACGATTAGATCTTTGATTACTATCACCAATATCTTGTATAAAATTTAAAACTGAAAACTCAAAATTCTTTTGTAATTTGATTATGAATAATATGATATTGACAATCTCTAGATGAAATTTGTTGTGGTGGGCTGAAATGCAATACTCCAAATTCAGTGATTTTTAGAGATTTTTTGGTTGTTTAATTTTATGAGTTGATTTTTTCAAACGCACTTTTGAATTCAAATCATAGAAGTTTTTGATAAATCGTTGCAACATGAAATAAAGCATTAATTTCTCACAAGCCATTTCCTTTCTAATTGGTTCACACATGCATAAAGTCAACTTTCCATAAAATCTACTATATAAACTTTAGTCTTCAAAATGAATACAACAAATGAAAAAACGGGAAGTACCTTTGTGCACCAGGTCAAAAACGTTTGGTAGGACAAGTAGGGGTTAAGTAGTAAAAGGAAATTTCTTATTATCGGTGTAGGAGACATCAGCACGATTTTTCTAATTTGTTGTAAAATAGTTATTGATGAAGTCTTAAATGATAAGTTCATTTCCAAGTGATGTTCATTTGGTTTGAAAAGACACACATATCATCCTTTGGGCTAAAATTGACAACCTTTGAGCTATAATTGATCTTTTGGCTCTTTGAATTATTTTTTAATATCCTTAAAAATTCACAAGCTAGTTGAAATATTTTGTGAAGCTCTTAAAATGATAATAAAAATGTGGTTTATCATTGGCAAATGAATTTTGATCTCATGTAGCCTTCAATAGTACTCAAATTGTTATAAAATATAAGTTTTTATATACAGTCACCGGTCAAAAGTTTTCATCACTTCCTTCTAAATGAAAAATGAACATGAAAATTGATAAAATTAGAATCTTGAAGTGAGATTTAGACAAGTTGAAGAATAGAAGATACTCTAAAAAACCATATATATGAGTTTTGACAAAGAAATATTTCATTTTGAACAATTTTTTACTTTAAATTCAAACCCATTTTTTGACCTACTTAATTCAAACATATGTGGTAACATATTTTCTTACTTAAAGGATAAAAATATCATTATAAAAGGAATGAGGATATTTTTTAGAATCATGTACAAATAAGAACATGAATTTTAAAGCATTATTGATTAAAATATCAAGTTTTGAAGTTTCAAATCCAAAGTTGCTTAAATTTTAATCCATTTTATTTTTAATTTCATATCTTATACAAAAAGTCTCAAAATATTGAAATTTGTCATTAAACTATTAAAGTAGGCTCAATTATGTCACCAACACACTTTGCAGTTCTAAATTTGGATAATTTATCACATGTAGTGTCATATCGAAATTTCAAATTTTGTAGTGTTGCTGCCTTTGTAAGAGATAGTGTTAAAAACTATTGACTAGTGACTATATAATGGAGTACAACAATAATTTGATTCTTTTTTTTCATTTGTACTCCCACAAAAGATTAAAAGAATAAAAGATTTGTGAGCCAAATTGGGACATGTTGTAGTATACAAGATGCACTACTCATACATATGAGTTTCAACTGAAAAATTATATATTTGTGATCTATTTTAAATTAAATTAACCAAAACAATTGATTTTGAATCCTCAAAACAATTATCACTTATGATGTATTAAGAAATTAACAAAGAGTTTGTAAACTCTTATTAGAATCAAATACAAAAAGAATTGTGGTTTTTGGGGCCTTTTGAGTATAATTCAAGCAAATTTTTTCATATCTTAAAATCCTATTGAGTAAGTCCAAAAATCATTTCACAATTATTAAAATTTTAATCCACACTCTATTGTCTTTCCAATGTACTTTACGTTTTGTGATTTGATATATTTTTAGCCTACATGAATTTCTCAAAGTTCAAGGTGGCTACACTCCACTTTCAATAGTGTATTGCCAAGCTCTATAAGATAGACATCTAATTTGGAAAATTTCATATAATATTGAAGGAAATATAGAAAGTTAATCAAAATTAATAAATTGTGGGAACTTATATTGTTTTCAATGTTAAGTTGTGATTGTGATGATTTTGGATTTTTGATATTACATTGCAAATATTTATGAGATGCACATGATGTTTTACATATTTTGAAAAAAAAATCTTATAGAATTTTTTTAAATTCATATTGGTATTAATTTTGGTTGATTTTGCTAATTTTTTTAATTTGGCTTTATAGATGTATCTTGATGAACTGTATATGATCTCAGGGAGTGCACTATTCAATAAAGCCAGGAATCACGTGCGTGCATCCCCCTTATTAAAACCTCGGGGAGTTCACTATATATATATATATATATATATATATATATATATATAATAACTCCAACCCTCCAAAGAGGTTGGCGTGAATGGAGTGTCTGTTCGTAAGGCCAGTGATCCGATACCCTACTGGGCAAAGGGCCATTGGGACAAAACTACTCTCCCCTCTCGAGGATAGACACTATAGTGACCGGAAAAAAGAACAGAATAAACTATTACTATAGATGTGGGTTTGTTTGTGTGGGGGTTGTTAAGCCATGAAGTCCTTGGTTAGGTGGTGAAGGATGTTGTATTTGCAATTGGGTGGTCCGGGTTCGAAACTGGCTGGTGCCCGTTTGAGCATCTAATGAGTTCACTACAATAATATTAGAAAACAACGTGCGGGAAAATATAGGGTAATTTATATTCACAAAAGGAAAAGCTTAGAATTTTCTTAGAAGTAATATAGATGAGTATGTATGACAAAATGTGTATTATAAATAATATAGGCTTGATATAAACAACGCATATTTTTTAAATATTTGTAAAAATATACAGTAGGACTTAAGGATCCTAGGTGTTTTTAAAAGTTAGGAATTGATTTGCAAGATGAACATGACATCTTTCATTTGCTATGAATGGTTTTGCTAGTGTTTTTAAGTGCTAAAAACAATTTCTCAAAATAAATTAGAGGAGTTTTGGTTGATCTTGTGTCTGTCTATTTCAAACAGTATGTTGTAGTATTAACTTTATACCCTTCTACATTATAGTATGGACCCTCTTTTTGCTTGCTCTGTTATTTATGTGTTTTTTGTTTTTGTTTTTTGACACTCAATACCGTTGTGTTTAATTGTGCGTGTAAGTTGATTGAGGACATGGGCTAATTTGTTGTTTGAAAATGTTTATGAACACTCTTAATGTAAGACTTTGTTGTGCCTTGGATTTTGGTGACTTAGTACTTTGAATGCTCATGAACCCTTTAAAGCAAAATCAAATAATCATAATGAACATACCTAGCTTTAAATTAGAGCTTCATAAAATTTAAAAGTAATTATAGGGTCATTTAAAAAACAAGAAATTAGCAAATTATATAATAATACAGTACAAAAATTTAAGAATGGATAATTAAATACCCCCTAAATAAATACCTTTGTCACGCATGTATATACATATATACATGTCTAGTGAACTCCCAGAGGGCATATTTTCTCTTGAGCTTGTGACAAAGACTTTGCAAATATCTATAAAATAGAAGGTGGAGAGTGCAATTGTAGATATGTGATCCGAGGACTTTGCGAATTTTTCTATTACCTTACGTGGTAGTTGGTTTTGACATAAATTATAGGACCTTATTACACGAGTGGAAATAAAAAAGGTTTATTGGGCCTCACAAGCAACACACTATCACATCAAGAAATAAAAATATAACTCTTCAACAATAATTCACACCAGTTTTTTAGATTTAATTTAGTATTGAGAATCATACGTGCAGCCTTTTGGATGATATCTCAAAAAGAATAAATTATAGAATATTTCTAAATGAACATCTCTAAAAGAATAAGAAAACAATGCACAAAAATAGAAACTAAAGGACTAATTCAATGGAACTCGAACGTGCCAACTGGCATGGTTAAATTAAGTCGCAAGGATATTTGGATCCAAAATCTTCATTTGTCATTAACTAAAACAATTGGCATCTTAATAATTAATTTGTTCATTATTTAATCTATTACATAGTCATAATAAAAGACTATGAAAGCTACACATTCTCAATTTTTTAGATTCAATTTAGTATTGAGAATCATGTTTGTCACCTTTTAGATGACATGTCCAACAAAACAAAAAAAAAACAAAAAAAACTCCCTATGTCCTACTAAAAGACCATGATACCGACTTAAATTTTGTTCCAAAAAAAATCATGATTCCAACTCTGTACTCATTTACCGTCAGCACTTAAACTTCATGTGCTTTTGACAACTACTTTAGGACATTGAAACAATCTAACACGCAATTCGCTATTTATGCACTTGGCTAAAACTAGCAACTTAATCCATAGATCTTGATCATGTATCAGTATACACTTTCTAGCAATCAAAATACTCCCTTTGTATTCACTTATTCCATGGATTTGCATCATAGTCAACATACTCCCTCTATAATCACATGATTAAGTTTAATTCATGAATTTAACGACTAAACGTCCTCACCTCTGTCCAAATTGGGCAGTTTTGCTAAGATGCATTGTAAAATGCAAGTAAGAAGTATATTTTGAATTTGATTGTGAACAAAAGTTGTACATTATGAATTTTAGATTCTATCCATACGGTTAGATCTGCAATTGCTATCACCAACATTTTTCTATAAAATTTGAAACTTAAAATCCAAATATATTTTGTAAGTTGATTACAAATAAGATACCGAAAATTTGTGGATGAAATTTGTTGTGATGGGTTGAAATGTAATACTCTAAGTGTAATGATTTTTGGAGATTTTTTTGTTGCTTGACTTTATGAGTTGACTTTTTCAAAAGTACTTTTAGACTAAAATCTTTGAAATTTTTGGTGAAACACTACAACATGAAATGAGGCATAAAAGTTTCACAAATCATCAAATTTCTAATCAGATCACGTGTGCATGACGAATAACTTAGTAAAAAATTCACACTGCAAAAAGTACATGACGTATAAGAAAACGAAGTTTGCTTCTGTACATCATGCAAAATATGCATGGTTGGGCAGTTAAGGGTTAAGTGAAAACAAGGTATATTTTGAGACGGAGGGAACAAGAAATCTTTAGAGTAAGACATTAGAGTTATCCGAAAAGTCATCTTAAGTTTGAAGAATCTACCATGAATATTGTTTAAAATGTACTTTTATTTGTTCACTCGAAATAGTTAAAATGTATAGAAGACCTTCATGGTCTATCATTATTAGGTGTATAAGAGCTTGGTGGTTTACAATCTCATAGAAAAAAAATTGGGTTCCTTTTTTGATGTATAAAATAAATTCCATAAGTTTGAAGACCACTAAGCTCTTACACACCTAATATTGTTAAACCACCAAGATCTTCCATACCATTTAACTATTTGGAGTGAACAAATAAGAGTATATTAAAGCAACATCCATAGTACATTCTTCAATCTCAAGGTGATTTTTACTAAAAACTTTATTACTTCATGGATGTCTCCAAAAGAATAAGAAAGCCATTTAAATAAAATTAGGAAGGATCAACTTGGTGGATTTGGTGGATTTACCAGGCCAAATTGTGTGGTTAGATTAAGGAGCAAGGATATTGGTTTCAAAGTCTTCACTTGCCATTAACTAAAAAGGTTGGCAATTTAATAATCATTTGTTCCTTATTTAACCTTTTGATGCACATGCGTTCATTTAATGGACAACAAATAAATTGCAACCTTTCTCAACACTACATCATGTACAATTTTTCATTCATCTAAATTTCTCTTGGTTCTTGTGCTAGTTGATTAGCACTTTCAATCACAATTCAACATTGTTTTTTCATTGTTTATTTGATTGATTCTCAACTCAACAATGTTTTGTCAACTCAATAGTGTTTTGTCATTCATTGTTTATTTGATTCAATAGTTCATTCAATTATAAATCATCGGACACTCTGTTTATAAAGGTGGATGAAACCAAAAGGCAGTCTCTTTGAAGGCTACTGAATGTTATGCCACCAATGCTCCAAACCCATGGTCCATAAGAAAACAATTTATGACACGATACTTCAACCCAAATATAGTTCAATAGAGAGGTTAGAAGTAAAGCACAAAGGGAGGTCAGATACACTTCTTTTCGATTAATTGTATTGAGGTTTACAACTTTGCTTTGTACAGTACATCACCTCCATTTTTGTTTTTCATCAAACATTTTATAATGACTCTTTGAAAATAGTGTTGAATCGGGACATTAAAGGGTTAGTCTGTAACATAATCATGATAATCTATACGCTGCTCAATTTTGTGATCTCTTTACAATTTTAACCATTGTTTCAATACAAAATCACAAGTGAAGCATGGCCCTAGATAAAGTCTTCCAAATAGTAATTTGAAGTAAAAAATAATTCACATGTTCTTGCCATTTAGGGATAGATTGACAAATGAGGAGACAACATCAACAAGACCTCATTATGTGAAAGTCACTAATCTAAAGTACACGAACCTATGTTTCCATCCACATGTATGGTAGACGTTTTTAATTTGGAATGTACATTACCAAAACATGAGGGCAGAGTTTGAAATATGGTGATAATAGGTTGGTGTACAGTACATTACCAAATCATGAGGGCAGAGTTTGAAACACAGTGATGAGGGCAGAGTTTGAAACATGGTGGTAATAGGTTGGTGTACCTTATCAGTACATAATGAAAATCCCAGTGTACTTGTTCATTTGATATAATAAGCAGAGAAAACTACAACGCCTGCTGGGACAAAGCTTTACAAGGACAAAGCAAGCAACACATATGGAAACAAATGATATAGATCTGAATGCACTTGATGGGGGCAAATCAACATTCTATTCTACAGTGTATTAAAATCTAGAGAGCGCTTATATATGAGATGTAATTGAGTGCCATGACCCAACATGCAAAAATGAGCCTGAATTCCAAATCCCAATCCCCAACAATGTTATAAATTTGCAACAAGGTACATTATTGACGACTACGTTCAGAAGAAAAATTAGCACAAAAGCGTTCCCAGTGAGTAGGCTCCCTCTGTTTGAGAGTTCATGCACTCCCCAATAGCTCTCCTATGACTCGAGTAGGACATTGGCTATAGTAACCTTGTTGACACCCTTACACTGGCTGCAATTTACAACACATATGCCCATCTGAAAAGAATACGCAATCATCTTATAAAATAATTAAGAGGGGCTACATCACAAGAGAAATTTACAGACTATGAAAACAAACTAGTGATCACTTGAAATACCAAGTGCTGTAGGACTTCATTTTCTGCTTCATTTTCTTGCCATCAGCTTGGCAACATTTGCAGTCAACCGACCCTGGTGCTCAGCCATGGCCAGCTCTCCGGCACTTGGCATTCTTGTTCCATCTCCAGCAAAAGTTCCAGCCCCATAAGGTGAGCCCCCTCTTGGCTCATCCATATTGAACATGCCCACACCAAAAGTGTACCCAATTGGAACATACAGCATCCCGTGATGCGTCAGCTGAGTGATAGTTGTCAACCTGACACCACAGATCAACAAAAAGGGTAAATTTAAAGGACAAAAGAGACCTCAAAAGTAACGTTTATAAAGTCATGCATTCAGTAGCCAGCGTGTGGTCTACCTTTCCACAAAAAAGGATGAATGTACAACACGGGTTCTCCACCGCCTCCTTTTTGCTACATGTCAGTCACCTAAGTTTCCACATGTCATGAAAGAAGGGTAACTACTGATGGGCCATGGATGATGATGAGGAATATGCCTCTCATTCTCATTGGGGCAAAGGAAATGTTATGAATCAAGACCCACAGAAGAATTGTGAATACTAAACATCAAAGCGTACAAAACTGCAATCTGCTAAAAGGAAAATGTATTATACTTACGCGGTGGTTTCTTGTCCTCCGCCTTGAGTGCCTGTACTAACAAAAACTCCAGCAGGTTTTCCTGAAAGCGCCTGGGCTTGCCACAGAGACCCTGTAGAATCAAAGAATGCCTTCATTTGGGCTGCCATCATGCCATACCGAGTCGGAACCCCAAACAGAAATGCATCTGCTTCTGGTAACTGGGATGCTTTGATGACAGGAATGGACTCGTCCTTGGCAGGAGCGCCCATCTTTGTCAGAACATCATTTGGCAGAGTTTCAGGAACTTGGTACAAAGTGCCTTCCACACCCTCTACTGAATCCACTCCTTCCTTCACTTTCTTCGCCAATGTGAGCACATGGCCATACATGGAGTAGTATCTGCATCACAACATCCCATGATCAATCATAACCCTAAAACCATCTTGGAAGTAATAGACAAAAAACATTCCACCACAACCACAAAATAGAAGATACTAAAACCTCGTAAACTGGCCCCTGTTACCAATCTATCGGCCTTCAATTAGCAGCTCAACTTTGCATGGGAATGGGGTTGTGTATTGTCCCTTCAATAGGGGTCTACAAACTCCCACTGATAAAAAGAGTACTGTTCTTGTACTCAAAGTGATCTCTCCGGAGCTCTAAACTGATTAACTCACTCTGATGTGTTGGTTAAAATGCATGCAAATTGTTTCCTCTGCTTGTGCATTGACCTCGGAAATTCATGAGCAGCACAGGATGAAAACAAACTTACACGATGAATACTTTGACCTTGGTGCTGGCGACTGGGGTCGCAGTGGACTCAAAAGTCTTCACAGGATGGTCGTCATCGGCAGTTTTTTCTACAGCCGGAGCTGGCGGAGTACTGTTTTCAACGGCCTGGGTTGATGCCGCAGCGGGTGCTGAAGTCTCTGGAACTTTGGCGTCTGACGAAGGCCCCGTTTCCAGCCTTTCGTGCGGAGTGTCCGACCCCGCTCCCAAAAATTTGCTCCCCTTGCTTGGGAAACATCCTGAGCCTTTCCCCATCTTTGAATCGAGAATCTCTTCTCAATGAAGACGCTTATCCCTGCACATCACCACACGCGAAGATTAGCACATGACCTAAAGTACTCTCATACTTTCAATGACAGAGTTTGAAAGTGTGCTACAATCCCATGATATGTGCAGGATAGACATTTCAACAACATCTCTACTTAAATAGTAAGAATTTCACGTCAAAAAAGCGTCTGTTTCTATTGAGCTCAAAGCTCAAAAATGAAAGAACACCCACACTAGAATTCAATCCTACGGTAAACGTGACGCCCCAGCCACAAATGTTCCAAGGCACTAATCCCAAGGAACCCCAGAAAAACAAAAAAAGAGGAGGAAATCGCATCAATGAGCACCAGGCCTGACTAGATCGCCACCACAAATGATAGACAACAAAAAAGAATTAAAAGAAAAGGGTATGAAGCTCTACACCCATGCCGCCTTGCTAGCTGGCACGCAGGATCTAAGAGTGCCTATCAATCCACAGACTAGCTATCCGCCTACTAATGATGTAAAGAGCGGGAATCCCGAACAGGAAAGAGTTAGTTGCAAGTTCCTAAAACCCACTCGCAATGCTGCTCGATCTATCGTACAGCTATGGAGGCAACAATTGAGCTGTAGCAGCAACAATTCCACGTAAATTCTGTACATCCTCATCGATTCCGACCCCGACAAACTAACTACATCCAGGCTCCTCGAAAACCCCACCATCCGCCAAAAGAGATGCTACGAGGCGACTTACCAAAAGAGGGGGAGGGAGGTTGCTGGCTCTACAATGCAAGAGGCGCCCAGCGAACTAACTGAATTGAGAAAAATGTAGTACACTAGAGGAGGATCCGTGGGGGGGCGTGACGCGCGTGATGATGAGAGAGTTTTACTGATGACGGATAGGAAGGTGTCAGAGCAAAAGCTGATGGCTGGGTTGGCGGACGGGAGCAAAGTCCGACGCCGGGCGGGCCGCGCTCGCATTACGGAATTACTACTGTCACTCCCAGTAGGAGCTGGATTCTCTCCACAATCCTGTTTCTCAGCTCGCCGTGGCTGTCGATGCTTCTGCCGATGCTTCCTGCTGCGTCGCTCGCCCGGCACGCGCCCGTCGCAAGCAGCCGCGCCGTGGGCGCGCCCCTAGATGAACGATAGACAACTTCTGGATGAGAATCAGATGAATTTGGATGGTATGTGGATGAATGGTCGACATAAACCATTCTTGAGATCCCTTTTCTATGGCGAGGAATGCCTCTACATTAGTGCTATACACTTTCGATTTGTCTATTTTAAATCCAGACTGTACAAAAGGAAACAACATGACATTTTACAACATTCATTGGGGTTCTAAATCCCCTATTGATTGGATCGAATTTTAGAGATACAATAACTTTTCTTGAAATTATGGTAAGAAAGGACACTTGGCGTTGTATGAGGGAACTTAGTAAGAATCAAACAAGGAAAACTTATCGAAGATGTGAAGAAAAGAGCATTTGAGAGTATCCAAGAGCATTAAAAAGAATCCTGAAAACTTTAGTAAGTATAGAAAGTCTAGGGTTTAATAATGTAATGTGGAAAATCCAATTTTTTTTTTTAGTAGCATTGCATCAATTTTCAACATTAGTTCAATATTTTTTTTGATACAAGAGTGTATGCATATATACCTTTAGATGATGAGAGCGACATGAGGTAGGATGCCATCTTGATTATAAAGTCGCCATATGTCATTAACCCCTAAGCTCCTGAGCGACCATTTTTTGGTCGCTGCCCGGAAAAAACGGGCTTCCCGGAATTAAAAAATCTTTTTTTGAAGAAATAAAAAATATTTTTAAATACTACATCAAGTCTACTTTCCAACCCAATTTGAATTATGGCAATCCGAGTTAAACTCCACCCGGGAGAATTTTTCAAAGTAGATCACCTCAACATTGTCTTAGTGTTACAGAATTTGCTATTTGGGGAAAGTAATGATGATTCCTCCATCGTTTCTCTTGCTTTTTTGAAGTTTACGATAGATAGCCCAACTTTAACCAATCGTACTAAATTTTGAACTCTAAAATTGAAAATTATAATTTATACAAATTTTCGAAGGTTAATGCTTTTAAATTCGTTAAAAATGATCTAAAGATTATTTAGGAAGTTTGACCGTACTGATAATTTGTAAAGATGATACTCTACATTTTGTCTATTGAACCAACCTTCATCAAACATATGGAAGGCACATATTATAACACATCTATGTTTTGTCCAATACCCCTCGGGCTTTTAGGGGTTAAAACGAACTAGAAAGTAGAAGACAGTTCCCACACAGATGTGACCATTTGACTCTTAGTTGGGACCATTTTAATTTAAAATTAGGAATTAGGTGAAAATCTGCTGTTTGCAATCATTGATATTCATCATATAGGACATAGCAGTGTTTTTTTAGCTTTGAACACTTCAGAATTGATACTTTTTAGAGAATATCTTAGGAAGAATTTTGTTGTGGCTCCCCATGAACAATTGAAATAATACTTGAAAATTTATATGTTTATAATACAAATTTTAATACCAATGTAAAGCATTCTAAACAAAATAGAATACGTTTCACATGGCCTTACTAAGGTTCATGGTTTTTGTAGGGGGATTTGTCATAATCTCGTCTTGTAGATTTTACACATGTCAATCCATAGCACCATGGGTGGAAAAGCCAGGCTTTGTTTTCACCCTTTACACCTAGAAAGCCCTAGTTGAAATGGATTGACCTATACTTTGATATTGTTTCAATGCTATACTCGTGTCAATAAAGAATCAATATTAAAAGCACCATTCAACTCCACATTTGTAGGGTCAGTTATATTTTTTCAATTTAAAAACTCTAGTACTCATTAGGACTTTCCTGGTGTTACTCATACAAAGAATTGATGGACTTTGAATCAAGGGCGAGTCGAACAAGACACTTTATTCACGCCAACGTTGAAGACGGTCCGAAGTTCTTCTTGTGGGTGACAATGTCAGTACTGTACTCACTGCAGCAGTGATGACAGGTAGTGTTCTTCATCCAAATCTTATTCATCCATCTCACATGAGTGCTTAATAGCCAGTTTACGGTAGTATCCGTTACCGTATTATGCTGTCATGCTGGAAAAGTGTTCCAATTCTGCTTCCACCCCTCGAGGGCTTTGATTATTTTGACTTTGGGGTCAGGTTATTTGACCAGTGTTCTTCTTTTTGTTTCTTTTTCCGTTTCAGTTCAATTTCATTATTTATTTTCGTTTTTTAACCCTTTAACCCTTTCAGGCGCCGGCATCCAATATTTGGACGCTGAACAGATTTTGACTGTTCGAATTCTATCCAAACTGGACAGTTTTCATCCACAAAATTTTCTCATGACTCTTGTGCAAGTTGACTATCCTTTGTACGGTTTTGATTTTCAAAATAGGTTATTATGATATTTGGAAAAACAACACAAGTGGTTTATGTCAAGTTTCATTCTTAGTTCAAAAAGTGAGACCTTAAAGATGATTTTTCAAAATAAGTAGAATTAAATAATAGAAACCATACCATCTCGTAGTGCATGTTATTCCAATTTCATCACAATTTTTTTTTTTAATTCCGTTAATTCATGATTTTTAATTGATTTTCAAGAGAAAACCTTGCAAAATCAATAAAAAAATATTTAAAAAAAATATGATAAATCCAACCGTACAGATGTGATCTTCACATTGACAATTACAACTTTTCTTTGTACATCAACTCCATTTCCGACTTTCATCAAACATTTTTTAAAGAATTTTTGAAAACAGTGTTGAACTCGGACGTAAAGGGTTAAGGTTCCGATTCAATATTGTTATCAAAGATTCGTTATAAAATGGTTGATGAAAAACGGAAATAGAGTTGATGTACAAAGCAAAGTTGTAAATGTCAATGTGAAGATAACATCTGTACGGCTGGACTTATCATATTTTTTATTAATATTTTTTTAATATATTTTGCAAGGTTTTCTCCTGAAATTCAATTAAAAATCCAAAATTAACACAATTTTAAAAAATAAAAATTGTAATGAAATTGGAATAACATGCACTACAAGATGGTATGGTTTCTATTATTTGATTCTACTTATTATGGAAAATCATGTTTAAGGTCTCACTTTTTGAACTAAGATTGAAACTTGACATAAACCACTTTTGTAATTTTTCAAAAATTCACATTCTCTTATTTTGAAGATCCATACCGTACAAATGGTAGTCAATTAGCACAAGAATCAAGAAATTTTCGGATGGATGAAAAACATCGCGGTATACGGTGAAAGGACGCGTCAGACATCATCCAACGTCTAGAATCTGGACGCTGGCGCGTTAAAGGGTTAACCCCTAAACGTACCAGGGTGTCCTTGGAATTGACAATTTGAGAAAAAACATTATAAACTACCATTTAAAAGAATATTCTGGAATTGATATACAAATGAAAGTTCTAGATTTTGAATTTTAGATTCCATCCGTACGTTTTGATTCACTAATACAATCACCAATATTAAATTATAAAATTTGAAAGTTAAAATTAAAAATTCCTTCTAAATTCAATTACAAACTAAATTTCAATATTTTGAGTAAAATTTGTTGGAATGAGTTTGAAATGAGATACTCTTAAATGTGGTGATACTTTGAAATTTTTGTGTTTTTTAAATTTATGACCTCATTTTTCACGATTCCACTTTGAACTAGAGTCAATGCAATTTTGGCTTGGTCAACGACTTGACATACTTCCACATTTGTAATTTTAGAAAAATATGTACTCTAGTATGACTAAATCCAGCCATTAGATAGGACAACAACTTGGTGAAGAATCTCCAAAAAATTGGATGAGTTTCATCCAAGCATTGATGAGAACGTGAGAAGACTTTGAATCCGTTTGTGATCTAGTTTCTGGACTCTGGGACGTTTAGGGGTTAAGACCTCATGGACCAAATTGGGTTGCATGTTTAGGGCCGCTTTATACTATGGTCGTCCAAGTCAAGAGGCCGTGGGATTGAGTGCCCAAACTTTGTTCAGAGTCTAAGGGTCGCTTCACACTATGATCGTTCAAGTCAAGAGGTTGTGGGATTGAGTGCCCAATCTTTTTTGAGAGTTCAAAAAAATCTACTGAAAACAGGCAATAAAATATTTTCAATTTTTATGAAAGGAAATTGACGGCCTCTCAATCATAGTTTGGGTTTTTATTCCCGTTCGACCCAAACTTCCTTTCGAGAGGCCGCCGCCTTGATCAAAAAGTGTTGCCATATAAGCATTTTAGAGGGCAACGGCCTTTGGACTTTGGCTTCTAGTTGGAAGGGTCGAGAGGCTGAACTCTTGGTTTCTTGCAATCCGATTGGTGGGAATTGACGTCTAAATCGAGACGCCGTAGGATCGAGTGGCCAAACTTTGTTGAGAGTCCAAAGAAATGGGTTGAAAATAGGCAATAAATATAGTTTTCATTTTTATGAAAAAAAATCGACAGCCACTCGACCATAGTTTGGGTTTCCATTCCCGTTCCACCCAAACTTCTTTTTGAGAGGCCGTCGCCTTGGTCAAAAAATATTGCCATGTAGTCATTTTGAAGAGCGACAGCCTTTGCACTTTGGCCTCTAGTGTGAAGGGTCAAGAGGCCGAATTTTTGGTTTCTTGCAATCCAATTGGTGGAAATCGATGGCCACTCGACCTTCGATCATAGCGCAAAGCGGCCCTAAAGAAATGTATTAAAAATAGGCAATAAAATATAGTTTTGATTTTTTATAGAAAAAAACCAACAACCTCTCCACCATAGTTTGGGTTTTTATCCGAGGTTTTTATTGTTGTTCGGCCTAAACTTCTTTCAAGGATCCATTGCGTTGGTCAAAAATTATTGCCATGTAGGCATTTTGGAAGGCAACGGCCTTTGGACTTTGGCTTCTAGTATGAAGGTTGAGAGGCTGAGTTATTGGTTTTTTACAATCTAATTTGGTGGGAATCAACATCTTCTCGATCTTTGGCCATAGTGTGAAGCAGCCCTTATTTTACTAGAGGAGGGTCCTATGTACATTTTTTTTAGAGTATCTCCACTTTGCCGCACATAGTCTCACTTGTCAAAACTTGCTCAAAGGGCTCAAGGAAACATAAAACCAAGTTTCATGCAGTTGTCCCCTATCCTCGCAAAGCCCGAGACTTCATCAAAAAAATTGGACCCCCACGGATTTTAAACAACTTCCATGCAACATCCAATAATTCATGGGTTCATATATTATTTGTACGAATTTTGCACAGATTTTGCACTCGATTTTGCACTAATTTTGCATTGACTCTATACTTTGTTAGATAATGAAAAAGTGAATGTAGAAGCCGTGCGGATTTAGTGCAAAATTAGCGCAAAATTTGTGCAGAATTTGTGCGAAAAATATACGAACCCATGAAATATTGGATGTCGCGCGAAAATTGTTAAAAATTAGTGAGGTCCTAAATTCATAATGTTGTCAAGCCTAACATAAAGCGGTGGATCATGAAAAGGAATTTTGCCACATCGGGCACAATAAAGTGATGGGGTAGGGTGTTGGGGATTGCCTCTATTCTCACCAATGAGCATCGGTTACGTGGGCAAGGTTGATGTACCCTTAGTTGCAATTGTAAGCTCTATTATAAACTCCACTACGGGATGTTTTTTTGAGCTCCACTGCGATATTACTGGTCTGGGCCGTTTGCTCAATTTGAATTGTTTCATTCTTGTTCTTGATCACATGCTTGAGTGGTTTTCTTCATGGGTGCATGACACGCACAATTTAGGTCTAGTCGGGAACGCCTCATCAAAGACAATAAAGAGGATGTTATCATACTAAATTTTGTATTGGGATTAGAGTTTGTGAATCCCGAACAAACATTACTATCAATTTGTAGTAGATCATGTTCCAAAAAATCCCCTAACATTAAGAAGTTTAGGGTTGAGATGCACCACTGCATGATGTCCAATTACTTTTGGAGCAAGTTAGTGTATAGGCCAAATTTGTTTCGTAGACACTATCGTATGAAATGTTCATTTTTTGACGATTATGGATAGGGTTTCTAAGCAAGACAATTATTTTGTCCAAAAAGTGGATGCATCTGGGTATGTATTATTTTCACCACACGAGCAGTGCACATTTGCGCTAAAAATTATTTGTTATGGTTTGTCGAGAGATGCCACAAATGAATTTTGTAGAACTAGAGAAAGCCTGACTATAGAACGTGTGAAAAGATATTGTTTGGCAATGAAGACGGAGTTTGAAGATCATCATCCCAAGCAACCAACACGGACAGACTTTGAGAAGCAACTAGCCATTAATGAAGATTGTGGGTTCCCTAACATGTTTGCGTCTCTCGACCTGCATGCACTAAGTGTGGGAAATTTGTCCCGTTGCTTGATAGTGGGATTTTGGGGACAAAGGTGGAAATAATCCTATCGTTTTGGAGGCCGCTGCAAATAGGCATTTGCACATACAGCATGTTATTTTTGGATTAATTGGTTCTAATAACAACTTGAATGTATCTGATAGATCTTCCTTGATCCATAATATGCTCACTTCCGAGGCTCGTAATATAACTTTTCAAGTGAACGGGTGCGATCATGATTGTTGTTATTTGTTCATTATGGAATATTCCTAGAGTGTGCATGCATTATCAAAGCATCCACAAGCCCCAAGACAAAAAAAATTATTTATTTTTTCAAGCAGCGAGAAGCGGTGCGAAAAAATATGGAACGGTGTTGCGGCATGTTGTAAGCGCGGTTTGCAATTCTGCAAAACCTATGCCGGTTTTTGAGCATGGACATCATTTCGAACATCATTTTGAACACTAATTGCTTGTGAAGAGCCTCTGATCAAATCCCCTACCATAGCTGCAGAAAAAAATGCAACAAAACAGAGGTAGCGAAGGCGATGATGTGCCATCGTCTTCCTATTCCAAATTTAGCAAGAGGGGAAGATGGGACCCATCGATTTTGACCACATAGTGAACTGGTTTGCAATCATAGGAGCTTTATCAATCAATTGTCGAAGTCCATGAGAAGCTCAAGTATGTAAAGCCCTGGAGCTTTGAACCCTAATTAAAGGCTCTCATTTTAGTACAATGGTACAGGAGAGGGATTCAAGAGCATGCAATTGGAGATGGACTCACCTTTGTGATTGAACAAGCGCGACGTGATAGGGAATGGACGGGCCGAGGAATTCAATGCTGATGGAACTTTTTAAGGGTTACAGAAAGTAAAGCTGGTAGGCTCAGTTTACAGGGCCCCAACTTGATTCTGCAAATTGTTCAACATTGAGACAATGGAGGATGGAGAGCAAGAGCTCTTGTAAATGTATGCCATTCATGCTTTGCAAAAGAAGATTTGTCAATGGTTGATTATGGAACTCCGACCATTACTGTTTTTCTTCTGTTGGCTACAATGCTCAGAGACAGACATGTAGGTTTTGTGATAGAGATTTGATTTTTGCAATGTTGATTTTTGCAATTATGCAGATCAAAATTGGTTTGCATTACGGATACCATTGCCGGTTATGGCGATAGTGATGATTGTCTAGTGGTATTGATGAATTTCTGAAATTGCAGATTGTGGCGAGGACGTGATGAGGGAGACAAGGGACGCATGAGCTAACGATGAAGGGATGAATCTCTTGAAGTCGACGACAATACAGGCAAGTGTGGGTGGGTTGCCCGGTTGCCCGGCCTGGTGGGAGCCATCATCCCGGGAAGGTCAGTGGGGTGCATTTAACGCGACCCATTTTAGACTAAGGGTTGACTTGATAGAGCATTTTTGGGCACTAAAAGGTGCTAATTATATGGCATGATTATGTATTTGGAACACAAACATAATCAATGGTAATATCAGTTTCCATTTTAGGGTCAATTTGATGTTCACCTCTTCCTCTACTTCCACGTTTTGTGTACAATTGTCTTGTCTATACCGAACATTTCATTTAGTGAACTTGTTCAAAGACACATGCTTTACTCCATTATATTCTATGCCATTACAATAACTATCGCGACCAATATTTTTTGGATAACATAGGCGCGGAATAGCTAGCGCAAGCCTGAGAGGCCGCAAACTTGGGATTCCAAATGAACCAACTCGAGTTTAGGAGCCCATAACAAGCGTCACCTATACATGAAAGCCAATGAAAAACAAACCAGTGCTATACACAATCACAATGCATCCCAAATCTTGTTTCCTTATTTATTTGCATCACTAAAATGTGAAAAAAGAAAGAAAAAAAAAAACTTTCCAAATTTTATGAATTTTTCTATATAATTACAAAAAACCTTGTATAAGCTACTACAAAAAAATCAATTTTTTTTAAAAATTGAAATTAAATCTCCAAAGTTCACCAACACCCAAAGCATTTTGTCATCAAGAAACCAATTTGAACAAGAATATCACCAATGTGTGAAACTACTTCAAGACAAACATTACATCTTTCCACGAATCCATTACGTAACTATGGCTTAACTCAAACACAAAAGCATGACAAAAACATTACGAAACCACTAGTAGAAAAATTGTGACCGGGTCAACAAAAAACCATCAGGACGACGTTGGTCCTGGCTGTTGATTCGGTCGCGTTCATTTGGACTTGAATTAACAAACGCTTGTTGATTTTGTTCTGTTGTTTCGGTTGTCCCTCACCGGTCATTTGTTTTGACTCTAAGCGCCATGTTAGGACAAAGCCATGGCGTGTATTGTACAGTGGCATACCTTGCCACGTAAGTGACATTTTATCATAGATCAATTTTGTTAGGAAATTCGCCCAACTCTGTCCAAAATTAGCCTTTCACTTCACTGTAAGTTCCAACGCCGTAACAATATTGAGTAAAATACTTTATCGTAGGAGCTAAAAATAACTTCCTTTTCCATTTTGATAGTGCTATGTTGTGATTATTTATTGCAGTCCACTTGCTGATTCAATTTACCCTCATGTGTTTAACTCCGGGGGTGCACTCTACATTATGTTTAAGAATCTCGTGCGTTCATGACCCCTTCTAAAAACCCCCTGTATACAAGAGGTTGTATGTCTAAAATACCTTTGTATACTAATGTATTCTGTTTAAAGTATATGATTAGTGTAAGTATACGTGAATATTTTTAGCTCCAAATGTGTTTATTGTATGTATACGTAATACGGTAGTGTTCAAATTAATACCCCTTCTGTGCACTCACGTATACTCGTACGTGTTTAGTACAGTGCACCCCTCGAGGTGTTTAACACATCCGTTTTACAAAAGTAGCGGTGCTCCAGATGTCTTGTAGTAATTGGTTGTAAATCAAGTTGTTAACCATTCAAAAAATACATCACAAATCATTCAATAAACAAATCACAAAATAGATTCATACATCAATGATCCAAATGCACACCTTTGAATCTACCACATGATAGATGGATGTTCACCTCTTGTGAGACTTTCCATTTTTAGCTCACGCCACTGAAAGGATCCAAGTATTCATGTTGCTCGTGATCACTATCAAATTCATCCGGCTCCGACTCGAAATCTTGTTGCCCATCACCGTAGCCGCTCATACTTTGCATATTTTGCCTTGTTTCTACGTCTTCAGGAGCTTCAGCCTCCGCAACCTCTCTTTCTCTAGCCGCCTTTATCTTCTTCATCACGTCATGAGCTTCGCTTCACCGCATTTCTCATTTTGCCTTCTCCACAAGGCGCTTGTGGATATTTTCCAATTACTCATCTTGACATAAATGGAAATATTACTAGATAGTCGGTGTTGCTAAGAAGTCGATAGTTTGCATTAGCATAATGATGTTCTGATCCTCAAGAACATTCACCTTACAAATTTGTGCACGGAAATTGCCTCAATGGCCTTGACTTGACGGTTCGCCATGTTTTTAAAGATCTTGTTTGTTTGCTACACCTTCTTCGTTGCTTTAATCCCCGTGGCTTGGTCCTTCAATAACATGTTTGACTTGGAAGTTGGTTTCACAACACTAACTCATTTAGAATTGCCCACTTGGGACCTCGGGGATGTCACTTAGTGTAAATTTTGGATACATATGAGCGTACAAAGGGTATTTAATGGAGGGCTATGAAGTAATTGGAATATCTTACTATTTATAGTATATATTAGGGTATATTCTTAGAATATTCTCCAATTGGTTTTAAAATACCCGATATTACTTTTACAAATTTATAAATTTTATCTCAAATGAATAAAAAACACCCTATATTTGTTCTCTCATAGTTTTCTAAATTCTCGACAGTGACCTCCTCAATCTTGGGACTCGTGATCGAAAGACACTTATTTCTTTTTCAAAGGAGTTAACTGCCTCGTGGTCATCACACCATCAACCCACTGCAAATAATCGATCAACAATGTTCGTATGTGAGCTCTTGATTTTTTGTAAACTTTGTATAGTACAAGTCTTTAGCCATGCAAATGATATCGGCCTCATTGACTCCTAATTTATTCATTTGTTTAATTTGTTGGTAGCATCCTATAAAATTAGATACACCGTGTTTAATGACGTCCCACTTTGACTCTAAAGACTGCGCACTCCAATGAACTATGGGCCTAATTTTTTTGTAATATTTGTAAATCCTCTTAAAAAATGCATTGCTTTTCTACTAATTACCTACAATTAGGGAATGGCTTGATACGGGTACCACTTATACACGTCTCACATATTGGGACTTATGTCTAACTCATTTTATGTATGCTAGAAACTCGAGGCTAGAAGTTTCGTCTTTAACACCATGTATATAGCTGTGTAGCCATAGTGCATATAACACCTTCTAATTTTTGAAAATTTTCAATGTTTTTTTCTTATCAATTTTTTTTAGAAGGGATCTATATCAGGCCGTCACCCAATTTTGAGTTGTGTGAGATTGCTAAAATGCTTCTAGCAAGCTGCTGCTCTTCTTCGGGCACAAAATCCTTCCCCTATATTGGTTTCACGACATCTACTCCACAACCCTTTATTTCACCACTTCCATGGCCTAAACCCCATCTTCGCTCATTCTATCAACACCTTGAAAATCATCATCAACAAATGTTTGGGAGCTCATCCAAGGTGTTTCACCCAAGTCGTTGCAATTTGCAAAATTAGCTTGGGCGTGGTACAATTGAACATACCTTCATTTGCAAGATTCTTAGTGCCACACCACTTTTTGCTACTACCCATCTTGGTGCAATGACATACCCTAATCCTCCAACCTGTTCATGGCTAGCTCTAACACAATTATCGCTGGTTTGTATCATTGAGGTGAAAGCACCGTGAATTGAACCATCAAAGTCATCCTTAGTGCTAAAATTGCAATTTTCTTGGTCAAAGCCACAAATTATGATTAAAATTTTATATATTGGAGTTTCAGTTTGGTAGAGCCCTCTATAGTTCTGTTAGATATTTCAATCCAAAGCTTCAAATTAAAACATTAGAAAAAGGTTACTAAAAGTAAAGCTTGAAAATAGATGTCTAAAACAAATTATGGGAACAAATATGGTGAATTGAATCATGTTCAAAATGAATATGAATTATATGTTCTATAGTTCATTGTACATTTGAGAGCTTCAAAGAAAAAATTTCTCAAAAAAGTAAATATTTAATGCAATTTCAACATGTTTTATATCTACTTTTCGATTTGGTTAGAACTGCTTTTCTAATTTCAATCGCTTTAACCTTGCTATAACACGTATAAATGCTTATTGAACATGCTTTTAAAAAAAATTGGTTAGAATTTGTTAAACATTGTATCTTTTATTTTATTCACAAAAATAAAAGTTCAATGGATTTTTGGACCGTGCATTGTTGTTTTTTCACAAAGATCACAAGTGGTTCAGTTTATCATGTTATCACCCTTCACAACTGGCTCCACCCAATTGTAGGCATGCACCACCCAATTTGGCAATGCAAAAATCTTCTTCATAAAAATTGTCGTCTTCTGGACTTCGAAGATCTTCTAGTTGTTAATGATGTCCTCCCGACTTTTGACCCGCGGCCGTCACAACATAGGCAAGCTGCAAACCTTCCGCACCACATCCCGCTTCTACCACCTGGCGACCATGTCCCATCTTTACAGTTCGACCTCGCCCACATCTTGCCATCTCTGCAAACTACGACGACTTCGTCCCGTATTATATGTTTAGACATATCACTACAACCTCCAAATACTATGCAATGCGGGTGGGACAAGAAAAACTCAACCCCGCAACATTAGCGAGTGCTGAGGTGCAGCTGGGCAAGTTGGGCTTTAAAAGTCTCAATTTGAGGCCGCGGTGGCCCTCATATTTTTAGTAATGTCATGTTAAAGGGCTTAGCACGTCTTTTTAATGCGGTAGGGTGGAGATGCTCTAATCAAATTTACTTGTTTTTAACCAACATATGCAATGTTCCTTTCCATAAGAGCATCTCTACTGGGGCTTCTACACAGGCACGTCACATTAAAATGATCTTTTGCTAAAAAATTAGTAAATCCAAAAAAATCTTGATTTGTACATTGAATGACCTAGATACACCGCATTAAATGGGTTTTAAAAGGGCTCTTTCAGAGGGCTCTTCACATTTAGTCTAAAAAGGGAAAATTCAATAAGAGGGCATGCCAAATGTTTAAATCATGATCACGCTCCAATGTCCGAATCAAGATTTTTTTGGGACTATTATATTTAATTTTTCAATTGTGATTCTAATAATCTTAATTTAACTTTAAATTCTATCTTTAGCAATAAAATATAGCGTGCATGCTTAGAGGCCTCGATAGAGATGCACACCTTTACATCGTAGCATCACTTGCTAATAAAACAATTCTATTCTAGTCAACCCTCTTCGCTTGAACCATGTGTAGACAGAGGAAATTCTTTGAGATTCTTCTGATGCGCTAACATATGCTTGAAATTTGAAGGTGAACACTAGGGGGCTCAAGAACCTTATGTCTGATTCCCATGATATTAAATTTGGTCGCAAGTGATTTGTATTTTTCATTAAAAAACGATTAAATTAGTCATTTTAAAACCATGAATCTTTGTCCTTTAGGACTAACTTATTTTTATATTTTTTTGGAATTGAAAAAGGGCTGAGTGTTGTTGATGTGGCTTGTGATTTCTTGTCAGAATACAGATAGACTGCCGCTGGATAAGCAGGTGTGGTGCTCCATCACTGATTGAGATGTGTCAGTGCAAAGCTGTCAAATGAAGCCGGCCATCTGATACCATTCCATTCACCTCTCACAACCATTTTTTTTTTGGTTTTTAGAGAGAAAAAACAGAAAAAAGAAAGAAAGAAAATAAAAGTAAAGAAAAGAAAATATAATATAAATAAATAAATAAGTAAATATGTATATATATAGTAATATATTAAGGAAGGTAGTTTGTTTGTTAAATTGAATTAAAGTATGAAAAATGACATGGGAGTTTTTGATGTCATTCTTGGCATTATTGGAAAGCTCTCAATGAATAGGGGTGCACTAAAATTGTTTTGTAACTTTTGAACCTACAATGTGAAAGTTATGGATTTTTAATTGAATTGAACTATGGATAAGTTTTCTCTTAAAATAAAATAAAATGCAAAAGCATGGCTATATCATGTGGAACATTGGGCTAATAGCGCCTGGAAACATTGTTTGATTCTCAATAAACTAGTATGTGTTATATGTCGTTAAAAATATAAGGAAAAGAGCTCTTCAATTTACTAGGGTTTGTAAAGAGAAAAGTTAGGATTTAGAAGTTATGACCTCAATTACCACTCAACAAAAGAGGGGAGAACTTGAAACGCTTTCTCCTAGAGACCCAAATTTTTGAAAAGCCATAACTTCATTAAAACATATTAGAATGAGATAAAAGAATAAATGAACGTGAACTATTTAAAGAGTAAATCACGAAAATGGATTCATGCTTGAAATTTGGATAACTGAGTTAAAAATCACACTGGTTAAAAGTTTGGTGGTTCTTTAAGATATGATTTATTGACTACGGCAAAGAAGTGGGTGGTCTTCATAAACAAAAGTGTGTTTTGGAAGTGTCATAAATCAAGAAGGTAAAGGGATTCCCACATACCACAATGAGTACTATGAGGAGGGACGGTCTCTCTTTTCACTTCCACTTGTTGCCAAGTTGAACCGCAATGCCTCTCAATGGTGAGGCTAGTGTTAAGATCCCACTCTTGTACTTTTGGAATTGTGAGGTGCTTAGTTGCACCTATTGACACCGTTTAAAAGATGTTTGACTTCATATTAGACCAATACCTTGGTATTTCAAATAATGAGTTTTCTATAGTGAATCTTGCACTGAGATTACTAAAGACCTGAGTAGGACATTTAATGTTGATGTCAAACAGTGACATCATTGATACTTGGACATTTGTGAAAGTTTTGCACCATGTCATCAAATGATATATGTCCGATTGTTTTGTGAGAGTTAAATGTGAAATTCACGGATATTGAGACCCGGGATACATATGGAAATTAACGTTGTGAATACATGACAAGTGTAGTGTTAGCAAGTCTTGTTCTTTACCACTAAAGAAGTGAAGTGCCATCGAGAGTGCCATTCATACATACAAGCAAACTTTTACTAACACAATGAGTGAGTGGTAGGGAATTTGACAATGTACAGTACGCAACATTAATATTAGAACTTGTGTCAACATTAATGTGAGATTATGTGTCGATTTCAGGAAATTATCAAAAAAAAATCAGCTTTTCAAGAAGTCTTGCAACCTTCACTATAGTATCCAAATAAAGGACGCTTAGTTGCATTAACCCCCTAAATGTCCCAGCGTCCAGAAACTGGATCACGAACAAATTTGAAGTCTTGTTACTTTCTCAAACATTCTTGGATGATTTTCATCCTAGTCACCTTTGAAAGCCTATTAAATTCTCTACCAATTACAATAAATCTCTTGTGATGGGGAGCTGTTGATAATATTGGAGAGGCCTTCAACTACAAATATGTCAAATTTGTCGGGTAGATTTCATGCTTCCAATGGTCTTCTCATGTACACCTCATATACATTTGAGCCATGGTAATATCTACTTTTGAGGCTAGAATCTACTTCTGTTCAAAGAGTTGGTAGGTTTAGGGGTTAAAAACTCACTAAAATTGCTATAAATAATCATATGACATACACTCAATACGTACTTAAAGCGGGTGCCCAGGTCCTATTTCTTGAGGTGTAGGAGAGTAACCTGCTTTTCATAGTTCTCTCTTGAATACTGATGGACTACAACAACAAGATTTAACCAATACATGTTTCATTAAGCTATGCTTACATTCATACGGTTGAATACTAATAATGGTATCCCTAATTTTGACAACAAGAGTTTTAAGAAAACATCACCCCAAAAATGTGGTTTTTCAAAAACCACTCAAGGCACTGAAGGGTTGACGTCCCATTCTTTTGTAGAATAGTCAAACTACACTTTCATACACAATTCAACTTTCAAGATTTTTAATTTTTAATTTTTAATTTTTTTTCATGTTTTTCATGCATGAAATTGTAAGTTTCCTATTAGTCCTAAATTTTTTGGATTATTTTGATACAAAATGAACATTTTACAAATTTTTAAATCAAATACTACAAGAAATTCATATTAATAACATAAAATCTTAAAAAAAAAGAAGTTTTTTTAGAACATGTACAAATGACAATGGAGAATCACATGATATATTTTCTGTAGATTTTTTAATTCAAAAGGTGAACATCCTATGCAATGTAATTCAGACCTTGACCTACACAGCTTGCAACATGAATAAAAACATTCACTACTTCAAATTTATAAGACCTGAAAAGTGAAGAGAAAACTAGACTTGACAAACTTCATTTTCTCAATTAAAAACAATAACAATAACAGAAAACTTCATCTTCAAGGTCAAAATCGGCTTCGACCAACAAACATCCACTGTTTGGATGCAGGGGAGCACGGGATGGGCAATCTCTGTGATCACATAGAATTGACCGCATCAAGAAAACTACACTGGAATTTGTTTTGCAGCAAATTCAAATGCTCTAACGCCGATCAGTCTCCTATTCTGCTTCTGGAAGAGCAACAGTCGGATCCACGGCTCTGGTTTCCTCTTCTTCCGGCACTGGAACAGCCACATTCCCATTCAAGCCTCTGGCCTGCACAATCAATACCAATGTTTTTGGATTCGGTTTCCATCAATTCATTGCAGTTTAATCCGGGACACATATATCAGGAACCTCACCTCGGCAAATGTACCCGCTGGCTACATTCTACACTATAATACACGGGAGGTTCCCGCTACAACATCTTAGCCTAATCCTTACAACTGTCATTACAACTGTCACTAGTAGCAGAACTGTCGTTTTTCATTCCCCACTTTGTGAAAACAGTGAAAAGTGACTGAATATTGTGCCTAGATTTCTGTCTGAAGTCTTGTGATCAAAATCACTCACTAGCATTGACACAACCCATGTGTCAGGGCAGTTTCAATCCTTTTTCATTTATAGTAAGTGAAAAATGACACATTTCCTACTAGTGTGTATTGATCTACATGTCAATCAGAGATTTGAACTATAAGTTGACAATCGCATGCAACACATTTGAAACAAATATTACAGTTAGAAAACCACGAATAATACCATCTGGATGCTCGGCTCTCATTCTGCGGCGATCTTCTGAGCTTGAGTCGATTTCATTGGAATGGCCCATCACCGGCACACTCTTACCAAACAAACGAAGAAATTTTAGAGGAACCGTCTCGCCAACTTTGGCCATTCCTGCAGCTGCTCAATATTGATTTTGATAGACATCAGACAGTGTAAATCTCCGAACTAGATATAATTTAATATATAAACCAATTATGTCATGCGTGCACAGTTAGTAGTAGTAGTGAATTTCCTCTCTCTGCAAACACATGAAATTGGATTCTATTTAACCTCTAACCGCCCAACCATCCATATTTTGGATGATGTACGGATTTGAAGTCCGATTTCTCATCCATCATACACTTTTTGTACTGTGAATTTTTTATTGAAACTTTTATGGAAAGTTGGCTTCGTGCATGTGTGATCCGATTAGAAAGGGGATGATTTGTGAAAGTTTTATGCCTCATTTCATGTTGTAGTGTTCCACCCAAAATTTTGAAGATTTTCTAGTCTAAAAGTGCTCTCGAAAAAATCAACTACTAAAATTAAGCAACCAAAAAATCTCCAAAAATCACTACACTTAGAGTATTACATTTCAACCCATCACAACAAATTTCATTATTAGATTGTCAATATCTTGCTTGTAATCATATTACGAAAGAGCTCTAAATTTTAAGTTGGAAAATTTATACACAAATATTGGTGATAGTAATCGCAAATCTAACTGTATGGATAGAATCCAAAATTTATAATCTACAACTTTTATTCATTCATCAAGTTGAAAATATCCCTCTTAGTTGCATTTTATAATGCATCTTTGGAAAACTGCCAAATTTGAAATGGATGAGAACGCTTAGGGGTTAACCCCTAGTAAAGGACCAAAGATTTGGATAATATTAGTCTTAGTCAGCTTAGAATCTTAGATTGGATAGTCGTACCCTTAGTGTTACAAACAGACACACCCGTTCTAGTAACACCCTTCATCTCCTACAAACATTATTATTATTATTATTATTAATACGCAAAAACTCTTTCATCTTCATATCTTCGTTACTTATCTCACATGATATCACATGATATCAGAACGGCGTTATTCACTTAAGACTCAAGTGTTTTCCTTCAACTACTAAAGCTGCAGACTCATGTGTTTTCCTTCAACCACTAAAGCTGCATGCTCTAGTGAGGATGTCTTCGATCTATTTATCATAGAAGAAGAGATATATGAAGTTGAAAACCACTTGCGTATTATTAACGGATTTTCCAATTTTCTATTGCGCCAGTTGAATCAACACCTTAATACGAACAACAAAACGTGCAACAACTAGAACTCGTTAACACCACATATCGACTCTCCACTGCTCCCGTAAGCTATCTCAACGCATTAGCACCGTAAGATGACATTAATACTCAATTTTTTGAAGAAGAATTCTATGCCGCACCTTCCTTTCTTTACCAAGAACTCTCACAGGATTCACAGTTTTAAAATGACGAATTCAATTGACCATAGTGTGAAAACTATAATTCAAATGAGTCCAAATTTTATGTCACTAGAATCAGTGAAGAATATTTCAATGCATGATTTATCTAGTTCTGGAAAAAGGGCTCAAATATGGACTGTCTAATTCTCGACAAAACAGGGTTTACTTACTATGCAAAGAGCATTGTATGTGTTTAACACTGTATGTGGAACATAATGGAGCACATGGGAGGATCCTCCGTAGGCGGAAAGTATGCGGTGATCTATCGGAGGATCCTCCGTTGGCCAAAATCCTTCTATATCCTCCATTGGAAATTTTTGCTAATTTCTGGAGTTTGTGAATTCTGTAGTAGGGTCATTCCAGAAATAGATAAATCATGTGTTGGTTAAACATCAAACAAATTTGAACAAAAAGAAGTTCACATAGGATCTACTCAAAACTACAAATGAAACATGAGGCCCAATATGAGTTTCTTAGTCCTTTAAGGATTAACTATGATTGGACTATCAGAACTATGTATCAAAACATTCATGCACTTCTATAAACAACTGAAGCATGCACTTGGCGGGTGAGAAGCTTACGACTTGGATTCACCATCTGATCATCGACGTGTTCATTGTCGTCCTCTCTAGATGGCGACTCATTCTCGGAGAAGCTGCTAAGATGGAGTTTCTTCAGAGCAGGTCCAGATTCATCCCGTCCATCATCTGCAAATCAGATCATACTATGTCAATGATTAACTTCTCTGTTAACAATTTCAGCTATTCACAACATCCTGCAAGCTTATGTTAACTGCACACGTACTCGTGTCCAAGCTTCACCAAATGCAATCTACTATATGTTAGCAAAAAACTTTCAATGAATATGAGGCTCTAAATTATACTAAGGCCATTATACTGAGACTTTTTGCAGATTTTGAGAGGGAATGTTACTTATTCAAAAAATCATTTAAAAAATAATAATTGATGCCAAAGGACAATAATGTTTAAATAGAGATTCCATAATAAAATTCCAAAAGTTGGTGTTGTTACCTATTTGTAAAAAAAATACTAGTAAAGAGATAAAACAGTTTATCTTTGAATTGAGAAGATAAAAATGAGACAGCAAAAAGTCTCAATATAACGAATATGACCTTTAAGTCTACAACGCGTTATTGGTTAAATTCGCCAATCCTTGTTATTTTCTAGTGTAACCTGTAACTTATTGCACTAAAAAATAACAGAAATTGGCCAATTTAACCAATATGGAGCTCTACGTTATTTACCTGGTTTGACAACTTCGTCTTCTGGCTGTTTCCGCTTGGACTTGGGTTTCACTGGAACGTCATAAGGTCTTGGTTTCGTTTCTAAAACCCATCTACGAATCTCCCATCCACTGGGAAGATTCTCTTTCCCTGACATCCGATGAAAATTTTCTCTATGTCGTTGCCACCCCTGATGCATTTTGAAGCGAAACTCCTTCTCAAAGCATCCTGAGAGCAAGCAAAAGTAGTACATCGGCCCTGATCCTTCGGTGCATCGGACATCAAACTGTTCGTATATGTTGCTCTTCAAGGTGGCCGGCTGCAATACAACTGCCATGGCTGCGGACCACAACGTCGGTACATCTTTCATAAGTTTTTCATTCCCAATTGATCGTAAGCTCCAAATTTCAGCTATCTAGTATCCACTATCAGAGTGTGCTGCTAACGGTATTAAAGTTAATCTATAACATTCCACAAAGTCTAAGTGACTGAAAAAAAACAATCAGGCAAAACGAGGGTCACTTTAAGACGTGATGTATATGAGATTACTGATTGGGTTGGAAAAGGAAAATGTTAATGATAAACTAATTTACCTGGTTCGTCGTGAAGAAGATCTTCCAGGGTGACTGTATTTCTCGTGGGCACTTTCTCTTTCAGTAGAACCTCGTAGGGTCGTGGTTTACCGTTTTCCACCCACTGATCGATTTCTTCCTTCTCCGAAAGCTTTTTGTTCTCTTCTTCCTTAGGTAATTTGTGAACCTTCTTCCTATGAGCCTTCAATCCTTTATAATTTGTGAAGGTTGTTTCCTTCTCAGAGGAATGAGAAAGAAGGCAAATGTACTGGTAGTCGGGCCGTTGTCCAGGCAGAGGTTCGTCTTTCTGTCGGACATCAAACTGATAGAAGATGTTGCTTTCCTCGGATACCAGCTGCGGATCCTGAGAATCTGCCATAGCGATCTTAACCTGTTGAAAATCAGGCGCCACTAATGTTTTGAATGAGCATTGATTTCAATAGACTTATGATTTAATGAACGTTCACGACATAGACACAAGTATTGCTGTCATGACTAAGTTGATGATCTCATACTTTAACATCTCACAGGAAGAACGGGAGGGCCATGTAGAATTACCCCCCTCCGACCTACTTGTTTAGAAAGTTTGGAGAATAAATCTGCATTGGCCTCCAGGCTACCCCGGTATGGCCCTCCCGTTCTTCCTGTGCTAGACATTAATCTTGTTTCTACTAATACTTTTAATCTTTCCTTTTTTTAGTTCTCAAGAGGATTGTATTAAATTCTTCAGAGTTAGGTTTTTCAAATCAAGCCTTAAATCTACATAACTGCTAAATATGCTAAATATTCAGGCGATGTTTGCAAAATTAGGTAATTAAAGGTGCATTGCTCGTAGAGCATCCAAGGCAAAAAAAAATTAACGTAGAGCTTTGACACATACTGCGACACCCTGGCTTTTCGTGATCACTAGATCTAATAAATTTATACAAAAAGAAAGACTAAAGACTACAAACAAAACCTGGAATACATTGAAATGAAAAAGCATCCAAATGAGTAATCTTAGAAACAACCAGGATGCTCCCTAGAATTCAAAACTCCAAAGAAATCACAGCCAAGTTAGTTCCCAAAGCAAGCTAGAAAATATGTTAATTGCACCCGAGTAAACCTCTAAACCACCGCAAAAAGTGACTCTATGTATCGTTTAGAATTCAAAGGCGAACGACACAATTTGCCAATTATGTCCCCGCTTGCAATTAGCTAGATCACATTGGTGTTTTTCTTTTTTGGCGATCGACCAAAATATGCAAAGCTCACCGCAACTGGAAACTACAGCATTGCAGCTTTTCAGTTTAGTAACAGCAACCGCATAAGTCAGTCTAGATCATTAGCAAGAATTAAACCGGTGGAGGCCGGCGTAGATGCCCCTCCCAAAAGAGTGTACATGCTCATACATTGCTAAAGAAATTAAACATCATTGTGAACACGCATACCTGCAATGCCTCGACGCAAGCAGCAAAGATCTGCACACACACAATTCAATCGATCAGAAGGAAAGTATCTACAATTATCGACGATCCAAGTCAAGCAAGTGTATGTTTACTCAAGTTCACTGATGAAGCTAATCCTGTGAATTGCTGAAGGTTCTGCACAAGATCTGGAGCTTCGGTTCCATGAATTAGAGAGGAGAATTGGCGAAAAGCAAGGCAGCTTCGGTTCCATGAATTGGAGAGGAGAATTGGGAAAAGTGTGGCAGTTTCGGTTTTATGAATTGGAGTGGAGAATTGGCGAAAAGGAAGGCAGCTTCGGTTCCAGGCTAAAAAGGCAGCTTCGGTTCCAGGCAAAAAAGGCAGCTTCGGTTCCAGGAAAAAAGGCAGCTTCGGTTCCATGAATTGGAGAGGAGAATTGGCGAAATGCAAGGCAGCTTCGGTTCCAGGGCAATGGCTCGATTGGGGTTCCAAAAAGGAACGTCTCACTAAAACACTGTCATTTTGTGACTCATTCAACTTGTGCTAGAAATTACACATTCTCTATTTACATGAATTTGATGACAAATTCATGTGAAAGTTGTAATACTCCATCCAAAATACTATTGAACCGGAAAATTTGAACAATTTCGATATTCCTTTTCATTATTTTGTTGTCAAATCCGGAACTGTCTCACTTTCCTTTTTAGAGGCAAAAGGAACAATCCGGAATACCAATTTATAGAGAAATTGTTCATAAACTTGAAAATTAGTTGAAACAATGTTTGAGCCATATTCATGTTTAATTTTAACTCTTAATTTGATGTATTACTATATTTCCTTATTTATGAGAGCTCTTGGAAATCACATATTTATACACCATTTAAAAGGACTATGATTTCATAACATCTTCCTTCTAAAACCAAATGATATACTTAAATACAAACTTAATAAGGTGCATGCCTAGTTGTTTGAATTAAAAACATCATATACATAGTCCTTTCACAACTATAATGTGGTCAGCTGTTAAATATGTTAAATTAAGAAAAATTCAATTTTCGAATTTGACCTATATAGCACATGATTATGGTGTACCAACATGCCTTCTATAACACCATGTAATTTTTAAAATTTTCCAACATCGTTTTCATTTCCAGAAGGACATTTTTCTAAAGTCCGGAGAGTCCGGGAAGTGATACCCTGATCGTGCCATTGCCCTCCATGAATTGGAGAGGAAAATTGGCGAAAAGCAAGGCAGCTTCGGTTCCAGGAGAAAAAGGCAGCTTCGGTTCCATGAATTGGAGAGGAGAATTGGCGAAAAGCAAGGCAGCTTCGGTTCCAGGAAAAAAAAGACTTGCATTTTGGAGGGATGCTTGATCTTTGTAAGCCAATACAATTTACTTAAGGATCTAACCAAAGTTGGCCATATTCTTTCATTTAAAAAAAAATCTGTTTTTATTTTGAAGTGTTCATAAAAAAATCCCTTTTGAAGGATAAAAATCCAATAAATAGGACAGGTAACAGACATGTTCATCCACAACATCTGCGGAAACTTCTTAAGAAACTTCTAGAGTTACATTTTGTAATCTTGAGGAGACGTTGTGAACGACTATGTGTGTTAGCGTGATATAGTCATTCACATCTCCAAAAGATTACAAATGTTCTAGAAGTTTCCATCTAGAGATGTTATGGATCACCATGTCTGTTAGAGGACATGTCATACTAGCAATCTCCTTGAAATAAGATTACAAAATGTAACTCTAGAAGTTTCTATCTGGAGATGTTATGGATGACCGTGTCCCTTAGACGATATGTCATACTTGCAATTTCATTGGAATAAGATTTCAATAGTGAGATTTACAAGTAGAGGAAAAAATATCCCTATAGGATTATAATCTACCCTCTATACAATGGCACTTCCACTAATAAAAATCATGTCAAATGTGACTTGGTTTTAATGACTAAATTCTGTTGTGACTTTTCCATATAGTGATTAGTGATTGAAATTGTGATTTTAAGTCACTATTAAAGAGATGTCACATTTCACAAGTTTTCTACTAATGTTCATAACATGACAATATTATTGTTTTAAGAAATACAAATGTGACTAGTACTTTGTGTGACTAATTTGTACATGCCACCTTGAAGTTAGGACTTCCCAAACATGTCACAATAGATAGGTATAATTGTAATTAGATTAATTAATCTTTAAAACAATATCTTCACCATAGTAAAGGCATTGAATATGATAGGGTGATGGCTTGATATGAAGGTGTTATAGACAACATGGGTTACATGGCTACAACTAGAGTTACTAGACACATGGTATTAATGACAAAATTTCTAGCACACATAAAACGAGTCAAACATAAGCCACACTATGTAGGACAATAAGGACATGTAAAAGTGGTAGATGTATCAGGCCTGAGCACAGAGTCATTGACATTACGAACGGACACTTTGTTCATGCCGGCCTTTGAAAGAGGACCAAAGTTTCTATCTATCTATTCGTATGAGGCCATTCCCTGTCAGTAAGAGGTGGAATTCTTAATGTCCTTTCAACGGTGGGGCCACCTTTTAAATGAGTTGTTTCTCTTACATAAACGACCACAAAGATCACAACACGTGGCACATATTTGTTTGGTTATGGTTTCCTTCACCCTGTAAATTGGGTTCGCCTTCGTAAAGCCCACACACAAGGAGCATTCCACTTCGTTTACTCCATAAGCTTACGGTGCGTTCCGCTTCGTACGTGTACTTTCACCGTGAACCTTCACTGTCTTGATTGTGCGTTCTTCTTTGTGAACCTCCACTTTGTTAATTATGCGCTCTGCTTCGAAAACCTTCGTTAAGCCCTTCCTATAATTTTCCTTTAGAAAAATAGTGTAGTAATAGCCCGTTACAACCCTTCTTAAAATGTAACAGTGCATTTTATACCAGTGCAATGCACTGTTATGCAGATAAAGATATCTTTCGATCAAGCCTTCCCGAACCTTCTCGAACCCTAGCATTGACGATCAAGATCCAATGATGATATTTAACGGTGGTCTTTCGCAGGCGTACGGGGAAAGAAATACGCGGAAAGAAATCGAAAATTATGGGAAGGGCTTAACGCAGCATTTTACATCATTATGCACTCATGCTGATACAAAATGCTATACATTATGACTGTTGATTGTGTGTTCTTCTTTGTGATCGTTCACTGTTTTGATTGTGGATTGTGCTTAATATGAGCTTCATGAAAACTACAATACTGTTGCTAAGGCTTCAAGCCAAATGTACGTAGTCAGGCTTTTGCACAGATCGCATAGATTTCTGCAGGCTCATCGATCGCACTACTCTTCGTCTCGATCGATCGACCGGCGTACAAGTCCAGGTCATGATATGATGAAAATATTGCAGCATTTTACTTTTCATCTTCCTCTTGCTTAATTGGCTGTGTGTCTAGATCTGCTGCACGGAATCATGGATTCGGAAAACGCGTAACCTCGTCGTAGATCGAAGAGAATCAACTCGGACAATTACGCCCATGGCCATCTGCAGTTTGCGAATTGAAGGCGTTTGGCGCTGCAGCTAGCGCCAGCTCTTCTTTCAGCAGTTGGCCATGTGTGTCCTTGTCCAAACACGAAATGCAAGAAGACTTCTATAACCTTACCGTTTCCACGCACCTCCACCGACCCGAATTTCGGAGGTCCAAGGAAGTACAGGATGCCATCTCTGTAAGTGCTCTAGCTTTTCACCATGGACAATTTGTATAATAGATTTTTCGTTATCTCAAACTCGTAAGACAATGTTTTGTTTCTCTTTGGAGCCATTCTCTCGATAAGTACATACAAATGTTAGAAAGGAGGTGTTTTATTTATTTCTAATTTATAGGAGTTGAAACAAGCGCGTAGTCTCTATCTTAGTATTTATCCAGATTTACGTTTATTGTTTGTTAATTCTCTTTGGAACAATTTTATTGATAAGTGTACTAATGCTAGGAAGGAGGTGCTTTGTTTATTTACAGGAGTAAGATGAAACAAGCGGCTTGTCGCGTAGTCTTAGTATTTACCCAAATTTACTTTTACTGTTTGTTAATTCTCTTTGGAATGATTCTATTGATAAGTGTACAAATGCTAGAAAGGAGGTGGGTTGTTTATTTTTAGGAGTTGAAACAAGCGGCTTATTGCGTAGTCTTTGTCTTAGTATTTACGGAGATTTACTTTAACTGTTTGTTAATTCTCTTTATGCGTTATTTAACTAAATATGGACAGTCCAGAGTCCAGGAATAACAAACAACCATAATATATCGATCAACCGGTAATGCACCGAGCAAGGGCACGAACCGATGGGTCCCCCGATGTAATGGGATTTAAGGAGTTTGCGCTTACTAAACCTTGGAAATTCAGAGTAAATTTTTTCAAATTTCTAAAATTTTTCAATTGAGTATGGGCACCAAGATCTCCTAGCCGATACATTGATTTCTGAAATACTTGAGTAAATGTGTGCTTACCTTAAAGATAATCATATAACATTCTGAGACTTATGGGGAGATCCCCCGATGATTGATTATACTTGGAGGAGAGTGTCTCGAAATAGAGAGAGTCTAAGACATCGAGACTATAATGAAGTGCGCTTGCTTATCTTACGTGTGAAAGTGGAGAATGTAAAGTATCGATTCCAATAACAGGATTCAAAAATAAAACGCCCCAGCACATGTGTCGAGCTCTACGTCGCCTGCGATACCTCACAGGTATCCTTTGCAGAGCATTAGATGCAGAAACATACTCACTGCAGAGCATTAGATGCATCTAAGGAATTCTTGTATGTTCCGGCATATCCTCTGCAGAGCATTAGATGCAGGAACATACAAGAATTCCTTAGAATAAGAACAGAGAGTTCCCTGCAAACATGGGGTGACCCCCGGATCTGGTCCACCGATACTCTGCGAAATATCAAATGGAAATATTACACATAGGTTGATCCCCCGGTCCTAAGTTGGACATTTAGTGCATGAAGAATACAAAAGTCCAGTATCCAGATCACATGGGGGGATCCACCGATCCTCTGCAGAGCATCAGATGCAGGAAGATAAAAGAATTCCTCAGAACGAAAACACAGACACCAGTCACCATGCACTAATGCACCAGCTTCATGGGCGGGGTACCAGAAAATGTCTTCTTCTTACTAGAAGATCTCCTTAAAGAGTAATGAATAAAAAAACAACCGCCACAGCAGATCGCCGGATCCCATGGGTCGATCCTCCGATCCGAAGTAGGAAATTTAGTCCATTACGAATACAAAACTCCAGTATCTTGTCAACATGGGGCGATCCACCGATACTCTTCGGAACATCAGATGCAGGATAAAATAAGAACGTGCGGAATCAGATTTTAACGATAAACGCACTGAATCAGTGCAGAATCACTGGGGTCGGAAATTCCTGATGCATGTCACCGCACAAAACTTGTCTTCATTCGTATGCTCTCATTAACCCAAGGAAGGTGATTTTGGGAGATGATACGGTGCTTGAGGCCATTGGCAAAGGCCAAATTGTTGTAGACACCGATGTGAGGGGTCGTGTGAAGACAATCACTATCAAAGATGTCCTCCACGTTCCCAAATTAACGGCAAATTTACTATTGGTGAGGCAATTAGTGGCAAAGCACTTGAGGGTTGAGTTTAGTGATAAGGGGTGTTATGTGTTGTCACCGAGTCGAGATGAGGTGGCCATCATTGAAGAACACGAGGGCTTGTACTACATCAAGTTCTCGAAGGTGCATTCCAAGGAATCGGCAGCGTTGGCACATTCAAACTTGAAGGACGACAAGTTGGCGTTGTGGCATCGTCGACTCGGCCATTTGAACATCAAGAGTGTGAAGACACTACGCGGCATGGACCTTCATCAATTGAAAGTGGATGCTTCTTCATTCACTTGTGAAGGTTGCATTGAAGGCAAACAACAACGGTTGCCATTTGCGGGTGAAGCGGCGACTCGGGCCACCAAGGTTTCGGAGATCGTGCATTCGGATGTGTGTGGCTCAATGAAGACCACATCGATAGGAGGTTGCAAGTATTTTGTGACCTTCATCGATGACTTTTCAAAGAAGATTTGGCTCTACCCAATCAAGGCCAAGAGTGAGTGCTTTGACAAGTTCAAGGAGTTCAAGACATTGGTGGAGAACCAATCCGAGATGAAGATCAAGGTGTTTCGATCGGACAATGGCGGCGAGTACATGTCCAAGAAGTTTGACGAGCTATTGAAGAAAGAAGACATCGTACGCCAAACTTCGGCCCCGTACACGCCTCAACAAAATGGAGTTGCGGAGCGCGCAAATCGCACCATTGTAGAGATGGCGAGGAGCATGTTGCACGCTCAAAACTTGAAGTTGGACCTTTGGGCGGAAGCGGTGGTGAATGCGGCGTACACTCGCAATCCGTGTCCAACAAGCGCGGTTGAAGGCATGATACCTTAAAGTGTGTGTTTCTTGGGTATTGTGAAGGTACCAAGGCGTATAGACTCATGTCGGTGGACACGAGGAAGATCATTCGGTCACGTGATGTGACGTTTTGTGAGGAGTCTACGATGGAGGCTCCTTTGGAGGTTGGTCCAAGTGGGAGTAGTGGAGACGTGTTGGTGGACACACCCTCCAAGTCCCCTAGTGTCGTTGATGATGACGGTGATGACGAAGATGGCAACACGGAGGTCGTTGAAACACCATCGAGCTCAAAGGCCAAGAATGGCGCAAAGGACGCGCAAGAGGAGCAAATTTCTTCAAGCGAGCGGCGGTACCCTAAGAGATCGCGCAAGCCACCTGGAGAATGGTGGAAGAATCACATCTTCCCTCAAGAGGATGACGAGCATGCGAATGTGGCATTATCGGATGGTCCATTGACCATTCGTGAAGTCATGCAAGGTGAGGATGCGGTCAAGTGGGAGCACGCCATGCAAGAGGAGTACGACTCTCTAATTGCTAATGGTACGTGGCAATTAACTCTCATTCCAAAGGATCGCAACCCCATTGGTTGCAAATGGGTGTTTCGGACAAAGAGGGATGTTTCGGGTAATGTGGTGCGTCACAAGGCAAGACTAGTAGCCAAGAGATTCGCGCAAGTGCATGGGGTAGACTTTCACGAGACGTTTGCTCCCGTGGCCAAGTTCACCACCATTCGATGCATTCTTGCGATTGGAGCGGCCATGGACTTGGAAATGCATCAAATGGATGTGAAAACCGCATTTTTGAATGGCGATTTGGAGGAGGACATCTACATGGTGCAACCCGAGGGCTTTGTGTAACAAGGTAATGAGGGCTTTGTGTAACAAGGTAATGAGCACCTTGTTTGTAAGTTGCAAAAATCATTGTATGGGTTGAAACAATCTCTAAGAGCGTGGTACCAAAAGATTGACATGTTTCTCCTTGCTCACGGGTTTACTAGGAGCATTGCGGATCATAGTCTCTACTTTATGCAAGAGGGACAATATGTGGTGATTGTGATCATATATGTTGATGATTTGATTATTCTTACAAGCCTCATGAGTTCAATGAATGCATTAAAAGGCATGCTTGAGAGAGAGTACGAGATGAGTGATCTTGGAGAATTGCACTTTTGTCTTGGTGTTGAGTTTGTGCCAGACAGGGCTACACGCACTATCACCATGAGTCAAGGCAAGTATGTGATAGACGTGCTCAAGAGATTCGGGATGGAGGATTGTAAGCCCGTGGCAACACCATTGGATGCAAACTCCAAGCTCGTCAAGCTTTCGGAGGAGGAGTATGCGGCGGAGGCCAAATCGATGGCAGAGGTGCCATACAAGCAAGCGGTGGGGTCGTTGATGTATGCGATGATTGCGATACGGCCCGACCTCGCGTATCCAATTAGCTTGGTGAGTCAACACATGGCGAGACCGGGCTCAATGCATTGGATGGCGGTCAGGAGGATCATGCGCTACTTAAAGGGCACAAGCGATGTCAAGTTGTGTCTTGGCGGCAAAGACATTGTGTTCAGCGGCTATTGCGACGCGGACTACGCGGGAGACACGAGCAATCGAAGATCGACAACGGGCTACATGTTCAAGGTCGGATCGGGAGCGGTATCGTGGAATAGCAAGCGGCAACAAACCACGGCGACATCAACGGTGGAGGCCGAGTACATGGCTACGAGCCATGCCACGAAGGAGGCCATTTGGTTGAGGCAACTAATGGTGGATGTGGGTTGTACACAAGGTGAGGCTACAACGATCATGTGTGACAACCAAGGGTGCATTTCACTTGCAAAGAACCCTACACATCATTCACGCACGAAGCACATTGATGTGCAATACCACTTCATTCGGGAGAAGTTGGAATTGGGAGTTATACGGTTGGAGTATTGTCCAACGGAGCACATGGTGGCGGATGTGCTCACAAAGGGTCTTTGTAGAGACCGACACCAACGATTAGTAATAGCATTTGGACTTAGAGGTTTTTTTTTTTTTTTTTTTTTGAGTCAAATGACGAGAATTCCATTGCAAGAAAAAGAATACACACCGTCGCAGAACCGAGCACGCGAACCTGGCTGGCAAGATTTTTAGAAATTTTACCTCCTGATAAGCGCTACCAACCTACATACCAAACTACCTAAAGATACCTCTACCTGGATGGGTATGATTCCATTGAATCTGATCACCTTGAACAATACAAAGAATATCCGTCTTTGCCCACCTATTCAGGAACTCCTGCTTGGCACGCGCTACCTCCCACTTCGCTGAACCCTATTACGTTGGAGATCCATCCTTGGCGAATATCGACTCCGACGCAGAATCGCGGAGGAGAGTCGAAACTGCCCTCGTGGCTTTCTGCAAGTACCTGACCCACCTGCTCTGCCACTCTACGCGCCAGCTTGTGGAATTCGAGAGGGAGGTCTGGAAAAGTAATCCAAGTGGGCCAGATAACCCCCAGAGGCATCCTAGGGTTGAAACCCCGAGTCCAACGTTGGTAGAATACCGCACCTCCGTTGAATTTGTGGAGCGCGAAGGACAGAATCCTATCTGTCGTAGTCTTCCCATCGGTACGTACGTATGCGAAATTTTTCCCAACCCTCCGGTGAAAATTCACTGCTCCAGGCTTGGCCAATTCTTGTATCGTTGTCCACCAAGAATTACCAGCAGTACCCTGTAGACTACCCTCGACAAGGCAGACAATAACAACGTGTTCTTCAAGGAATGGAATCTCTGTGGCTACAATGGTTTGGTCCTCCGGTGACAGAGTGAATGAAACTGCACCGCGCACTAATAATCCTTGAAAATTTCTGAACGTACCTCTAGGCAATATCTCACCGTCTGACCTGTGAAGTGGGTCCACAGGGCCTCTGTCAAGCGGCCAGTTGCTAGCGCCGCACGCAGGAAATTCATGCCCTGGTCAGAGTCCATGATTGCACGCTCCCCTGACTTCTTCGCACTATTCAACACGGACTTGTAACTGGCTTTGGCGGGTTCCATAACCCCAAACCCTAGATCTAATCTCTTCTCCTCGTGGAAGATTCTTTCGGTTAGAAAGACTTCTCACCCGGACCGGTACTGAATTCCGCTCACGATTCTAAAGTGACTAGCTAGTTTCGGTGGATGCAAAGCACGTTACAGCTCGCGCCGCCGCAGCGGCGCCCTCCGACCTCCATCCGCCATCGCCAACCCTCCCACACACCTACTTTTCCAATTTTTCAGCAAGAGTGAATTTGAAGTACCGGACTTAGAGGCTTTGGCTCTACGCAAAGTGGGAGTATTGAGGTAATTGATGTACGGTAGTATTGCTAGGAGCCAAAGAGGTTGGGGTGCTAAATAATGGTGTGTGGGAAGAGGGGTTAGGCATAGGCTGATCTCTAGAGTGTCCTTGTGATGAGTTATCCCATATAGTTTGTCCATAGTGACCTCCTAGTGTACACTACTTAAGGTGGAAGGCCTTTGAGTAAAGATCATCTCTTTCTACGCATTCCTTGTGTTTGTGTGTGCTTTGTGCTTTCATCTCCTATCTCCAATATTTTGAACTTGTCACGAAGGGTTTTTGAGTTTCGCCGGTAGGGTATATTGAGTTTTCTAAGCTTACTGGCAGGTGTAAATGTGATCGAATCAAAAGAGCTGAAAGATGAATTGATGACTCTGATTCGATTGGGATGTTGCTATGATGTGTACTAGCGAAGTAGGAGCCTTGATTCCAACTTCATTCATTTAGAGAAAAAAATAAAAAAAATAGAAATAATATAGAGTGAAATTTATTTATATCTATGAAATTCATGATAACTCAGGCTCGTTGAAAATGTACAAAGTAAAATTATTAATAAATATAGGATCATCTAAAAACCTGGGCATGAAGTAAATAGTTCTCCCTACCACTATTAAATACTTCATTATCACACGTGTATGCTGAAAATATAGGTAAATGACTTCTTTGGAGATGCCGTGAAATCTTCTACCATCCAAATATCTAAATAAATATTCTAATTGATTTGACAAAATAATTAGTCCTTTGTATTTTAAACCCCTAATACCACACTAACCTATTTTTAAAATCTCTATCCTTACATAAACACTTACCAAAGATGGCCAACAAGCCAAAGATCAATGAAAGTATTCATGAAAATCGGGAGTTGAAGCTCTAATAGAAAAGTTGAAATTGGACACTGACCAAAGAATAGTAGGAGGCATCACGGCATTTTCTTCTCATTATCAATCTTCATATATGGGGTAGATGGCACATTCTCCTTGAATTGTGGAAGATCCGATCTTTGAAGATTCAGATACTTCATTCTTCTTCTCTTGAGGTGATGATTGGATGTGATTTTGATTTTCCGTGGAGAAGTTTCTACCTCGGTCAAGTTTTCACCCCAATTGCTAGTGATGGGTTCGCATTGAAGTGAGGTAAATTCCAAGATTGACTGCTATATATGGATGTTAGTTTCTTGATTGAGCTCACAATTGTTCACTCTCATTCTTCAAATTCATTCAAAAGAGAATTCACAGCTTAGTTCATACAGAATGGCTACGAGTCCACGATTGGCCATGATTGGATGGCCCGTTGGACGAAGGATCAATTTCTTGAAAGCATCGTGAAGCACCCTACTGACACACCCTACTGTGAGAACATAGTGTGCAAGGACCATATTGATTCTATGCAGTTTTGCATTCTAATCAGTGAATTTCTTTGTGGCTATATATTGCCAACTTGCTATTTGAAAAATGGGCTTGCTATGTTGTTGTAGGAAAAACTAGGCAAAAAAATAGAGTATATCGCTATAATCTTCCCTTATCGTTGGGTATGTATTGAAAGCTATGTACTTGTAGTAAAAGAAATGGTTTTTGATTTTCAAGTTTAACCCTTTAACGTCCCAAGTCAACATTTTTTTCAAAGATTTGTCATAAATGTTCGATGGAAAACAAAAATGGACTTCATGCACAAAGGAAAGTTGTAAATGTCAATGTGAAGATCACACATGTATGGTTGGATTCATCATATTTTTAATTATTATTTTTAAATTGATTTTGCCAAGTATACTCTTGAAATTCAATTAAAAATCCCAAATTAACATAATTTTCAAAAGAAAATATCGTAATGAAATTGGAATTACATGCATTAGGAGATGGTATGGTTTTCACTATTTGATTCTATTTATTTTGGAAAATCATGTTTAAGGTCTCATCTTTGATCTAAAAATGAAACTTGGCATAAACCAATTGTGTTGTTTTTCAAAAAATCACAATATCTTATTTTGAAGATCCATACTGTACAAATAATAGTCAACTAGAGAAATTTGGATAGATGAAAAACTGCACAAAATGTAGTAAAGTGAAAGGTTGCAATGTGTTTGTATCATCATATGAACATATGCGCTTCAAAGGGTTAAATTTTCAAATTGCGAAAGGGACTCCCTTAAAATAAAATAATGAAAAAAACAAGCAGTTAGGCTACGAGCATCAGAAAAGTTGGGCCAGACTAATTAGATGTAATTTTGACACCAAAGGCCGCATACAGGTCATTTTAGTGTCATTTTATCCATATTAGGTTGGTGTGGAGGTTGGCACCGAATTATCTTAATTGTATTTCAGTGCACCATCATGGCACCATATTCACATGTTTTGAAGAGTTCCTAATGAGAAGCTCTAAGGTCGAGCCACCTAAAACCGACCAGGCACCTAATGCTTATAATTTCTACACATGGCTTTCATTTTAGAACGCAAATCTAAATATGTCATAGAGCCTTTATTGTTTGTTGACCAAAACCACAAGCCATCTATGGTCTACCTAGATGTGCGTTCTAAAATGAAAGCCATGTGTAGAAATTATCGGCATTAGGTACCTGGTCGGTTTTAGGTGGCTCGACCTTAATCAGAATAGAATAGGTGAAGGACGAGAATGCATTTCAGTAGAGTCAGGGACAGAATATACTTGCTACAGTAGTATTTAGAATCCCCGCAATGCCTCTTCCCTAAGCTCAGTCACCGAAGGTGGAAGGAAGCGGGAGGTTTTCATCCACGAAAACGGATGAGAGTGGGGATTGTGGATGATACTCTGGTTCTGTCTTCCTGCCGCGGAAGAGCTTTGTGCAATCCATGTTTGTTGTATCATGGCTCAGCATGTGCAAGTGCCGGAATTTCTTCTCGGCGCAGATGTTGCAGGTGTGTGTTTGTGTGTGTATGTTCTTTTGTATTTCCCATCTCTATGCAAAAATTTAGGGTTATGGATCGTCTTTTGAATAGCAAATCGTCCCTCGAGGAGTTCCATACTGAGGCTATCTTTCGCCAATTTGGTATCGATCTTTGTCTTCCTAGTGCGCATTTTGTTTTTCATTGTGGTTGATTCTTGAACCATCTTTAGAATCACAGGTGCTGCCCCAAACCATCTCTTCCAGTTCCCGATGGATTTTAGGGTTTGGGATTCAAGTCAATGAATCTTCAATCCGGAAAACTCATCAAGGATCAGACTGTTGAATTAAAGAAATTAGTATTCTTGTTTTTCGTGCAGTTTCACAAGAATTTGCCAAAATAGCGCTGGATCGCATCGTGAAGAGTGAGGCCGGGACACGAGGGTTTGCAAAGGCAGCCAGGGTGTTGCAGGTTTCCATTGACGATGTGGAACGAGCTGTGGCAGCCTTGACGACGCTGTTTGCCCGGGCAGTCCGATTGCATCTTCAACATGCGGAATTACTGTCCCTGTTCACTGATGCCGGTAACCTTTCCGAACCTGCGAACAATCACTGCTGTTTCATTAATCTCTGAATGAAGAAAAGTGCTCATAATTCGTGATGAGCAACAGGTTTTGAGGAATCAACTGGGGAGGTGCTCGTTGACATGTTCGCACAAAGACATCAAGAGCTGTTTGGTGTTGTGGCCTTGAGTGGCACATCTTATGGCCGTCTCGATTGGCGTCTTGACATTCAGGTATCCTCATCAAGGACCAAGATTTACATTTTTTAAATGACAAATTCAATTGATGATATTGTGAAAAATAGAATTCAGATGGGACCAAAATTTATATCACTAGAACTAGTGAAGATCATTGCATGTGTTGGTCAAAAAACAAACAAGTGGAAGTCCAAATAAAACCTACTCAAAACTGTTAAAAAAAACATGGTAACCAGAATGGTCACCGTGGACGCTTTGGGGTTAACCCTGAAGAGACTAACGATTAATGGATTTACAATGACCCATTTGATTGATTTGATTGTGAAAACTATAGCCAAATTTTGCAGCACTGGAATCAACGAAGAACATTGCATGTGCTGTTCAAAAATTAAATAAAATTGGATAAAAATGCCCCCATTTGACCTAATCAAAACTGCTGAAAAACATAAAGTCCTTGTGGGATCAACCTAAAAGTGCAGATTGATCTTTTGAACACTAGATAGCTTTCCACCCGCTCTGTTTTGTGCATATGGTTCCTTAGTCGGCCAAGATCAAGATCTTCCAGGTGTAGCGCATTGGCCATTTGGGCTGTAACTGTTGATTTTAGTTTGATATTGATTGTGTACTTGGCTGGTTTGATATAAGCTGTTCACAGTTGCATTATAGGGCTTAGACGACTGCGCTATATTTGTGCTACTCTATTTTCAAATTCTAGTTACAGTACTTGCGTAGCATAATGTGTACAACAGGTAATACAATGTAAAGTTGTACTAACATGACACTCTGCTCTGCATTATGTTGATTGTTCTTGCAATGTTGAAAATACGAAGAAGTACATAAACCTAAAAGGGCGCCTCAGTTCTTTAGAAGCTAAACTACCATAACTTGCTCAAGAAGTTCATATTCTTTGGAATGCAGGTTGCTAGTCGAAGTGTGCGACAGCAAGCCAGTGCTTGCTATTTGCTGGCATTACAAACTACTGATGGTATGAAACACATTGAAGCCGATTATAGCGTGCTCAAGGATGTTTGTCTTCAACTGGAAGCTGCTCTGGCTGAGTCTCGCAGCACTCGCAGTCGGCGGTTTTTGCGGGTATTCAAGTGATGGAGCTCTTCCCTATCAAAGCGGAATCCTGCCCTTTTGGAGTGGACATTACCCCCAGTTGCCATGTTGTAAAGTATGAAGAAAATGGACAAACAGACGAAAATTGAATCTGAGACTCCAAAGGTCTGTATTCTCTTGTTTAAGAATTTGCTTGAAATTGAGGTACAATTAGGTAGAAACTTTTGCTTGATTGATTGAAGGTATCTTGTATAGTATATTGAGGTCTCTATAAGCGATGTCTTCAGTGTCATGTAGATAGCCTGTTGATAATCTGCGTTTAGAACCTTATGGATATGTACTCACCTATCACATATCCTTTAAGAGTTTGTGGAAAAGGCTGAGACAGGTTTGGCACCTGAGATTTAATTGAATTGCTTCTCTTTCTTGACCAAGTATCCTAGTGTAATTGGAAGTTCTTTTCTTCTTTGTTGGCTCTGTCCCACCCAACGATTTCCACTCTTTGAGTCCACTTCCTAATGAACACCCTAAACACTTCCTAATGAACACCATAGACCCTAAACCCTAAACACCCTAAACATCTTTTCAATAGATTGCTCTCTTGATAATCGCTTGAAATCTTGGATCTAGGTAGACTGTCGGGAATAGGCACAGCTCACTAGCTTCCCGCTGAGCAGTGAGCAAGGGGTGGTTGAATAATGAAGTTTTCTAGTACTGTAGTTCCCAAGGTCGTAAGACTAGTACATTCGTAAGGAGTTATTACGTCACATCCAGCAACCAGACTGCTCTTCTCTCACATGTGAGAACACAATATTTACTCTTCTCGCAAGTGGAAAATGTAGCACACTGCTATGCTTTCAGGTGCTAGAGTGGCTTACTTGCTTTACTAGCCATATCACATACAGGAGAAAGTTGTATCACACAGAAGACAAGTCATGGACATTGTAAAGAATGAATGAACCAGTGGACTTCGATGGCACGCAAGATGCAAAATCATCAAGTACAGTACATTGATGGGTGTGATCGAACACCAAAAAATGCAATGTACTACACACCCTGGATATTCAAGCATTCTCTGTACGAGTAAGCACTAACCAGCTCTCTGGCTGCGCATCAAAAAAACCAAATAACGTACTCAAGGCTGTTTTTTTAATACACAAATCATCTAATTTTTTCTCAAATGTACACCAGGTGCATGCATCAAACATTCCCTTGCATACCACGATATGATACTTGCTAGGGGAAAATCATACTTCACAGTTAGCAACTCCTGGTGAATGACTCCCCTCCATCATAGATTTGAGGACAGTTTCTGTTGCAATTTCTCGCATGGTCCAAAAACCGCATTAAACCACTAGCGGAGCACTTCGAGAAACGTGGTTCACTAACACGTACTCAACCCGCATCTGTCCCGCTCACAAGCTAAGAAACAGGCAACATACCTTTTACGTCTAGGCATTTTATTTCAAATTCAACCATATGGATGTCTTCTTCCATATGCTCTTTAGAATTGAAGCTCAAAAAGTTAAAGAACCCTCATTTTATAATACATTTAGGTAGTGCCCAAAACCTCTAAGCATTTAGGGGTTGACAAGGGTGTCAGGACTCGGGCACTGGACATTGGACACTGAAGATGATTGTACCATCAATTCTAGACTGAGGAAGATTTGATAATTCCCTCCACCATTCGGTTCTTCACTAGAAGGAAATGTATCGTTTTTCACTTACTATAAATGAAAAAGAAATGAAACGGCGCCAAGCACATGGGCTCTGTTAGTGCTGATGAGTAGTTTTGGTCACAAGAAGACAGAAACGTAAGTATAACATTCCGCCACTATTCACTGTCCCACGAAATGAGGAATGAAAAACGACAGGTTTGCCACTAGTGCTTGGAGGTCCGTTAGTCAAGCACGCCTGAATCATCAATGTCTAGAGCTATTAACCCCTAAAAGCCCGAGGGGTATTGGACAAAACATAGATGTGTTATAATATGTGCCTTCCATATGTTTGATGAAGGTTGGTTCAATAAACAAAATGTAGAGTATCATCTTTACAAATTATCCATACGGTCAAACTTCCAAAATAATCTTTAGATCATTTTTTAATGAATTTAAAAGCATTAACCTTCGAAAATTTGTATAAATTATAATTTTCAATTTTAGAGTTCAAAATTTAGTACGATTGGTTAAAGTTGGGCTATCTATCGTAAACTTCAAAAAAGCAAGAGAAATGATGGAGGAATCATCATTACTTTCCCCAAATAGCAAATTTTGTAACACTAAGACAATGTTGAGGTGATCTACTTTGAAAAATTCTCCCGGGTGGAGTTTAACTCGGATTGCCATAATTCAAATTGGGTTGGAAAGTAGACTTGATGTAGTATTTTAAAATATTTTTTATTTTTTCAAAAAAATATTTTTTTGTTCCGGGCAGCCCGTTTTTTCCGGGCAGCGACCAGAAAATGGTCGCTCGGGAGCTTAGGGGTTAACTTACATCTGCCCTTGCATTGCACTTCATCCTTCTGCAGTCGGCCGACTTGTCCTTGATTTGGGGTCGGGATCTCAGAACTGCATAGACTTGGTATGCTTCTTAACCACTAAAGGACCAAGTGTCCTAACTAGGACATTTAGAGAATCGGGTAGGTTCCGGTGAACACATTTTTAATCGAATTTTGAAGGAAATTTAATAGTAGATTCCCCAATGTGCCACGAAAATGGGGATTCTTTTTTTTTTTGAATTCCGACACCGTATGTGAAAGTTATGAGGGGAAATGTGTTTTTTCGGGAGAAAGGGCAGCGGGGTAGTAGAGAAATAGTTGCATTTTAGGGGGGGCATCAAGATGGGCAGTGTGTGGAAAATGGGGTGGACTGTGGGGGGCAGAAGACCACCCCGTTTCCCAAACTCATAAATTTTTTTTAAAATATTTTTTTAAAAAAAAATTAATTAATTTTTTTTTATAAATAAAATAATTATTTTAAACTGAAAATTATTATTTTAAATTAAAAATATTATTCTAAACTAAAAGTTCAATTTCATAATTAAAAATATTATTAAAAATATTGAAGAATAAAATCATTTTTAAAAATAACAAGTAGAAAATAAAAATCGTCCAATGAGGAACTGCCACGTGGCAGTGTACCTTGAGAGTTAGTGGGGTCATGAACATTGGAATGGGTTGGCACATTCAATTCCCTTCCTCCACCCTTTATTTCCCCCCTAACCCCCAAAATTCTTAGAAAATGTGCTACATGTCTTCTAAAACTTGGAGATTTTTTTTTTTTCAAATTTTTTTTCGCCATTCTATAGAGGGTGGAATGTACTTGTATTTCACCGCTCGGATTTATATTTTAAATAAAGAAAGTCGAAAATATTGCAATTCCAAAAACATATAGTCTTTTCTGAACTTTTAAACCCCCAACAAGTGCAAGGTGATATTCAACATCCTAAACATCTCCAAACGCAACGAAAATTGGTACACAACTAAGTAACATCATATAGAATGTGAAAGTGAAGTGCGACAAGTTTCAGTAGTGAGGTTTTTTTGATGTAGCTGTGGTCAAACGCATCTGAAATTTTCGGGCATGTGTTTTTTTGGGGTGTTTTTTTCCATCAAACGCAATTATCTTGCAATCCGTGCGGTCAAAATCAACGAAATTTGTTGTGTATGTTTTTCAAATAGTTTAGGACAAGATCTTACGGTTAGAAGGTAAAAAATAACATTCTTTTGGATTTTTTGCATGGGGGAGTAAAAATGGCAGCATTGGAGTGTTTTTGGAGGAAAAACACTCCGGTCCTTTAGGGGTTAAGTTTATTTTATTCCTTGATTAGCGTGTCACAAAGCTTGAAACTCGGACCTCCGGCCACACGATGTACAGATCAGTACAGACAATCATACAGACACTTACCCTACAGACAATCTGCAATGTACTTGTGCAGACTGATCGAGGGTGAAGAGACAGAAGCTATGAAACGATTCCAGAAGTTCGCTTGCACTTGCATTGAGCTTACAGTTGGAGGGCGAATGTTAGGTGCTGGAGCTGGAATTGTGAGCTCGGTGAGTGTTGGTTGTGCGCGTGGTGTGCTGTTGGAGAGCAATTCAAAGGGGCAGACGTCGTCGTTTTGGGTGGATTGATCTGCGGTTGAATTTATCATGGGGCTTCTTTCATATTTCGGGCTTGCTGTCGACAAGAAATTGATCAAGTCACTGCCGAACATGGACCAGCGGACGCGCGCGAAACACTTAAAGATGAGTTGCCTCAGGAAGGGGACAGCTGCCACGGGACTCTTCCTCAACTCTGTGTGCTCGTTGCTCTGGCCTGGTTTTCTCTTTGGCGCAGGGTTTAGTCTGCGACAATTGCTTGTCACTCGGAAGACGCAGAAGATGATTCTGCAGGAGATGCGTACCACGGATCCTTCAGTGGAGCGAGTGAGCGGCCAGCGCCGGTATTTCCTCTGTGGTGCGGGGATGAAGGCTGTCATTTTTGTGGTCTTCCTTGGCCACATCCACGCTGAAGATGCCGTTATTGCGTTTCTCACTCCTGCGGCAGACGCGTTTGCGGCAGATATATCCCACGTCCATCTGCAGGAAATGTTGCAGCATGGCGTCCACGAGATTTTTCAACTCCCCCACGCATTCAACGCGAACCCTGTTGTACATGTCTTGCAAGAGATTGGTGGGGCGCCGCAGCAGATGCTCATGGAACACTTGGGCGTTCAACCAGTTGAGGCCGCACGAGGACTGTTAGACATGGGAGGCCTGGCAAGGTGGCCCGATCTGATGGACGCGACTGAGTTGGCGCAACAGATCGCGATCGGACCGGCAATGGAGGTTAATGTGCCGGCAGAAATGGGGCAGAGGTTCATGGAAGACTTGGCCGAGTCTCGAGACGGGAGGAGGCGCCGGAACGAGTCCAATCCCGCCGCGATGCATCACTGGCCCGTTCGCGCAGCAAGAGGGTGAAAACGGTGCAACTTTGCTTGAAACCGGTTGAAACGAGTTTAAGGTCTGTGCCTTTTCGTAACCCACCGGCCTACCCGTCTCTGGCTTGTGATTGGCTCCCAGAGAGTAGATTACTCACCATAATCCAACTACAGGTTACATTCTCGAAAGATTCAAGGTGCTAATCCGAGAAGACGCCCTCGACGGGCATGCCGGTGGGTCACGTTATGTTATTTCATCTACTCGAGCCATTACGGTGCGTAATGCACTCCCCACTACCTACCTCGTGCTTCGCACTCGGTAGGTAATGGGGAGTGCATTACTCACCGTAATGGCTCTCGTAGATGAAATAACTTAGTTTGTAACTACCGGAAGAGCCCTTAGAAATTGGTACCTTCATAGCTGAAATACTTTCCTGCCACATGTGTTGCGCATTTCTTAGCTTGTGAGCGGATTTCGCGTGTAGAGTACGTGTTAGTGAACCACGTTTCTCGAAGTGCTCTGCTAGACAGTGGTTTAGCATATGTTTTGAACTATGCGAGAAATTCATGTTGATGGAGGGGTGTGTAGTACATTGCATTTTTTGATGTTCGACCCTAAACCCTATCAACGTACAGTGGGGTACAAGATGATTACGAATTTTTGATCCAGTTGAGATTTGTGGGAACTTTGGAAGGCCCATGCATGTTTGAAAATGAACGGAATTTCAAATTGTAAATTGCATTGGAATTGCTGCTTTATCATCGTTACTTGTACACATAATTATGTAATTGAAATTCATACAAAAAAATTGATGTTTTCTATATGCTATCTACCATTTAGTGTTGGCGCCATTTGTGAAAATTACAACTTGTATTTAATGGTACATATCAGAAATGAACCTTCACAATTGCTTCCGAGATACGTGATCCCACACCACTTGAACTACTTGTATGATTTCTTACTTATTCTTTACCTTAATGCAAAAAATCTTTGACTATCTTCCAAAGGTTCACTATGAAATGATAGATAGTGTATAAAAGAAATCTAAATTGTTGCATGATTTTTACTTATTCTGTTTTCATTTATTATAAAGTTGAAGCACGATTCATTGCAATTTGTGGTTTCAAAATCGGTTCATTTTTTAGCATGCCGGAGCTTCCTAAAAATTGTTGAACTTTCTAGTGAAAACCTATTAAAAAATTTGTAACCATCTTGTACCCCACTGTACTGTACTTTGATGATTTTGCATCTTGCGTGTCATCGAAGTCCACTGGTTCGTTCATTCTTTACAATGTGCATGATACAACTTTCTCCTGCATCTGATAAGGCTATTATAGCAAGTATGGCAAGTAATCTTCCACCGTAGCACCTGAAAGCCTAGCACAGTGTACTGTACATTTTCCACTTGCGGGAAGAGTAAATATTGTGTTCTCACATGTGAGAGGAGCATCCTGGCTGCTGGATGTGACGTAACAACTCCTTAGAGCATCAGCATCCATGCTCACCAAGAGTTTGACACAGGGCAATAAGTGGATGAAAAATGCTAAGGGCCCTTCAAAAATGCCTCTTGGCCCTCAATCTTAGCGTGTTAAGAAATGGCCCTTCAAATCTAAGTTTAGTTGACTATATCCGACATTCTACTTGTGACTGGTCCATTGACTATTTGATGTGCAGTTTTGGTGCTTGAGGGGCGTTCCAGGGTGGGGAGTGTATTTTCAAGGACTCTACAAATATAGATGAATAATTTCAGCGAATCCTTTAGCGAGCATGGGTGCAGATGCTTTTACGAATGCTCATATTCACAAATGGAGTCGCTTGCTTCCAAAATGCGTGGAGCTTCAAGTGCTGGAATCAAAAAGTGGATCCTACAATTCCATTCCAATTCAATATCCCTTTGCTCCAGTGCTCATTCCCGGCGATGAAATCTGCCCGCACCACCTTGCCACGATCCACAGTGCGCAGACGATCAGCATCCTCGCATCGAATGTACACGCCCTCCACGGGCCCGTCGTAGAAAGCCGACGTGCGCGACACTAGAGCCACAAGCTGGTCGCGTGCCACGGCGTTTTCCAGAGTGCACATGAGGGGCACTTGCTGAATGCCTGTGCCATGAAGAAGGCGTGCGAGAATCTCCCGCGACACGAACGTGTCCGTGACGCGGTCGTAGAAATCGAAGGCGAGGAACGCGTCGGGAAGCGCGGTGTAAGCGATGGAGTGCGTCGCCACCACCCACTCGCCATACAGGATGTGCCGCTCCGGGAACTCGTCGTCTCGGTGGAGAATGGAATGGAGGTCGTGCGAGTGGCGCTCCAGCCACGCATCCAGGTGGCGGAATTGTGCGTGGGATCGCGAATTCACGGTGTGGCTTCGATTCTGCACCACCAGCGACCCGTTGTAGTCCAGCGAGATCCCCATGTTGGCTCCGTCGATTTTTTCCTCGATGACGACGACATGGGAGGTGTCAAGGGTTTTGAGATTCGAGACCAAATCGTCCGGCGTTGCAGCGCCGAGGTTGATGAGATGCTGGGTTCGAGGAAATTTGAGGAGCGGTGGTGTACCACCGAGAAGCTTCACAGCTTGGCGAGCTGCCTCGAACGACGGGATGGTGATCACGGCGCAGAATGCTTCGTTTGGTGACGGCTTAATCATCTGGCGCTTCATTTGATCCATGGCGTGTGTGGATCGTCCAGCTCGCAGAGTTGGGTGTTGAATGCGGCGGTCGATCCTCTGCGTGCAAACGGAATCGTCGACATCGAAGTAGACCGCGACGGCGTTCTCGTCAACATCCGCAAGAGCCAACCAATCGCTCCGCTCACTCGGTGATGGGTTGCAACGGTCCAAGATCACCATGATCGTGGCAGGCCGTCGCCTGCTGACAGCTCTCTCACAGAGCGCTCGCGAGCCGCTCTCGTCTTGCGACACGACATCCACGGCACTGCCCCTCCGCTTCGCCAACGCGGAGGCGAACCAGCTTTTCCCACTTCCTGGAAGACCCACCAGCATGAGAAGCATGACACGGTCAGGATGCTGGGGAAGACGGCCTTCGATACGCATCGGAGCCGTTGGTTCTGGGAGCTCCTTCGTCGTGTGGGATTTCCAGCGGTAGCTGATCCACCTCGCAATGAACCGCTCTTGCTGCTCCGTCTCAATGGAGCCCGGTCGCATCGCCCGCAGCCAGCGGATCACGGTTCCTGCGTCGCAAATCGGCGTTGTCGCTTGCGATGCAGGCTTCTGAAACCCATACAACGCGATGTAGCAGGCAAGAAACGTCCCGGCTCTTCCTTTTCCCCCTCCACAATGTACCACCCAAACCGTCTGCTCCTCAGTCACAGCGTCCAGGAAATAGTCCACCTCCTTGAACGTGGGCGCCTCGTCGTTAGCAACGGGGATGAAGATGTTTTTCACCGTCTTGAACGCAAACCAAGACGGGTTCAATGGTTCCTCTTTGGTCAGAGTGAGAATACGATTAACACCAATATCCGCAAGCACATCGACATCCTGTACGTTCCGAGGTGTGGACATGCCGGCGAGAAAGTAGGGCACAATCCACGAGAAGAACCGAGGGAGCTCGTAGGACGCAAACCACAGGCGCTCTCTGGAGTCTGCCACCAGTGTTGGAGGTTCGAGAGCCACGGAAGCGTGACCGATTCGGCGAGCTTCGTCGCACCATGGATCCCGCAGGAGAATCTCGCGTAGCGCAATGGGGGAAATGGATTCGCGTTCCGTCCCGGTCATGAGAGGTCCGTAATGGGTGAGCGACGCGAGGCGGCGAAGCCGGCGCGCGACGTACGGCTGGACCGAGCCGTCGAGAAAGAGGGCGCGCGCGTACGCGAGCATGGACAGCTTGGGATGGTCAGCGAAGCTCGCATCTGCCAATCGTAAGAAATTCTTCGCAGAGTCCGGGTGGGCGATCGCCGCCGAGATCGTGAGCGGAAGAGTGAGATGGCTACGGATGCTGTGCAGATGATGCAGCACGTGGTCTTGCTTCTGCGGGGGGAAATCCAGAAACGCCGAGGTAAGCTCCGCGGGGTGGAGAAGGGACGACGCATCCTTGGCAACGCCGTGCACATCCTGGCCTGCAATGATTTTGTTTTTCACTTTTTCAAGGTTGTCCTATTGGCGATTTACAAAATAGTAAGCATCTGTTGGCGATTTACAATCGTTTTTACTACAAATACATAGCTTTCTGTAGGATTGTCGACTACACATGCCAAATAGCAAGTTGGCGATCAATAGAGCCACAAAAGAAAATTGCTGCTTGCCTGTGAGCGTGATGTGAAAATCTTTGGGTGGAAGACCGAGGGCCTTCCGCCATGCAGCTCCAGCTGACCAGACGCAAACGATCCAGGAAACAGAGTCGTCAGATTTGGCACCGCCCAGGCCCAGGAAGTAGAGGTCGTGCACAGGAATGCTGGGAGTCGCGGCACTAGTACTACTACCAAGCTTGGATTGATACTCTAGTTTGGTCACAAGAGTGATGTGGAATGGCATGTCGGTGGAATCCCTGCGGTTCGTGAAGTGTAGGGCTGCTGCATCGTCAATCTCGGGACCCAGCAACGCCAGCCCCCCTCGAAATCTTGTGAGTGTGGCCGCCATTTCATCGTCGGCGAGGACGTACTAAACGGGATGCATGCTACCCCCCTGTGCAGTTTTGGAATCGATGTTATAGCATCAGCGACGCAAGCTCTGGAGTTGAATTGGGAGTGGTGATCGAGGAAATTTGAACTTGGGCTTGAAGACTACTCCAAGTGAAGATGATAGCGGACCAGTCGGTGTATCATAACAAAGAGAGTGCCGTGCACTGCGCAGCAAGGAAGGAATTGCCCAGGACTTGATGCGCACGTGCACACACTGACACAGGTTTGGGGCAACACTGTCAGCCATACACGAGTCGAAGAAATTCCCCGTGCGTATTGAACAGGTCTTGAATCAACAACTGAACTAGGCCCACCAGTGATCTCAAAACTGGCTAAAATTAGCTGGATTTCTACCCAAAAAAAATGGGGCTGCTAAAAGTGCAAAAAAAAAAAAATGCATTTTTTTTCGAAATGTAGCAAGAATGCTCATCATGTTATAAATATGTAGCAACTTCATGAGGTGATATCCGCGGATATCATCATGGTATCACCTTAGTATATCAAGGGTATTGCCAGATATTATAGAGGTATCGTGAGTAGTACATTCACAAGGTAGCAAAAGTATCTACCATTTTATGTGGGAGGTAGCATCCTGTGCTAAATGTCATAAAGTGGTTCTGAGATCATTGAGACCCACTTTATACACAGGTTGGGGCTGGATGGAAGATCGGCCCGATTCAATTCGGTCCATGTTTGGAGTTCGGGCCATGACAATCCTTGTTCTGATTTCATCAAACCAGCCCAAAGATTTGACGACAAAATCATGCCACATAGGACGTCATGTAGGAAAAATTGCTCTTTTCTGTCCCGGCCCTAGTATAAAGCCCTTGGGCTGGATTTGAAAGTATCGAGCAATCCTATTGGTTGAAATTTGAAGGGTTCCGGCCGGCCCTCAATCCGACCCCAAGTATAAAGTGGGCCTAAGTTCCAGGTAAACAATGTTTGCGATGTAGAAGGGTGGAGTTGCTCTATTCTCGGCATGAAGGCCCGTTCACATATACTAGTTTTGCGGCATGCATGCGTGCGTCAGGTAACTTTGAGGGAATCTGTTGGTAACCAAGAAACATAAAATATGAAATTATAAATTATTCCAATGCATGACAAGAAGGAAGGCCCAACGCAAAAAAAAAAAAAAAAACATGGCTCCACTTGCGGCAATGTAATGTAGTTGCACAGTAGTTGCAGCAAGAAAAGACAAGGCTTTGAATATTTTTTTTGTTTCTAGGTTTTACCTTCCTACATTTTGGGAACGCAAATGCAAGTGTCACAGGGGCTTGGTGTAAATGGGCCATGAGCTAAGAGCGGACCCGTCGACCTGTTTATGCATTTTTCATCCATGTTGGCGATTTACATTAAAAAAAGATACAATTGTTGTGTAACATTATAATTCAGTGTTTCACTAAAATTCAAATGTAGATCTGTATAGAAGGGCAACTAGACGCGGGGCCTGCCCCACTTTTCACCCTTGGCTTAAGCTTACTTCATGCAATAGTAAAGTCACAATCCCTCCGCACAAAACACTGACTGATAGTGATTCAGTTTGAAACATTGTTGTGCAGTGGCGTACAAGATGGTTACAAAATTTTCAATCAGTTTTCACTAGAAAGTTCAACAATCTTTAGGAAACTCTAGCATGCTAAAAAATGAACCGATTTTGATTCACCTATTCTATTCTAGTCAGACCTCCTCATAGCCAAACTATTTGTCTTTTTCATTTTTTCAAGGGACTCCCATTCGCAGTTTGACACGCTTGTGTTCATATAATGAACAATGATTAAACACATTGCAACCTTTCACTTTACTACATTTTGTGCGGTTTTTCATCTATCCAAATTTCTCTTGGTTCTTGTGCTACTTGACTATCATTTGTACCGTATGGATCTTCAAAATAAGATATTGTGATTTTTTGAAAAACAACACAATTGGTTTATGCCAAGTTTCATTTTTAGGCCAAAGATGAGACCTTAAACATGATTTTCCAAAATAAGTAGAATCAAATAATGAAAACCATACCATCTCGTAGTGCATGTTATTCCAATTTCATTACAATATTTTTTTTTAAATTGTGTGAATTCGGGATTTTTAATTGAATTTCAAGAGAATACCTTGCAAAATTATTTTTAACATAATAATTAAAAATATGATGAATCCAACCATACATATGTGATCTTCACATTGACATTTACAACTTTCTTTGTACATGAAGTCCATTTTCGTTTTCCATAAAACATTTATAACAAATCTTTGAAAACGATGTTCACTCGGGGCGTTAAAGGGTTAAACTTGAAATCAAAAACCATTTCTTTCTCGATTTATTTTACTACAAGTACATAGCTTTCCATATAATTGTCGACCATACATACCCAACGATAACGGAAGATTATGGGGATATACTCTATTTTTTGCCTAGTTTTTCTTACAGCATCATAGCAAGCCCATTTTTCAAATAGCAAGTTGGCAATATATAGCCACAAAGAAATTCAATGATTAGAATGCAGTACTGCATAGAATCAATATGGGCCTTGCACACCATGTTCCCACAGTAGGGTGTGTCACTAATAAAGGTGAGTCATTAGGGTGTTTCACGATGCTATCGAGAAGTTGATTCTTCATCCAATCGTGGGCTCGTAGCCATTCTCTATGAACCAAATTGTGTCTCCCTTTTGAATGGGTTTGAAGAATGAGAATGAACAATAGTGAGCTCGGGAAATTAACATGCACATATAGCAATCAATCTTGGAATTTACCCCACCTCAATGCGAACCCATGACTAGCAATTGGAGTGAAAACCGGACTGAGGTAAAACTTCTCTATGGAAAATCAAAATCACATCCATTCTTCACTTCAAGAAGAATGAAGTTTCTGAATCTTCAAAGATTGGATCCTCCACAATTCAAGGAAAAAGTGCCATTTACCCATTCTTTGAAGATTAATAATGGGAAGAAAGCACCCTGATACCCCCTACTATTCTTTGGTCGGTGTCCAAATACAACTTTTCTATCAAACACGCAATTCGCTATTTATGGGCTCGGCCAAGTGCGCTCATTTCATAAGCATATTTGACTTTAAAAAAAATTGGTTAAAAAGTTCTCTAAAAAACATCAGTGTTGTCTTCTCGGGGGAGGCACTCCCTTGTATATTTTGCATACACCTGCGATAATGACCTATTTATTTAGGGGGTTATTTACCTTGCAAATGATATTATAAGGTGATGGTATTTTACATGTAAAAAGCCTGAGAATATTATATGTGATGGTATTTTACATGTAAACATGTTTCATTTTTTTTAAATCCCCTATTTTCCATGTACATCTTTTACAAAATTTATCTACAATGAATATATTAGACCCTATTTTTTATCGCACGTTGTTTCTAAAAGTTTTGCCAGTGAACCCCCCGAGGTTGTCTTTCTACAATCACTTACATTGTAAACAAATAATTCTTTTGATTGTTTTTTATTCTTATCTTTTTCTTTTTTTTATCCTTTTTTATCTTTTCTTTTTTATCTTAATTTCTTTCTTGTCTTCTTTTTTGTCCTCCTCAGTCTTGTCTTCCTTTTTATCTTTTTTTTCCTTCTACTTTTTCTTCAAATGTGGTTGTTTAACCCTAAACAATGGAAGCAAAGGAATTTTTTTTAAAAGTAAATTAAATTAAATTAATTTCTTTTGCTTTGCTTCCATTGTTTAGGGTTCAACAGCCACAGCTGAAGAAAAAGTAGAAGGAAAAAAAAGAGATAAGAAGCAAGACAAGAGGAAAAATCAAGATAAAAAAAAAGACCCAAAAAAAAAATTAAAAAAAAAATAATAATAATAATAATAATAATAATAATAATAATAATAATAATAATAAAAAAATAAAAATAAAAATGAAAAGTCAAAGATAAAAATAAAAATAATAAAAATAATTTTTTGTTTACAATGTAAAGGATGAAAGAAAGAGAATAATCGTTGGTTTTTCAAAAACAAATAGACAAAAAAAATTATGCTCTTGGGGACCAAGTACATGATTATATGGTCAAGTGCGTAAATAGCGAATTGTGAGTTATTAGTGCTTCATCTCCCAATTTTGATGAATATTTTCATTCGGATCTTTAGCTTGTTGGCCATCTTTGGGAAATTTTTATGCAAGGATAGAGATTTGAAAAATGTGAGTGTGGTATTAGGGGTTTAGAATACAAAGGACTAATTATTTTGTTTAGGGTACAAAATAATTAGTCTAATGGGAGAAAATTGAGAATACTTAAACTGGGTCACAGTTACACTCCAGGTAAACCTTAGAAGTACTTTGAAAAAATTTCATCCATTACTTCCATTTACAATCAGTGAATGGAAATAACACCTTCTCATCCAAATACTTCATTTTCCAAAGACTATATTCACCCTAATTTATATTTATATATATATATATATATATATATATATATATATATATATATATATATATTTTAAACCCCTTTGTTGCTAGGGTATTTTACATGTATGGTAAAATTAATTCGGGCCATTAAACAAAACCCTAGATTATATACAATTATGTCTTCCCCATTTCTTGAACCCTAAAGCGTACAAGGAATCTCGTTGGAACATGTTTGGTCGTTCTTCAGCTAAACGTTGATTTTCACCTAATTCCTCATTTCAAATGAAAATGGTTCCAACTAAGAAAGTGTGGAGGCTATCTTCCGCTTTTTAATCCAATTCACCATTCTTCTAAATTGTTGAAATTGTATTTTTATATAACACTGTAAAGCTCAAAACTTTAAAATTCCAATACTTACTGCCGAAAAAGTTATTCTATCGAATTTCTTTTTATGTAAATTAAAGAAACATGCCACTTGCATCTTCTCCTTCTTCACAATTGTTTACATTTTTCCTAAAAAAAATCCATACTATTCTAAGCATTTTTATAAATAATATATTTTTTACAAGAAAAAACTCTTAAACATGATGAACAAGCAAAATCCTTTTTTAATTTTTTATCCTTCGTAGTTTTTTAGTTTTTGGAGATTGACTTCCTCGGAAACAATAATAAAATTTATATGTGAACAACTTCACCAATATTGAAGCATATTGATTTCAATCAATGAACATGAATTACAAGATCAGTGTATTAAAATTGTTATATTAGAGAATTTTCAAAAAAAATCTTGTAAATTCAGTTGAAAAATATGTAGGCATTTAATTTCAAATCCAACTATATGGATGTCCTTTGATAAGGATCTCTTACATAATTATGCTCTTTAGAGTTTAAACTCCAAAAATGTTAAAGAAACCTCATTTTATGATGCATTTAAGTATTGCAAAGAACCTTTGGCCATTTAGGGGTTAAAATTCCACATTCGTCTTTCAATTCATGTATATGTATGAATTCAACAATGAAGTGTGTTGAAGGGCATATGTTTCATGCTCATCTTGTTCAAAGACATATTTCTTCATTTAATTCAAACACTAGTGGAACCATGTGCCATTGGTCTAGATGTCCTTGTGTTCCACATGCCCTATGATTTCCCTTGTGTTCCTTGTATTCCCCGTGCATTTGTTTTATTTTTCTAGGATAATTAAATCTATGATTGAATGCAATTTATGATGACAAAATTTGATCGAAAATCCATAACTTTCACATTATAGCCTCATAGGTCCATAAGTTACAAAACAACTTTAGTGCACCCCTTCATGTTGAGAGCTTTCCAACGGCACAAAAAATGGCATCAAAAACTTCCATACTTCATTTTTCGTATTTCAATTTAATTTATGATGGAAAAATTTAACTAAAAATCCCATCACTCGCAATATTGGTCCAAATGCGATGAAAAAAAACTCTATGCACTACTCTTCTTTGATATCTTTCCGATGCTACCAATTACGGCGCCAACAGGCATCCAGTCTAGGAAATTTGAACGTTGCAACAAAATAAAACAAACAAACTTGTAAACATTCGATTTGGAAGATCTGAACGTAACAAAATAAAGCAAACACACCAACAACCTTCCATAATATATAGATAATTTTATTTTGATTTCAAAATGAAGTACAAAGTGACTCTATGAGATGTTCTTCTTATGTACATCCTAAACAATTAAAAAAACTTGAATTCATGCCGAACTAAAGAAATTTGGGTCCCTCATAAATCCTAGCGTTGGACGGCGCTCTACAAGCTCCTTTTGCTGCTGCAAGGGCAAAGTCAAAAACAGGTCTTCCCAGGCTTGTAATAAAACCTCTACCTGCTACTCAGGGGCCAAAAATAAAACCTCATCCTCTCTGGCTTGGTCAAAACCCAAGTCATACAACAAGTCATACTTCTTGCTCAGCTCATCATATGAGTACATCATGTGCCAATTCTCTAATAGTGAAATTTTCTCAGGTATTCCCAACCGCAAATTTTCACCGACCGCCTCTCGATGAATGAGCAACACAACACTCACAAATTCTATCGCATGGGCATTGTGAGAGTCCAAATGAGAATAAATAGCGGCATCAAGAATCAAGGGCGGCATCTCCAAATGTACGAAGCACTCCACGACTTCTGCAGCCACTTGTGCCTTTAGCAACTTCTTGAGGATCCAGCATATTGCCTCGAGCTTGGGTCCAAATCTACAAACATCCGCTATCGAGTTTATGTTCGGAAGCTCCGAGTCAATCGTGGCAAGCTTGCGACATTCTTCATCAAACTCCACAAGCATTTCTTTTGCCACCTTGCTAACAACCATAACCATAGCCGTCTCAAAAGTACCAGCATCAGAGACTTTACTTTGTCCTTGAATGTTTGCAAAGAGATCTTCAAACAAAGACCGAGCATCCTCGAAGCTCATTATGCCTAGATGTTGCAGCGAATGCTTGTCTGGACGCAACGCAATACGCATGGCCTTCTCCGTCAAGTCGCAAATTTTTGTAAGACTGTCCTCTTTGCTTGAGCCGCCCAAAGCCAATCGAGCAACTAGAGCTTTTGCTTGAGAGCAGGCAAAATGTGGAGAATACGAGTAGTACCGAATCCTCAATTCATCCTCTTTAGACCATTTGATGGCCGATAAATACTCATAAATGGAGCTTATCAATTCCACAAACTCAATCTGAGACGCCACTCGCAAAAGCTCCAAAGTAGATTTGACATCCTTGAAGTTCTTGCGGAATGACGTGTACATGCAGGAAAAGCAATCAGTGTAACACGAAACCTGCACCCCGTGGATCTTCTCGAGAGTAAATTGCATGGAATTTGTTGATGATGAATTTGGATTTACATTCCATCTCGTGCTCATACACGCTTCAAAGTACTTGCTGCAATTCTTCAACTCTTTGGAATGCACCATCAACTCTGCCAAGGTGCCCTTGCTTCAAAGGTTGTTCACTCGCTGGTTGTTTGCATATGTTACCAAGCGTATGGAAACATCTTGATTTGCTTTAAAACCGCAATGCCACAACATCTTGTAAGATTGGTTTTGGGCCATTTGTGAAGATTCTCTTGGACGCTTCATATCTCCCAACCTACAATATATAAATCTTCAATTGTCATTGATGGTCATGAAGAAGTGTATGAAACATTGATTCTAGGCGTATAGCTAAGGTGCCATGTAGTTTCTTTTTCAAATTTAAGCACTATGTGCTAGTTCACTAAGCATAAGCATACTGAACAACTTCATGCGTTACTTACAGCAGCTCCCATTATATATGGAGATCCGATGCAAAGCTACCACAAAGCAATGCTTCTAGTTCTCATGCAACATACACTAAAGAACATCAATGAGCACATGCTTTGATAAGAAGCGGGAAATTCTAGTCTAGAATGCAAAATCCTTTGACTCTCATATTAAAGTTGAGCATGTCTACTACAACTAGAGTTTTGTAATTCTCATGATGAATTACCAAGCCAGACATATCAATCTCAAGAAAAAAGACTAAAAATTAAAACATCCATCAGTAGAAAATTATTTAAACACGTAGAACGGTCCATACTCCATAAAACTTTACTAGGCTTCGTTGGCTCTCTTGCATGTACAGTGCTCATGTAGCTACTAGTGTATACGATCTTTGAAATGTTTCACAAACAGAAGGGAAATGTAGGTACCGCGTAGTGAGTAATGCGGTGCTTGTTGAAGATGAACAAAAAGTTAGAGCTCCACAAGAGACGGAATGGTCACGCTCCACGCGAAGAGAGAGATAGAGAGAAAGAGTGAAATGGGATGAGGAAGATTCAAGCTCCTACCTTTCTAACTCTACAATTTGACTTTACACTACCGAAACACCGATCAAAACAGAGAGAAATTAAGAGTGAAATGGGATAAAGAGGATTCAAGCTCCTACCCTTATAGCTCTGCAATTTGAGTGCACACTACCGAGACACCAATCTAGACAAAGAGGAATTAAGAGTGAAATGGGATTTGGAAGATTCTAGCTCCTACCCTTAGAGCTCTGCAATTTGAGTTTACACTACCGAGACACCGAGATCGACAAAAAGAAATTAAGAGTGAAATGGAATGAGGAGGATTCAAGCTCCTGCCCTTATAGCCCTGCAATTTGATTTCACTCTACCGAGACATCGATCAAGATCAGAATAATATCGGATGAGGATGATTCAAGCTAGCTCTCGCCCTTACAACTCTGCAATTTGAGTTCACACTACCGAGACATTGCAACACTACCGAAGACATACTACGTACCGAGGCCTTATAACACACCGAGGCATGTGCATTAATTCCCAAGTGAACCTCGTCGTTGAATGGACCTTGACACCCAAGCCACTGTAAGCTTCAACTTACAGTCTCAACAGGAAAACTTGTTACGTACACCACTCTTACTAGCTTCCTCCACTTATAGTATCAATAAACTAAAATGTTACTTCCATATATTTCAAAGATCATGGAAGACAAGCTAGATACAACCCATCTTTTGCATCCTCGATCGCCGACTTCGGCATATTGTATAGCAGGGAGCCCCGGCCCGAGGGAATTCTGCGCAGGAAAACCCCGAGGCTGAGGGCGGGAGCCTGAGGCCGAGTAGGGTTTTCCCTGCGCTGGAATTCCCGAGGACAGGGGCTCCCTGCTACGTAAACCCTGAGGAACGCCCCCCAAGAGCGTGGGAGGGCGTTCCATTCCATTATTTTCCCTCCCAGCTCGTAGGAGGGCATTCCGGCCTATAAACTCCCAGGATTTATAGAGGGCATGAGGGCCCGAGGGGTTTACGACCCAGGGCCATTCCGACTGTGTCTGTATTCCGACGTCGGCATACATACCGACTCTGCCGTTCCAACTGTGTCTATGTGTCTGCCATCCTAACTCGTGAGCTGCAAGTACATATCATGGTCGGTATATGAAAATTTTCCTCTGCCGTTTGGTGTATCACCTAGAGGTGGGGTTTTCTGCTGCTGAAGTTGCACATCTTGTGTCCCAATTCTCATGTATTATGTTGCAAATTACTACGTGGACGAGAAAATCAACTCTATAACCCATTTTCTATTGGAATTGGGAGTCCCAGCCTAGGCTAACATTCCCAAAATCATCTTGATAAGGCCGGTCCCAGCTTTTTGGGTGCAATCACTGCACTACAAGGAGAAGGCGCTGCTTTTCACTCCTTATGAGTCAAACGGCACCACTTCGCACTCACCAATTTTTTGGTTGGACTCAATGAGTGTGATTCGTCACGTAGGACCAGAGGATTTATGGTTTTGAAATGGAAAATTCAGTTGATCATATTGTGAAAATCATAATTTAGATGGGACCAAATTTTATATCATTGGAATCACTAAAGAATACTGTATATGTTGGTGAAAAACAAGTAAATTTAAACACAAAAGATTCCACATAAAGGCCGTCCGATTGAGCACCCAACACTAGAGGCCAAAGTCCAATAGCCGTCGCTCTCCAAAATGCCTACGTGGCAGTACTTTTTTACCAAGGCAACGGCCTCTCGAAAGAAAGTTTGGGTCGGACGGGAATGAAAACCCAAACTATGGTCGAGACGCCGTTGATTTCTTTTCATAAAAAATGAAAACTATATTTTATTTCCTATTTTCAGTAGATTTCTTTGGACTCTCAACAAAGTTTGGCCACTCAATCCCACGGCCTCTCGACTTTTACGGCCATAGTGTGAAGCAACCCTAATGTCTTGTTGGTTGTGTGATATATCGCACCATCTACTAGAGCCATTGCATGCTACTGACTATTATGTACATTTTCAATATTGATAGTTTTGGAATTGAACTATTATGAATTGGATTATATAAAAAAAACATTTTAAAAACATACATTTTCTATTTGATATAGACAATTGTGAGTAGCTACTTTATATAATATTCTTGGAAAAAAATTGTAACAGCTACTAGAATCTGGGTATCCAAGATGTTCAGATTCTCTAGCAACATTTTTTTTTTACACAAATTGTCAAGCATGTTGATTTCAAGATTTGCAATGTATGGATTTCTCTAACAACGATTTTCTTAGGCACAAATCGTAAAACATGTTGAATTCAAGGATTTTACTACAGATTGAATTAATCATCAAATCAAATTTTAGCAGTCCAACTTTTGCAGCAGACAGGTAATGTACTGTACAGTACAAATTTCCACCACTAATAAGACTGCAACAATGAACTGCAGTTCACATAACATTCAATAGCCTTCCAAGAGGCTGCCTTTTTAGTTTCATTCATCTTTATATATAATGGAGTGATCAGTGTTTTGTAATTGAATGCACTATTGAATCAAATAAACAATTACAAAACACTAATGAGTGAATGCTTTTGATTACTACTCACCATGGTTGATTGCTCTTGCTTAATGCCACGTGCTCCCATAGCTACTGATTTGATGTGGAATATCCCACAAAGGCTACTGAATGTTATGCACATCTCAAAACGTGATGCTTGGAGGTCAAACCTGATAGGTACAGAGCCGAATAGCCAGTTTGATTAAATGTGGGTTCCAGAGGAAATTACAAGAGCTTTTACGTAATGATGAGGTGTTAATATAAAGAAACCCTAATGAAGCGGTAGACAGACAAGCTCCAATAGAATCCACAGCATCATCGGTTTCAAATCTCGCCCGCTGTCACTAATGCAGCTTGAGCGTAGGGAAACCAAATTGCGGTTGCTGACAAATCCATTTTCAATGCAAAGCATAACCCTCGAAGGATCACTAGTGCACGCACAACCTGCAGCCAAGGAACAAGCAGGAATCAGAATGTATGAGAATCACAATCTGTCCAATTCAGAGAGCCTGCTCTAGAGTACCCTGCACTAACGTGGGAATACCATAAACTGTGAAGGCCCCAAAGTTATGCACTAGATTGACATTGAAACAGTTGAGACTGTGACCATAAACCGTTTTTAGGAGATTAGTGTTGACCAATCAGCTTCTTGTGTATTCTTTATTTTGGGTAGAATGATGGGTTAGCCCATATATAGACTTTGGAATAGTCTTAGTATCGATTTAAGATGAGCCTATGCAACCACTAAGAGGTTTGAAATACTTCTCACTTAGAATAATTGTAGAATAATATCTATATGGGATAAAAATATGAAATCACTTTGCCTCTATGGTTTCTTCTCTTCTATATAGAAAATTTGATTCCTAAGATACAATTTTCTTTCTAATAACCAAATCTCCTTATTTCCACGGTTTCTGGTATTTCTATGCTAGTCACTATGTCAAGGAATGAATGCTGAATAAGGAAAGCAGTTGTCTACACATCGTGTAGTTTAAATGAAGATCAGTCACATTCAGAGAATTATATTACAGCAAAACCTACAGAGATTATTGCTATGGTTGACTTCGTATTGAATGGCGATATTCAAAGCCCGAAAGAAATGGCAAATAGAAAACCAGCTACACAAGAGAAAGGTGAAGCAGATGTACCATCCACACAGACTGGTTGAAAGCTTTAAGTGGTGTTGTTCGCAATATGGAGTCTTGAGACATAGGAGACACTGTCGCCTCTTGTACATAGCAAGTGTCGAAAAGTATCCGGGCCATTATCGCCAGCCTACTTTCAGACACCACTCCTCCATTCACATCCTCAAATCTCAATCCCAAATTGACCAGAGCTCTTGCAATTTGCACTTCGTCGTCACTCGCCAAGGCAAGGATCATACGTGCCAGTTTCAAGCGCATCTCCTTGTCTAGTACCTTGCTCTGGCAACCACATTGAATTGAAAATTAGAAATTGATCTGCGCAAGGTGAATTTTGGACGCAGCATGGCCAGAGTTTAACCCCTAAACGTCTGAACGTGCCGTGGCGACTAGTAGAATACAGTGTATTTTGGTTGTATTTGGAATAGATCCACACCTTTAATGGGTCTGGGTGCAAAAGAGAAGTTGAAACTTACATCAATGTGGTTCTAATGAGCTATTAAGATCCCAATTTAGAGTTTCTTGTTGGTAGTAAATCTCAATCATACGACAACATATATACCATCCCCATGGGACGTTTAAGGGTTTAAAACAATACATCATGTATCCTCTCCTCTAGGTGATTGTTCCCAAAATTAACCCCTAACTGCCTAACCATCCATTTTTTGGATGATGTACAGAATCACACTCTGATTTCTCATCCGTCATGCAATGTGGATTTTAGACTAGATTTTATGGGAAGTTAGTTAGCTTCATGCATGTGTGATCTGATTAGAAAGGCGATGATTTGTGAAAATTTTATGCCTCATTTTTGCGTTACAATGATTCACCAAAAAAGTCTAAGATCTTAGTTCAAAAGTGCACTTGAAACAATCATAAAATTAAGGAGCCAAAAAATCTCCAAAAATTACTACACTTCAAGTATTACATTTCAACCCATAACAACAAATTTCATCCACAGATTGTCAATATCTTATTTGTATATTAAGTTTCAAATTTTATACAAAAATATTGGTGATTGAATCATAGATTTAACCGAATGGATAGAATCTACAATTCATAATGTACAACTTTTATTCATGCATCAAGATACAAATATCCCTCTAAGTTGCATTTTATAATGCATCTTCGCAATTCTCCAAATCTGGAGAGGGCTGTACGCATTTAGGGGTTAAAGAAGATGTTCTGATTCAAAACATCCAAAAAATTGTTGAATAACTTCCAGGGCCACTTCAGTAACCGTGTCGTAGAACTTCAAAATTACCTGCCCAAAATCAATGAGACCGAGGCGTCCATCGGAAAGTAGCATGAGATTGCCAGCATGTGGATCAGCATGGAAGACGCCATCTATAAATAGCATCTGCCCGTAGGAATGAACCAAGACTTCCAATGCCCGAACAACCTCAGGTATCCTGCAAAAGCATAATAATTGCATGTGAATTTTACTGCGTGAATCTCATCTCCATTACAACAAATTCTGAATTCCAAAATAATCTCACAAAATCCCACAAAATCCAATGCTTACCTCCTCTGTAAGGCCACTGGTGCCTGTGAGTGCAGAATGTGAGTGAATGGCACACCATCCAATCTCTGCCAAAAAAGGAGAATCTTCAGCATTTCGACCAATGGAAGCAAGCTAGATGGCATTATACAAGTGAAACCCTTTGAAAAAAATAAGAATTCAATAAAAGGCTAGCATAAACCACTGGATAGAACTGCAATTACCTCCATAACAATAAGTCGTTTAGAGCATAAATCTAGTATGGGCTGGGGGCATTTGATTTGGTCGAAACCACCCTCTTTTAAACTCCGCTTTATGTTTGTCTGTTTAAATACAGCATCGAATAGCAACCGCGTCAAATTCAAGTGCCACGACATGGAATACAGTAACAAACGTCATGAAAGAAGCTTGAAACATTAAGGCACATAAGTATGTGGGCTTACCATAAACCAAACTTCACGATCGAAATCAAACTCCAATGGAATGGTAGCTTGAATCTCTTTTACAATCTACAAGCAGGTAACACTCTCATCGTCAAATTAATTTTGCATACATTGAAAATAATAATTCAAACATTAGTAACTGAGCATGAGATTATTCGCCTTACAAGCATTGTTTACTGGTAAAATTTGACATTCGCCAAATGCAAGAGAAAAGTGCCTATCTCAGCAACGCTACTGTGACAATCTAGGCAAACATCTAAAAAATGTATCTGAAACCCACTTACTGGGACAAGATCAAACGGAAGCTGGCCTTGCAAGAAATTTGCCACCTGAAACAAAACAACCAAAATCAAACCATCGGTGAGCTTATGTAACACAATCAACGATCATGGAAAACACTAAACAAAAATTGATTTCTTCTGTGTTTGATAGTCACTTGTGGAGCCGAAATGCACGATCAATTTCATGTCTGTGCAGTGTCCGGACTTAGAAAAAACTCTGATAAAGTGAATTAGCACTTTCTTAATCAAGTCCAGGCCAGGTCATACCCAACCGATATTCCGCAGATCAGCAGCCATGACTTTCTCCATACCAAGGTGCTGAACTTTGATCACCACACGGGTGTTATCTAGAAGAATACCTGCATGCACCTTTTCAACCCAAATACAAATGCCTACTCAGTTTCAACATGGCACCCACATTGACAGGAGGAAATGTTAGCAACTCAGCTTGCAAGCAACATAAATCCTCCCCAATGATTCAAAAAGAACGGCATGTCAATAGACCACGCTAGGTCAAGGAGCCATTTAAATGTAACCTTGAGCCTAATAATCATCAATACAAGATAAGAAGAAAAAAAATGTACCTGAGCAATAGAAGCTGCAGCAAGAGCAGTAGAATCTACTTTTAAGAATACGTCCTCCAGGGGTACTAGCCCTCCTGAATCAACAGACAATGACTTGCTACGAGCACAAGTAGCAAGCTCTCGAATAATACTAAGTCGCACTTCAGCGAAGGGGCGAGGTGGGGCGTTGTCTAGATGGTTAGACAATCGTCGGATCCAAGGCTCCGGTACAAAGTCCTGCTCACCCACACCAATTTCAGAATACTTTTACAGGCCTGCCTTTGGTTGTACCAACCATCGTGAATGAATGTCTTCCAAAAGCTGCTTTATCAAACCACACGGATGAGATAACTTACAGCTTTTGTGGCAAGAATTTGAGCAGACTTGACGTAAAATCCACTCATATCCAGAACTAGTTGATGCACTTTCTCACCACCCCACTCGTGGCGGACAGCCCATACTCTGTCCCGCTCAGCTGAATTCATTTTCCTCACTTGCCGCTTCGTCTTGATGTACCTGACAGACACCAGCCCTATGGGCTGCACATAAATGATCTCTTGCTTCTAAACGACGCCAAACTAACATACATCTCCCCAAACAACATTTACTAGCTGTATAAGGTTGTATAATTGAGATATGCTCAAAGCACCCCAAAGCAAAAAGTACCAGGACAAGAGTCAGTACCGGAAGTAAATCGGCAGAAGACGTTTCCAGAACTTGAGTGTACGATAAACATTGGGCATACACAACCACACAATCGGCTGCGCAACTGTAATTCCCAACACTGGGCCTGCTATCGGCTCCATCACTCTCCTTGCCGGCTCTGGAAGGGCCTGCAATTGCAAGTACTATAGCATCGTCATTAACAGATTTATTCAAACATACAACAACGAAAATTCTGATTCTTCCAAGCCATCTTAACCCCTCAAAAGACCAAAGATTCATGGTAAGAAAACGACCAATTAACTGATCATATTGTGGAAAACACAGGGCCAAATTCTATCACATGAATCAGTAAAGAACATTGCATGTACTGATCAAAAAATGGTCGAAAATTCTTTCAAACATACAGAAACGCAACCAAGGATTCATGGTTAAAAACGACCAATTTGACTGATCGTATTGTGGAAAACATAGGGTCAGATTTGAACACATGAATCAGTGCTGATCAAAAAATGAAACAAAAGATAGTCCAAAAATGACCTGCTAAAAAAAACATGAGCATCTCGGTCCAAACCGTCTGCAATTGACCTAGTTGTGGATTTACCCAGCCTTACCAATTGTTTGAGCGCTCCAAAAGGCGCGGTACAAATGCTAAGCGCCTGCAGAACGGGCCAGGCGCCCTCACAGAGCGACCGCGAGAGCAGAAGCGCGGCGATTCGCACGAGCGTGGTGACGCAGCCTGCGAGGAGAGACGCGCGCCCACCGGAAACCCTAACCCTGCTCGTCTCGTCGTGTGGGGCAAACACGTCCAACAACACGGACAGCACGGAGCTGCCGCTGCGCTTGCCGGCGCGCAAGGAGCCGTAGTCGGAGTGATGGGCCGTGCGCAGGAACGGAACCTGGTCGTCGCGCTGGGCGGCGAAAGCGGCGCACACGTACTTGCGACGGCCGTCCAGAAACGTGAGCTGCTCGCAGCACGTCCGCCTGGCGAGGTCCGCATTCTGGCGCCCGGAGTACTCGTCGTCGTCCAGGGGGCGCAGCGCGGGCAGCAAGCGGCGATCGTGCCTGCGCAAACGCGCCATGCCTTCCCTGTCCTCCATGATTCTTCACCACACTTCCCTTCCCTTGCGAGCAAAGAATGAAGAATGTTAGGCGGAATTGCGCATGGCTGATGAAGTGGGCATGAATGGGATCACGCAAGCTGAGGCATGATGAGCAAAAGCTTGAAAGTGAGAGAGCAGCTGGGCTGTGCGTGATGAAAGCTTGCGAGCTGAGGAATGGCTTCAGTTTGCTTGCATTGCATGCATCTGCTCGCCCTGTGTGGATAAAGACTAAAGAGGCAATTCGTCCTTTTGGTTCCCTTTTCTGTAGCCTTCAGGCTGCACTCACCGCCAGCCAAGTGGCTACAAAAACGCTACGCTAAAATAAAATAGTGTATTTAGTGTGAGGCACTGTAATTGCGAACATCACTCTAAATATCAAAAAACCTACTTTTGTAAAAACACTAAATGTGAATTCTCACACTATTTATGAAGAATAGTAACGTTTTGACATTGTGATCTTTTGAGATATGGATATTTAGTGTGAGTAAGTTAAGGAATGAAACTTGAGATGAAACTTTAGATGGAAAAACTGAAATTTTAAAAATGGAATGAATCAAATTGGATGATAACCGCCAACATTAATTACCCACAAATTGACAATTAGTGTTAGACAAGTAGTAGGGGTAAGCACATTATTCATCACCTCACACTAAATACACTATTTAGTGTAGTTTTTATTCATTTTGGAGGGAATTAGGGCCGCTTCACACTAAGGTAGGAGCACCCAATTCCGAGAGTGTACCCAATGCCAATAAATTCTTGACATGGTAGTCATCCTATAACTTAAATCTAGGTAGACCATAGATAGCTTATCATTTTGGTCAACAAACAATAAGGGCTCTATGACGTGCTTAAATTTGCATTCTGCAATGGCTACCTTGTGTAGAAATTATTGGTATTGGGTGCACTGCCGGAATTGGGTGATCCTACCTTATGGCTGTCCAAGTCGAGAGGCGGTGGGATTGAGTGGCCAAACTTTGTTCAGAGTCCAAAGAAATGGGCTGAAAATAGGAAAAAAAAAATAAAAATAAAAATATATATATATATATATATATATATATATATATATATATATTGTTTTCATTTTTTATGAAAAGAAATCGACGGCCTCTCGACTATAGTTTGGGTTTCCATTCCTGTCTGACCCAAACTTCCTTTCGAGAGGCCGTCGCCTTGGTCAAAAAGTATTGCCATGTAAGCATTTTGGAAGGCGACGGCCTTTGAACTTTGGTTTTTAGTGTGAAGAATCAAGAGGCTGAACTCTTGGTTTCTTGCAATCCAATTGGTGGAAATCGACGGCCTCTCGACCTTGGCTATAGTGTGAAGCAGCCGTTAGCCACTACTTTTTAGCCAAATGACTTCTTTCAATATGATGAAATTAAGCAAATTTTATACTATATACCTTAGAGCCATAATTGGATAACCAAGAAAATAATTTTAAAAATAAAAACCGTAAAAAATCAGAAATTATGAGGAAATAATAAATAAATTGTTTTTAGCTATATTTTGTTATTTCTAAGCTATTTTGGGCCGTTTCTAATCATTTTTTTGCTCCAAAACGAGAATCAAGAAATTCATTTTTTGAAGAACGAACCTTGTTTTTCAAAAAATAATAAATATTCATTCGGGGGGGGGGGGGACCCAACTATAAAACTACGGTATATAGTACTCATCTATACATGTATTTAGGAATTCATAATGTTTTGCCAAAATTGAATATCAAATCTTCACATCTATGGCAATTTTGCTAAGGAGGATGAACTTCCTTACCTTCACTGAGCAAAACTCCGTTATTCCTGCTTGACAGGTAAGAGTGTCTCCGATGGAGCTTGCTAAGAGTCTGACATGCAGATAAAAAATACCAAAGGCCCTTCTAAAAAAAGCCTCTAGGCACTCTATTATAGCGTGTGTGATAGGCGACACCTCAAACGTGTGAATGTTAACTATATCCCACATTCTATTTGTGACCGGTCCATTGACTATTTGATGTACACTTTTGATGTTGGAAGAGCGCTTGAGGGTGGGGAACTTTTAGTTGAAGGGCTCTTCAAATATAGATGAATAAATTCAGTGTGTTACTTTTAGCGTTCAAGGTTAGACAATGCTCCTTTGTTTTCATTTGAAGTAAATTAGCTTCATGCTAAAAATATATAAAGTTGAATTCTTGTATTATTTACACTGGAAAAATTGAGTGTCACAGGTTAAACATGATTCCATGGTCATGGGCCGAACCTTTAGGGGTTAATCACCAACAAACGAATGTTATGTCTCGAGCTGCACCAAATACTCACCAAGAATGTAGGCTGAATTGATTCACGATTTTTACACACCAGAAGGTTGTCAACACAACACTTTCTGAAACCATTTCCAACATGAATTGCAGATGCTAAGTGCCCTTCCTTTGTTGTCTCTGCCACACAAGGGGAGAGACTACGAAAACGCTTCGTTTTCAGGAGTTACACGGCTGGACAGTAAAAATAAGCCGTAAAACTAAATCTGGCGTAAATACTAAGGCAGAGACTACGCGACTAGCCGCTGGTTAATAAGGGAATGAACGCTAAACCTAAATCGTCATGTGTGCAAATCCTGCATCTACTTCAGACAAGAATCGGAACACTCCAGAACTGTTCACTTAGGTTAAAAGGTGTTTCAACTCTTGCTATAGCTATCAATTTGGAACATAAATAGTTGCCAAAATAAGGAAGCACTTCGCTTCTCCACACTACTCACAGCCGTCGTTTGATCCACTGCAGTTTTGCTAATTCAGGATTACTACTGTGCTGGATATTGCCCATTTTCCTAGTTAACGCAGGTGATGAGTTCAGGTTTACCGGTACAGCAGTGGAATCTCCAACATTCTGATTGTGTGTTTCATCTTCCATGTGTTCAGCATGAACCTGAATTTTCCCAATACACGCAACACAATTCAGGTATTGTTCATAATCCACATCTTCCTGTTCAGGAAACATCCCTAGTCAAACTCTGAGAAACACGTATCGGCAATTATTCGAGTTCTATGAAGATAAACGGGGAGAATTCAACCTTATTTTTATCTCGCAAAGGAAATGGGCGGCCCAAAATACTCGCTTTGTTGGCAGTAAATTTTTCTGCTTCTTCGAACTGACTTGCATACTGCCTTTTCTCCAATGCTGAATCCCCATTTTGTCTAACCCCCCATTCCCAATCAACTGAATACGTGTTATCCAAGATTGCCAATGCAACCAATACAACGATACTGTCACCGTTACAGGCTAAGTTCATATAACTATGAGAATTGCTGTAAAAAAGAAGTAATAAAAATGCATAGCAAAGTAGTCGCAAGGGGCTGAGAAAATACTTTGAATTTGTATGGTTATGAAGGCGTGAATTGTCTTTCAACTTCGGGTCCATGCCACGTTTGGTTCGAGGAGCAGTACCGGCATGGAAATCTAGTGTTGCTTCCAGCATGCTCTCTGCCATCACTGCCCGCTTTTCCATTGCTCTCAGTTCTTCTGCTGCCTGCTTTTCAATTGCTTCCAGCATGCTCTCTGCCATCACAGCCCGCTTTTCCCTCGCTTCCAGATCCTCTGCTGCCCGTCTCTGAAAAAGTAAAACCATCAGTTGCCAGAGAGAGGAAAGGCAAATCTGTATTTTCTTTCTTCTTGCACTATAGCGAACGACCACTGTCTTGCACCCAAATAAGGTGACATTGGCAGAAGTTGAGTCATAATTGTCAGAAAACATTGAACTAATTTTGAGTACTCAACCATTCGGCAGCCCAGTACAAGAGGAGAAAAGAGCAAGAGGAGAAGACCATTATTTTATTGGCAATTTGGCAGTTTTCTTCAGCTTCCTCTACTGCCCGTTGGCGGGCATCTTCTGCTTTTCTGTTCTCTTCCTGCAAACGCACTAGAACCTACACAAACGCAACTAGTTGAGCTCTTTACCCTGGAGCAAGAGTGATATAAGGACCACCAAAATGGGCCCAAATCAGAAATTCAGGAGAAGCATTCTTTTGAATAATTGTGTCAAAGCAAAGCAAACCTAGTCATCAACCAAATTAACACAAATGACAAATCCAGTCCAGATAATCAATGTTCAACTCAAGCACCTGCTTACTCCGATTGAAACCACCACGTGTGGCGATATGTGTACAACCACTCTCTATAGCTGTAGAAACGGATTCAAATTTGAACACAAAAGGGTACAAAACGCACACACTATCTTCGATCCCATTTAACCAGCACGCTTGAAAGTGACCACTGATTTATCCTATTAGTACGGGCGGAAAATTGGAGTTACTTCAACGTAACTTAAATTCTGTTTTTTTGTCAAAAATTAGTAACACCACAATTTATGTTGTTCATGTACCATGCACATTTATGTGAACAAAATTTCATTCATTTTTTGTAGATAGTAAAATGCATTTACAGACTAATTTCCATAATTGAAGGGTAAAAGAACACGAACTGTTTTCATTTTATGGAAATCAGTACAATGAAGTAAATAATTTCAACGCGCACTATATTAGATATATTATAAATAATAGAGTTATCCTTAAAGTCCATCAAATTTTGAAGAAGATACCGTGAGTTTTTATTTGTTCACTCTAAATAGTTAAAAGGTGTTTAAGATTTTGGTGGTCTATCATTATTAGGTGTATAAGAGGTGTGTAAGAGCTTGGTGGTCTTCAAAAGTTTTCAAAAGTTTTTTGGCACCAAGAATAGAGCTAAAAAACTTTTGAAAACTTTTGAAGACCACCAAGCTCTTACACACCTCTTACACACCTAATAATGATAAACCACCAAGATCTTCTACACCTTCTAACTATTTGAAGTAAAGAAATAAGAGTATAATAAAGAAAAACTCACGGTATCTTCTTCAAAATTTGATGGACTTTAAGGATAACTCTAATAAGTCTTTCGGAAATTAGTGTCACACGCACTAATAGGATAAACTAATGAACTGAACCTGGCACTAGATATGCATGGCGTAATAATCCTCGTACCGACATCAACATGTTCTGTTTTAACGCAGGACATCCCTACTCCTGAAAAACGAACCGTTACAGGTTCGGTGATCATACCTGAACAGTTGCTGCTTGTTCTTCATGCTTGTCTGCTAGAGCTTTCTTTAAGAGGGCAACTTGCCTCTCCAACTCTTTTACCTGCCATATATTACGTTAGTTTTCATCTCCTGATAGCTCTTTGGTAATCATAGTCCAAAGATGCAACCACGCAAAACGATTAATAGCTTTTTCCTTGGCTAATAACCACCTACAAATGTTATAGCTTTTATTCTATCTAACAAATGCAGAGAAATCGTCTGCGCTTGGTGTAATCCCACCTCTACTCAGTCCATTCTTAATTTGGAGATGATTATTGTAATACAGATGCTCCTTATGAGATAAACCTACAAATGCCTTTGTGCAGAAACAGCATAATGATATCGAGGGTGGAGAGCTTCGAGCAGTGCCATTACCTGTGCTGAGAACTGACGATCCGATTTTTCCATCTCCAGCAAAGCATCTTTAAAACCCTCAGCTCTGCAATTTAGCAACCAGTGTTAAGTCGTCAGTATATCCAACTACGTCATGATGCCAAAATTTGATGACAGTACAGTCGAGCTGCAGAGCCCAGAGTAATCACCTGCATTCAGCTTCCTCCCGTGCCTGAAGTTCGCGGTCAAGCTCCTTTCTTAGCCTGGATACCTGGTTAGATCAGTATCAATCAGAGAGGATGACACAAGTTGCACAAAGGAGCATCAATGCACAAAGGAGCACCAAGAGTCATCCTTGAGACCCTGCAAGCAAATTCCACTTGATACAAGACTCCATCTACTTGTTCGTCAGATATCCCGGGACCATCTTTGTACCTCCTTTTGCAGGTCAAAACTCTCCGCTTCCTCGTGTTCATCCGCTTCATCGATTCGTGAAATGGGTCCACCCTTAAAGAAGCGCTTCTGGTTACTAACTAGGGTTTCTACAGTGAAGAATTTTGGGGCACTAAGTTGATATTTCAAAGTAGCCCTCTCTTCAACCTCAGAGATATTCTTAAAATCGGGTTCTAAATTGTTCCTCTCTTCATCGATGCTCAAGCACTTTGGAGCACTAAATTGGGATTCCAAAGCGCTCGATTCTTCATCCGTTCCATTTAACACACAGTTTTGACCATTAACTTGGGATTCTACGGTGCTCCTCAATTCATCAACAGCGGTAGTCGGTAGGTCTACTGCAGGAAGGGAACCGTTGGTGGTTGTGTCCAGCTTGGCTGTGCGCCATTGACGCGTATCTAGTGACCTCTTATGGAGTGCAGCGATCACAGCAGGACGGTGTCGGTCACGGAGACTCTGAAGCAGTTCCTCATCGATGGTTGGAAATCCATAACAAGCTGACAAGACAAGCTGGCTGCTGTCAAATGTAGTCTCACCCATTGATTGCAGCTTTAATAGTACCGCTCCATTGTCACGTTCTTGCACCAATGCTTCAGCTGCAACCAAAACAGTGACGATTACTACTTATTTTCCAATTCACAGGTGATTGTAATAAATTATTTCAACAGGTCCCGTTCTAAAACCATTCAAATGTAACTCCTAATTGGAGAAAAGTATGGTGAGATATAACTTCCACTTGATCATTTACGCTGAAAAGATCATTGAGACAGGAAGATTTCCAGGTGAAGGGGCATACCATGCTTTTCCAAGAGGGCAACAGCAGTTCGGAACAACATGCTACGATTGCCTTCATACAAGAGCACATCCCAGACCCTCAACACTGCAACACACGAAATTATTCACAGAAATAATTAATTCATAATCGGTGTCCACATTTGAACCTAGAACTTAAGTTGCTTTGAAAATATCACGCATCCCTCGAAGCAAAGTTATGCGATGATAGTAACTCAAAACCTGACGGTTGTTACGGCTAAAGTAGCAGGATTCATTGCACTTTCAAAAGACATGCTAAGCTACAGAAAATGACAAACAATAAGTTTCACAAATCAGCATCTCGACTAAATGCACGGCAACGCTCCAATGAGGAAGTCCAGATCTCCAGAAGTGATGAAAATGAGAGAGAGCACACCACTTTCCCAGGGCAGAACATTCACGAAGATCGAAAGGAACCAGGCGCCGCTGAACCATGAAATCTCCACCTCTACAGCGTCCAGATGGTTCGCTGCCAAAGTGAACAGAGGTCAGCAATTTTCTGTTATACACTGAGTCATGAAGAATCAAACCTGGAAGTTCCTATTCTCTGTCCAACGATGATACAAGACAATAGACTCTCACCCAATTTTGGGAAGTGTTCGCGCATCACCTCCGCAAATACAAGCTGGTCTACCTGATCAACAACCTCCAAAGTTCAATGCACTGACCGTGTAGTTGACTAAAATATGTTGGAAGAATTTCAACAAGGCTGCATAATGTACTCGCGATCTCACAAAGATATAACTAAAAGCGAGCAAAAAAATCTCGTAGCAATGAGCCAACCTGCGCTTCGGTCATTCGCTCAGTATAATAACCGCCAAAATAATCATCAATTATTGATGTCAATGTCCTGAACAAGAAGTAAAGCCAATGCAAAGGTGTCAGTCTGTGAATTTGTGATTGATTCCGCATTGTAGGTTCATTCTGAACAAATACATATATCCACTGCACAAGACGTTAGATTTACCCAGCAAAGACGTAGTTCACATGCAGAAACAAAAATTGCAATCAGCGACGCGTTGTTAGGTACTACACTACGCACCAGAAAGCATTCTCTTCGGGCATTAAGAGAAGCAGGAGGGCAGCTAGGAAGTTCATTGCCTGCATTTGAAACACTTCCAAAGTTAGTTCGGGGGGCCACTTCCAGGAAATCCACAGCAGTAATACGTACACCGACACACTGAAACAAATAGTACAGGACAGGAAATCTCTCGGCGTTTCAATTTGGATACGAGAAAAGCTAATGCAAAATCCATTCTACAAGATTGTCTGAACCGGGCGCATTGAATGTAGAGGCACCTGACAGTATCCAACTTCAGGGTTATGTCGGGCATACGCTGTCAGAATGCGCCTCAACTTGTCCAACTTATCCCTTCCGAGCTCAGGATTACCAGGAAACGTCCTCGGCAGATCCTATTTCCATACAGAACGCGGCTTTAGATTGGTTGCATGCATGTTAGAATGCACGATTCTTTAAACCCTAAAACACCGAGATTTCCGACTTGATAAAATGACCAATTTGATACATAATATTGTGTCCCCAGATGAACAACTCGAAAGTGCTAAAAATCGTTTATTATGTGCCTCTTGGTTTCAAGGATACCTTCTCAATTTGACTGGCCCACTTCTCTAGAGTGGGCTTGACAACCTTTGTCTCTCTACCAGCAAGTAGCTCCTGGTATCGCCCTTCCACCCATTGCTCTTTGGCACCCGAAAAGACCTGCCACAGCTGCATGCATTTCCCCGTGCGATTCAGAAGCTGAACTCCAAAAAAGCAAAAATTAGGGCTCCAGAATTCAAGCAAAAGCACGAAGATGTGACAGACCTCGCCTCTCAAAGCTGCAGGAACTCCGGACCGGACGTTTTTCGTGAGCTCGTCCAAAAAAACATCGCCGTTCGGAACATCGAGGTCGTCTCCTTTCCTCAAAGCGAGCTCCACAGCGCACAAACCACCCCAATTCCAATCCTCTTCGTCAAACTCGTCGTCTAAACTATCGTTGTACGTATACAGGAACTGCTTCCATCTGATCTCTCTTTCTTTCTCTTCTTCCTGCACACAATCGAGAACTTACAGTTAACCCATGACGCCGGTTCCGCCCCGGAGAATGAAAAAGAAAAATCGAGAAACTCACCTTGTATACGTTCTCGTATTCCCGGTATCGCTCCAAATGCTGTGGCCGCACGGCAAACCCAAGCTTATCCCTGCAGCAAGGCATCACCCGAATTTCAGAAACCCGGGGGAATTCGAGCAAAACTAAACCCCAGGAAGGATGAATGAATGTACCGAATCTCCTCCACGGTGGCCGCATGATCCAGGGTGGCGGCGAGATTCTTGCGCTTGGCCTTCTCGAAGCCCTTGCGGGCCATCTGCTTGCCGCGATGCAACGCATCGCGCACTCCCGTGGGCGGCATGGTGAAGGGGCTGCGGGCTGCTACTCCTCATCGAGGCCTCATGGTCTCTGTCTGGGTCCGATCGGGTGGGGGAGCGAGAGAGTGGGTCACCGACGATTGGTAGTGCAATCAATGAGGGCGCGCGCGCATCGGGAAGGGGGTGAATGCAGGGAGGGATCGACGCACGCTGCGAGGCGAGGAAAGGCGCGTTGTCGGGGTGAGTTTGAATGTGGTAAAGAACACTCCGTCGTCACGCGAGGTGCGGGCCCAATTGGAAGACTTGGGCCCGTCCCGGACGGATTGGCAATTGGGCCGGACCGAGAGAACAATTGGTCCCTCAAGGACTGCTCTATATTTGGGTTATTTATATTTCGGGGGCCCATACCTGCACAGCAACATTACATTGAAAATTATTGTTTTTTAATATTATTTTTTTCATCTTGGTGCACTCATAAAAAAAGGTCAGCTACCATAAAATGGTCTTTCGATCACTTAGGGGTAAAAATGTTGAGAATTTTGGGAAATTGGTTATAAAAAAAATTATATAGAGAAAAACAGGATTTCATAGGATATTTGGTTTTCTCGAAAATTATTTTTAGAAGAAAAAGTTAAATATTTGACAAAAAAGTGTCATGCACTTATGGTACTCTATTTTTGAGTACCAACACAAAATGAGGTTGTGAGGTTGTAAGAGAATATGCACCTTCTCCTTTCATTCACCCCTCGACCACTAAGGTTGGAGCATCCAAATTCAACAGTGTATCCAATGCCGATAATTTTTAAAATTTGGTATCATAAGCTATCAACCTTAAGCCTTGAAATTGCTATGTGTCCCTCTATATAGTCAGTTATTCAATCAAAATCACTAAACACTGGTAATCATCATTGTTCATCAATTTAGGATAATGAGCCCTTCCTAAACTTAGTTATAGTAGACCGTATTGAGGTGTCTCTATATCGTGTTCATACTTTATTGCTCTCTCATGCTCTTTGAATATGCATTTTAAATTTCATCCACTTTTCATAAAATCTTGAAGATACAATGATAAAGTGGACACGCTCTACAAGCATCCTCAATCCACATATCGTACTAACCCGGTAACGTTTTATCCTAGTGAACACAGGACCACACTAGTCTACATTATAATGCAAACCATGCACGCAGACTAACATTGTCAAAATTGTTGTGCCGGACTCTGAACCGACCTCCTATCGAAATAATGCAGCATGAGAATCCTCTTATACTTCCCAATAAGCCCCATACTGACAATTATGGGTGCACATTCGACTCACGATTGATACCCAGAAACAAAATACACGGGTGGAAAATAAAGGAAGAGGACAGATGGCCCGGTTGTTAACCATCGACTCACGATTGATATCCGGGAACGAAATATGCGGGTGGAAAAGCAAGAAGACAACAGTTGGTCCGGTTGTCAACCATCAACTCACGATTTATATCCGGGAACGAAATATCCGGGTCGAGCGAACTGTTAGTTCGGTTGTAATCCATCGACTCACGATATATATCCGGAAACCAAATATCCGGGAGGGGAAAGTTGGTCCGGTTGTCAGCTATCGACTGACGTTTGATACCCGGGAGAAAAAGCAAGAAGAAGAGGATAAGGAAAGAGGGAAAGAGGGAGGGGTCCAGCTGAATCAAGCAAAAGGGAACTGGCATGAAGATCCATTGAAAGCTTGCTGCGCAGTGAGAGAGCTCCATCGACAACAAACTCATTTGGCCCACAGCTAGCCATGGCTGCAGCAGCTTCAGCGATGGCGCTCCCGTCCACCGCTGCTCTCGTCTCCGATGCCGTCTTCAGGTCCCCTGTCTCCTCGCTCAAGCCCTTGCAAGTTTTGCCACCATTGCAGCGCCGGAGCCGTCGTATCGCCTATGGAATCCCCGGCGCTTCGCACCATCGCAGAGTTTCCCCCAGCCCCTCTGCTCTCTTCGGCGGTGAGTACCCCAATTGCCAATCTCCTGCACGACTCTCATTGCCCACAGCATTGGCATTGATCTATAAATTGTGCAATTCCATGGTAGGGTTTCGGGTGTGGTCATGGAAGAATCTGCTTAGGTCGTTCGATGAATTCTATTCTTAACGTAGGGACAGCCAAAAATATTATCTCAATTTTGGAAAGAGTAATTCAACGTACCAAAGAATGCATCATTTGGATATTGTTTGCGAAAGTTATGAGGGGTTTACTGATACCGTTCGTGAGGGACAGCTGGTGTCGAAACTGAATTTCCACGTCAGATTATGAGAGGTCCACGTCACCCTTAACCAATCACAAGGTGACATGTGGCACTTTGGGACAAAAATAAATCAACAACGGAAGGTAGATGTTCTAAAATGGCTTCTTCAAGAGAGAGGTACATATTGATCAAGTGACGTGTTTGGGATTTTGGTGTCCCTACCTTATTGATTTGTATGATTGTTTTTCCTCTTCCTGGCAATAGAGGTGTTAAAGGAATGATTTCGAGGTGTGATCGATTTGCTTGGGGAGTGTAGGAGGCGGGAAAGGCACCGATGAGAAGAAGCCCGAGAAGAAATTCATAACCAAGGAGGAAGAGCCCGAGCAGTAAGCGTTTTCAATCTCCCGTAATATGAAATTCTTATCATTGCTGCGCGATTGTTGTGTGTATTTAAGCCGCTTAAGTTTGACTGAAGCCTTCTGTTGGATCCAGGTATTGGACGACGGCCGCCGAAAGGGAGGGCAAGAATCCAATGCAAACATTGCTCCCTTATATCGCTCTTCTAACTCTATTATCTCCGTTTGCAATTTTAGGAGTTGCATATGTCAACGGTTGGATCAAGCTCCCAAACTAATTGGTTTCAAAGCCTTGAGCACTTTGGTTTTCTCTCGTCCATGTTTTGCTCATGATGTTCTCGCCTCTACATGCTATAATTATTGTTTCTCTTCATGAATGCGACCCCGTAGCTACTCACGGAGTATGTCATCTCAGGAACTCGCCTCGAGATGATGCTGCAGGAGATTCGAAGAACTAATTGTAAGGTACTCATAACATGTAAATATTCTGTCTGCATGCATGCGTGAGTGTTTGTTTGTTTATTTGTTCGTTTGTTCGGTCACTTCCATTGCTTGAATTTGATGTTCATGAGTGAACCCTATCTATGACGCATTCTGTTGTCTCTCTTCTTTTTTGACTCTCGATTTGTTCTGTCTGTTAGTTGGTTGCTCTTAACTTACAGATGGCTCTGACTTTCACCACAACCGTAACTTTAGAGCTCTCTCGTGAGCTTGCCACGAGGCAAACTTGACATCCACAAGTGCGCGGAGATATTATATTGTACTCTACTCACTTCTGTTCCGAATTAGATGATGTTTACCAACACCGCTTTAAGAATTGTGCATGCTTGATATCTCATTGCAAAAGTCGTATAGTTGACACGATGTCCATGTAATACAATAGGACTGTTCAAATGCGTACTTTTCAAATACTTTGGCAAGGGCAGAAGGCAGCTATGTACGTAGAGACAGACTGCTGATGGTTTTCGCAGTGCACTGACTGGAATGACAAGCCTCACGTCAGATGTACTGGGAATTTCGGGTGTGCACGGTGCAAATCCATAAAAGAACTTTACCACTACATCAGAGAGAGAGAGGTAGGCAGTTCTACTTCCACCGGGTCTGGTCATGTACAATAAATAAATGATTTTTCTTTTCTCAAGTAACAGTGCCATGCAGTGATTTTTTGGTTGCTAATTCTATCCAAATTGCTGCATAAAATTTGGGCTGGATAACTGATACAGAGGATTTTTGAAAAAAGAAGAAAAAATAGTAGCCATATTTCGTACAAGGAGTCAATATGTGTAGCCTCTTCAACCCCTAAACGTACTGATCCTTTGAAAACTAGTACATGCTAGCCTCAAAAATAGATATTAGCATGGCTCAGATGTACATGAGGTGTACATGAGAGGTACATGAGAGGACCATTGCAATTGTAAAATCTACTCAACAAATTTGACATACTTGCAGTTGGAGGCCTCTCCAATATTATCAACAACTCCTCATCACGAGAGAACTATTGTAATTGGTAGAGAATTTAATAGTCTTATCAAAGTGTCTTGGACGAAAGTCATCCGAAGTTGTATGAGAAAGTTGCAAGGCTTTGAATATGTTCGTGATTCAGTTTCCGGACACTGGGACGCTTAACCCTTTGACGCACCAGCGTCCAAATTCTGGACGTTGGATGATTTCTGAAGCGTCCTTTCACCACCACGGTGATGTTTTTCATCCATTCAATTTTTTTTTAAATTCTTGTGCTAGTTGACTACCATTTGTACGGTACGGATCTTTAAAATAAGATATTGAATTTTTTTGAAAAATAGCAAAAGTGGTTTATGTCAAGTTTCATTCTTAGTTCAAAAAGTGAGGCCTTAAACATGATTTTCCATAATAAGTAGAATCAAATAGTAAAAACCATACCATCTTGTAGTGCATGTTATTCTAATTTCATCACAATATTTTTAAAATTTTTAATGTTAATTTTGGATTTTTAATTGAATTTCAAGAGAAAACCTCACAAAATTTATTAAAAAATATTAATAATAAATATGATGAATCCAATCGTACAGATGTTATCTTCACATTGATATTTATAACTTTGCTTTGAACATCAACTCCATTTTAATTTTTTATCAAACATTTTATAACAAATCTTTGAAAACAGTGTTGAATCGGGACCTTAAAGGGTTAAGGGTTAACCTCTCAGAGTCGAGGGATCCAGATTCAGAGACTCCCAATCTCACAACATCCATTCATTACCTTGTTTTCATTCATGTAAATGTCATGAGTTCAAAATTTTGCGGTTAGATTTTGAAGAAAGGTCATAATGTTATGGATATGAGGAGCCACCTAGATTTTGCATCTAAGAGGAATTTCTGCTTTTTTGATATTTCATAATGATTCACTATTGTAAAACCTTCACTCTGTTGTGTTTTGATATGAAATTGGTTGATTATTTTGACCAATTGGTGGATTCTTTTACCAGATTCTGTGTGGAAAAGTTGCTCCGCTTGTTTTGGGTCAACTCATATCAAGCTCATTTCTAATGCAATTATGCTTTTGAAATTTTTCAAAAATCAGTTAAAACATCGGATTTATGTATAATTGTGAACCACTTACAATTTCTCGTGTATCAATTGGATGTGTACATTGATCACAAGGTCGCTTCAAAGTCGAAAATCATGGGTTCTCCATCTTGGTCAACTCCAAGCATTGTTTAAACCTTGTAAGGTAAGGGCCGCCAGTTTAAGCATTTCAACCTACTTGGAGCGTTGATTTTCAATAATAAAAATTTGCAACACATAAAACTCTGGGTTTAATAACCAAACTCAATTTTTAATTAATTTTTTCACAATGTATGATTTTGTTATAAATTTTTAAATTTAATATGCATAAACCACTATTGATGTTAGTAGGTGTATCAATGACTGTTTTTCATTTCTAGTCCAATCAGATTGCTAATTTGGTATTCCTAATTAATGTTTGTGATAATTGGAGTGGAAACTCCTAAAGTTAAAACATGTGCTTTTATAGGTGACCACAATTGGTACCTAAAAGTTTCTGGTGCTTCTACCTTAATCCAAAAATCGCTAGCTTTTTGTTGTTGTGAAAAATGCATATTTAAATTTTTTTTTGAGTTAGAAGCACAAGATCATATGGTGAAAATATACTTGAAAGATTAGTGCTCAACTAGCTTCATTTCTAAGCACAAGGTCCCCCTTGACTCTTAGGGGTTAAACCTAACTATCACCCATGTATTGCCTAAGTAGCACCTAGGTAGCACACATGTATTACCCCGATATTATCTATATATTTTAATATGAAAGAACATTCAAAGAACCTGGATTGCTCTTCAAACCATGGAGAAGCGGTAAAAAGAAATAAAATGCTAAATTGTCTCGTGACATAAAAAAATCACTGGTTCCATGCCATTTTTCCTGTGGCACTTAAAAGGTCTGAAGCATGCTCAATAGAAAGTGAGATTACCATAGTTTACTAGCAGATTCGGCAGAAAATCATTCTAAAAATAGATACCTAAAATTTTGGGAAATTATTGGCATCTTTTGCCGAATATTATATAATTTATAATTCAAAATTGCCAAAAAGTGAGAATTTTTACTTTTCACTGGGTCTTAATTTAGTTGGGAGGCTTGTGTGAATTTCAATGGAGAGAGGGTGCTCCTTTTGTAATCAAGCCCACTTACATTAGTCCTCAAAGAATATGGGTTAAGTAGCAAGACTCTAGGTGAGGCTTTTGAAATGTGTTGTACACAGATTTTTGGAGTCCAATTGAGCATAGAAGATGAAGTTTTATAGAACTGTGTATCACTAACAAAAGTTGAGAAATAAAGTCTTCTTCCACCTCCAACAAGTTTTGTGTCAAAATAAGTTTTTATGCAAAAGATATGGACAAAACAACACAGCATTGTAAAGGTCAATGTATCAAAATGCGTTCCTAACAGTTTTTCGAAGCTCATTTGTGCAAAGAAGATCAACTTTTTTGGGATTTTGTTGCTCTAAGAAAAGTTTAGAAATCAAGTAATCTTTCACCTCTAACAAATTTTATGTCATTTGAAGACTTTATGCAAAAGTTATGCGTGTTATAAAAATAGAGACTAACTAGGTGCTTCACCTCAAAGTTCACATATCCCATATGCATTGTTGGATACAACTCCACTCTACTTGTGTAAAGCACAGAGCATTCTTGCCTCTTTAGACTCAAATCTTACATGTCAACCAATGTAAAAGAATTGGACTTGACGATAAGCCGAATTTTAAAAAATTAAAGGAGAAAATTGCCAAAATTATCAATATATTGTTTTTAGGTGCCGAACCTACTTTTTTGAACTTTAATTAATTATTAGGCAGCAAGGTGCCAAACCTGCTAGTATACTACGGTAGTGAATCTTGTTTACTGTCCATTGCAATGTCAATTTTGCATATGTCACGTAGTACAATGTTGATTAGAAGCGAGATTCATAAATATTTCTTACAATAATTCATCTAGTGTGGAAACCACTTCCTGGTCTTTACTCTAGTTTTCACGAAGTCTAGTAACCCTTAACGCCTAAACGTACCAGGGTGTCCCTCGAGTTGACAATTTAAGAAAAATCATCATAAAATATTATTTAGAAGAATATTTTGAAATTGATATACAAATGAAAGTTCTAGATTTTGAATTTTAGATTTCATCCGTATGGTTTGGTTCACTAACACTATCACCAAAATTTAAGTATAAGATTTGAAAGTTAAAATTAAAAATTCCTTTTAAATTTGATTACAAACAAAATTTTAATAATTTTTGAGTGAAAATTTGTTGGAATGAATTTGAAATGAGATACTCTTAAATGTGGTGACTCTTTGAAATTTTTGTGTTTCTTAAAGCTACGACCTCATTTTTGCAAGGCCACTTTTGAACTACAGTCAATGCAATTTTGGCTTGGTCAATGACTTGACATACTTCTATGTTAGTAATTTTAGAAAATATGTAATCAAGTATCACTAAATCCAATCGTTAAATTTGAAAACAACTTGGTGAAGAATCTCCAAAAAAATTGAATGACTTTCATCCAAGCATTGATGAGAACGTGAGAATGGTTTGAATCTGTTAGTCGTTCAATTTTTAGACACTGTGACGTTTAGGGGTTAACCATTGTATTAAACATTTTCATTGCTTTTAACAAGTAACATAACATTTGGTAGCATGCACTGTCAGTGCCTCAGCTCTTTAGAAGATGATGTAGAATATCTACACTCTATGGTATTTCAGCAAGAGCTAAGTGGATAGGTGTAGGCTCAAGGTAATGAGCAAAATGCATGAAGGAAAGGCAGTGGGCATGAAGGCTACTAAATGTTATGAATGGCAGCCCTATTGTCTTCATATAGGCATCCTAATCATGTCTCTACAAACCATGCCCTAGTGCATTGGGAAATAGTTATTGGTACAAGAGGTGGAGTTAGCAAAGGCTTAAGGTGAGTGGGTCGATAAACAATAACAAGACTCCTATATTTACTTCTTCAATGACTCAATAAATTTGTGATTGTTGACTTTGAAGCACTCACCTCATTTGTTGAAACTATGTTTATTCTAAGTTTTTTTTATCACCCTTCAAGACATATTCACTATCAATTTAGCCCATGTTTACTGTCAAAAATAGACAACCTAGACCTTAGGTTTTGAAATTTCATAGCTTATTCAATATAACTTCAAACATTATGATTCAATTTGGAGTAGATTTAGAATCAATTTGCTAATCCATTAAAACTATCACATTACACCTCAGATTATTATAAATAGGCACAACGTCTAAAGTGTTGGTTTGTGACCCACTCACCTTAAACGTATTCAAGCTTGCAATTTCATAAATGCAATTTGAAATTCTGTTAGAGGGCTATTGCAGATATGCCAATGACCACACAGGCATGATTAACCCTTTAAGGTCCCGATTCAACACTGTTTTCAAAGACTCGTTATAAAATGGTTGATGAAAAACGAAAAATGGAGTTAATGTACAAAGCAAAGTTGTAAATGTCAATGTGAAGATAACATCTGTACGGTTGGATTCATCATATTTATTATTAACATTTTTTAATTGATTTTGCAAGGTTCTCTTGAAATTCAATCAAAAATCCAAAATTAACACAAAAAAATTTAAAAAATTATAATGAAATTGGAATAACATGCACTACAAGATGGTATGATTTCCATTATTTGATTCTACTTATTATGAAAAATCATGTTTAAGGTCTCACTTTTTGAACTAAGATTGAAACTTGACATAAACCACTTTTTAAAATTTTCAAAAATTCACGTTATCTTATTTTGAAAATCCATACCATAAAAATGGTAGTCAACTAGCACAAGAATCAAAAGAATTTTGGATGGATGAAAAACATCACCGCATGTGGTGAAGGGACGCGTCGGAAATCATCCAGCGTCCAAAATATGGACGTTGGCGCGTCAAAGGGTTAAAAGCCTTCCCAACGAAAATCTAAAACTCTCAATCTCTCAAATTTTGTGAGACTGTAATATATAAGATTGATATTTACCCCAAAAAAACCACATTCAAATTTTGTTGACACAAAAGTTTTTATCGCATGCTAAAGACAGAAGGTATAATTTTATGTAATATAGTGTTCCCTTCATGTTCTCTTAGGGTTTAGGTTTAGGGTGTTCCTAATGATGTTAGGCACCCTAACGTTCTCAAAGCAAATTCTCATTCATTTGTTCCCTACAACAACTACATCGGATGATACATGTTCAAAGAGGATGTTTTCTGTTAGGGATGTTTTCATGATAGGGCGTTTAAAATGTGTAGTGTGACATCGCATTACAAGCAAAATGTGGCGGTAAACATTCTCTATTGGTCACTAAAATTAGTTTTTAGGCAAAACTTAACCATAGTGAAAAGGTATTTTAGGATTGTATGTATATTATTATTTTTTAAATAACATAAAATAGTATTTGAACCAAAATATAATACATTGCATTCGGTGACGTTGTAGTATAATTCTTGTATTGTCTTAATTGGTACGTTTCATTGAAGATGTAGTGATGGCAATAATTTTCTTCAATTCCTATAACATAAAGGTATGGTATTCAAAAAGATTCCAAAAGATTCTATGAGCAAGGTGGATATTAGAGATTTATGGCAATGATTTTTTGTTCCTTTACATTAAACACCCTTTAAAATGGCAAATTTCCCTAAAAAAATCTTGTGAGCTTGGTTGGTTCATTAAAACGGAGCTTGTGGTGTGGTTGGAATACGCATTTGACATGGTTTGCAAGCAGATTAAACGACATCACAAGAATATTCCAAAATATTAAAAAAAAACAATATAAAGAATTTTAAGAAATTTCTAAAAGATTCCAAAATTTTCAAATTACTATATTAAAATGTTTTGGTATTTCCCTATTTATTATTTTACGTCATTAATGCAAATGATTTATAAGAATAACCCCTTAGTAACCATCCCGTTGTTCAAATTTTGATGTTTTTTGGGGTACATTCACCTTCAAAGAGCTGTAAAAAGTGTCAGATTTTAATGGAATTTTGGAAAAAAAAATCCCCCTCATAATGTACAGAATAAGTAGTAAAAGTTTTAGATCAAACCAAGATGTATTGAATTTTTGGTGATCATTTGAAAGTAGGGGTCCTTTTTTGGAACAATTTTTGTGCATTTTGATGGTTGCAACTTTGGGGGCTTGTATCTCCTTCATCCCATTTCCGTTTTTGATAAAAATAAATAAATTATTGGGTTGGATTCCCTTGAGGTTTAGTTATCATGGTAAAATTTTCATGTCAATCCATGTTCTTTTGAATGTTTGGTAGTTATTTTAGTGTATGGGTCTAGTTTGGACACTTTTTTCTTATTGGATCAAATTGGCCACTCTTCGAGCTACTTTTGACATTGCCAGGCCATTTTACGGCACATTAATTTTTTTCATGCGTATCTTTTGATACCATTGTATTTATATGATGATTTTGAACAACTTTATAGTTGAATTTTTTTTTCATTTGAGTAATTTTGAAAACAAATTTCACCTTTACCTGTGTTGCTAGGAAAATTTCAGCATCCTTCTTTTTACACTAAAACATTATGGTCTTGCAATCTATATGGCCAAATGACTCCAAAATTGATCCACATGAGCTGCAACATGCATATTACAAGATTGTACGATTGAGGTTTCTATACCTCACTTACATTTAGACCTATAACACATCAAAAGCAATGATGATTTTAAGCCTAAAAGAGATAGGGACACTTAGGAGTTAAAAACTTTTTTTGTTGAGAACTATAACACCCGGGCATGAAAACACCCGCCATTCTTCCAATCTTGTATGCTTGATGAGGAGATTCCATACAGCCCTATAGCTTGTCTAATTGAGACTTTTCATACCTTACTACATCTAATACAAACCTCATGGATTCTTTTGACCAAATGTCCCTCGTGCCATATGTCCTCTTTCTTTTTGGTTTGCAAAGAGTAGGGTTCTCTCTAAGGTTTGGTAGAGCTAAGTTTCCTTGAAGGCCACTTCTAACCTTCTTTGAGTCTTATACAATCGTCCTCAACTGCTGTTAGGGGTGAATTTATACTCAAAGAAAGAATTCTGGTCTGCCCAAATTCTAAAATCAAACTAGAGCCAATGTTGCAGCATTCAGGAACAGTAATCAATGATGATGTCCCTAAACTCTCGTAAATTTCATCTAACGAAGAGCACCATCTACTACCAATTACTACCCGACCATTCCATGAAACTCTTTTCCCTGATTGAGCTCTCTTAGTAACATGCAATGATACTTAGACAAACCACAGCATCCTGAGAAACAAATTCACCTGATCATGGAACTCCATACCAAGGCTGAAGGATGGAACTGAATTAGCGGTCAATAAAGAAGCACCTGAAACCACTCCTGCAGTTCTATATATATAATTTCAAAAACTAGCCATGAAAGCAAGGACCATGGCAAGAAGACAACATATTGATAACACTTCTCTCCATTGCAAAAACATACTAATTCTGAAAACAAAATGAAATGAAAGAAGTTCTTACAAGATACAACTGAATCAACGCTTTAATCACCTCCAATCATCCCTCCACCGTGCCTAATCGCAAAACAACACTCAAAAATGAACTTTGAATTTGAAATTCAAACGATGAAGACGACACTTTGTGAAGATGACCGGCTATACTGGTCACTGGTACATGGCACGCCTCAACTCAAGAAGAATCCAATTATGTCCGGTAATCATTGTATTGGAACCGATCGTCGGTGCAGATCTGGTTCTACACCGACAACCGTTCCAATAAAACAATTCCCTAATGCATAACTTTCCCATACAATCTTGGATGACTTTCATCCAAGTCACCTAAATTGCAAGCCTATTAAATTCTCTACCAATTAAAGTGAATCCTCGAGTGAATCTCTTCTGATGGGAAGATGTTGATAATATTGAAGAGGCCTCCAAATGTAAGTATGTCAAATTTGTTGGGTAGATTTTATGCTTGCAAAGGTCCTCTCATGTACACCTCATATACATATAAGCCATCCTTATATCTATTTTTGAGGCTAGCATCTACTTATGTTCAAAGGATCGGTACATTTAGGGGTTAAGAGCCAGTTTACATGATCGTTTGCCCAAACAGATGGACAACAAATATTTTTCTAAAAACAACTCTATGTATCAGACTAAAGGATGGGGGAGGAGGCATGCTAGTCTACCACAGATGTAGACAACTTGTTTGTAGGAGCCCATAGATACATGCTCGAAGAACTCTAGCCAACCAACAGGAATCAATCAATGATTTTCATGTGTTTATTTTCTTGAAGCCTGATTGGAAACGTAAAAAAAATTAAAAATTTTGAGAAGGAATATTTGGCGAAATCTTATGCTTACAATCATATTTTGATAGAATTTCTTCATATTTTGGTAGTTTGTTTTCTTCACAAAATCTGACTATCTTCTCAAAAAATGTTGAGGAAAATCTGGCAAAAACAATCAAAATTTCTTCATTTTTTTTCCATAAAAAAGAAAGAAAAGAAATGCCATACTTTGTACAGAAATCTGACGAAATATTGCCAGAAAAGAATGAAGAGGTAGGCTATTTCTTGTCAATTCGTAGGCTATGGCACAAGGAGGGTGGGTAAGAGAAAAATCCACTGCCAGCTCAACGTTCAAGTATGCAGCACTCATTGGACGCCTTTTCCAACAACCATGACCTTTCCAAGGAAAAGTGGGGCTAGCCAGCTTGGGCATTGTGTACAACATGCACATATCCATGTCAAAGGGACTCAAGGAATCTATTGCAGAACCTGGACTACTGGTAATATAGCCTTTGTTTTTCTCAAATAGATTGGACTGTCAATGCAAGGTTTGTTTTTTATTTTGTACTACACGTTGGGTTTTCTTCGTGTTCAGCCATTTCTCCTTTTTTTTTTCTTGCTACTTGATTCTCTCGTCACAGCTCTTTCTCTGCTGCATAACATTCTTTAGCGCACCCTTTTGGTGTGCAGAGAATTAGCATATGGACAGGGAATTGATGATGTGGAACATGTAAAAAAACACAAAAGTTTGTTAAGCTACCAAGCTTTCATTAACTAGAGATGACTTTTACTCTACAGTAGATTACTGATTATAGCCTGCGATGCTGATTCCCAAGAATGAACAGTGGGGTTGCTAAAGAATGTTATGTGGGTCACACAAAATGCAATGCTATATGTCTTGCAAAACGGACAAAAGTTGCGGCTGATCATTGTCATCATAGCCTGTGTCCAATTCACTCATGATATTGCCTGGAGTTGTCATGAAGAGCTTGGCAGCAAGAAGACTCTATTGCTTTGCAGTGTGGTTAAATCTGTTATTACATTCCTCGTCTTTGTAATGGGTGATTGCACGAATGACCTATCCTAAACCCTTCACCCTTTGATGCGCATGTGTCTATATAATGAAGGGCAGATTGCAACCTTTCTCAACACTACATCCTCTACAATTTTTCATCCATCCAAATTTCTCTTGGTTCTTGTGCTAGTTGACTATCATTTGTATGATACGGATCTTCAAATTAAGATATTATGTTTTTTTGAAAAACATTCCAATTGATTTATGTCAAGTTTCACTCTTAGTTCAAAAAGGGACACCTTAACCCCTAAACGTTATCACCCTTTTCAAATTAGGCAGTTTTTCAAAGATGCATTAAAAATGCAACTAAGAGGGATAATTTCAACTTCATGAATGAATAAAGTTGTACATTATGAATTTTAGTTTCTATCCATACGGTTGGATTTGCGATTGCTATCACCAATGTTTGTGTATAAATTTTCAAACTAAAAATTTAGAGCTCTTTTGTCATATGATTACAAATAAGATATTGAAAATCTAATATTGATTTTTTTGGGATGGGTTGAAATGTAATACTCTAAGTGTGGTGATTTTTGGAGATTTTATGGTTGCTTAATTTTAGTAGTTGACTTTTTCAAGAGCATTTTTAAACTAAAATCTTTAAAATTTGAGGTGGAACACTGCAGTACGAAATGAGGCATAAAATTTTCACAAATCATCCCCTTTCTAATTGGATCACACATGCACAAAGATAACTTCCCATAAAAGTTTTAGTAAAAAATCCACATTGCAAAAAGTGCATGATGGATGAGAAATCAGAGTTCAAATCCGTACATCATGAAAAAATATGCATAGTTGGGCGGTTAGGGGTTAACCTCCAAAGGATCAACGCTGATTTTCCAAGTTCAGTGAGCTTAGTATGGAATAATTATTGATCCTCAATTATTGAGATTTTGTGGTGACTCTACTCTTTGTAACGAAGATGGGATGGTAATTTGTGTACATAGATGATGTATAGATCAAAAGATACAATCTTGCAAAGGTGAAAAACCTAATTACGGGCAACTCCTGAAAATTTCACACAATGAGCTATGCATATGGATTTTTGTACACAATGAGCTAATGCCCCCATACACACAACTGCCAAATTCATTTTAGCGAATCTGAGACTAAACTTTGCATTTTGGGCATTTTCAGAAAGTGTCAAACTTGGGCAACAAGCCAAAAAAAAAAGTGCAACCAACTTTGAAGCTTAATTTTGCCATTGAAGAACCCTAAACGGTTGAAAAATTTTAGGTTGTAATAAATTCAAGTTGGTTGAAATATCTTACAGTTGGATTGGTCAAAAAAAGTTTTAAATCAAAAACTATTTGTCTTTTAATGAGAAGGGATATTTTGGAGTATTTGGAGAGAAATATAGTTTTATGAGAAGGGATATTTTGGAGTGTTTGGTCCTTTAGGGATTAAACATGATTTTCCAAATTAAATAGTATCAAATAATGGAATCCATACTATCTCGTAGTACATGTTATTCCAATTTCATTACATTATTCTTTAATTTATTTGTGTTAATTTGAGATTTTAAATTGAATTTCAAGAGAAAACCTTGCAAAATCAATAAATAAAAAATATCAAAAACAAAAATGATGAATCCAAGAGTACAATTGTGATCTTCACATTGACATTTACAACTTTGTTGTGAACATCAACTCCATTTTTGTTTTTCATGGAACATTTTACAACAAATCTTTGAAATCAATGTTGCCAATTAGGAAAAGGGTTAAACGCACATCATGACCTAAGAGATCATTTAGATTACAAAAACTCAATTTAGTATTTAAAATTTTCATTTTTAGTCAACCTTTTAAACTGCAACTTTAGTCAAATTAAAGTATTCATATAATGAAGTTATTGTTTGTGAAAATGGTCAACATTGAATGGGAAATAAGCTTAATTCATTGTTTGAATGAGAAATCACCTTATTTCTAATTAGGAGAATCAAAGAAGTGTAGCAGTTGAAAATTTAATTAATTAATCAATGTTTTATTTTCTTTAAATAGAAATAGGAAAATAAATTGAGACATTGTTTTCAACTTTATTAGATTACATTTCACTAAAAGAAACGTTTAAAATATAATTTTCCCTCTCTTGCAGGAAGAAAATTTTGCAAAGCCCCATCCAATTGAACTTTTGCTATTTTTCGATACTCTTCAAACAACACTAATTGTCAAGTTACCAAAAAATATATTTTCATCTTTTCAAATTTTAGATCCAAATACCAAGGTGTGACTCCGAATTTTTGATTTGCAATTTTTTTATATGATATTACTTAACCACTTCCGGGTATTGTACAACACTATATTTTTTTTAATAAGCAATATAAAAATCATGATTTATTTTAACCCCTAAAGGCCCTTAAAAGCCAAAATGGCTTTTTGCTGTTTCGGACAGCTTAGATGGAAGGTCTAAATTAAGAATTTTAGACTATAATTTGGCGTCGGCGTGGTCATACATATAAGGTGTGTGGGGCAAAAATTACAAAGTCAAATTCGGATTTTATAAATTTTCTATTGAAATTTTTGGTTTCAAGCCCAACTGGGGCAGAAAAAAACTTTTTATTATAATCATTTTTTCAAATTTTTTTTTGGAGACATGCTCTTCACCACATTTAGGCTCAGAATTTGAAGTGACCCATGTTGATTATATTCTTGGCTTGACAAGGGCAGCCTCCAAAATAAAGAACAGCAACCTCCAAGGTTTTTTGTAATTTCACATCCATTTCTTTCGAAATTTGTCAAAATTTGAGATTTTGAAATTTTTTAAAAATAATTTCGCCTAAAATTTATAAAATCATAGAGGTACCTAATCACCGTTCATTTTTTCCAAAAATCAAATACAATTAATGTGATGCATGTTTCACCAAATTGCCATTTTTATACCTACTTCTGGAAATTAATTTGGATGAAGGTTTGAAACTCGTAATGAGTCTCTAAAATTTTGCATGAGCGTACCCAACTTAGTTATCTACATGGAAAAAAATATGAGCAAAATGTTTGGAGTAACAATCTTCAAGTCCCCCTTTGCACTATGGAGACAATGCCTCCCAAGCAATGCCCCGAAAAACTTTTGCACAAACTTTGGATGTTATGATCTTGCAAATGATAAACATCCAACGGTCAATTTTTGAAACAATAGCTATGAATAGGCTTAGGTACAAGATCTTACGGTTGGAATTCTAAAAGAAGTAAAAAAACTTGGTTCACATCCCCGGGAGTACATAGAGGTAGAAAATCGCAGTTTTGAGGTTTCAAGCTCCCACAAACACAAGGAAATTTAGAGGTTAAACACCCATATTCACATTTTTATCAAATAACTATATATATAGAAACATTTCTTGATAATTTTAACATTTTTAGAAATGCTAAATTATGAAAAATCTTGAAGTTAGACAAATCAAAATATGATTTTTCTTTTCTTTTTAGATTCATGCTCTTGGGCCATCAAGTTAGCCTATCTCATAATTTGGGTATATGCCCCCATGATGGATCAATATAAAGGCTTATTGTTGAAATGTCATTAGAATAATATCAAATAATATGAAATTTTAATGTCTTAGCTATCCCTTGAACATGTATTGTATCTCATGATATACCTTTGATATTAGAACCAAGTATTGTAGAATATAGCATACATTTTCTCAAGATGACAAAGCAAGGTTTTAATATGTTGTATGTCAAAATATTGAATAGTGGAATTATACAAACACTAGAAATGAAAATTAAGATAGTATATTTGTGTTAACCTCTGAGAGATTATGAGACCATTTATGGTTATTGAACTTCAAACAACATTATATGACCAAAATATCTTTAAATTAAAATCTAATTAATTGGGTTATATTTGCAAGCATTGGTATACTTAAACGAAGATTGTTATAGTCATTCTTTAATACTCTCAAACATAACTTGAAGTAATCAATATGAAACACACATTTCATTAAAATTGAACTACCGGACTGGAAAAAGTGATGGAGGGAACATTGTAAAAAATTGGGGGCCTATCTCTATTTCAGGGAGTGCACTATTCAATAAAGTCAAGAATCACATGTGTGCATCTTCCTTATTAAACACCCATGTATAAAAAAAATTGGGCTAAAATCAAGCATTATATGTACAAATCTCATAGCCTCAAAACACATTTCCTTATGTACAGTGGGGTGACACCGAAATTGGCCCCTTGTGCAATTCCAGGGAAAGTGCCCACACTGCTGCCAACTTTGACACCCTCCCGAGCGCTGGAAAATTGTTATTTATACATGAAATTTTAGGCACAAAATCATTGTTATGTTGAAAACATGTGAACCAAATTTCAAAGCTAGAAGATTGATACAAAAAACGATATTCAAGATTTACTAACAAGGGGTAGCTGTAAGAAATGTTTCACAGCTGCCAACTTTGACACCCTCCCAAGGATTGAAGAAAAAAAATTTCACATGAGATTTATGTAATAGGAACATCTTTATGTTTATTACACATGTGAAAAAATTCAAGTCCAAAAGACCTACAAAAAAAATGATATGCCAAATCTACCAACAGGTGTAGTTGTGAGAAACAAAGTTGCTTCACAACTTCGTTGGTAGATATAAAATAACTATTTTTGTGTGTATGTTTTGGTCTTGAAAATTGTTTTACATGTGATCAACATCATAAAGATCATGTGACAAAAATTTCATATTGAAATAACAGATTCTCAGCCCTAGGGAGGCTGTCAAAGTTGGAAGTTGTGAAGCGACTTTGTTTCTCACAACTACACCTGTTGGTAGATTTGGCATATCATTTTTTTTGTGGGTCTTTTGGACTTGAATTTTTTCACGTGTAATAAACATAAAGATGTTCCTACTCCAAAAATTCCATGTGAAAATATTTTTTTCTCCAATCCTTGGGAGGGTGTCAAAGTTGGCAGTTGTGAAACATTTCTTACAGCTACCCCTTGTTAATAAATCTTGAATATCGTTGTTTGTATCAATCTTCTAGCTTTGAAATTTTATACACATGTTTTCAACATAACAATTATTTTGAGCCTAAAAATTTCATGTATAAGCAACAATTTCCCAACCCTCGGAAGGGTGTCAAAGTTGGCAGCAGTGTGGGCACTTTCCCTGGAATTGCACAAGGGGCCAATTTCGGTGTCACCCCACTATACATTGGGGCTAAAAATGAGGAATTTAACTCCACATGTGTATATTTACTTTTTTCTCAATTGAAATATGTCTCCCATACATACATTTTGTACATGCTTGTTCTAAATAATAATCTTGTTGTGCACGCACGTGTGTAATTACAATACTTGAAGAGCGCACTCCCTGGGATCTCTATTGAGAAGGAAAGCACTCCCCATCACTTTTCTAGTCTGATAGTAGTCCAATTTTAACTATATGTGTGTTATGATCCTAGTGTCCAAATTTTACTTCTAGGAAAAAGCTTAGAGAAAAATAATGTTTTTTTTTTGAAAAAAATGAGCTATGCACTGAAAACATAATTTTAGTCAATTATATAAAAAAATTGATGTCAAAATGAAGATTTGTAGTTTATATATATATGTTCATAAACCAATATAGTTATGTATATATATGTTCATAAATTAATACGTCAAAATTCAATTAATGAATGTTATTAGAAGATTTTTGTATATTTCAAAAAGTCGCATTTAAGTCTTGTGTCTATTATATACAAGACTAGGCTCTTTTCCACTTTTGTGTGTCATTGCTAGGAAATTCTTTGAGATATTTTACATTGAATTTGAATTTTTAAACTTTATTTTATAATTCATTTGATTATTTTTTTGCCATCATCCAATGTTAAAAGGACTTTAATTTTTGTGCTCCCATTTTCCAATTCATTTTTAGCTTGTCATGATCTTTGGGGCATTTGTAGCTTTGTCACGTATCCACCTCGGCACCCAAAAACCAGTGGCATGTCCTTCTTAGTTATTGTTGAACTCACTCCTACTATTCTTGGTCATACCATTAATCTTGGCAAGGTCGTTTAGTTGATAACGGCGTAGGTCTTCAAAAACCCAAAGCCCCGCCGATCAACATATATATACAAACTCCTTTGGCGAGTTTGATATTTGGAGAAATAATACAATCAATTTTTGTTTTTATTTTTATTTTCCCGTTGATAGAGTAATACACATCTTGGAATGTAACTAGGTAAGGAAAAAAAATGAATAGAATCATCCACATACACACACAAATAAATAATTAAACATGTATATATATATATATATATATATATATATATATATATATATATATATATATATATATATATACATATACATATACATATACATATATACATACATATATATATATATATATATATATATATATATGTATTTTGCCTTAAATTTATGTATCATAAGACACTTTCATCAAATAGTGGCAATATTAGTATTTTTTAAGAAATCTTTCATGATTTCATCCACTTTTTCCCATTTTTTCTAGTGGCAAAAATTTGCCATTTTTTTGTTTTTATTTTTGGGCTGGGTATATACATCATTGACTACTATTCAGCTGTCACTTTGATTGATGCAAATGTCCACCAACAGCTGAGTTTTGTTGTCAATGACCAAAATATGATACATTTCCACTTCTGGTTGATCACTTGGTTCCATCAGGCCATCTAAGGCATGTATTGGATGGACGGACGATCCTCCTAGTATGTCCCACCTTGGACATCAATGCTAGGAGGCGTCTTTGTATGACGACATTCTTGTATACCCTACCGTTCCTAACAGCTCTTACGCGACTACTCTACAAAAGGTAACTACCGGTATACCTAAAAGGGAACATTTACCTTAACCCCTAAAGGATCAAGTGTCCTAACTAGGACATTTAGAGAATCGGGTAGGTTCTGGTGAACACGTTTTTAATCAAACTTTGAAGGAAATTTAATAGTAGATTCCCCAATGTGCCACGAAAATGGGGGTTCTTTTTTTTTTTGAATTCCGACACCGCATGTGAAAGTTATGAGGGGAAATGTGTTTTTTTCGGGAGAAAGGGCAACGGGACAGTAGAGAAATAGTTGAATTTTAGGGCGGGCAACAAGATGGGCGGTGTGTGGAAAATGGGGTGGCCAGTGGGGGAGAAGACCACCCCATTTTCCAAACTCACTCAAAAAATTTAAAAATATTATTTTTAAAATTTCAAAATAATCTTTTATAAATAAAAATATATTATTTTAAATTACAATTTATTATTTTTAATTAAAAAATATTTTAAACTAAAAGTTCAATTATATAATTATAAGATATTGTTTAAATTTTGAAAATTAAAATCATTAAAAAAATTAAAATTAAAAAAAATTAAAATCATCCAATGAGGGACTGCCACGTGGTAGTACACCTTGAGAGCTAGTGGCGTCATGAACATTGGAATGGGTTGGCACTTCAATTCCTTCCTCCACCCTTTATTTCCCCCCTAACCCCCAAAATTCTTTAAAAATGTGCTACATGTCTTCTAAAACTTCAAAAAATAAAAATAAAATCAATTTTTTTTTCGCCGTTCTATAGAGGGTGGAATGTACTTGTGTTTCACCACTCAAATTTGTATTTTAAATAAAGAAATTCGAAAATATTGCAGTTCCAAAAACATATAGTCTTTTTTGAACTTTTAAACCCCCAACAAGTGCAAGGTGTTCTTCAACATCTTAAACATCTTCAAATGCAACAAAAATTGGTACACAACTAAGTAGCATCATAAAGAATGTGAAAGTGAAGTCTCGGGGAGTTCACTAGACATGTATACATGTATACACGTGCGTGACAAAGGTATTTATTTAGGGGGTATTTCATTAGCCATTCTTAATTTTTTGTACCGTATCATTATATAATTTGCTAATTTCTTGTTTTTTAAATGACCCTATAATTACTTTAAAATTTTATGAAGCTCTAATTTAAAGCTAGGTATGTTCATTATAATTATTTAATTTTGCTATAAAGGGTTCATGAGCATTTAAAGTACTAAGTCACCAAAATCCAAGGCACAACAAGATTCTACGTTAAGAGTGTTCATAAAGAGTTTCAAACAACAAAATCAACCTATATTCCTCAATCAACTTACACGCACAATTAAACACAACAATACTGAGTGTCAAAAAACAAAAACAAAAAACACACCAAAAACAGAGCAAGCAGAAAGAGGGTCCATGCAATAATGTAGAAGGGTATAGAATTAATACTACTCCACATCCTGTTTGAAGTAGACAGACACAAGACCAACCAAACCTCCTCTAATTTATTTTGAGATATTGTTTCTAGCACTTAAAAACACTAGCAGAACCGTTCATGGCAAATGAAAGATGTCATGTTCATCTTGCAAAACAATTCCTAGCTTTTAAAAACACCTAGGATCTTTAACTCCTACGGTATATTTTTACAAATATTTAAAATATATGGGTTGTTTATATCAAGCCTATATTATTTATAATACACATTTTATCATACATGCTCATCTATATTACTTCTAAGAAAATTCTAAGTTTTTTCTTTTGTGAATATAAACCACCCTATATTTTCCCGCACGTTGATTTCTAATATTATTGTAGTGAACTCCCCGAGAGTGAAGTGCGACAGGTTTTGGTAGTGAGGATTTTTTGATGTAGCCATGGTCAAACGCATCTGAAATTTCCGGGCATGTGTTTTTTTGGGGTGTTTTTTTCCATCAAACGCAATTATCTAGAAATCCGTGCGGTCATAATCAATGAAGTTTGTTGTGTATGTTTTTCAAATAGTTTAAGACAAGATCTTACGGTTAGAAGGTATAAAATAACATTTTTTTGGATTTTTTGCATGGAGGAGTAAAAATGGCAGCATTGGAGTGTTTTTGGAGGAAAAACATTGCGGTCCTTTAGGGGTTAAAGCGTGCGCATCTATTGCGTTGTAACATTTAGATTTGAAATGTCACACTGCAATAAATACGCACGCTTTAAGGTAAACGCTCCTTTTTAGGTATAGTTACCTTGTTGGCAAAGAAACCCACAAGGATAAATGTGGTTTTGGAATAGAGTCTACCCTCAAAAGAAGGCATCAAGGGTAGCATGCGTCATTTTAGTCCTGGTGGCCACTTCCCTCAACAGACTCTTCATTCACGTTGGTCCTTTAGAGTATAGTTGCTATCTCTCTTTGGTTTTTGAAGATATAAAAATAATAATTTTATTAAATCAATACTTTTAAAGATAGTGTGTTGATTAAATAAAAATTACTACTGGTGTTTAAAAACAATCCCATCTATGACTTGTTCATAGTGACTAAAAATGTTCTAGTTGCAATATCCAAAACAAAATGAGGGCAGTAAGAGGCTATGAGATAATTACATTAAAAATATAATTTTTAAATTTAGAAGTGATTTTTCACTTTGTTGTTCACGTGGTCGGGCCTTGTCCATATAGATATTTGGGACAAAGTCTTTTTATTACCTCTAAAGGATTTAGGGGTACTGAACGTAGCTCTTGTTTTTAGCTCTTGTAACAAACTCAATTCCTCATTGGTGTGGGGTGATTTTGACGATCAGCACCGTTGAAAGACTTACAAAACTTTTGTATGAAAAATGGATCATAAATCTTAAATCCTACTAGTAGAAAAGGTACATGTGTTGAGGCAATGTTGTCCAGTTCTATACAAATGTTGCTCATTTGCTTGGGCATATGCCACGGTACAAACCCCTTTTCTATTATAGTGTAATGGAAAATACCTTTGTGGACAAACCGATGGCCCAACAAACTTTTAATCAGATGATCAACCTATTGGTTTTCATCCATCATAACAATTGCCATCTGACAGGTTTCCATCAAGCCTAATAAGATGATTCTCATCCACTAGTTTCATCCCAAAAATCATCCATAACTTTAGATGACTCTAATTGAGCCGACTAGATGAACAGAGGCCGCTAGGGTTAGTCGACATTGCTAGATTAGGTTATTTAGGGGTTGGAACTTCATTCCTTCATGACATTCAATCTATGTTTGTATAGATTTTTGTATAGGATCTCCACTAATAGAAAAGGTGTATGTGCCTAGGTAGATGTCCAAGAAAATGGGCAAACACCTGTCTAAAATTGGGCAACATTGCCTTGACACAAACACCTTTTCTACTAGTGCTCTAAGCGGATTAGAGAGGTGCAACAGTGTAGGGAAGATGTTGGTCTGTACTCCCTCTGTTTCATAATAATGGTCCATTTTGCAGAAAATTTTGAGATTTAAGTTCAAAGTAGAGATCAAGTTAAATGAAATGAAATGCATTAGCAACTTTTGGAACCGTGTGTCTCAATAGAAAGGGATGAAAAAACATAGGAGGGGAGTACAATGAATGTAGACTCTTAAAATTGACACAAGAAAATATGTGATCTTAGACTCTTATTATGAAACAAAGAAAGTACATTATAGACAACTTTTCTTAGAAAAAAAAATTTAGACTTTCTATACATTCTATCTTCTTTCCTCTTCAATTCGTTATTATTTGAGGTTTTTGAATTTGTGTATAGGAAGATTTTGTGAAGGAACCCATTTGGAAGGCAAAATGTGTGCTTTAGCACAAACCAAACAACGACACAAAGTAGGTAGAATGGTGGGCGGGATTGAATAGCACTCACTCCCAAAAATTCCGGAAACATTCATGAATGACACAGCAAACGCATGGCCGGGGCAATAAGATGTGGCCATGGCAATAAGTTGCAAGGCCGGGTTTGCCTGCAAATTATTTATGCAGTGAAGCTCAATAGCAAAATCATGTGAAACCATACATGAATTGGTGAGTGAGAGCACCACATCAACACTCAAAGGTGGGAGAGTATTTCGTGGATAGAGACTGCTGGTTGGTTGGTTGATTTATTTTTCAGACATCTATCTTGGGTGAAGTCATCGACCCCCACTATTGGCGCATGATGTAAAGACCTTCACATGCACTGGCTGCTGCCCTCCACGATACCTGCCCTGCCTAGGTGTTGTCTATGCGGCACTTATTAATGTTCCGATTTCGCCCCCAAAATCAAATGATTTTCTTTTTTGTCTTAAAAAACACCCGGGGTGCCCTCTTTAATGTGTGTGCGGAATCACGCCTCCAAAAGGTTGTTAACTCAACCAAATTGTCATGCAAAAAAACAATGTAATAATATTTTTCAAAATTTTATAATAAAATATTAAATAATTCAAGTATGACATGGTCAAAATGGTGCCATGTCAGTTTTTAAATTTTTTAATATTATTATTTTTGCATGACGGAGTTAACGGCCTCTTGAAGGCCTAATTTTTTCTATAATGAGTGTACAAGAGGGGATTGATTTGAACACTACCATACTTTGTATACATACAGTCACTCATGCTGAAAAATAGTTGGAATAGCCATATTATATCATACGTCCAAGTTTTATTGCATATCCTTTGGCATTTAGTAGGGATTGAATTATTTTCCATATACTAGGTTTTGCTTTCACTTTTTTATTATTTCCACTTGTATTCTTATGCAACAATTTACTAAACAATATTCAATACAATCCATGCTATATATTCATGTAAAAAAGAAATGAATAAAACAAACAATTATTTAATCTGATTGAATTGAGTTGTATGTAGGTCCCCTCTGTAGGTTTTGCCTATCACAAATTGAATTTGAAGGTTTTTTTAAGACCATATATAATGAATTAAGTTATGAAGCAAAATGGTGATTCAAGACTAGTTATGGTTCACTTCTTTCATCTCATTGAGTTTTGAAACTCAATTGCGACTTGTAAATATTTAACGCAATTGTGTCTATACAGTATAAAAATGTGGTTGATTTTATAAATTCAATTGCATTAAGTCTCAACTCAATTGTATGTTCGGGGAGGCCCAAAGTGTGTGTTGGAAGTACTAGGCATCATCAAGTCCCTAGGTTGTTGTTTCTATGTGCTAAAGTGGACAAAGCAAGATGTAGAAAAGACCCATAAAAAAGAATAACTCTGGTTTTAAGACCAATGTGAATAACGAGTCTTATAGTGCAATTTTTCCCTTTATAACTTGTATGTAGATTCCAATCTCAAAAACTTTGAACTAATAATAGGATTCATTTTTTGAATTTTTTATGGTAGCTTCAGTCATATTTACTAAAAATGCACTACTCCAAGTTTCACCGAAATTAGAGTTGGGTTTCATTTTCAAAAAAATATAAAACTTCATACAAACAAGGGAAATACAAAATTCCCTTGTACAAATCCGAGTACAAATCATGCACAAATTCACAAACCTCCATGTCCTAAAAGATGTGATATTAGCCAAATTGTTTTCCACTACACCATGAGTAATCCTCCCAATCATTTTCAAGGTTAAATTTCCAATAGCACTTTTTCAAAACATTGTACAAATTTTCCAATAATTGCTTATGAAAATGAATGATGTCATCGTTTGAAAGCAATAGTCCTTTAGGGGTTCAAAGAACACAAAAGAAGTAAAAGAAAAAGTGGAAGTTACATGCAACAAACAACATGCACTAATCATTAGTGATAAAAGGAAATCCATAACTACTTCCCATTGATTATTGGTATAATAACCTATTAGTTGTTTGTGCTTTGTTTTACTTTATCAAAATTAAACTTCACTTCAATTTATAGAGTTGAAAGTAAATTGCATTGATCTTATTGGATGAACTTCAACTTTTTAGATTGGCTTGGTGGAGCGTAGATACATGCCTTTCATTACTGTGAAAACTGTGACAATAACCCTGAAGCAAAATTAGCTATGAAATTTGACAAAATTTAGTGTCTTGAAAACAAATTACATGTTGAGAAAGTATGTACAATTTTCATATTTTCCTTGAACTATTGAACATTTATTCCAATGAAAACTACAAAACAAACATATCTGAAACCAAGGAAGAATCTTTGGCAAATAATTATTCTATTTTGAAAGTAATAGTACTACAAATTACTTTGATAGAATATAATTTCATAATTGTTTATACTTATAAAAAAAATTCTTAATAACCTACATATAATATAGTGTACAATTATTCTACTCTAATTTTAAAAGTAAATATATTATCCTGTAGAACTTATTCACAATAGTAACTCATGTTTTTTAGATATTCATTATGCAATTGTTTTAGTACATGTGTATGAATATACTTATGGTCATGTCATCAAATTAAAAACACCACAATCTATTATGACTACGGTACTCATGTAATTGTATCAAAACTAAAAGTCAAACGCATTGAAAAGTCCAAAAACAAATAGAAAAACAAACCTATTTTTTTTTTCATTGGCAATTTATTGTGCAAAAACAACACATGTTTAGTTTCGTCGAAATATTTAGTCCTTTCCTTTACATAAGTTATACTTAATAATTTTATTAACACATCTTAATGAACATAATGAATTGAGATATTGCTTGATTTCTACTCTTGAAAGATATGACTATTGAACAAAGTTTTAGTTCTTTAGCACCAAAAATTGCCAAAAGTGTTGTCATATTGGAAGTTTATGCAAATTGGGACTTGGGACTTGAAACTTAGCGTGCAACTTTTTCGACCAATTTCGAGGTTATTAAATTTGATTTTGAAAACCAATGAATTTGGGTACATAGAGCAAAACAACTATAAGAAGCTCTAATGTAGGTAAGAAAGTCTAGAAATACTGTACCCCGCTCAATGATTGAGAATATATATGCATCGCAAGACATCTTGTTAAAAAGCTTAGGTGAACATCGCAAGCGTTCATTTCATTTCTTTGTCTAACCCCTAAACGTTTGAAAATGTATTTGTGGTAAGTAGAATACGGCGTATTTTGGTTGTATTGGGAAAAATCCACATTTTTAATGGGCTTGAGTTCAAATAAAAGTCAATCAATGCGATTCTATTGAGCTATAGAGATTCTAATTTAGAGTTTCTTAATGCCAATTATACGGCATCGTACATACTATCCCATGGGACGTTTAGGGGCTAATAAAACACCATGACGAGCACCTAATAACATGTAGTAAAATGTATGTGAAATCAAGGCAATTGGGGCATATTTCAACTTCCTGAAAAATGGTGAGCAAAGAGGGTACATTCACAATATAATGAGCTAAGGAAACTGTAACTAGTGATTAATTTAACGGATTATTAAGCAATAATCTTATCATTTGAATTGATAATGCAATATAAATTAGTAACTACATATGTTATATGTCATTCTACAATATACTAAAGTTTGACAATGTTTGAGAAGTTATTGATACTCCAAAACGACTAAAATATGGTCGTAACCAATCGTTAATAATGAAAAAAATGTGCTAAAATGTTCATAAAATGTCGTAAAATGTCCTTAATTTTTTTTAATATCTATAAATTGAAGATATAATTTTCTAAGCACTCATCGAGAGTCGTTAGATTTGGACGGGGTTGGCTCGATATATTGTGAATGCACCCAAGAAATCTATGATCTAGTAATGACAAAATACGCATCATAAGTTTTGAGATGATGTGTTGACGATGGTACTGGAATGCAACTTCATCCTGTTTTTTCTTCACTGGAGGTGCTTGACCGTCCATTGCGGGAACAGATGCTCGTGGGTACAGCCTACGGACCAGACAACGGAGCCTACAAAATGATGCTGGACGGAGGAGTAGTAGTGACCTCAGCTCGTTGAAGGACAGATGAAGTCAGTCATTGTTCACGAGCAATCTAGTATGCCGCCCCGTACTGTAAATTGGTACTGTAATCAGTCCAATGAATTATGAAAAATCCAGAAGCCCACTCAATACCATAACATTCAGTAGCATGCACTGGCTCTGCCTTGATTATACAGTAGATGGTGTGGAATATTCCACACCCAACAGTGCTTCATCAGTAATTAAGTGGATGGGTGGAGGCTCAAGGTGATGAACAGAGTGCATGAAGGAAGCATGAAGGCTACTAAATGTTACGACACCCAAATGAGCTTTTAGCCACATACAATAGGTGGCCTTGCTTATCAAAGCCTAAATTTTGCTTAATCCTTTAAAGTACCAAAAACTCATGGTTTTAAAATGATTGATCATATTACGGGAAAATATAACTCAGATGCGACCAAATTTATATCACTAGAACCAATCAATAACATTGCATGTGTTGATCGAAAACACAAATAAATTTGAACAAAAAAGACTCCACATAGGACCCATTCAAAACTGCTAGAGAACCATAAAGCCTATTTTGGGCTTCTTGATCTTTTAGGGCTTAATTAATCTTTGGAGATAGTAGATACATTGGTGTATATTGGCATTTGTTGTAAGTAAAAAGTTCCAAATTGAGAACTTTAATCTCATTTAAAAGAATCTTAAACCCATAGGAGGTGTAGAACCATTCCAAACATAATGGGATACTGTTGTATAATATTTCTCGGAGCGGGTTCTCTAGACCTTTAAGGGTTAAAAGGCCCTTGAAGTCCCTCTCTACGACATGTATTTACTTTTATAGTTGTTCAATTGTGGTTTACTATTTGAATTGTGATATATTGTTATATACGTATTATCACAATTATCAATTTTGCCTTGTACTGAAGTGTTTAGTCATTGGTATGTTGATCAAATATCACCAAATACAAAATATACTACATGGCCGCAGTGAATTTGAGGACCGTTTAAAGGTTAAGTCGTTGGCAACAATAGAATACGTATATTGATGGATTGACTGCTTCACCCCTCTAGGATGAAGAAGCCTAAGTTGGGCCCCATGTTTTTTTACGCAATTTTGAGTAGATCTCATATAGACTTCTTGTTGTTCAAATTCCTTTGTTTTTACCAACACATGCAATGTTCTACATTGATTTTGGTGATATAAAATTTGGTCCTATTTGAATTATAGATTGATCAAAATTTTCATTTTAAAACCATGAATCCTTGGTCATTTGGGGGTTGATGGAAAATGTGTCTCTCTAAGTTAAGGCTTAGTGCAGCAGACATTGAAACAATTTGCAGCAATAGAATTATCCGAAAACAAAATTGGTGCATGAAAAGAGTTCAAGCGAAACTTGAACACTATAATTACAATTTCTAACAAGCATTGTTCATGAATAGTCCCTATTGTCGGGTCTCTTAAATTGGGGGAGCTTGTGAAAACTCTCCTTCAGCATTGGGGAGATAACGAGTTCCACACCCCATAGTGGTGCAAGGTCTTGCTTTAAATTAATCTTCAATTCATCACAAACTAATTTTGCAATCTTTTTGAACTTAAAACAAGTCTCATGTGAGTTTAAGATTTCTTTTCACTTGGAGACACTCTTTTCGGTTAACTCTAGTATGTTGGCATGTTTGTGCCACCTTCATCCAGAATTCAATAGCAGTAGCAGCTTTAGGGTATGACCACACTTGTTGGTTAGGTAACCAAGAAGGTTAACAATCCAGCTGCATGAAATGCTCCTGAGATGTTGAGGGATACGGTTAGCCATCTGGAAGTACAAATGTACAAACTATCTAGAGCTGCACTTAACTAGAGCTTTAGTCATGACTCATTACACGACTAATTGCTCCTAATTGCACAACATTAAAATTTAAAGAATAAATATAAATTAGAGGAAGTTTTAACGACAGCTGGGCTATTGTGAAGATTACAAGACGATTACAAGACGATTACAAGACAATTACAAGATGTGTTATTGTTATTCTCTGCAAATCAAATTTATCATTATCCCTGCTAAATGTGTTTTCTGCAGTTGCTTTACCCCTAAGCGTCTCTAGCTTTTTTGGGATTAAAAACATCATTGCTTTTGATGTGCTATAGCACTAAATGTAAGTGAGGTATAGAAATCTCAATCGTACAATCTTGTAATATACATGTCGCAGATCATGTGAATCAAATTTGGAGTCATTTGGCCATATATATTGCAAGATCATAGATGTTGAAATTTTCCTAACAACACAGTTAGAGGTAAAATTCGTTTTCAAAATTACTCGAATGAAAAAACTTATAACTATAAAGTTGTTCAAAATCATCATAAAAAACTCAAGAAAGAAATTTAATGTGTCCTAAAATGGCCTTGCAATGTCAAAAAGTAGCTCGAGAAGTGACCCCATTTGACCCAAAAAGCAAAAATTGTCCAAGCTAGACTCGTGCACTAAAATGACTCCCAAACATTTTGAACAACATGGATTAGCATGAAAATTTTACCATGATAACTAGACTTCAAGGGAAATTGAACCCAATAATTTATATTCAAAACTAACAGGAGATGAAGGAGATACAAGCCCTCGAAGTTGCAACCATTAAAATGCACAAAAACTATCCAGAAAAAAGACCCATACTTTCAAATGATCACCAAAAATTCAATACATCTTGGATTGACTTGAAATCTTTACCACACATTCCTTACATCATGCAATTTGCTTTCCTAAAATTTCATTAAAATCCAACACTTTTTTGCAGAAGTGACAACTCTTCAAAGGTGACTATACCCCCAAAAACGTCCAAAATATGGACGCCGGGACGGTTAGGGGTTAACATTAACCCCTAATTGCCTAACCAACCATATTTGGTCAATCCAAAAATTTCAGAGTTATCAAAAATTTAGCAAAATTTATGCATCCATAATTTTTGCAAAAAAATATATTATTTAATGTGATATTTTTTCACTTGTAGATGTTGAAATTGATCAACCTTTTCAAAAAAATTAAAATTAGAATTTTTTTACTAATTTTCTTCTAAGCCCTCAAAGTGACAATATTTCAAATTGCCACATCTTTGAAAATCTATCTAGAACGGAATCTTTAGTTTTGTTATCCAATAAGATTAGTTCTAACACTAGTAGAAAAGTTGGCGCTCCCTAAGAAGATGCCCATGCAAAATCATTGTGCTTGTGTGGAGTTGGGCACCACTTGCCTCGACATCTCCCTCGGCTAAGCCATCTTTTCTACTAGTGTGACATGAACAAAGTAACCACCATGTAAAACCAATGTTTTTGACCTATCATACTCAATCCCAAGTCAAAATGAGTAAACATATATTTTTATGAACTTTCAAAAATAGTTTGTATAAATTGATTATTAAAAAATTCATAACATTTTTTCAAAATTGAACCGTATGAATGTTGTCTTATCATTGTGCTCTATATATATTTTAAGGATTGTAACTCATTAAAGTCGTGTAAGATGGACATTATAACACATCTAGTTTGTTAAAAAAACCCTTGGTACAGAGGGGTTAAAGGTCCTATGGGGATAGCAAATATGTTGGCGTATATTTGGCATTTGTTGCAAGTGTGAAGTTGCCAATTGAGGCCCCAATAATTCATTAGAACCATGACAACATGAATTTCAACTTCACTTTTGATTTTAAACCATTGGAGGTGAGGAACCATTCTAAATTTACATCAAAGTAATGATGTATAACACTAGTCAGAACAAGCTCTCTAGACCAATGGTTAACACTTTGTAATCAACTTGTAAAATGGTAGGAATATGCAAGCAAAGACAACAAGGCAGATGAACCTAAAACACACACATTTTCTAATTCCGCCATTTCTATGGACATATTTATGCTAGTTTTTGTACATGAGATTATTAATGTATATACTACTTGGTATTAAGAGTTGTGTTATCAAGTGTTTTAATAATGATTTTAGATATGCCTTTGGACTAAATTCACTTGTATACCTCGTGCAAACATATCTTAGCCTTTTAAAAAGAAACTAAACTCTCCTTGTTTTGCAATTTTCTGACACTCCAATCATATTTTATGAATATTGAAAGTTGAAATCATAAATGACCCTACTATTGGCACTCAATTCATCTTAATTGGACATTCTTGATGCATGAAGTGCGTCAACTCTCATTGGTTGTCTTAATTAGCTCTTTAACTATCATAAATAACTTGTGGTGGTTTAGAAACAAGCACGGCAATTTTTTGATGATAAAATTAGGTGTAGTCTTTTAGAACAACTTACCTTTACGTTTTCTTAACCTCTTAGAGCATTACTACCAATGTTCAAAATTTGGAAACAACATCTAGAAAAAATAAAATTCAATGATAAGTCCCAAATAGTGCACTATACATTATGTTTGAGAATCATGTGCATTTAAGACCCCTTCAAAAAACTCATGTACACAAGGGGTTATGCGTCTAAAAACCTTTGTATACAAATCTATTCCATCCGAAGTGTATGTTAACATTTTAAGTATATGTTAACATTTTAAGTATAAGTTAACATTTTTAGCTCTAAATACGTTTATTGTATTTATATACGTAATATGACAATGTTCAAACTAATACCCCTTCTATGCACTCACGTGTACTTGTACAAGTTTAGTAATCACTTACAATCTCCTTTTCCAGATACAAGCAAGGCATGAGGTCAGGAATGAGGTTTCCTTTTGTACAATCAACCATGGTGGTGATATTTCAATAATATCCACCTAAGAGAATGCACCAAAGGTTTTGATCACCCCTTACTTTTTCAATACTTTTTTATAAAGTAGAACTTGGATGGTGTGACAAGTATTAGGAATGTCCATTTCATTTGGTGGCTTTTTGAGGTTGTCGATTTGCAAAGTGCAGAAAACCACGTGACGAAAGAGATTCACATCGAGTTTTGGGATTCCCTCGTCAAACCACTTATTGAAAAGATGGTTGTGCATGATATGCAATGGACGGACTACTCCCTTGGCCATACAGTGTATATTCCTGCTTCGCCGTATATAATGTAGTAGGTTGGAGGGTCCTCTCTATGATGATCCGTGGCGTGGCGTGGCGTGGCCTGAACCCGTGGTCCTTTTGAGGGACAGGCCATTCCTTTTATCGGAAGAATATCCTGGGCACCGGAAAGAGCCAGCCCCTCGTAACCTAATCAATAATCTCGTGGGAATACTCCAAAGTCTGTCACCCCGACTCTAATCCACCCTCGACGTTAACCCGTAAAGGACCAAGGATTCATGGTTTTGAAATGACAAGTTTAATCGATTATATTCTGAAAAATATAATTCAAATGGGTAAATTTTTTATATCATAGGAATCAGTGAAGAACATTGCATGTGTTGATCAAAAGACAAATAAATTCGAATAAAAGGAGGCCTACATAGGACTTATTCAAAACTGCTATAAAAAACATGAGGCCTAATTTGGGCTTCTTGGTCTTTTAGGGGTTAATGCTAGCGCTGTTCACCCATGGGTTCCATTATCTGAATTTTCATCTTGGGTACCCTATGGTTTTTTTGACAATCTTTCTACAAATTTGGAGCCTCCGGCCCCAAAGAAGTCTACGAGGGCCCTTTTGGGAATTTTTAACCCTTGAAAAAGGAGGTTATTTTTTAAGGGGCAGGTTTTGTCCTCTTGCATTAACGTCGATGAGGGAATTTAGAGTCGGGGATTCTGTCATGGCAAAACTTGTGTGGATTAGATGCAGAACTCCAGGCAATATTACTTCCATGGGATAGTACAGACTGCTGACATCCATAATGACTGGAAACCGTCAACATTCCGGCACCGGACTAATAATCCATAACTGAATTGGAGGTGAGAATTGCAGGTTTACGGCATCTCATTGCAACACAGCATATCTAAGACTTCAAAGTAGAGAATTCCATGACTTCCATCTATATTTCAAACTGGATTTCAAATTACAGAGATCCAATCCCACACACTGTATGCATCCCATAACTAGTCCATGGACCAATCATATGTAGAATGTAGGACAAAATTCTATCACATGTTCAACCAAGTACAAAATCTCATCTAAACTTAATTATAGAGTGCTTCACACGACTTAGTTTAACTCCTTGAGGCACCCATGTCCACTATGTGGACGATGGTCACATTCAAACTATTCTTTTTAAGTACATACATGGACAATTTTTATGCATCGGAATTTATCTTGGTTCTTGTGCTAGTTGACTATCTTGTAGAGTATGGATTTTCAAAATAAGATATTGTGATTTTTGAAAATAATACAATTGGTTTATGTCAAGTTTCATTCTTAGTTCAAAAAGTGAGACTTTAAACATGATTTTCCAAAATAAGTAGAATCAAATAATGGAAACCACACCATCTCGTAGTGCATGTTATTCCAATTTCATTACAATTTTTTTAAAATTGTTAATTTGGGAGTTTAATTGAATTTTCAAGAGAAAACCTTGCAAAATTAATTTAAAATATATAATGAATCCAACTGTACAAATGCAATCTTCACATTGAAATTTACAACTTTGTTGTGAACATCTACTCCATTTTTGTTTTTCATCAAACATTTTATAACAAATCTTTGAAAACAATATTGAATCGGAACATTAAAGGGTTAAAGAGAAAATATCACGGTGTTTTCAATGTAATACAACATCTCTACACTTTAAAGTAGAGTTCCATTCATATCTCAAATTTCAAAAACCCAATTCCATGTGCTACATGTGCTTGGCAAATAGTCCATCGACCAATCACAAAGAATGTAGAACTAAATTCCATCATATGTTTAATCAAATACAAGATTTCATTTAAACTTAGTCATAGAAAGTACTTTGGAGGGCTCGATATACAAAGGAAACATAAAGTGTTGACTCAAGTTTCACGGCATGAAAGACTATTTAAATACTTTTTATCCATTTTACCAAATGTCATATGATATACCTCTTGCATTGAGGACCTTCTAAAGTGTTGACTCAAGCTTCATACCAAAACATTATATATTTAAATAAATTTCATCCATTTTTCCAAATAACATCGAACCACCTTTCAACCGTTGGAGGAATGTATTTTAATACAGGATGTGGAATGCATCTAAAGATCTCTCATCCATTTTGCAGAATGTATTCAAATATGGTAAGGTGATCAATAATGGCTCAATTTTCAGCACGGGAAATCTATAGCAAAGTTAACAGTGCAAGCAATTTTCGTGCATGTGGAAAGTAAGTGGAAAGATAGAGCAAGTGGAATCATCATTTTTGGACTCTTTTGCAATTAGTTATGAATTCTTGAAGTTGTATTCATAGGTGTTTCTAAAATGGTGCCCTAAAATGACACCCTATAATGTATGTGCTCATTACATGGTACTGTTGAATTGAGAAGCTATTATGTACCTGTAAGTGAAGATTACTAGAGCTCCATTATTGAACCTGCTCCATTTTAGAGCACTCACCCATACCTCTTATGCAAGATGAGGAATGTATTTAAAGAGTTCTCATTCACTTTGAGGAATGTCCAGAGCCTCAGAGGATAAAACTATGTTGCATCGCGGTGCTTGTCTTCCAAAACTTCTTGTCAGCATTTTCAAACCCTGACGAACTGGGGCCTGGGCCCTCAACCCTTATTTAAAATATAGAAAGAAAATTTTGTTTTTGGAAAGATCCAAATTCGGACTCAAAACTCATTTCATTTATCATCAAAATATTCATCCATATTGACATGTTATCATCCATTTGAGAAAATTCTCATTCAATTATGATGACTTCATTTGAAATCTAGTTAAAAGTGCTACAACGTTTGTTTCACAAGTGCAAAAAAAAAAAAAAAAAAAAAAGCAAACGTTGTAGCACTTGTTCAAAATAAGAAGGAAAAAAAACCTAGCGTGGCTAGTTCAATGAAACATACTCTCATGAATTTTCACCAAAATCATACTTGATTTAGGGAGTAGCTACTTTCAAATTTAAAAAATGGGCAAAAAAGTGAATGAAATTAATCACCACTACCTTATAATGGATGATTTTATGAATGGACATATAGATGTGGACAATTCCCCACCCATGCCATTTTCGGCTGGGTGCCTTTGTATCTGTCACTTTGGCAATGAAACAAGTTTCATTTGTGTCAAAAAAGAAGAAGATGTGGATGATTTTATGCATACTACATTCCAGGACAATGTAAGGGGAGAGATCCGGCAGTTAGTGTAGAATCAGCCGAATGGAATTGCCAAATTACCAATTGAAACGTATAGTTTCAATATAAAATCTAGATAAAATTTGTGATACTTGGGTGCTACCATGGATAACAACCGGATGGGTTCTTGTCAAACTGGTTGCTTTGATTGTTTATGGTCGAATGGCATGGGTTAAAACCCAAATTGACATGAAAAATCACGTTGACAATCCTCATAAGTCTGCCCAACTCTTGCTCCAATTCAAATCCCTTTGGTGCAGAAGGAAGTTGTTTGCTAAGTGGGACGGGATTCAACCGTGTTGGTCTCTTAGTGGTCCTAGATTTAGTTCGATTAGCGATAGTTAGGAGTCCACCGATCTCACTAGTCCTGGCGGGGTGGGTTTGTATTTGTTTTGCTTCTTTATGTAGTAAAGGATTCCCTTTAATTAGATTTTAGGGGGTTTCCTTGGAAAACTCCCCGTTGAGTGTTCCAGGGTGCGTGTGTCGCTCTACCCAAAGGAAAGACAAAAAGGAAATCACTAAGAGCATCCACAGTGGTCCTCCTCAAGCCGGGACCGGGCTCAGTTTTCAGGGGCCGCACCCTGTTCCCACCCACACCGCGACTCGCTATCTCCACACCTCACTTCCGGCCCCTGAAAAAGTCGACCCCCGCTCGTCAACCAAGCGAGTCAGACTTTTGTCCCTATACCGTAAATCCTGCGAAACCGTTAGGGTTAGGGGAGGCGTCAGAGTTTGTCTTTAGCGACTTATTGTGCGCGGGTGAGGGGCTGCGCGGTGAAGGGGCTACGTCGTGGGGGCCACGTGGCCGCGGGGAGCTTGGCGCGTTGCTTTTGGTGAGGAGCGGTGGAGGCCCTCGACGCCAGGCCGGAATATCTGAAATTTGGGGCCCTGTACACACTTCCCTGGCTTCCGGCTTGAGGAGGACCACTGTGGATGCTCTAAGGCAGTTCGCTCTGCCTGGTTTGCAGCGGTGTATCTTTTCTTTTGCAATGGAATTTTCGCACCATTTGACTCAAAATAAAAAATAAAAAAATCACTAAGGCAGGTTCAGAGGTAGTTTAAATTATTTTTTTCCTCCCTGCAGTAAAGCGTCCCCCTTTTTGTGAGTGTCAAAAATAAAACCACTGAGAAAGGAGGAGTAAGTACGGTCCAGGCTGGGGAAGTGTAAATAGAGGCAGCCAGAGGGGGGCTGAACTGAAAGGTACAAATTGTCCTACTTTACAAATTAACGCAGAAGCAAAGCAGCAGAGGCGGAATTGAATGCAGAGAAGGCAGGAATAGCGAGGCAACGGGTGCAGGGGCTTTTGCAGGGGGAAGTGAATCATATACTCCGTATATAGTAAAGGCTAAGGGGAGTATTATACTCGTGGAGATGGGGTCAGCAGTAACATAGCGAGTCATAAGGAACTCTTGCCTTGGGTGGAGGCCTGGAGTCCGTGGGGCTATGGTGAGCCTTCCGCCACGTCGGTGCCAGAGTGGACGTACAGACCGCATGTCGGAATAAAGCGCGCACGTTAGATACTTTGCCTAGGCCCCGGCCCGGGCTGCCCGCCGGGCTCCATGCTCCTGCCCCGCCCAATTATTGTCAGCTGCTCCTGCATATCATCCTTCCCTTGCCGGGTTTCCCCTGAAGGATCGCCTTGTAATCCCGGTAAGCTTATTTGCCTTGGGTTTGGGACCACGTTTGAGAGTTTTTCTCACGACGGGACCACGTAAGTCCTAGACTTTGCACCCCTGCTAAAGTTTTCAAGATTCTCTTTGTTTTCACATCTTAAGTTTGTCTTACTTGCTTGATTTCTACTAAATTTTCTCATATCTAGAATGGTAAGTGTCAATTTTTACTCTAAAGTTATTGTATCGGTATAAAAGAAAATGAAGCACTATGGGAGTGCGGAACTCTATTGTTATAGAATGTAATGCATCATTGGGAGTTGAAGTTTGGATTCCATCCTTATCATTAAATTCACTAATACTATCACGAGTATTTTATTAGAAATTTTGAAAGTTAAAATTAAAATTTCCTTATAAGTTTGATCAAAGACAAAAATATTAACGTTTTTTGATTAGAATTTGTTGGAATGGATTTTAACCCCTAAATGCCCACTGCCCTCTCGAAATATGGATTAATTGCAAATAAGCATTATTAAATGCAACTAAGAGGGATATTTTGAACTTAATGTACGTATCAAAGTTGTACATTATAAATTTTATATTCTATCCAAATGATTAGAACTATGATTGCTATCACCAATATTTTAGTATAAAATTTGAAACTTAAAATTCAAAATTCTTTTGTAATTCAATTACAAATAAGATATCGACAATTTGTAAGTGAAATTTGTTGTGATGGGTTGAAAGATAATACTCTAAGTGTAGTGATTTTTGGAGATTTTTTGGTTGCTTAATATTATGAGTCAACTTTTTCAAAAGCACTTATGAACTATTTTGAACTAAGATCTTATTTTTTTTAGTGAATCACCGGAATCTAACATGAGGCATAAAAAATCCTGCAAACCATCCTTTTTTTAATTGGTTCACATATGCTTAAAGCTAACTTCTCATAAAATTTATATTAAAAAAGTCCACATTGCAAAAAGTGCATGACGGATGAGAAAACGTGAGTGAAATTTGTACATTGTTCAAAAAATGAATGTTTGGGCAATTAAGGATTAAATAAGATATCTTGACGCGGTGATTTAAAAAAAAAAATTGTGTTCCTTAAATCTACGACTTCATTTTTGCAAGGCCACTTTTGAATCAATAAAAGTCAATGCAATTTTGGCTTGATCAAAATTTCACATACTTCTACTTATGTAATTTTAGAGAAATATGAACTTTAATAACAACCAATTCAATTGTTGGATAGGACAAAAACTAGTGATGAAGAGTATCGTCAAAAACTGTTTTATGGTGCAAAATGTTTCTTAAGAGAAGGATCTGGAAGAACCGAAAATGCTACCAATCCAAAATGTGTTGGTTTAACTTTTAAAGTTAACTTTAAAGCCACGCTATTTGTCCAAAGTGATGTTTATTTTTACTTAACATTGATACAATGATAATGTTTATAAAGCATCAATACATTTTTTCAAGGTAAATAATTTTATATAGAACTAATACATTGATAGTATTTATATTGTACTACAACTTACTCCAAAAAACGCACAACAGATGCGATGTATCATTATATCAGTGGCTAAACAAAAATATATATGTTTGTTTTCTAAAACTTCTTGACTTCTTTTCAACTTCCACTTCTCTCCATGCAAATGTTGCACCACACAATCTTCTCACTATTTTGGTTCAAAAAAGCGTTAATTCTATGTTGTAGGTTGTGTCCCATGACTAGCTCATGATTGCCATCCTTCACCGGTTATATAGTATTCCCTTTGTTTCATAATATCTGGCACGTAGGTTCTCTCAAATCTATTTTAGAGGTAGATTTGAAAGAACCTACGTGCCAGATTTTATGGGACAGAGGGAGTATGTCGTTAAGGGTAAATAATTTCACTTTGAGTATTTGATTATGACTAGGAGAATGAAAAATAAAAGCATGCTAAATAACCTCATAATATTGTTAACCCCTAAATTTTTGAGCGACCATATTATGGTCGTTCCACTTTTTGGGCAGCCTCCAGGGACCTCATATTTTTAAAATTTTCAATGAAAATTTCAGTGTGGCTTCCAAAAACTACACTCTACATGTCGCACTTCGTTTCATGTCATTCCGATAAGTATTGCAAAGTTATAAGCATTTGAAGTTTTTGAAGCGAGATCGGGTAGCGAGATTTTTTATTTTTTTACTCTTTTTCAAAATTTCTTTTTTGATTCATGATTGGTTGATCTTTATCTACAAATGAAGCTTTAAATCTACCCATTTTGAGCAATGGGATAAAAGTTATGAGGAGATCTGTTTTTTGGGCAGTTTGGACAAAAAAACTTTGAAGCTCATTTCTAAACTCAATTTTCAATAATTTTTAATGAAATAAAAGGCACTGGGTGAAGATTTCCAAGTACAACATTCTCACCATTAAGATTGACATTTTACAATTCCATGTCAAACTTATTAATGATTTTATTTTTCCTTTCACTTTGTACCCACTTCTAGTAATTGTTTTATGAAAAGATTAATATGAGCTTTTTTCTTACAAGATTTTATATTTGAAGGCTTAACTCAATTGTTAACATGGCCTTGCCATTCAATGAATTTCTAACCCATTCAAAAAAATATATTAATTTCTAAAGTTCAAATTTGTCACCGGATTGAACCCCAAAAAATCTTCTTTTGCAACTTTGATCCTTATAATCTAAGAATCTAATGGTCATTTTTCTCTCAAATTTTGTGCTCACATGAAAAATCAAGTTGGGTATTAGATCTTATGGTTAAATGATGAAAAAAATAAAAAAACATATGATTTCTTCTGCAACTTCCAAATGCTGCGTTTTTTATGGTTTTTTGTGAGAATACGGTCCTGGTCCTTTAGGGGTTAAGCCTTAGACTTTGTACCCCTACTAAAGTTTCCAAGATTGTCTCCGACGCTTTTTGTTTTCACATCTTAAGTTTGTCTTACTTGCTTGACTCCTACTAAATTCCCTTAGAGAGTGACAAGCGTCATCTGTCACTCTAGTTCCAAGAAAAGTTACTGTAAAAAGCAAAAGGAAAAAGTAGGGGGTGTAAAAGAACCCTACTGTTATAGAATGTAATGTGTTTGCTAACTTACGGAAATTTGGAGAAAGAATTGGAATGGGTTTGGGGCAGGCAGGTGATGAGTCGTGGTCGGGGTGGGTCTAGAAGGGCGGGGCCCGGGGGGGCTAGCTCAGGGGAGTAGGGAGGTGCGGCAGACTGGGCGGAGGTTTGCCTTTTGCTGGGGAGCCAATTCGCGTGCAGCGCGTCGCGCCGTACCTGGGCCGCAGCAGCACGCGGCCCTGCTCGCTAATCACATCCCAGCGTCGCACGGCCGCGATGCGCGCTCCCTCACCTTTTATCGCACGGTCGATTACCGCCCACGTGAGTTTAGACCCACCCCATCTGCCCTGCTCTTGCTCTTGCTCTTGCTCTTCCCCCAACCAGCCCGCTCTGCCTGCAGCATCGCAAACCAAAGCCACGGCACGCCAAGCAAACCCAAGGCCACGAAAAGCTTTCGTTTGTCTCTGTCGAAATCACCCTTTCTCTCTATCATTTCACCTCTGCCGCAACACCACGCGGTGAGTCTCAGAGCTCTCTCTGTCGTTCCACGCTGTGAGTGCTCCTGACGAAACGCGCGCTCTGCAAAGCCTGCTACGCCTTTCTACCCTTCGCCTGCCACTCGCGCGGGCGCCCGTTTGGGGTGAGCCTGCATGAGTTTTCCTGTGGCGGATTTTGGATTGTTGGGGTGGTAGTAGTAGTACCAGCAGTAGTGATAGCAGTACCAGTACCGCGTCCACTCCATGTCCTTTTCGGCGACTCTTGTCAAGCTGGGGCTGCGGAGTGGGGGTTGCTGTCAATTGTGAGGACGCATGTGAAACGTAGCTCTCAGTCCTTTCGACTTCCGCAGGCAGGCAACAACGGTAACTCATCCTGTGCCTTCCCATGATGGTCCTCGTCGTCCTTGCCAGTTTCGTCCTTGGTGTTTTCAGGCTTCAATTACGTCCGCCCGTGCCACGGCGGGGTGCGTCATTTCATAGCCCGTCGCAATCGCAGAGTCCACTGATTTTCAGATTGGCAGATGGGAATTGTAAAAATCGCTCTTGGGATTCTCGTCGACGTCACGTAGGTTTTTTATTTTTCTGGTTGTGCAGTGTGAGTGAGATCGGAGGTGGGTTGAGATCTGGGGCTGATGATTCTTGCTGTGAATGAATGATGCAGTTGTGAGCTTCGGGCACGTCGCTCGCTTGTAATTCTTCCGGATCAGGTGACTGTCGAGGTGGCGTTCCAGAACCAACCCGGGTTTGGGACGGTAAATGTTGAGGCGCTTTGATGAGTGTAGCTGTCTTAGGTCGAGATTGGGACATGATTCCCAGTAGCTCCAGCCATGACTCGCAGGCCCAGCAGCAACAGCAACAGCAACAGCAACAGGAAAAGAAAGCGTCGCAATTATTCGCGCAGCGAGCCATGCAGGAGCGGCGCCTCAAGCCACCGGATCAAGTCATCGCGTGCCCGCGCTGCCAATCCCTGAACACCAAGTTCTGCTACTACAACAACTACAGCCTGACGCAACCGCGGCACTTCTGCAAAAGCTGTCGTCGCTACTGGACCGCGGGGGGCACGCTCCGCAATGTTCCCGTGGGAGGGGGCTGCCGGAAGAACAAGCGCAGCAAGCCGCGGGGCACGGCGGAGGCGTCCAACAGCGGCGCCGTCAGCGCCGACAGCGAGAGCCTGTCCGTGCCCGGATTCCAGCACCCCGGATTCTCGTCCACGAGCGTGGGGTTTCTGAGCTCCAGCGAGGGCTCGCCGTACGGATTGGCGGAGCCGTCCATTCGCGCAGATTCGTCCATGAGCCAGAGCGGCGAGGGAGGCCAGCTGATTCCGTTCCACCCCGGCCAATCCTCAGGTTTACCCGGGCCGCATCATGGATTCGAAGGCGGAATCCCCGCCCACCTCAATTTCTTTAGGAACCATCCCCGCCCAGAGACCACATTGAACTTACACCCCGCGTTTCAGATGCCCACGGGGGACTTGAGCGAGATTTTCGATACGTCCAGCGCGCAACGCGTCGGGGCGCTCGCCACGCTGAATGAGGGTCTAGGAACGTTCAATCTCAACCCCGAGGCGGGGCGGGATCAGCAGCAGCAGCAGCAGCAGCAGCCCGCGTTCGTGAGCTTGGAAAGATGGCAAGCAGCCAAACAACAGCAGCAACAGCAACAGCAACAGCAGCAACAACAGCAACAGCAACAGCAACACGCGGCATCGCAAGCTGGGATACGGGAATCGGAAGTGGCGCAGCAGCAAGCGGACATGGATGTGAACAGGCAGGACGTGAAGGGCAAAATGACGCTGTCGATGGTGCCGGTACCAGGAATGGAAGGGCGGCGAGCTGCACCGTCATGGCAGCTGCCGACAGCGCAAGTCTCAACGACGGCACCGCTACAGCAGTACGAGCAACAGACACCGGAGCACAATTACTGGGGCAACAGCGCATGGCAGTCCATGGACTCGCAGGCATTTCAATCGTCCGGGGGGAGCCAAGCTTTGTAAAATCTCTCTCGCCACAACTAGTCGAACACTCCACGGATCGAGCTCTTCCAACTTTTTCCTGAACAGAGTACCGGTTTGTGTGCACTGGGAATTGAACCAAGCAAACCAGTCAGTCGTGGTACTCGCTCAGTGCCAACCAAGCACACATTGATGACCAGCAAGTGTAAATCAATCAGCAGTCCTCCAGCCAAAATTTTGGCTTCCCTCCTTCCGTCTCTCCCTCCCTCCCTTCCTCCTGGTTTTGATTTCCCGGGTAGGTAGGTCATCTCGCGCTGTACTTTTTCAGGCGGATTTTCCTCAGCGGCATTTCTTGGAGCCTCTCAGTTTTTAATCTGCCTTTCTTGGAACTTAGTTGCGATCTTCCTTAGTTTTTTTTTTAACTCATTAATCATCATAGCATGCCAGAACACGCATCGTAACTGGGGGCTAAGGATATCACACGGTCATCGTTAGACTATAAGTGTACTACTCTGATTGTTGAATCGGCCACTTTCCCATTGGATCATTACATATCCTTAGAACAGAGCTCTTGACCATGTTACCCTAGGAAGGAAGGAAAGTCATGCTGCTAATGGATATGACGCCGAGCTCCAGAGGAGTCCGTGCTGGTGCCTGAACCAAACAATCTTGAGCTAGTTGGGATGCGAACACTACCATGTTTGTACTAAATTGTAATTTTTAGAGGCTGTTCAACTGCCAATGAAATCAACTTTGTGACCTAGGGATACGAATCTCCATCTCCTGCTGCATTCATTCATTCCTTCCTTACTTTGCTGTGATTGCATGGAGGCCAATTCTTGAATAGTCTAACTCACAGGATAAGGTTTGGACTACTATATGTCTACTATTAGCAGTGTAACAGTACGGGTGCTAGACCCCATGAAGAAAGTGAGCGGCACGTCTGTGTGAGTGTGAGCTGCACAGAGTGAGTGCGTGCAACGGATAAGACACGGAGAATACAACTGTAGAGGCAGTAGCCTGGCTTGCACCGACCTTCACTGGATGCCGCAAGCCATTCCGTGAAATCCCTGTAATATTAATAGCTTATTAGAAAAATCATGCATGTGTGTGTATGTGTGAGTGCTGTGTTTTGTGTAACGCTTGAGAGTCCTCGCGGAGCCCTGTACTTGTGTACCAGGCCCGACTTTGGGTTCGCGTTGTCTAACTGGCGGGTGCGAGCTTTTCGGCCAAAGTGACTTGAGTTTTGTCGCTGCTATTGCGGAAAGTAGTAGAATAATAAGAAGATGCAGTATATTATTGTGGCGAGCCACTGATTTGAGGGGATTTGCTCCGCGCAAGTAAACGTTGTCAGTGGTCCTGTACTGTAGTATCTGTGCGTGTGTGAACACGTCGATGCTGCTTCGTGTGTTTTTTCTATTCCCATGCTTGCCAACCTTGTCGGTGGCTCTATATTTTATTACTGCTGTATCATGATTTTTTTGCCTTTCTTCGTTGCACAGGATCTGGTTGGATTTGGAGAGGAGTGAGAGAGCAGGGAGAGGTTCATTAGCCTTTTTCAGAGCATCTGCGCCAGTGCTGCACGAATCCTTCAGTTTTGGTGTTGGATTTCGAGGTCTGGGGCGGCCAAATGTTTTTCCCACCCGTGCAATTCAACACGTTCTACTACTGTACGTTTTTTTCATAAGTTTTGTCGCCCCAATCAATATTTTGTGATTGTTAACCCCTAAACATACCGATCCTTTGAACACAAGTAGATGCTAGCCTCAAAGATAGATATTAGCATGGTTCAGATGTACATGAGGTGTACATGAGAGGACCATTACAAGCATAAAATCTACCCAACAAATTTGACATACTTGCACTTGGAGGGCTCTCTAATATTATCAACAACTTTTCATCACAAAAGAACTATTGCAATTGGTAGAGAATTTAATAGTCTTTCAAAGGTGACTTGGATGAAAGTCATCCAAAATTGTATGAGAAAGTTGCAAGGCTCTGAATCTGTTTGTGATCCAGTTTTTGGACGCTGGGACGTTTAGGGGTTAAGGCTTCCAATTTCTACATGTAGATTTTGGTCGAGTAGATTTTGGAATGGTGGACTTCATTGTGGACTTCATTCTTGAATCCAAAATTTCTAAAATAAAAACATCATTCTTGAATTCAAAACAAACCATGGAATGTCCAATATGAAGAAAACAAAATAGTTGGGTCTTTCCAAGCCAATGCCTAAGAAAACTGAAAAGCCCGTAGACTTTATATAACGTCCTACCACACATTCAATTGATAATGTCACACTTATTTCTATCACATCTTGGTTATATCACCAATCTTTTTGAAATCACACAATCTACCCTTATTAACATCACACTAATTACTATCACACCTTTGTTACATAATGATGTTTTTTGTAAATGGATTTATACTTAATAATATTACACTTGCTACTGTCGAACCTTGGTTATATCAATATCCTTTATAATATCACCATGTTACTATTATACCTTAGTTGTATCACAAAAAATAATATTGAAACTGATCTTTGTAATGTCTAGTCAACTCTTGGGATCCATTGTTGATTAAACCCATAGTTTTAAAATTTTAACAAACAAAATTGCTCAAAAACTAACAATTTGTACCCAATGGCTTTATATTAGGAGGCAACAAAAAATTGTCTCCATCTTACGTGGGACAAATATGACGCCAAAACTTTAGGTTGGTCCAAGGAAGTTGGATTGAGATTTACAATTGAGGTTTATCTTTACTTCAATTTTAAAACTAGGGTTCAACTGAAGTGCATTAAGTAGTTATAAAATTAAGTCATTATTTGAATCAGTTTGGATTCAAGGTCTTTATTGTCTATTAGAAGCCCAATTCTCAATCTATTTACAAAATAAAGGCTTGGTTTTTAATATTAGATTGATTTCTAAATGGGTCATATTCCAAACAGAAAGTCAATAACAAATTTACTACCTAACTTCCACCTTGCTATTGGACTATGTTTTAAACATATATTGCACTCAAAATTCTTTTAAATTTTCTAAACAATCAACTATTTATTTAACTTAAATATATAACTTGGTTATAAATAGGTTTCAATATTTCTAAAAAGTAGTAACTAGAAAGTATTTCTAAAAAACATAATTAGTCTTCTACACTTTTGTGGATAGTTGGATTTATGAACGCACATGATTTTCTCGGCATCTGTCCTTAAATGCCATGGTTCCAAAATGTCAAACCTATGTTTAATTTTGTTCATTAATGCCATATGTTCTAAAGTCATAACCACTTTTCATCTTGTTCTTTCAAGGCCAGAGTCCAAAAGTCATAATCATCCCATTATTAATGAGAAATCAATGAGCTCTCATGCTTTTAAAATTATTACAAAGATTCTTACTAATAGACAATAAAACTTACAATATTACTATAATTTGTTAATATTCGTGAAGATTGTATGAGTTCTATTTTAATATTAAAATTAATTTCAATTTCAATGAGTTCCATATAAAATCTTGTGCACAAGATACACTTTCCACTATTTCTAGGTAGATGGCTAGCATCAGTGATCTCAAAACCACTTTATGACATTTAACACAGGATGCTACCTCCCAGATGAATGGTAGATACTTTTGCTACCTTGTGAATGTACTACTCACAATACCTCTATAATATCCAGCAATACCCTTGATATACTAAAGTGATACCATGATTATATCCGCGGATATCACCTCATGAAGTTGCTACATATTTATAACATGATGAGAATTCTCGCTATATTACAAAAACAAATTCATTTTTTTTCTTCGTATGTTTAGCAGCTCCATTTTTTGGGGTAGAAATCCAGCTAATTTTAGCCAGTTTTGAGATCACTGGCTAGCATGAGTCAAAACTAGTTGTATGCATTTGAAGCTTTTTACAAGATCCTTAATATTATGCTCAAAATCTAAAAGTGTCAAGTATCATAGGATAAAGGGAATATATGGAAAGAAAGCCAAATAAAAAGTTAAATAGAAAGTCAAATTTTAACCCCTAAATCGGGCCCTAAATGTCCAGAGGCCTCTCCAAATTTGGAGAATTGCAAAGATGCATTTCAAAATGCAATTAAGGGGGATATTTTGAACTTGATGACTGAATAAAAGTTGTACATTATAGATTTTAGATTCAATCCATATAGTTAGATCTATAATTGCTATCACTAATATTTTTGTATAAAATTTGAAACTCGAAATTCAAAATTCATTCATAATTCAATTACAAAGAAGATATTGACAATTTGTGGATGAAATTTGTTGTGATGGGTTGAAATGTAATACTCAAAGTGTACACAGAATGGTGTATTTTGTGTCTAAAGATAATTAATGTCTTTTACTATAACTTATTCAAAGTTGTTCAAAAGAAATAGTGTCCCTTGACACTACAAGTCATTCCTACTTTCATCGATAGTGCCTTACAAGGACACTATGTCCCCCTAAAATTAAACAGTGTCTAGTTTTGAGAAATAGTGCCCCGGACACTAAATATGCCATTTAGTGTAGTGATTTTGGGAGATTTTTTGGTTACATAATTTTATGAGTTAAATTTTTCAAGAGTACTGTTGAACTATTTTGAACTAAGATGGATGTAGACTATTTTTTGTAAGACAATAGATGTAGAATGTGGCTAGTGAGTGAAATCATGGTACATCTATTGTATAACTAAACTTGTATACCAAAAAGTTGATCCATCGTGCTAAAACTACAATGTTTTTAGTCAAAAGTTGTAAAAGAGTATCAAATTGTATTTTCTTTTGGTTCTAATTTCATGTCGTCTTTTGTTGTTTTATAAGTACTTGAATGCAAAGTTTCAAAGTAAAAAAATCTTTAATTTTTTATACAAAAAGTAGAGCTCGAAAATAAACGTCTAAATTCAATTTCGGGAGAAAATATGATGAACTAAATTATAAATGATATGAAAATAAATTTTATATTCTTTAAGTCCATTATGCATTTGAGGGCTCTAAACAAAAAACTCTTTAAGAAAAATAAAAAATTAATGCATTTTCAACTTGTTTTATATCAATTGTTCAATTTGGTTCGAAACTACCTTTTCACTTTTGACTAATTCAACGTCACTAAATCATACATAAATGATTTTTGGAGATGATTTTTTCAATTTTCTTTGTGAGACTTTGTTAAACATCATGTCTTTTATTTTATTGGCACTTTTCTTTCTTTCTTTTCTTCAAAAAATAAAAATCCAATGTATTTTTCGACCTTGTATTGTTGCTTCTTCATAGGAATCAATGTTGATCTACTTTACCTTGATGCTTTCACCTTAATACGAGATCAAGTTGAAAAAGGTGTTAGCCATGACAACCCTAACATTTGACACTATATTAACTCATGTAAAGGAAATGAAAGACCAATTACTTCAAAGAATGATTAACTAAAATGGATACCCCCTCCCAAAATAGTCTGATTTTCAAGAAATACCTTTTTGGTAAGAAAAAAGGTTAGAAAATTACAAAAATTATAGGGTGCTATAGACACCATAGGTGCAACTATACGCATGGTGTTAAAAGCTACAATTTCTAACACACAGAAAATGAGTTAAACATACGTTAAACATAAGTCACACCATGGTGAGACGTGTAAAAGTGGTACCCATATCAGACCATTCCCCGACATTTTCCAATGAACATGAACAAAATGCGAAGTGATTTTTTTTTTTAATTTAAATTTTAAAATTTCTTTCTTTCTTTTTCTCCCGAAATGAAAATCCTTCAAGAGAAAGAATTCCGTGCAGCAATCATACATGGGAATACCTGAGAATCAAATGCATGAATACAAGGCTTGCTATGCAAAGGTTGTTGAGACCTAAAGCAAAAGGACGAAAGTGGAAGGTTACATCATTGGGGTGGTCCTGGTTTCCTTTCCACATCCCATTGTCAAATTGTCAGGTGACAGATTCTGCGACACATCATTTCATACCCGCAGCAGGTGAGCTTACTGCTGATGTTTAAAAACACACAAGTTGTGATTAATTGTTCAATTGGAGTGCACAAGTTTCTTGTGTTTTAAGTGAAATATTCTTCCAAATTAAAGCCATGGAACCTTTCGTTCTTGCAAAATGTCAATCACAAAGAGCTCCAGTCTCTTTTGAAGCTGTCATGAATCACCAGTCTTGTAAACCGGCTGTCCAATTATTATGGACTAAATAATGTGAGAAACGTCACGCAACAGTGAACTCATTTGAAAGTTGGCGAAACTGAAGAATGAAAGTTAGTAGTAGCGTTGGGTTTCATTCTTCACATGTCACCTCTTTCACAAGCTGACCCGTTAGACCCGTTAGTTTCTCATCCCCGAGAGTCGGGGAAAGTCTACATTCTGAACTGTAGATGACTGTCCTATGTGACGTTTTGCACTCACCTAACTTGACACATTGAGAAGTAGCGCGTTTTCACTCAAAAACCAAATGAGAAACAACAATCCTTATTTTAAAGCAAACTATTAAGCAGTAAAGTTTGCTCAAAAGAACTGTCCTCAAGATGTTATGTCAAATCATTCTACTCAATCAAGAACATCTAAATCGCAGTTTTTTGGCTAATCCAAGAGTTGAGACTAAGGAGAAAGGTTATAATCCACACTAGTTGGAAATGTGTCGTTTTTCACTTACTATGAATGAAATAGGAATGAAACCGCGCCAAGCACATGGGTTGTGTCAGTGTTGGTAAGTGCTTTTGGTCACAAGAAAACAAAAATATAGGCAAAATATTCCACCGTTGTTCACTATTTCCACAAAATGGGGAATGAAAAATTACAGATCTGCTACTAGTGCCACTTCGTTTCAAAAACAAAGTCGAGGCATTCCCATACGCCTCTGAACAAAAATTCCAGTCGCTGTTTGAGGGCGAGGCCCACGTTTGAGGATTAATTCATTTCAGATCCGTTATCCTATCTGCCCGGTCCAAATATCAATTTGCTGAGATTATCAGTCTTCTTGTCAGTTCTATAACTAAAGCCTTCTTTAATAGCAGCATGGACTAAATTAGTAATTCAAAAGCATGCAAGACTATGGAGTATAACCGCAGGATCTACTGAGTTACAGCAGTGGTACTTGCCTATGATTGTCTCCCATAGTCTTGCCTGCTTTTGAATTACCGGACACACTACAAGGAGAAGGCATTGCTTTTCACTTGGTAGGTGAGTCAAACATGCCACTTCGCACTCACTGCTCAGGCACTCAACACTAGATGAGTGCGATTCGTCATGTAGGACAAATGTGTACAATGAACTCTATTTTGAGTGAGAAGCGACGCCCTTGCTAGTAGTGGCATAATCTCAATGCAAGTCACTTTGAGCCATTGAATCTCAAGGTCAAATAATGTGATAGTTGAATCAAAAAGCAAAGAAAAAGTGAAGTTGAACATGCATGTAGAGTCCAAACAGAGCAAGATTTACAGTGATATCTTGACACAATGGCATGAAGAGGCTGCATTGAGATTATGGTATTATAAGTTGCAGCTGAGGAGATCGGTCATCGGTTCACCTTTCAACTACTCCGCCAGTTGGTTTCTTGGTGTAATGATTTTCCCAATTGAATTCATACATCGATCGTTTAAAACAAAAAATAAAACACTTTCACCTGGTTTGCATTAAGATTAGGCTTACAAGATAAGTTACCTTCTTGGGCCTCATTAATTCTGGGATGATTCACCTTAGAATCGAAACTATTAAAGTTTCGTGACAGTACAGTACACTCCATAACAGTTCATTCTCTACAAGATCCTTCAACAAGATCCTACAACTGGGATAGCATTCAGTACAGTGATCTCAAAACAAGCTAAAATTAGCTGGATTTTAAAAAAAAAACAATGGGGCTGCTAAACATACAAAGAAAGAAAATGATTTTTTTTTTGAAATGTAGCAAGAATGCTCATCATGATAGCGAGAATGCTTCATGAGGTGATATGTGCAGGTATCATCATGGTATCACCTTAATATATCAAGGGTATTGCCGGATATCGTAGAGGTATCATGAGTATTGTATGCACTGGGTAGCAAAAGTAGATACCATTTATGTGGGAGGTCACATAATGTTCTAAATGTCATAAAGTGGTTCTAAGATTATTGTTCAGTACACCGAAATCCATAAAAAAAAATTCAGGCCTCCAAAAGGTCACTAACTCAGCAAAATTGTCATGCCAAAAGTATCAATATAAAAAAAAATTAAAAATATAAAATCTAACTTGGCACCATTTTAGCCATGTTAGACTAAAGTTTTAAATATTTTTTGTGAAAATCAAATTATTTCTAATCTTATTTTTTTGTAATGTTATTATATTATTATTTTTGCATGGCAATTTGGTTGAGTTAGCAGACTTTCGAGGCCTGAATTTTTTTGCAATGCACCGTATATTGTAAGTAGATGAATGGCATGGGTACATTCATCCATTTGGACAAATTCTCACATGTTTAACTAATTTTCATCCAATTTGGAAGAATTTTACCATAGTATTTTTTCAAAAATAATTATTAGTAAAGCCTCTCGTAAGTACCATGGGCCATAGAATATAGTGATTTTGGTGTGGCTTTGCTTTTTCCTACGGTAGATGGTGCAAAATACTCTACATCCAACAAGACCAAATCAATAGCTAAGTGGACAGGTGGAGTCTTGAGATGATGCATGAAAAAAAGGCACAGAGCGTAAAGGCTACTGAATTTTACGGGGTAGTTTTGCATGTAGGACAAGAATCTTAACCCCTAAGCATCCACAGTGACTAGAATGATCACCATGTTTTTTATTAATAGTTTTGAGTAGGTCCTATAATTTATACTTTCTCTTCTTTGATTTTTTTTTTTTTTGACCCACACATGCAATGATCTTCACTAGTTCTAGTGATACCGTATACTAGTTGGTCTCATTTAAATGATACTTTTTACAATATGATCAATTGAAACTGTCATTTTGAAACTGTGAAGATTTCTTTAGTCATAAATTAAGGGTTAAATACCATACCTAGCTGTCAAGGTCCGAAAAAATTTATTTAAAAAGAGAAGCCTAAATCTTCAAGAATTCTATTTTCAATTTTATTTCGTTTTCTATGGTGAAAAAGAGAATTTTAGGGAATATCCACATCATTTTGGCCAAAAAATTCATTCGACATGACTTGCCGACTCTATGGTTGGGTACGATATCTAATTTTTTATATATATATATATATATATATATAAATATATAAATATATAAATATATAAATATATAAATATATAAATATATAAATATATAAATATATAAATATATAAATATATAAATATATAAATATATAAATATATAAATATATAAATATATAAATATAAATATATCTATATCTATATATATATAGAATTCACTCAAAAAGCACAAGAGGGTGGTCATGTGGCTTCTACACTCAAACCTCTATATGGACATACTTCCTTGTACAGGCAAAAATGACAAAGATTAACTTGAGACATTCATTTTCAAAAGTTGGAAAAATGTCTTCCATAGTTGAGAAGACCTCTTAGCTCAAACTTTTTGACTTTTTCAATAATTTTCGATTTGTATTTATGTTACGCATGTTGTTGTTGAATATGATTCATCTATGGTTTGCATTTTTGGTTGAAAAAATTAAGTAGAGATAGTGAATGGTTTGTAGCACTCAACGCTTGAACTTCTAACAATTTTCAAAATCGAGTTCAAAATCAATCTCAAAAATGGTAGTTCCAACTTGAACATATAGAATGGTAGCCCTAAATTGAACATGTGAAAAACTTGAACATCTTTAGTCTCAATCAGAATACATTCATCATCAACCAAAACATTTTAAAAAATAAATTTCAAATGTTATTATTATAACAATGCATTATCTTCATTTCCTTCTCAAATAGCACATTAACCCCTAAAGGCCCAAGGTGTTTTGGGACCTCCAAAACCAAAAACTGCGATTTTTGAGCACCTTGTGGAAGTTGATGTATGCTTCAATATGTTTTAAATTTTTTTGTACTTCCAATCGTAAGATCTTCAACCCAACTACTTGCACTAACACCATGTTAAATTTCAACCGTTGGATCTTTACCATTTGTGAGTTTATAACATTCAAAGTTGATTCAAAAGTTTTTTTGGGCTTTACCCAAAAGGCATAGTCTAAATGGTGCAAAGGGGGACTTGATGATTATTACCCCAAACATTTTGCTCATATTTTTTTCCATGTAGGTAACTAAGTTAGGCACCTCCATGAAAAATTTTAGAGACTCATTATGCTTTTTTGGCCTTCATGCAAATTATTTTCCAGAAGAAGGTTCAAAAACTACAATATGGTAAAACTTGAATAACGTTAAAGGTTTTTGGTTTAGTAAAAAAGTGAACGGTGAAAAGTTACATCTATGAGTTTGTGAATTTTAGGAAAAAAAAAATCGAAAAATTCCTAAATCTCAAATTTTGACAATTTTTGAAAGAAAAAAATGTAAAATTACAAAAAACTTTGAAGCTTGCTCTTGTAAATTTTGAAGGCTGCCCATGTAAAATTGTTAAAACTTTCAACTTGGATTTTTTTTAAATGTGTGTAGTAGTATTATTATAAACATATTTCCAAAAAAAAATTCAAAAAAACACTTTTTTTTTTTTTTTTTTGCTGCCCCAGTTGGGCTTGAAAACAAAATTTTGCATAATAAAATTCTAAAACTTGAATTTGGCTGCCCAAATTTTACCACATATAGTATGTATGTATTACCACACCCACACCAAAGTTTAGCCCAAAATACTAAAGTTAAACCCGTCATCTAGGTTGCCCGAAACAGCAAAAAGCCATTTTGGCTTTTAAGGGCCTTTAGGGGTTAAAAACATGCTTTTCAACCTCTTTGTTTTAAACCTCTAAACCTTTGGCTAATAGACCAATACAAGATCTATCCACAGCGTGTTGATCTCGTTTGTTGTAGTGCTTACTAAACTACTTTTTAAACTTCGTTTCCTTGGTAAACTCTTCTACGTGGGCTTTGGTGTCAAATCCTAAAAAAAAAAGCATTCGTCCACGCTTAAAAATTTAAGAATAGGCAAGGTTGAAAATGTAGCGAAAGTTGGCAATGTTGGCAAGATCAACAAGATCAAGATTAGAAATGTTGGCAAAAGCTTATCATGTCCATTCTACACAATTGAATGTCCACCAAAAATTTTGTGATTCAAAAGTCGTCCCATGAATCACAAGTTCTATTGAAAAATTGAGTCTCAACCAATTTAAGGTTATGTTAACTTTTAACCCTTAACTATCCGACCAACCATTTTTTGAACGATGTATAAATTTCATCCACGTCTTTCATCTATCATGTACTTTTTGCAGTGTGGATCTTTTATTATAGATGTTATGGAAATTTAGCTTGGTGCATGTATGAACGGATTTGAAAAGGGATGGTTTGTAAAAAAGTTATGCCTCATTTCAAGTTGCAGTGATTCAACAAAATTTTCTAAGATCTTAATTCAAAAGTGTTCTTGAAAAATTCAACTCATAAAATTAAGAAACCAAGAGATCTCCAAAAATCACTACACTTAGAGTATTACATTTTAATCCATCACAACAAACTTCATCCACATATTGTCAATATCTTATTCAAAATTGAAGTACAAAGGAATTCTGAATTTTAAGTTTCAAATTTTATACAAAATATTGGTGATAGCAATCATAGATCTAACCATATAGATAGAATCTTAAATCCATAATGTACAACTTTTATTCATACTTCAATTCAAAAATATCCCTCTTAGTTGCATTTTATAGATAAGGCCGTGGGCATTTAGGAGTTAAAAGATTCAGTCCATCACTTCATTGGAAGATTATCAAGTATTCATTATTAAAAAAAAAATTGAAGTAAAATTTTGAACTTGAAATATAAACAAATGTTGTACATTAGAATTGTAGATTGTATATCTACGATTACATATATAAATTCTACATGCAATTCTTTTCAATAAAACTAAAAACTTAACATTTGGTATCTTTTGAGTTTAATTACAAACAAAGTATTGATAAATTTTGAGTGCAATCTATTGGAATGGATTTGAAATGTGACATTCTTAATATGGTAATTTTATTGCAAATTTTGTATTGCTTAAATCTGTGAAACTTTTGGTAAAATTTAAATGCAACTTATCAATTAGGAGCAATTCCAAAATAGTAGATTTAGAAACCAAAATTGTTCTATTGATCATTGATTACCTACAAAACTTATGAAAATTATAAATGGATGAAAAAAATGTCACTTGATGTTGAAAAGGTGAAGCATCAAGTGTTTTCGGAAAGGTAGGAGCATTAGGGCTTAACCTCTAACCGTCCCGGCGTCCATATTTTGTACTTATTTTGGGATACATTCACCTTCAAAGAGCTATAACTTTTGCACAAAAAGTTCGATTGTTATAATGTTTCGGAAAAACAAACCGCATAATGTTACGAACAAGTGGTACAAATTTCAAATCAATCTCAGATGTATTGAATTTTTGGTGATCATTTGAAAGTAGGATCCTTTTCTTTGGACAGTTTATGTGCGTTTTGATGGCTGCAACTTCGGGGGCTTGTATCTCTTTCATCCCATCTTTGTTTCTAACAAAAATTATTGGATTGGATTCCCCTTGAAGTCTTATTATCATGGTAAATTTTCTATGTGAATCCGTGTTGTTTTGAATGTTTGGTAGTCATTTTAGTGCACGAGTCTAGTTTGGACACTTTTTGCTTTTTGGGTCAAATAGGTCACTTTTTGGGCTACGTTTTGACATTGCAAGGCCATTTTAGGGTACATTAAAAAAAATCATGAGATTTTTTTGGTAACAATGTGTTTATATGATGATTTTGAACTACTTTATAGTGTAAAGTTTTTTCATTTGAGTAATTTTGAAAACAAATTCCACCTCTAATTGTATTGCAAGGAAAATTTCAGCATCTTGTTTTTACACTAAAACACTATGATCTTGTAATCTATTTGGCCAAATGACTCCAAATTTTATTCACATCATCTGCAACATATATATTACAAGATTGTACAGTTGAAATTTCTATACCTCACTTACATTTAGACCTATAACACATCAAAAGGAAGGATGTTGTTAAGCCCAAAAAAGCTAGGAAATCTTAGAGGTTAAAGTAGATTTAGACTATGTGCACACAAATTGAGAAACGTCAACGAAGAATGAGTAGGATTTGATGGATTAAAAAAATTAATTGTTATTGAACATTAAATATTAAAATTTAATTCTAATTAAATAAAAATAAAAATCAAGGATTTAAATGATAATATAAATTTAAATTTAAAATGGAGTGTGAAGTTATGTTAAATAATCAAATTCATATGAATTTTTAAATAAAATAAACTAGTAAATAAGAAATAACATAATCAAATAAATAGAGTATTAAACCTTAATTAAATAATACATCAAAATAATGTAATAGTACATATTTGATAAAAACTTAAATAATCAAATAGACGATTAATCAATAATAATGGATTACTAATGAAATAATTGTTTCATACATTACTAATTTGTAATAAATAAATAAATCATGAATACCATACGTGGAAGGCAAGGTCGGAACTTTCATGTCGAATAATTAATAAAAGTTCAAATACTGGAGGTCGGCACTTTCAAAAGTAATTATCAAACAATTTACTATTAATAGCTAACATTAAAAAAATCAGCAGCTAAAAGTTTTATTTGATTTTTTGTCTACGATTTTCATTGAGTGTTATGTTTTTGCTTTTATTTTTTTTGGCTTTTTGTTGACTTTATTTTTGATGATTTCGACAAAACACTTAATAAATTCATTTATTTATTCGGCATTTTTTTGGGGAATTATTTTCTGCCGACCCTGCCTTCCACGTATAGTATTGAATTTGAAATAATTCAAAGATATTCACTAAATAGTGCATTTAGGTCGCCTAAAAAATTAGGTTGCCTTGCTCAAAATAGTTACATCATGAATCACCATTTGTATACATAGAGGTCGTGGATCTCTTTGAGTTTACAACGGTATCAACGAAGATATTCTTCATGCCTTCATCTTCGTGGCTTCATCTACATATATGTGAGTTTACTCTTGATGAATTTTTTTTTATAGTGTAGAATGTTGAGAAAATAGTGAGGAGCAACCTAAATGCACTATTTAGTGTGAATCCGAAGATCTTACAACTATTGTATCCAAAAGGCAGGGTGGACAAAAATTAATTATAAAAAGTGAAGCCCAAGTTTTTAGGAAATATTTTTTCAAGAAAATTCTATTTTCTATGGTGAAAAAGAAAATAACAATATAATCTTAGAGATTATTTGCATGCATCATTTCGGCAAAATATTTAAGTATTAGGTATAAATTGCCGACTATGCCTTTTAGGTACAATATGCTAGAATTTAGTTGAACTAATTCAACTAGGTGATTTTTTTGTGAAGACTAGTGATTGAAGCCATTCTAAGAGCTCATTTTGAGCAAATTTGTGGCCGAATAGTTAAAAATTGTTTTGATTATTGTTTGAAATAATGTTCACTACACTGATTATCACTATTAGTGTGACACTAATTGTGAGGACATACACTAACATTTTTTTTGTATTGAAATTAGTGTGTGTTTGTTAAATATGAAAACAAAAGGGTTTCAAATAATTTTATTTAAAGAAATTGTTTTTGTATGTGAGATCACACATAAAAGGAAAAATTCATCCAAAAGAATTCTTACCACACAATATGAAGTCTATGATTGGTTTACAAGCCCTAATACAAGTATGTATGTGAGAATTCTTGTGAAAATCCAAAAAACTCTTTAAGTATTAGATTTCATACTCATCTTTAAAACTCTATTATCTAATTATAAGAAAAAATGAATTTTAAAAATCAAGTAATTTCAAAATTCACAAACAGTCTCACAGTCATACACTAATCTTTTGTCAAAAGTGTCACGCACTAATTCCTCATTACCCTAATTTCCCACACACAATAATAGCCATAATCAATGTAGTTCAAAGGTTATTTCATAAAATCATTAATCATACTAGCATTCAAATTCCAACGGTTCATTTTTTTCTTTTTCTATTCATGCTTTCGCTTTTAGCGTCAACTTGGATTAAATTTTAGCATCTTTAATACTCCATGGGCTAATTAGTGTAGAAATAATGAAGCCTAAATATTTATACATATTTCTTGCCTTTCACAACGCATCAAGGTTGTGCTAACATCATTGAATTGTTTTAAGCATTTTCAAACTTTGGTTATAACTTAGGGCTAATTCTCAAATTTTGAAGAAGCCCCATAAACAACAGCCAAATAGCCTTAAGACTCTCTATAATTGTACCATTGCAGTTTTTTAAGCCTTCAACTTTGTACAATGTACATAGGTAACCTCTATGTTTATAATCATTACATAGTAGTTAACCATAATTCTTTTTAACAATACTTTTAGCTACAATAAAAAAAACTTATTGTAGTTGATCATGATGGAGTCTATTGACTATTACTTTGGATTCTTTATGTGTTCATTAAAGATTATAAATAGGGGGAGTAATTAACAGCATTATGCACTAGAAATTTGCCAAGTTGTTCAATGCTCTCAAATCATTTATCTACTGTGTAAGAACTGTGTTTAATGGTTTTCCATGTAAAAATTGGTGTAGGCACCCAGGTTTTGTTTTCTACAAAATTATTAGTTAGAATTCTTGTTTTTATACTTAGTTTTTACAATAATGTTGTGGATTCTTATAAAGTGATAGCGAGAACAAGAAGTAAAAGTCCGAATGAAGACACTCAATACGTGCATTCTAAGAACATTGTTTTGTTTGTTGAATTGTATGGGTGCATGAGAGGACTTTTACCTCTTGTAAGTGTCTTCAATGACAACTAAATTGAAAATATGCAATTATTACTTCTTGATGGGTTTGAAAAATTCTTATTATATTTTCATACTTCATATTAGAATGATTTGGATTGTGATTTTAATGTTGTTAATATGGAATTATCTCATATTTTAGCATTAATAAGTACATGATTTGACATATGGGTAGTACCACCTTGAGCTTCTTTGTCATTTACTAGTGGGACCCGTGCCGTTGAGCTCATTAACAATCACTTGTTTTTGAGCTTGGATTGTCTCCTCAACGGATTCCGGTGCGGAACGGTCGAGTGAGACAAAGAGTCCTGTATTGTATAATAGATTATAATGGACTATTTCCATGCTTGCAACTGGTATCTAACCTCTAGTGTTCAATTTATGTTAGTATAAAGGTAACCACTAGTAAAAAATAAACTTGGCTGTTTATTAATATTAGGATAATTTATTTTCCTACTCAACTTATAATTTATTTTTATTTTAAAAATGAAGAATTGTACCACCTAGAGTATTATTGTTTTGCCTATACTTCCATGGTCATTTCCAATTCCCTTATGTATTATGGCAACAAAGAGAGTTTGAATGAAAATATTACAAGTGATGGATTTAGCTTTCTAACTTAGAATTTTAGTTAGAAAAAACCACCATTATTGACTTTGTTTGGGAGTTGTTGATAGAATGATTAGAAATATTTGAAAAAAATCATTTGATAAAATAAACGATCCAGTCAATATAATCCAATGATCATATGTAAGAATCATTAGTCCACCAATCAATGCTTTTGGCTTTTAGATGCACTTTGAGATTCTCATTTAATAGTGATTGTAGTTCCAATTTATTTTATTGCTTCAATGTTTAGATGTTGGACTTTAGAATGCATAAAAAATCACAAATCATAAAAAAATCTTTATTAATTTATTGTATAATTGAATATGAATAAAAAAATACCAACTATATTGTTGATGTTATCATTTGAAATTTATATATATATATGGTTTGATATTTTATTTTATTATGATAATTATAAAATAAATAAATTTCTATCGTATAAACTTAAATAGAAGGTTTGATCGTTCATTATTGGTTTGAAACAAAAATTAGATATAAGACATATAAATAGTCCATAAATAGCTTCAAGCTAAAATTAAAAAATAGTATTATATATCATAAGCAAATTAGCTTCATTGATGATAGTGTATAGCATTAATTTTTGTGATTTTTAAATGGATGTTCTTTAAAGGGCACGAAGTTGTACACATATTCATTGAATACTCACTCTATATTCAATAATCATGTGTGCCTCTAGGGCTTTTGGAAAGTTACTTCAAAGCCTTGCGTGTTGAAAGTCTTGTTGCATGATTATAAGGTTTTTTTGGCACTACACTTTTAATTCTATTCAATGTATGATATGCTAAATTGTAATTCTATGAAACAGTATAACACCATGAATCATTGTACTTTTTTGATAAAACACCATTTATTAAACTTTAGGTGTATGTGTTGGTCACTTGATTATTGGCCATTTGTTGCTTGAATGATTATTTTTAGAAATTCTTCTTGATGATAATCTTAAGATGTAGGGTGGTTGCAAGCTACGGTCACCGAAGCTTTTTGTCGCAGTCTACAAATTAGTGCACTTTCCCAATCTTTGGAAAATCATCAATAAATATTCGGATGGAATTTGTGACAAAACAAATTGCATTGTTTCTAGAATTCCAAAGTTAAGATGTCTACCACAATAGTTTGCATAATTTCAATCTTTCTATCCAAATTAAGCATTTCTACTTGGATTTGGTAGTGTGTCGCTTGTCAAAAGTGCACCTATTTTATAGAAAATGCTAGAAGGGGGTCAAATTTGAACTTCAAAACTTTATAGCAACATACCACAAGTGTGTACAAAGCTACCATATTTTATTATTTTTGGTATTACGCTTACTTATTTTTTTAATTAACTGTTTTGTGTTGTTTTTGTTTTTTTAAGATTTTTGTGCAGTTAAAACTTTTTTTTTGGATTTTTTTTTGGTAATGAAATAATGGTTCAATTTATGAGGTGGCATATGAAATGCATTTTTCATAAAACCTAGCTAAGGATGTTATGTAAAAAAGGCTCTAATTACCCTTGCTGGGTAAAAAAAAAAGGTTGTTGAGTAAAGCCCAAAGTCTTGAAATTAACTTAATAATTGCTAAAGTGAAAGTATTAGCATAAACCCTATTTGGGATGGTGAAATTTTGATTTAATTGAAAGTTGAGAGGTGCACATTACAACGCTAGTGCATGAGTTGCACGGCCCTTAGCTGCACAAACTGCACTCCCTACTTGGTAGACCGTAGCTTGCAATCACCCTGCACAATTCAATTTTAAAAGATTATTTACACTACGTTCCATTGATTCCAAATGACGACAAACTTGTGAGTTAACCCTTAAACGTCAAGAGGGCCTGATCGAATGGGGCAGCCCGAAAGGAATCTTTTTTTATTTTTTTATTTTTTTATTTATTTTTTGCAAAAACGGCTCTGCAGTGCACTGCTGGCTAGCACTGTAGCACTGTAGCACTGCGGCACTGCTGAACTTCAGCTGCCCCAACCTCAAAATTTGTTCAATTTGATAACTTTGATTGTTTACCAACGATTCCACAATCTCTCAAATGAGGCGAACATTTGGAATCTAGATCTCTTTTTCAATAGCTTTCCAACGCAACAAGTCTCGCTTGATTTGGTTGAGAAAATCAACTTTTTCTTCAATTATTCCTTTATACCAAGCCCGCAGGGCTTGCTTTGACGTTTAAAGGTTAATCATACATGATGATCTAATGTATTGGGATATATTATTTGATACTATTTAATTATAATTCATGACCTATTTAGATGGATTGATAATGATTAACTTTTGTTCATTTATTAATGGGTATAATAAGTGATTCTTGTTTTCTATTATTAATCCCAGTATAGAGATTGATATTAAGACAAGGTGGTTGGATATTCAAGCAAGGTCAGAATTGGATGTATATACATTAAGGGTGTTTTCACGGTAGAGTGTCTCAAATGTGTAGTGTGACATCGCATAACAAGCGAAAGACTTTAAAATATTTCAAAAGGCTCCAAAATAACTATTAACTATTTTGAAAAAATCCAAAATATTCCAAAAGATTCCATTTTTCTATATTAAAATATTTTTGGTATTTTTCTATTTATTGTATTACGTTATTAAATCAACTGCTTTACAACATTTTAAACTTTTTTTGTTCAAAACTATAACACCAATGGTGCGAAAACACCCTTAAGTTGCACCATATAAAACCAAGCATGTGAAATTCCAAATGAGTTCTTCTCATGGCAATTCACCTCTAAAAACTTTATGAAAGGGGGTTGAATTGTAGTTATGGACTAGGTACGTCAAGCCACCAAAAGCGACGAGACTAGTTACATGACGTAATGAGGCTTCTCATGAATAAAAAGTGATAGGTTATGGACTACATAACCTATTATCATGAATGCTCTTAAGTTGTGCACTCGACGCTAATCTAGCTAGTTTCATGTCTTCCAAATTAACGTTTAAAAATTCAAGTGTCACCTTGTTCATCAAGCTTTAATGGAATTTTGACTTTAACTTTTATAAACTATAGTGAAGAAGTTGCAACTCCACTTAAATTTGCATCCACCTATATATACTTCATAAACACTCAACAAACATAACCAATAAGTAAAAACATATTACTTTGAATATATGCAAGTAATTAAAATTCACTCACAAGCTATGCAAAATAACTAATTGATGAGTATGCAACCAACCACATTTTGCCACCTTAGCAAGAGAAAGTGCCAAAATAGGTTATGGATAAATAATTCTTCTCTTGGATGAGAACATGGGAAGGTTATAGACAGGTTGAGCCGTTAGTTTTAAGGCCTTACAAGACATAAAGTTTGAGACCCTCCAGTAGACCCCTACCATGTTACTAGCAAAACCAACAAAGCTATATACGACCAATGACATATTTCCATCATATTTTTAACATATTTTGACGTCAGTTTTTGTAAATTTCGTGAGTTTAATAGTTCCTAAGTCTTACAAAAATTAAAAGAACATGCAACCTAGACAAAGATAGGGGAAAAAATTTGATAGACTCCCTATCCCATAACATTCACTGGCCTTCAAGAAGGTTGCCTGTTAGTTTCATCCACCTTTATATATAGAGTGACCAGTGATATGTAATTGAATGGACTATTGAATCAAATAAACAATTACATGACACTATTGAATCAATAAACAATCACATGACACTATTGAATCGTAACTGAGTGAGTGCTTTCGATTACTGCTCACCATGGCTAGTTGCTCTTGCTTAATACCACCTGCCCCATAGCTATTGATGTGATGTGAAATATCTCACATCATTTCATTGGGGATGAAATGATGTGGGATATTCCACATCATTCTGTTAGGAGAAGGCAGCAATCACAGAGGCTACTGAATATTATGCCCCCTTCCTCTAGGGCCTTGTTCAGGTTCAGACTTTACCCAAGTTTATGCGTATGCTGCAGGTCAGGCCGGACTTCAGGGTTAGCGAAGACCATGGAACATTCTGCAAGGAGGAATGAAATGGAATCATGTCACAGGCGTTTCTGAGGTCATCCACTACAGTAGCCAATTCGGGTTCCCTTTGGCATGCATCTCCACTCTAGAGCCGGAACATTCATTGTTTGAGATGTTGTCCAACTCAGTCTTCTTTGGAACACAATTTGATGTGAAGAACAAATTAAAAGTGTGCCCTGTGTAGCATGGCAGGCAGGACACAATAATTCATGCAAGTATCAATGGCGCGTCCAGATTCTCCGCTCTTCACAGGGAACGGCTAGACCGATTCACTGCCAACTAAATATTACTACCAAACTGCAGATTATAGCAAGTTTTGCAAGTAAATATTACTGCCAAACTGCAGATAAAAGCAAGTTTTGCAAGTGGTTGTTCAATTTAGCAAGTGTTCATCAAGAATTCACCATCATTCTTGTACCATTTATTACCTGGTGAATGTGTCACGGTGCCCTGTGCTTGCCTGAACTCACAATCAATTCGAGAAGTGTGAAGACAAGCAGACAGGTCAAATGAATTCCACAGTGCGGTGTTTCAAGAAGGTTTGTGGAGACAAGCAGACAGGTCAAATGAATCACACTGTGAGGTGTTTCAAGAACTAAGGTTTGTGGAGACCATTCATGCCACTAGAAAGAATGGAGACGAGCACATACGTTGACCACGGATCTATCTGCCTGCCTACTTAGGCTTCAGAGCTTTACACAGAATGTTTATTCCTGCTACGTACGGGACTCATCTTTCCAATCACAGAAAAAGAAAAAGAAAGCGAAACAATCGCAGGTGTGGAAAGGGCACCCCAAGTAGGGCTCCAGATCAGATCATGAAGACGGGCAGCTGCAGAAACGGATGGCAGGGCAACGGCGACGAAGAGATAAGCCCCGCACAAACCGAACCCAACCCACTTGCCCCCCTCACACGAACGCATCAGTCATCCGTGGAGTACGTTCATCCAAAAGACCGCAGAAAATCATCCGAACTGCGGGACGTGTGTATGAAAGGATCCAGGGCCACAGCTACTAGATAACGTACAGTGGGGGGCGATTGGTCGGCTTCCTATGCGCCGCTATTCTTTGCTTTGCTTTCCCCCGATCGTCCTTAAACTTCGCAGCAGCTTGCACTTTCGATCCGCACCTCGCCACCAGTATAGATATTCCCTTCATTCATCAGCCCTCCAGTTGTGTAGTAAGTAATCATTCGGGACCGACCTGCTTGCATACTTCCGTTGGCGGTGACAGGATAGGGTGGACATCGATCACTGACTTTCTGATCAGGCAGTAGTACTTACGTGATCAGGTCGCTCAGGTCCAGCTGATTCAATTCTGCGGGTGGGGATCCGATTCCATGGACAGCGATTGCCGGTGTGGAAATCGAGGAGTGACACAGAGTGATTCAGTTCGTTCGAACATGAGAAGGCGATTCGGTGGCGTGCGTGAAGCCCTTTGAGTGTTCATTTTCTTTTTGTTGGTTTCGTTTGAATTTGGTGTGAGGAGACAGTGAGAATGGTCGGCGTGGCGGTGCAATGCGATCATAGTACTGGCAAGGCGACTGTGATGAAACCATCGGTGAAGGGAATGGAGGAGCCCAGCTTCTGCAATCTGTCACTGGCAGTGGACTGCACCCTCTCTCTCGGGTCCACGACTTGTCGTTCGGACATGATCCCCGCGCGCCTGTCTCGCGCTGGATCGCCCGACCAGGACCTCGACTGGTCGCTGTCAGTGCGATCGGAGCGCGAGGTTCCCCAGGACTTGTCTTGGGGCGGCAGCTGCAATCGCAGCGATCCTGACCTCTCCCCCGAGTTTTATCCTCAGGTAAAATCCTACAGAAATCCGCAATGAATTCGTGAGCCTTAGGTCAACCACTGGGGATCAAAATTCTCATAAAGTGGTGTCTTTTCAGGTATCAGCGAGGGGAGCTGGCCGAAGGGGCTTCAAGGCGTGGCCGCGGTCGTCCGCGCAGTCGTACAAGGATGAAGTGACGACGTCCAAGGCGCTTTTTAGCATGATCGATCATGATCAGACGTACCGGAATCGACCCAGCCGCCAGCCATGGTTGCCAAGCTATTCGCCAGCGACCAAGGCGCAGGAATGCGCGGAGGACGGCGACAGCTTCGTTCGCGTGTGCGCTCACTGTGGCACGTCCAAGACTCCGCTGTGGCGGAACGGACCAGGAGGACCCAAGGTAAATAACTGCTCGGATAAATCCATCTTTGCTAGATAGTATTGAATCAATCTTTGCTAGAGGAATCGATCTTTCGCACTTGCGTCGTGAGAATTAAGCGGATGTGTGACTGTGTTGCAGTCGCTGTGCAATGCGTGCGGCATCCGCTTCAAGAAGGCAGGGCGACGATCCGCCGCCAATGGCACCGCGGACTCGGAGACGGTTTTGCCACCAGTGACGACGACGAAAGTGGCCAAGCGGAAGCTCATGAGCGACGAGCCGCAGTACTGGGTGTTTCCGGATGATGCAAAGCCCAGGAAACGGAGCCGCGGATCTCCGGGAGCTCACCGGCCCGACAGCCTCCTGTCAGGAAGCTGCATGAGTTGGCAGCCATGGTCGTACCGATCTTCGCCGCTCTCCCCGAGCGAGGACCGCAAGGTGCCGGCGCTGGACGCCGGATCGTTTTCATCAGACGAAGAAGAAGGCGCCGTGCTCTTGATGGCACTGTCCTGCGGCATGGTGAATGCTTGAGCCACTTCGGTGCCGGTGGTTCCTGCGGCTTTGTACATAGAGATTTGAGTCGGACTTTTTGTTCCTCCTGAAGTAGAAGAGACCTGAGGCGAAGCTCTCTGGCGTTTGTCGGCCATAGCTGGAGTACTACTACTGTAGCCTAGTTCTCTTGTAGAGTACAAATCATAAATTTTCCCTGCAGCGTCGTCTTGGACACACTTGTCGATGTACCGTTCAGGTGCGGTGAGCAACCCAGCAAAGAGAATCTGTTGCTGTTGAGATTTCCTGTCACTCCCCTAATCCTTTTTTTCATGGGGGAAGTTGACATTGAGGTGAAGCTCCTTGAGAGAATAAAAGAATTTTGCCCTTTCTATCAGTTTTGCCCTTTCTATCGTTTTTTGGTGTGTGCATGACTGACATGATTTCTGTGACACTGAAATGGATTGGGTTCTTGGAACGAGGTGATAGGAGGCTTAAAATATGACCACCAAAGATGAGAAGCATATTATATATGTTGAATGAAAAGTATGAAGGCATGGCTCTCGATGTAAAGCGATGCAAAACTCTTGTTTAACGGTCAATAGTGAAAACAGTTGGCAACCGAGGATTGTGCCACTTTCAGCTTGTGGCATGGCGGTGTTTGTGCAACTGGGATCACATCATTGGCAATGGGAAGATTCCTGGAGGTTCAAGTACGTGGCTGCATGAGAGTTCCGAGATCAGATGAAGCAGTCCCCGATAGGGATGGCGGAAAACTTTGGCTCGGGAATATCAAAAAAGGCTCCCTGGACAGTCAGCGGCAGTGAATTAGGGCTCACAGACTCTGCCCTAATCACTAGAGAGGGGCTGTCAGAGCTGCCCACAGAATTGAAGCTGATTCAAAACTCCGCTCCAGATAAGTAATTGTTATCCATTTGTGAGCAAATTTCTGCACCAGAGGTTATCAACATCGACTTTGACCTGAATATTTGAAAGATTCTTGTCACACGTGACTTATGAACAATAGCTATAAGGAAGAACTTTGGCCTAGTTTTGTTTTTGTTTTTTTTTTTTTTTTTTTGTCACAAATGAAAATTTATTTCAATGCGACTTTGGCCTAGTTTTGATCCGCATTTGACCTCATAGGATTTGATGCTATTATTTTGCCTTAGCCCTTCGACGTGCCTGCCTCTATATAATGGACGACGAAGAGATTGCAACCTTTCTCTTTACTACATCTTGTACACTTTTTCACTCATCTAAATTTCTCTTGGTTCTTGTGCTAGTTGACGGTATGGATCTTCAAAATTAGATAGTGTGACTTTTTTTAAAGTAACACCAGTGATTTATGTCAAGTTTCATTTTTAGTTCAAAAAGTGAGACCTTTAACCCCTACAAGACCGGGGGATTGTTGAACTTTGCTCTTGTTTTCTTGACTAGCCCTTGTAACAAGCTCAATTCCTCATTGGTGTGGGGTGATTTTGACGATTGGCACTACTGAAATCAAAAAAGACTTATGTAGCTTTTGTATGAAAAAAAGATCAACAAAATTGTACAATTTTTGAGAAAATGCCACTTTTGAGAAGATTAATGGAACTCATTTAGGGTATTTTGTACATACGTTGAAATCGAACTATTCAAAAGTGCTCCAAAAAATCTGCAATTTTTACCGTGCCTAGAGATCATTATTTTAAACAAGTGAAAAAAATTCACGTAATTTGAAGTTGTGAAAACGAAGATATGAGGGTCTAAAGTGACGCCTAGATAGCCTTGTTGCAGCTCAAAAAAAATCACCAAAAATTGCACACTTCATGATTTTTTGATAGGGAAGTACCTACATACTCAAAAAGAGCCAAGGTCTCTTTGTTGTTCATCCTAAAATTCAAAGCTCAAGAACTTGAATTTCCTCACTTTCTAATTCTAGAAGTCGCGTGGAAACCTTATGGTCCTTTAGCGGTTAAACATGACTTTCCAAAATAAGTAGAATCAAATAATGGAAACCGTACCATCTTGTAGTGCATGTTATTCCAATTTTGTTACAATTTTTTTTAAATTGTATTAATTTGAGATTTATAATTGAATTTCAAGAGAAAACCTTGCAATATTATTTAAAAATATGATGAATCCAACAATATAGAATGATGTGATTTTCACATTGACATTTACAACTTTGAACATCAACTCCATTTTTGTTTAGTCATCAAAAAATTTATAATGAATCTTTGAATACAATGGTGAATTGGGACGTTAACCCCTAAGTAACAGATCAACCATTTTATGGTCGCTGCCCTTTTTTTACGGGCTGCCCGAGATGGAAAAAACCTTTTTTTAGAAAATAAAAAATATTTTCAAATAGGAAATCAAGTCTACTTTCCAACCCAATTTGAATCATGTCGATCCGAGTTAAACTCCACCGGGGAGAAATTTTCAAAGACAAACACCCTCTACATTGGCTAGTGTTAGAAAATTTACTATTTGGGGAAAGTAATGATGTTCTCTCCATTGAAAAATGTGCAATTTTTAGTTCTACAATAGAATGTCTAGTTTTAACCAATCATATCAAATTTAAAATTCTAAAAATAAAATTTGTAATTTTGATAAATATTTGAAGCTAAAGGCTTCTGTATTCATTATGAGAGAATAAAAAGCTATTTTTTGAAATTTGACCGTATGAATAATTACTAAACATCATACTCCTCATTTTCTCTTTTGGACCAAACTTCATCAAAGTTGAAGAAGTAATTTTTTATAACACATTTATGTTTTGCCCTTACCCCCTCCGTCATTTAGGGGTTAAAGGGTTAAATGCCTAACCTACCACATTTGGTTGTTGTTCTTTTTTTTGTAGCGGAATAAAACTTGTTCCATTTGTACCAAAGAAATGAAAAAATCCTAACTTAGAAGAATAAAATCTTCAAAGAATTTGCGGAATCTAGAAAGTTTAACAATGTGATTCTAAAAAAACAATAGCATCCTTTGTTCCAAAAAAAGAGTGGGTTTTTTTCTTCTTTTTTGAAAATTCAAAGCACGTTCTAAACAATCTCAAAAATCAAACTCCCACCTTATCCTATTAAGAACAAATATAGTAAATAGACTTGTTCCCACTACTAAATCAAGGTTCCAAACCGTAGGCAAAATTGTGTAACATCACAAAACTATTCACGTTCTAAGCTTACATGGTAAGCAAAGAAACGAAACAAAATTCAATATCACAAAATTGTTCACATTTTAAGCTTACAAGGTAAACAAAGAATTAAAACACAATCCAATATCACATTACATCACATAATTGTTCACATTCTAAGCTTACATAGTAAGCAAGGAAATAAACCAATCAACATAGGCATCTCTGTAAATACTGCAAACCCTAAGTGCAAGTTGCTACTTGGGATTCACTGAATCAAAAAATACAAATTCCTTCAACAAATTGTGAAACAACAACTGCTTGAATGCCAAATCGCTTGAAGAAGGACGACAATCCCATAAGAAAGCTATAAGAGCAAACGAGAGTGAATTTCAAGAAAAGATCAAAAACAACAAACATAGCTCCAATTCCAAGTGCATGAATTGGAAATTTGAGATTTTCCAAAAGGTAATATACCTCACTTATGCCCATAAAAATAATTAATTAATTAATTAATAATAAATAAAAATGAATAAAAACAAGTGATCAGTTTTAAGTTGTACACAAGGTGTCTACAACATACCACTACTTCATATTGTATATTTACAAGAGAATAAATCAAAGTTAACAAATCCAAACTGGAAAGCAATATTTGATGAGCGGTGCATGTTGGACATGTGGTCTATTGCTTTGTGACCCGGGTGCCATCGCTTCAAACTTCCCAATCCACATTCAACACAGTTGGAACACCAACAACTTTTCACAAATATGCAACTAGAAAAAGAGACTACTTGCAGAATTAGGATTTGTCGAAGTACCTCGGGCAAGGCGTCGATTCTGTTGTTCTAGATTATAGTATTGCCACTAAGAAGAAAAAAGCCCTTTGAGCATTGATCATTGTTGCATCATGCATGTATGGTACGTTTAATGCATAGAGTTCAACACGCCGGCAATTTGATACTATCCGCAAGAATATTTTGAGAGTGAATCTCATAATTAAGTCCTTCAAAGCAGATTTTGAAACGTGGAGGGAGGGCAAGGTTTCAATGACCCAATCCCCTCTATAGGAAATTAGTACTCAATAATTAAGTTCAATAAATGAACCCAATTGTCCGAAGGCAATCCACTTTAGTTTAAGTAAGTTCAGAAACTAAAATTATTAAGTAAAGTCACATGTACAATTCAGTTTGAGCAACAAAACATATTTTTAGGTTTAAATTTTAAAAACCAAATCTCAATCTCAAAAAAAGAAAAAGAAAACGAACCTAGAAAACACACAAATTTGAGTTATGATTGATTGGTAGTGTATTTTAGAATAGGTTTTATAAGTAAAAAAAAATGACTTTGCCTAACGGTCGTCTTCAAGTTGGTTTGGTATTAGAATCCTGTTATGTACTATTTCAAGCCAAAAATATAATACAATGTTCTTTTCACTCAAATACATCATCACGGACCATCTAACCAACACATTAAACCTCTAAAATGGTGTGACGTGTTCATTTAATTTTAAAAGGAAAAAATTAAGAGTTTTATACACGTTGAAACATATGGCATTTCGATGCTTTAGAATGCATATGTTGTTTGTAAAAACCTCCAATATGTTCATCAAATTGTCCATGAGCTCATCCAATAGCCTAAAGCAACGCATGATGCCCTCCAACATCATTGTCATTCCTTCAAACATCATTCTGATACCTCTTCGCGCACAAAAAACAGAGGATTAACGTCAATTGTAAAAGAGACCAGACCTAAAAGCCTAATCATGTTTGTGTCAACCTTGTATGAAAGTCAGTGCTCCTTTTTTGGTTTAGAGGTTGTTGCTTTAGTTTCTCCTCTTGTTGCACCTCTTATTTTTCTAGGGGCACCCACACTCAAATTAACTAATGAGCACAAAGAAACAAGTTCTACGTCACTATGTCATCAATCTTACTATTAACTATTTTCTTGCGCATCCATCTCACACGAAATGGACGCTTCACATTGTAATTCCACCAATCACATTACAAGAAGTCAACAATTGGCATGATGGGCTTCAAAATAGATTCCAAAATTCAAAAGCCGTCGCATTCAAAAGTGACTACATGGCATCATTTTTTGTGAATTTTGGCGCCTATACTAAGGACCCTCGATGAAGAATTGGGTCGGTCGAGAATAGATATACAATTCTCCAGGGGGATATTGATTTTTTCAATAAAATAATCTAAACTTGAAATTGGCATATCTTTCTATATATTTTTAGTCCAAGACTTTAGACTCTCAAGATAATTCTAGTATGGATTACAACAACCTCCTGCCACAGTATGAACTAACGTTAACGTCTAAAAGTTCAAGATTTCATGGTTTTAATTTAACAAATTCAATTGATCACATTGTAAATCATAGAATTCAGATAGAACCAAATTTCATATCACCGGAATCAGTGAAGAACATTGAATGTGTTGTTCAAGAAATAATTGAATGAAATCTCAACAATAAGAAAGTCCAAAAAAGATCTAATCAAAACTGCTCAAAACTCATGAGGCCAAATTTGGGCTTCTTAGTCCAGGGGCTAAAGGCTTCTTTGCACTAGAGACGAGAAGCCATAAGGAGAGAAATTTCAGCCAATGGGAGGCTTAGAATCCGAGAAGACTAAAGAATGTCACTTTACACCCAAAATTTTTAGTCCAAGGGACGGAAAGAGGAGAAAATGACATAAACTACACTTTTGTCCTTAGTGGCAACAAAAGTGCACATTTTTCAAGGTCTCTAGATTTTGCATCAAGCCCACCTAAAGAGGTGTGTATAACGCAAAATCCGGGACGTCATTTGGCCAAAATTTTCACAACCAATCATTTTTATTTTTTTAAGAATATGCAAGAACTTTGTTTTAAAAAACCATCACTTTATTTTGTCACCCCTTCTCACTTTGCATTGTATCCAAAGGCCGTCAAGTTCAAAGGTTGGCTTCTCAAGAATGAGCCATGGCCCTTGTGAGGTTTTCTCCACAGCTTCTCGACTCTAGTCTAAAGAGGACCTAAGAATACCTGGGTTCTTAGTCCCACAAAATTTACAATTTTAATTTGGGGGTTTCCTCTCCTTCACTAGAGCAGGGCTATCTTGTAGATGATGACGTAAGCCCTACAATTTTTATCGTCGAATGGATGTAGGGTTTCATCCAAAAATCTTGCTCCAGTCCCCTCCCTGACTGTTTCATGTGGGGCTTAATTTGTTTTTGTTCTTTCTGCGCTATTCTTATACACCAAGGACCTACTTCAAGTTCGGTCATTATGAGACCATCTCTAAATAGAGTCAGTAGGGGATTCGTAGATCAAAAAGGAGGGGAGAATTAATGCAAGGCTGGATGGATTCCCTCAAAAATGAATGCCCAAATGATCTTTATGCAAAGGGCCAAAGAGGCATTCATTTACTGAAGTTAACCAATCAAATGACTGGATGAGCCTATGAGGCCCTAGGGCAGAAAGAGTCACTGAGAGTATATTTAGCATAAGCAAAAGGGTAATGGAGAGCTTGCGAAAGCGTGTGGTGCTGGCCGCTTGGTCCTTTGTGTCTCAGTGGTCTGTCTTTCAGCCCAGAACACCTGTGGCTGGGCTGGTGTTCTTTCGTTCCTTTGCAATGAATTTGTTTTCATTTGTTAAAAAAAAAAAAAGAGCTTGTGAAATCTACATTTCGTAGATCTCGAGACTGTTTGGATTGTAGCAAATAATGGAAGTCCATTGAGGATCCAGTTGTTGACAAGGCATGCCAAATTTGGAAAAATGGGTTATGGGAAGATTATCAATCTTAGCATGTGGATGGCATGGAGCTACAGTAGTTCTGATTGGACATGCATCTCCAAGGTGCTCTTTTGGCCACGTAGGTGTGGGCACTTTCATCCCTTAGATTCTCATGCAAACTTTGGTGTACTATTTTATTTTTATTTATTTTGTTTGTTTTGTAGCCATGCATGGATTTCTGTCTCGGGGTGCAAGGAAATTCCACCTCAGTCATAGGGACACTTCGTGAATTCACTAAACATTCTACTCCCTCCGTTTCATAATAAGGCCCCTTCACACTATGGCCGTCCAAATCGATAGGCCGTGGGATTGAGTGGCCAAACTTTGTTGAGAGTCCAAAAAAATGAGCTGAAAATAGGTAATAAAATATTTTTTTCATATTTTAGGAAAAAAAATCGATTGCCTCTCGACCATGGTTTGGGTTTCCATTTCCGTCTGACCCAAACTTTCTTTCGAGAGGCCGTCGCTTTGGTCAAAAAGTGTTGTCATGTAGGCAGTTTGGAGGGCGACGGCCTTTGGACTTTGGCCTCTAGTGTGAAGGGTCGAGAGACCAAATTCTTGATTTCTCGCAATCTAATTGGTGAAAATCGACGGTCTCTCGAGCTTTGGCCGTAGTGTGAAGCAACCCTTACAGTCCACTTTGTAAAAAAAAAATGAGATTTAAGATGGAAGTAGAGCCCATGTGCAAAGGCCAAATAAAACATAATGTTCGTCAGCTTTTGGTCAACCACTTCCTTTACATTGTAGAGAATCTGCTAACAAAACAATTTAGCTCTCCAACCCTCATTGTTTGGTCCAAATAAAGTTTGAGAAAATGCTATGTGATTCCTCCGATCCAAAGACAAATGCTTGAAATTGGAAGGTGAACAATAGGGGGGTGAAGAACGTTATCAACGCATTGGTAACTTTTGGAACCGTGTGTCTTGTGATAGAAAGGGATGAAAAAACGTAATGAAGCAATGTAGGAAGGCAACAAAATGAATGTGGACTCTTAAAATGACGCAAGAAAATATGTGGTTTTGGACTTTTATTATTTAATGAAGTGAGTCTTAATTTAGTAGAAGATTATTGTAGCAATTTTATTTAATTAATTTTAATTAGAAGGAATCATTAGGAGATGAGTCTAATGCAATTGAAGATGTTGCATTCAAAACGCGTAAGCAAAAGAAGCAACTTGTCTCCTTGCCATGGGTTGCAAAACAAGTTGCAAAACAATTTGTGTGTGTAATTTTTTATTTATTTTTTAACGTGTAAGCAAAAGTTATAAGGGTTCAAATTCTTTTGATACATGAAATGAAATGAATATGAATTTTTAGTGTTAATGTTCTATACATTCACAAACACAATATATTTATATCCATAATCACAAATTATTTTGGTGTTCATACATAATTTGTGTAATTATTTCTAAAAGGTTTAGGAAAAAATTGACTTTGGAATATTAACCCTTTAGTGCCCAGTTAACTACTAAGTGGTCACTAAATCACTAGAAAATGAAATGTTGGAGACTCTGTGAACCATCTCAATTCGATGTCTGAAGTATAGATGTGTAACTTTTGATACTGTAGATGATGCAAAAAGAAAATTTGGAATTCGACTTTCTTAGCTATCTAAATACCAATGTACAAAACACCAAAATATTGCAAATACCTCAAAATACAGCAAATACTTACAAATACAACACATGTACTATGTGGTATTTCTTGTGTTTGCAAGTTTGTCATCTTGTATTATTTTTTGGATTGTGTTCTCTTGTTCATGTTCCATTAGTGTATGTAGTCTGATCTTCATCAATGTACCAACTCCTTTCTTATTTTAACGTATAAATTTTGTTCTAAACCGTGCATTGATAAGTCACCCTCACTTATAAAATTCATAATAATTATGTATGAGTTTGTTCTTGACATGAAAGATTGCAATGAAGAAGTGTTGACACAGGCCATTGCTGAACATCTTCACTTTTATTTTTGAAAATTCAACCCAAATTCTATTTAACTTGAAGTCACACACCCCCCAAAATCTCATTTTTGAGCGTGCATTATACAGTTCAAAGATATACTATAATCTTTCAATCCAACGGTCCGATCTTACCAAGATTTAATCGACACTTGTTTCATTAAGCTATGCTTACATTCATACGATTGTATATTATTAATAGTATCCCTAATTTCAACAGAGAGAGCTTTAAAGAAACATCGTTATATTTTTGGAACTTAGAATGTTCTGCAATTGGATTTTTTTTTGGTTATTTCATAATCTTACATCTAGAAAAAATCAGTGTCTTTAGAGCACATTGCACAAAAAAATGATTCTTCAGTACGTTTAAATTAATTTGGTTGTTTATTAAGATTTCAACAAGTAGATATAGTTATTTAAAAAAATAAAAATACCAATTTCCAAATTACTAAACACTTCGAATATAAATAAATACACTAATTTAGGTATTTTTGAATTTTTTTCATCTCAACTGATTGTAAGGGTGAATATTTGTATGTCATTTACATATGGCTCCAAAGATCGTTTTGTTGAATAACTCACCATTTAATATCGAAATGAAGGTTTTCAAGACTTTAAACAAGGGATGTGTTACATCTTTTAGTTTATCATGAATTCCTAAAATTTTAGTTGAGTGAACTAGTTTGTGTTTACACAAGGTTCTTTAGTCCTTCTACAGTTGAACTCATAATTATGTAGCAGATTTGGGATCATAGGCAAGTCCACATCATTTAAAAATTGGGTGGTGAGACATTGTATTTAATGTCAAAGCTACCACAATGCTATTGTTGAAAAGGGTTGACTCAACTAATTGCTAAAAAAACCTTACGTAAAGTAAAGTTTAGAAATAAATCAAACACTAAACCCTTTAGAGTCTTAAAAGTCAAAAATACTTTATTTTTTCTCTAAATCAATAACTTTTATGGATTAGGTATCAAATGAGCACTTGAGGGCACGACAATTCCGCATCCAATAAGTCATTGGCCATTAAATTGGAAGCAATGATGCTTTGTCTATGGCAATTTGAAGTTAGAGCTTTCAAAGTTTTGAAATACATTGTAACGTAGAGCATTATTTTCTATTGAAATTCTTTGTATATAAGTGCAATAAGCATGAAACCTTCACCACAAGGTTCATTATAGTTATCGCTATTTTTTTGTAAAACAAATAATGGTACATTGAGCTTATTTGTAATTACTACGATTATTTATAGTTAGAAACTTTAAGAATTCATAATTTTAATCCAAAGATTATGAAAAATTCAAGCTAGATAGAAGGTATAGCGGGCTATTTTTGAAAAAGAATAGAATGTAATATTATGTATACATATTTCAATATTTGAAACTGATTTCAAAAGACAAAAAATTGAAACTGATAGAGGCTCCTTTGGCCTCAACTCTTTAGTGCCTAAAATACTGTAGCTTAGTGCACTAGAATTCAGTCATTTTTTCCACGGTGATTGATATTATCAGAAATAGAGTGGATTCAAATAGAAAGTAATTGTACAATTGTTTCTCAACTGGAGTGGAAACAATTTGTCAAAATTAAAGAATCATCCAATGGTGGAATTGCAAGATTATAGTGTATCTATGAACTATAACGCAGAGTCGAAAATGAGATTTTGGAAGGTGTGTGACTTCAAAGTTAAAAAGAATTTGGGTTAAATTTTCAAAAATGAAAGTTAGAAGTTCAATAATGAATTATGTCAGCACCTTTATATTGCAATCTTTCATATAGAAAACAGTCTCACGCATAATTATTGTGAATTTTATAAGTAAGATTGAATTATCCATATATTGTTTAAGACACAGTTTTCACGTTAAAAAATTGAATGGAGTTGGTACATTGATCGAGATCAAAATACATACACAAGTGAACATGAACAAGAGAACACGATCCCAAAAAATAAAACAAGATAACAAACTTCCAAACACAAGAAATACCGCATGGTACATGTGTTGTATTTGTAAATTTTTAATGTATTTTCAAATATTTGCATTTTTTTTGCGTATTATTCATAGGTATTTTGATAGTTACACAACTCCAAATCAGAATTTTTTTAAGAAGACGTGTATTATATATCTCCAACCATGAACTTCACAATTTAAAATCCAATTTTTCAAAGATTTTCTATTATTTGCATTTTTGACACTGCAATGACCATAATGTTAGTGGTTGGCTAGGCACTAAAGGATTAACCCCTAAAGCGTCCACACTACAATTACATGGTCAAACCTCATCAATTCCTCACATTTTCAAACATACTATATATTTTGGTTTTTTTCTCGTATAAGTTATTGTTAAACTGATTTACACTAATTCTTTTTATATAATTTTATAAATAAAAATGAATTCTATAATATTTTTCAAAGTTTTTTTTTTGTGAAAGTCATATTAACTACAAAATATTTTTAAAAAAGTACGATTTTTTAATGGGAAAATGTAAATAATAGTGATGTACAACAAGGTGTAAGTGGCATGCTTCTCAAACTTACACAAAAATAAATTTGATAGATAAATGTTTTCTGCAGTGTATATTGGAATTTTAGGGTTTTGAGCTTTACAATAATGTAAAAAACGAAATTTTAACAATTTCAAAGAACAATAAATTGAATTAGAAAATAGAAAATAGACATGACACTTTCTTAATTGAGACCTTATTTATTTGAAATAAAGAACTAAATAAAAATCACCATTCAACTAAAAAAACAACCAAACATGACTTCCTGGGGCTCTCTTTGCACACTCAAGGGTTAACCTGTGAAGGACTAAGAAGCCCAAATTGGACCTCATGTTTTTATAGCAGCTTTGAATAGCTCCTTGTAAACTTCCTTTTATTCAAATTTATCTGTCTTTTGATCAGCACATGCAATGTTCTTCACTGATTCCAGAGATATAAATTTAGTCCTATTTGAATTATAATTTTCACAATATGACCCATTGAATTTGTCATTTTGAAACTACGAATCCTTGGTCCTTTAACCTCTAAACGTTCTCACCTTTTTCAAATTTGGTAATTTTTCAAAGATGTATTATAAAATGCAACTAAGAGGGATATTTTGAACTTGATGTATAAATAAAAGTTGTAGGTAATGAATTTTAGATTCCATCCATACGGTTAAATTTGCGATTGCTATCACCAATATTTGTGTATAAATTTTTGAACTTAAAATTGAGGGCTCTTTTGTAATATAATTACGAATAAGATATTGACAATCTAACAATGAATTTTTTTGGGATGGATTGAAATGTAATACTCTAAATGTAGTGATTTTTGGAGATTTTTTGGTTGCTTAATTTTAGTAGTTGAATTTTTCAAGAGCACTTTTAGACTAAAATCTTTGAAATTTTGGGTGGAACATTACAACATGAAATGAGGCATAAAAATTTCACAAACCATCCTCTTTTTTATCGGATCGCACATGCACAAAGCTAACTTCCCATAAAAGTTTCAATAAAAAATCCACACTATAAAAAGTGCATGATGGATGAGAAATCGGAGTTCAAATTCGTACATCATGCAAAATATGCATGATTGGGCGGTTAAGGGTTAAGGGTTAAAGAGTTAATTTCATAGTGAATTCAAACACTAGTCCAAAATGGTTAAAAGTCTGTCATTGTGAAAGCCCAGAGAGTAACCTGGCGGGGTCGGTTTGTATTTGTGCCTGTTTCTGGTTCCTTTTGCTTTCTTGCATTAAAGGTTCTCCTTTATTTGTGTCAAAAAAAAAAAAAAAAGCCCAGAGAGTAATTGTTCCCTACGTGATGATTAGAGCCACTGACACAATTACTGTACAGTAGATCATTTTGATGCAGTGTTATTGAATCTAATCATTCGACACTGCAAAAAGACTGAAAAAGAGAGGGGGAAAAGAAAAAAGGAAGAAAAAAAACAAAAGGAGAAGGATAGGAGGATTACAAAAGGGGCCTAAGAGCATCTCCACTCTTGCTCGCTATTAGAGACTCGCCAAAGGCCAAGTACAGGGCTCTAAATCAGCGCGGGGACTCTCCAAATTTTCTCACCCCCACCCTCGCGCAGAGCACACACGCAGCAAAAATCGTTTAGGAATCCCGATGCATGCGGCGGCGGTTTATCGGAGCGGAAGTTCGGGGGGCAGGCTGGCAGAGACCGGAGCCACAGCGACCGACGGGCTGTCCCTGCCAACGAGGCGGTGCCATGTCCCTTCCCCTGCTACCGCACCGCGACCACGACCTCTTCTCCGACCGGCCATAGCGCCAAAAAAAACCAAACACCGTCGCTGCAGAAAATCTTCCAAAAAAAACAACGCAAAATGGGCGCGCTGAGGAACTACACCAACTCTGAAAGATGGCGAGTGAGAGCATCCGCACCGTTTCTCCAGATTGGAGGCCGCGCACCTCTTTGGCGGGCCCGGACAGATTAAGGTCCCTCACCGGAACACGCTCAACTGTGATCTTCCTCGCGGGCTCGTCAAAAATGAGCCATGCCTCGCCATTCTCCAGAGTGCCTGTGATTTTTTAGCGCGCCCATTTCACGGAAGATCTGGCAGATTGTGTGCTATTTGCGGTTTGTCTGTTGACCGTGAGCAAGGCCTCAATGTGGATCTCAGCCACCTAAGCACTCCGTCAGCTAAATCGGGGAGGTCAACGATCACTTTCTTGATCGTGAGGGTGTCAGGCCCTCAAATCCTGGCTTGCGAGCGGCAATTTATTGAGGCACGGTGAGGGACTCAAATTATAACGAGTCTCTTCTTCATTGACGAGCCCTGAAAACCGCCTTTGGCGAGTCTCCGATCTGGAGAAACGGTGCGGATGCTCTGAAGCTCGATATTTGAAGAGCCCGGAACGTAAACAGCCGTTGAGCGAGCAAGTGTGGGGGACCTAAACCAGCGCGGGCCCGCCAAAGGTGCTTCCGGCCCATTTTACAGAGCAAGGGTGGAGATGCTCTAAAGGAAGTTGGGGATGAAGTTTTTGGCCCAATTAGCAGCCAGCTGTGGCAGTTTCCAGATAGCCAGGCGGGATCCTGAATTTCCTGATGTGGCTCATGAATAAAATCAGTTGACCTAATGAAAGTCCAATTCCTCGAAAAGTTGCTACCCAGTAACCAATAGAGAGTGGGCAAATTATATGATGCTTTTGCAACGAATATATCTTCCACCAAAGTACAGTATTACTGTTGGTCCACCCATGCAGGCTCGCCCGGGTGGAGGCTACATTCTTTTTATATTTAGAGCACCTGCACCCTTGCACGCTAAAACCCACTCAATATTTACTCTTATGAGCCCTCTTACTGATTTTCAGGTTAGTGTGGACATTGAGTACTGTAGTTTACTAGTTGGTTCCACACAAAATAATTCTCAAAATAGATGTCTAAAATTTTGGGAAATTATTTTTCAAAAAAAATATTTTTTTGCATGGGAAAAAAAAACAGATTTTGAGTAATATTCGGGGTTGCCTAAATCTATTTTTAAAAATAATTAAACATAAGGCAAAAAAGTGCCTAACCTGCTAGTAAACTACGGTAGTCTTAGGTTTCCCCTCTTGCCGGTATCGGTGGGGTTGGGTTTGTATTATCTCCTTCTCGCAATAAAGGGTTCCCTTTTAAAAAAAAACACCCACTCTATATTTACAACCCCAACATTTACTCTACACTAAATAGGTAGATTAGTGTTGGAAACACTAATACTCGACGAAAACGCTAATATCAATTGTCTTCATAGTGTTAGAACACTAAATGTCAACTCTAACACTATTTGTACCAATTAGTAACTTTGAATATTTACAAAAGCGCATTTAGTGTTAGATGACATTTTTTGTAGATCTTCAAATGAAGAATTGGAGGTAGAATATGAGAGCGTCACAGAAAATGAAATATACTAGGAATTTTATCTTAACACTAATTGTAATTTCAAGTGACATTTAGTGTTTTGGGTAACTATTGGCTCTAACACTAATCTTCATCTAACACTAATCTACCTATTTAGTGTAGTTAGTGGGGTTGGTTTGCATTTGTATCTTGCCTTTCTCTTTTTGTAGTAAAGGATCTCCTTTGCTTGTGTTAAAAATAAAAATAAAAAACCCCACTCTATATTTACAACTCCAACATTTACTCTAGTTAGCCGTCGTCTCCTTCCGTCCCGTGTCATCGTCTGTATTTTATCCTTGCAATTTACTTCGTTCGATTTGTGCCCCAAAAATTAAAAAAACCCATTCTGTATTTGAAGAGCCCTTGAATTATTACTATTTTTACACACAGAATGGGAGAGCCCTTCAACTTACAATTCTCTATCCTCACACACCAAATTGTCTAGGCATCGTTACTCTTGATCTTTGTATTCACACTTCAAAATACAATTCTATTTTTACTTCAATTTCAAGTTATCCAATCACAGTATTTATATGTGCACAATATAGATTTAAGGAATGAATTAGAAATTGTCACTTATTTAGAATACATGACAAATTTCCATCATTTGTACAAGAATCTACTTTAATTTGGACTTAGAAGGTGGTTTGGAGAACTCGGCACACGTATGGGGTCTACTTGCCCACTACAATATTTTAGGATACTTTTATTGAGTGATAAATGGTTTGTAGGGTTGAATTGAAGATGCCTTCAATGAACCAATCACAAGTAGAATGTGAGATATATTCAATTAACCCCTAAAGGCCCTTAAAAGCCAAAATGGCTTTTTGCTGTTTCGGGCAGCTTAGATGGAAGGTCTAAATTAATAATTTTAGACTATAATTTGGCGTGGGCGTGGTCATACATACAAGGTGTGTGGGGTAAAAATTACAAAGTCAAATTCGGATTTTATAATTTTTTTATTGAAATTTTTGGTTTCAAGCCCAACTGAGGCAGAAAAAAACTTTTTATTATAATCATTTTTTCAATTTTTTTTTTTGGAGACATGCTCTTCACCACATTTAGGCTCAGAATTTGAAGTGACCTATGTTGATTATATTCTTGGCTTGACAAGGGCAGCCTCCAAATAAAGAACAGCAACCTCCAAGGTTTTTTGTAATTTCACATCCATTTCTTTCGAAATTTGTCAAAATTTGAGATTTTGAATTTTTTTTAAAAATAATTTCGCCTACAATTTATAAAATCATAGAGGTACCTAATCACCGTTCATTTTTTCCAAAAATCAAATACAATTGATGTGATGCATGTTTCACCAAATTGCCATTTTTATACCTACTTCCGGAAATTAATTTGGATGAAGGTTTGAAACGCGTAATGAGTCTCTAAAATTTTGCATGAGCGTACCCAACTTAGTTATCTACATGGAAAAAATATATGAGAAAAATGTTTGGAGTAACAATCTTCAAGTCCCCCTTTGCACTATGGAGACAATGCCTCCCAAGCAATGCCCTGAAAAACTTTTGCACAAACTTTGGATGTTATGATCTTGCAAATGATAAACATCCAACGGTCAATTTTTGAAACAGTAGCTATGAATAGGCTTAGGTACAAGATCTTACAGTTGGAATTCTAAAAGAAGTAAAAAAACTTGGTTCACATCCCCGGGAGTACATAGAGGTAGAAAATCGCAGTTTTAAGGTTTCAAGCTCCCAAAAACACAAGGAAATTTAGGGGTTAAACTTCAATTCAGTTTGAAAAGCCACATGCTATGATTCAGGCCCTAGAGGCTATTTGGAAGGGCATGCAACAATTTTCATTCAATTTTCCAATGTGTTAGACCCTTCCAGGGTATGGATGCGGAAGTTCTTAACCCAAAGATCAGAGGTACTACTGACCACCACTTGAATCCCTGAGGGCTTTTCACATTGTCATGCAATTGAAAATCCACCAATCCCACAGAGTAAAAAGTCTACCAAGATCGAATCTGCGATGCCAGGATTTCACCAAAGATTAAGAGTTGACTAGTCGAGATTAGGGCTATGCAAAAATCACCCGCGGGGAGCACTGGAAACATGTTCTCTTTGTTCACAATGTGATGTTTGTAATCTTTTGTTGTGCAATGGAAATAAAGCATTCATTTGTTTTAAAAGGAAAAAAGAAAAAAGAAAAAAGGATAAGGGCTACGCGCAAAGCCCTAATTTGTAAGTTTTAGGTTTGTACACCGAATTTCAACCCTACCTGAATATCACTACACTGAATGTGATTATTAGTATGAAAATTAGTATGTTCAATTAAGCAATGCCACCACTTCATATTGCGAATGTTATAACTTCACAATCTCATTTGATATTGGATGCAATAGTATGTCCTTGTGATAAATAATTTAAATCAAACTAAATAACCATTTCGGTGTAGTAAAAAAAGAGTGGTCGTTGGGCATAATATTGTCAAAATGTGCTCTTGACACTCGTCCTTAATGTTTTAAGACAACCCTTTTTACTAGAGTTTTAACTTGTATATTGAAATTAGGAATCACTAGTGCAAAGGGCTCACTATTATATCGAAAATGACCACCAAAAAGTGTTCAATTTCACCAATAATTTATTCCAAAAACACCCAAAAAAAAAACATAAAAAACTACCACTTTGGACATAACATTCTTAAGCAATAAGGTACTACACCGCCTACTACTTGGTTGGCTTTTAACATATACAATAACTTTTCTTGGAACATAGAGTGAAAGATGACATTTGCCATTATATGAGGGAATTTAGTAAGAGTCAAGCAAGTTTAAAAAAAACTTAAGATGTGAAAACAAAGAGCATCTAAGAGCATCGAAGAAAATCTTGGAAACTTCAGTAAAGGTACAAACTCTAGGGCTTAAAAACGTAATGGAAGTCTAACCATTAAAATCCTACATCGCTATTTGTAATCGGAAGTTTTTAGGCATAGCTAGTCAAGATCCTAGTGATTCTAAATCCAGCCATCTTCCGGTTTTGCTTTATTCATTTGAGGTATATTCTATAGATTCCTCTAAAATGATTGAAAATTCCCCTGAAATCTCGAACTTCAACCAGATATTTCTCAAAATCAACCGGTTCATCTGTAACTAAGGTAGGAGGCTCTAAACCCGCCCCTTTAAGGGCTGTGGCATTATGAGAACACATGGAGAAGTGAGCATGATTTTTCACTGGAAGAGAAATCCAAGCAATGACCAACAAACTTTGAATCAAAAAGTTTGAATGTTTCTAAAATTAGTTATGAATTTTTGAAGTTGAAATGACATGGGTTCTAAAGTGTTGCTCTTCACTATGGGTACATTCAAAATTTCAAAACGTTCGTCCTTGGTAGAGTGCGGGTTTAGAATTGTGGCGGGTGTAGAGCCCTCTACCTTAACAGCCGGTTCTCCCCGGGCCGTTCTCGTCAGAAGTTTTACAAGCGTATGTATGTTGTTGAACGCCGTGTCTACAATCAGTGCGACCTGGCCTTGCTTCGCTCTGGTCTTCGGAGAACAGACTGTTAAGTTATTCTCGTTCAGCAGTGCATCTTCTTTTTTTTTTTTTTTTTTTGACACAAATTGAAACTTTCAATTGCAACGAAGCGAGTGACAACAGGGGAGCAGCCAGAACTGGCCACAACCGCAGAGGGACAGAGCTAAGACTACTGAGATAAAATGGAGTAATCGGCCGTGGGGCCGATAAGCAGCCATGTAACTTTGCTATGAGTAGCGTCGAAAGTGCCGATGATACCGTGGTCACACCACCTCTTCCTGAATCTAGTGAGAAGAAACTCAGCCTGCCTGGGATTCTTCAAGGAGCAGTGCATCTTCTTCGTTCTCAACCTTGAGAGCCAGTCAACGGTGATCGGTGAAGATCCCAATGGCATAAAATTTCAGTGGCTATAGGTGCCCGCAAGGATATAAAAATACGGAGAGAGGAGCGGAAATAGAATATCAGCGCAGCTACAGAACCGCTACAGAGCCAGGCGACGACGACGACGACGACGTCAGATCCCATGCAACGATCTATCAGAGGCAGCCAGAGTCGGCGGAAGGATACACTATAATAGTGCCGAGGAGACACTACAATAGTGAGGCGGGCGCAGGGGATGATGCTATCGAGGTGGAAAAGCGCGCTGCTGAAATCAGCGGCCGCAGCGCAGCGGGTGAGCCGAGTGTGGTGGAGCCAGGTGCCCCAGTGCCAGACGGAAACTTACTGTAGTGCACTGGGCACCATCATCCAAGCTTCCACGTCAACCCCCCTGCCGCAACACACAACCAGCCCAACAGAACCGATGGTGACCACGGAACCCATGCAATCAATCCTGCCAGCGCCACACACACATGCCGCAATGAACCCCATGTCAAAGTAACAATCATAAACCCTGCTCCAGTTCTACAACCTCTCCATGGAATAACAGAGCTTGTAGAACGAAATTTTAATCCCCGGAACCCACCAGGAGGTTGGTTAAACGAAGAACAACTTACGACTTTCGGTGACTTGTACAAGTTCTGTTTTGTTTCAGGTTCTTATTGTTGACAAGGCGATTGTTGTGTACAAGATTTGTTCCTTGAGTGGTGAAGAGGTTGTAAGTTAGGATGTGGCCCTGGCATGAAAGATAAGCTTACGGTGGATGGATGGGTGCCAGGCGGCCATTTGATCGGCCCAGTTGCCTCCCGTTGGGGCCAAGGTCGGAAACCGAGCGATGCATTGCACGTGCGATCCGATCGCCCGACCACACCCGTCCGCGCAGGTCGGTCTTTGATCGGCGAATGGAACGAGTCCACGTGGCGCCCGGCCTTATCGCAACAAGGTGGTACCGGCCCCGTGGAGGCCACAGCGCCGCTCGCTCGCTGGCTAGCTAGGTCGACGTCGTCCAACGGGGAGGCGAGGCTGGTTTCATTGCGTTCATACTTTTCGCTCGCTATTGTTAGCAGGCGGGCGCTTTTGATCGGCCAGCTGCCCGTTTTTGCCACCTCAGTGGAATCAATCGTCGCCACAGTCCCCAAGGTCCACAGTAGCAGTCTACTAAGTTAGTGTACTAGTGGTGCGCTCTCCGTGGGAGTTTGTTGCCTTGTTTTTACCACGACTGCCTTCTGTGAGCCTCTGCCGAATTTCTAATCGCGGGCTGTGACGCTGCGATCGCTTCTTATTAGGGCGTCCCCTTTGGCTTGTCGCTGGCAGTCCACGATCAGGCTGCGATCGGTGCTCTAGTGCGGAAGGTTGTACGACCGGAGGAAACGTACAGGTCGTTTTGGAGTTCGGCCGATCGTGTGGCGGCGCAGCGGCGGCGCCGATCGGAGGTCACGATATCGATCGATCTTGGTTTCAGTCTGTGCTTCGATTGCACGAACTAGCGCCAGATCTGTGTGCGGAGGCGCCATGTTGCGAGAGTCCCTAGGAAACTCCGAGGGCGTGAAGCACGAGAATATTTGGGTCCCGCCGGAATTTGGGAGTCGAAGTTTCTCCATAGCCGACTGACGGTGTATCTTGGATGGGGGCGAAGGAGCTAGTTTTTTTTTTTGTGAGGTTGACACGTCAGTGGAACCAGTTGAGAGCGGAACTCTGCTTAGAAAGATTTTTTTTTAATGTTTTAGTTGCTAGCATTACGGAGTGAATTCGAGAATTGAAGGATGGTTGGTGTAGTGCATTGCCATCGTAATATTACTCCCAAGCTAGGATCGACGAAAGGAATGGAGAAGCCGAGCTTCTGTAATCTGTCACTGGCGGTGGACTGCACGCTCTCGCTCGGGTCTGCCACCACCAACACGTCGCGGACGGACTCGCCCGCGCGGCTCTCGCGCGTGGGTTCCCCCGACCCGGACCTGGCTTTGTCGCTGTCAGTGCGATCGGAGCAGCAGCCCTCGCGTCTCCGCACCAGCGAGACGACAGAGCAGGACATGTGCTGGGGTAGCAGCTGCAACGGCAGCGATCCCGATGTTTCCCCCGAGTATTACCCCCAGGTACTTCCACTTCCCATTCATGGATAAGGTTGTACAATTTGTGAGAGCTTCTCTGTCGTCAGAATTTCTTGCTCTCATGGCCATGGCGGCGTGAATTTATTGGAAGGCTTAGGTCAACCAGTTGATGGTCCATTCTGCCCCTGTTTGTGAACCTTATCCAGTGTTTTTCTTCCCATATTTAGGTGTCTGAGCGGGGAGCTCGTACCAGCGATGGCGGCCGAAGGAGCTTCAAGGCATGGCCGCGTGAGGCGAACACATCCAAGGCGTTGTTCAGCATGATGGAGGATCAGACGTACCGGAATCGTAGTCGCCAGCCGTGGCTGCCCAACTACATACCGTCGAACAAGGTGGAGCAATGCATGGAGGACGGCGACAGCTGCGCGCGTGTCTGCGCTCACTGTGGCACCTCGAAGACTCCGCTGTGGCGGAACGGACCAGGAGGACCCAAGGTAAAAGAAATGCTCGGATCGATCGTTGCTCTCTCATGGACGTTCCGGGTGTATCGCGAGACGTACTCACGTTGATGTGTGATTTTTTGTTGCAGTCGCTGTGCAATGCATGCGGCATCCGCTTCAAGAAGGCAGGGCGAAGGTCCGCCGCCAACGGCACCGCTGATTCGGAGGTTTCGCCACCGGCGACGACGAAAGTCGCGAAGCGGAGCCTGGAGAGCGATGAGCCACAGTACTGGGTGTTTCCGGCAGATGCGAAGCCCAGGAAGAGAAGCCGAGGAGGATCGGTGGTGCACCGGCCGTCGGAGAGCTTTCTGTCGGGAAGCTGCATGACATGGCAGCCATGGTCGTCGCCCAAGAGCGCTCTTCAGCAACAACCCTCGCACAGCGACGACGGGAAGGTGCCGGTGATGGAGTCGGGGTCGTTCTCATCCGACGAAGAGGAAGGCGCGGTGCTCTTGATGCAACTGTCCTGCGGCATGGTGAACGCTTGAATTGAAAATGCACCGAAATCGGCTGCATGAGGCTTTGTACATAGAGATTTGAGTCGGTACTTTGGGTAGCCGATTGAGCTTAGTGACGGGTGAGTAAATCGTCCATTTTTGCGGAGGCTGCATGACATATATCCTCACGACACCAGTGCTCTCGTGGTGTTGGCTATGGCGGGCAGTGAAGAGCAGAACCTGGTTCGGCAGCTTGAAGCTCGTGGCTGGTGTCATCGTCGTGCGGCAGTTGATGAGTTGAGTTTTGTTTTAGGAAATTTTCGTGTTAGTTTGAGTGTTGGTTTTCTTGCGCAAGGGATAAGTGTGCTGATTGAGTCTCTCTGTAAATACCTTGAGACTTGTTGGCCACAGGAGGACGGTTGGTGTTTGCACCCAAACTGGTCCAGACCCAGGAAAGTGTGGTTGTGGTAATGCTCTCCTTGAGAAAATTATAGCAAGAAATCCCAATGGTTAACCAGAATTGGTGAACTTCATATCTTGTCTGCATCCCGTGTCACTTGGTTGGTTGTAGAGCTACGCTGAAAAGTGGCCCGCATTCGATTCATGAAAATCAATCAGTTTGACGTCAGAATCTTTACCGAGCTTCACGACGCACGACCACCTTATCCATGCACGCTACACAGAATTTCCGAAATCCTCATCAGAATCTCAGAATCTCATCGTCTGGGTCCCTCTACTTCATTATACCATCTCCAATTCTTGGTTCAAGAGTATCAAGACCAAGTTCTTGCTTCCTTCTTGTTGCATTGGTGTTTATTTCTGCATCTTCGCAATTCCCACTGGCTTCAGTGTCACTTTACATTGCACAGGTCGAAGCTATACGTTTAAATTTTGAATTCACGACACTTTAATGCATTTAAGGTAACAACTATCCAATCCATCTCCAAGAAGTAGCTTGAAACTTTGTTATATCAATGTTTCTAGTATGGTATGCCACAACAGAGAAGAGCCATGGGAGTGCCACCTCTTTTTGCTCATTCTTGTTAATTGAACTAATGTAAAGTTGACATTGAATAAAAAAAAGGAAAGTAATACGCTTGAGATACAAGAAATCATATATTGTGATTGATGCAAAAAAATGTTTTCTATTGAAATGGCTCCCACTCTTCACATTTGTGGGTTGTTGCATTCACTACCGAAATATGGTTTTACACAATTTTGCGAAGCCTTGAATCAAAACATTATGAGTATTTTGCATTGAAATAAATTTTCATTTGTGAAAAAAAAAAAAAACATTATGAGTATGTTATCACGAAGGGTCATTTATACAACACAAAACACACATGCAACTGAACTTGCAATATTGAGTGCTTTCCACTCATCCTACTTCAGTGCACAGAGTCTCTAACAATCAGAGGTCATGTTGTTCCGGTGATGTTCCCATTATGTTCCCATCAGTAGGGAACATCGTCTCTCTACGTCTGAAACCCTAAACCCTGGTACGAAGAAAGTTGAACCCACTCTTTGTACCACCCAATTCTTCGTTCTCACGGTGATTATTTTGGACTCCTGCACTTGCAATGAGGCCGAATTTTTTCCTATGTGATGGCCAATCTCTGGGCCGGTTTTAGGGTTTACTGACGAGTTGTAGCCTTCGATGATTCCGGATTAGCATTCACAGACCCGTCCACCATGGCTATGGCGGCTGCGCGTCTTCTCTCTCGTAGAGCCTGCAGAACCGGTCTTCTTTCGTTCTCAAACCCTAGCCCCTCTTTCCTGTCTTCCCCGGCGGCCGATGAAGCACTACTATTGTCAAAACATCTGTCCAATTTTTCTCTTGCAAATGCGGGCTTGAATGAACCTGTGGTGCCGTTTGGCCGGGTTTACAGTACCGGTACAATCGACGATCCCAGTGAAGCGGAACCAATTAAGCCGCCACCTCGACCTTTTAAACTCAACAACGAGCAGCGGGAATTAGCCGAGGAGATTGGCTACAAAGTGGTGGATCGCTACACAGCGGAGGATTTCGGGCAGAACAAACGGCCCAAAGCTTTCGCCGTCGTTCAAGTATGACCTAATTATGTACCATTTTTTGAGAGTATTGATTTTTTTTCCCCTCGCCTCTAGTGACTGTTTCGTGAACCGTTTTATTGTTAGTGCATTAGATTCTAACAATTTCTCTGACTTTACACAGATCGGCTCTCACCAGTTTAAGGTATCGCCCAACGATCTTATATACACCGAGAAGCTGAAGTATTGCGATATTAATGACAAGGTATGTCTATCTATCCTCACATATCCAACAACTGGTGTGAAGAAATGCATTTGTATTCCTTACAATCTGTCTCTTTCCTGTGAATAACTTTTTGATAAAATTCACTGCAATGCTGTCTATGTGCAGTTGATGCTGAATAAGGTTCTGATGCTCGGATCGAAGGACCAGACTATCATCGGTCGACCTATTGTACCCAAAGCAGCAGTCTTTGCTGTTGTTGAAGAACATGTAAGGAAGAGCTCGTATTTTGACACCACATGTACTACAGTACGCATTTTCAGGATACTCTGAGATGTGTTTGGTTACGATAATTTGATAAATGGTTTTGATGCAGGCATTGGATGAGAAAGTGATCATCTTCAAGAAGAAGAGACGAAAGAATTATCGTAGGACTACTGGTCATCGCCAAGTAAGAATTGACTTGATTGATGATTAAAAACCTTAAAACCTTTATGCTTGCAGCATTCCATTACTTTAATGTGAGTGTTTCTTTCTGATGGCATGTGTATGGATACATCGATGCAGGAATTAACACGACTTAGGATTTTGGAGGTCAAAGGTATCAATGTGAAAACAGCTCCTTCAACACCATCACGAAAAGCGAAAGCCACCCCTTTGTCAAAGGTGCAGGAAACGGATACTGATACTGAAGGTGGGGTTACGCCTGTTTTGGCTTGAGAATAATAGTATTATGTAGAATCCTTGAATTACAGTTTATGAGTTGGCAATTCCTGGTGTTGGAAAACACCCACTAATTGATAGAGGAAGCACATGTCAACATAGAAGCCCATTACAAATAGATTGATGTTGAGACTGCTGAAGATTGTACATCCTTTTGTGTATTCTCAGTCTCTAATATCTGCTATACTCTTCATTTTTATCAGTGTTGGACCAAACTAATTCTTATCAATGGTGTTTACTTATTGCTATGGACTACATCCGCATGTGATTGCTCACTTTTCGGTGGATTGGAGAGTTGTGTCATATAACACCGTAATCATCTCCCAACTTGGCAAATTAGAAAGTGACACCTTTTTTGAGCTTATAGAACAACCAGTTTGTGTGTTTTTTCCTTCTGACTCCCTGTGAGGATGAAAGTTGCCGTTGTTTTATTTTTTTGGACACAAATGAATGATAATCTATGGCCGAATCAGATGAGGGATGGAGAACAGAAAATGTAACAAAACTAGTGGGACCTGCCGTTGAGCACATGGACGGATTCCAGCGCGGAACGGTCGTGTGAGACAAACCATGTTGTATTGTATAATAAATTAGTCTTCCCAGATCCATTCTGGAGACTCTTAATGTGTTGCCCCAAGCGTGTGATGTGTTCAATAGCATCGCATACATATTCCTCACCGTGACTTGTCTTTTGAAGGGTTTCCAAGTTGAAGCTATTGAATTTTGTGATTCTTGTCCTCAATCTCTTCTAATCTCTTCTATCCCAAATGAATTGATTGCCAATTCACACCAACAAGCTCTAGCACTTGCGTTGTGTTCTTGGAATGTTGCAAGGTAAATTTTGAAAATAATATACAATTTCTTGCGGTGTCAGAGCCTTGTCTCTTTCTACTTTTCACCAATGTACATGTGTTGGTGGAGCGCAAATTTCTTGCACACGTCAAGTTAATAAAATAAATTTTACAAGAACACACTGTAGCTACCAAGAACTTACTTGACGAACGTAGATTCTTTGCCACTCTCACGTTGGGTGATTGGTGTAAATGGGCGATGAAAAAGGATAGTAAGTTTAACACCCAATTGCGAGCAAGACCAAAATGGCTTTTGGACGATTTGAGGATTTTTGAAGTAGTAGTTGGATGAAGAAGGAATGATGAATTTCATTCAATTCTTTTTGTGCAGGATTTTCATTGGTCATGCCACTTCTTCAAAATAAATTTAGGACATTTAAGCTATTATTGGATTTTATATGGGGTCCCAGTACAAAAAGAGTAGAAAAACGGTTCACCATGTAGTGTATAGTGGGTTTTCTGTTTTTTTTGTTGAAACTAAATTTGGGCTATGAAAATGGTTCTATTGCACTTGATCATGATTAAAAAAATGAACCAAGTCTAGTCCCTACTCCACTTCGGATTTTTGGAAAACTTTGATAATTGAGTGTTTTATTGGAGTTACAAGTTTGGTGGGTATTACCATGGTATAGCAAAAAAAATCTAAATTTAGACACGGATAATTTTCATTTATTGTAATGTTCTTCATTGTAAACTGCAACTTTGATTAGAAAATTAGAATTTTTTTTAGTATGTTTTGTAATTGATATGAATTCTTTTAACATTCACTTCAAAAAATCATAGTAATTTCAAATATTCACTCAAATTTATAATAAATAAATAAATCACGATTTATAGCAAACACATGGCTTCATCTACTAAAAATATAAATTTGAATTTTTAACTTGTTTATAGTGGCAAAATTGAGTGTCACATGTGGAGCATGATTCCATGGTCATAGGCCCAGGCATTTAGGGATTAACCCCTAAGAGTGTAAAGATCCCCGTGGGACCATGTTTGGTAGTTTTTCAGTCAATGTTGATTTTCACCTAGTTCTTAATCTCAAATGAAAATGGTTCCAACTTAGAAAGTGTGGGGGTATCATCTACTTCCTAATTCAATGTACCAATTTTCAAAATTGTTAAAATTGTGTTTTCTACACCACTTTAAAGCTCAAAACCTTAAAAATCCAATATACACTACCAAAAATAGTTTCTCTAGCAAATTTCTTTTTATGTAAGCTCAAGATGCATGCCACCAATACCTTGTTGTTCATCACTATTATTTACATTTTTCAAACTATTTTGAGTATTTTTGTAATTACTATGATGTTTACAAGAAAAAAATTTGAAAAATCCTATGAAATTTCTTTTTACTTAAATAATTACAAAAAATTAGGGTAAATTGGTTTAACAATACCTTCTATGCGAAAATATTAGACAAATATAATTTTTTTTTAAATGTGAGAAATTGATGAGGTTTGATTGGGTAATTGTATTGTGGATGCTTACTAGGGTTAAAGGAATTGAAGCCATTCTAAATAGAGTGACACAATGAAAAAAAAAAAAATTATTCTATAAATTGTGAAATCCTACATGGTTTTGCAAGGACTTGCAAGCCCTAATTCTTTATTCTTAATATACATATTCTTAGTTAGAAAGTAATATGTTTTCAAAATGTATATTAAGTAAAATTTGAAAAAAATTCAAAGCACAAAAATGTCAAAAAAATTAATATGGTTTCCCGTATGGTTTGTGTCATTGCCATATTTTTGCTTATCACCGTGAAAAAATTAAATTAAAAAGAAAAAAAAGTGAGATTCCTAAGAAAAGAACCAATTTTAGTTCCTCATGAACAACATTGATTACTAACCTTGTGACTACTACCATCTAAATGTCTCAAGCCAACTACTTCTTTAACCTTCCATGCTTGATTTGAAATCCCAATTATAAATTGCCAACTAACACTGAATTAGGAATTTTTGCACTTGGCCAAGTGCATTGTCCGATGGCCACAATCATGCAAAATTTGCACTTTCTTGAAATTTTACCCCTCTGAAATTTCATATATTATCAATTTTAAAATAACAACAATACATTCATTCATATCGAATTTGCAATGTATAAAATGCAAATCAAACATAATGAGCAATATTGTTTTATTACTACCTAATAGAAAATCAAAACAGATCACTTCATTTCATATATAAATGAAAGCACACAATACAAAGTAAACTATATTTGCACTATTCTACTACATCTAAGGATTCTCCTTTGAGTACTTTCTCAATCTGTACTACTACTCCATATGAGTTTCAAGAATCACCTCAATGGATTGAGTTTCTACTTTTTCTCATGTCTCGTTTTCTAACATTGCTCCCCGAGTAATGCATTAATCTTTGAAAGGGTCCAAGAGATCAGCATAATCCAACGCTCTCATGACCATGGCTTTCATCACTGGGGAGGGAATGCTACCTACGTTTACATCATCCTCTAAAATGAAGGCAACCTTCTCATATGTGCAATAATCTTCTTCTCCCAAATAACGATACCTCACTCCTTCGAGGTCATGGTATAATTCATTAAGTCCAAACGTCATACAATTATCTGCCAAGGTCCATGCAAATAATAGCGTTATAGACCCCATACTAGTAGTTACTCCATATACAAGTCACACCACTTAGACTCAAACTTAAATAATCCTCATTGAATAATATTTATAAGAAAAAAATAAAATCTAGCAGATCATGCTTTGAATTCATAACAACAAACATTAAATATAGGGGGCTTTAAAAATTGTAGAGGCTCGAATTTGGGTTTGAGGTTTGCATTCAACAAATCTGAGTCAAACTTGGACTTTTTCAAAACTAAACAACTACGTTTAGCAAATCAATTTTATGATTTTAAAAACCCATGGAATTCCAATGCCATCAATCCATGAAGACCAAAATGTTTTACATTACATTCAAATCACGAAACTATGCAACAAATTCATTTGAGTATTGCAAAATAAGTTAAACATAATTGATTTTAATTATATATATATATATATATATATATATATATATATATATATATATATATATATATAAACCCAATACGAAATTTGGGTGCCCCTAGCCTCTAGGGGCCATAGCTTGTTGTTTGTCGTTCAAATTACGGAAATCTACATCAAATTGAAGCTTGTATGGAAAATTTTGCAAAATGTAGCAACTTTTGGCTATAAATCTTGGAGCCAAGATATAATTTGGGTGCTCCTATACTCTACGTGCCCTAGCGTGTTGTTTATCGTTCGATTTGCGGAAATCTACATCAAATTTGAGCATGTACGGCATAATTTGCTAAATTAAGAAATTTTTGGCTATAAATCTCGAAACCCAATGTGAAATTTGGGTCCCCTAGCCTCTAGGGGCCCTAGCGTGCTATTTGTCGTTCGATTTGCAAAAACCTACATCAAATTTGAGCATCTATGGTAAAATATGTTAAATTTAGCATCTTTTGGCTAAAAATCTCAAAACCCAATATGAAATTTGGCATGTAAGGGCCCTGGCATGTTATTGTCGTCGTTCAAATTACGGAATCTTACATCAAATTCGAGCATATGTGGCAAATTTTGCTAAATTTAGTACCTTATGACTAGGAATCTTAGAACCCATCATGAAATTTGGGTCCCTTTAACTTCTAGGTACTCTAACATATTTGATTTTTGAATTGCAGAAATCTACATCAAATTCAGACATTTATAGTAAAATATGCTAAATTTAGCATCTTTGGACTATAAATCTAGGAACCCTACATGAAATCTGGATCCCCCTAACCTCTAGGTGCCTTAATATGTTGTTTTTTTTATTTGAAGAAATCTACATCAAATTTGAGTATGTATGGAAAAATATGCTAAATTTAGCAGATTTTGACTATAAATCTTGGAACCCAATATGAAAATTAAGTGCCCTAGCATGTTGTTTGTCGTTCAAATTATGGAAATCTACATCAAATTCGAGAATGTATGGTAAAATATGCTAAATTTAGCAGCTTTGGACTATGAATATCGGAACCCAATATGAAATTTAAATGCCTTTAACATAAAAAGGCCTTAATATGGTGATTGTCTTTTGAATTGCGGAAATCTACATCATATTTTATCATGTGTGGTATATTATACTATATTTAGCAATTTCAAAGAGAGATCTTTGACATCCAATATGACATTTGGATGCGCCAAACTTTTAGGGGCCCTAATGTGGAGTTTATCTTTTGAACCACAAAAATTTATGAGAAATTTGAGTTCCTTGGACTAAATAAGCTAAATTTATCAGTTGATGCTTGTTAGATTCAAATTTGATGTTTAAAATATGATCATACACAACTACGCGTAATTAAAAGTTAGATAAAATGATTTGAGGTGAAAATAACAAATGAACGAGACGTGTTCGAAAACAAAAGGATTTTTTAAAACAATGATGACCTAAACTTGTTATACATCACGATGTTCACTCCAATTCAACGCGCCTACAAAGAATTAAAGAAAACAACGTCAAAATCATCATAGACATGCATTTTAAGAAAAATTGGTGAAAAAAAATATCTACACACCCTAAAACGCTTATATATTGAGCTTCACAACCCTAACTAGTGTCATTTGCAAAGAATAGAGTATAGAGAGCATGACCTTTGAGGGGGTAAAATGTGAAATGTGCGGAACATAAGATGGTGTGGGCATTATATATAGGAATACTTAGAACGGGCTTTTTAAAAAGCCATTTCATAGTTGGACGCGCCCTCCCAAAGAACGCGTCTTTCAACCCCGCGGAGCTCCGCGGGGTTGACAGGGCCAGCCAAGAGCCTGGCCCTTGGCCAGCCAAAGCCAAGGCCCTGACCCTTGGCCAACCGGGCCAAGGCCGTGGCCTTGGCTAGCCAAAGCCCTGGCCCTTAACCCTTTCAGATTTTGACTGTTCGAATTCTATCCAAACTGGACAGTTTTCATCCACCAAAATTTCTCATGACTCTTGTGCAAGTTGACTATCCTTTGTATGGTTTTGATTTTCAAAATAAGTTATTATGATTTTTGGAAAAACAACACAAGTGGTTTATGTCAAGTTTCATTCTTAGTTCAAAAAGTGAGAGCTTAAAGATGATTTTTCAAAATAAGTAGAATCAAATAATAGAAACCATACCATCTCGTAGTGCATGTTATTCCAATTTCATCACAATTTTTTTTAAAAAAAATCCATTAATTCATGATTTTTAATTGATTTTCAAGAGAAAACCTTGCAAAATCAATAAAAAAAATATTAAAGAAATATATGATAAATCCAACTGTAGAGATGTGATCTTCACATTGACATTTACAACTTTTCTTTGTACATCAACTGCATTTCCGACTTTCATCAAACATTTTATAAAGAATTTTTGAAAACAGTGTTGAACTCGGACGTTAAAGGGTTAAGCAAGCTAGCCCTAGCCTGTCCGCGGTGATGATCTACTTGGAGTATTGGTCGTTTGAGGGCTTGGTGTTGCTGTCAAGGCTGCTCCTGAATCCACATCTGGAGACTTCCACGCTCTCGATTTGTCTCACCACGCTCACATTGTGCGACACGGTGCCGTTCGGGATTGGCGCCGCGGTGAGCACAACGAGCTGCCATCACGCTCGCGTTTGTGTATGATTTCAAGGGGCGTGGCTTCTGGTCGGGCATGATCTTGGGGATTTTCACGCATGACGCAGGTTAGCATCACCAGCATCACGAATTGGCAGAAGCAAGCGGAGCGCGCGTTGCTTCGTGTCGATTCCTCGGCGTCAGCCACCCTGCCTATTGAAGGCATCCATGAGCAGAAAGACGAAATCTCGGCTCTGTATTCCGATCAGGACGAGTACTGCAATTCGTAGACTTTTCTGAATTCTCTCATTCTTTGGTCCGGCACTAGCTAGGAGCTAGTAAGAATTCCACCAAACTGAAGTGGGTGGTGAAGAGAATAAGTACTACATCGATCATCGATCATCTTTGTAGAATATACCATATGGGTGGAGGGAGTGCCCAGAGTTTTTTTTTTTTTTTTTGAAACACTGGACGTTTTATGATATACTTTGTGCGATGATCACCCTAGCTAGGAATGAATCATGTACTTTCCACAATTCATCGCTTTATTAAATGTTTCAACGCGGAACTTGAATGTGACCTCCCTGCACATCTGGCGATCGATCAGGAGGAATGTTGATATACATACATCGACTGTTTTCGCCACTGAGTTTTTGCCACTTGATTCATGTGTATGTTCTTCAAGCATGCTTCTCCTATTTGTGCTTTTCAATTCAGATCCTCCACTTAAAACAATAGAGGACGTGCTTTTGCTTTTCCAAATGTACTCAAAAGGAAGTTTTAACTGCGGCCGGTGAGTTCTTCCCCCCTTGAGTTTTACTTGAACAATTGCTGGGTTCTTTGGGCATTGTATTCACATTGGCACTGGGTTATATGGGCTGAGCTTTGAGCCTCGTCAGGCAGAGTACCATGAATCTCTTTTTGGGAACGAAATTTTCTCAATGCAAAATAAAGCAGAAGGGTTAAGATATATTGTTTTTTATCGGAGGCTTTCGAGAGGTAAATTCGTTGGATGATCAAGAAATTATGATTTCTTTGGCTCGTTCTCTAATTGACTTTCGATTACACGCAGGTATCAGAAAAAAAAAAAAAACTTGTGATTTTTTCTGATGCGGAATTCTTAAAGGTGATTATTAGTTGTATTTCTTTATTGATACCGTAACACCATAGCAGGTTCGCCACCTGGCGAACGAATATTTATTTATTTTGAAAAAATAAGGTTCGCCTCTCAAAAACTGAATTTCTCAATTTTCGTTTTTTTAGCAAAACATCGGTAAAAATGACCTGAAATAGCTTAGAAATAACAAAATATTCCAAAAACTAATTTATTCTATTTTCGTTTTTTTGTCTTCAGAATTTTCTAATTTTTACGTTTTTTATTTTTAGAATTATTTTAGGACGAACCTGCTATGGTACTACGGTAGATGGATTGCAGAAATAATATAGGCAAGCCAGGGCCTAGCCCTTGGGCAAGCTATGGCCCAGGTCTTCCTGGTGTTTTAATTTTTTACATTTTTCCTTTTATTTTTTAATTTTTTTTACTTCTTAAATTTTTTAAAGTTTTTTAATATTTTGTTTTCTATTTAAAAATAATTAAATTTTATTTAGTTTTTTGAAATGATTTTTGATTTTTTTTGGATTCTTTTTTTGTTTTTAGTTTCTTTTATTTTTTTTGGTTTTGTTGTTGTTTGGGGTTTCTTTTTGGTATTTTTCCTTTTTTTCCATATTTTTTCTCTTGGTATTTTTTTGTGTAAAATGATATTTTTCCTAGGTCTTTTTTTAAATTTCAATTTTTACCAAATGTAATTTATATTTAAATTTCTCTTTTTTCTTTTCATCTCAATATTTTTCTTCTTTTTCTCCATACATTTGTTCATTTTCCAATTGATTCTGGCATCCGATGCTTTTGGTTTTTTTATTTATCAACGGGGAAATAAATATAGTATTAGAATGTACATAGCATAATACCACAATGTAGAAGAGCAAGGTTTTGAAAATTAAACCCAAAGTTTATCTTCATTTGGATCCTTTCTTTTAAGTAATGAGGGAATGCCATTTGTATTCTATGAATTTTGGAACTACCGTGTCAATGCCACATATATTGAATTTATCGTTCTATTTAGGGTGCTAAAGTTTGGACAAGGTAAATGGGTTGCGAAAATGAAGGTTGTGTAGGATTGTCTTATGAGAGGACGGGGAAGGTAAGACGAGCGAGGATCTTGTAGAGCAAGGTATACGAATTGCATGGAAGCATTGTGGGAGCCATCTCGTGAGGGGCACGGATGATTTGTCCAAGACGCGGCTATATTCTCATTGGAAAACGCATGAACAAAAACAAGGGGTGAGCTTGGACAAGAGAACAATGTGCGAGTGCATGGTGAACTAACGGAGGCAAAGATCAAAGTTTCAACAAGAGCAAACCCGCATTCGGTTGATTGTGCATGTGCTCTAAATGACTTGATGTTTAGGTAGAAAATGAAAATAACTTTTTATTCATTTTTGACTACCCCTTTAATACATTGTTTTGTAGTAAATGAAATACCAGTGTAACATTTAATGCACGTGAGACCAAATTTTGCATGACTGGAGTAAATAAAAACCTCCAAAATGTTCACTTTAATAATTCTTCAATTGCTAATCCTAAAACCCACGAGTACCAAAATTATACCCCCCTGCAACTTCAAAAAGGTCCATTTCTGTTCGACGGGCGACAAGTGCATTGTCATATGGCCAAGTGCAAAAATTCCTAATTTAGTTTTAACTTTGGCTGACTTTAGGCAATAAAAGCTCCAAAAAGAAGCATGGATTTTATTAATAAAATAAGAGAACTGACTTATAAGTAAACTCTAGTACAAAACATAGAACTTATGTTTAGATGTTTTTTTTAAAAACTTTTTTAACTTTATTTTTTGATTTTGAGCAATTGTTTAACCTTTTAAGGTTCTGATTCAACATTGTTTTCAGAGACTTGTTATAAAATGGTTGACGAAAAACAAAAATGGAGTTGGTGTACAAAGCAAAGTTGTAAATGTCAATGTGAAGATAACATCTGTACGGTTGGATTCATCATATTTATTATTAATATTTTTTAGTTAATTTTGCATGGTTTTTCTCTTGAAATTCAATTAAAAATCCAAAATCAACACAAAAAAATTGAAAAAATTTGTAAAGAAATTGGAATAACATGCACTACAAGATGGTATGGTTTCCATTATTTGATTCTACTTATTATGAAAAATCATGTTTAAGGTCTCACTTTTTGAACTAAGAATGAAACTTGACATAAACTACTTTTGTAATTTTTCAAAAATTCACATTATCTTATTTTGAAGATCCATACCGTACAAATGATAGCTAACTAGCACAAGAATCAAGAGAATTTTGGATGGTGAAAAACATCACGACATGTGGTGAAGGGACGCGACAGAAATCATCCAACGTCCAGAATATGGACGCTAGCGCGTCAAAGGGTTAATAAATGTGTAACAATTTTTTCATATTTTGGACAAACTAGAAATTTGTTCAAAATCACTCTTTATTTACAACGGAGAAAATTTAGACAATTCTTTCATAAATTTAGCACGAAAGAAAAACCTTGATTTGGATCATCCTAAGTCTTCCAAATACACATTGATAAGATGATCTAACCATATTGATAGCAATCACAGATGGTTATATGAGTCACAAATGGTTAGATCTGTGATTGCTATCACCAATATTTTCTATAAAATTTGAAATTTGAAATTTGAATTTTTTTGGTAATTTGATTACAAATAAGATATTGACAATTTGTGGACAAAATTTATTTTAATGCGTTAAATTGTAATATTCTAAGTGTAGTGATTTTTGGAGATTTTTGGCTGCTTAATTTAATGAGTTGATTTTCCCAAGAGCACTCTTTTGAACTAAGATCATCAATTTTTTGATGAATTACTGCAACATGAAATGTGGCATAGAAATTTCACAAATCATCCCCTTTACAATTGCATCACACATGCATAAAGCTAACGCCCAATAAAAAAATGTAGAAAAAATTTCACACTACAAAAAGTGCATGATAGATGAAAAAACAGAGTTTTTTTTTGTACATCAAGCAAAAAAATACTTGGTTGGACACTTAGGGGAGTTAACCCCTAAATGACAAAGAGGGGTTAAGGACAAAGCCTAAATGTGTTATAAAATGTTACTTCTACAACTTTGATGAAATTTGGTTCAAACGAGAAAATGAGAAGCATGATCTTTAGTAATTATCTGTATGGTCAAAATTTCAAAAATAGTTTTAGATACTCATTTAATGAATTTAGAAGCATTTACATTTGAATATTTTCCAAAATTACAATTTTTGTTTTTAGAATTTGAAATCTGGTAAGATTGGTTAAAAGTACACTCTATTCTAAAATTTAAAAAGGCAAAATTTTCAAATGAGAGAACATCATTACTTTTCCAACATAGAAAGATTTATAACATTACGACAAAAAATCAAAACTCGAAAAAATGTCATTTCCTGACCATGGGCAGTCACAGCTGTTTGGCCCGCAATTAGAATATGGTCGATTTGGCACTTAGGGGTTAACATGCATGCACTCATTTACTCTTTTATTCTTCGTGTTCTCTTTTAATTTTCTAAGTTTTTTTTTTCACTTTTCATCCTTTAACCCCTAAACGTATCAAGGTGCCCCTGGAATTGACAATTTGAGAAAAATCATCATAAAATACTATTTAGAAGAATATTTTGGAATTGATATACAAATGAAAGTTTTAGATTTTAAATTTTAGATTCCATCCGTACGGTTTGATTCACTAATACGTTCACCAATGATTAATTATGAAATTTGAAAGTTAAAATTAAAAATTCCTCTTAAATTTGATTACAAACACAATATAAATATTTTTGAGTAAAATTTGTTGGAATGAATTTGAAATGAGATACTCTTACATGTGGTGATTCTTTGAAATTTTTGTGTTTCATAAATCTGTGACCTCATTTTTGTAAGGCTACTTTTGAACTACAGTCAATGCAATTTTGGCTTGGTCAACGACTTGACATACTTCTACCTTTGTAATTTTAGAAAAATATGTAATCAAGTATGACTAAATCCAACCGTTAGATAAGACAACAACTTGGTGAAGAATCTCCAAAAGATTAGATGACTTTCATTCAAGCATTGATAACGGAGAACGTGAGAAGGGTTTGAATCTATTAGTCGTTCACTTTCTAGACTCTTTTACGTTTAGGGGTAAAAGCTTTTGTCCTCCTCTCTGGTCTAATTTAGTTATAAAAGGCAGGAAAGACTCTCATTTCCTCATTCATTTATATATAAGAAAAATCCTTGAGTAGAGCAGAGTAGAGTTGACACTCAGTAAAATCTGCATTCCCGGAACGGTAGGTAACGGCGGGCGGGTGGGCTAATTTCACCGGCACAGTAAACAGCCCGCTAAACTGCAAACGATGCAAGTGGCCAGTCATCGGTCCCTCGTTTTTGCGAAACTTCCTTTCCTGGCTCTGTCTGTAGAAGGATGAACGACATCCACATACGGATGAACGATATCAACAGACAGGCACCGTCAACATACCGAACGAACGCGTTCCGAAACCAGCGGCACCTTCCTAATCGGGAAATTCATCGGAACGGGGATGAAACTCATCCGGTAGCAGCGCCTTCGCGTCCAGCTTCTCTTCTCGGCCCTTATAACCGGTATACTGCTCTTCTGTACAAGTTCCTGCAGACAATTCAGCAAAGTCTCAATCACCCCGCCAGCCATCATTTCATAAATGCACCCTTTTCAACTCGGTGTTCAATCGCAGTGCCGTTGACAGAGATCATTGCTGCGTGATTGACAAGACGCGCAAATCGCCAGTAGTGTCTGTACAGACCAGCCCCAATTCGAATTGCGCCGGAGTTTTATTTCATTTCTGGGTTTCTTTCTTTGCATGTCGGAGAATTGTGCTGGTAGCGGAGTCTTGGAGAATTTCGAGGTTTAGTTTCAGTGTGGGAGAGAATTGTCTGTGTTTGGAGTTTTAGCGATTTTCTAGGGTTTGGGGGAGTTATGATTCAGTCGAAGACGGGGCAGAGGGCTCGAAGCCGTCGACGAGCGGGCGATTCTCATGAAGCAATGGCGGTGCCGAATCCTGTGAGCAGGGGCGTGACGTCCGCGCCCATTATTGTGGACGACGAGGAGGACGACGTGGTCGTTTCTTCGCCGCGGTCTTTCGCCCAGGTTCTACGTTGCTTAATTGTGGCCATTACGAGTTTCTTTCTTTTTTCTATTGAAAATTTAGAAACTTATTCGCTCCGTCCAGTTCGTGTACCCTAATTGTAGAAACCAGAGTTCCGACATCAGCGTTTCTACTCGTCTCTTAGCTGAAAGTAGCGAACTAGGCTTTTGGTTCGAGTATTGCTAAGGCGGTGGTTTCTGTGTCCATTTTTCTTTAGAAACGGATACCAAAATGTCCAGTTAGGTCTGCATTGTTTGGATATGATGTCTGAAATCACTCTAGGGTTGAATTACAGAAAAGTTCATTGCATGCTACTGCACTAATTCTTGGTGAGCTTAACATAACAAACTGAGTTGAGTTGTGTCCCAGACGAATGCTGTGTATAACAGTTGTTCCGATTGTATGAATGATATTGATGTTCTTGTATCTACAGGCCATACATAAGGCGAGGGTGGATGCTCAGTTTGCTCACCGTTCTATAAGACCGTCAAGAGTTCCTCCTGTAGAAGAAGATCAAGATCCTCTGGCATTGCGTCTTGGCCCTGGAGGTAAGTGTTACATTTATTTATTTATCTTTACGTTTTCCTTTAGGTATCGTGCACTAACATGCATATTTAATCGGACATTTTAAGAAACAGGTGTTAAATAATTGTCTTTTTTGGTTTAGGGACATCGGAATACAGCCGTCAGACACAAGTTAGTGTCACTCAACATCCTTATACTGGTCGCCGGGGCCGGCCTGCAAGGTCCACTATAGACCTCACAACTCCATCTAGACCAGCTCCAGTAAATGAGGACTGTGTGGTTCTTCACGAATATACGAAGGTGCTCAGATCTCTTTGATTTTTCATTTTTTTACTAAAATCTACATGAATGGTTTTATTCCTTTTCCCTCACAACTTGAGTGTCCTCTATTGCAAGAAGATATAAGTACAATAATCTCAGTCTTGTCCGGCCTGAGGGGGTTAGAAGAAATCAGTTTTTAGATTAGAAAATTAATCTTAAGTTAGGGAAAATGCCGTGACAGCTATGATACAAACAGGAACCCATTTATTGGACCAACTAGCTTTCACCGGGGTTTATCCTTATGAATGATTTTCATTTTCTCGGTAGTCAAGGATCATGAAGCAGCTAGTCCAAAACGGATGAAGTAAAATGCATTTTTGTAAACTAGAGGGACAAGGTTACTGTGGTGTTTGTGTATACATATAACGTTTTCACCAGTCAAGGAACGAAGTATGGAGACACCAGTTTTTCAACACTAAGAACATCCAGTTTGAAATGAAACAGAAGTTTAATTGTAAAAATCCAACATCTTTATTCTTAAACAAAACAAAGGAAAGCCATCACTTGTTTTTTACAAGCTTCTGTTGCTTGTAGAAACGTCATGTAGGCTGTCTGCAGTGGGAGTAGAACTAGCAGGTTTTTGATATAGTGGTCTGTGGTGGGTCAGATCTGACGCATGCTTCTTATGGTTTTTGCAGAACACTAAGAAACGGAAAGCTGTTCCTCTTGAACCATTTTTCGTGAAGGAGGTGGCTCCAACCCCGGCAGCTCCTGAGGCAGAGGATGAGTACAGATTTAAGTGTGCAATATGCATGGATACCATGAAGGATGAGACGTCCACCATTTGTGGTCACATCTTTTGCCAAACGTGCATTCAAGGGGCCATAAACTCACAGAAGAAATGTCCGACCTGTCGGAGGAAGTTGACATTGAAAAACATACATCGGATATATCTGTAGATTTGTGGAGAAGTGGAATCAGGCAGGGGTTCTCACCACCATTATGCTCTGCGTTGTACAGTTTTAGGACCGTCGTTTGCAAGTAAACAAACAGGCAGGATATGCTCAAGCGGACTGCCCCAAATGGAAGGGATTCAGTTTAGGAGGTGGCATGGGAGATTCAAAGCATTAGACAAGTGCAGAGGATTTCGGGATCGCATGGGAGAGAGGTATTGCAGAAAGGTTCATGCTGCTATGATGACTTTTCCTGCACCAAACCTTCGTTGCTCACTTTGGGAACCTTCAAGAGTGGAATTACTTGCTTGACATTGACCATTCCAAGCTTTGCTGCACTAAAAGCTAAGCTCCATGTTATCCTGATGCTTGTGTGTATCATGATTGAATGGTGTTTCCTTGGAGAGTTGGTATGCTTGGTGCCTCCATAACTAATTCTTCATTGTTTTATTAGAAATCTAATTCATTCATGCACAATTGTTTTGTTACAAATCTCATTCATTGATGTTCAATTGTTTTTGAACATATATATTTATTTTTCCAAATTTGGACTAATTTTTCCATATCAACTGATCAAAAGCCTCTTGATCGGCCAACATTGTGTAGTTTTTGTTTCTAAAACACACTCTTTCTAGGAATTCTACAAATTAGTTATGGCTTACTTATCAAATTTGGAAACGTTCACATCCATTATGTGAATTCTCTCATTCCGTTAAGGTGTTCTTGCGGGTCTAAAGTTGTGGTCTTGTATCATATTGCCATCTCCAAACCTTCATGTCACGCATTTATACCCTAATTATGCGATTGCATGTTCATTCTTATCAAACATTGTTTCCTTGCTTCTGGAGACTGGTAACTTTCTTCATCAAATTGTCAATTTGTTTGTGCAACTAAATTACCAACACGAAGTCGCAAATAAGTTGCAAGAGTTTTCAAAGATTTTGAACTACTTTTGATGAATGAAATTTTGAAAAGGGACATACATCATAATAAATAAATCAATTCCATTGACAATGTCTCCATCGTAGGTTTTTGCTTTAAGAAAGGTAAAAAAACGCACTTTTGTAAAATTACTAGTGGGACCCATGCCGTTGAGCACATTGACACTGCTTGTTTTTGAGCTTGGGTTGTCTCCTCGACGGATTCCAGCGCGGAACGGTCGAGTGAGACAAAGCATGCTGTGATGTATAATAGATTCTATCGTGTAATTAGTTTGAACGTGTGATCTAAGGAAAATGAAGGGCTTCGGATGTAAAAGAGTTTACATGTGATGGCTTTAACTTGTTGTGAAGGAAATTCACATGAAAGTAACAACATTCAACATTCAACATTAGTCTTAGCATGTGAAAGAGTTTACATGTAAAGGTAACAACCTAAAACTAGTATTCACATCCTCTATGTGAGTTCTCTAATTCCGCTTTGTTGTTGTTTGTGCAGCTTTTCATTTGCGGAATCGTATAGTCATAATGCCATCATCAATCCTTCCTTTTGTGTCGTGAATCGTGATACCCATATTATGTGATTGCATGTTTATTCTTGTCAAACGTTTGTTCATATCATGTAGCCTAAATTTCTTAAGATTTTGAAACAAATTTTGCTGAGTAGGCTTTTGAAGAGGGATACATGTGAAGGAAAAAATCAATTTCATTGGTGATAGATCCATCAAAGATATTTTCTTGGATTATAAAAAATTCCTTGTTTGTTTTGTTTATTATTTTTTTTGACTGTATTTTTTATGAAGGTTATGCATATTATTCTAAACTAATTTTTAACTAATACCACTTGAGTTTTACATATTTATTTGCAAATTTTAATTTTGGATGATAGTTTAAGTTTTGAAAATCATTTTTTCTTTAGTTTTAAATTTTACAATTTGACAATCCAAAAGCTTTATCTGAACATGTTTATTTTTTATTTTTATTTTTATTAGATATTTGGAACCATTTTATTTTTATCTTTATTTAAATTCAGATTTGCAACTATTAGTATGTTGCTGAAGTATTTTTGATTATGATAAGCACTTTTATTTTACTTTCTATTTTTTATTTATTTACTTCTACACAATTTTATAAAGATTATGAAAATACTTTTATTATTGTGACATTTGAATATTTTTTTGAATTCTTTAGATTCATCTAGAGTGTTATTAGAAAAGAATTATCTTCATACATATATATTCTCTAGATTTATAGATTACAAAAATAATTATTTAGTAAAGTGGCAATTAATAAGTTTTATTTATTTTGAACCTTTTTTTACATTCTACACTAAAAAAATTGTTTTATCACTTCTTTACTTTTACTTTTACGATTTTACAATTGGATTTGATTTATATTTACAAGTGGAAGTTCTTATTTTTATTTTTAGAATGGGTGCTAAAAGTAAAAGTTGAAATTCATTATTCAAAAATAATTCTTTACTTTTTACTTTGAAATTACTTTAACAACAGATAGGACTTTTAAAAAAAGTAAAATAGAGCGTCTAATACACTATAAACATGCTATTATTGAAAATATTTTTATATATTTCATTCATAAAAACATTTGAATATGTTTGCTGCAAATTCGTTGTTCTCTTTAGCCACATCATGTATTTAAGGTATTTTCTTCTTCTTGATCTTACAAACTCGTACTCGTCACATGTTTTGTTACTTTAAATATTTGATAATATTTTTAATTTAGGATCAAATTAAAACCCTTAATGCTCTCAAATATATATATATATAGATATAGATATAGATATATATATATATAGATATATATATATAGATATATATATATAGATATATATATATATATATATATAGATATATAGATATATATAGATATATATATATAGATATATATATATATATATATAATATTTAGTGTATGATTTGATTTAATTAGTGTTTTGTTGATACGAGTGATACATTTATCGCTTTGAACAATAAATTCTCATATATTTGTTCCTTTGAGCAATAAATTCACATTATACCTACATATATTTTTTTGGCGAGTTAGTTTCTTTCGTAATGATGCGAATCCATCCATGTCGCAATAGACAGGTGAAGTGTAGGTGTACTACATGTATCGTGAATAGTGGATCCCTTGGATTTAGAAGCGTGGATCAAAACTATGTCCCGTTACAGTATTCACACTATGTTGTAAATTCATGTGTAAACAATGCCGGAGGCAACAGGTGGTACCAAAAAAGGTGGTAATGGGCGACCCTTGAAACTTGGCTCTCGCAGGCCATTGGGACGGATTTCAAGTATTGGGATAAAAAAAACAACGGGGATGTTGGGTCATGGAGATCGACGTACTCAACGCAAGCACATCCTTGAGCTTATTACTACTACATGTAACACTATATTCGTTATTTTGGGAGATTTCCAATCTCCCAATTTAATGACAGTTTAGGTGAAGTCGACCTAAATTGTACCCGTGGATTGGGTACTTCACTGAAACTAGACAAAACAACCAATCATCGAAATTTTTGAATGGTCCTAATTTACTCAAATTTTGTCCAAATTGAGCATATGAGGTATTATTTGACATTTACAGACAAAGTAGATGTCAAAAAACACCTCATATGCCCAATTTGCATAAAATTTGAGTCAGTTATGACCATTTGAAAATTTCGGCAATTGGTTTTTTGTCCAGTTTCAGTGAAGTACCCACTCAGTGATTACAATTTAGGCCAACTCAAGCTAAACTGTATTTTTCCAAAATCATGGAACTTTCCCATTATAATGAATATGGTCTTATGTGTTATTCATCTCATTAAGTGGTAACCATCCCTACGTTGCAGAGCAAATGAGAGAAAACATTACCGCTTTCATAAGGCCTTTCCTCAAAGAGCTCAAAACTTCATTTGTAGACGGAATGCATTGCAGATATCCAGTATGTAGGATCAGCAACCTTTTATGTTATTCCAAAATGTCAAATCTAAGGGACATCTTTATTTTGATGACTAGGATCATCCAGCTCAATGCAAAATTTTGAATATCAAATCATAAAGGAAGTCGGCTTGTCAAAGATGTAAAATGCATTTAAAGATCGTGGATCATCAACCATCTTCGAATGCATTTTACATCTTCGACAAGCCGACTTCCTAGATGATTTGAGATTCAAAATTTTGCATTGAGCCGGATGATCCCTGATCATCAACATAAAGATTGCTTTTAGATTTGGCATTTTGGAAAAAGGTAAGAGGTTGCTGATCCTACATACTGGATATCTGCAATGCATTCCGTCTACAAACGAAGTTTTGAGCTCTTTGAGGAAAGGCCTTATGAAAGCGGTAATGTTTTCTCTCATTTGCTCTGCAACGTAGGGATGGTTACCACTTAATGAGATGAATAACACATGTAGTAGTAATAAGCTCAAGGATGTGCTTGCGTTGAGTACGTCGATCTCCATGACCCAACATCCCCGTTGTTTTTTTTATCCCAATACTTGAAATCCGTCCCAATGGCCTGCGAGAGCCAAGTTTCAAGGGTCGCCCATTACCACCTTTTTTGGTACCACCTGTTGCCTCCGGCATTGTTTACACATGAATTTACAACATAGTGTGAATACTGTAACGGGACATAGTTTTGATCCACGCTTCTAAATCCAAGGGATCCACTATTCACGATACATGTAGTACACCTACACTTCACCTGTCTATTGCGACGTGGATGAATTCGCGTCATTACGAAAGAAACTAACTTGCCAAGACACTTCAGATGTGTTAGTGTGTGGCGTCATCCTATAATGTGGTATGTTTTAGGAAATAATAGAGACAGGCTCGTTCTGCAACCTCCGAACGAAACACGAGGTCTATCTATATGTAGCTTTTGATTATCATTTTGTATTGACTCAGGCATGCTCATCTATCAGAATTGACCTACAATTACGCAATTACTTACATTGTTAAAGAGATCGGATGTTGCACGGTTCAGTTTTGTTTGTTCGACATTATTAGTTTTTCTATGTCTCTGATCATAGGGGTCCCAAACATTTTTGCCGGGGTAAAAAGTGGATGGTTTGGCCTTAGTTTTTACCCCATTTAGCACTGTGTCCAAAAGTGTAGATTGGGAGTTGGAGGTCAAACTTTGACTCCCTTTGTGGAACCTTTACCGGGGTAAAATATGATTTAACAGGGTAAAACCAGGCTGCTTTTGACCGGAATAGGGGCAAAAACCGACTGCCCCGGGTTAAAATCCCTCACTTTTACTCTCCACCCCAAGTTTGGCCCTGCGGTCAAACTGTGAGGGTTTCCTGTGGATTAAGTATGACTCGGGAAGTTTATTGATGATTATCTGGCCTCCAAGGCAACTATACCTTAAAGTATTCACCTTACCAATTGAGCCTATTTACACACAATACACATAAAATATTTTCAGTGGGTCTTATTAGCAAGTTTAAGAGGATTCCAATGCACTTTAGCATGCATTATTTGGATGACGTATGAATAAGTTATGAATTTCCAAAATGCTAACTATAGGTTGACCTTAAAGCGACTCTAAACTCTGATGTTCAAATTGTGCACATTCTCATCAACAGTAGGGTGTCAGAATCTATTTATTATAGAAGATTGATCTATGCACGCTTTAAGGAAATGGTTGCTTTTAGACATAGTTACCTTAGTGGCGTGGTACGATAAGTTCTGCGTTATCCTTGAGCAGCCATTACCAAGTACTGTCAGCTTCTTGCCGATTTTGTAGCATGCTGTATTCATGTTCTTGGGTCAGTCCGAGAACGACCTGTTATGATAGCCTGGCCTATTGTATCACAGAGTGTTCCATAACCTGCAATGTAAGATGCTTGGCATTCGGAACTAATCAATGTCTTCTGTTGAGAAAAGCTACTTGCTCATTGTTTGAAAACCTGAAGGTACAAGAAGAAAGGCTTGGTCACCACATAGATCGACCAGCTGCATGGAATATGATTTAATTGTTTACAAGTAATCGGTCGTACTGTCCCTATACCTGACTGTGTGGGAATTCTGAAAACCTTCCATATGCCTGCCACTTAGTAAGAAGTACACAAAAGCCTGTAGTCACTATGAGATTACCGGTATTCAATGTTCGCTGTTGTACTTGCGATGAAATTTAATTTTATCATATTTATCTATTTTATTGCATCTTCTGCTTCCGTGTTGTATAAGGTGGTTACCCCATTCCCAACTGAATAAGAAATACGGATATGAGACATTGATATTATTTAGTATTATTATTTTTTAGAGTTAGGCAAGAAGAAATGGATTCTAAGACAAGTTGAAACATAATTTTTGGATGAAGAATGAATTAGTTATAAATCTTCAAAGTTGAAGTATGACACATCCCATTCACGTCACATAGGTAGAGTTGTTTCTGTTCAAAGAAGATTTGTATTGCACACACTAAAAATGCTTAAACTAACAACAACAAATCCATAACCACACTTACATATACTAAAACCAACAAGAGAGAACCCATTTCCAACTGTAACTCATGCTACAACCAACATCATTGCAGCATTGATTGCAGAAAATGCCCCTATTGGTTTAACCCTTTAGTGCCCAGGGTACTGTAGCTCAGAGCCCTGGATTTCAGTAGATTTTTTCACTCTAGTTGAGACTACCAAAAATAGAATGGGTTAAATTAGAAAGTAACCGTACAATTCTATTCTCAACTCGAGAGCACACATTTTATTAAAATTTGAGAATCATCTGATGGTGGGATCGGAAGATCATAGTATGTATTTGAACTGTATAATGCACGCTCAAAAACGAGATTTTGGGGGGTGTTTGACTTCAAAGTTAAATATAATTTGAGGTAAATTTTCAAAAATAAAAGCAAAGAAGTTTAGCTATGCCCTCTGTCAACACCTCTCCGTTGCAATCTTTCATATCAAAAATAGACTCACACATAATTATTGTGAGATTCATAAGTGAAAGTGACTTGTCCATGTACGGTTTAGGACAAAATTTTATACGTTGAAAATTGACAGGAGTGGGTACATTAGTCAAGATCGGATTACACACACTAATGGAAGATGAAGAAGAGAACACAATCCAATAAAATAAAACAAGATAACAAACTTCCAAACACAAGAAATACTACACAATACATATGTTGTATTTGTAAGTATTTACTATATTTTCAAGTATTTGCAGTATTTTCGTGTTCTGTTGATAGGTATTTTGATAGTTGTACAATTCCAAATTGAAAATTTCTTTTTCTGGAAGGTGCGTAATGTATGTGGGCAAATTTGAACTTCAAAACTGAAGTTCCAATTCTTCACGGATTCTCTGCTATTTGCATTTCAGACGTTGTAGTGACCATAATGTGGTTTGCTAGGCACTAAAGGGTTAAGGCACTACACTAAATAGGTAGAATAGTGTTAGATAATTATAAGATTTGAAAATATTATAGATTTTTACTATCGACAAAAAAATTTACCAAAGACATTGATTCCAATACTATTGAAAGATCCCCATCTTGACCAATATAGAGGGTAAAAAAATTGGTCAACAGTAAAAACTTACAACATGTTTATGTAAATTAGTGTATCTAACACTAATCTACCTATTTAGTGTAGTTGGGAATGGGGTAACCACCTTATAGGAATGCCATATTGATGTCAATTGTGTATGTGTATTTACTGTTGCTTGAAGTCTAGCTTTGGCACTGTCTCCTGAGTCTATTGATGGAGACTATCAAGTTATCAAGTTGCAGCTATCGTGTTGTGCTAGGCTGACAACGATAACACATGGATTTCGAAGGTTTGATTATACAAGAAGCTACTAATGTTGGATAACCCATTACCACCACGACACCTAAACCCACCAACTTCTACACTATTCCTTCATTTTAGGGAGGAAATGTAAGTTGTCGGTACATGACTTATCTTTTGAGCAATTCATGCATAAGTCATGTAATGAAAGCTTACATTTCCACCTTGAAATGAAAGAGCGGTGTAGAAGTTGGTGGATCTCGGGGGGTTCACCGGCAAAAAATTTAGAAACAACGTGCGATAAAAAAATAGGGTCCAATATATTCATTGTAGATAAATTTTGTAAAAAATGTACATGTAAAATAGGGGATTTAAAAAAAGTGAAACATGTTTACATGTAAAATACCATCACATATAATATTCTCAGGCTTTTTACATGTAAAATACCATCACCTAATAATATTTTTAGCTAAATTTTTTTGCTAAAATAACCCCCCAAATAAATAGGTCATTATCGCACGTGTATACAAAATATACAAGGGAGTGACCTCCCCGAGTGGTGGATTTAGGTGTTGTGGTGGTAATGGGTTATCCAACCTTAATCTCTAGTTAGTTTCTAGTTTTGTGACTATTGCCAACGGCCAGGATGAGCCTGAAAAGACAAACGGTGACATTCTACTGTTTCCGGACACAATGAAGTACAAGTAACACAGGGAGAGATAAAAGACATTACCACATGGGATTTCATATGGGAAGTGGGACAAAATTCCCACAATTGTAACTTTCTTGGGATGGTTATCGTGTACTTTTTATCTGGGAAAGTTATAATTGTGGGAATTTTGTCCAGGGTGATTGCAAGCTACGGTTTACCAAATGGAGAGTGCAGCTTGTGCAGTTAAAGGCCGTGCAACTCATGCACTAGCGTTGTAATGAGCACCTCTTAACTTTCAATTAGATCAAAAATTTCACCATCCCAAATAGGGTTTATGCTAATACTTTCACTTTAGCAATTGTTGAGTTAATTTCAAGACTTTGGGCTTTGCTCAACAAACTTTTTTGTTTTTTACCCAGCAGGGGTAATTAGAGCCTTTTTTACATAACATCCTTAGTTAGGTTTTATGAAAAATGCATTTCATATCCCACCTCTGAAATTGGACCATTATTTCATTTCCAAAAAAAAATCCAAAAAAAAAGTTTTAATTGCACGAAAAACTTAAAAAACAAAAACATCACGAAACAATTATTAAAAAAAAAAGTAAGCGTAATATCAAAAATAATAAAATATGGTAGCTTTGTACATACTTGTGGTATGTTGCTATAAATTTTTGAAGTTCAAATTTGACCCCCTTTTAGCATTTCCCATAAAATAGGTGCACTTTTGACAAGTGACACGCTACCAAAATGCTAGTAGAAATGTTTAATTTGGATAGAAAGATTGAAATTTTGAAAACTTTATTGTGATAGACATCTAAACTTTAGAATTTTAGAAACAATGCAATTTGTTTCGTCACAAAATTCCATCTCAATATTTATTGGTGATTTTCCAAAGATTGAAAAAGTGCAGCAATGCTTACACTGCGACAAAAAATGTGGGTGACCGTAGCTTGCAATCACCCTCCATGTTTCACTTATGGGAATCTTGTATTTATCTCCCGGTGTAAGTTCGTTTCTCACGATTTTACAAGATTACATATGAAATAATGAAGAACGTTGTATAGGTTAAATTGGCCAATCCCTGTTATTTTTTAGTGTAACAAGTTACAAGTTACACTAGAAAATAACAGGGATAGGCCAATTTAACCAATATGGCGATTATCGCTCTTAGTTGAACTATTTCTACTTTTTTCTATTGCAAACTTGGTACACATTGTCAGTGCAGATAGCAAGACTCGTGTGTGGGGATTCCCGTTTAGAGAATGTTTCATACGAGAGATTACTCAGCATGGGTTGGGCGAACAAGTGTTTGTAAACTACTGTTCTCATAGTAGTGGCCACAAGTACGCCAGGAATGTCATCGTGTTCAGCAGTGATGGTTCTGGAGATGTTTCAGGTCATTGGTAAGTGTTATCGGGTTATATCATGATGTGCATTCGGATTCTTTTCTCAGTACGTCCTGTGGAAAATATGGGTCCTGTATGGTTGCGTTTGACCAATTTATTCATTTCCCAGTTTGAGTTTTCATGATATGCTGTTGATAACCTTTGTAACCGTGATTTTTGGGAAGTGAGGTACTGGTATGTGTGATCAGAGAATTTGATTGGTAAACGTGTGTATATATATAGAACCACGTGACTGTTTTGGGTTAAGATATGGGTATGTTACATCTGAAGATGTTCCGGAGATTTTGGAGCAGCACATTGGTCTTGGACAAGTGATCGACCGGCTCTGGAGGTAACTCAAACTCACTTGAGATTCTTTGGAATACGATGAAATTACAGTTCTAGAAGAAATTGTGCTGCGTCCTCGGCTGACTTACGAAATTATGGAACTGGAATAGATTAAATTGTATGAATGCAACTGCTACAACTAATGGTGTAAGTGTTCAGAAGAAAGAGATTCCCGAAGTCATGAAAAAGAAACCCCCTATTGTACTGTACAGTACATGAGATGGATTATATGAGCAAATATGTGATAGTAGGGGTGTCACACCTCTTTCTTCCCATTCTCAATCTTTAAAGAATGGGGACGTGGCACGCTCTTCTTGAATGATGAAGGGCCCATTTTTTGAAGATTGGAGAATTCCATTCTTTTCCTCCACGAGTGAAGAATGGAGAATGGAGAATGGCCCATGCTTGGAGGATGAGTAACCAACTGACAACCTCTATTCTCCATTCTCCATTCTCAATCTCCACAAACCACAAAAGGAGTGTCACACTTTTTCCGTGGAGAAGCTATGCTATTGGCTCCTCTTTTTCCTCATTCTCCATTCTCCATTCTCCGAGGAGGTGTGACAACCCTTAGGCTACATATGGAATCCGAGGGACAGAGTTAGGGGTTAACTCTCCACAATATCACACCTCAGACCAAGTGTGTGATATTACGGAGAAGCGGTGACATCGGGGTGTCCAAATGTCGTGCCACTTGTCGATACCTCATTGACGGTGGCGACCGACGTGGAAGCCACGTCAGCATCATCGTCCTCCCATTCTGCTGCGCCACAGGTCTGGGCGGCCGGCCTACAGGAGGCGCAGAATGGAGGCTCTTTCATGAATCGAGAGCCAGCGACGGAACCGATCCCACTGCCGCAAGGAATTCATTTGCAAGCAATTCTCGCGAATTCGGAGCTCCCGGCCCTCGATCGTCGCTGCGCAGCTCTGAGCAAACTGATGATCTTAGGCTTCTGTTCGGGGTCCCAGTTTGAGAATACATCAAACTTATTAGAGGTGAGTACCAATTCACTTCACGAGGATTGACGAATTTTCTTTCTTTCTTTCAGTTCCACATTGAGTCTTGAGGTGACTGGTGACGTGGCGATGGCACTCATTCAGCTCCTTGGACATTGTCAATAACAACCTGCTGGAGATTCCTTGTGCACGTCTATTTGGGTTTTAGGGTTTCGGTGCAGATTTGATGAAAGGCTTTTTGCCGTGTTTGTAACAAGGATAGCCAGGTTTCTGTCCGGAAACTAAATCACTGCTGTTAGAAGTTTTACAAGCCCGGTTAAGGTTTGATTGCATACTTTGTAAAATGCTGTGGAGAGTAAGAGTGTAGCGACATTCTTTTATCCTCAAATTAGGGTATTGATTAGGGTGTTCATGTCTACTTTTACTGGCATACCGTTCAATCTGTCAGGCTCAATGGGAACATTTATTGGACTTGTTAGTGCGGACAATCGGTGCCTCTGTTTTGGAAGTCATGGATATTCACCAATTTTGGGGACAGGAGTAGTGTAGAGGACAGACCCGGCATTCTCTAGTGTATAGAAGGTGAAGAAGTTCTATCTGTAGAGAGCCCTAGTGTATGAAGATCAATGAAATCAACCTTTAGGGATTGTTTTATTAAACCCTAAGTGGGATGGTATAGTTGCCATTCCCAAACCCTACTTACCGATATCCTACCTGCTCTTTTTAGTAGAGTTTGTGATTTATGAGGGTTTTCTTTCAGCATCAGGCCTGGAGGAAGAAACGAAGAAACCCCATAGTATGCTGGGTTTGCTTCTCCGGGTCCTCTATACTACAAACGAGAAAGTTCAGTTGTGCAAGTTCAACTATGTTGTGTTTGTGTACTTTTGTAAGGACCGTTTAATTTGTTTTTTTTGTTGGTATTGAGATCTTGTCGAGGTGACCATGGTTATAATACCTGTTAACCCCTAAAGGACCATAAGGCCTCCAGGGGGCTTCATGTTTTTTTTAGCAATTTTTATTAGGTTTTATGTAGACCTCATTTTGATCAAATTTGTTTGTTTTTTTTACCAAAACATGCAATGTTCTTCACTAATTCCGGAGATATAAAATTTGGTCCAAGCCGAATTATATATTTCACAATATGATCATTTAAATTTGTCATTTTAAAACCATGAATTCTTGGTCCTTTAGGGGTTAACTTGACTGATGTGTGTGCGCAGAATGACGAGAGCTGGCCGAGAGATTTGAGAAAAAGAAAATCGTCACCTGGTGATCTTGGAGCTCTTTTGGGCATTTCAATCTCAAATACAATAAGTGAAGGTATCGGAGGAGGTGCAATGAGTGGGACATATCAGGATAGCAATGAGGATATCACCTTCTGGAGCGACGTAAAGTCACTTTCTCGGGGTGCAGCTCATTATTATCCTGAAGAGGAAGAAATGGCTCTGCTCACCGCAGACAAGCGTACTAAAGCTTCACCTTCGCCTGACAAGTCGACTCCGTCAGGACAGTCTGCTCTTGTGAAGTGGGAATCGCCGAAACGAAGAAGCTCCTACAATTTCAATGAGGTAGCCATCAATCTGCAAAACACCGCGGAGAGAGCATTAGAAGATTCCACCAGTACCAGCAGTGGGTACTGTAAGCAAGACTCCATTTCCCGGGGTGTAGCCCGCATTGTTCTTGAAGAGAGCAACCAGATTGTGGACTCTCCCAAGGAGTACATCGCGGGCGTGGTCCGCAAAGTGACTCGCTATGCACAACATGCAGGCCATGATGGTGATTCCAGTGGCTCGGCGGCGAACCACGTCATACAACCCGAGGTAACCTCATCTTCTCTCTTGTTGTCACTTTGCAAGCAACAGTAGTGGATACTATTTGCGTCAAGAACCCCAAGGATTCATGGTTTCAAAATGACAAAATTCAATTGATCATATTGTGAAAATTATAATTCGGCCACCCATGCTCTCAGAGAGTCTCTCACACTCAAGAAGTAGATGAAAAGTGCCAAGGGCCCTTCCAAAATGCCTCTTGACTCTAGATCCTAGAGTGTTAGAAATCAGGCCTTCAAATCACTATTTAGTTGACTATATCCTCACATTCTACTTGTGATTGGTCCATTGACTATTTGATGTGCACTTTTGAGGCGTGCAAGGGTGGGGGAGTATGAGTGCAAAGGCCCTTCAAATATAGATGTATAATTTCAGAGAGTTAGTCCTAGCGTGCATGGGTGGGAATGCTTTTAACATATGCAAGAGTGTGATTAGAGGATACTATTTGTGTCCCTTGAAGCATTTCAACATACGTAGGAGTGTGATTAGAGAATACTATTTGTGTTACTTTAACCATTTTAACATATGGAGGAGTGTGATCAGAGAAAACTGTTTGTCACCTTAAGCATTTTGACATATGTAGGAGTGTGAGTTTTGGGAGATTAGTAGAGAGCTGTGGAGAGATCAATGTTTTTTTTAACACTATGAATGAATTTTGTTTTGGAACAGGGAACAACGAGCTTGAGGACAATGGTATCGCTCTTTGTCATCTGGTGTGTGTCACTGTGTGTTTCACACTTGGATAGCAAAGATATGCCTGCTCCTGCTCTCAAACTGGCTGCCGAGGAGGTGGCCTCGGTTCTCCAGTCAAGTCACTCCTCTCGATCTGGAGCCGCGTTATAGACTGAGTGTGATTTAGTGAGGTCAGCACAAATAGTTGGACCATGGCTGTTCCAACTGTAGGAAATTTTAGCATAGCCCACAAGCCGAGTGTATTTAGAGGTACTTGTTGACGCAGTGTTTGGCTGTTCATATGTATCATGTCCATATGTTCATATGTTCATATGTAAATTTATCAATCCTTTGACAAGTGCAGCTGAGTGATGAATCTCGAACAACTGCTGAGGGTGTGTACTTGTTCATCTACTTGCTGAAATGGATGCTTGGCAGTGGTTTTTTTGGGCTACATGTTGCCAGATTTTGACAAATTTTTTATCTGGAAGCATGTGGCTCCAAGCTTATAGGAAGAAAATGCAATCGTTTAACCCCTAAACGTAGCAGGATTGTCCCTGGAATTGACAATTGGAGAAAAATCATCATTAAGTACTATTTAAAAGAATATTCTCGAATTCGTATACAAATGAAAGTTCTAGATTTTGAATTTTAGATTCCATCCGTACGGTTCAATTCACTAATACTATCACCAATATTTAATTATAAAATTTGAAAGTGAAAATTAAAAATTCCTTCCAAATTCGATTACAAACAAAATTTTAATATTTTTTGAGTAAAAATTGTTGAATCAGATACTCTTGACATGGTGATTGTTAGAAATTTTTGTGTTTCTTAACCCCTAAACGTCCTCACCGTTGTCCAGTTTGGACAGTTTTAAAAAGATGAATCAAAAAATGCAACTAAAATGGATATTTTGAACTTGATGTATGAATAAAAGTTGTACACTATGAATTTTAGATTCTATCCATATGGTTAGATTTGCGATTGCTTTCACCAAGATTTTTTCTATAAATTTTGGAATTAAAAATTAAAAATTATTTTGTAATTTGATTACGAATAAGATATTGACAATTTTTGGATGAAATTTGTTGTGATGGGTTAAAATGTAATACTCTAAGTGTAGTGATTTTGGGAGATTTTTTGGTTTTTTATTTTATGATCTTTTTTTCAAGAGCACTTTTAGACCAAAATATTTGAAATTTTTGGTGAAACAATACAACATAGAATGAGGCACATAGTTTCACAAATCATCCCCTTTCTAATCGGATTACACATGCACAAAGCTAACTTCCCATAAAAAATTCAGTAAAAAAATATTATTGCAAAAAGTGCATGATGGATGAGAAATCGGAGTTTGGTTTTGTACATCATGCAAAACATGCATAGTTGGGCAGTTAAGGGTTAAATCTATGGCCTCGTTTTTACCAGGCCACTTTCAAACTACAGTCAATGCAATTTTGGCTTGGTCAACGACTTGACATACTTCTACATTTGTAATTTTAGAAAAATACGTACTCGAGTATGAATACATCCAACCATTAAATAGGACAACAATTTGGTGAAGTATCTCCAAAAAAATGGATGACTTTCATCCAAGCATTGATGAAAACTTAGGGTGGGTTTCAGTATGTTAGTCGTTCAGAATTTAGACGTTGCGGCGTTTAGGGGTTAACCCACAAGTGCCCAAGGGTTTTCTTAACTCCTAAACGTCCTCACCCCTCTCCAAATTGGGCAGTTTTGCAAAAATGCATTATAAATGCAATTAAGAGGGATATTTTGAATTTGATGTATGAATAACAGTTGTACATTATGAATTTTAGATTCTAACTATACGGTTAGATTTGCGATTGCTATGACCAATATTTTTCTTTATAATTTGAAACTTAAGATTAAAAATTCTTTTGTAATTTGATTACAAATAAGGTATTGACAATCTATGTATGTAATCTATTGTGATGGGTTGAAATGTAATACTCTAAGTGTAGTGATTTTTGGAGATTTTTTGATTGCTTGATTTTACATGTTGACTTTTTCAAGAGCATTTTTAGACTGAAATCTTTTAAAAAATTGGTGAATCACTGAACAAATCATCCCCTTTCTAATTGAATCGCTCATGCATGAAGCTAACTTCCCATTAAAAAAATCATAAGAAAATCTACATTGCAAAAAGTACATGACACATGAAAAAACAAGTTTGCTTATGTACATCAAGCAAAAATTGCTTAGTTGGACAGTTCGGAGATAAGATACTAGATGTGTTATAATGTCCATCTTACTCAACTTTTATGAGTTAAAATCTTTACATATATGTGAAGCGCAACAATAAGACAACATCCATATGGTTAACCTTTCAACTTGCCTACGATTAGAAGGAGGATGATTTGTGAAAAAACACTATGCCTCGTTTCATGTAGCAATGATTCACCAAAAAAATTGTACATATTCTAGTCTAAATGTGCTCTTGAAAAAATCAACTTATAAAATTTAGCAACCAAAAAATCTTCAAAAATCACTACAGCATGAGTATTACATTTCAACCCATTGCAACAAATTTCATTCACAAATTGTCAATATCTTATTCGTAATTGAATTACAGAATAATTTCAAATTTCAAAATTTATACAAAATATTTGAAATAGCAATGGCTAATCTAACCGTATGGATAGAATCTCAAATTTATTATGTACAACTCTTATTCATACATCAATTTCAAAATATCCCTCTTAGTTGCATTTTATAATGCATCTTTGAAAAAATTCTGAATTTTTGGTGAGGATAATTTGGGGTTAATCCTTGCAACATAAAAACTTTACAATTCCCAAATTTGATTTTGCAAAAGGATTTAGGTCTAATAGATAAAAACATTCCCCAAGAATTCAACATTTTGGCTATTAGGGTCAATAAGTCATGTTGAATGATAAAAGAATTTGTCCAAATGCTTCTCAACAAATGCCAAATTCTACACATATTCTCTAAAATTCTCTCTTTCACCACAGAAATCAATTTTTGTTTTTTTGAAAAATAATTTCCTAGCGATTTGGGTTTCACTTTGTATAATTATTTTTTGCCAACCCAAAAGGCCGGGTACAATAATACCACAAACCTTGGAATTGTGCAACTCAAGTGTACATCTAATTAGGGACTATGTTCGTTGATAAAATATTATTATTATAATATAGTAAGGTGTTAATATATGATTTCATTGTGGGTAAGGAAATTGAATCAGTGAGATGCAGCAATATTTACTGTATGCATTTAATTAGTATGCACAAATCCAATCGGATCATCAATTGTGAATTGATAAAACCATTCTGCAGAATTAAGTGCTCATGTGTTAGTGCTCATAAGTTTTAGGAAAACAATTCATTAGAAGGCAATGAACCTGCATCACTTGAGCCGGATGCCATGAAACCTCAAACGCCTCCAGAGTTATTTGTGGATGAATGATTTCATATGAACGTTACCGGATGAAGGGCACTTTTCATCCAATTGTTTTTTCATCCAATTGTAATGGATGGTGTTGGATATTATTTATTTTTATTTTTATTTTTTGCAACCATCTTGCAATGTATTTTTGCAAAATACTCTAATACACCTATATAGAGATTTTTAGATTTATATTGTATTTGATATGAATTTATTTTAATATTTTCTTCAAGAAATCAAGGCAATTTCAAATTTTCAGCACAAAATGATTATGACTCGTAGAAACCATTTGTTTTCATTTTTGAAAATTAAATGTTTTGATTTTTTTTACTCGAATTTAGTGGTAATATAGAGTATACAAAACAAAAGATATTGAATTGGACTACACAGTAAAAGGGCATTTGAAGGTTAGAGCACTTCATCTATTTTGCAAGGCAAAATTCCACCTCACCTCATAATCTCTTTATTCAAGGAGGGCTAAAAATAAGCAACCTTCACCTCATTTTCTTTAATGATACACTAACTTACTATACCATTATAGAAACACATCAATTCATGTATGTACAGTGGGCTACCAATCAAAATGTGGTTTTCGAAATCGCAGTGAGAGAAATTTCAAGACTGCCAACTTTGATACCCTCCCAGCGGTTAAGAAATTGTCTATTTACCATGAAATGTTTACCAAAGCATTATCTCCAAGTTAGTTATATGCATACCAAATTTCAAGGCCAGAGGATGCACCGACAAAAAGTTATTCAAAATCTACCAACATTGGTAGCTGTGGAAAGTTTTTCACTGCTGCCAACTTTGACAGCCTCCCAAAGTTTGAATTAGATTTTTTTTGCCATGAAATTTTTGAAACAAAAACATCTTTATGTTAATAACATATGGTAAAGGTTTCAAGGTCAAAACATTAATACAAAAAAAGATATTAACAATCTACCAACATGTGTAGTTGTGGGAAAAAATGGGGGAAAACCATTTCATTGCTACCAACTTTGACACCCTCCCAACGGTTGAGAAATTGTCTATTTACCATGAGATTTTTGGCACAGCATGATATTTATAATAACAACATTCATGCCAAATTTCAAGGCCAAAAGATTCACCAAGAAAACGTTATTCAAAATCTACCAACATTGGTAGCTGCTGTGGAAAGTTTTTCACTGCTGCCAACTTTGACAGCCTCTCAAAGATTGAATTATTTTTTGTTTGCCATGAAATTCTTGGAACAAAAACCTCTTTATGTCAATAACATATGGTAAAACTTTCAAGGCCAAAACATTAATACAAAAAAAGATATCAACAATCTACCGATAGGTCTTAGATAGGTCGTCCGATGGGTTCGCGAACATGTGTAGTTGTGGGAAAACAATGGGGAAAACCATTTCATTGCTACCAACTTTGACATCCTCCCAACGGTTGAGAAATTGTCTATTCACCATGAAATTTTTGGCATCATCTTGCCATCATCCTACCATCATCTTGCCTCACAAAAAAAAACTCACATACCATCATCCTGCCTCACAAAAAAATCTCACATACCATCATCCTGCTTCACAAAAAAAAACTCACATACCATCATCCTGCCATCATCTTGCCTCACAGCCTCACTCACTGAGTAAAAAGCCTCACTCACAGCCTCACTCAGAGCCTCACTCACTCATATACTGAGTAAAAAAAAGCTACTTCATACATGTATGGTCTCCAATTTTTAAACAAGTGGAGTCTTTGAGATGTGACAAGTGCACACAACTAAATTTGGCTATCCTTGATTTTTTTGAGAAGCGTTTATGATAAGAGATTGCATCATCTAGAGAATTTCAATTTAGAAGCATGATTATCTGACATACTTCAACAATTTCAATGTCTTTAATAAAAAGTATCTCACAACTACACACGTTGGTAGATTGTAAATAATTTTTTTTGTATAAATATTTTGACCTTGAAATTTGGCGTGAATGTTGTTATCATAAAGAGCATGTTGTGCCAAAAATTTCATGGTAAATAGACAATTTCTCAACCGTTGGGAGGATGTCAAAGTTGGTAGCAATGAAATGGTTTTCCCCATTGTCTTCCCACAACTACACATGTTGGTAGATTGTTAATATCTTTTTTTGTATTAATGTTTTGGCCTTGAAAGTTTTACCATATGTTATTGACATAAAGAGGTTTTTGTTCCAAGAATTTCATGGCAAACAAAAAATAATTCAATCTTTGAGAGGCTGTCAAAGTTGGCAGCAGTGAAAAACTTTCCACAGCAGCTACCAATGTTGGTAGATTTTGAATAACGTTTTCTTGGTGAATCTTTTGGCCTTGAAATTTGGCATGAATGTTGTTATTATAAATATCATGCTGTGCCAAAAATCTCATGGTAAATAGACAATTTCTCAACCGTTGGGAGGGTGTCAAAGTTGGTAGCAATGAAATGGTTTTCCCCCATTTTTTCCCACAACTACACATGTTGGTAGATTGTTAATATCTTTTTTTGTATTAATGTTTTGACCTTGAAACCTTTACCATATGTTATTAACATAAAGATGTTTTTGTTTCAAAAATTTCATGGCAAAAAAAATCTAATTCAAACTTTGGGAGGCTGTCAAAGTTGGCAGCAGTGAAAAACTTTCCACAGCTACCAATGTTGGTAGATTTTGAATAACTTTTTGTCGGTGCATCCTCTGGCCTTGAAATTTGGTATGCATATAACTAACTTGGAGATAATGCTTTGGTAAACATTTCATGGTAAATAGACAATTTCTTAACCGCTGGGAGGGTATCAAAGTTGGCAGTATTGAAAATTTTCTCACTGCGATTTTGGAAACGACATTTTGATTGGTAGCCCACTGTACTAAGAAAATTGTGTTCTTTGTGTAATATATATAGTTATCTTGTGTTTAACTTTTGTGTTCGTTGGATGAAATCTAAACTTATTCTTATTAAAAAAACATATTTTCCTCACATGCAATTTTGTTTACTAACTATCAAATATATTTTTTTAAATAGAGGAATATCGACTTCTATCACAAGTAGTCAATAAATCAATCAATTGTGAAGATTTAAAAATTGTAAATCAACGAAATCTTGTACCATTTCATTTATGCCTCTTTCTTCTTTTATAACCAAACCAATCAACCTATCAATTAATTCTACCGATCAACAAATTAAACCATTTCAATAATTTCCATACCACCAAGGCAATCACCCTCCCAATACTCAAACTTCTTACATCTACATATAAACATATTAATCATTCTTACATATAAATATTAAGAATTTGACACCACTATTCCTTCTTTTCTTTCCATTAGTACACCCCCTTGTGCTATGATCCCCTTTGATATTTTTATTCATTCATATATATATATATATATATATATATATATATATATATATATATATATATATATATATATTACAAAGATATTGTGCCGACCGCATGGTTGATAGCTCATACAAAATATTTATTTATTTACCAAAAAGGTGCAAAAATTATCTACTATTATATGTGTATTCTTTAAGATTCTCTTTTTCACCATAGGAAATAGTCTTTTTGAATAAATAATTTTCTAAAAAAATTAGGCATCTCATTTTATAATTATTTTTTGCCAACTATGAAGGCAGGTACGATAGTTAATTCATAAAATGATTAAAGTGGTTGTTAAATTTTTATTAACCAACTACTTTTGCCACAAAACTTGAGAAGAATATCACAACTTCTTTTGTTGTATGTCTTTATATATTTTCCATCTCCACTACAGGAATTTTGAAATATCATGTTAAATGTGACATTGAAGCAATGTGATGTTGACATAAAAACATGTGACATCAACATTGACACTCACATTTTTACAAATGTCACAATGCGTTTTTATAAACGTGAACGGTAGCCGTAAATGTCGATGTCACATTAAATTGACATTCCTACAATGCTCATAATTTGAACGTGAAAAACCACAATAAAGTTCAATATCTCTTTGACAAGGTCTAATTAAATCCTATTATTACAATTACTAAGTATACTAATAGTGACTTCAACTACTTCTTTTAAAGAAATACTTGAAGAATTAGATGTTTTATTTCAAGAATTAAAATTGTATCGTATACAAATTTTTCGTATAGGATGTTTTATAAATTTTGTTCCAAAAGTTGTTATGGTTCATAAATAAATATACATTTTTTACCACTTCTACAAAAAAAATATAAAAAATCTATAAATCTATTGTAATTCATGTTAGAGTACATTTCTTATGATTTTCTTAGTAATTTTGAGTATAATTTAAATGATAATCTTATTTTTTACTTTTATTTATGATTATGTATAATTTCTTTTCTGATGTCATTGATTAAATCTTAATTTGCAATTGGTGAGTTTATTCAATTCATTTTGGGAAGTTCTAATTCATTTATGAATTTTCAACACAATTTTTAAAAGACTTGCAATTGCAAAAGTATTAAATAATCATTCTTAATTTTTTTTAAATTAAAATCAACATATGTATTTTTAGCAAGAAGAGTTCTTGATTTCCAAAAAACACACTAAAATTGGCCATTTTTTATTTTTAAAATATTTTTAGAAGTCATTCAATATAATTTTAAAATCCCACATAAATAAATGAACTAATTATAAACTTTGAGTATTGTAATATTCTAGATCTCTATGAATTACAAGCTTAAAATATATTTTAATGAAAATCAGTTTGAAGTATGTTGGTTTTTGTTGAGTTTTCCAAAATACAAACAACTAAAATATCAATTTTCTAATGCAATTCATGTTTCATTGCATATCGCCATAAAAACATCGGTGGAATTTTAAAAGATAATTCAAGTTAGTCACATATAAAAATTGGACTTTGACCTTTTATCACTGATTTATTATTTTCAAGCTTACATGTTGTAGACAAAAATAAAAATCATTCATTTTGTTTGATTCTAGCTGTTGATAAAACACTTTTAATAAAAAAAATGACAGAACATAGTAAATAGAATCACATGAAAGAAACAATAATGTTAGTTGCATAGGGACAATTTATTATTAAAATTTGGAACATGACATATTTGCACATACAAATTAAATGTGTCAATGATGGAAATCAAACTTGGAATTGACACGTGGCTCTTGGCTTAGGATCTTAATTTTTTTTTAAACTACTAATTAAACTTTACACGAGAAGTAAGACAAACATGTTCTCTATCTAGTTTATTTTTCACTTTATTTACAAAAATAAAATGTATATGAGAAGCATTTGAAACTCATGAGCATTTTGATGTACAATTTAAAGCAAAAAATTCCATTCCAAAACTATTTAGATAATACACAGTATAGCATGAAGAATGATAATATAATCATATAATATTTGAATATCTACCACGTGCATGTTGAATGAGTTTTTTTTTAAAGCAAAATAATCGAACATTTAAAAATGAAGCAAATATATATGAGAGTGGATATAATGAAAGCCAATCCTCTTAGAAATCTTTTGCAAAAATTTGTACACCAAAACAAGCTTGCATCAAATTTCTATGGCATAGTACCAAAGTTGAAATACTATTGAAACTATAAAAAAATCAAAAGTTCTCCTATGTTCACCTTTCTCTAAAAGTTGAAAATTGAAACAAAACTTTTACCACCAATACATGTAACTACATCCCTTCAATCATTATGATCTTTTCAAGATTTTTTGCCACATGTCCCTACATGTTGTTCAACCTCATGTCTATATTCACGTACCATATCCAAATGAAAGTTACTCCAAATTCCAACCTCCATATAACAACAAAAAAAGTCAAGTACAAAAAGAAGTTCAATGGATAACTCTAGAAAACAAGCCGGCACCTACAACATACAAACCCAAGAGGAATAACAAAAAGCACACATAAAACAAACCGTAAAAAAAAGACACAAGAAAAAGAAATTTTATTTCTTGAATGGATTTGCAAATGACAAAATCATCACAATTGTATGTATTTTATATTATTTTGTGCTTTAAAAGTCATATTCTTTGCATTGAAAAGGTCACGTTGATCACCCCCAAAAGGCTCATGTCATGATGTCGTATGATGTTTTTTTTGCCATGTCGAATGTGATATGTTTGAAGATTTGAACCCATCGAAAACAATCCCATGAGAAGGACCAAAAAAAGTTTGAAGATTTGAACCCATCGAAAACAATCCCATGAGATCAATATGGGAACCAAAACTGAAATATGCAGCCACATCCATGACAATTCCCTGGAAGCGAGGGAGTTGAGCCATTGCATATACTGAAGCCCACTTGGATGGGATTATCAGGCCCATAAAAAGGGTGGCTTAGAAAAGTATAGTACAGCTAGGCTGCTACTTCTTATTAATCCCATGAGAAGTATTATTTTTGAGTATCAAGAGTTGATCGCTCTGTAATGACCATAATGAACACTGGGGAAACCCTTTTCACACCGCACGCACGCCCAGCAGCAGCAATGACCTTGCTTGGAAGAGTTGCGGCGCAACACGCTTGCCCTTCCCAATCCTCAGCCTGCTTATCAGCGGAAGAAAATATTCTGCCCACGGTGAAAATGTTTTTTCGGGCAGCTCCCCTCGATGATGTCTGTCGACCCGTTGGACGCCTTCATCCATCCAGCGCTCCCGGCCCGGGCCAGCGGAGCATGGATGAAGTCATGAAGGCTTCCGTCCAACATCGAATGGAGCTGCCCGAAAAAATCTTTTTGAGCGCCCAGGGCCACAATATTGTCTTCCCTTATCAGCCCCGTTGCCAATGAGCTTGCAGTTTCCTTTTCCGGATGTTCCAGCGCGGGTCTGGTGGCGGGCGCGGAGGGCGGCTGTCTGTGAGCCCTGACTGCCAAGCTCACTGGGCAAGATACATGACAGTAGTTCTATCCCTGGTTCTCCCATCAGTCCCATGTTTATAATTCACTGTTTAGTTTCCAGCAAGAGGGCAAGTGCTTTTTGCCTTCCTGTGCCTTGCACAACTTTCGAGGTAGATTGGTAGTACATGGGAATGTCGGCACAGTGGCCCGCCCCTTTTGCAGTAGTAGTATTACCAGTGGTGGTGATATCAAAAATGTTCAAACCAAGAAGATGCCAATGGCTTCCAGAATTCTCAAATTGCGTGCATTTTGCAGTAACTTATGTGTCCAAACTGTGTTAGTTTCAAGCTACACACTACAACTGTAGATTACTCCTTATGGCATGAAAACTTCTACAATAAGAACTCACCCCGCCAACATGAGACACAGTCGCTTTGTACATTGATACTCTACAAGTCTTATGACCACACGATCAATAGGCTTCAAATCTGATTTTTTATTCAAATCTGATTTTCCCAGTGAATAAAGCGACTCCTGTTTCAAATTGGGAAAAAACAGAAAGGCAAAATCCGACCTACAATGAAAGCTATCCACTCGGGAGCAACGGAGTCCATGAAAGAGAAAGACAGCAAACAGTCTAAAATTCAAGAAAGTGGATTCAATTTGCCTTCTCTCGGGAGCTCACGGTTTTGAAGAAATTTACATTCTTAGGTAGAAGGTGACGCCACAGAGCAAGCTATCACGCGGTGCCAAGGTTTTTGGCCAATACCCTGGTCGCGAAGTATGAAAGACCGCCATAATTACATTCTCAAAAACTCGCGCAATTAAAATGCCTGAAAACGCAGCTCCATTAAAAACCACACACAGCCTGTGACCCCAAGTAGTTCCTAGAACGCTGTAGGCTACTGAATGCTAAAACCACACACAGCCTGTCCCCCCAAGTAGTTCCTAGAACGCTTTAGGCTACTGAATGCTACGACGCTCGAGGTTCCAGAATAGCACCGAGTACAGTAATTCCAATCCTAAGACTTTCACGACCATGGGAAGAATTCTTCGCGCCGGGTGATGAAAAATGCGGCAAATTCACAAACAATTTGATTCATACAGCACATGAAGCAATGCGCATCAAATTCCTCGTGATCTTGATACCCTGGCTATGGCGAAAACCCTCACACTGATTCTCTTCTTGCACCGAACACACAAAGAGGAAGATGAAACGCACCCGGTGGAAGAAGCCAATGCAGCTGAGCCCGCGGGGAAGAACTGTGACAATTGCGCGAGGCTGCAGAAGGGAGCATAATCGAACCTGCGTCAACTTTAGCCTAGAGAGCGCCAAACCCTAAAGCGACCCTCAGCTGTCCGATCCTTGATCGACGGTGGGCGTAGCCCTAGGGTTGAGAAGGAGTTCGCTCCGTTCTAATCGGTCGATGTTCTCGTGTTCCCCATGAGTTCCCACAAGTTGGTGGAAACACCATTTTCTGGAACAATGTTCTTTCAACACTATATGTTGTTTGGACAGCCCCCACAACCAGATTTTAGTTGAAACAACATTTTTGTTCAAATGTTGTTTGAACGTGTTGTTTGAACGGGGGTCTTGCATATTGTGAACATTCTCTTCCTTTGTGGAGTTGTGAAAACTTGTTTCGTGTTTTCCTGTTTCTGCGCCTGGCTTCCGGGATTATTGTTGCGCGTGACGAGTAGGTGGGTGATTTAACTGGTTTTTATGATCTTCGCACGCTTGATTTCGATTACGTTTCGAAATCTGAATTTGACGTTTGATTGAGCTCTGGTTTTGGGGGAATTCGAGGCTGGAGAATCTCGATTTGTTTAGGAAACGATTGTCGTTCGATTCGTGTTGATTTGAGAGTAACCAGTTGTGGGTGCTGGTTTTGTGGTGCAGAGCGTGGAGTTTCGTTTCGATCACGCTGGTGCTGAAGGAATCAAAGTGATATTCGGTTCGATGGTTTGAAGAAGCTGGTGCTGGAGCGGCATTATGACGCTGGAAGCGGAGAGGATATTCAAGTACAGCAATGAAGATCGAGGCACCCGGCATCTGTTGCTCAAATCACGAGAGCGGTCTCAGAAAAAGAAGCACCTGGTGGCCGCCGCTTTACCGAACGCGACGTTACCGAGCAATTGCAGTCACGAGCCGTCCAAGAATCATCATGTGCAGCCTACTCACTGGATTGCGAAGTCCATGGCGCTGACGATGATCCTGGTGTCGACATGGTATTTCCAGCGAAACGGTCATGCTCCTAATCCCACTGCTCTTGTCAATCCCACGCAATCAAGTCTGCTCATGCGATTAGTGACGCAAATTGCCGCTACAAGTGCAGTTCTTCCCTGCTCGGGTCATGGCTACCACGAAAAGGACAGCACTTGTAAGTGCTACGAGTGTTTCGGCGGTCCGGACTGCTCTCAAGTGATAGACACCTGCGTCATTGATCTAGACCAGTAAGGCTCTTCACACTGGTACCTTCCAACTCTTTGTGCACTTTGGGCATGGCAACAACCGATCTAATGCGAGATGTGTTTTGGCAGTGGAGACCCGACGATGTTTGAGGAATTCTGGTTCAGATATGGAGCCACCAGCATCACTGTCATTCTCGGCTACCAGCGAATGAGCTACTTTGCGCAAAGCAAGCATGTGTGGTTCATGGAGAACGAGCTAGACGAGCAGATTCGCGCCTTGCATCAAGTGGTGGGCAACGCGGTCACCGAAGGCCGTCACATTGTGGTGGGCACAGGCTCCACCCAGCTCTTTCAAGCCACGCTCTACGCTCTGACATCGCACGACCAACCGGAGCCGACAAATATCGTTTCGGCGGCTCCCTTCTACTCCGTATGTGCTTGACCCTCATCCTTTCGCTTGTGCACGCATTCCTAGTTGGGCTTTTGTTCTGACACCAAAAAAATTGGTGTGCAGTCGTACCCTGCCGTGACGGATTATTTGCGTTCCGCCCTGTTCAAGTGGGCCGGAGACGCTGCAACCTTCAACCCAGCCGTGGAGAGCGCGCCCTACATAGAGATGGTTACGTCTCCCAACAATCCAGATGGGAAGATTCAGCATGCCATTGTGAATGGGACGGGGCACGTTGTGCACGACCTGGCTTACTACTGGCCTCATTACACGCCCATCACTGACGCAGCTGACCATGATGTCATGCTATTCACCCTCTCCAAGAGCACTGGCCATGCGGGAACTCGCATTGGGTAAGGCCACCTAAATAATACTCATGTGATGTTCTGGTGCTTTCTGGCATGTCAGTGATCTCAATTTTTCTTTGCGCGGTTGTGATGCAGGTGGGCCATCTTAAGAGACGAGAAAGTGGCAAAGAAGATGGCGAAGTTTTTGGAGCTGAACACGATTGGTGTTTCACATGATTCTCAAGTTCGGGCAACTCAAGTCATAAAAGCTGTTGTTGAAGGATACACATCACCTGCGAACCAAGAGCAGCCAAATTTGAACCGCTTGGATGGCAACAAGCTGTTTCATTTTGGCTCTTCAGTCATGCAGTACAGGTGGAAACGGTTGCGGTCAGCTCTAAATGCATCCTCGGAGCTCTCGATCCTGGATTTTGAGTCTTCCTATTGCACCTTTTTTGGGAAGGAAGTCGCCCCAACCCCAGGTATGGATGAATTCTCCACGAGTATGTATGTATCACTTGTTTCCACACATTAAGTGTCTTGGCGAAGCGAGCTCGTACAGTAATATTGATAATGAGCCTAGTGTCGTTTGATTCTCCTGCAGCATTTGCGTGGATCAGGTGCATGAAAGTACGAGACTGTCAAGCTATGTTGAAGAAAAACTGGATCATCACTCGCAGTGGTGTGCATTTCGGCGTGGGCATGGAGTACGTAAGGTTGAGCATGCTGGAACGGAATCAGAAGTTTGAAATGCTGGTGGATCGGCTGGCAAGGATAGACTCGTCAAGAACGCCTGACTAAACAGTGTCATATCACTTCTATCACACTTTTGCATGCTTTCCATGCCTCCAGCTTCACACACCGATTGGATTGATTCCCTTTTTTTAGACAGAAGTTGGCCTCAGATGGATTTGAGCCTGTCATCAAATACTGACGCAAGGCTAGCCATCCATAGAGAGAACTTTTTTGTGTCCTGCTATGCCCACCCGTTTTGCCAAGACGGCACGGAATTGGTTTTTGAGTGAGTTGGTGTGAGCCATTTGGTTGGCCAGGCCATTTCGTGTGAGCCTCGACCCTCACAAACAGAACCCAGTTCCTAGCATAGACTGAGGCATAATTCCTTCGGAGCAAAGCAAAGAAAGCACCACAAATGTGACGCCATTTCCTTTCATTCGCCCATGTCTGCTCATTGGTTATTGTTAACATATTGCATTTCCATGTGCCTGCTTAGCTGAATCCTCTGTTTCACAAATTTGTTACCTCTCCAAATTATCAAACCCAAACTGGCCCCTTTTCTACACTCTCCAATGCTACTAACTTATACAGACATAAATTATTCTTTGTCATTGTAAATTTTCTTGTATCGATCTGAAGAATGGAATGCGAGAATACTGAAGCAGTTTTTGCAAAGTTTGTGACCCAATTGAGGTACTGGAGCTAGGGCTTTTAATTAATTGACTGTAGTAGAGCAAGCAAGGGTAAGTGAGGAGTAGTAGAGGTGCCAAGTAATGGCATCCGTCGTTGACACCGCACTGAGTGAATTGATGAGGGGAGTGGCCCTGCCCACCCCAGAAAATGATTGCCACTTTATGTGGCCCATACTAAAGTACGGTGGTGATGACGTTTCAATCATGAGCACATCATGATTAGGAGGAATTGTGCCCTACCTACAGTAAATGGCTAAGATGGTAGGCTCCTACCACGCCCGCCGCTCTGGGTTTCAACCTTTTCAAGCTGACTGTACCAGTGCGCTTCCACGATGTCAGCCCTTCCCTTCCCTTGCCTCATTGCCTGTGAGTGTGCATCATCTGACCATCTCTTCTGTGGAATTGGGAGAACCAACCCCCACTGGGACCGTTATAAAAAACAAAAACAAAAGCTTACCCCTATTTTTGAACATAGTGGGAAGTCCTAGACTATCTTCGAGTCGCAGACCCCAAATATGGAATTAAAATTTCCAAAAAAAAATCACCCAGACCCCAAAATGAGAAAACCAGAAAAATGACAGGTCCCAGTGTGGGGGTTGGTTTGCCCTCCCCTCTTCTGTGGGTCAGCCCAGGATAAACTTTCTTCTTTTTTGGGGGGCGATAAGTTACAACCACATCAGAAAAATCCCCCACGATTCAGTTGGTTCAATGAATAATCAATGTCAAATCAATGGCCATTGACTTCAATGTTGATTCAGTGTTGTATTGGATCGATATAGATTCAGGGGCCATAACATTCCAGGAGGCTGCCTTCTAGTTTCATCTACCTTTATATATATATATATATATGGAGTTACCAGGGTTTTTTTTTTTTTTTGACACGAATAGAACGAATTCCATTGCAAGAGATGAAATACAGCCGGAATCGGCCTGGGGGGTGACCAGTGTTTTGTAATTGAATGGATTATTGAATCAAGTAAACAATCACAAAACAATGTTGAATTGTGATTGTGTGAGTGCTTTTGATTAATGCTCACCATGGTTGAATACTCTTACTTAATGCCACGTGCCCCATAGCTATTGATGTGTTGTGGAATATCCCACATCATTTCATTGGGGGGTGGGATATTCCACATCATTCTGTTGGGGGAAGGCAACACTCACAAAAGGTACTGAATGTTATGGCGGTTTATACTACGGACCAAGAGCCCTGACGAGTGAATTCCATGGTCACACTTCCAAAAAATGTGATTTTTAAAGCCCTTGGGCCTCTCACTCAGTGTAAACCAAACTTGAACTAAGACTTTTAAAAAATAATAAAATGGCATTTCAAGCACATGGTCTCCCCGTTTGGCAATGAGAGAACTTTTTTTTGCCTCTCTCATCACAAAATCTGGGGGACACTTCAACATTATTCACTTGGCCTATTTTTAGGCCTTTTGAGAACCTCAACTCCTTTAGTCACTTTTCTTTTTTCCTTGTAGTGTAAACCCAAGTCATCCCAAGACGAGTTCGTGGAGCCAATCACGGATTTTAGAGCTGCATGGGACGAGTTCTTAGTCCGTAGTGTAAACCGCTCCTCAATAGCCATTAACCCATAAAGGCCCAACTGACCCCTTTGGATTGATGGATGATTGTTGTCATCCATATCTCCTTCCTCATGAACCTTTTCACGACAAAATAATTTTTAGAGATACTTCATCAAGTTGTTTTCTTATCCAACAGTTGGATTCGGTGTTATTACAGTACATACTTCCCTAAAATTACATATGTTTAAGTATGTGAAATTTTGATCAAGTCAAAATTGCAATGACTTTGGTTCAAAAGTGGCTTTACAAAAATGAGGTTATAGATTTAAAGAACACAATTTTTTTTTTAAAAATCACCATGTCAAGAGTATCTCGTTTCAAATCCATTGCAAAAAAATTTACTCCAAAGTATTATTATTTTGTTTGTAATCAAACTTAGAATGAATTTTTAATTTTAACTTTTCAAATTTTATAATAAAATATTGGTGATAGTATTGGTGAATCTAACCATACGGATGTAATCTAAAATTCAAAATTGACAACTTTCATTTGTATATCGATTCCAAAATATTCCTCCAATAGTACTTTATAATGGCTTTTCTCAAATTTAACCCCTAAACGTCCCAGAGTCCAGAAACTGGATCACGAATGAATTCAAAGCCTTCTCGCGTTCTCATCAATGCTTGGATGAAACTCATTCAAATTTTTGGAGATTCTTCACCAAGTTGTTGTCCTATCTAATGGCTGGATTTTGTCATACTAGAGTACATATTTTTCTAAAATTACAAATGTAGAAGTATGTCAAGTCGTTGACCAAGCCAAAATTGCATTGACTCTAGTTCAAACTTCAAAGTGGAATCGTGAAAAATGAGGTCATAAATTTAAGAAACACAAAAATTTCAAAGTATCACCACATTTAAGAGTATCTCATTTCAAACTCATTCCAACAAATTTTACTCAAAAAATATTGAAATTTAGTTTGTAATCGAATTTAGAAGGAATTTTTAATTTTAACTTCCAAATTTTATAATTAAATATTGGTGATTGTATTAGTGAATCAAACCGTACGAATGGAATCTAAAATTCAAGATCTAGAACTTTTATTTGTATATCAATTCCAGAATATTCTTCTAAATGGTAGTTTATAATGTTTTTTCTCAAATTGTCAATTCCAGGGACACCCTGGTACGTTTAGGGGTTAAGGGACACCTTGTGACCATTTTGGATTAACCCCTCAATGCCTATTAATAATTTGACACTTTTTGCAAAAATGCATTAGTAAATACAACTAAAACTAAGAGGGATATTTTGAATTTGATGTATGAATAAAAGTTGTACGTTATGAATTTTAGATTCTATACGTATAATTAAATCTATGATTGCAATTATCAATATTTTCTATAAAATTTGAAACTCAAAATTCAAAATCTTTGTAATTCAGTTTCTAATACTAAGATGTTGATAGTCTTTGGATGAAATTTGTTGTGGTGGGTTGAAATGTAATACTCTAAGTGTAGTGATTTTTGGAAATTTTTTGGTTGCTTAATGTTGTGAATTGTTTTCTTGAAGAGCACTTTTGATTCTTTTTGAGTTAAGATCTTAGAATGTTTTGATGAATTAGTGCAACATGAAATGAGGCATAAAAATTTCACAAATCATCCCTTTCTAATCGGTTCACACATGCAGGAAGTTAACTTCTCCTAAAATCTATAGTAAAAAATTCCACATTGCAAAAAGTGCATGACGAATGAGAAAACCTGGATGAAATTTGTACATCGTTTCAAAAATGGACACTTAGGCAATTAAAGATTAACACATTGATTCCGTGGTGTACATTAAAACAACATTAACCCTTTAATGTCCCGGGTCAATATTGTTTTCAAAGATTTGTTATAAAATGTTTGATGAAAAACAAAAACGGAGTTGATCTTCAAAGCAAAGTTGTAAATGCCAATGTGAAGACCACATCTATACGGTTGGATTCATTTTATTTTTCACTAATATTTTTAATTAATTTAGAAGGTTTTTTTTCTTGAAATTCAATTTAAAATCCCAAATCAACATACATATGGTAATGAAATTGGAATAATAGTTTTTATAGATTCTAGAGTGAAAGCATTTTTGTCACTATTTTACTTTAAAAGTGTTCTAAAAGAGAATTTTACGATGCAAGCGAAAATTAAATTTGAAAAATCACCATATATAGTATTTTCTGCTTCAAACCTGTTACTAAAAGAATTATTTTATAAAATATCAAGATTTGATCTTTGGTAAAATTATAAAAGAATTATCTTTTAAAGTCTACGTATATTATATAAAATTACTGGAGATGTTATGTCCAAATTTGAATTTATGGATGTAATTTATGTTTTTATCCTCCTACCTTGCACTTTTCTACCACCCATTATCTTGCACATAATTATCAAATCAATTAGTTTCAACAACTAAGCAATTAAAACTATAAATAATTAAGATAACAATTTGATTGTTTGCTTGTTAGGTTCCTTTTTACCTTGAACTTCCTTTTTTTGGAAAGTGACCAATAAATTATATTTTTAATAAATTATTTAATTAAATGATATTAAAAAGAATTAGCCAATTAATCTAAGAGTAATCTAGAATAGTATGCATAATATTATCTAAAGTCCTTAAATTGTTATAAAAATTCAATGTACAAAATTTAAAAGAACTTCACCTATACTACTTTGGTTGAAGTTACTAAAGTGTACCATTTCAAAATTATTGATACTGTCTTTATATCTTTTTAATTTTTTTCTTTATTACTTAAAATTAATAATGCAAAGATTTAATTCTTTCTCCTCCTAACGATATTATTCAACAAACAAATAAAATGTGCAATCAATTATATAGATCATATTAATGATCTACTAGAATTAGAAAATGCTAAAATCCCTTTGTTGATCTTTTCTTTCTTATACAATAATCAAACTAGATGTAGATTTAGACAACTATTTCAATTATTCTATTTTCATGGTAGCTTAAGCCATGACTAAATGTTAATGGGGTTGCCTGATGTTTGTATTAGGAAAAATATTAAAGGGCTTAAGATGTAAAAATACTACCTAAAATCTTAAAAGAATTATTCTTGGGAATTTGGAAACAAACTTTGTACAATGTTTTTTCAAAAAATGTTTTGATTGCTAACAAAATAAGACTCTTTATAACATTCACATCATCAAGTAACATGAAATGGTTCAAAAATTTCTACTTGAGTACAAGTATATCCGATGAAAAGAGTTCATCGTATAAATAAAAACCGGAATTGCTTTCAATTTTTGTATCAATTGCCCAAGTTGCCCAAAACATTTTGAACAACATAATTTTTTCCTCCAAGCATCAATGGAAAGAAAGTGAAATCACATCCCCACAAAGCTAATATCGTAGTACCATAGCTAGGTCGCCATCCCACAAACAAATAATATTTAATTTGATTCTTTTTAAAAACAAGGTTTGTTTCTTAAAAAAATGAATTTCTTCATTTTTTTTGGCAATCCGGGTATGGTACTATGGTACATCTCCACATCTCCAATGAAAATTTCACATACATATGCTTAAAATTGGTCTTACAACCCTAACCAAATTTGACCCTGGTTTAACCCTTAAACGTCTAGGTAAGCCCTATAGGCTTATTTAAAAGAGAATAATGAAGAAAAAGTTGATTTTCTCAACCAAATCAAGCGAGGATTGGTGCGTTGGAAAGCTACAGAAAAAGCGATCTAGGCTATAAAACAGATTTTTTTTTTTTTTGCAAAAACGGCTCTGCAGTGCACTGCTGGCTAGCCCTGTAGCATTGTAACATTGCAGCACTGCTGAACTTCAGCCCCGTCCATGCCCTCTTGACGTTTAAGGGTTAAAACACCAACCTTGCATTTTTTTTTGTTTTTAATTTTTTTTAGACTATAGATAAATATTGCATTCATCGATTTGCATCATCTCCAGTTCTTCACTGCTTTCTCAGGTCCCTATCTCAGCTTTTCATGTGCCTCTGTACTTCTGTAAAATTGGAGATAATTTTTATTTATTTTTCCCTTTCTATTGAGGCACACGAGTTGCTTTGCAACCCGCGTCAAAGCTGACGGGTTGCTTTTGGCAATTTATCGCTGAGATTTTTTCATCCGGTAGAGTGGTGATTTTGTAGCCGGAACCGCCGACCCCTTGGGTACCCGGCAACACCTTAAGGGTACCCCTCTCCATCATCTGATAGTTTAAGGTCATTCCAGACCATTGGAGATAATATTTTAGACCAACAACTCATTAAAATTCAATACTAGATTGATTTCATGTGATATATTGCACCCCACAGGTCATGTCTGACAGATTTTTTTCCCCCAAATATGAATATTCTCAAAGATTCTTTTTCACCATAGAGAATATATTTTATTTATTTATTCTAAAAACAATTTCTTAAAGATTTGGACTTCTATTTTACAATTATTAATGGCACACCGCCACACCCTGACGATCGAGTACGGTATACATCGAGTTCATAGATACTAACAGTACTCCACACAGAGCACAAATCCAGGCACGGACCGAAAGATGATGATGTGAGGGTGGATTTGGTTGGTATGAATGAAAGCCATTTGTGTATGTACATTGGTTTTGAAGCATGTGGGGGTTAGGTGGGAGTATCTATTACCATCCATTTGAGTAATCTTAACATCTTGGAGGACATATCAAGTGTCGCAATTTTTTTAAGGAATGATAAATTTTACTGGAGTTGAATTGAATCGAAGTGAAGTCATTTTATTTTATTTTTGATAAAGTTTGTAATTTCTATGAATTTTCAAAGTGGTAAGTCTTGAAAATACAAAACCATCCCTAAGTGGGGCCATGAGCATCCCAAAAATGCTTTGTAATCCATTCAAAATCACCCTTGATAGTTGATAGAGAAGTTATATTAAACTGCCCCATTTACACCCAATTCCACACATTTACACCCAAGGACTCTAATTGATTGCCATGCTAAATTGCTTCTTTCATTGTCTTAATTGCTTAATCATCACTTCATGATCTCATTTTCATTCATTGAAATACCTAAAATCGCTCTATTTGAACCCGATTCCACCTATCACTTACTGCATTTAGTGTTCACTTGAAGTGACGTAGAATTGGGTCAACTCTAGGGTGGAATTCGAGGTCAGTGATGAGATTTGGAATTGCGTCTTGAGCGGTTTTAGGTATGTCCACCTTAACCCTTGAACATTCAAGGTTTTTCTTCAATTTTTAGCATAATTTTCATCCCCATATTTTCACTTTAAACTAATGTTTTGTTACTATTTATAAATAATATCGAAATGAAGCCAAAGATGTTAAGTCTTACTCCAATGAACCAATTTGTCACACTTTTCTATTGCTCCAAAGTACGTTTTAAAAAAAACATGCTTTCTATTACTATTTATGTTTTTCTCAAATTTGGATGATGGAATGAGTCTAAAACTATAAAATTTTACATATGATGATTGGAACATTTCATTTCATGGAGATGAAAAAATTTCACATGATTGGATAAATACTCATAGATCAGTGTGATCAAAGGTTGTTGGCTTTTGATGAAATGCAATCTTTTGATGTCTATTTCTCATTCAATATTGACCATTTTCACAACTAACTTCATTACATGAATAATTTATTTTGACCAAAAGGTTTTAGTTTGAAAGGTTGGCTAAAACTAGAAATTTAAAGTACTAAATTGAGTTTTAGTAATTTCAATGACCTCTCATGTCATAGTAGACGTTTAAGGCAGTTAAGACTTGAAGGTTGAAAGAAAAGTGCGTTATATGCGGCAAGAGGAACCCCAACCTCTTTATGAGACCAATGGGAACTAATCCCTAAATGTTGCAAAGGTTCTCTCTTGCCATGTATTTTTGCGTACAATCATGTAGTTAATGTTGTATTTTGCTACACCAACATATATAAATGCACCATTGTATTTGAGTACATCATCATAAAATATAATACATTGGATGGATTACATAAACAAACATATGATTGTATACATATAGAATCCTAGGAACATTTAGTGATTAATGTATGTAGTTGCACTCAAAATTGTCATTGCATTTAATTTGTGTCACAACGTCAATTTCTTCTTCATGTTGAAATCTAAAATTAGATATGCATGTCTTCACATCTCCATATTATTATATTGAGGAACACAAAATGCTCCCCGACACAAAAGGGCTAATAGCAAAATATTTTGCCCATATCATAGTGTTAACTTTAACCCCTAATTGCCCAGGGGTCCAATTTTTGGATGATGTATAGGTTTCATTCAATTTTTCTCATCCGTCATGCACTTTGTAGTGTGGATTTTTTACTATAGATTGTATGGGTAGTTAGCTTCATACATGTGTGATCAGATTAGAATAGGGATGATTTGTGAAAATTTTATGCCTCATTTCATGTTGCATTGATTCATGAAAAATTCTAAAATTTAGTTCAATAGTGTTCAAAGTGCTCTTGAAAAAGTCAACTCATAGAATTAAGCAACCACCAAATCTTCGATAATTACAACATTTAGAGTATTACATTTCAATCCATCATAAAAATTTCATCATGTTGATATCTTGTTCATAATCAAATTACAAAATAATTTTGAACTCTAAGTTTTAAAATTTATACAAAAAATATTGATGATAGCAATCATAGATCTAACTGCATGAATAGAATTTAATTTTCATAATGTACAACTTTTATTCATACATCAAGTTCAAAATATCCCTCTTAGTTGCAATTCATAGTGCGTCTTTGCAAAACTACCCAATCTGGAGAGGCATGTGGGCATTTAGGGATTAACTGCTAAATGCTTTTAAACACATATATAAATATCCTTTTCTTTCCTTTTAACTTTGTTTTATTCATTTGAAAAGTTCCATAAAATTACATACGGGATTTTGTAAAACTAAAATCAAGTTAGTTTTGCATTTGTAAAATTAAATACTTCATTATATACTTTCTCGTGTAAAAAAACAGTCTCGGGAGCAGTCTTTAGTTACATTTACAACCTTTTTACTGTATGCAATAACTTTTATGATTTAGAATACATTTTACAACAGTTAAGTGAACTAATTCTACCATATTCATGCTCTAAAAATTATAAACTATCTTACCAATATTCATTTAATCTATATATATATATATATATATATATATATATATATATATATATTTATTGATGAATCTTGAAAGTTGAATGCTTCTAAATTTATTTGACAAAGATCTATGAAGCTTATTTTAATATTTAGTTGTTGAGATAATTTCGACTCATCACAATTATTATATTCCTCTTAGACATCAGTTTTTAAGAAATTGTAAAAGTCATATAATTTAGTACATTTAAGTTTTGCCAAAAATCCCAATGCATTTAGGAATTAAGCTACACAAGCTACACATGACTTGGCTAAACTATTGAGTAAAGACACAAAGACACCTCAATCAGATGGACTAACCAGTCAAAGTTTGATTACTTTGTGTATGTGTAAAGTGCAATTTGTGTGTCTGTCAATGTTTGGTTACATGTGGTACATGTAAGCTTTGCAATAATACTAGGGCTTTGCTGCTCTCCGCACTACCAGCGACGATTGATATCTTTGTGGCATATATATACATATATATATATAAATGGAATTTTCTATTTATGATATTGCACGATACATAGAATAGTGGTATTAATTATGATTTCAAATTGAAAATACATATAATTATATATAGAGAAGTATACTATTTATTCAAAGATGGTTAACATATTGTGCATGTAATAATAAAATATATTAATGCATCATATTTTGACACAAGAACGATGGAACCATTTAATATTTGATTTTTGAACGGCATCCTCATAAATTCCATTATTCATGAATTAGAGTGCTTCTAATGAATCTTGTGAACTCAGCACAGCAGAAAATGCTGTGATGCCCTTCCCTCCCAAGGCAATATCAGATAAATTTAAGGACTTCAGCTTTCTGCCTTCAAGAGCATGTCTACAAGTCTGTCTTTCGAGGCTAAAAGAGCGCGAGCAGCCGCTTCAGCCACTTCATCTCCAAAACTCCAGTTGCTTAAACAAATATGTGTGAAGGCGTTCTTCTTTGATAATGGTTTCAGCAATTCTTCAACATATTATTTGGTCAGTAATGCCTTTGTGCCTCCTAAATATTGAACACATTCTTTGTTGTGTCTCTATCCTCTTTCTCATACACCTCGTTCACTTGCTCCTCACCTAAACCATAAGAATTATATTCAAACATTGTGATTGAGTACCGTAGCCACAACCAATATATGAAAATAATCTTTAAACAGTGAGTCACCCAAACAGTTTAATAGCCTGATAATAAAATATAAACCCCCAAACCCAGCAAAAGTGGCTATGATTCATTTACTTCAGAGCTATCACTTCTTTATGCATCACAATCTTATAATCAACACAAAATGAAACTATGTCAAGGACAATGAGAACTACGTCACAGTTAGTAGGTGTTTTCCAGTTACTCGACAACATCCAATGAGCTAAAAAACTGTTGAATAAATGTTTACTGCGTTGTTAGAAGTACTCCTGCAGTTTAACCCCTAAGTGTCTGAAACGCCCAATATGGGCATCTGTATCACTAAACTTTGCAGCGGTGGCCTTTTCTCATTATACCTAGGTTTTCTGATTGCAATACAAATCATTTTACAGCTCTTGTTCTATACTACAAAAGATTTCAACAATGTCAATTGTGTCAAACTAAAGTCATTTTCACACAAACAGATGATTTGCGGCAATTTTCGTACACTACAGCGTGTGCTTAGGGGTTAACAATCTACAAAATAAATACAAACCCCGAAACCCTCCAAAGTGGCTATGATTCATTTACTTCAGAGCCATTACTTCTTCACACTCGTTTATTCATCTCAATCTTATAATCAACACGAAACGAAACTATGTCAATGACAATGAGAACTACGTCACAGTAAGTAAGAAGTGTATTCCAGTTACTCAAATTCGACAACATCCAATCGAGTAACAAATTGCCGAATAAATGTTTTAGAAGTACTCGTGCAGTTTAAACCACTCACTGTTACAACAGAACTCCATGGCTGCATTTCATTTCTATAATGAAAAACGCTCGTATTGCTTATTCAGTCTTGCACACCTTTTCCATCCACTCACCTTGGGAAACAATGGCGCCATTCTCCATCCCGTCAGCCGAGCGCATCGAAAATCACCCAATTTATGCCACTATGCTAGTAGTGTACATATTAAAATTTTAAATGTAACACTGTCATACATAGTGATTACAAAGTGGCACAAATAGTGACATGGCACAAATAGGGTGGTCTACCTATATCCTAGCCCTCAATACCAAAGTTTGCATTGAAACGCTTGTAATACAGTATCCATGCAAGCAACACAAACCAATGCTCAAAGAAAGGCCGGCTGAGTACTCAATTTGAGCGAAAGAGAGAAAGGAAAAGATGCTGAAAAGATTCGTAGAATAAGAGGGGGAAGATTTTGCTATATAGAAAACAAAAACAGTTCTTTATCTCATCAAATGTGCCATTAGGATGCATTGAATTGAAAAGCCATGCGTCACCTTGGTGGGGCTTCACTTTCAGTCCAAGACACCCCTTATAGTCACAGTTTGAGTTCATATTTTGAAAACTCTGCCACATTTATGACCATAAAATATGCTCAATAACAGCATTTCAAATAGGCAACCTTTAAGCTTTCACAGAGAATCTCCAACAACGAAGAAATTGAAAAAACTCACTTCGAATGGAAACATTATTTCTCTACCCTCTCAAACGAATTTCATCCTCATTCGATCAAATTATGCCATCAACAAGACAAATCTCTACAAGTATCACCCGAAGCATTCAACAGGAGTAAGCAGAAACAGCAGGGGTATGAATGAGATTGGCGCATGCAATGAAGAGTTCGAATAGGAAGAATGGCGAGAAAATCTGCTCGACGAGAAGACCCTGCCAAATGAAGAGGGTGCTAGAGGTCTCGACTACGATAAATACGGCGACGAAATGGTCCTCAAGGCAACTTAGAACATTCTTGAAGGCCGAGACAACATAGAATCAGTCATTATGACTAAATGGAATTGTCGTGGCGACGAACCTACCATCCCATGTATGCTAAACCAGCTTCAACTTTCATCGTCACTGGAATTAAAAATATCAATTTAATTTAAAACAAATAGAATATTAACCTCTAACTACCTAACCAACCATTTTTTGACTGCTGCACAATATTGGATTTTGTTTTCTCATTCGTCATGCACTTTTTGCAAGTAAAAAAAATACTACAAAATTCTATGGCAAGATAGCTTCATGCATGAGTGATCCAATTAGAAAAAGAGGTGATTTGTGAAATTTTATGCCTCGTTTCATGTTGCAGTGATTTCACCCAAAATTCAAAGGTTTTAGTTTAAATGTGCTTTTGAAAAAATAAACTCATAAAATTATGCAACCAAAGAATCTTCGAAAATCACTACACTTAGAATACTATATTTCAATCCATCACAACAAATTTCATTCACATATTGTCAATATTTTATTCATAATTGAATTACAAAATAATTTTGAAACTCAAAAAATACAAGTGCATCACACTAATAACTCAAGATGTACCTCTTCAGCCAAGTGCTCTGTATTCAAATTGACGTTATGATTTACATCATACTTACTTTGGCATACCAAACACATTCTGAGATTGTTTGTACCATTAGGGGAAAAATGGGGTCCCAAAGGGGCCCTGTAAGCTTGCCAGTGTTAGGTGAACCGGTTGCCCAAACTCGCCTTTGCTGGTGCCAGCGGCGGTTTGCAGCGCTGCCCACAGAGTTATTGCCGATATCGGAGAAGAGCAGCGTGGCACCCAGGCCGGCTTGCTGGCGCCGACGTGGCCGGGGTGTTTGGCCACCGACCGGACAAGAGCATTGAAGGCGCTCTGCACAGCCTTCAACGCGGAGCAATCGTTGCCAACGGCATGGTCAAGCCGGCGATGGGAAGTTTGTTGGCACAATGGCTTCACGGTGGAGTGCGGCCGGCGCCACCACCATTGCCCACTAGGAAACGCAACCATGAATCGGCATGCGTACAATTCGGCGTCTCCAGAACGGCTGGTCCAAACACCGGTGAATTCTTGCCAAATTCATGCTAATTCGTGCTAGAAGCGTCCGCTGGCACCAACGGCTTAGGAAGTCCGGCCATCAAGCGGACGCCGGTGGTTTTGCCTCCGACATCGTCAGATTCATGCGAAGGTAAGTTGCCACAGCTAGTAGCCGTAGCTAGTTTCTTGATGGCAATTGGGGATTGTGAATTCTGCAACCCTCGGAGTTTGGTGGCACCACGGGTTCCTCCGACTTCCGCACAACCCACGCCCAGGGCTTCCCATATCGGTTTTAGGAATTATGGCGCTTGGGTAGATACAAGGGAGTTTCTAAAAGTCCTACCTCGAATCACACGATGCATGCTGTGAGCGGCATTTTTTCCACCGTCCTAGGGTAGGAATTGTGGAAGCCTTCGATTTTGCTTCCAGCAACTGTGATTAGCGTTTAGGGCTATTTGTTGACAGCGATTGGGTTCAGCGTAATTGGAAACCACCTCAAGGTGAGTCCACATAGCGTCATGACCGTTCTGTAGCCTTGGGAAATTTGGTCACTGCTTTGTATTTTTGGGTTCTCGATGGCAGCAAGGCGCGCACCTAGTGCTTCGTATGTTCCCCAAGTTCCGTTTGATGCGTGCTATGCACCAATTATTAGGAGAGGTTCTCTGCGATCTGAACGGCCGTGTCCATCAACGTTTCCAGTACGGAGGGCAGCCGGGGATACAAACATTGACTTGTGGACCGATGGCACCATTTACCCGGTTGATCCAGTAACGGGGAAGCCCCCTCCATTCAGAACTCTTAAGGAATGCCTCCAATTCATATGCCATGGAGAGCTGGGCCTGTATGGTTATACATGCAGATTGGAGCTGGGACCCCAAGGACGTCTACATCGAAGTGTGTTGGAAATGCAATGCAGACTGCTGCAAGAGGAAGTGAATGAGGGTAGAGGCAAAGCTGCTGTCAGCATCGAACGGCTGGACCGTTGCAGAGACTTAGAGAATACATGCATGGAATTGCGGGTTGAATTGCAGGCTATACGCGAAGAGATGGACGACAAGGAGAAAACTTATAACATGAGAGTGCAGCATCTGGAATCTGAGGTGCATATTTGTAAGCGAGAATCGGAGCGCCTCCAGCGAAGTGCCGGTGCAATGAAAGACACGCCTGTAGGAATTCGACGTAGGGCTCGGTTGCTTAGAGGGATTCATGAGTTGAATCCTGGTACAGGTGGTGCAAAACGTAGAGTGAAGCTCATCAGTAGAGTGTTGCAACCACATCTCGTGCAAGCTATCAATGACCGCAACCGGGTTGAGCGTGAGAGCCAACGACTTCATGAGGATAAAGACTCACAAACTAGAACCGCGGTAGCTCTAGCCAAGATACTATCTAGGCACGAAGGCATGGCCCTCGCGAGTCACCCTACTATGGGACATGTTGAGACCAAGATTGCCAACAACGTTCTCAAATCAATTGGAAAGCGTGTAGGACCGGATAAAATTCTTGCTGCTTGCGACCAAGTAGGAGTGTCCAATCGGGGATACGGTGCTATTTACAAAGCCGTGAGGTGTCCAATTGCTGTTTTGAACAAGGATATGAAAGTTAGCATTCTACCCAGCCCCTTTCACGTGAAATTGCTTCGGCAGGAGATGAATGCCAACTTGCCACAGTTTATTGGCGAATACTACCACGTTGAAGGTCGACTGGGGCTGCCAACGACGTCCAAGAAATCCAAGAAATCCAAGAAATCCAACGACATACGGAAGGATGTAGTCTTGACTGAAAAGAATTCATTATTCACTGACCTTGAGGTGGTCCAACAAAGCATGGTGATCTTCTACGGCATCACGGAGATAGGTATGGTTCCCCCTTTGATCTGGTTCGTGGCTCACTGTTTGTCCGTTTGGTGTCAGCAGCCACATTGACTGCGTACAGCAAAGAAAATAGCTTGTTACATTGAATGTGCCCTCACTCCCACTTACAATGGTTGTGCAGAGTTGAGAGGGGCACCGCTGATCTTTGTCCTGAAACTCGACGAGGCAGAGATCGTTAATGGAAAAAAATTTGAACGTATTAGTATCACATTGATGAACAGGGCATTGGACACTGCTATTTAGAAGGACCATGAGAAGTACTTCTCAGTACAGTCCGAGCAAGAAATCTGGCCCGTTGCAACCTTCCAGGTGGAGAAGGAGTCATACGATGTTCTGTCTTGGATATTTGCACGATCCAAGTTCCCAGCTGTGATTACAGCACAATCAACAGGCAAAAAACTGCAAGTCCCCCGAGTTGGTGAATTCCATGTGGAGTGGCACCTCGCAGCGGATATGAAGACTATTAAATATATATACGGGCTGCAATCCGGGCCTGCATGCGCAATGAACTGCATATATTGTGAGCAAAAGAGGATTAAACCTACAGTGGAGACAGCAAGTTAGGCAAGTGCTGCCATCAGAGGCCGTGCTAAGGCAAACTGGGCGGGAGGACTTTTTGCGAGCAGTGTGGCAGCAGAACCTTGTGACATGATGGCATCTGCCTGGTGGAGGCCTATCCTGTCAATTCCTTTGTCCAGAGTGCACATTTGTACACTGCATGCCCAGGTTCGATTAACGGAGAAGATTGTGCACATGCATATCATGTATGTTTGGAACATACATGATCAAAAACTTAGGGCTACTGCAATCGATCAGATGGAGAAGTCATTGTCAGCGATCGGGGCTCATGGTGGGAACGTAGAGATTAGAAAAGACCCGAAGCTCAGTGGAAACACTGGCAACGTGCCACAGAAACCATCTCTTAGTGGTGTTGTTGCCAGCACGCTTTTCAAGTCGAGCGTTTGGTCAGGCAACGATAAAGCGTGGAAAGATGTTTGTGAAGCCAAGAATAATAATACTTGCGGTGGTGCGGACCGCATTGCCAAGGCTGCTATGTGGCAAGTCTTTGAGGAGGTCCTACCATATTTGACCGGATTGGTGTTGACAGCAGAACATCGTCTGCAGTTCAAGCAGAAGATAGAACATTGGGGAAAGGCGTATTTAAAGGCCTTTGGGGAGGAGCATGTTTCCCATTACATGATATGTTCGTTAATCCGTTTGTCAAAATCTAATTCTAATCTTGACGGGCCACTTACTTCATCGGGGCAACGGGTTTTAACTTTCTTCTTCTTGGTGACAGCATGTACTTGTGAGGCACTCAAGTTGGTTTGTGGAACAATATGGTAGCCTCGGAGTCTGGAGTTGCCAGGGTATGGAGAAATCTCACAATCAAGCGAAGGCAGCAAATCAAGCACATACAGCTCATGGTGGTGGCAAGGCGCGCATAAGTGTCATTTTGCAACAATTCCAGCATTGGTACCGAAATATACAGCATCGCTACAACAAAAAATTGGAGTGCTTAAGAGTCGTCCATACCCCTGATGATGAAGCAAAAGACGCAGCTGCGTGCAGAAGACGCGAGCGGTGGCATCAATCAAATGCTGCCAACGCTTTGGAGAACTGGCGGTCAAGGCGACGGCATGTCGGCAAAGCGTGGGTTACCGAAGACTCCATGGGAGGTGGAGGGGATGGCTTTAGGGAGGGCAACCTGGAATGGAATTGCGATGGGGTGATGGTTGGGAATGGGGGCGACAACGAAGAAGAACGAGATGCTGCCAACGATGAGGACATTGAGGATGCTGCCAACGATGTGGCCATTGAGGACGCTGCCAACGACGTGGATATCGAGGATGTTGCCCACAGTGTCGACATTGAAGATGTTTAGAGCGAATGAGGAAAATACATTACAATTGCTCATTTCGGATATACGGGATATGGTTTAAGTATACTCTTCTAATTTCAACAATGTTTGTCTATTTGTACAGTATCCTATAGAACGGGACAGATGGTGTTTGACTTGTAAGAAGCTCTTTTGAAAGTATTCGTTTTGGATATATCCGTCAATACTACCCTTTCAAAACGCAAATCCTAGTCCAAAACGCAAATCCTAGTCAAAAATGATGATGCCAGCAAGGTTCACCTTCCCCAAACTACTTGCAAAATTACTTGCACGAAACAGTAGGACAGAGTTCCCGGCACATGTTCAGGATACAATTACAACGATGCATTTCTTTACCATGAGGATTTGCATTTATAAGGGGGTCAGCATTTCACAACGTCTGAGCTGTCACTCACAAAAACGACCTACTTACACATTGTTAGCAACAACTACTGTCCTATGCCCCCGGTTGACAACAAAGAGTACCATAGCACTCTGCCGATGAAAATTAATTAACGAACTGTAAACCCGCTAATGTTAGTCCATATGTTCACTATTTACAAGAACACCTCAAACCTACTCCACGCCTGCTATTCCAATCGCGTCAACAAGGGTGTCGAGATTTCTCTCTCCTTCGGGCTCATCGAGCCGCTCACACGGCATATCATCTCCATCTCCGCCTGTGCCCTTGATCTTCTCCGGTGCAACTTCTTGTGCTTCTTGTACAGTGTCGCTCTCGTCCTTCACGTCAGTAGTGGCAACGTCCTTCACCTCCTTTGCGGCTGCTGGCATCAAAGCTGCGAGAGTCACCAACCCGAGTGCGATTGGAGGCTTTGACGTCCCCCCGGGGCCTTCGATGCGGTTCTTTTTCATCATCTAACCTTCATCCTCGGAAGGTCGAAGAATTTCCTCAGCGGGCCTCTTGCTGCCACTAGAAGTTCGGCGGAGACGTGGTGGAACCCGCTCGGGGGACTTCAGAATCTCTTGAGTCAAATGCAGTTCCGCCTGAGCCGTCTCATTGAGTGGAAATCCCCACTGTCCAAGCCATCCTCCGGTCACAGCGTGCTTGCATCGCCTACACTTCCCGTCAAGCGAGAAAACAAGCTGAAACATGCAATGTGGATGTGCTAAGCAACTGCACGTTAAGGGTACGCAAGCTGTGTCAACAAAGTATCGGTCGCAAAAGGGGCATGGCCTGACACTTGGATGGGCAGGGCTCGGAACTCTGTGGGCAAGCGTGGCAAAACATTCTTTGGTTGTATGAAAGTTGTTGCCAGCTCGAGGGACAAGATCACTTCACGGAGAACTCCCACCTCGTCTTTGCACTTCTCTATATCTTTCTCCACATCCCTCATTGAAGCCTCCATTGTGTCAATGCGGCCTTGGCAATCTTCGGCAGCTTTGCTTGCAAGCTGGACTTGTTCACCACCAAGACGCGCCAAGTCTGCAAAGTGCCTCTTCTCTGCATCGTTGCCAGCGGCCCCCGCTTTCTTGCTGGCAGCACGGTGGGCAACAACGTCGTCATGACACTTGTTCTCTTCATCCTCCTTCTCCGCTAAAAAGGCCAGCTGGTTTCGCAAATCGCCCTCAATGCGTGCACGTTTGACCTCCATCTTCTCAAGTTTCGCTTCAGCTTCAGCTTTCTTCCTCCTCGCTTGCTCTAATTTTTCCTTGGGATCCGGAGTGACACCGCCCTCCTGTCTGCTGCCATCAAGCGGAGTCGTAGGCCTGCTGCCATCTGGGGGAGACCTCGGATATCTTGCGTCCTCGTTGACCATACGTACCTTCGGGGTTCTCCTATGACGATTTTTTCCTAAACCATAGCCCTCATCAATGCCCTCTTTGCTGGTGGTGCCGGTAACATTGGCGGTGTTGTCGACTACAGCGCCCTCCTATTGTGGGGACGCTATGATCGCACCAGCTTGCTCATCCTCAATGTGCTCCGCAAGGATCTCAATGATGGCCTGAATCTGCTCCCTCAAAGCTGAGGGTGAAAGTTTCAGGGGATTCCGTGAAGCCTGCTTCTCACGCGCCTTCTGTAGCGACTCTACTTTCTAGGCCCAGTTCACCTCTTCGCCCCTCTCAAAGCTCAAATAGCATGCACGAAGAAATGACGTACCAAATGTTCCGTTGTCTGGATCACCTCCATACACGTTGTTGTGCATCTGTGTGTAAGCCTCGATGGCTTGTTCGTCACTGCAATCCGCAATGTAATGCCGCCCAGATGCCCACTCTGGCCACCGGTGCAGAAACTTGTTCTTATTTAAAACATTGTCATTGCTGAGCACCCTAAATGTGGTTCCCTCCATGCACAGGCCGAAGGTCTGGTGGAAGAATTTAGCATCAGAATTTGCCTTCTTCCTACCAACAAGAAATGGTGCCATAAACTTGAGCTTAGACGCCACAGAATCCGGCAAGGCCGTCAGATCAAACGGCTGGTCCCAGTGCGTAATTCCCTCATCCGCGTCTTTGCTGGCAGCAACCACTTCCACCTCCTCGTCTTCGTGCTCCCCTAGCTTCACTTCTGGCTTCACTTCCGACTTCGCCTCCGGCTTCACCTCCGGCTTCACATCTGGCGTCACAGCGGTGGGGCATATTTTTCTCGTCGCCATTCCTGCGTTTCCGGGCCAAGTCTTCAGCGTGCACAAAAAATTCAGCTGCTATGGCTGAAGAAATGCGGCAATAAAGTCATGGCCTCAATGCGTGGGGTTTCAAAACAGCATCCACCGTAAACCGAAAGCAAATTCTAGCAAAAAAAAGCTACAGCGGCCAATGCGTCGCAATCTTACCTACACGTTTGAGTCGTTGCTGTGGTCTCCTTTGCTGCTGCCGCGCCCGCTTGCACGTTGTTGCCTCCGCGTCTATGTCACTACGCCTCCACAAGTATCTGGGCTCGCTGATGACTACAGCGTTGCTCGCGCTCCGCTTGCCTGCGAAGTCGCTCGCCCTTCGCACGCGCTCGTGAGAGCCTGCCGTTGCAGCAGGTGACTTGTCAGTGAGACCGGCTCGTTGGCGTCGCGGGAGCGTCTACTGGCAGCAACTAACAGTGACTGAGGGCAGAGTGGGACCAGGGGGGCCCAGGAGAACATAAAAATTGGACAGAGAGCGCTAGTGTCCAATGGAGAGAAGTCCACAGTGAGCGTATGAGAAATGAAAGTGAAAATTCAAAATGGGAGGACCATACATACGGCATGAGCCTTTAAGTGGCTCTTGGGAGAAGACAATGGGGTGGTGGCTCCTTCAATGAAGCCCTTCACCCTAAACATCACATCCAATTTCACTATGAAGTGTGCTAACACAATGATTTCAGGGTTGGAGGCAACATAATATTCGCTACGTGTCATTAATAATCAATTGAGTGTTCATGGATTTGCAAATTAAGGTGCATATTTGTTGAGGATTCTTGGATTTCCAAATCAAGGTGAATATTTGACCCGGTGCTCTTTACCATGTCATAAATTGAAATTGGGGGTAATAGGGTGACTCGTCAACATGATGAGTAAGATTTTTTGTGGCATCCCTCATCATGGCCTGCGATTTTTTGATTGGACTGCCGAAATTATTGCAGTAGTTAAAATCCATAGATCAAATATCAATAATAATGTAAAAAACTGAAAGTTACCGGTTGGGTAATTTATAACAATTAGAGGGTATTACTTTAGGATTTACTTTAGGATTTGCATTTTTGACCAGGGTTTGCATCTGAGTCCAACAAGTTTGTCGGCATCATTATTTACCTTGTAGGATTCACACTCAATCCAATGATTTGCATTTTTGACTAGGTTTTGCATTTACGACTAGGATTTGCATTTTTGACTAAGATTTGCACTTTTGACTAGGATTTGCATCTGAGTCCAACAAGTTTGCTGGCATCATCAGTTTTGACTAGGATTTGCACATAATCCATGAACTTGCCACATTTTTTACTAGGATTTCCATTTTTGTATAGGATTTGCATTTTTTCTAGGATTTGAATCTGAGAACAAGATACAACGAAGAAGAACATGTAATCCGTGTATGGTAGATAATTTCCGGTGCATGTAAAAAATGGGGTGCTGCCAACGGTTTAGGGAGCTGTCCCGGTCAAACTGTATAGACCAAATGGTCAGTGTGGGGAACCCTAAACCTTGCATTACTAATCGTAGGTGGACTTGTTAAGACCCTATTAGAATTACCCCTGGAAAAAAACCTCTCATGCTACACTTCTACAATCTTGATGGTTTTGGGAACCGCGACCTCAGCAGCAAGTAGATGTCTCTCATGGCGTTTGTTGATCTGCATCAAGGCATCAAACTTGGTACGTTAGTTTTGTTTGTTTCCAACAAGCAGTAGAAGATTGGGTCCCACTACTAGAAAACGTTGTCCAAATCAACACAAAACCAACGCATTTCGGTTGATTTGCGCACTGCAATGACCGATTTCACTGATTTTTGAACTTTTTGTAAAAACCAACAAATTGCTACCTACTTTCTGTTGATTTGAGTAGTGCAATGACCAAATCAACAGAAATTTAGGAAATATGGAATCTTTTAAAGAATCTTCAAAGAATATTTAGGAATCTTTTTTGGATTGTCTGTGAATCTTTTGGAATCTTTTTGGAATCCTTTTGGAATCTTTTCAGCATAGGTTATAGCATTCTGAAAAAATTCTCAGAATACTCTTTGACTATTTAGGAATCTTTGTATATGTAATACCTTATAATAATGGAATTGTAATAACATATTAACAATATGTATATTATAAGAGCATAATAACAATGTATGTTATTATAAATATTATACTACTTAGTTTCAAGCTTCAGGAAATATGAAAATTGTAGCGTAGTTCTAAAAGTAAAAAAAATCATATATTTTCACTGATTTTCAAACTTAGACTAATTTTCAAACTTTGAAATGGTGAATGGTTGTGAGTCAACAACATTTTTCAATTAAAAGAGAGATGCCCTAGCTTTCAAATTCAATCATTAAATAATGAAGACAATTAAATCCAATTTCTAATCCACATTATATATGAAATAAATTCAAAATATTTAGCACTTTGAAATGATATTACTAAACCTACTCTAACCAAATAACTTCCAACTAGAAAGTTATTTAGGAAATATTGGTACAAAATATTTTTTATACATATACTTTATATGTTCAAAATGGCTTGGAAATTCAAATTGATGCATAAGTTTTACATCAACGACTAGAACGAACCCTTAACTGTCAAAGCGTTTATTTTTTGGACATTGTACAGATTTCATCCACGTTTTTTCACCTTTCCTGTACTTTTTGCAATGTCGTTTTTTACTATAGGTTTAATAGGAAGTTAGCTGCATGCATGTGCGAACTGATTACAAAGGGGATGATTTGTAAAAATTATGTCTCATTTCATGTTGCAATGATTCATCAAAAAAATTTAAGATCTTGGTTCAAAATAGTGAAAAAATGCTCTAGAAACAGTAAAATGGTAAAATTAAGTAACCCAAAAAATTTCAAAATCACTATACTTAGAATATTACATTTCAACTCATCACAACCAATTTCATTCACAAATTGTCAATATCTTACTCGCAATCAAATTACAATAGAATTTTGAACTTTACGTTTCAAATACTATAGAAAATATTGATAATTGTAACCATAGATCTAACCAAATGGATAGAATCTTAAATTCATAATATATAACTTTTATTCACACTTGAAATTCAAAATACTCCTCTTAGTTTCATATTATAAGGCATCGATTTTTACAATTCTCAAAATATGGAGAGGGTTGTGGGCATATAGGGGTTAAATTGGAATCCAACCTAAAAATAACATGCATGCATGAAATGTAAAAAAGTTGAATATTATTGCAAAGTGGTAAAAAACTAACATTCAAATGTTTCTTGGCCAAACCCTCTCTAGTAAAATGCTTCTCAGAAATTCATATCATCTTGGATTGAAGTGAAAATTTTACAACACAAACTAGACTTCAAGACGCAACTTTTCCAACAATTTTCATTAAAAACGGACCCTATATGAAGGAGATATAAGCCGCCAAAGTTCACTGATTTTGGACTTTACCGCAATTAAAGTTTAATAGGTGACAATAGCCACAATTAAACAAGTAATTTCGGCCATGTTGTAATGGTTGAAGGTTGTGTGTTCTAGCCATGAGATCCCCGGTTCAAACCCGGGGAGCATCCATTTGATAGATTTGGGTTCGGGCTGCCCGGATTTCAAGGCTGCCCGGATTTCGGGGTTTTAAATTTTTTTATTCTCTTTTTATGTTTTTCATATTTTATCAACGGGCCTCGATGTAAGAGATGACCGAAATAACAGAAACGGATCAACAGAATCGTGTTAAAATATGTCCAAGTCAACGCGACCTATAGCACAGAATGAATCAACACAATCGTGTTGAATTTCTGTTAATTCGGTCAGTGAATTTCTACTAGTGTCCCAAAATCCGAGAGATTGGTGCGAACAACATGTACCTTTTTTTCGCGATTACCGGTTGCCTCCAGCACAACCATGTTGTATTCTTCGGGAACGCCATCGCCGAGCGTCATTGCAATTTCGTGGCGTAAGTGGAATATTGGCCATGCCTTGCCCACTTGAAATGTTGGCATCGCGCTTCCTCTGAACAGACAACACACTTCCACCATCTCCACGTCCGGTAGGTGGTCAATCGCATCTGACCTGTTGTTGGCAGCACCCCTAAACCTTGTATAGTGGAACCTGGTGTACAGTGTCTGCCTACCCACATGATAGCGGAAGCCGATGCTGGACCTATTCACAACACACTTGATAACATTCTGGCCAATGTGAAACTTCTCGCTCCACCCCGGATTCATCAAACTGCTTAGGAGAGCCTCAGATGGACTCTGGAGAACGAAGAGTGTAGGTGTCCGTCGAATGTTGTAACATGATACAACAAAGAAATCAACCATAACATGAATAGGCATAAACCATTGCTGGTGGGCGAAACTACTACCGGTCGACGCTTTCATCGCATTTGCAAAATCTGCGGTAAGCCTGGTTCTGAAGGCCTCGGATGTGTGCATGTCTGGCAAAGGCCATTCGACATCGTTGAAACCAGGGAACACGAGGGCTTCTACCTTCCCGTACAACTCGGGGCTCACTGGAGGGAAATACACACCCTTGAGGAAGAACGTACCTGTGTCCAACAAGTCCACGTGACTTCGACCATTCCGGGTTGCCTCCCCAATCTCTACATGGAGCACAAGAATGGGACCAATGATAGATGCGGGGTGCACCCAATCCTCAGAATGCAACGTGTACAGGTAGTTAACCATGCATGGCCCATTCGCTGCCAACACTGGATCCAAACGTAGATGGTGAGGCTGGTACGCATGTCGCACAAGCACTTTATCCAAGTTGATTTCTCCACGCACACCAGGTGTCCACGAGAAATCTACGATCTGCGCTTTGAAGGCGCCTCGAAAATTATCTCCACCATGCCGCCTTGCCTCTCTACCCCAAGGCCCCTCCGACGTTGGTTGCAGCATAACCCATGAATCACAGCCCAACCTCATAGGGATCCAGTTGCCCTCTCCGTCTTGATTGTTATGCAGCATAACGCTCTGCACTTGGGAATTTGGCCGTCTAGCCATGCCAGTGCAATGACAGAATAGTGGAAGACACCCTAAAACTACAGGTTCTGCCTTTGATGGCAGGAGGCGCCAGGTAATGTGATGTCAACACATCCAAGAAACCCACAGTAGTACAAGATATGCCCTCGATGGCAGCAAACGCCAAAGTATGTAACAAAAGTTCTAATATTGGATAAACCCGCATACGACCAGGTCGACCCTTTCAATGCAACACGAATCACATTATATCACAGCAGAATTTTGGAAAAAAAAACAAGAAAACTACAAGTTCTGCAGCCCGCTGGCAACGAACGACAGATTATGTTGTCAGCGATCGGAGAAGGCCACATTTCCACCCTAAATCCTGGAACATGCTAGATTCATGCAAATTCGCTGCCCAAACTCCACCGTAACTCCCAATCACATGGGCACCTCGCAGCTCTGACTAATTGAAGCGACCTTAAACCAATGCTTCCACAAATCGACTCTAAACGCTAATGCCAGCGGCATCGCCCACACCAACGCCATCGCCATCGCCCGCGCCACAACCATCGTCCCACAAACCGACACTCCGAGCACCACAAACGCCTCCAATGTAGCGGCTGGTCGAGGTAGCCGTTGGCAGCATGTCGCCCCCTCCACAACTCCGTTTCAAGGTGCAGCATCGCTGACGTTTGCGGAAATATTAGGTGGCCGGACTCATGAGAGATTTCAGAAATTGAACCGTGAAGGCCTACTGACAACACTCGACCGGCTCTGGATTTGTGCGCTGCAGCGGCGCTTCCTGTCAGCCCCGACACTGTCTCCCCGCCCGAACACACGCGCTTGTTCAACGCGATTGGCTCGACCCCCTGGAACCCGGCTTGCTGGCACCACGGTGGCACTATTGGTGCCTTCGTCAAAAGTGCACGGGCTGGCCCAAATTTTGCTCCCACGTGACAGTCTCCAAGGCCCCTTTGCGACCACAGTTTTCTCCTGATGCTACTGCAATCAAAGCTCATTTATCCCACAAATATGTGCATGAAATTGTCGCAATCCAAAAAGTCCCAGCTTCTTTCATCATCCAATGTCAACCAGGTAATAATTTGTTGCAAAATTTGTGCTGGAACAAACTTCCATGGATTCCATGCAAAGTTGTAAACTTCAAATCCCAAGCATGTCTCAGTGTCCTTAATCCCTCAAGGACCAAGGCTGATTTTCCAAGTTCGGTCAGCTCACTTGGGAATGAGTATTGATCCTCAATTCTTGAATTTTTTTGTGGTGATACTACTCTTTGTAACGAAGATGGAATGGTAATTTGCGTACGTAGGTGATGTATAAATCAAATGATACAATCATGTAAATGTAAAAAACCTAACTGCGAACAACTCCTGAAAATTTTCATACAATGAGCTATGCATCTAGATTTTTGCACACAATGAACTAACACCCTCATGCACACAATTGCCAAATTCATTTTTACCAAATTTGAGACTAAACTTTGTATTTTTGGCATTTTCATAAAGTTTCAAATATGGGCAGCAAGCCAAAAAAAAGGTGCAATCAACTTTGAAGCTTATGATTTTACTATTGAAGAACCCTGAACGGTTGAAAATTTGTAGGTGGTATTAAATTCAAGTTGCTTGAAATATCCTACAATTGGATTGGTAGAAAGGTCATAGATCAAAAACTATTTGTCTTTTTATAATAAGGGGTACTTTGGAGTGTTTGGAGAAGGACATAGTTGTGGTCCTTTAGGGGTTAAATTCAAGATATAAGAGTGTTAACCAGCCATGATGGCATAATCACTCAAACCGAACCACAATGAAAAACCCTAAAACTAGGGGACACCAAATGCCACTACCGGAACAGACAAACTCACCGTTGCACAATCCGTTTGCCTTCACTCAAGCCTCAAGAAAAAACAACAATGATAAAGCATTTATACATACTATCGTAGGTTTCCAACAACAATTTGTTGTTTAACCCCTAAAGGACCAAGAAGCTCAGGTGTTTTTACCAATTTTGAGTAGGTCTTTGTGGACTTTCCTCTTCTTCAAATATCTTGGTTTCTTGGCAAAATCGTACAAATTTCGTCGCTGATTCCGGTGATATAAAATTTGATTCCATCTGAATTGTATTTTTCACAATATGATCAATTGAATTTGTCGTTTTAAAACCATGAATCCTTAGTCCTTTTGGGATTAAAAGCAAGGTAGCAATTCGTAGTTAGCATAGGTTCCCTGCTCCCTGCCAGCAGTCAGGTATATGGAACTGCTGTATGAGAGTGACCAAGTTGTTCGTAGGTGATTTCTTATCCCCTGAAGTTGGAGGATTTCAAAAACATGAATTTGATGGCGAGAATGTAGTATCAGAAACCTCCCATGTATTATCTCCTTTAGAATGTAGCTACGGGTACATTTGTCGAGGTGAGGTTTCCGATACTACATGTGTCCCATCTTCGTACATAGAAATGGATCTACATCCTTGTTCTCCGCAATTCCAGTCAAGCAAATCGACTTAGAGCGGACCACCCATGCCCTCCCAGAGTCTCTCACACTCAAGAAGTAGATGAAAAGTGCCAAGGGCCCTTCAAAAATACCCAATCCTAGCTTGTTATAAATTGGGCCTTCAAATCACTATTTAGTTGACTATATCCTCACATTCTACTTGTTGTTCGTCCATTGACTATTTTATGCGCACTTTTGATATGTGAGGGGCGTGCAGGGGTGGGGGAGTGTGAGTGCAAGGGCCCTTCAAATATAGATGAATAATTTGAGAGAGTTAGTCCTAGCGTGCATGGGTGGGAATGCTCTCAAACACTCAAATGCTTGCCTGACACGTTTCAACCTCAAATAGTAACCTCTTCCTTTCTCTTCGTCTCCTCTTGCATAACATTCAGTAGCTTTCATGTCCACTCCCTTTCCTTCATACATTGTGCTCATTACCTTGAGCCTCTACCCGTCCACTTAGCTATTCAAGTATTGTTGGGTGTGGAATATTCCACAGTATCTACTATAGAGCCAAGGTAGAGACAGTGCATGCTATTCAATGTTATGTGTCCTTCAAAACATTGAGTGCTCCATAGAGTTTTGCAATGTGAGGGATTTGTTGCCATTTGCGAGGGGTTTCAACAAAGAAACTTGTTGAAGCCACGGTTTTTTTTTTTGGTTTTTGGGTCATCTAACTTTAAGCTACAAAGCTCGCATGCAAGTGAAATGAGGTGGTTTATTTTTTAATTATTTTTAGATCTCTCATTTTTTAAATTTATTTGAAAAAATTGGCAATAGATATCCGTTTTTGCATAAATCCTATTTTTTTCATCCAACATTTTGGCCTTTTCATCCACTACGTGTCGCTCACGAAGTCAGCGTGGCTTGCAGCCACTGCAATTCATTGCCTTAGTGGTTACATGAGGTGGTATTTTCTCATTATGTTCTGATATGGTAATTCTCCTAGTAGATTTCTTTAGTGAACTGGCTATAAAAAGTTAGAAAAAAAACCTTGGTTGGAGCAATTCCATACTAAGTTAGTCCTCCACGACATAACTTCAATCTGGGAACTTTGCAATAGACTACAAGGAGCAATCCATTTTTTCCACCCTAAACCTTGTGGAGAACTCTAATTTACATCAATTGACTATATTTTAGTGTGGTGGCATTATAGCATAATAGAGTAGTGCAGTAGAACACCCTTTTGAAAACTAAATCAAAAGATAATCTTCATTTAGATCTACTTTTTTAAGTAATGAAGGAATGTCATTTGCATTCCAAGAATTTTGGGGCTACCGTGTCATTGTCACATAAACCTGGTTTCTAATTGTAATTAAATTGTGGTCCCATTTCAAAAGGGCTTTATGTGAAATTGTGCCCTAGGGATTAAAAATGACATCATTGTAGTGTTTTTTGAGCAAAATAGTTCCGGTCCTTTAAGGGTTACAAACACTGCTTTAGGAAGTAGAATTATAAGCAATTTGATTTTTTGTCTTATGGAACTTTAGAGCACTTAGAATACACAGTTCACTTTTTATGCACTTGGCCATATAATCATGCACTTGGCCCCCAAATGCATTAAAAATTTGTCTAAAAATTTCTCAAAAAATAGCGGTATTTGTCTTTCTACAATCCCTTGAATTGTAAACAAATGGTTCTTTTATTTATTTCTTATCTTTTCTTTTATCATTTTTTTAATCTTGCTTTTGTCTTTTCTTTTAATCTTGTTTCTTTCTTGTCTTCTTACTTGTCTTCTTCTTGTCTTCCTTCTTGTCTTCTTCTTTTTCTTCTATTTTTTCTTCATAATTTTTTTTTTCATTTTTTTCCTTCTTGTGGCAGCCACAAACCCCATACCCGCACCAAAGAAGAAGAAAATATTAATCAATTAATTAATTATCTTTGTTCTTCTGCCTTTAGATTCAATGTGTTATTGTGGCAATGAACTCCAAAAAGAAAAAAAGAAAAAAAAATAATGAATACGGTTCAGCCGCCATTTGAACCCTAAACGACGGAGAAATAAAATAAAATTATATATATAAATATATATATACACATGTCATGTACAACTTAAGCCCTAAAGGTTGGACCTATTACTATGGAATTATAATTTGGACCTATAACCTGTCACACTCGATTTGGCCACAATAAATAATACAAGAATTCAATTTTATATTCTTAGTATATGAAGTCCCGTGTCTACTACAAATCATGTTTTCTTCATGAATTTTGGTGAAAATTTGAAATTACAATGATTTTTTGAATTGATTGTAAAGAAAATTGATATCAATTAAAAACTATACTAAGAAATTTCAATTTCTCTACCAATGATGTAAATTACAATGAAGAAAAAATTAGTTAATGAAAATCATCCATGTATCTAAATTTAGAAATTTTTGTTGTACCATGATAATACGCACCGAACTTGTAACTGCAATAAAACAATCACTTTTTAAAGTATTTCAAAAATTCAAAATGGAGTTGAAACTAGAGTTGACAAGCATCATTTAGTTAGTTAAGCTCAAATGCTGTAGAACTCATTTTCATGGCCTAAAAATAGTTTAAGAAAAAAAAGAAAAAAATCCAAAATATGTTACACGGTGAACATATTTTACGAGTCTTTTGTAGTTGGGACCCATATAAAATCTAAAAATAGCTTGAATGATCTCAATTCAACTTGAATTTTGACCAAGAAAAAATCTTCACAAAAAACATTGGATGGAAATCATCCACGTAGCAATTGAAATTGAATAGTCAGTTCCATTCATAATCCAACTTTTGTTATGGGCAGTGTTTAGGGGATAAAACTAAATATATGTTTGTTTTTTGTTATGGACATAGGTCAGGGATATCACCTCTTGGGAAATTATCAAATTTTCAATTCACGCACTTGGAGTAGGAGCTTTGTTGTCGCTTATGTTCCTTTCTTACAATTCACTCTGCATTGCTACTATAGCTTTCTTAGTTTGGGATTGTCAATCTTCTTCAAGCGATTTGGCGTCTACAATAGACAATTGTCATTTCACAATCTATTGGGGGGATTATGTATTTTGATTAGGGGATCCAAGTAGCAACTTAAAATTAGATTTTGTAGTATTTATAAACTAGTTAGAGTATTGGATATTTATTTATTTGCTTACCATGTAAACTTGAACGTGAACATATTTAACACGCAATTTGCTATTTATGCACTTGGCCAAGTGCGTTCATTTCATGAGCAAATCATGCTTAAAAAATTTGTGTAAAAAGCTCTTTAAAAAACAGCGATTTTGTCTTTCTACAAATCACTTACATTGTAAACAAATAATTCTTTTATTTATCTTTTATTCTTATCTTTATCTTTTCTTTTATCTTTTCTTTATCTTGTTTCTTTTATCTTGTCTTCTTTCTTGTCTTCTTTCTTGTCTTCTTTTTCTTTTCCTTCTTGTCTTCCTTCTTGTCTTCCTTCTTGTCTTCTTCTTTTTCTATTTTTTTCTTCATACCTCTTGTGGCAGCCGCAAACCCTACACCCCCACCGAGGAAAAAAAACCAATTTTTATTTATTTATTTATTTCTCTTTTGGTTTTCGTCTTCTTTTTTGCTTAGGGCTCATGAACCCTAAAAATAGAAATTTTAAAATTTTAAAAATTAGGGTTCAGCCAGCAGCGGCTGAACCTAAACGGCGGTGGAGGAAAAAAAAACAATTTTTTTTTTTTTTTTTTTTTTTTTTTTTTCTCTTTTTTTCTCTTTTGGTTTTCGTCTTCTTTCTTGTTTAGGGCTCATGAACCCTAAAAAAATTTAGGGTTCAGCTGAACCGAAACGGCCGGAAAAAAAAAAAAAAAAAAAAAAAAAAAAAAAAAAAAAAAAAAAAAACCTATTTTTAGACTACTGACGGCTAAAAATAGTAATTTTTAGAAAAAGTCAAAAAAGTCAAAAAAAAAGTTTTTTTTTTTTTTTTTTGGCAGCTGCCATTCAGGGTTCAGCAGCACCCCACGGCCAACCCGAAAAACGTAAAAAAAAAAAAAAAAAAAAAAAAAAAAAAAAAAAAAAAAAAAAAAAAAAAAAAACTTTTTTTTTTTTTTTTTTTTTTTTTTTGGTTTGCTCCCATTGTTTAGGGTTCAGCAGCTACAAGTGAAGAAAAAGTAGAAGAAAAAAAAGACAACGAAGACAAGAAGAAAGACAAGAAGATAGACAAAAAGAAGACAAGAAAGAAGACAAGAAAGAAGACGAGAAAGAAATCAAGATAAAAAAGAAAAGATAAAAGAAAAGATAAAGATGAGAATAAAAATTTATTAAAATAATTATTTGTTTACAATGTAAGGGATTGAAGAAAGACAATAATCGTTGGTTTTTTAAAAATAAAAGTTAGACAAATAAAATCATGCGCTCGGGGACAAAATGCATGATTATATAGCCAAGTGCGTAAATAGCAAATTTTGTGTTATTTGTGATGTTATGTGACATTGAATTTTGTTTCAAATCTTTGCTTATCACGTAAGCTTAGAACGTGAACAGTTGTGATATCGGATTTTGTTTCAGTTCTTTGTTTACTTTATAAGCTTAGAATGTGAATAGTTTAGTGATATTGGATTTTGTTTTATTTCTTTGTTTGACCTCTAGCTTAGACGTGAACAGTTTTGTGATATTGGATTTTGTTTCAGTTGTTTGTTTATCCTATAAACTTAGAATAATAATAGTTTAGTGATATTGGATTTTGTTTAAATTCTTTACTTACTATGTAAGCTTAAACGTGAACAACTTTGTGATGTTATGTGATATTTGATTTTGTTTCAAATCTTTGCTTATCATGTAAGCTTAGAATGTAAACAATTTTGTGATTTTGGATATTGTTTTAATTCTTTGCTTATCCAATAAGCTTAGAATGTGAATAGTTTAGTGATATTGGATTTTGTTTCAAACCTTTGCTTAGCTCATAAATTTAGGACGTGAATAGTTTTTTGATATTGGATTTTGTTTCAATTCTTTGTTTACCTTGTAAGATTAGAATGTGAATAGTTTACTGTGATATTTGATTTGCTTAATTTCTTTGTTTACCATGTAAGCTTAAACTTGAACAATATTATGATGTTATGTTATATTGTATTTTGTTTCAATTCTTTGCTTACCTTGTAAGCTTAGAACGTGTGAACAGTTTTGTGCTATCGGATTTTGTTTTATTTCCTTGCCGATCGTGTAAGCATAGTGAACAACTTTGTGATGTTATGCAATATTGGATTTTGTTTCGATTCTTTGCTTCCCTTGTAATCTTAGTATGGGAACAATTTTGTGTGATATTCGATTTTGTTTCTTGCTTATCATATAAGCTTAAAATGTGAATAGTTTAGTGATATTGGATTTGTTTTGATTCCTTCTTTGCTTACCATGTAAGTTTAGACGTGAATAGTTTTGTGATGTTCTATGATATTAGATTTTGTTTCAATTCTTTGCTTATCCCGTAGGCTCAAAACGTGCACGTTTTTGTGATGTTGGATTTTGTTTTAGTTCTTTGCTTACCCTATAAGCTTAGAATGTGAATAGTTTTATGATATTGGATTTTGTTTTATTTCTTTGCTTACCATGTGAGTTTAAACGTAAACAATTTTTTGATGTTATGAATTATTTTTAGTTCTTTGCTTACCTTACATCCTAAGAATGTGAATATTGTAGTGATATTTGATTGTGCTTAATTTTTTTGCTTACCATGTAAGCTTAATATGATGTTATGTGATTTTGCCTAAGGTTTGGAACCCTAATTTAGTAGTGTATACAAGTCTATTTACTAAATTTGTTCTTATTAGGTAAGGTGAGAGAAGAAAAAATCCCCTTTTTTCTCTTCTCCATTGTTTAAGATAGAAATGATTTTATTTTTCTTTGTAGGGTTCAGTGCCAGAATGACTAGTTGAACCCTAAAAGAAGAAGAATGAATAAAAATAATAATAAATTTATTATTATAATTATTACTATTTTCTTTGGTGCGAGTTTAGGGTCTTTGGTTGCCATAAGAAAAAAAAAATGGAAAGATTAATTATGAAGAAAAAATAGAAGAAAAAGAAGAAGACAAGAAGAAAATGAAAAAAAAGACAAGAAAGAAGACAAGGTAAATGAAAAGATAAAAGAAAGATAGAAGAAAATAGACAAATAAGAATGAAATAATAAAATAGTTGTTTGTTTACAATGGAAGTGATTGTAAAAGAAAAAATTGTTGTTTTTAAAATATTTTTTAAAATATTTTTTATTAAGTCAAATTTTCTTTTAAAATGAGCGCATTTGGCCAAGTGCATAAATAGCAAATTGAGTGTTCTAGTGAGTTACTACGTACATTCCTTGTTTGTAGAAATCAATTATGTACAATAAAGATGTTGAATGGAATAAGGACCATATATAAATTGAGAAAATTTCTCCATGGTGATATTTTAGTTCAGTAGTTGAGCTCACATCTCTTCATACATAATACTTTTAAGAGAGGATTTTAGAAAATAAATAAATTTGTCTTGCTATAAATTACCATTGTATATATTATATATCTCTCCAAAATATTTATATATATTTATATATTTATATATATATAATGGTTGGAAAGTAAAGTTTATAACACAAACATTAAGGTGTTAGAAAATGTGTTTGTAATTTGTACACAATATCCAATATATATCATTAAAAGTGTACCGTAGGCAAAGAGCAAGTTGGGCATAAACTATTTCAATATTTCTAGAAATAACATGCCAAATTTTGGGAAGTAGTAAAAAAAATTGCAAAGAAAAATCAAGCATTTTTGAAAATTATTGTAGTGCCCAACTTAATTCCCACACTTTAACCCCTAAACGTATTAGGGTGTTTTCTGGAATTGATGGTTTGAGAAAAATCATCATAAAGTACTATTTAGAAGAATATTTTGTAATTGATATACAAATGAAAATTCTAGATTTTGAATTTTAGATTCCATCCATATGGTTTGATTCACCAATACTACTACCAATATTTTATTAAAATAATTGAAATAAAAAATAAAAAATTCCTTCTAAAATAATTTGATTATAACAAAATTTTAATATCTTTTGAGTAAAATTTGTTGGAATAAATTTGAAATGAGATACTCTTAAACGTGGCAATTTTTTGAAATTTTTGTGTTCCTTAAATTGATAACCTCATTTTGCAAGGTCACTTTTGAACTACAGTTAATGCAATTTTGGCTTGGTCAACGACTTGACATACTTCTAAATTTGTAATTTTAGAAAAACATGTAATCAAGTATCACTAAATCCAACTTTTAGATAAGACAACAACTTGGTGAAGAATCTCCAAAAAATCGGATTACTTTCATCCAAACATTGATCAGAACGTGAGAAGGGTTTGAATTAGTTAGTTGTCCAGTTTTTAAAGGCTTTGGCGTTTAAGAGTTAATTAATTATTGGCCACTACCCTATCCAACCTGCCTTTTAGTTACAGTATTTGCTTGAGTGTTTGGGGTTGTACTAAAGTTCAAAATTTTTGCTATGGAAAGTTTGGAAGTTAAGTAAAACACTCCAACAAAAATTAGGCCATTTGGATTTGAACGTTTCACAAAGTATCATCTTAAGGTTGTGTAACTCGGGGGGTGCACTCTACATTATGTTTGAGAATCACGTGCGTTCATGATCCCTTCTAAAAACCCCCTTGTATACAAGAGGTTGTATGTCTAAATACCTTTGTATACAGATGTATTCCATTTTAAATATATGTTTAGTGTAAGTATACGTGAATATTTTGAGTTCTAAATGTGTTTATTGTATGTATATGTAATACGACGGTGTTCAAATTAATACCCCTTCAGTGCACTCATGTATACTTGTACATGTTTAGTACAGTGCACCCCCGAGTTGCGTAAGTACAGAAAAAAAACATTGTTCATGCCAAATGGGTCTTTTTAGCTGACATTGCACTACAATCATAGTAATTACTCTATCATTATACAATATGGTTTTAATTTTGTTTTAACCCCTAAGTGTTCTCATCCTTTTCAAATTTGGGAGTTTTTCAAAGATGCATCATAAAATGCAACTAAGAGGGGTATTTTCAACTTGATGAATGAATAAAAGTTGCACATTATGCATTTTAGATTCTATCCATATGGTTAGATTTGTGATTGCTATCACCAATATTTGTGTATTAAATTTTAAACTTAAAATTTAACACTCTTTTGTAATATGATTACGAATAAGATATCGACAATTTAATAATGAAACTTCTTGTGATGGGTTGAAATGTAATACTCTAAGTGTAGTGATTTTTGGACATTTTCTGGTTGCTTAATTTTAGTAGCTAACTTTTCAAGAGCACTTTTAGACTAAAATCTTCGAAATTTTGAGTGGAACACTACAACATGAAATGAGGCATAAAAATTTCACAAATTATCCCCTTTCTAATTGGATCACACATGCACGGAGCTAACTTCTCATAAAAGTTTCAATAAAAAATCCACTTTGCAAAAAGTGTATGATGGATTGAGAAAACGGACTTTAAATCTGTACATCATGCAAAATATGCATGGTTGGGCGGTTAGGGGTTAATGTGTACTATGGAATCAATGTTGAATCTATGTAGCCAAAAAATGTGTTGAATTAAGGGTTATTGAATCTGTATTGATTCAACATTGGAATCAATGGCCGGCCATTGATTCTTCATTGAATCAATCTTGGGGTTTTCTTTGGATGCCAGGGTACCATTGTACGAAAATTCTAGATAAATAAACCTCATGTAAATTACCTTATATTAGGGTCAGATTCAGACAACGTGTTGAAATTGAATTTTCACATCAAATTTTCAGAAGTCCATGTCATCTTAACCTTTAAACGACATATGCTTTCCTGATACAACACCCAAAATCTCTTTTAAATTCCATTTTAAGCATGATTCTGTGTTTAATTTGCTTTAGCTCTATTCTAAAGAAGTATAAATCTCTCTAAGGTGCTCGGTTTGGCATTTCAAAAATCCCATTTGGTGCAATGGTGTAGAAGTTATGAGCAAGATTCTCCCAAACTAAAACCAAGCCCGTGGGGCTGGCATTGTCGTTTAAGGGTTAAACCAATTATAAGATGACACGTGGAGCTTTTGAAAAAAGCAATTAATTGTGGAAACTAATTGTGACGTAGGGTAAAATTGAAAGATGAAACTTTTGAAAGTAGCCCCTAAAGGTCCTATGGGGATAGTAGATACGTTTTTGTATAATTGACATTTGCTACCAACAAGAAGTTTTAAATTAGGATCTTAATAGCTCACTAGAACCGCATTGATATAAATTTCAACTTCTTTGTTGAACTCAAACCCATTAAAGGTGTGAATCCATTCCAAATACAAGAAATATACATTGTATTCTACTTGCCGCAAAGGCATTTTCAGACATTTAGGGGTTAACTAAAATGAAACTGAATTGCACTTGGTTAACCCCTAAACGTACCGATCCTTTGAATAGAAGTAGATGCTAGCCTCATAAATAGATATTAGCATGACTCAGATGTACAATAGGTGTACATGAGAGGACCGTTGCATGCATGAAATTTATCCAACAAATTTGACATACTTGCATTTCGAGGCCTCTTCAATATTATCAACATCTCCCCATCACAAGAGATCTACTCTAATTTGGTAGAGAATTTAATAGGCTTGTAAATGTGACTTGGATGAAAGTCATCCGAGATTGTATGAGAAAATTACAAGGCTTTGAATCCATTCATGATCCAGTTTCTGAACGCTGGGACGTTTAAATAGGGGTTAAAATCATAAAAGGGATTTTACTTTTTATTTATTTTTAAATTAATTAATCAATTAGGTGTGTTGACATTTGACAACAGAGTCAACAAACGAGTGGCAAAAGGCTTGTGCAACTTGACCCCTAGCCTCACTGTAAATGTAAGTTAAATGTCGAAGTCCAGCAGTGCAGATCCCCTGCCTGCTGCTTTTGAGTTCTACTTGCTGATTCGAAGAATTTACTGTAGAAGCAGCTAGCTAGCTTTGCCGTGCGCTGGTACTAATTTGTTGGAACGGAGCTCGAAGAAAATGCGTGATTGTCAAGAGGCTGTGACTGTGAAACCACTTCCCCCACAATTAATTTTACAGCGTCAACGAACGTAATATTAACCGTATATATGTATATTTAGATGATATCACTTGTTGACACTCACCCTTGATTGAGTCAAAGGTCCCAAATGTAATCTGTGATTATAATACCCAAACTTTGCGACCCAAAATAAAACGACAGCAACATCCTTTGCGAGTAATGAGATGCTTCCGAAGGACTCGACTCTGTAAACATTGACAAGATGGTGTAGTTGTGAATTGTCAGTGTGCACATGGTCTTGCTTTTACATTTGTTGACGATGACCTAATAATCTGAGGGCCTCTTCACAGGCGAGAAGCAGTGAGGAGAGAAATTTCAGCCAATGAGAAATTGGTCTTCTCAGGGGCAGTTTACACTAAGGACCAAGAGCCATGACCATGGAATTCTAAAATCTGTGATTGGCCCAAAAAGAGCTCTTGATCCCATTTGGCTTTACACTACCTTGAAAAAAGGAGAATGATCACTAACTTTGAGGTCCCCAAAAACTACTAAAATCTGCCATTTGGATAATGTGCCATGGTCCAACGGGTTTTCCGTTGAGTCGAGGCAAAATGCTCAACTCAACGGAAATCAAGGGAGCCGTAAGGTTGAACATCAAGCCATTGGCCGAATTTTTTTATTTTAATATTTTTTTTCCCGAATTTTTTGACGTTACTGTAGATCGTTGGGATTTATATTAAAAAAATCAGCCCAAAGTTGTCCCGGTCCAAATCCACTTTACACTACAAGAGTGACCAAGCCACTCAAAAATCCATTTTTGATTTTTCATGGTCACGGCTCTTGGCCAAGAGCCATGACCATGAAAATGATTTAATTTTCTTGGTCATGGCTCTTGGTCCTTAGTGTAAACCGCTCCTCAGTTTCTAAGCCTCCTATTGGCTGAAATTTCTCTCCTCACGGCTTCTCGCCTCTAGTGTAAAGAGGCCTTGAAAGACAACTCTTGTAGTGTACTTCTATCACGGTCTCATACCATCACACAAAACTAGTAAGAAAACTGTCGTTTTTCACTTACTATAATTGAAAAAGGAATGAAATTGAGCCTATCACATGGGCTGATTCAGTGCTGGCGAGTAGATTTGGTCATAAGAAGACAATAAACATAATATTCATCTACTATTCATTGTTTCCACAAAGTCGGGAATGAAAAACGACAGGTTTGCTACTAGTGCAAGGAGATAAATACATGATTCCCATATGGAAAACACGGACAAATTTCCCACAATTATAACTTTCCCAAATTAAAAATACACTACAATCATCCCCAAAAAGTTACAATTGTGGGATTTTGTTCCACTTCCCATATGAAACCCCATGTGGGAATGTCTTTATTTCTCCCTATGTCAGTTATCAAGCCTTGAACAAGCCGGGGAACAACCATATTGACACACACACATACATATTTTGGAGAATCGCCTAATTGAGCAACAATTCTAAGGATAAATTTGGAGTTACCATCTTGTCTCATATTTGTTATTTTGGTCAGTTTCAAATGTGACGTTCATGTGGTGAAAAAAATCATTAGGACTTTCAGATCCTCCTGAAGATGAGTTTATTTTTGCCAACTGAAACCTCCGGAGCTAGATCTAGAATCTAGGATTTGCCTAGATTTGAGGGTTCAGACGAGGGCCATTTCTCCAATGCATCAATTTTATGAAACTAGGTTGGCCCATACCAGAGTTTGGCACATCAATTCCAGTTGCAGAACCGTCCTCATCACTCGAGTATGTGCGCACAAGGTTTGTATTAAATTGTTTACTAAGTTGGCCCGTGTTGGACTAACAACTCTAGCACAATAGTTCTAGCGGTGGAGCCGTCCTCATGTGCATGCATGCACAAATTTCTTTATGTAATAAGTTACACTCCCTCTATCCGTAAAAAAGTTTTTCAGTACCTTGTTCATTTTTATTCCGAGTATGTAACTTCTATATTATATGGCCTTGATTATAATTACTTATAATGCGTTTTAATCCAATCTCAAGGGATATAATTTGTTTAAATGTAGAATAATCTTGTAGCCCTTTTAACAAAGAATTCAAAAACGTACTTATGTACATGAAACAAATATTTTTGAAGACAATGATAGCATTAAAAACCTAATTATATGAGTTTTTTTAATACATGTACCATAGGCTGAGCTAGGCAACTTTTGGGGCTTTCTAATAAAAAAGTAATTTTAACTAGACCCAACTTCTTTGTATGCATTTTTAGAAACTATGCACAGGTGTTTCAATTCTTCAGATATATTTTGAGTTTTTTTCTAAAATGTATGCCATTCAGCATTTTTTACGTTTAATTTTCTTTTAATTTGGTCTTCACCTAGCTTTTTGGTCTTTTTAATTTAATATAATTTTAACAAAAGCCGTCCTTTGAGTTGTTTTAATACCGATGACCCCTGTATATAATACAAGAGTTGCATACCCGGGATTTGTATTCTTCAACAAGCTTCTGGTTTGCTCAAAGTAACTACTCCTACTGAATGAGGGTCCATACCAATGGATTGCAATGGCAAAGTTTTATTTATTTATTTATTTATTTTTGGAAGCAAACGGTGCATTTATTCCACTGCAAAAGAGACCATAAGGCGAAGTTACTTTTTCAATTTTTCTTCAACAAGAAGCTTTTGTTTTGGGATGGATTATATGTCAACAGAGTTATCCGAAAACAAAATTGGTTTTCAAACAGAGTTCAAGTGGAGTTCTCTTTCTATAATTATATTTTGTGAAGATCATTGTTCATGAATAGTTTCCATGGTCATGGCTCTTGGCTTGGGAAAGGGGCCCTGTAAGGCAGCCCGTGGTAGGTGAACCGGCTGCCCAAACACCCTTCTCTATGGAAACCCATTGGTGCAAGTCGCCGCCCGCAGACATTGTCGGAAGCTGTAGTGTTGTCAGTGCTGGAAGCGTCGGCAGTGCTGGCAGCATCGATTGGCTCGACCCACGGAATTGCACTGCTCGCACGACGGTGCCACCGTGTAAAGTGCATGGTTTTGCCTCAATTTTTTAGCACGTGCCAAAGGCCAATGTCCCTTTGCTACCCCAGATTTCTCCTAATGCCATCACTTCCCCCAATTATCACATGTAGACTTTTTTGGGCTACCACAGTTGAGACCCAAAACCACCAGTTTTACTATTCAAGTAAACCAATGGCACGTCAAGCATTGCGAAGAAATAGTTGGTGGTTTTGGGTATCATTATGAGTGAAAGTTAGTACCACATGGTGTGGTCATTGGGAAACCTAGAGGTTTGATTTGGGTCATAGGTTACTTTCCACATTGGAATTTTGTATAAAATTGACCAATGCGAATTAGATATTGCAAATTTTTGCAATCCTCATCAAAACCTATTTCGAATGCGGTCGTTTTTTTATTTTCGAATTTAGCACTGCCAAAAATAGGCCAGATTGCCTTAAGTTGGTGGTTTTAGGACAATCAACCTTGTTGGACGTCCAGGAATTACAGCGCTGTGTTTAAAATACTGAAAATTGTCAAAAATGTCATGTCATGCTGTAAATAGAGCAGTGAACTTATTATTATACTCTTGTGAAATATAACAATTACCGTTTCCAAGGAACAGTCTGGGGTGGAATCCAGGAATATCGAGCTTCAATATGAATCTGAGTGTCCGCTTGGAATAACTTCGCATTTTTTTAAAAGAGGGAAAAAGAAAAGTTTCAAAATATCAATGGATAGTACTCCGAGTCGAACACCCATTTCCTACAAGCTAGTGGCGCGGATAGACTGACACACCTGAAAATTTTTAACTCCAATGATCAATTTTGATGAGCCCTTCATAAGAAGCACCTCAAGAGAACCCTTTTTAAATAATATTTTTAGAGCGAGAGTACACGTATGATACTGTGTGTATTGGGTGGCATATAAGTTGCGTCGTTACGTCCAAAGATAGACCACACAGCATTATCTGGGAAGGTATAATTTCTATTTTTAGTTCTTCAGAAAACCATCTGAGAAATGAGACGGAAGGATTTGAATTGCCGAAGCCTCCCGCTTGTACCGTCCGGGTTCATAGAGTTCGACGAATCAATGGAAGGGATTCCCGTTGACGTAAATCACGCCCCACGCCGTGGTAAGACAGTCAACCACAGGTTTAGAAAGTAAAACTGAAGGAACGTTGCCAAAGATAGGCAATATCTGTCAACAGACGAGATGAACTGATGATTTGGCAAACGGAAGCAGCTAGAATAGTGACTTGAAACACGGTGCAGAACGCTCCTCCCCTGAAGCCAAGCCTGGGAAATGGCAAAGCCGATCGAGGAATGCGGAGAGGCATCTGCTCATCAATCCCGGTTTTGTAGCCCACCATCGTCGCCAGTTGGCTGTTTCTGGCAACTGCGCACGGCATTCGCCGGAAGCGCTCTCGCTATTAAATATACACAACGCGCACAGCACAATCTACTTGGGTTTTCAAGTCCCTTGGGCCCAGATCGCCTGGAGCTTGAGGTTGACGAAGGAGATTTGCCACTGAATTGCAGCAGCCAATGTAGGGTCTCAGAGGATTGAGAACGATTCAAAGCTTTGAAGGGGGTGTGCACATGATGATGCCAGGAAGAAGAGGTAGTGCATTCGCAAGAATGGAGACGCCGGTGTATGTTGTTGTTGCAGTGGCATTGATGTTGTTAGGGTTGATTTCAGTGGAAGGACTGCCGTTCCCTGCTCCGAAGGTAAACGCTTGCGTCAGTATATTCTCGCCCTGCTGCCCTGTTCGGAGCAACGTCCCACCCATTCCTTTCACATTGCCTGGCACCAGCCTTCCCATGCGGGTGAGACGACCCGCGCATCTTGTGGACGCAACCTACATTGCCAAGTACCGGAGGGCGTACCAGTTGATGAGGGCGCTCCCCGCTTCCGACCCACGGTCGCTGGCCGCGCAGGCCAAGCTGCATTGCGCGTACTGCGGCGCGGCGTTCACGTTCCCGGGGAAGAGCCAGTACGGTCTGGAGATTCACGACGGCTGGTTCTTCTTCCCGTGGCACCGCATGTTTCTGTATTTTCACGAGCGGATTCTCGCGAGTTTGATCGGGGACAACACGTTCACGCTGCCGTTCTGGAACTGGGACAACCAAGGGACCGCCCCGCCGCTGGCGAACACAATGCCGTGGTACTACGTGCCCGCCACGTATGGATCGAAGCAGCCCAACCCGCTGTACGACGGGAACCGCAACCCGTGCGCGATGCCGCCCCATCTCATCGACCTGAATTCCGGAGGCGGCTGCTCGTGGCAGTCCGCCAAGACGCTCCGGACCGAGAACAACCGGCTGATGCACAACCAGATGGCCACGGCCAACACGCCGCTCGTGTTCTTCGGGTCCACGTACCGATTCGGCTGGGCCGGGGGCGCGGGTGGTGGCAACATCGAAGGCTCCCCGCACGGCCCCGTGCACATCTTCACGGGCAACCCTAATGCCAAGTCCAACCCCTACGACGACATGGGCAACCTGGACCGCGCCGCCAATGACCCTCTGTTCTACGCGCATCACGCCAACATCGATCGCTTGTGGGAAGTCTGGAAAACTGGCGGTGGGAAGCGTGTTGATATCAAGGATCCTGATTTCTTGAATTCGCAGTTCATCTTCTACGATGAGAAGAAACGCCTCGTCTCTATCAAAGTCAGCCAAGTTCTCAACACCGCCAATTTGAGGTAACATCCATTTCCTCGACGTCCAAATTCCGTCCCAATTAGTCCGTTTCTTGCAATAGCAACCCGTGTGCAGTTCATATTTGCACCTCCCTGTAGATACGTTCATGTATACTCTTCACACTGGTTTCTAGGTCACCGAACGTTTTGAAAGGTTAATATCATGATTTTAGCTGGCGGTACATGGTCATACTAGTTGTACTGTCAATATTTCATAGCGACCATGCAAACAGATTGATATTGGATTGTAAAATGGGAACTCTGAAATCTACAACAGGTGTAGATGTGAGGTTTCAGAGAGGTTACGCCACTTGAACCAATATGACGATGTATGTTCATGTTGATTTTGGATCGCTTACATTACGACTGTGTTTGAAGGTACTATTACCAAAAAGTGGCCAACCCATGGGCGACTCCGGTGTCCCAGTCTACGATGGATGTGAGTAGCATGGATCCCACATCCGGAGTATCGATGGAGGCCGCGAAGTGCGCACCTCCAAGCCTTAGCATCGCAGCATTGATTAAGCAGACTCCATATTTGAAGAAGGGCCAGACGGGCATGCTCACCACCAAGCCACTGACGTTCCGTGTGGCGAGAGCGGACCCCAGCGGCAAGTCGGAGGAGGTGGTGGTGTTTACGAAACTGTCGATCGACTGGACTAAAACGGCGCTGATCCACGCATTTCTGTTCTACCCGGGCGCCAGTGGACCCTCCATCGACTGCCTGGAGTATTTCGGCACCTTCTCGCACATCCCCGAAGCCAACCACATGAAGAAGACGGGGTACACGAGGTCGTGGGTGTTGGGGCTCACTGCCAAGTTGGCCCAACTCAACTTAAGCACAGTCTCCGACATTGTCATTACCCTCGTGCAGGTGGAGTCGACTCAAATCATCAAGTTCGGCACCGTGAGTGTTCAAGTTGAAAAATGACGATGGTAGGAAAAGTAGGACAGCGGATCTATGATTCTTTTTGAATATAATTCGTGAGTTGGATTTTCGATCAGAACTCCCTGTACCAGTAGCAGATTTGCAGTGAATAAGCGAGGGGTGATTCAATTAATTTCCCCTCCCAATTACATTTATTGTTTTCCTCTTTTCCGATAGATTCGGAAAAGCTTATTGGACTGTTTCGCATGTCAGCCTAGCCCGAGTGGAGAAAGTGCTGAGATAACATGCAAAATACATGATTCTTATGTAATAACTTGGCTGAACCGATCACTTGGTTGATTTTTCTTTGTCATGAGATTGGTGCTTTGATGTCAAATGAGCTGTGACAAGCTTGCATCCATTTCATGTTGTTATTTTAGGGCTAGTAAATATGGGTGCGTGTCTCACCAAAGGTTGTTATTGGGACAGGGTTTACCTAATATTGGCAATAGTCTTTTAAAGACAGGTAGTTCCATGATTGAGAAATAAATATTGTTGGTAGTATCTTCTCTACCAGTTTAGTAAAGTCCTGAGCGATTTCAGTTAAATTGTTGGGCATCTTCTGCATATGAACATATTGCAATTTTAAGAACTTTAGATTTCACTAGGCCTCATTATCATTCCACACGCATCGGAATGGCTGCCATGTGTTGTTACCATTGAAACTTGGTTAGACTTAAGGTAGACGACCTGTTTCCGATCACCTTAAGCAATTCAGCACACTTCCGGTGGAGTAACAAATAGGCAAATAATTTTGCAGTGTAGGGAAATAGATTTGAAGGTCACATATTTTTGAACAAATTTTGGGGCAATATTGAATTTACTACAAATTTTCAAAGTGAAGATTCTCTCCAACCCGTTCTCGCAACATAGGTTGACCTATTTCCAAGAACTGCAAAACTAGATTTGGAGAACACATGATATCATACTAACTCGGTAGCAAGTTTCCATTCTTGGTGCCATTCATTCCATATTAAGAAGAAACATGTTTTCATCACCGTTTACAAATGAATTCGAAAACAATGCAGGCTAGTTCACGGAAATAGGTCGCCCTATAATGCGTGATTGGGGGCCTGATCGGAAACAGGTCGTCTACCTTAACCCTTAAACGTCAAGAGGGCCTGGACGAGGCAGCCCGGAAAGAATCTAATTTTTTTTGGCAAAAACGGCTCTGCAGTGCACTGCTGGCTAGCACTGTAGCACTGCGGCACTGCTGAACTTCAGCTGCCCCAACCTCAAAACTTGTTCAATTTGATAACTTTGATTGCTTACCAACACTTCCACAATCTCTCAAATGAGGCGAAAATTTGGAATCTAGATTGCTTTTTCAGTAGCTTTCCAATGCAACAAGTCTCGCTTGATTTGGTTGAGAAATGAAACTTTTTTCTCCAATTATTCCTTTATACCAAGCCCGTGGGGCTTGCTTTGACGTTTCAGGGTTAACCTTTGAGTGCAACAAGGGCTGCTTCACACTATGGTCGAAGGTCGAGAGGCCATCGGTTTCCACCAATCAAACTGCAAGAAACCATGGTTTCGGCCTCTCGACCCTTTACACTAGAGGCCAAAGTCCAAAGGTCATGAACCTTCAAAATGCTTACATGGCAACACTTTTTGACCAAGGTGACGGCCTCTCGAGAGGAAGTTTGGGTCCTACATTTTGCAAGACCCGTCACAATGGTCGAGAGGCCGTCGATTTCTTTTCACAAAAAATGAAAACTATATTTTATGCCTATTTTCAGTAGATTTCTTTGGACTCTCAACAAAGTTTGGACTCTCATTCCCACGGCCTCTCGACTTGAACGGCCATAGTGTGAAGTGGCCTTCATATTGCAAGAAACCAAGAGTTCAACCTCTCGACCCTTCACACTAAAGGCCAAAGTTCAAAGGCCGTTGCCCTCCAAAATGCTTACATGGCAACACTTTTTGACCAAGGTGACAGCCTCTTGAGAGGAAGTTTGGGCTGAGAAGGAATGAAAATCCAAACTATGGTCGAGAGGTTGTTGATTTTTTTCATAAAAAATGAAAACTATATCTTATTGCCTATTTTTAGTAAATTTCTTTGAACTCTCAACAAAGTTTGACCACTCAATTCCATGGCCTCTCAACTTGGATGGCCATAGTGCGAAGCGGCCCTAACTGTGTTTGCCTGAAATTTCCATGATGTTTTACTCCATGATGTAACTTTTTTTCGATAAAAAAATAATCAAAAAATGATTAAAAAGGGCTCGTACTAAAATTTCAAGAAGTTATAAGGTGGTGTAGTTGAATAGTGTAAGAAATGTTAATGGAAATAATCTAAATTCATAAAAATTCAAGAATTTAACAAAGTGAGAAGAACCCAATCCTCTTTCATAGGTTGGCGTGAATAAAGTGTTTGTTAGATTTTTACAAACAATCTATCCAATTACAAATTACAACACTTTTCATAAAAAATCATCACAATTTGCAAAAGGAGGAGAATGAAATCGTCTTGTGCTATATCAATGTTCAAAATTTTAACAATGAAAAGGTCACTAAGGCGTAAGATGTATAATTACATCAAACAAGTGGCTAGCTAGTTGTGTAGAGTGTAATCTCTGCTTTATTATTTATCCTAGATTTACTTTTATGGCTTGTTTTTACCATCCAATAGTGTAATTCATATTCTTTAGAGCCCCTTGTGGAGCAGAGACAATAAAAAAAAATCCAATAAGGTGACTATTGTATTTCCATCTACAAACAAGATCATAAAGAAAGTAAACATGATAGATATGAACTCCGGTCCTCTTTCGAGGCCGGCGTGAATAAAGTGTGTGTTTGTCTTGACAATGAGCCAAAAGTAAATAACTAAAGGTAAGCACGATAAAAGTTCTTCAAGTGAAATTTAGGGTCCACAAAATCTAGTTATTCGTAAAGTCCATCAAAGTTTGAAGAAGATACCAAATTTTTTGCTTTATTATACTCTTATTTTTTTACTCCAAATAGTTAAAAGGTATGGAAGATCTTGGTGGTCTATCATTATTAAGTGTGTAAGAGATGTATAAGAGCTTGGTAGTCTTCAAAAGTTTTTTAGCTCCTTTCTCGATGCTAAAAAACTTTTGAAGATCATTAAGCTCTTACACATTTAATAATGATAAACCACCAAGATCTTCCACACCTATTAACCATTTGAAGTGAAAAGATAAGAATATAATAAAGCAAAATTCTTTGAAGATTTTTCAAATTCAATGTGACTTTACAAATAACTCTATTAGATCATTTTTTTCTTTTTCGTTTTTCTTTTCTTTTTCTTTTTTTACATATACTTATGATTCTAGCATGCATTAATGCATAGCAGGATGCATAGGCATTATAAGAATGTGTTTTTAGCCCAAGAACCATACAAAATTTAAGATTCTTATGGCATCAAAGTTAAACATAATAAATTTTTATTTTTATTTTTATTTTTTCCACAAAAATGGGATTAAGCTCACATTCATGATAATGGTCTAGTTAGTGCATGTTCATTGTCTTCCGTAATGATGAGGGGTAGTATTGTGTTATCACTTCCCTCAAGTTTTTGTTACGCAATTTTACCCCTAAAAGACCATGGATTTTCACCCATTTCTGTTCATTTTCTTGTGAATTTTCTTTTTATTCTTGATAGCTAATACCAATTTATTTATTTTTTAAATTAAGAAATTTTGACCAATTTAACACTTTTTCTTAAATCTCCAAGGTCCAAAAAAAATGCTATTTCATCTTTTTAGTTCAAACGCTATAAACTTGCATTTTGTTTGGTCAAATTCTATGAACTTTTTATTATGAACACCCATTTCGTTAAAAGTACACAATAGCATGTGCACTTTGATTTTTGATCAAAATTTGGTATATAATGAACCGGAACCCCTAAAAAGTCTAATGAAAATGATTCACAAGAATTTTTCACAAAAAAAATGAAAACATTTTCATTAAACTATTGCTATAATTTCCCATACAACAAACAGGATGAATATTTTCTCAAAATGAACTAATCAAATAACCAAAATATGAAGTTAGGCATGTGCCTAACCCCCTATCACTTAAAGATTCTCAAGGGAAAAAGACATATGCCTAGTTCCCCCATCGCTTACAATTTTATAGAACAATTAAAGTGACAGGGTTAGGCATATACCTAACCCACATCAATTGCATCCCAAAAGGATCCCCCTTACACTAATTTGGGGCCATAGGTTCCAACTTTGCAAAATAATTGCTAAGAAAAGCACCTAGGGTGTTAAAAATGGATATTTCAAAAATTGGAGCTTAGGGCGAATAATGCTTGCATTAACGTTGAGGGAGGATTTAGAGTCGGGGTGCCTAAATCCCATCATTTGCAATGTTTGAAAACAAACAAATAAATAAAATGAGAGGGTTAGACATATGCCTAATCCCCATCACTCGCTCCCTCTCTTTATCGTCTTCATCGTCAATATGAGTGTGGTTCTTCAAATCCTCAACTTGCACATTGCACTATAAACCAAATATGAATTGACCATCACTTTTGTACCATGAGATGAGATTGGGCGCGGCGGGTTAGGGACAGTCTACCAAGCTGTGCTGCCTGATGGGAACACGGTGGCTGTGAAGAAACTCCTGGTGGCCAGCCTCGTGAAGACACGCGAGGAGTTTGAGCGTGAGGTCAATCTGCTGGGGAAGGTGAGCCACCGGAATCTCGTGGCACTTCAAGGCTACCACTGGATGCCCCAGTTGCAACTGCTCGTCTGTGACTACGTCCCGAATGGTCTGTACCGGCGGTTGCATGAGAGATGAGAAGGAGAGCCCGCGCTCCGATGGGACAACAGATTCAAAATTGCGCTCGGCACGGCGCTGGGGCTGGGCCATCTGCGCCACGGATGCCAGCCGCAGGTGATCCATTACGACCTCAAGTCCACCAACATTCTGCTGTCGCACCACAACGAGGTGTAGATCTCGGACTTTGGGCTCGCGAAGCTGCTGCCGGCGCTGGACAGCTACGTGATGAGCAACAAATTTCAGAGCGCGCTTGAATACATTGCACTGGAATTCGCGTGCCCAAGCTTGCGCATCACAGAGAAGTGTGATGTGTATGGGTTCGGCGTGCTGCTGCTGGAGCTAGTGACAGGGCGGCGGCCCGTGGAGTATATGGAGGACGACGTGGTGATTCTGTGCGACCATGTGCGCGCATTGCTGGAGGAGGGGCGCCCGCTCTCCTACGAGGACGAAGTGCTGCCGGTCATCAAGCTGGGCCACATCTGCACCTCGCATGTGCTCTCTAACTGCATCTCCACGGAATAAGTCGTCCAGATCCTGGAGCTCATTCGTCCCATTCTCAACGGCCGCAATTCCCAGTGACCCACATTCCTTCCTTCTACAGGTGGGTGTTCGCAACAACATGCTTGAAACACATGAATTCCTCTCAACTGTTGATTGTTCCAATGTTGCATCACTTCATTTGGTTCAATGTCGTTCTCCGAACTGCACTATTCTTTACGTCACAGGGAACCTTGACCGATTCAATGCCAAGTAAATGGTACAAAAATGATGGTGAATTCGTCATATTTTGGTGAACTCCTTTTTTATGAGCTGCCTAGGATGAAAATTTATTTTTATAAAAACTGAAAAATATTTTCAAATAGGAAATCAAATCTACTTTCAAACCCTATTTGAATCATGTCAATCCAAGTTTAATTCCATTGAGGAGGATTTTTCAAAGACAAAGATCTCAATATTGTCCAATTGTTATAATTTTGGAAAACTAATGATGTTCTCTCCTTTGAAAAAAATTCATTTTTTAATTTAAGAATAAAATGTCTACTCTAAACCAATCATACTAAATTTCAAGTTCTAAAAATAAAATTAGTATATTTTGGTGAATATTAAATGGTAAATGCTTTTAAATTCATTAAATGAGTATCTAAAACATTTTTTGAAAGTTTGGCTATACGGATACTTACTAAACATTATGCTTCTCATTTTCTCTTTTGGACAAAAATTTATCAAAGTTGTAGAAGTAACATTTTATAACACGTTTAGGTTTTGCTCTTACCCCCTTTGTCATTATGGGTTAAATGCAAGCGTTGGGAGGTTAGGCATGTGTCTTAGAACCCTTATGTATTTATTTTTTCTTTGCATTGCAAGTGTTGGGGGTTAGACATATGCCTAACCCTTCCGTATTTTATTTTGTTGTGCATTGCAAATGTTTGGGAGTTAAACATATCCCTAGCCTTCCTTTTATTATTTCTCTTAGAAATGCAAGTGTTGGGATTACACACATGCCTAACCCTCATGTATTATATTTTTTTGTAAATTGCAAGTGTTAGAGGTTGGGTCTATGCCTAATCCTCTCATATTTTATTTTGCTTTTAAATGCAAGTGTTGGAGGCTAGGTGCATGCCTAACTCTTCCATATTTTATTTTGTTGTGCTTTGCAAATATTGAGGGTTAGGCATACGCCTAACCCTTCTACATTTGATTTTGTTTTTAGATGTAAATGTTGGAGAGGACGAGGGTTTGTTTAGTCACAATTGTAACCAAATCACACACACTCGCATATGTATTGTAATTTTATTGTAAATTTGGGGTCTTTATTCTAAATATAGGCTTAATTTACCTTGTTTTGTGTTGCAGATATTTTTAAAATGGTGGTTTAAGAAGATGAGTTATGTGGATTTAACTTATTTGGATTAAAAATTCATCTCTACAACCATCTCAAGATGATAAGCTAGCAACACCAAATTAGTATAGATAACGTTTGACTCAGCCCATACATAGGAAATATAGAATTGTAACCATACAAGTTAAAATACACCAAAATTTGCATACCATTTATTAAATTGAAGATAATGGTTGTATTCCCACCATTATTCTACTATATAATGGAAGTGTTAGTCGGATAGGCGTATGCCTAACCCTTAAACATCTTATTTTTTAAAAGTTTTTAAAGGCTGGGAAATTAGGCTTATTCCTAGCCCTTCAATATTCTAATTTGTTAGAAATTGTAAGTGTTGAAGGGTTAGGCATAAGCCTTATCCTAAGACATTTATTTTGTTGGAAATTATCAATGTTTGGGGGATAGAACATATGTGTAATTCCCATCACTTGCTAGTTTAGGTAATAATTGCAAGTGATAATGGGGGGAGGTTGGTTAGGCATATGCCTAATCCTTCATCATTTGCAGTTTTAAAAGCCAATAAATGTGAGATGGGTTAAACATACATCTAACACCCCTTCACTTGGTATGGTATCAAATAATTATAGTGATATGGGGTTAGGCGTATGGCTAACCCCCATCACTTAGTGTTTTAGGCGTATGGCTAAACCTCCATCACTTTAGTGTTTTACACTATGGATTGTTTGGATTAAGTGCCATCTTTGCAATTGACTTATTGCAAAACCCACATAAAAACATGTAAAATTTAAAACACTTCAAAAACATAATTTGAAAAGGCTTAAATAATTGCGTGGAGGTCAGTTTTTGTACAATAAACCCTAATGTGTTCTCTGAACACAAAATTTGCCAATGGCTTAATTCAAGAATTACATTATTTTTTGGCATGTATTTCCATAGCGTATTTATGCTATTTTTACTCATCCACTGCTCTATCAAAAATTCACAATGTGCAATTTTAGAGGGCCATGTGCACTTTTAACGAAATGGGTGTTTATGCATTCTTTTGATAATCTAAAGCAAGATTCTACAGTTAGAGAAGAAAAATAATAATTTCTAAGGTTTTTTTAAGCCATGCTTGCACTGTCTATTCTTTCAAAAAAACCTCTTTCTCCATAGCTTCCATTTACGAAGTCGGAATCAAAAAGAGTTGAATCTCCATTTTTGTATCGACATATTGAATTCACATAATGTTTTTTAATCACTAAACATCCCAACCTCCAGAAACTGGATGATGAACAGATTCAAAGCCATGCAACTTTCTCATACAACCTCAAATGACTTTCATCCAAGTCACCATTGTAAGCATATTAAATTCTCTACCAATTGCAAAAAATCTTTTGTAATGGAGAGTTGTTGATAATGTTAGAGAGGCCTTCAACTACAAGTACGTCCAATTTGTTGAGTAGGTTTCATGCTTCCAACGGTCCTCTCATGTACACCTCATGTACATCTGAGCCATGCTAATATCTATTTTTGAGGCTAGCATTTACTTGTGTTCAAAGGGTTGGTACGTTTAGGGATTAAAATATTAGGATAAAAAATGACACCATAAGATCCTACTCAAACATTAAAAATGTCACATTTAAAGTCAAAACAATACAATAAACTAAAAAAAAATCAGCCAAGAAGGTAAAAATGAACTCATTTGAAAACATTTTTTTTTTTCCATTTTGCACTTTCTGTGTTCAATTTATTGTGCTTGTTCCCAAATTTCTAATATGCACAATCTTGTGAATGAGGGTTGTTGTAAGTCAATCAATTACTAGACTGTAGATGCAATTCCATGCATATGCACTATTCCATAAAGATACAAAATATAACAACAATATTCTTTTATAAAAGCAATAGTCATTTCTGTCTAATATCGGTATTCCTTCATTGCTTAGGATTATTCCATATTTTTTGTATCATATTCTATATATGACAATTTTACATCATGTCATACATTTATTTATATAGTTTACAAATTACGCCATCTCATTACATCAATTAATTTTCAATTTACTATTATTATTCTCACATGATTGTATAATTCTTATATGACATTAAACTTTTGTAGTTGAGTGTTTGCACCGTATGGTTCACCAACTTTGTGTTGCAATTGATTTAGACTTTTTGAAATTCATAAAATAAAAATTGTTGGTAGAAGTTCATGAAAAAATTGGACTACTTTAATTATAGTTATGTCCTCTACCAATGCCAAAAAAGAGGTTTAAAATAATTATATGTATGTAGTTTAAATTGAAATTTATGTAAAAACCTAATGCCTTGTCATGTGCAAAAGTGCACTCAAAAATTCTAAAAATGAAGGAGAAAAGAAGCCCTAGAGCTCCTCAATATTCGAAGCGGTTGTGGTTGGAATTTTGAACCAATGTTTAAATATGTAAAGAAAAACATGTTCCAATTTTTTTGAATTTATTTATTATTTATTTTAAAAACAAATAAATTAGTAAGTGTTATTTTCGGTCCTAAAGAATTGTTTTTATGTTTTTTAAATTTATTTTTGATAGATTTATCTTTTGAATGTGTTTAACAAGAAATTTTGCAGGTTGACTTATTATTACAAATTCAAATGTAGAATCAAACATGGTCTACATCTACATTCAAAACTTGATCATAAATTAGTCAAACAACTATCAGAATGAGAGTTTTGATACTCGAAATCTTCAAGATAAAATCATTTTGATAAAATAAGATTTTATTCTATGATTGATACATACCTCAGTTTACAAGTTGGTTCACTTCATTTTCCATTGTATTATTGCTACGGGCACTATAATTGATGATTCAGTGAGTGAAAGGCCTCAAAATCAAGTACTACTTTCTAAAGTAGTGAATGTATTGAATGTAGTGGTAAAATATTTTTAAATAGAAAATATTTTCATTTAGAGCTTACTTCTTATCTAGTTCTGATGTACAAAAAATTTGTTTTTCAAAATTATCCATCTTTGATGAATTAAATTTGATTTACAATATCAATGTATAAAACTCGTTTGCCGCAAAATGATATCTCAATGGGTTTTACCCTTTCCACACTATTTTTGATATATGAATTGTATGTTTCACTAAATCACCATATTTCACTAAATGTACACATGTTTTAACCCTTTCACACGCTTGCGTCTATACAATGGACGACAAACAAATTGCAACCTTTCTATTGACTACATCATATACACTTATTCATCCATCCAAATTTCTCTTGGTTCTTGTGCTAGTTGACTATCATTTGTATGGTACGGATTTTCAAAATAAAATATTGTGATTTAAAAAAAAAACAACACAATTGGTTTATGTCAAGTTTCATTTTTAGTTCAAAAATGAGACCTTAAACATGATATTCTAAAATAAGTAGAATCAAATAATGGAAACCATACCATCTCATAGTGCATGTTATTCCAATTTCATTACAATGTTTTTTTTATAATATTTTTGTGTTAATTTGGGACTTTGAATTGAATTTCAAGATAAAACCTTGGAAAATTAATTAAATGATATTAATAAAAACATGGCAAATCCATTGTACAGATCTTTTCATCACATTTTACAACAAATCTTTGAAAACAATGTTGAATCGGGACGTTGAAGGGTTAAGAAATAAACCCTTCATATGAGTTTTATGATCTCTCACATGTTTCTATTCTTAGATTATTAAGGCTTATTAAATATCATCGAATGGAAGGATTCTAATTTTAAAATACAACTTTGTAATTATTCAACATCTAGGCATTAAATTCTAATTATCTACGATCCTTTCTACACTATATTGAGTTGAAACACTACATTGTGTTTTCTACTAATGTGGTCGTAGCGAGGCACTAGTCCAAAAATAATCCGAGCCAAAAATATGGTAGTGTGGATACCCTTCATGCCATCCAATTTTTTTAAAGAAAAAAAGGTAAAGTTAAAATTAATTAATTATTTATTTTTGAAATAACCAATTAAAAATAAAATAAACTGTCTGCCGGTGTTGGTCAACGTGTTGCTCCAGTGCCAACATTAAGGCGGTGGTAATGGCAAGCAGGAGGGAAGGTCAACAAGATCTAAAAGCTCCAAACACATAATAATAATAAAAAAGACTTTTGCACATTCTCCTCAAAAGAATGGCAAAGCTACTGTAGTGAAGGCTACTGAATGTTATGTCTTTTGTTTTTTTGAAGTTTACAATAGATAAACCAATTTCAATCAATCATGCTAAATTTTAAACTCTAAAAGTGAAAATTATAATTTATACTATTTTTAAAGGTTAATGTTTTTAAATACATTGATAAAATATCTAAAGTTATTTTTGAACATTTGTCCATACAGACAATTTGTAGAGATAATGCGCTACATTTTATCTCTTGAACCAAACCATAACATTCAATAATTTTTGTGAGTACTGCCTTCTCTCAACATAATAATGTGGAATATTCCACATCATTTCATCCTCCTAACGAAATGATGTGGGATATTCCACATCACATCATTACCTATGGGGGCAAGTGGCTTTAAGCAAGAGCGATCAACCATGGTGAAAAGCAATAAAAAGCACTCACTCGATCACAATCCAACAATGTTTTGGAATTTTTTATTTGATTCAATAGTGCATTCAATTACAGATCAATGGTCACTCCATATATAAAGGTGGATGAAACTAGAAGGCACCCTCTTGGAAGGCTACTAAATGTTATGACTTCATCTAACAATTGGAAGGCACATATTATAACACATCTATGATTTGTTGTCTCTGCCCGGGGAAGAGACTATGAAATGCTTCGTTTTCAAGGAGTTACATACGTGAAGAGTACAAACAAGGTGTAAAAGTAAATTTAGGATAAATATTAGCCGCTTGTTCAGTACCCCTCGGGCTTTCGGGGGTTAAAGACGTCCCACTCTGCTAAGTGAGACTGCGGTGTGAACGCAACCCCGAACGACCACCCCACCGTTGGATCCCCACAACATCGGACGGCGCAGAGAGCGATTAGGTTAAAGGAAAATCCCCAGCTTCGTCCCTTTGCAACCCCTTTGTGCTGTGCAACACTCTTTGCTTCCGAGCTTCCGTCGACAATCTTCGCACGTCCGACGCCATCGCCACCATGTCGACCAGCGAGATCGCCTGCACGTACGCCTGCCTCATCCTCCACGATGACGGCATCGCCATCACGGTGGGTACCCTTTTCATTTCACCATCACTTAGGGTTTAGGTTTCCCAGGTGGTTTGTAAGTACTGCGTCCCTTGTTGCGGTAGTCACTACACTGCGAGCTCAGCGCCACAAGCGTCGAGATTCGAGATGTGGTGGCTTTGTAATTTTTAGGGTTTCTGATTCCGAGTTGCCATTGGCATGACAGGCCGAGAAGATTGCCACTCTGGTGAAGGCTGCCAATGTTTCAGTGGAAGGGTACTGGCCTTCCCTTTTCGCCAAGCTGTGCGAGAAGAGGAGTGTTGAGGATCTCATCACTAACGTTGGAAGCGGTAAGTACCAAAAGGATTGGAACCATATTATTTGCCCTGATTGTTTCATCGCTAAAACTTGTCGGATTTGTAATACGTTTTAACATTCATCTTCTCGAGACAGTATTCCCATTTAGGCGTTTCTGTAGGGCTGTCTGGTGAGTCGGCGTAACGTTCATATGAAAGGTTAAAGTTGTAATTGTTCCTAATGAGAAGTTGTAATTGTTCCTAACGACAAGTTAGGTTATCAGTGTTCATACAGTGAAGATAATGGATATTAGGTGGAGGCAGTCCTCGCACTGCATTGTTGTTATGTTAATGTTAGTGTATGCAGATGGTGATTATATTACATTAATGTTTTGTTAATGTGAGTGTAATGAATCTGATATCTCTTTCATATTGATCAAATGTCCTGTTAGATTTACATTAAATTTCTGCTTTAACATTTGTCAATTCAACGGGGTATCTTTTGAGTCGAGGGCTTTATTTAGGGCGTGGGGAGGGGTACTTTTGAAAGCAGAAGTGAGGTGGAATTTTCAACAATAGAGAAATCTAGTGTCCATGGCAATTCGTGTGTTTTCTCCCGCCACTGAAATGGGCTGAGCTTTTGAGGTTGTTTTGCATTGATTGAATTCTGTGGTTAATTTTCGATTTCTATTCAGGTGGCGGTGGTGGCGCTGTCGCCGTGAGCGCTGCACCTGCTGCTAGCGCTGCTGCCGTGGAGGCACCCAAGGAAGTGGAGAAGGTACTGCTGGAATTTCAATCATCTGACTATTTCTTGCTTTCCTTTTTGCATCAAGCCAGAAAGATATGACCGCATTTTATCTAGACGGCTTCTTCCTCCCTCCCTCATGCAATCTTTTTCTGTAGCTGTTGAAGGCTAGCCTGATTGAACTAAACTGAGGTAGAATTACTCAACTTTGTGTTGCACTGCATGGATTGTAATGCTTTCTCATGCTCTACTATCTAAAGTTCCTGACAACTGGTTGCCATTTTGAAGGAGGAGGCGAAAGAGGAGAGCGATGACGACATGGGCTTCGGCTTGTTCGATTAGAGTTGCTTCTTCATGGGACTAATGAGGATTTTGTTCATGCCGATTTTAACCCAATCATGTAAAGGGTTTCTGTTGCGAAATGCAATTCTTAATACAGGAGTAGCTCTTGCTTGCAGCAGCTCTTATCTTGCTTTGAGACCCCCTTTGGTGAATTGTTGTTACAGAGCTGGATTGTATTGTTCAGGATTGCACCTCCGCAGAATTTAAGCCAAGCTCGCTACATGTTCTGGTTTCTTTTTTGCCACTCGAATAATTTCTTACGAACCTGCTACCATATGCGAGTACAGTACTGTGGTTTTTACATCCAATGTATAAATGCCTAATTATGCACTTTTGTTTAATTCTGGACAGATAATGGCACTTCTATGAAGGTAGAATATTTTTACCGTATCAGCAGTTGAAAATGATGTTTTATGTAAAATTAAATAAGAATTTTTGGATTGATGTGAATATTCAAAGTGCAAGTTGCCTTGCCGCTAATTGCGTACTATAGATTTGTCTTAACCCCTAAGTAACCGAACGACCATTTTATGGTCGCTGCCCTTTTTTACGGGCTGCCCGAGATGAAAACAAAACGTTTTTGAAAAATAAAAAATATTTTCAAATAGGAAATCAAGTCTACTTTCCAACCCAATTTGAATTATGTCAATCCGAGTTAAACTCCATCAAGGAGATATTTTCAAAGACAAACACCTCAACATTGTCCTAGTGTTACAAAACTTACTATTTCGGGAAAGTAATGATGTTCCCTCTTTGAAATTTTTTGCTTTTTTGAACTTTAGAATAGAATGTCTAGTTTCAACCAATCATACCAAATTTCAAATTCTAAAAATAAAATTTGTAATTTTGGTGAATATTCAACGATAAATGCTTCTAAATTTGTTTAATGAGTATCGAAAACATTTTTTGAAAGTTTGACCGTATGGATAATTACTAAACATCGTGCTTCTCATTTTCTCTTTTGAACCAAACTTCATCGAAGCTGTAGAAGCAACATTTTATAGCACATTTAGGTTTGGCCCTTACCCCCTCTGTCATTTAGGGGTTAAAACCAATCCGTGCAAAATTCAAATTCCAGCAGAAAATGGAATGGTTCCAATAGTAGTATGTGGGTATGGAATACTTTTTGCACATTTGGCCATACACGATTTGGAGACCGTGGCACCGTTGTTTTTCGTGGCCCAGACCCTTGGTTGGCCCGTTTGCACGCCTGTTCGGGCAGCGCGTCACCGGGCTTTTCGCGATTCGGGCAGCGTAACCTTCGGAACTGGGGACAGGTTTAGGGTTAGGACCTGCGGCCGCGTTCAACATGGCCTCAAGCCCCGTGTTGGACCGGGTCCGGTTTGGCGATGGACCTCACGCGTATCCATTGGAGGAAGAGGTTGATCAGATTTACCGACATGGAGGCTTGTTTTCAATGGCAAAAGTGTGGCAATTGCTATCGTTGCTCGGAGATTGAAGGAGCCTGTTATGATCGGTGGTGGCATGATTCAGACGTTGGTTGTGGAACTGATTCCGAGATTGGTTCTCGGTGGAGTGGCGAGCCCGGCACAGGTATGCGCCCGCCGGGCAGACCCTAAAAACCTTCACAAACGCTTGCCCGGCGCAAACGTGCAGGGGCAAACGGTACACAAGCGTGCGCCCGCAATCTGCAATTTTGGTGGTTGAAAAGACCCGTTCTAAACCCAATATTTCCAGAAATCGAAGGCCTGAATGTATTCGCGCAACATTTCCGTCCCGAAATCTGAGGCGTGCAAATAGTATTCCATATATGGGACAGTTTCAATGCAAGTCTAGAGTGCAAGAATGGGTGCAGAAACGGATATAGAATTGGGTTTGTTATAGACTTACATTCAAATCCCCTCAACCCTTGAATGTCAAAGTAAGCCACATGGGCTTATTTATGAGAGAATAATGAAGAAAAAAGTGGATTTTCTCAACCAAATGAAGCGAGGATTGGTGCGTTGGGAAGTTGCTGAATAAATGATCTAAATTCCAAATTTGCGCCTCATTTGGGAGATTGTGAAAACATTGGCAAGCAATCAAAGTTATCAAAATGAATAGGAGTTGAAAGTTGGGGTAGCTGAGGTCATTTCTTGAAAAGCGCGGCAATGCTACAATGCTGGCCAACAGAGCCGTTTTTTCCATTCTTTTCACCTCCAAAAATTTAGATGCCTTTTGGAGTTTGGACTGCCCCGCCCAGGCCCTCTTGATGTTTAAGGGTTAATCTATAAACATCCTATGGGGATAGTATATATGTTGTATAGTTGGCATTTGTTTCCATAAAAATAACTCTAAATTGAGATCTCAATATCTTACAAGAATTGCATTGATCTGAATTCCAACTTCTTTGTGAACTCAATCCCAGTAAAAGTGTGGATTCATTCTAAAGACAAAAAAAATACATTGTATTCTACTTGCCGCAAAGGCATATGTAGACGTTTAGGGATTAAAGGTTATATTGGAGGAGTACCAAAAAGTTAATAAATACACATGAGTTTTTTATTTTTTTATTTTTTTTGATGTTTAGGGCTTACATCACTTGTAAATATGTATCCAATATCGAGGTAACAAACATACTATGTAATTTATTACAAAAACAATCTATATGAAAATGACTACTAGTATGAAGATAATCCTTATTGAAAGTAATGAGTCAAAATAATTTGATGAGTCTAAAAATGACAGAGAAGGCTTGCTAAGAGCATGCCCAACAATTGCACATTGTGCATCAAATTCATATGCAAGCCATGGTGTATGATAAATGAAAGCTTTCCTAGTAACAACCATGAATTGTGCTTGGAATACTGTGCATCAACCAATTACACACTACTATTTTTGTCACTACATGGAACAATCATAATGGCGAAGAATGAATTTACTAAAATAAACTTTACGAAGTGTGAGTATGGTCTCGTTAAAAAATAGGACAAAATGCTTGATGTGAGAACCACTCCTTGCTATATTGACAATACTTGGTGTGCAAATATCAAACTCCACACCATAAAAGGTACTTAATTATCCAAAAATAGGTTTGGTGAGTGGGAAATGATTGTTGCTTGGCCTAGTCTAAGTCCTCTTGAAGCACCTGTAGCTTAGTTGTTAACTTTTAAACATCATTTCCTAATTTTGAAACAGAGGAGTATTTTTTAGTTCTAACTTCAAATTATAGAAATAATTTACATTTTAAAAATGTAGGTATTCTTGTCATGAATGATACCTGAATTTTTTTATAAAAAGAATTCTTCATTATTAACAATGCATGGTCAAAAGTGGTTTGAGAATTGTAAAAACCAAACTTGTTGGTTAGGGTTGACGTTTAAGGGTTTGCTTGTATAGCTATTTTGTTATTCTAGGTATGAGTGAATTACAACAAGGGTTGTGCAGTGATAGAGGAATATGGAACATTTAGAACTTGTGACAAAGTTTCCGCATTATTTGCTTCTTCCTCATTAGGTCTAATGACACAAACCTATATATCATTTTCAATACCAAGTTGACGTGATCTATCCAAATCAAATGTGTTCCAAACTAAACATATTTTTAAGCTCTCGTTTGAGCTATCATTGTAGGAATAATATCACTTGAAAGCGATAAATCTTATAGTTGTTATAAAAGATCAAGAGAGGTTTGCCTTTATCCATACCATGCTAACACTAGAGGAAGTAGGAAAGTTTAATTCCTAAATGTCCTCAGCCCTCTCTAGATTGGGCACTTTTTGCAAAATGCATTATAAAATACAATTAAGAGGAATGTTTTGAACTTGATGCATGAATAAAAGTTGTAGATTATGAATTTTAGATTCTATACATATGGTTAGATGTGCAATTTTTATCACTAATCTTTTTCTATAATATTTGAAATGTAAATTAATGATTCTTTTGTAATTTGATTACAAATATGATATTGACAATTTGTAGATAAAATTTGACGTTTTGATGAGTTCAAATGTAATAATCTAAGTGTAATAATTTTTGGAGATTTTTTGGTTGTTTAATTTTATGAGTTGACTTTTTCAAGAGCACATTCAGACCAAAATATTTGAATTCGTTGGTGAATCACTACAACATGAAATGAAGCATGAAATTTTTGGAATGAATCCTAGCCATCTTCAAAACTCGACGTTGAGGTGGAAGACCAATTCTTCGAGGATCGCACTATGTGTGAAGAATACATGGAGGATGCACCTTTTGTTGGTCGTAGGCGGGACCGCCCGCCTCCCTCATTCCAAGATGGTTGTGATGTGTACGTTGGTTACATGTAGTTCGTCTCGTAAATGATGACCTCCAACCATTATGACTTGCTTAGGTGTTGACTAATACTAGTCTGGATCTAGGGTATGCTAATTCTATTTAGATGCAGTATTAGACACCTGCTTCAAGGCAATACATTGACAAGAACACGTATTCTGGATGGAATACAAATGAAAGGAGCTTCTGGTGCAAAGATAGGGATTTCCAACTGAATTGATCTCATACGGATTGTATTATGACACTGTGAAAACCAGGTACAAGAAAGGGACTTCCGAACCACAAATTCAAATCCCTCAAATTCAAATCAACATCATCAAAGCATCAATAGAGTCCTACACGTCAAAGTCCGCCAATGATGCATCCTCGCCTCAAGGATGATTCGTTTCTAGACATATCATTAGAATGGACATGTAAGTTTTGGTTTATGTGGTGCATTGATGTGCATGTATACCCATTTTTAATATTACTTCAATTATGTCGTTGTTATTCAAGATTTTTAAATATATTTATTGTTATTTTTGGCAGATTTTCTGCACTTTGGATTTTGTATATTGTATGTCATTGGTATTGTTTATTTCATTTGCTAATGGTGGGTCCACGTATTATTTCCATTATAATTCATTTAGAACATGGATAGATACTATCAAGCCGTTTGGTCTACTATCAGTTGGTTTGAGCATGAATATTGTGAATGATACAGGTTCGAATCCCATTGATTTTGTATTAGCGTCGCTAACTTATGATGTGGCTTGACACTTGTTGAGGGAAGGCAATTAGTAAGTTTTAGTAGTTCCAACTGATGAGCCCACCTACCAATTTATAAGAGAGTATATTGTGCGAGTCCGAAACCACATTGCTAACTTCAACAGTGGTTCTTATTGCTAATGTTTTTATGAAAATTTTAAATACATGTTTCAACATAGTAAAGTCTTAATTTAATGAATTATCTCAACATAATGAACATTTATTATTTTTGGAGTTTAAAGTCATAATTAATATGAGACTCTAAATTGTCTCAATTTATTGGATATGGCCTTTACAAACTTGGCTGTTGAAAGAGAGATGGAAAAAGCAAGCCTGTAATGAAATACTAAGGTAGACGTACCTTAAACCACCAATACACCTAAAACCACGAACTTCTACACCCCTCATTCATTTCAGGAAGGAAATGTAAGCTTTCATTACATGACTTATGCATCAATTGCTCAAAAGTTAAGTCATGTACCGAAAACTTACATTTCCTCCTAAAATGAAGAAAGGGTGTAGAAGTTGGTGTTTTTAGGTGTTGTGGTCGTAAGTATGCCTACCTTAATTCACTTGGGAGTCGATGTACAAACAAGGGAGCCGTCTTCAAATTAACCGCATGCTTGTCCACCTCATCATGCTGCATAGAACTCTTTGATAAACAGGGCCATTGACTTGATATCACAAAATTGGCGCAGTCTGAAAATCAAGTCAGGCTAGCTCGATCTCCACTAGAAATTAATTACAGTAAACCGGAGACACTCATCTGACCTCTCAGATCGAAACGTACGCTTCCGGCTACATTTAAGAGCTCTCAAGTACGTAGGAACCGGACACAGAAACTGGTTCCAACCGGTAACTTGCGGCACTCGTCTGAAATCTCAGATCTATACACATCCTAGATTTTCAAGTTCAATTTCAGCAACTAAAAACGTACCGGCCCATCCTGGACGAGCACTTGAAAATCCTTACACTGAACTTCAATCCCCAAATTAACAAATTATATCCCTATACTACACAGGAACCTTGACCGATTCACTGCCAAGTAAATATTACTACCAAACTGCAGTTTACAGCAAAATTGCAAGTAGTTGTTCAATTTAGCAAGTGTTCATCAAGCAGGTTGTTCAATTTAGCAAGTGTTCATTCATGTACCATTTACTACCCGGTGAATGTGTCAATGTGCCCTGTGCTAGTGAGAAGAGTTTTGGGAAGAATACATTGTACAACTGAAGCTAGCTGAAATATCAAACTCCGCCTTCAAGAAATCTAGAGGTGCATCTTGAACCTCCAAGCTCCAATAGGAATTTCTCTCTCGGATGAATGGTGTGCCTGTGTAGATCTCACTCTTGGAAGCTAATCAAGCTCCATAGACATGTTGTGTTCAAAGTCCACCTCAAAATCAACTATGGGCATCAAAAGAGACAGTGAGCCTGCGGGATAATTCTGAAACGAGCTAGCTCTGCACCTGTCAACTTAATCGAGCAACTTAAATCGAGTAACAGACAGATTTGTGTTGAAAAATACATTAAATGTATGAATGGTAAGTTATTCCAGTACTAGAGGAGGGCATTTGATAACATGATCGAAAGCTGGCACTGGGTGGGCCAGAAAGGTGGGCGTGGTCTCGCCCGCCATCACCACAAGCTCCACGGCGCCCGTGCTCCGTTTCCCGTCCGCGCTCTGAGCCGCCTCTTCATCTGTTCTCTTGATTTCCACAGCATTCATATTCAATCTTTCCTGGCGAATCCGTTTCCGTCGTAGTATCACCACCAGCACCAGCATCCCTAACAAAGCCGCGATCGCTGCCACGATCACCACCGCCGTCGCCACACTCTTTGCACTCGAATTCCCTGCCTCTGGGTACTGCTGGCCTCCGCGCACTGTCCCCGAAGCTGGTGGCTGCGGTGATAATTGTCCCACTCTCGACACCGAATTATCTGCGGCCATTGTAGTACCAGTCTCTGTAAACCAAAAGAAATTAGTCCCTCTGGGACTAGCGACTGGCAACCTTGATCGATCAGATGAAGTAAGGAAGATCGTCTGAAACCTTGAACCGGATAATCCACACTCTGACCTTGACGAATTGGTTTTATAAACCAGCAGTACGAAAGCTAGTAACCTTGAGCGATCAGAGGATCGAAGTATGGAACTTCGGAAATTAACTCTGAACCGGATGATCAACACTCTGATCGACTTGACGAATTGAATTCATAAACCAGTACGAGCTTGTACAATAGCGGAGATATTGATCGACTCGGCGCCACGGCGCCGACGTTGTCAGAGTACATGAAATGCAAGACATATATAAATATTGCCGTAGACAGGCCTATCAAAGTATCCATGCCAGAGTGATTAATTGACCCGTTCTTAAAAGTAATTAACTGTACGCCACTTGATCGATCAACTTGGACGAGATTGGCGACCGGAAGCATAGAAATGTAAGTTATATATCCCTGGTCGTACTTGGTGACTTGTTGATGATGCGGGTTGCCGTTTGCTTTGAACAAAATGTATGTGAAACTGTGAAGAATAGGAGAGCCAACTTGACAGAATCTGTGATAAAAGATGCCGGCATGCAGTACTTAAGAGAAAATTCCCGGGTGAAAAAATTTAACTCTTCTAATCAGAAATTAATTGAGCACGTTGTGTTCGACTGTAAGAGCATCTCCAACGGCGCTAGCTAAGAACTTGACACTCTTCGAAAGTGAATGATCGACGTATTCTGCAGTGATTTATAAAAGGATTGCTTGTGTAAAATTTATAAAAAAAAAATAAAAAATAAAATAAAATAAAAATGAATGATCGGCCTTTCCAAAAAGCTTTTTATCCTCTATCGTAGAGTGTGTAAAAGATGACATTTCAAATTTAAGTTTAGTTGACTATATCCCACATTCTACTTGTGATTAGTCCATTGACTATTTGATGTACGGGTGATGGCCTGATATGGGTACCCCTCCAAAATAGTGTGATTTTTGAGAAATATCTTTTTGGTAAGAAAAAAACATTGGAAAATTACAAAAATTATAGTGTTATAGATACCATGGTTGCAACTATACACATGGTGTTAAAGACATAATTTTTAGCACACATAAAATGAGTTAAAACATAAGTCACACTATATGAGATGCGTAAAAGTTGTACCCATATGAGGCCATTCCCCATACAGTGTAGATGTTTGACAAGTGTTCGAGGGTCGGGAACTTTAACCCCTCGGAAGGACCAAGAACCCCAAATTGGGCCTCATGTTTTTCTTAGCACTTTTGAGTAAATCTTATGTAGTCTTCTTTTTGTTCAAATTTATTTTTCGCTTGACCAACCCATGCAATATTGTTTATTGATTCTAGTGATATAAAATTTGATCCTATTTAAATTATATTTTTCACAATACAATTGATTGAATTAGTCATTTTTAAACCATGAATCCTTGGTCCTTTAGGGATTAAGTTGAAGGGCTCTCCAAATATAAATGAGTAATTTTAGCGTCACTTTTAGCATGCATGGTTGAAGATGCTCTTAGTTCCACCTTGGAGCTGAGTGCACTAGAGTCGGTAATGCTATGAATATTATATAAGCAAACAGTTAATTGCAACATATGCATTCTTGAACAAGTCATATCCATGTGCAGATTCTTCACTTTGTGCACAGTTTACTAATTGTTAGTTCAATTGTTATCGGCAGGCTGTGGAGCTGATTGGCTCTACATCAATTGTCTCAGTTGGCTCATGGCCCATTCACACCAGACCACTGCCGCACTTGCGTTTGCGTTCCCCAAATGGAGGAAGGTAAAACCCAAAAACAAAAAAATATTGAAGGCCTTGTCTTTTCTTGCCGCAACTACTGTGTAACACTGTGCAACTACAATTCATCAACGCAAGTTGAGGCATGCTCTGTTTTTGCGTTGCGTTCCTTCTTGTGTTGCGTTCCTGTAATTTCTCATTTCATATTTTATATTTCTTGGTTTCCCACAGATTCCCTCAAAGTTACTGAACGCACGCACGGATGCTGCAGCAGTGCCATATGTGAATGGGCCTTCAGCTGCGAAGTTTAACCCCTAAAAGCCCGAGGGGTATTGGACGAAACATAGATGTGTTATAATATGTGCCTTCCATATGTTTGATGAAGGTTGGTTCAATAGACAAAATGTAGAGTATCATCTTTACAAATTATCCGTACGGTCAAACTTCCTAAATAATCTTTAGATCATTTTTTAATGAATTTAAAAGCATTAACCTTCAAAAATTTGTATAAATTATAATTTTCAATTTTAGAGTTCAAAATTTCGTACGATTGGTTAAAGTTGGGCTATCTATCGTAAAATTCAAAAAAGCAAGAGAAACGATGGAGGAATCATCATTACTTTCCCCAAATAGCAAATTTTGTAACACTAAGACAATGTTGAGGTGATCTACTTTGAAAAATTCTCCCGGGTGGAGTTTAACTCGGATTGCCATAATTCAAATTGGGTTGGAAAGTAGACTTGATGTAGTATTTTAAAATATTTTTTATTTTTTCAATTTTTTTTTGTTCCGGGCAGCCTGTTTTTTCCGGGCAGCGACCAGAAAATGGTCGCTCGGGAGCTTAGGGGTTAAGTGAGCAAATTGGTAGGAAAAAATAATTATTTTAGGATGAGTGTCTTTTAGGATGGAGTGTGAGAAAAATTCAAGAACTGAATGAAAACTATGTTAGTGAACACATTATGAATGTTGTAGTGATGGTGGCATGATTTTTTTTGAGGTTTGTGGACTTTTTTCAATGTTTTGGTGAAACAATTAAGTGAGCGGGTTAACGAATGAGCTTTTACATGTAACCAATTCTATGAATAACATGTTTTTTTGTATTCATGGTGTCAGTCTTGTTGTGTACTGCATTAAATTTGGTTCCTCTCGTTGTAGTGCAATGTGAAGGCATTTCAAGGAAATTTCCAAAAATTATAAACAATGTAGGGTTTGAATTACTAAGGAGTTCATAATTTATAATTACACATAGGGCAACAAGAAATTGTAAAAGGTAGTCCACTAAAATGCAAAAAATATATATAAATTCCAGGTGCACATCTTGAAATTTTAACCAATTTGACATTCATAACATTCTATAGCTAATTTGGGACTTCAGATTTTGCTACAGTGGATGAAACCTCTGATCATTTATGAACCCATAAAATCAAATTTCCTATCAAGCTTTCAATCCATAATTCTCAATTATACTTCCATTGACAACACAAGGAATCAAAGAACTCTTCTAAGAATCAAAAGGCTCTCATTATTGTAGAGCATGAGTGATGGGTGCATTAAAAGTTTATTCACAGTTAGCAGAATTTCAGCAATTACCCTCAATTTCATTGTTTAAAATGGTGGATTCAATTTCAGTCGCCTGATTGAACCTCATATCGATACTAGTCGGACTACGCTAGTTTTCAATCAGACCCTTTCTACGCATTGAAGCCCTCCCAAGCAAAAAGAATTTCATTTTGTGATTGCCACGATTTTGGCACTCTAAGGGCCGGTTTACACTACGGTGGAGAAGGCCTCCGGTCGGTCAAGAATGCTTGGCCAAGACATGGTTATATGAGGCAAATGGTGGATGTGCCGGAGAAGAATGAAAGGCAATAAAATATTTTTAATCACTTGGGCTTCTCCGGAGGAGGAGTTTCTTCTCCGGCCTCAAGAGGCCGGACAAGAAACTCCTCCTCTGGAGAAGCCCAAGTCTAAAAAGTGCTGCCATGTAGGCGGCCATGTCATTTTATCATCCATGAGAAATCTTCACCACCATTCTTGTCTTCACCTAGTGTAAACACCTTCCGGTGAAGAGTTGCAATTTCGGCCAATCACAGTTTAGAATCGCCCTTTTTTTCATGACCGGTGGACTTCTCTACCGTAGTCTAAACCGGCCCTAAACCTTAGACCTATACCGGTTCTAGTTTTTAGAGCTATGTGCACTCGATTGTCACAATTTTGGACTGCGTTAACCCTTGAACGTCTAAGGCCTCGAAATAGCAACTTAGCATTTATGCAATAGAAACATATTACCATTCAATTTTTTTTGAAATCTTTACATAGTAAAGATATTCTTTTTTGAAGAGTCCAAACATACTTTGATTCATTTCCACTTACACAATTATCAAATGATCAATTTTGAATTCAAGTTGTTACACAAGACATAGGACTTCAAGCTTGTTCTTGGATGAAAATCTTGGATGAAACGACCATACACTTGATCAAACTTTCTCATGACCAACTTGGATCATATTTAAGGTGGAGGCACCAATACCTATCAGTTTAAGGATCTCAACCTATTTAGAGCGATGGTTTTCAATGATAAAAATTGCAGCACATAAAACTTTGGGTTCAATAACCAAACCCAATTTTCAATTAATTTTGTCACAATGTATGATTTTGTCAAACTTGATTTGCATAGACCACTGTTGATGTTAGTAGGGGAACCAATACTCGTCTTTCATTCTAGTCCAATCAATTTGCTAACTTGGCATACATAATTGATCACCAAACTACTACAACTGATGGTTGTAATACTTTGATTGGGAACTCACAAAATTGAAACAGGTGCTGCACAGGTGACTGGAATTGGTCCATAACAGGTTCTGGTGCTTTTACCTTAACCCCTAAACGTTTGAACATGCCTTTGCGGCTAGTCGAATACGTTGTATTTTGATTGTATTTGGAATGAATCCACACCTCTAATGAGTTTGAGGTTAAAAGAGAAGTTGAAATTTAGATCAATGCAGTTCTAACGAGCTACTGAGATCTCAATTTAGAGTTTCTAATTGGTAGAAAATCCCAATTATACGACAACGTATATATTATCCCCATGGGACATTTAGGGGTTAAATCACAAAATTGTTGAGTGATCCGTATATATTAGCACTTAGAATCGGTTACAGGAGCGTCCCACTGATTTTTCATGTTGTGATTGATTAATGATTTTGCAGGTACTGTACTGTCTAACTTCCAAGGCATACTATTCTCCCCCCACACTTGCAATGTGGGAGAGACGGTTATAATTGATAAGTCATGTCAATTGCACTATTGCACCACGTGAAGCCTGTGTTGCTGAATTTGATGGCCCATTCACATACACCAATGCTGCCGAATGCATGCATGCGTGAGGTAACTTTGAGGGAATCTGTTGTCAACTTGGAAGAAATATAAAATACGCAATTAGAAATTACTCTAACGCATGACAGAAGGAATGCAACGCAAAAAAAAGGAGCATGGCTCTACTTGCAGCACTGTAATGTAGTTGCACAGTGCTTGAACAATAGTTGCAGCAAGAAAAAACAAGGCTTTGATAATTTTTTGTTTCTCGATTTTACCTTCCTTCATTTTGGGAAAGCAGGTGCAACTGCGGCAGGGGCTTTGTGTGAATGGGCTATGAGCCACAGATACAACAGCCCATAGTAAAGGTGCTCACCTACTTCCACATGCAGAAACACCGCCCGACCGACTGTAGACTAGCAAAGAGATTCACGAGAAGACCCCAGATGATGAACTAAACTAATTGTGAGTCAATCTTTTTGGGCATGCTTCTCTAGACTAAACATGCAATGTTTTTCGTTTTCATTAAAATTTTCTTTTTCTTTTCTTACTTTTTTTTTTTTTTTTTTTTTTACACAAATGAACAAGTTGTTTGCTTCAATTCTTCCCACCCCGGCTGAACTATGAAGCCATGCAATATACAGTAGGTCTCAAAACCTGCAGCATGTGATCACCTTGTGTCCTGCATCTTCCCCATATGGACACTGTAATGTTTTGTTTTTTCTTTTCGTGTGTCTCTGTCTGCATGCTTCAGTTCTGGTGATCAGTTTAGTCGGTTTTTGAGTGTTTAACCCTTTAGCATGCCAGCGTCCATATATTGGACGTTGAACAGATTGAAGCTAGTTTGGATTTCATCTAGATTGGGCAGTTTTCATTCACCAAAATTACTCTTGGTTCTTGTGCAAGTTGACTATTCTTTGAGCAGTTTGAATCTTCAAAATAGGTTATTATGATTTTAGAGAAATAACACAATCGATTTATGCCAAGTTTCATTCTTAGTTTAAAAAGTGAGACCTCAAACATGATTTTCCAAAATAGGTAGAATCAAATAATGGAAACCATACCATCTTGTAGGGCATGTTATTCCAATTTCATTACAATTTTTGAAATTCTTTTGTGTTGATTTGGGATTTTTAATTGAATTTCAAGAGAAAACCTTGCAAAATTAAATAAAAAATATTATTAAAAAATATGATGCATCCAACCATACAGATGTGATCTTTATATTGACATTTACAAGTTCTCTTTGTACATCTACTCCATTTTGGGGTTTCATCAAACATTTTATAGCGCATCTTGTTAAATTGGGACGTTAACCCCTAACTGCCCAAGCAGGCGTTTTTGGCCTGATGTACAGATTTCATCCGTATTTTCTCATCCGTCATGCACTTTTTGTGGTGTGATTTTTTTACTGAATTTTTTATAGGAAGTTAGCTTCATGTATGTGTGATTCGATCAAAAAGTAAATAATTTTTGAAAAAATTATGCCTCATTTTGTGTTGTAGTATTTCACCGAAAATCTTGAAGATTTTGGTCTAAAAGTGTTCTTGAAAAAAAAAACTAATAAAATCAAGCATCCAAAAAATCTCCAAAAATCACTACACCTAAAGTACTACACTATAACTCATCACAACAAATTTCATCCACATATTGTCAATATCCTATTCGTAATTGAATTACAAAATAATTTTTATTTTATGTTTCAAAATTTATAAAAAAATATTAGTGATAGCAGTCATAGATCTAACTGTATAGATAGAATCTAAAATTAAAAATGTATAACTTTTATTCATGCATCAAGTTCTAAATATTCATATTAATTGCATTTTATAATGCATCTTTGCAAAACTGCCTAAACTGGACATAGGTGAGGACGTTTAGGGGTTAAAGGGTTAATTCAAAGTGATATCGTGGAAGAGTTGACTCTTCAAACCTTTATTTTTTTTTTTGAAATTGAAGAGACTCAAAAGTGCATTCTTCTAGCTTGTTCTTGGTCGAAGTGAGTGAAATGTAAGCCATCACCTGGAGCTTTACTAGAACTATAAGGAGCAGATCTTATTGACGTTACACTACACTAAATAGTGTATTTAGTGTGAGGTGATGAATAATGTGCTTACCCCTACTACTTGTCTAACACTAATTGTCAATTTGTGGGTAATTAGTGTTGGCGGTTATCATCTAATTTGATTCATTGTCAGTTATCATCCAATTTGATTCATTCCATTTCTAAAATTTCAGTTTTTCCATCTAAACTTTCATCTCAAGTTTCATTCCTTACTCACACTAAATATCCATATCTCAAAAGATCACAATGTCAAAACGTTACTATTCTTCACAAATAGTGTGAGAATTCACATTTAGTGTTTTTACAAAAGTAGGTTTTTTGATATTTAGAGTGATGTTCGCAATTACAGTGCCTCACACTAAATACACTATTTAGTGTAGAGTTAACTAATAGCACAAAAAGTTTTACAACATCCTTGAATTAAAAAAAATGCAAAATCAATTGTAGAAAAATAGGATTTGTAGTCGAAAAGTTAAAATATTATTCTTGTATAATTCTACAGGAGAGGAGGGACCTCTCACATCATATAAACTTGAAAAAACATGAATACAAAAATTTGAAGTTGCAAATTGCCATGATATACAAAGTGTAAAATCAATGCCACCAATATTGCGACAAGTGCATTCACAATAACAACCAACCAAATGAATTTTTGAATCTTTTTCTGACTTGTTACATTACAAGTTGCTCATATACTATAGAAACAAGAGGTCCTAGAAGAGGTGGAATGGTACATTTTACAAATACAGAAGGCGCTGCATAGTCTTCAATTCTTAACCAAGAATACTTGAGAAGAAACCCCTACAATCACAACAATTCATTAGCAAATCCTTTCTTCCATTGTAGCCATGCCCCAAATATTGGCATTGTATTAAAATTGCCAAATGTAAGGCTTCTACATTTTAACCCTACATTTTAATCCATGAGGGCTTGAATAGACAAAAGTGTCCATTTCCATATAGGACTTCAAATGAATCATTTGGAAATTCTTAAGAAAGAACATGTAGTGTAACAATGAAAAAGAGAGTTACTCTTCAATCTTAAATGGTATCTTCATTCTTAGATAGTAATTCTATTCTTAAATATTGAGCTTTGAGGTGTATTTTTGTTTTTAGTTCAGTCATAGCAAGGCTAACCTTTGAATGCCTAAACAGAAAAATGCGTTCATTCCATATCCACAGCACTTCAAATGAATCATTTTAGAAGTTTCTAGGAAGAAGAATTTAGTGTAACAATGAAAAAAGAAAGCTCATTCTAAAATCTTAGATGGTAATTTCTATCATTAAATATTGAGGTTTGAATTGCACTTTCTATTTCTAGGTCAATCACTTAAAGGTTAAACTCTAAGTCCCTAAATGGACAAAAGTGCCCATTTTCAATATCTATAGGACTTCAAACAAATCATTTTAGGAATAAATGTATGGTGTATTAAGGGAATGGAAAGAAGAAATTTTGCTCTACAATTGTGAATGGTTAGTATGTACTCCCTCTGTCCCAAAGTTATTGTCCAACTCGTTTGCGTGGTATTTCTTTGAGCCAATTTCATTGATCATATTGTAAGAAACATGATTAAAAAAGGTTCCAAATTATGTCATTAGAATGATTGAAGAACATTGCATGTGTTCATTGCAACCTAAATAAAATTAGCCACAAGGAAGTATTTTTTTGACCTACTTAAAAAAGCACTTTCAAACATGACTTTCAAACATGACAATAACTTTGGGACGGAGGGAGTACTTAGAAAGTATATATTATTAAATAGTGAGATTTAAATGCAATTTATTTTAAATTTTGACACTAAGGACTTTAACCCATCAAACCAAAATGGCATCGTTTCTATATTTATATGCCCCGCATAAATCAACACTAATAGAAAACCACCCCTCGTATTAAAGCAAAAACTTTAAGGCAAACCTTAAGAACTCCATGTCAAGGTTTATAATGAATATGAAAGAACATACCAAATACTAGTAGGGGCTGATTCTTCCTTCCCTATTTTGCCACTGTAAGCATCACTAATTTCCGTTCGGGTAGGATCATGGTCAAACGAGGCAATGAGAGAGTAAACTTCTTCTCCACGAGCTAAATCATACCTCTTGTAAATTTCATAAGGTCCTGGATATGCCATCCTGTCATTCCCCCTCTCTACAGGTTAATTAGTATTCTTTAGAAAGCCAAAAAGATCCCATCAACAAAAGAACAAAGGAAAAATATTTTCCATGTTGTCAAACTTTAATGTACTACAGAGCGGGCCAAGAAATGCCAATTTTGACATTCCTAGGCCCGCTTTATGGCGTTAAAAGCACCAATGGCCGATTATTTGTAGAATCTCCTCCAAAATCCGCCCTAATGGCTGATTCTACCACAGCTCTCACATGCAAAACATTTGGTCTTCAAATCAAGCCACCATAAGACTACATCGGCCTGAGGTGCTTTTAACGTTAAGTAAACAAGTAAAAGAATGTTCCCACTTGGTGTTAAGAGTGGTGTTAGTGAGGGTCTTAGAAATGAATTTAGGTACATTTTTGGACTGCGTTCACTTTGCTAGAATCACTCCTAAGACTAAGTGTGAATGTACCTTTAATAATCTAGGTATACCAAATTGGGATTTGCAAGCCCAATGCAATGTAGTTATTGGCACCAAGACTGCCAACTCATGTGACATTGTTTCTACATTAATTTTTTCCTAAAAAGATCTCAAAAGACACCCTCGATCCTTTGCTTAAGAATGTTATGTACACTCCAACCCCCATAAGTTGAATACTTGGACAACAGTCATATTAAGAGTCAACATGTATGACAAGTTGAATACTTGGACAACAGTCATATTAAGAGTCACCATGTATGACAAGTGTGCTACAATCAATAATATATGGTGGCAAGTGTGTAAAATATTCCAAAAATTCATTGTAAAGTGGGTGATTTTAAAGGAGTTCTACAAGTTTTGGTGGCCAGCAAAGGAGTCAGTATACGAGACATTATCTTCAAAAGGACAAAATAGAAGGTGTGAGCTTTCTGTTCTGCAATAAGATTCAATTCTCAAACACGATTTGAAACTCTACACACGGGATAGTGCTTTTGGAACAAGATTTTAAGGATTAGTATGAAAAAAAACAATGAAATCCTGCAATAGAAGTCACACCCTTAATGAGAACTGGTGTGGTCCCTATGCCATTGGCCCAATGTCCCTCATGATTTAGCCATGCTTTTATTTTTTTATTTCATTTTAAAATTAAGTTATCCACATTTTATTTTTATTTTATTTATTTGTTTCGATTAAAAATTCATAACTTTGACACCGCAGGTTCAAAAGCCACGAAACAACTTTAGTGCACCTCTTTTCCTTGAGAGCTTTCCAACGATACCAAGAACACGCACCTAGCAACCTCACTGTCTGAGAGATCTCAACATAACATAGAAAACAAAACGAAAAAAACAAACCACCTTCTTTAACGAGGATATTAAGCGGGAAAATGTACCTAAATGCACCGACAATTGGATATTGGGTGCCTGATGTGTACATCAGTCGAAAGTTGTAGCAAGTGAAGAAGGATTCTGCAAACTCCATCCTTTTATCTCGCCCTATGATCTGCACAGCCGAGTTTCCTTTGAGGTACTATAAATACTAAAGGACCAAGGAATCATGGTTTTAAAATGAAAAATTGTGAAAAATCAATAATTCAAATGGGACCGAATTTTATACTGTAGAATCAAAGCAGGTTTGCCAAAAAATTAATTAATTTTAAAAAATAAAATGCAAAAGACCAGAAATTATGAGGGCAAAAAAACAAAAATACAATAAATTATTTTTAGCTATATTTTGCTATTTCTATGCTATTTTGGATCATTTTGGGCCATTTTTAATCATTTTTCGCTCAAAAACGAAAATCAAGAAATTCATTTTGAGGAACAAACCTTATTTTTCAAAAAATATTAAATATTCGTTTGCAGGGTGGCGACCATGCTATGGTACTATAGTATCATTGGAAGAAAATTATAATGTGTTTCTAAAATTTATAAACAAAAGGAAGTCCACATAGGTACTCAAAAATGTTAAAAAAAACATATGGGCTTCTTCGTCCTTTAGGAGTTGAGGAACCAATGATTTTGCAAAGAGAAAACATTTGCAGGCAAGAGATTAGGAAAAGAAAACATGCTCACTTGCATTACTCCACCTGAAGCTGGAAGATCCTGTTACACAATTTGTAAAAGTATTCAGATGTAATTGTAGAAAAAGGGTCTCAAAACTGCTTTGAGGCTGACTTTTGAAAAACCACATGTCAAAACGTAAAGAAGGTTGCTATAAATCTAAGACAATTTGAAATAAAGTAATTAAAAGAACATAAGGTAGAAGCACCGATAACTTAAGCTTTCTAGCCTACGTGCGATAGGAGTAGAAGACAGATAGTACTTTTCCTTCATATGAAAATAGAAATCGTGAAGTCTGCAATTTTTTCATAATTTTCTTCTAAAAAATGAAATTTCTAAAAAAATTCAAAGTGAAAAGTTAGTCATTACCCAAAACCAATAACTAGATTATTCCAAATCCGTGAACATATGATTTCACAAACCAATCCAGGTTACTTCTTGGAATTGACTAATATAAGTAATAGTGCAAGTTGATTGGTTGACAGATTTCTACGCAAGTGACATTGAGTTTGAATGAGTTTGATTGTTATCAATCATGGGCCAGTCTACACGTTGGTTTTGGGTGCATTGTCATTTATGGGTGCTTCTACCTTACAGCAAAGAGAGATTTGAATGCACATACCTTGAGTTTTGGATTGATAATGATAACCGGTCTATCACCTGCTGCCTCCACCATAGCTTTTAAATCCTGAATTTCCCCATAAGCCACATAATTATGCTTGAGCCAAGCAGTACTTCTAACCCAGCTTTAGATAATTTTTACGGCAGACCAAGTACATGAGGTTCCAACACCTTAGAATATGTGCCACTATTCCCAAATCACTATAGCAAATATCCGAATCATGGCAAGTTCACATCAGATTTAGTTAGAAATTGAGTGATGAGACATTGCATTTGGTGTCAGACCATCTATAGTGCTACTGTTGAAAAGGAAGAATTCCACCAACTTGGTTAAGAACCTTATGCAAGTACAAAATATGTGCTTAGAACAACATTTGATAATGTGAGAATTCAAACTCTTGATTCTTAATATCAACTCATAACCCTATGAAGGCCACAAAAAGTTAGCTGAACCTCAAGTTAAATAATAGAAAGTCCACTTTGGAAGCTAATAGTTGATTGTAGTAACTTCAAAACATATACTTGTTTTTCAAAAATGTTCTATTTTCTGTCAACACATTTTGCTACATTCCTTGACATTTTTCAACATATACATATATACATATACATATACATTGAAATTAATGGTTAAACCAGAGATGTTGTGGCTTACATCAATGATACAATTTCCAACAGCATTTTGAGGGGCCATGAGGATGAACATGTCGTCGTCATCGAAAACCTCCTGAGCACCTGTAATCCACAAGCTCATCAAAATCCAAAGACAACCATCCACACACAAAGGCAAAAGAAAAAGGATACTCCCTCCAAGTGTCCACACTCTTGTATGAAGTTTGTCCAAAAATAAGTATCCATTTAACAAATGTGGTACATTTACCAATAACATTCGCAGGCACAATCCTAGTATAAAGGCCTGCGATTCAATAATGGACCCTTCAGAAATAATGGGTAGTGACTAAAAGAGATTAGTGAGACTTGAGAGAGACTTAAGCGGCATTTGAGCAGAGAAAGACTTGAGCATTACTTGCACTTTGGACTACCATAAGTCTAACGAAATAGAAACTGTGGGAAATTTTGGGAGATCACGGGTCCTCTCTATAAGAGAACTAGCTACTTCCTCTGTCCAAAAATAATTGTCCTAGTTTTTGGCATTTGTTTTTTTCTAGTTTTTGTCCTATGCTTTATACTTCAAATGTAAGCCTTGTCCACTTCAAACAAAGCGGACAACGAGAGTGACACAAAAATTACATACTATAAGTTAATAGTAATTCCAACAAAAATTATTTCAAAATTTCAAGAATCTGCCACATGTCACTCTGTAATTGGTTGTGACAACTAGAAGAGTTGACTTGTCAGGCAAAAAAGCTGACGTCATTTCTCAAGAATGCTAGAACTGCTATCAGCTTACAATACTATTAAAGATAGACCATTTTTCGAGTACTGAGATGGCTTTTTCTGGCAAAATTAAAATTAAAAAAATTTAAGTTGAATCTTTTAAAACTACGACAGTTATTTTATTAGAAAGAGGGGAATCCAAACCTACAGCGCCGAATCTGATGAAGGTGTCCTCATCAATGTAGGTGCCCCAGTCCATACGCTCCAGCATTGGCCGAGTTCCTGCAAGTTGCAATGGCATGCCACTAAATATCCCTTCTCCCATGGCTCCCTGTACACAAACCTGCATGGGAAACGTCCCTCAACGTTATTCCCTCCGTTTCATAATAAGGGTCCACTTTGCAAAAACATTTGAGATTTAAGACAGAAATGGAGCCTAATGTTGAAAGGGATGAAAGACAATGGCAACTTTTGGAACCGTGCATCTCGATAGAAAGGGATGAGAAACGTAGGAAGTCAATGTAGGAAGGCAACAAAATGAATGTGGGCTCTTAAATTGACGCAAGAAAATATGTAGTTTTAGACTCTTATTATGAAACAAAGGGAGTAGATGCATTTGTTATTTATAGCAGTTCTAAGTAGGTCTTATGTAGATTTCCTTTTGTTATTTTTTTGACCAACACATGCAATGTTCTTTACTGATTTTGGTGATATAAAATACTCCCTCCATCCCATAATAGATGATGCTTTTGAGAAGAAAAAATTGTCCTAAATTATTTATTCAATTTGAAGTTGTTATTTTACATATTCTAACAAAACAAAATCACAAGATAGGTGCACATGAAGTGCTCTTTGTTTGTGAAGCTTGTGTGAACCCTATAACTATTGCAACTACCTACTTTCATAATTTCTACCATGCAATGTTGTAAACTCAAGAAAGCCTTATTCAAAAACTTGGACTAACATGCTATCACACATCTCCTCCACAACATGAACAAGTATGGTATTGCTTGGACAGACAACTACTCCAAAATAGAAACTTTATATATTAAGAGATTCGATGAAATCATTCTAGTTGCTTAATTTTTTGAATTTTTCAAAAGCATCATCTATTATGCGACAGAGAGAGTATGATCCCATCTTAATTATATATTCCAAAATACGATTGATTTAATTTGTCATTTTAAAACCGTGAATCCTTGGTCCTTTAGAGGATTCTAAAAGTGTTAGACACTTGATCTTGTCTCCTATACTAACCCACGTCACCAACAACTCAACTCATCTATTCATACAGTCACTTGGTTGGGCTTACTAGCAAATGGTGTAAGCATGAATTGACAAAATGTTTATGCTACTTAATCTTTGAATGGTTGCATAGAAGTTCATTCATAGTGATAAAAAATTTATCTCAACAGATTTTACTCTCTCCAAAGTTCTATAGTGATCTCCCAAAAAACACTTACATATTGGTTAACCCTTCAAGGACCAAGAAGCCCGAATTGAGCCTCATATTCTTTTTACTCCCTATGTTTCATAATAAGAATCCACTTTTTTGGCATGTTTCAACTTGACGTTCTTTTGCCAAAAAATGTCATCTAAATGGGATATCATTAATAGTAGTATGTAGCTTTTGTGTCACTCTCATTGTCCGCCCAAATGTGGACTCTTATTATCAAACGGAGGGAGTAGCATGTTTGAGTGGTCCTATATGGAGTTCCTTTAGATCAAATTTATTTGCTTTTAGACAAGCACATACAATGTTCTACACTGGTAAAATTTGGTCCCATCTAAATTATATTTTTTTCACAATATGGTCAACTGAATTTGTCATTTTAAAACCATAAATCCTTTGTTCTTTAAGGGTTAAAACACGAAGAGTAGAGTTATCCTTAAACTCTAACTTTAGTTTGCATGTTGAGTTTTTCCTTTGACCTTATAAATTCGTGTATTCAATCATCAAAGGAGTACATTGAACCATTCAAGACTAATTGAATCCCCACAAATTCAATTGTTTAATCAATTTAACCATTGGATGTATAGAATAATAGATATCGAGGTTGGAAGTTGATAGCGAGTTTATACAACTATAAAAGTTACACCAAAAACAAAGTGAAATATATTCCATTAGAGTACATGCAACCCTGCAAATCCAAAAGTACATTCCATTTCAAACCCCTCCCAAAGTATTAGAGTCTTTCTTGACCAAAAGAGGAAGATTGAATGAAACTCAATAAGTCTACTTTAAGTAAATAAAAGTGAACGAAAGGTGAAGAAATGGTTATAGAATGACATACTCGAACACGTTTTCCGTCATCAGCAAAAGTGAAGGCAACCTCTCGTACGAGTTCCAACAATGTCCCTATTCTGTACACATCCTGCACCGAAGGAAAATTTTCAGTAAAGAATCACATGGAAGCAGAGAGGGAACTTCAAGCCATACAAAATATCTGCATAAGGTAGCAGCACCGATAACTGGGAGGGACCGGTTACCAAGCTGTAGTGTACCAATAACTGGGAAGCATGGGACCAATATTGTAGAAACAAGATTGTGACAAAACTCCTTGTTTTTTATTCTCTTGCACACGGTTTTGATAGCCTCCTACTGCCGCTCACTAGTCCATATAGTTCCAGAGCTTTAACCTCCAGCATCCAGAAACTGGATTACGAACAGATTCAAAGCCTTGCAACTTTCTCACACAATCTCGGATGACTTTCGTCCAAGTCATCTTTGCAAGCCTATTAGGTTCTCTACCAATTAAAGTAAATTTTTGTGATGTTGAGATGTTGATAATATTACAAAGGTCTCCAAATGCAAGTATGCCAAATTTGTTAGGTAGATTTCATGTTTGCAATGGACCTCTCATGTACACCTCATGTACATTTGAGCCATGCTAATATCTACTTTTAAGGCTAGCATCTACTTCTGTTCAAAGGGACAGTACGTTTAGGGGTTAAAAATTCTTATAAAATCGAATGATGCATTTTTTTTCCCTCTGTTTGCCGGATCTTTAAATATTTTTTCCAAGATTTCTTGACCAAATCCCAACCAAGAAGTTCCAAAAGTCCCAGTTGTTAGTGCTGTTAGTTGTTATACTAGATTGAACTAGACGACAGCTCTGCCGGATTATTCATTAACTGTCAAACAATTCAGCCTCTTGAGGATATGGCGATATGAGGAAACAATGCGTCAACTAGATTGAAGCAGTGCCAATTAGCTACACATACTGTGGGTGCCTAATTTCATTTAAAGTACCCACCAACAAGTTTACATTCATTCAACTTTTTAGAGAATTGCCAATAAAAATTATAAGCTTTGAGCCTAACTTGGACAAGTTGTAGTGCACAAGAATTGAGTTTTGATAATAAAATTTCTTTTTTATTTGAAATTCAAATTTTCATTTTTTTACCCTTAATTCAAACAACTATGAGTACAAATTTTGTTACTTGTGGTTTATAAAAATTTCAATGGAAAGAATGCAAATCCTTTGTAGAATCATGTGAAAAAAAAATCATCAGTTTTGTGATCATATTTACTAAAATATCAATGTTTAAAGTTTTCATTTCAGAAATGTTCAATTTGAATATAAATTTTGTATTTTTTCAATATCTGATCCAAAAAATTGTCCAAAGATGTGATTTTTCACACATCAAATGGTTTAATATATATTAATATTAATATTGATATTTTTTTTATAAATTTAATTATTTGATTCAGTTCTTTGAAAAATTGAATGAACGTAAACTTATTGGTGGGTATTGTACACATAACATTTTACAACAGTACAGTTCCAAACCCCCTACTACTTGGATCAGATTTTACAGATACAGTAACTTTTCTTGGAACTATGGTGAGAGAGGACATTTGGCATTGTATGAAGGAATTTAGTAAGAATCAAACAAGAAAAACTTACTTCTATGTGCCCGCGCTCCCAAGGTAACTAACTAGAGATTAAAGTTTTCAATTAACTAACTTAGTAGCACTTCAAACCATTGAATTAGTTAGTTTACATATTCAAAATTGGGAGAGTAAAGTTAAGTGATAAAAATGAAATGTAAATCCAGCGCCCAGTTAGTTATCATCAATTTGCTAACTGACACTACTTTGGCAGTGTGGGTCTAATTCCGGTTAGTTAAAGCCACTACTATTTTGGTGGATCAAAACTCAGCTAACTTAGCAGCCATTGGCATCACCACCATTACAGCAAAACTCCACTAAAAAGGGACTCATAATTCCAACAACAAAAAATTGAAAGTGGCGTACCATTTCAGGGTTCAGCTCAGGAAAAGTGACTTGAACCTGTTAAAGAACACCAGAACGATAAGAAACATGGTACTAATGCAAGAGTCCATACAACCAATAAAGTACAGTAAATGCACAAAAATGAAAAAAAATGAAAAATTCAGCACGAGTGGAGTTTTTGATTTTGGAAGGTAAAATTGATTGAAATCGCATAAAAATACAATACTAATTGTACATCACAAAGAATGGCCAGTGTGAACGGATAAATATACATTAATTTTGAAAGGAGAAATAACAATGTTGACCTATATCTTAATGCACAAATGGTGATGAAAGCTCTAAACTCCAAAAAGACACAAAGCACAAGAGCAGAAATGAACACCCACCCGGAGTTTATGTTTTCCATCAGAAACGGCATTCTTTGTAGCTTGGCACACATCTTTGTAGAAATACTGCCGAATTTCTCTGGAGTGTGGGGTGGTATTTAGTTTCGTCGGAACTCCTCTCCACGCCACTTTCTACATACACAAATCTACATCAATAAAGTTGTCCTTTAACCCCTCAAGGACCAAGGATTCAAAGGACCAAGAAGCCCAAATTGGGCCTCATGTTTTTTTTAGCAGCTTTGACTAAGTCCTATGTGGACTTCCTTATGTCCAAATTTATATATTTTTGGACCAACACATGCAATGTTCTTCACTGATTCCAATGATATAAAATTTGGTCCCATATAGATTATATTTTCCACAATATGATTGATTAAATTTTCCATTTGGATACCATGAAGCCTTGGTACTTTAGGGGTTAAAATGACAAATTCAATCGACCATATCCGGAAAACTATGTTTCAGATTTATTATCGCCGAAATTAGTGAAGAACATTGCACGTGTTGGTCAAAAAGGAAAGAGAGTTGAACAAAAGGAAGTCCATATAGGACCTACTCAAAATTGCTAAAGAAAACATGCGGTTCAATTTGGCCCTTTAAGGGTTACGGTTGGTTGTCCTATTACCAACCACTGCCCCAAAACCAATCACCCTAGATTCTAGATTTTCAAAGGGAAGATGTACCTCATTTGTACATTAGAGCATGTGATCGGTTTTAGGTAAACCTATGACTTTCACTTTGAAAATTTGTACTTATTCAAATAATTATCAAAAAAATCAAATTAAATATGAAAACTTCATAATTTCTTATTGCTAAAAGAGGAAAATACTCAAAATATCGATTCATCTATCCCATGTATAGTGAATGTCTTAACTGATCGGTTTTAGGTGCCTCAACCTTAATTCAAATACAATTTCAGTGTCGATAGAGTTAATCTTTATAGAATTATAAATATGAAATCAACTGTCATGGTGTCAATAGAGTTATCCTTTTAATTCATACTAGTATGAATCCAGCCTCCTTTCTACTCCCACAAGATCAACAACCCCACTTTGCCTTACTTAACCTTTAAATGACATACTAAACCCCACATGCTTACTTTTTTTGGGGAAGAATCTTGCTCATAACTTCTACAAAATAGGGTTTTGTAAATGCCAAACCCAACATATTAAAGGCATCTATACAGTTTCTTTAGAATAGAACCCAAGTAAATTAAAAAGAAAATCATGCTTAATCATGCTTAAAAGAGATTTTGGGTGTGGGAATCAGGAAAGCCATGTCCTTAAAGGAAAAATCTAACAAAGGCTCCACAGAAACTCTAAACCCTAAACCAAAGCCAAGAGCTGGAGTGATAATTGCTGCTTACCTTGGTACTCGTTTCGATGCTGGGTGCACCTTCAAGCTCTGCCCTAATCTGAGGCAATCGAAAAGGGTAAAGATTAGAAAAATTGCTCAAAATTGCATCAAGAGGCCATTAGGTTTGCATACAATTAAGGTGCCATCACAAATTACTATTTTGCACGCATGTCCTCAAGAGAAACATTCTTTTTGTGAACTGAAATCCAGTGTCCTCACAGACAGAAAATAAAATGGGGACCTGTTTCAGAAACAATTCCGTTTCACAAAACCTAACTAGCAAATTACAAGGCCATTTAAGGCATTTTGCCATCCACATATTACTACGTGTACTATTTTGCGCACATATCCTCAAGAGATACATTCTTTTGTGAACTGAAATCCAGTGTCCTCACAGACAGAAAACAAAATGGGAACCTATTTCAAGAAATCTACCTTTCACAAAACCTTGTAAGGAAAGGATTCAAGGCATTTTTTAACGTAAACTTTGCCATACACAAATTACAATGCCTTACTTTGCGCTCAACTGCTACATTCATTTGTAAACTGAAATCCAGATTCTCTGTAAAATATACAATAAGTCAAGAGAAAACCTAATCGCAAATTCTTTCAAGTACAATTTGCCAATTGTAGGTTTTCTAGAGTACCCGGAGACAGGGCGAGGTCTGTGGATTGGAAAGGGCGACGGGGCCATTGTGCTGCAGGCGAGCACCGCAGAAGAAACTAGAGTGCAGGCGAGAATCGGCGGACACCGATGTGGTGAGACAACACGGCAAACACACCGCCATAGCTGCACACTCTCACTGCAAAATTGTTCTAGCCTAGCTCAGGAAACAGATTGAATATATGGCATTCAAAACATGACTGGAGGGTAAGTTAGAGGCGCTCACTCACTCTTTGTATTGCAAGGAATTGACCATGTGTTGTTGGCCACTTTCTGCAAAAAGCACTGGAATGAAATCTGAGTGTTGGATGGATTCACGGTTAAGTTATAAAATGACAGTGATTCTCTTCATCAGAAAAGTTGGGTCAAACTATTTTGGTGCCATTTTGACACCAAAAGCCGCATACATGTCATTTTAGTGTCATTTTATCCATACTAAATTGGTATGAAGGTTGGCACCAAATTATCTTCATTTCATTTCAATGCACCATCATGGCACCATGTTCACATGCCTTGAAGTTCCTGATGTTGATCTTAGTTAGGGTCACTTTATACTTGGGGCCGGATTGAGGGCTCCCGAACTCTTCAAATTTCAACCAATTTCAACCAATAGGATCGTTCGATTCTTTCAAATTCAGCCCAAGGGCTTTATACTAGGGTCGGGCCAGAAGGAGCAATTTTTCCTACGTGGCATCGTATGTGGCACGATTTTGGCGCCAAATCTTTGGGTTGGTTTGTCATGGCCCGAACTCTGAACTTGGACCGGATTGAATCGGGCCGGCCTTCCATCCAACCCCAACCTGCGAATAAAGTGAGCCTTATCGTGGGAGAATACTCCCTCCGTCCCATAATAGATGATGCTCTTGGAAAAACTCAAAAAAATTCAACAAACTAGAATGATTTTATTAAATCTCTAAAGACGATAGAGTTATCCGTAAACTAAAGAGTTGAGTGGGCCTTAGTTTGACTAAAATTTAGAGAAACGAAAACTATTGAGAGAAGTTCTAGGAAATCAAAAGAATGGGTGAGTGGGGACGGTTTAGGTATATATAGCAAGAATCCATTGCCAGAAAAGAGGTTAGCAATCACCTTCTTTATGTGTGAAGGTGAATAATAGAAACTTGGGTGAGAAGTTTTCTAGCACCGATTTTTGGTGCTTTCAAAGTTTGCATTCACAGTTTCTTTTTAGTCGCCGACACATGTTCTTTTTGAGGATTAATGTCACTATTCACTCAAACTATGGTCCACTCACCCACTTTTGAGGGACTTTACGGATAACTCTAATAAGTTTCTATTTTGGAGTAACCGTCTATTGATGTGGTATCACATGTGTCAAAAGTTCTTTAGCCAAGAATCTCTAGCCCTTGCCAAAGTTCACCCTTTTGCTTTCACTACATGAAAGATAAAAGATTCAAAACATGTGATTCTTGAAGCGCACTTATTGTGGACTTCCAACTCTCTACCATCATCCTTTAGGTGTGTTCTCTAATGCAACAAACATATGCGAGCATGCACTACACCAAATATCGCCACTAGTGTGAGTCTCAGTAATTCATTATTTTGATAGTAATCGTGGCATTAGAACAAAAGTGTGAGTCACAGTAATGTACATTTGAAATGTATGTATAGAATTAGAGTGAGAATTGGTGTAAAGCCTCACACTAACTTTGTGACTCACAATAATGGCAATGATCAAAGTACCTTAGCTTCCTAACGGCTTGGTCAAAAAATAAATAGTAAAAAACATGCATAAATCTATGGGGAATTCCTTGCCAATTTTGCCCAAAAAAATATATAAAAATATAAAAAGGTCAACAATCTCAATAAAAAAAACTATATGTTCCTGCCCAATTTCAATAGAAAAAAATTCATCTTGCCGATGTGTTTCTTGCACTTTAATTAATTATTAGGCAGAAAGTTGTCGATGTTGTTAGGATGCTATGGTAGTAGCAAGGATAGTCTTGGGGTACCAAGAATAAGTATCAAAACATCATGCCCAAAGACCACTTTTCTATTTGTAGTCAATACTATCGATACCAAAATGTTTGTGCAATTGTAAATGTTGTGTTTTTGGAGTCTCAAATAGAATGAAAATTCCTAAACTCAAGTAAGAGATTCAACCCCAAAATACCTACAACCTTCTTCACATTGGATAGCTTTGCAAAAATGCATTATAAAATGCAATTAAGAAGGATGTTTGAACTTGATGTACCAATAAAAGTTGTACATTATGAATTTTAGATTCTATCCATACAGATAAATCTATGAATGCAATCACCAATATTTTTCTATAAAATTTGAAACTAAAAATCAATTTTTTTTTGTAATTCAATTACATATAAGATATTGACAATCTATGGATGAATTTTGTTGTGTTCGTTTGAAATGGAATACTCTAACTGTTGTGATTATTGGAGGTTTTCTAGATGCTTAACCCCTAAACAGCCTCACCCCTCTCCAAATTCCGCAATTTTTGCAAAGATGCATCAAAAAGGCAAACTAACGGGATATTTTGAACTTGATGTATAAATAAAAGTTGTACAGTGGGGTGACACCGAAATTGTCCCCTTGTGCAATTCCAGGGAAAGTGCCCACATTGCTGCCAACTTTGGCACCCTCCCGAGCGCTAGAAAATTGTTATTTATACATGAAATTTTAGACACAAAATCATTGTTATGTTGAAAACATGTATACCAAATTTCAAAGTTAGAAGATTGATACAAAAAAAGATATTCAAGATTTACTAACAAGGGGTAGTTGTAAGAGATGTTTCACAGCTCCCAACTTTGACACCCTCCCAAGGATTGAAGAATTATTTTTTCGCATAGGATTTTGGGAGTAGAAACATCTTTATGTTGTTTACACATGAGAAAAATTCAAGTCCAAAAGACCCACGAAAAATATGATATTCCAAATCTACCAACATGTGTAGTTGTGAGAAACAAAGTTGCTTCACAACTACGTTGGTAGATATAGAATAACTATTTTTTTGTGTATCTTTTGGCCTTGAAAATTTTCATGCATGTGATCAACATCATAAAGATCATGTGACAAAAAGCTCATATTGAAATAACAAGTTCTCAGCCCTAGGGAGGCTGTCAAAGTTGGAAGTTGTGAAGCAACTTTATTTCTCACAACTACACCTGTTGGTAGATTTGGAATATCATATTTTTCGTGGGTCTTTTGGACTTGAATTTTTTCTCATGTGTAAACAACATAAAGATGTTTCTACTCCCAAAATCCTATGCGAAAAAAAAAATTCTTCAATCCTTGGGAGGGTGTCAAAGTTGGGAGCTGTGAAACATCTCTTACAACTACCCCTTGATAGTAAATCTTGAATATCTTTTTTTGTATCAATCTTCTAACTTTGAAATTTGGTATACATGTTTTCAACATAACAATGATTTTGTGTCTAAAATTTCATGTATAAATAACAATTTTCCAGCGCTCGGGAGGGTGCCAAAGTTGGCAGCAGTGTGGGCACTTTCCCTGGAATTGCACAAGGGGACAATTTCGATGTCACCCCACTGTACATTATCAATTTTGGATATTGCTCATACGATTAGATCTACGATTGCTATCACCAATAATTTTGTATAAAATTTGAAATTTGAAATTGAAAATTCTTTTTTAATTTGATTCCGAATAAGATATTGACAATTTGTACATGAAATTTGTCATGATTGGTTGAAATCGGTAATACTCTAAGTGGAGTGATTTTTGGAAATGTAACACTCTAAGTGTAGTGATTTTTTGGTTGCGTAATTTTATGAATTGACTTTTTTAAAAGCACTTTTATATTGAAATTTTAGAAATTTTGGGTGAATCACTGCAACATGATAAATATTGCTTCTAAGTGGTCTTATTCCCTGTTCTAAAGGGCTTCACGAGTTCGTTGTTGTGGTGTGAGGCATAAAAATATTACAAATCATCCCCTTTCTAATTGAATCACACATGCATGAAGCTAACTTCCTATAAAATATACAATATAAGATTCATACTGCAAAAAGTCGATGACGAATAAGAAAATTATGTTTGATTTTGTACATCGTCCACGTTTTAGACGGCTGGACATTTAGGGGTTAATTTTATGAGTTGACTTTATCAAGAGCACTTTTGAACACTATTGAACTAAGACTTTAGAAACTTTTGGTGAATTACTACATGAAATGAGGCATAATTTTTTTACAAATTAACCCCTTTCTAATCAATTCTCACTCATGCATAAAGCTAACTTCCCATAAAATCTAAAGTAAAAATTCACACTAAAAAAGGCACATGACGGATGAAATAACGTGGATGAAAATATATACATTGTTCAAAAAAAGGACGCTTAGGCAGATATCTTAAACGTTAAAAAAAGCCCCACGGGCTTTTAATAAAAGAATAATTGAGAAAAAAGTAGCTTTTCTCAACCAAATCAAGCAAGGAAATGTTCACTGGAAAGCTACTGAAAAAGCAATCTAAATTCTAGACTTGCACCTCATTTGGAAGATCGTGGAATCATTGGCAAGTTATCAAATGAACAAGAGTTGAGGTTGGAGTAACTGAAGTCATTTCTTGAAAAGTGACATAACGCTACAGTTCCGCAACAACATTGGTCAGCAGAGCCGCTTTTTCATTTTTTTTCTTCTCTTTTTTCTTTCTTTGCGCAAAAATTTAGGTGTCTTCCTAGTTGCCCCGCCTAAACCCTCTTAACGTTTAAAGGTTAATCCCTAAGCATTCAAACGACCATTTTCTAATCGCTGCCCAAATCTAACCGGCTACCCGGAACAAAAAAAATAAAAATTGAAAAAATAAAAAATAATTTAAAATATTACATCAAGTCTACTTTTCAACCCAATTTGAATTATGGCAATCTGAGTTAAACTCCACCTGTGAGAAATTTTCAAAGTAGATCACCTCAACATCCTGTTAGTGTTATAAAATTTGCTATTTGGAGAAAATAATGATGATCCCTCCATTTCTTTTGTTTTTTCTGAAGTTTACAATAGATAGCCCAACTTTACCCAATTCTACTAAATTTTGAACTCTAAAATTGAAAATCATAAGTTTTCAAAGGTTTAATGCTTTTAAATTCATTAAAAATGATTTAAATTTATTATTGGCAATTTGACTCTACAAATAATTCATAGAGATGATACTCTACACTTTGTTTATTGAACCAAATTTCATCAAACATATGGAAGGCACATGTTTTGTCCATTACCCCTCAAGCTTTTAACGGTTAAGATTGATCTTTCATGAAATAATAAATTAGGGGGGATTACAATCATCATGACGGAATACTATCGTAAATTAAAAAAAGTTGGGGGTACCTTGAGTATCCTAGGCTCAAGGGCAAAGGTAGCAACAACAATTCCTGCCTCATCGAAAGTAGTCTCTATGCACGGGAATCAGAATTGGACCACAAGACAATGGAGTTAACCGAAAAGAAGGCCATGGAACCTCCCTTTTCAACCTCCTTCTAACCTCTCTTTTGAGCTCTCTTGAGCTATGTTTGGGTTGAATAGTGTCGTGTCATAACTTGTCCCCTTGTAGGCCATGGGCTTGGAGCTTTGGTAGGAGGTGTGGAAGTCATTGCGAGGTGTGGAGAATAATGATAGTGGCTTGCTTTAGATTGTCTCCCAACTCATCTTGAACTAGTTTTCGGTTTATTTATATTTCAATATGAGTTCAAGAGGAGTTCAAGAGGAATTTGTTAAAACTTTCCTCTTTGAGCTGACTTTTCAGTAAACTCTAATGCACTTTCACAATGACGAACATTCAAAAACTCTATGAGTGAGCTACATTAATTTTAAAATAGGTGATCAACTTTATTTTCCCAGTTTAATTAATTATTCGGCACAGCTTGTACGAACCCATTGTGGGATTGAATGGTATTTGAAGTCCTTAACCCTTTAGTGCCCAGGGTGGTTTTGTAGAAACCACGGTTTTTTGGGTGATGTTTCTTTAAAACTCTCTTTGTTGAAATTATGAATACTATTAATAGTATCAAACCGTATGAATGGAAGCATAGCTTAATGAAACAAGAGTCAATTAAATCTTGGTAAGATCGGACCGTTGGATTGCAAGATTATAGCATGTCTTTGAACCATATAATGCATACTCAAAGATGAGATTTTGGGAAGTGTGTGACTTCAAGGTTTAATAGAATTTGGGTTAAATTTTATAAAATGAAAGTGAAGATGTTCAGCAATGGCCTGTGTCAACACCTCTTCAATGCAATCTTTCATGTCAAGAACGGACTCATACATAATTATTGTGAATTTTATAAGTGAGAGTGACTTATCCATATACGATTTAGGACAAAATTTATACATTAGAATAAGAAAGGAGTTGGTACATTGAACCAGATCAAACTACATATACTAATGGAACATGATCAAGAGAACACAATCCCAAAAAAAATACAACAAAATAAACTTCCAAACACAAGAAATACCACCTAGTACATGTGTTGTATTTGTAAGTATTTGCTGTATTTTTGAGATATTTGCAATATTTTGGTGTTTTGTACATAGGTGTTTGGATAGCTAAGAAAGTCAGATTCCAAAATTTCTTCTTGCATCATTTGCAAAATTAAAAGTTGCACATACGCACTTCAAACATCGGACTGAAATGGTTCACAGATTTTCGAGCATTTTAATTAACCCTTGAAGGATTTAGGGAACAATAAATACGTTGCCATATATTTAACATTTGTTATGAGTAGAAAGTTCCAAATTGAGATCACAATAGCTTTTAAGACCATATAGACATGAATATTAACTTAACTTTTGATATATAACTCATAGGAGGTATAGAACCATTCCAAATACAATGAAATACGGTCGTATACGTTGGCCGGAATGGCCAATCCGGACCTTTAAGGGTTAAGAGCAATCCAGTGACCACTTAGTGGTTACCTGGGCACTAAAGAGTTAAGGCGGTTACCCCATTCCCAACTGAATAAGAAATACGGATATGAGACATTAATATTATTTAGTATTTTTTTTTTTTAAGAGTTACACAAGAAGAAATAGATTTCACCACAAGTTGAAACATAATTTTTGGATGAAGAATGAATTAGTTATAAATTTTCAAAATTGAAGCATGACACATCCCATTCACATCACAAAATGCTCCTAGCTGTTGGTTTAAGGCGCCAGTTGGGAATGGGTAACCACCTTAATACAACAACTCCATTCTCTTGTCGATGGTTGCAATTACATGAGGAGCCTCACACAGTTTCATAAAGATGAAGGGCCAAACCAGACAGGCCTTCAATACTTAATTCTTAATGTGAAAACAAGGTCGCATAACCATCAAATTCAATCACGTGGCTAGATTACACAGGTAACCAAGTGGTTAAATTACACAGGTAGCCATCAATGTAATTCTAGTCACAAATGGAGGTCTCAAGCATCATAAGAACCGCAAGCAAGAGCTAGTCATGTGTAAAGAATTGCTTTTAACCAGGGAACCTTTACATGCTTGGATTAAAATTGGCATGAACAAAATCCTTGTTAGTCCCATGAAGAAGCAACTCTAATCGAACAAGCCGAAGCCCATGTCGTCATCGCTCTCCTCTTTCGCCTCCTCCTTCAAAATGGCAACCAGTTGTCAGGAACTTTAGATAGTAGAGCATGAGAAAGCATTACAATCCATGCAGTGCAACACAAAGTTGAGTAATTCTACCTCAGTTTAGTTCAATCAGGCTAGCCTTCAACAGCTACAGAAAAAGATTGCATGAGGGAGGGAGGAAGAAGCCGTCTAGATAAAATGCGGTCATATCTTTCTGGCTTGATGCAAAAAGGAAAGCAAGAAATAGTCAGATGATTGAAATTCCAGCAGTACCTTCTCCACTTCCTTGGGTGCCTCCACGGCAGCAGCGCTAGCAGCAGGTGCAGCGCTCACGGCGACAGCGCCACCACCACCACCTGAATAGAAATCGAAAATTAACCACAGAATTCAATCAATGCAAAACAACCTCAAAAGCTCAGCCCATTTCAGTGGCGGGAGAAAACACACGAATTGCCATGGACACTAGATTTCCCTATTGTTGAAAATTCCACCTCACTTCTGCTTTCAAAAGTACCCCTCCCCACGCCCTAAATAAAGCCCTCGACTCAAAAGATACCCCGTTGAATTGACAAATGTTATAACAGCAACTTAATGTAAATCTAACAGGACATTTGATCAATATGAAAATGATGTCAGATTCATTACACTCACATTACCTTCACACTAGTGCTATGTAAACACCATCTGCATACACTAACATTAACATGACAATAATGCAGTATGAGGACTGCCTCAATCTGACAACTATTATCTTAACTGTATGAACACTGATAACCTAACTTGTCATTAGGGGACACATGTAGTATCCTTTCACATGAACGTTACGCCGGCTCACCAGACATCCCTACAGAAACGCCTAAATTCGAACACTGTCTGGAACACTGTCTGGAGAATATGAGTGTTCGAATGTACTACAAATCCGACAAGTTTTAGCGATGAAATAATCAGGGTACATAATATAGTTCCAATCCTTTCGATACTTACCGCTTCCAACGTTAGTGATGAGATCCTCCACACTCCTCTTCTCGCACAGCTTGGCGAAAAGTGAAGGCCAGTACCCTTCCACCGAAACGTTGGCAGCCTTCACCAGAGTGGCAATCTTCTCGGCCTGTCATGCCATCGGCAACTCGGAATCAGAAACCCTAAAAACTACAAAGCCTCCACATCTCGAATCTCGACGCTTGTGGCGCTGAGCTCGCAGTGTAGTGACTACCGCAACAAGGGACGCAGTACTTACAAACCACCTGGGAAACCTAAACCCTAAGTGATGGTGAAATGAAAAGGGTACCCACCGTGATGGCGATGCCGTCATCGTGGAGGATGAGGCAGGCGTACGTGCAGGCGATCTCGCTGGTCGACATGGTGGCGATGGCGTCGGACGTGCGAAGATTGTCGACGGAAGCTCGGAAGCAAGAGTGTTGCACAGCACAAAGGGGTTGCAAAGGGACGAAGCTGGGGGTTTTCCTTTAACCTAATCGCTCTCTGCGCCGTCCGATGCTGTGGGGATCCAACGGTGGGGTGGTCGTTCGGGGTTGCGTTCACACCTCAGGCTCATTTAGCAGAGTGGGACGTCTTTAACCCCCAAAAGCCCGAGGGGTATAGAACAAATTGTAAATGTGTTATAATATGTGCCTTCCAATTGTTTGATGACGTTTGCTTCAAGAGATACAATGTAGGGTATCATTTTTACAAATTATTTGTATGGTTAAACTTTCAAAAATAACTTTAGATATTTTATCAATGAATTTAAAAGCATTAACCTTTGAGAAATAGTATAAATTATAATTTTCACTTACAGAGTTTAAAATTTAGCATGATTGGTTAAAATTGGTTTATCTATTGTAAACTTCATAAAAGAAAAGACATAACATTCAATTGTCTTCACTGACTTTGCCATCCTCTTGGGGAGAATGTGCAGAAGTCTTTATTATTATTATTATTATTATTATTATTATTATGTGTTTGGAGCTTTAAGATCTTTTTGACCTTCCCTCCCGATTGCCATAACCTCCACCTTAATGTCGGCACCAGTACAATACGCCGACCAACATTCGCTAACAACTCTTTTTTTTCTTGTTCTTTTTTATTTTTAATTTTAATTTATTTTTAATATAAAATTTTTACTTTATTTTTATATTTTTATATTTTTTGAGAAGTTGGATGGGACTACAAGTTCCAGGCTACGTATCGGTAGGCACTGGCAACGTCTTTTTTTTTTCCTTTCGTAGTTGTTTTTTTTTTCTTTCTTTTATCCGTTTTTTTTTTCACTCCAATTTAGCGACCTTTAGCGACCTCCATCGACCGGCTTTGTCCATCCCTTTTTTGAATGAATTTCTATACCGTTAGATGGATGTAAAGGCAGTGCGCGTGAAGGCTATGGAATGTTATGTGACAGAAAGGAATGCTATGCAAAACTAGAGCGTGGCTCCTCTTGCGACACTATAATGCACTTGCACAATGCTTGACCAATAGTTGCAATAAGAAAAGACAAGGCTTTAAATATTTTTATGTTTCTTAGTTTTACTTTCTTTCATTGTCGGCAATGTACATGTAATTGCGGCAAGGGCTTGGTGTAAATGGGCCATGGTGTTGTATAAATTTCATAGTGTCGTAAAATTTGTTATTTGGAAAAAGTAATGATGTTCCTTCATCATTTCCATAACATTTAGTAACTTTAACCCCTAAACGTCCACGCATCCAGTTACTGGATGTTTGTTGGTCAAACCCAATTTTGATCTTGAAGATGAATTTTGTTGCTAATACACCCAACTAAGAAAATGAAGTTTATTAAGTCTAGTTTGTACTCCACTTTTCAAATCTTAAAAATTCCAATTATTGAGTATTTATTGCTTGTGCAAGCTTTGTAGCTCAAGGTTTGAATTACACTACATAGGATGTTCACCTTTCGAATTTCAAAATTTAAATAAAAAATTTCTATGGAAAACATATCATGTGATTCTCTATTGTAATTTGTATCTGCAACCAAAAAAATATTAATTTTTTAAAGCTTTTTTGTATTAAAATTTATTTTTTGAAGTATTTGACTTAAAATTTTGTTAAAAAGGCCGTATTAAATCAAAAAAAATTGAAAACTTCAAGACTGATAGGAAACATTCAATTCCATGCATGAAAAATATTACAAAATATATTTTGATAAATCTTGAAGGCTAAATTGTATAGTTTGACTTTCCTACAAAGGAGTGGTACGTTTAAGGGTTAAGCCACTCTACCTTTACATCCATTTAGTGATTTGTAGTGCATCATGTGATTTCTATTCATGTAGTGCATTAAGTGTAATCCTTTATTTTTCATTTTTCAGAGAGTAGAGAGGGTGGGGAAGGAAGCAAGAACATAACATTCAGTAGTCTTTGAAGATGTTCCACTAAATGGAATGATGTGGAATATCCCACATCATTTCATCCTCCCAATGAACTGATGTGGGATATTCCAAATTCCATCAGTAGCTCTAGGGGCACGTGGTATGAACCCCTAAATGTCAAAGTGTTTAGAAAGTCAATGCTTGAATAAAAGTCATTCAATTTTTGGGAGATTCTTCACCAAGTTGTTGTCCTATCTAATGGTTGGATTTAATCATACTTGATTACATATTTTTCTAAAATTACAAATGTAGAAGTATGTCAAGTCGTTGTCCAAGCCAAAATTGCATTGACTATAGTTCAAAAGTGGCCTTGCCAAAATGAAGTCATAGATTTAAAAAACATAAAAATTTCAAAGAATCACCACGTTTAAGAGTATCTCATTTCAAATTCATTTCAACAAATTTTACTCAAAAAATATTAAATTTTTGTTTGTAATCGAATTTAGAAGGAATTTTTAATTTTAACTTTTAAATTTTATAATTAAATATTGGTGATAGCATTAGTGAATCAAACCGTACGGATGGAATCTAAAATTCACAATCTAGAACTTTCATTTGTATATCAATTCCAAAATATTCTTTTGAATTGTAGTTGATGATGGTTTTCTCAAATTGTCAATTCCAGGGGCACCTTGGTACGTTTTAGGGTGAATCATCATGTGTTAAAACTGCAACATGCATCATTGAAAATAAAATGTTTATCGCAAGCTTTCATGCTATCCTTCCTTCTTCACATGTGGTATGAATAGAAATAGTTGATAACTAATGTTTTCATTTTTCTCCTCCCAACCCGTTTTAGATGCATGCACCCAAAAGTGTTTGACTTTGAACAAATCGCAACCAATATAAAACAAGGGATTACACACAGTATAGCAACCATTAAAATGTAAAAAATAATTTGGCCCCTTGTTTCAACATGACCAAAACTTCAATTTCAAAAAGAAGCCAATTCAATGTTAATCCTTTAGTGCCTAATTGACCACATTCTGGTCACTAGAGCGTTGAAAATGCAAATAACAAAAAAAATCCTTGAAGAATTAGATTTTGAATTATGAAGTTCAGATTTGGAGATTTTTAATACACACCTTTTAGGAAAAGAAAATTTCCATTTGGAATTGTGCAACTATCAAAATACCAATATTCAAAATACCAAAATATTCCAAATTCCTTAAGATACGACAAATACTTACAAATACAATGTACGTACTATGTTGTATTTTTAGTGTTTGGAAGTTTTTGGGATTATGTTCTCTACTTCATATTCTAGTAGTGTATGTACTCTGATCTTGATCAATGTACGAGCTCCTATCAATTTTTAACGTATAAATTTTTGTCCAAAACCGTATACAGACAAGTCATTCTCACTTATAAAATTCACAATAATTATGTGTGAGTCCGTTTTGATATGAAAGATTGCAATGGAGAGGTGTTGACATAGGATATTGCTAAACCGTGTCGCTTTCATTTTTGAAAATTTAACCCAAATTCTATTTCACTTTGAAGTCACACACCCTCCCAAATCTCATTTTTGAGTGTGCATTATACGGTTTAAAGACTTACTATAATCTTGCAATTTCCACGATTGAACAATTCTCTAATTTTGGCAAATTGTCTCCACTCCAATTGAGAATAACTACTTTCTAATGCAATCCATTCTATTTCTGATAGTATGAATCACAATCAAAAAAACTACTGAATTCTAGTGCACGCAGTTAGATTAAGCACAAGAGGATTCATAGACTATATGCAACTACAAGTTATCATCTCAAAAAAACAAGAAGTCAAGCACAATTTAGAAAAAGAATTGACATACATTCAAGTGACAAAAGACGGGTTACACACCATGCGTTTTTTTAGAGACTTATGTACAGTGTGAGATGTTTAGAAAGAGACACTAAAACGCTAAACTTTGAAATCCACTGCCTTTACAAACACCTGAATTTCTTCTAATGTCCCCATGGTCTTGCCTGCCCCTCTTCTTCATCCGAAGCTCAACGTTAGCCTGCGAAGTTCCGAATTCTCTTTTTATCTTACAAATACACAAACAATATATGCATAGCTTCTTCTTCTTCTTGTTTAGACTGGATTGATGAGAGCACCTAGCTTCCACTGAAGCCTAGCTAGCACTCAACCTCGGGTCTGAAGTGCGTCATGATCGCATCTTGTAACGAGAGAGCTTCCCGGAATTCCTCATAGCTGATGTTGCCATCACCGTTGGTATCAATCCGATCAAACAGCTCGTCCATTTTCATTTGACAAATATCTGCTGGCAGGTAATCTTCCGGCAATGCCTGCTCAGCACATCAATCCCCAAAACAGCAATAATGAATACTTGTCCCCATGAGAATATATGCATCTCAGCTGATTCTAACGTTGTCAAGTGATACTTAATCACCACCACAAAATGTGTACAGCCCGCCTCAACAATACTCTTTCATTTGCTAATAAGAACATGTAAAATTTGATCAGTCTCATAGAAATAGGAACTATGCTTGGCACCAATTTTGGGTGTCTGATGTTAGAATCAATGGAAATTCATTGCAAGCTATTAGTGAGAGTCACATACCCCAAGAACCGAAACCAATTCGTCTTGTGAAATGAAGCCTGAATTGTCGTTGTCGTACACCTGTCCAAAATTCTACGTTTTAGATCGAACAGTCCACGAAGCAAAGGAAAAATGAAATTAAAGGAATATACAAAGCAGGAAGCCTGTGTGTTTGAACCTCCAAAATGGAGAAATACAGTGCACCCTCGATAAATGTTACACTTATAGACGTTAACTTATTATATTTGTTAACAAAATCGTACTCCCCTCATATTGCTAACTAGAATGTTAACTATGTTAACAATAATTTACTCCCCCTCTTTGTCAATTTGCCACTTATAAATGTTAACCTACAAAATACATCCAATACTGTGTGATGACATCCATTATTGTGATCAAATCATTCATCTGGACTATATTGTGGAGGGTACAGTATGTCAACTTAGGGCCGCTTCGCACTATGGCCGTCCAAGTCGAGAGGCCGTGGGATGAGAGTCCAAACTTTGTTGAGAGTCCAAAGAAATCTACTGAAAATAGCCAATAAAATATAGTTTCATTTTTTACGAAAAGAAATCGACGGCCTCTCGACCATAGTGACGGGTCTTGCAAAATGTAGGACCCAAACTTCCTCTCGAGAGGCTGTCACCTTGGTCAAAAAGTGTTGCCATGTAAGCATTTTGAAGGTCCACGGCCTTTGGACTTTGGCCTCTAGTGTGAAGGGTCGAGAGGCCAAAATCATGGTTTCTTGCAATTTGATTGGTGGAAACCGACGGCCTCTCGACCTTCGGCCATAGAGTGAAGCAACCCTTATATTTGTTAAGCATTCGAAAAGCTCTCTTAATAACTATTACAATGTTAACTCGCTATAAATGTTAGGAAAATTTTACTCCAGAGCCTAACATTTATAGAGGGTGGACTGTAGAGTGGATTGTGGACAACAGAGTTGGAAGGCAGATTCTGACCTTGAAGCATAAATGTAAGGCATCCTCGTCACGTGAGGTTCGCAAAAGAGAGAAGCCACATACGACTTCACGCAGATCGATCCAGCCATCGTGGTTGTGATCAAACAACTCAAAGATGCGAGGCGCAAGGGGCACCAAGCCATCCAAGTGGATCGCATGCAAAACCCTCTGAAACTCTTCGAGTGTAGCCGTGCGTCCGTTGGACGAGCTGTGTGCATCAAATCATCAGCACATCAACCATAAACCCTAAACACAATGAGCAAGCAAAAGCAGAGAATCAAAGAAAACTAAAACCCTAACAAAAGGGGGTAAAAAAGCAGAAGTAGGTAGTGTGAAACATAATTGTGTGACAAGATATAAATACATACATACGCAGGAAATTCACTCCCAGCGCTTCCACCTCAGAAGCGGTAAGAATACGATCTCCGAGAATCTGCTTCAAGTACTTGGTGCGGAGCGTAAACTTGGTCCTCACAATGCTGGCATACGCTGTGGCACGAAACTTGCGTCGAGCATTGAAAGTATGAAAACGCATGAACACGTCTTCGTGAATGAGGTCCCTGCTAGCTACAGCACCTGTCACCCATGGGTGTGACAGTAACTAGGCATCATCCGTCATTGACGCCCTGTCAGTCTAAAACTCTTCTCTCCTCTCTCATGGTTTAGCAACAAAATGAACTCTCAACATTCGACGGAGAATTAGGGTTAGGGTTTCAGGGTTATACCTCTCGGGCAGTAGGACGCGCGGACGGATTTACCGACAGTAATCTCCTGATGAGCTCCTTGACTTCAACCGATATGCCTCTCCAACTCACTTCATCCATCGTGTAGGAGCCCGTCAGAATTCGTATCTGCTTGTCCCGAGAAGTCTTTGCACGAAACGGCGGATGCCTGGACATACAGTAAATCCATGTCTGAGCGATTTGGAATTGGAAAACCCGCTAAACCCTGCCAGTTAATTAGGGTTTGTCACACCTCTTCCGAGAAGATGATTCTATGGAGATTGAGAACCTTGGGAGAGAAACGTGGATCCAGTCGTGGCCATTCTCCATGAAGAAAGTGTGACTCCCCTTCTTCTTCACGGCTTGTTAATCTTCTCCACGGCTTCTCAATCTTCACGGCCATTCTTCATCTCTGGGTAGAAGCTTCTCAATCTTCGGAGAATGGGTACTCCACAAATCAAGACGAAAGTGCCATGTCCGCATTCTCTGAAGATTGAGAATGGGAAAAAGAGGTGATTTTTAACGTAAACCCTGGCATTAAATTTTGCGGAAGTGGAGAATGTTTTTCACGTACCCGCAGAGGAGAATGTAGAGGATGACACCGACCGACCACATGTCGTTGGCGGGGAGCACGCTAGAGAGGCGGAGCTGCTCGGGGGACATGTAATCAATGGACCCGAAGATACCCACAACAGCATTGGTGACGTTGCGGATGTAACTGAGACCAAAGTCCATGATCTTGAGGTCGGACTCAACCGGCAGGGGACTCGCGTACAAGCAATTCTCCGGCTTCAAATCCCGGTGCACAATGTCCGCGTGGTGCAGCGCGCACAGCCCGGCCGCGATCTGGCGCACCACGGCCGCGGCGTCGCGCTCCGAGTACCGCTCCTTCTCCACAATGCGGTCGAAGAGCTCCCGGCCCTTGCAAAGCTCCAGGACCAAATGCACGGCGTCCGCGTCCTCGTACACGTCGATCAGGTGGATGACATTGGGGTGCGGCGACACCCGGTCCACGATGCGCATCATCACCAGAATCTCGTTCTTCACCAGCGCCTCCGCCTGCGACACGCGCCGCCCGTCGCCATAGCCGAACTTCTTCAGCGTCTTGATGGCCACCTGCAGCCGGTCGTGCTTGCGCACGCCCACCCGCACCACGGAGAATCCGCCGGTGCCCAGCACTGGCCCCACGAGATAATCGTCCGCCAGCAGTCTCCAACTCATCTCTCTCGATCGAACAGCCCAGCCCTTGCTCCTCCCTCCCTCCCTCAATCTTTCTCTTGCTCGCTTTCAAATCACCATCATATCGCTAGCACCGAAACCAGTCACAGCAAGAGAATAACTGTGCAAGCTCGCTAGCTTTCAAACCACCATCGCTAGCACACTATCTAGCTCCGACAGGTGCAGAAACCAGTCGCAGCAAGAGAATGACTGTGCATTCATGAATAAGTTACTACGAGCCCGGTCCGAGTCTGAGCAGAGATCGATGATCGAGGAGGTAACGTAGCTAGCTAGCTAGATTCGCATCGTTGGATCGCACCAGGTGATATATGGACCGACTGAGCATGGCATGAGCGATGATAAAAATCTATGTTGTTATTATTATTATTCTTATTCTTATTCTGCAGTTGTTTGGTGAGTGTAGAAGCTGCGTGGGCTGTTTCGATGCGGCTTCGGAGTCCGGGGGCTTGACTAGTTCAGAGGCGATGATCATGGAATCCGGGTGTGCACTATGTTCGACGTTGCAGAAGCACTAACTTCCCTGCTTTGAATATCCATCCTTTCAATGCTGAAGGCCCATTCACATATAGCAGAACTTCAGCATCCATGCGTGCGTTCGGTAACTTTGAGGGAATCTGCTGGGAAACAAGAAATATAAAATATGAAATGAGAAATTACTCGAACGCATGACAACGCAACGCATGGAGGAACGCAACGCAAAAAAGGAGCATGGCCCAACTTGGGGTAGTGAATTGTAGTTGCACAGTAGTTGCAGCAAGAAAAGACAAGGCTTTCAATATTTTTTTGTTTTTGGGTTTTACCTTCCTCCATTTCGGGAACGCGAACGCAAGTGCGGCAGAGGCTTGGTGTGAATGGGCCATGAGTGGCTCTCAACCAGGGCCGGTGTTGTTCTCGCCACTACAATGTCGAATCAGCAGGATTTTTGCAACGTTTTTTCAACACTTTAGTGTTGAACATTCGGTTGAAAACAACGTCCGGCTTTTTTTTTTTTTTTTTAACACTCAAATTGTCTAGGACACTCTTTCTCAACACGGTGACATTATTTGGTTTCTTGGAGATCAATAGTGTCCCAGTAAAAAACATTTTACTGAAAATTTTAAAATGATAAAAACTTCAAGCAAACCTTTTGGATGTAGTGTTCCAATGACGAATGGCAACTTTATAGTAAACTTGGCATGTCAACTCACGTCACTCTCGTTATTTAAAAGAAATTTAGTACTCTTAGTGGAAGTAGAGATGACAAGTGGCAAACTCCTATGTTCTTTAGAGACACTATTTCTCCTAACTTTTGAACAAATTGTGGTAAAAGATTGCACACTAAATCACAATTTTAGTGTAAGTAGTGAAGATATGTACAACCATAATTGTCACTAACATAAACTAAACATAGAATCAAATGGTTACATATACTTAGGTTACGGATATCAATAGAGTTAACCAAAAAGAGTGTCTCAAAGTGGAAACTCACCTTGTACTCACTTTAGACTTGTTTTGAGTTCAAAAAAACTGCAAAACTAGTCTATGGTGAGTTGAAGAATAATCTAAAGCATGGCCTTGTACCACGAGAGGAAACGGATCTATTGACCTCTCCAATGCTAAAAGAGAGTTCCCACAAGTTCCTACAAGCCTAAGAAAGCCGGACAATAGACTAATCAAGACCAATGTTTGTAATAAATTATTATTATAGGAATGCAAACATCACTTCTATTTTCGGTTAACTCTATTCTCTTCTATTATTTCCTAACCATCTTCATTCCTTTCACTAAGGGCTACTTCACACTATGCTTAATTGTCAAGAGGGTAAAGGGTTCCATCAACTTGATTGATAGAGAAAAAAATTGACCTCTCAACCTGCACACTAGAAATCAAGGTCATTTTTCTCTACGTGCATGGCAAGCACTTTTTGGCAATTTGGGTACCAAAGAGTTGTCCGCTCAACAAAGGATTGGACTTGACTAAAATGGAAACCAAATTCTTGGTCAAACATATATTCCATTATTCATGTCATACAGTGAACTTGTTACTTGGGCCTTCACACTATGATCGACAAATGCCATATTTATTATATTTTAATGGACTTCTACATTGTCCTTTTGGCCAATTAACCCTTAAAGGTCCATGGATTCACAAATTTTAAATGACAAATCCAATTGATCATATCGTGAAAAATATAATTTAGATAGGACTAAATTTTATATCACTAGAACTAGTGAAGATCATTGCATGGATTAATCAAAAAAAAAATAAATAAATTCAAACACGAGGCTGTCCACCCTAAACCTACTCAAAGTGTTAGGAAAAACATGGTGACCATTATGGTCATCGTGGACGCCTAAGGGCTTAACCCTTAAACGTCAACCCCCGCCCCAGGGGCTGGGTTTCTACAGAATCTTCTTTGTAGCTCTTCGTGTACTCAACTTTTCACTTATTTTTTGATATCATTCTAATCACCTTCTTATGATGCATTCACAAAGTGCAATTTTACAATTCAAATCACAATTTGTATGAGTGATTTGTGCTTTGAAAGGATTGTGGTAGGTAGGTTGGGGTTGCACATAACCTTGTAGGAGGTTGCAAGCTCATCATTGATTGGTTCATTCATGATGCCCAAGTTCAAATAATGCATTATTCATGATGCCGTAGTACAAAAGATACGTGATCCAATTTCGGGCTGCCCGGCCAGTCCCCAAATTGTCGTTTAAGGGTTAAGCAAAGTTATCCAAGGTCCATTCAACCAAACACCATAGTGTGAACCAATTCCAAGGTAACTACTCCAGCCTAATTTGGACACTTCAAGAATTTGAATATACTCAATACTATTAAATCGACCAATTTCTAAAATCCTTGTCAACAATTAGGAGATTTTGGCGCAATCAAGCATGCCATAATCAGACATTGTCTGTAAAAGTTATATGGATTAAAATATTTCTTCGTAATTGACTTAAAATGAAGACAAGTTTTGATGCTAATAGAATTATCCTTAAAGTCACCTTGTATTTGTGTACAATCACCTATAGAAAATAAGGTAACCCCACAATCCTCCATTCTCTAAAACACTTATCAAACTCACTACAATGATTTGCCAATCACCAAATCTTTTCCATAATATAGCTTGTGTATGATGCAATTTTGTGCCAAATTTGGTGCAAGGAAGATGACCGGAAGTTGCAATAATGTCAATTTATCAACATTTTTTGTCTAATGTGAAAAAAGTGCACATCAATTATGCAGAAGCTGCCAAGGATCCAATTTTTTTTATAGAAGGTAGAAGTTGCAATAAGGAACATTATGGTGTTATAAAAAACTAAGAATGGTATTCCTAGGTATTTGTAAATTAAATGTATCTACATGCAATTCAAAATTATAAAAATTAAAGTCAAATTTCAATTTAATTATATAATAAAGTAATTAGCCTATTTTTGTCACTTTTTTTGTGAGACCGTATTATCTTAGTCAGGAACAATATGATTGGTCATTAAAAAAGGGGCAAAAACATATATATTACTTTATTGTATAATCAAACTAAAATTTGGCCTTACATTTTTAATTTTGAATTGCATGCGCACACCATTCACTTTTAAAATACCTGGGAATATCATTCTTTTTCATAACACCATATTGTTCCTTACTGTGACTTCTATCTTTTACGAAAAAATTAGATCCTTGGAAGCTTTTGTGTAATTAGAGTTATCCGCAAAGTGCTCTACAGTTGGGTGACTGGACCGCAGATTGTGAAAAGAGAGGTTGAGAAGACAATAAAAGTAGACATGTCAGATGCTGTAAATAAACTAGAGGTCTGAAGTTTGAAGGCACCAAAAACGGTGCCCAAAAACTTCCCAACCTCAGTTTCTATTCTCGTGGATGCTCTGTCACATGGGCTTCGTTGGCTTGACACGTATCTACATGGAGTGGGTAGCTCATTCACTGAAATAGAAAAATCAGTCACTGACAGCCCCTGACAGCCCACCACGGGCCAATTTTCGAATTCCAAGGAAATTGGGAAAATAAGGGTCTGAACCTGTATGAGTTTGCGGAAAACTCTATTGATATGCATTTTTTTCACATCAGATATAAAGGTTGGTAAATGACATTAACGCAACTTCCATTCATCTTCCTTGTACCAAGTTTGGCACAAAAAGTGCGTCTTACACAAGCTATATTATGGGAAAAATTTGGAGATCGGCAAATCATTGTAGTGAGTTTGAGAAACATTGTAGTGAATGGTGGATTGTGGAGTTACCTTACTTTCTATAGGTGACTGTACATTCTCAAATTCAATATGTAATCATCCCACCCGGTAATTCATTTATATTGTTTGCCGTTGTTGAACTTCCAAACTAAGGGCCAACCTAATTGAAATGACCCCAGTTTCCGGCCTGTACTTTCAACAAACATGAATCCAAATCACACCTACCATTCAACGCAGCAGACTGCAATACATGCAAACCATTCAGGGTGATAACCACACATGGATAAAATGTAACATTGAAAATAATCGATAGTCAAAAAGTAGTCAAAAACAGGAGATTATCCTGGATTACAAACATGCAATCATAGAAGCTGCAGAGGAAAAGAATAAATATCTGCAGAAATTACTTTTTGAGTATAAAAAAAGGCGAGAACTAAAGCTTTTTTTATGTACAAGTTGATAGTTATTGTAACGAATTAGACTTGATGATTTCCGTGATCTTGAGTTTTCGTCGTAATCAATGCCACATTTGCCCCCAACCTAACCTAGTCGTCTTGCACATAACCAAGAGGCAATTCTATGAACCAACATAGAAAAACCAGTGTAACAGTTCCATCCTAAACTGCCAATCAACAGTCTTTACAGTTGATGTAATGAAGAGTTGAGTAAGTAACTGACTATTATGTTATAAAGGTAAAGGAATGTTCTTTGGTCTCCATTGAGTTCGCCCTCGAACTATTTCTGCTCCATCGTTTTCCATCCGCAACAAGTGCACGAATTGCAAAAAGCCTACTTGACTGGCAACTGTGTGTTTCATCTCAGGCATCCTGGCTGCGCCTGCAGCATGGGTGAAGCTTTTATGGCTTCTGGACGCACCATTCGGTTCCAAAGAGCCTGCACTCTCGGCACTCTCGGCGCTCTCGGCAATCTCCGACTCCGAAGTCGATGGCTCCAGACTAGTCATGGATTGCACCACGTCCGACTGCCCACACTCTCGCCTGTACTCCAGACTCATACTAGCCAACTCATACCCGTCCAGGATTGCCGGTGGAACACTCTGTACATTCATGCAAAAACCATGAATGTTAATGAAAATGCACGAATGAACGTGTTCAGTGCCAAGAAGGAGAAAAAAATTTGCTCTCTCGTGGGAAAATCAATCACATCTGAAGCTGACAGTTTTAACCCCCACACACTGAACGGGGAGGTTTCCAAAGGGAAACAGCCCAAAGCAACCGGTTTTAGACAAGAACCCATCCGGTTACTACCTATGAGTCACCTAGGTAGCACTTGAGTATCACAAAATTTATCCGGATTTTAGATGAGATTCAACTGGTAATTTGGCTGATTTTACATTGACTGCCGGATCTCCCCGTACATTGCCCCTAAATGACTGCTTCCATGTTTAGAGGAGCTGAAAGAAACAAATTAGGAAGCTTCAAACAAAAAGTCATGACCTACATTATTTTTTAATTATTTCTATTTCTATTTAGAACAAGTTTCATTGCAAAAAGGAAAAGTACAGAAGTTTTGAACCCATGACCTAAACAATGGAAATATACATTGGAGGTAGTATAATCAACTATTAGCTTCCAAACTGGACTTCCTATTTAGTTAGAGGATGAGTTTTAAGAACAGCACCCCAAGAGAAGAGGTTTCACAGGAACTCACCTCCATCATCCAACCAATGTACTTCACGTTGTTCACATGCTGGTTCATGTCCAAGTCACTTCGTCTTGGCTGCACGAAGATGGAGACACGTCTCGTCAAAACCGGTTGTAGACTCAAAAATTGGAGGTAACCCATCTGACTAGAGCACACAGGATGCCAAAAAACGCAATGGATGGGAAGGGCAACTGACCGTTAGCCCCGACCGGACAAACTCGGCGTTGCCATTAAGCCTGATGATTTTCTGCGTCAACAAACTTTCGTCTTTGATGGCGGATCTCTCCAGAAAATACGGACAAATCTCGGCTCTGACTTCCTCAGGCATCTTCGACAGTTTTCTCGTTTTTCTGTTCATCATCACCCATGTACTGCACACCACAACAAAAGACTGCATAGAATCACCATGACGCACAAAGAAATTGATCACGACAGCTTTTGTCTCGAGGAACAATAATTCGAGTGAGTACGGGATCACATCGCTTTATAGGACGAGGTGGTAGTTTTCAGGTACTTGAAAATGTACTCACCTAGTAGCCCGCGCGAGAATCTGTCCTGTTTTGTAATCTCGTACAAGCCAATCCCGACGCATCCCGTTTTTCCCGGACGCAGCCACCCATGTGTCCATCTCAACAACATCTCCCCTGGTCACACAAGAAGAGCAACAATCAATCTCCCGTGCATTCCCCCTAATCAGTGTACGGTTGGATTCTCTACCCACTTGAGTTTGCAGACCTAGAAAACGCTCAACCCTGTGGATGGTAAACCTACCACGCAGGATATTGCTCAACATGAACTTGCATCCGGGTGACGACCCAGATGAGATTCCTACAAGACATGGCACGAGTGGCTCCGAAGCCATCGCCTGCAAGCCCCGACATCCACACGTGATTCAAAGCCGTCTCCTGCAATCGTCAATATTTCCACACAACAAAACGTGTCAATTGACAGTAGATGGCTAATGAAAACTGAAGGTGTGGCAAAAGAGGGGGTGTGCCAATTACATTACCTGGAAATGGTTCATCATGGTTTCGATTGATGCCGTTCGATCAGCGCCAATCTCATACGAGCGAATCACGAAGGTCTGGCGATACACGAGCCTGCTTTCCACAAGGCGCCCTTGTCGAAGCGCATCGACCGGCACCTCGGTTTTTTCGTGGCGTCTCTGTTTCTCCGCCTCCAGGGCCACGCTGGCTATGGCGGCCAGGATCGCCCTAAACGCCGGGCTGTCTTTCTCGAGCAACGTGTGCGGCAACACCGTGGACAGCGCCTCGTTGATGTCCTCCGCCCGGTTGGAGAACGCTCCATTCCCTGTGGCCGCGTGAGCCGCGGCATTAATGTAGCGCGTCGGGGCGCCATGCAACGACGACGAGGCCTTGAGCGGAAATTGGCTGTCCCCTATCGACACTAAATTGGCGAACCCACAGTCGTGCCCTGATGATTTCGCGCTCCTCAAGCCGCCTTTCCCTAAATCTATGCAGCCCGAATAACAATAGTTCTTCGTTCTACCTAAACCTGCGCCCGCGATCATCTCCATCGACGCCACGTTCACATACAGGACGGAGTGTCGATGATCTGGCTTGAGCGCTCGACAATGTGAATGATCTTCTTTTTCTCCCGAAGATCCACAATGCGACAGCCAAAGATCCACTCACTTCCGCCTCAGATCAGCTCTACCAGATCTGCATTTGCCGCAGCGCCTATTGGGTGCTCTCGCAATGCAAGATCGTCCAACCCCACATTCCCAGCAATGCGATCTCAAAGAACGCACTCGCCGATTCACACCCGCAGCTCCTCATCCTCTGCCATCCCGATCAGTTGCACCGTCATTGAGCATCGGCACACAACAGCAAACAGAAGATGCATTATTGCTGGCGCATCACAAATTTGAAAGAGACAGAGAGACGTGAGCGCTTCTTCGGCTTCTTCGGCTTCTTCTCCGATAGGAACGACTGCTAAGTAGTACTCCACGTAGCTCGGAACACAAGCTGCGGCAACGAAACGAAGTGTGGCTGGGGCGGGCGGGTGGTACTTACATGGTGTGCAGGCGATGGTACTGACTGGCGAATGACGCATGCGTTGCGTTGCCAGCCACAACAACCGACCCCGCCGCGTTGGGCCCCAACAAGGTGGTCGTCACCGCCGCAGCAGCTGGAGAGAGCCCGCGCGTAAAGTAGAAGCAGCAGCCGGGTTGATGAGTGCCTGCTTTGCAACAGCGTCCAAGCGGGGCCTCGAAAACATAGCCGACTCTTGTGAGACTGACAGAGGAGCCAAGGAGCCAGCACATTTCGCGACGGGGACGAGGACCCCAACCACAACAGCGCACTCCGCCGGGACCCGGTCCCGACGCCCGCCCGCGGCTGTCCGCGTCTCTGCCAGCCTTGCATCCCACGTCTGTGTTCCCCTGCCCGTGCCGCTGCCGCGCGGCATCCCGCGTCTCGGCCCTGTTACTACACTTTACCTGATTCCCTTCGGTAAATTCCCGACCCTGTTCAGCTTTGGTTAGGTGCTTTTTTGGTTGCATATTTATGTTGTGTATTCGTACTTGTGTAGCTCAACTGATCCTGGGGTAGGTCTGGTGTTGTATTTCAAAACGAAAAAGAATCAATTCAAAACACGTCATTCTCGCAAATGGGCTTGAGTAGGGAATAAGAATGCATTGGTGGCATTAATGCTTGTGCAAATAAAAATAACCTAATGCGTGTGGTGGTACATACTTGACTTTGCGTTGGCTTTCCTCGCTTTACTCTCGTTGGTGTAAGCTGCAACTAGAACTCCCTTTAGCAGGTAAAAAGGATAAAAAGAGGGGCTGCTGGCAGGTGGGCTCTTGTCAGAGTCAATCTCAGACCTGCCACTGCGACTGAGCGTTTATTCGGTCGCTGCACCCACCCACATTGATAGTGGAGAGATGTGATTGATATGATCTACTTGTACTGGAGTGAAAAAACAGTGTTGAAAAAAACACAACAACAGCTAAGTGAGATGAAAAAAGCCATCTCTTCTGCACGTTGGGCTATCGGCATGAACCCTCCAAAGCAGCCTCATGCAGCTGTAGAGACTTGCGAGCTCCACACCTGCATGTTGCAGCAATGATCTCACCCACAACTACTTCCTGTTCCACACGCCTCTCAGAAAGTGGGGTTCACACCATCAGAAGGGCCGTGTACTTGGAATTTGTTCTGTCTCATATAGTTTGTGAGTTTGAAAATCAGCAGAATATGCAACCGCACATTTTCCATGACATCCATCTGTAGTCAAATGCTATAAGGTCGAGGCACCTAAAACCAATAACTTAAGCTACCTACACTATTTCTGGACCAGCCATTAATAGGGTGATATTTTTCCCGGGTTTGAAGTTAGTTTTTGCAGAGAATGCAAATTTTTCCATGAATTATTTCCCAATATTGAAATTTGTACAATTTTTCAAAGTGAAAAGTACTTTAGGACCCAAAACCGATAATATGCTCTAATGTACAAATGAGGTACATCTATTCTTTCAAAATCTAGAAATTAGGCCAGATTGGTTTTGGGTACCTGGTCGGTTTTAGGTACCTCGACCTTAATAATTTCATGATGCTTTCCTATTGCTACTATTTCATGGTCCGTCTTGGACAGTGAGAATGGTATTTTTCTGTTAAGATAGAAGCACCTAATTATGACACTTTATCTTGAAATCTGTGATCTATGACTCGTGTAGAAAAGTGTTCTGAAATGATAACCGTTTCTAGAATCTGTCACAATTAGGTACTTCTACCTTATGTTGAGATATTTAACCTGAGCGTTCCTTTTTTGAACGAAATACAGAATCACTGTACCGTTTTTCAAATTTAGTGATGTTTTTCATCCATTTTATTGTTTTACATGGTTTTGTCAAGTTGTTATAGTCACGTAAGTGTAGTCTAATTAGGAAAAATCCGGAATTAAATTTACTAGGTCCTTTCATTCCATGTGAGCTCTCCTTTTGACATAAGGTTTTAAGCTATAAAATGAGCACTAAACCCATTCTTTGAGGGTGACATACAAATGAAAGTTGTAGATGATGACTTTTCCATGACATTCATATAGTTGAATTAAGTAATAGTATCAAAATATTTTTGAATTTTATTTTAAAAAAAGATTATTGTTTTAATTATATGAAAAAAAACAAAAATATTCATTATCTTATGAATTTTGGAATGATTGGCCAAAAGTGCATAATGTACAACATTGCATCATCTTTTGCATAATGTGAAATATTTCAACCTATAAAAAAAAAAATTGATTGCTTACAAAGAGATCTTAAGACACTTTTATTGAACCATAATAAATTTCAAATAAACAACTTCATCACTATTCAAGCATAATGATTTCAACCAATCATAATGAATCATAAGATGAGAATATTAAACTTTTAACTTTAGTGAATTTTCAAAACATTCCATGTAAATTCATTTGAAAGAGATCTAGACATTTTATTTAAAATTCACTCATATGGATGTCTTACATGTCCTCTTTAGAATTAAAGCTCAAAAAATAATAATCTCATTTTATAATACACTTATTCCATCCAATTCCTTGATTTTGCACTTGGCCAAGTGCACTCATTTCATGAGCAAACTTGGCTTTAAAAAAATTTGTTTGAAAAAACTAGTAAAAGAAAGGGATTTTTGTCTTTCTACAATCTCTTCATTGTAAAAAAAAAGTTGTTTAATTTATTTTATCCTTATCTTTATCTTTTCTTTTTCTTTTATCTTGTGTTTTTTCCTTGTCTTCTTTCTTTTCTTCCTCTTGTCTTCCTTCTTCTTTTTCTTCTAGTCTTCCACTTGTCTTCCTTTTTTTTCTTCACCTTGCCATTTTTGGAGTTTAAACGATAAAAAATAATAATAATAAAAATCAGAGAGCAGGCTGAATCCAATACAGGCCCGGAAAGAAGAGAAAAAAAAGAAGAAGTTTTTTTTTTTTTAAATTTTTTATTATTATTATTTTGATTTCCGGTTATTCCGGGCAGGGAGGGTCCGCGCGCGTGGACCCTACTCTTTGTTTGACCCACTCTTCTTCCCTCCTCTCCTTTCTTTTTTTTCCCCTCTCCCCTACATAAACCCTCCCTCACTCTTCTTCCCTCACACTCTCCTTCCTCCCCTTTTCCTCTCTTGTTCTTCTCCCTCTCTTCCTTCTTCCTTCTCCTCAATATAAAGGAAGAAGAGAGAGGAGGAAAGAAGAGTGTGGAGGAAAGAAGAGTGAGGAGGAAAGAAGAGTGAGGGAGGGAGAATGAGGGAGGGTTTATATAGGAGAGAGGGGAAAAAAAGGAAAGGAGAGGAGGGTAGAAGAGTGGGTCAAAAAAAGAGTAGGGTCCGCGCGCGCGGACCCTCCCTGCCCGAAAAAACTGAAAAAAAAAAAATTAGAACAAAAAATGGGAAAATATATATATATATTTATTTATATATATATATATATATATTTATTTATTTATTTTTATTTTTATTTTTATTTTTTGTTTTTCTTCTTTCCGGGCCTGTATTGGATTCAGCCTGCTCCCTGATTTTTTATTTTTTTTATTTTTTTATTTTTTTATCGTTTAAACTCCAAAATAGCACGGTGAAGAAAAAAAAGGAAGACAAGTGGAAGACTAGAAGAAAAAGAAGAAGGAAGACAAGAGGAAGACAAGAAAGAAGACAAGAAAAAAAAACAAGATAAAATAAAAGAAAATATAAATATAAATATAAAATAAAAGATAAAGATAAGGATGAGAAATAAATTAAAGAATTGTTTCTTTACAGCGGAAGGGATTGTAGAAAGACAAAAATCCCTGTTTTTAAGAGATTTTTTCAAACAAATATTTTAATGCGCTTGGAGGCCAGGTGCATGATTATATGGCCAAGTGCAAAATTAGCAAATTGGATGTTTTAAGTATTTTCCAAACCCTCTGAGCACTTAGGGGTTAAGTCCTAAATGCTTAGAGCCCTCTCCAAATTTGGCTATTTTGCAAAGATGCATCATAAAATGCAATTATTATAAATAAAATTGTACATAAAAATTGTATATAATATTAGGGATATTTTGAACTTGATGTATGAATAAAATTTGTACATTATGAAGTTTAGATTTTATCCATACGGTTAGATCTATGATTGCTATCACCAATGTTTTAGTATGAAATTTGAAACTCAAAATTCAAAATTCTTTTGTAATTCAATTACGAATAAGATATTGACAATCTATGGATGAAGTTTGTTGTGATTGGTTGAAATGTAACACTCTAAGTGTAGTGCGTTTTGGAGATTTTTTTATTGCTTAATTTTATGAGTTGACTTTTTCAAAAGCACTTTTAGACTAAAACCTTTGAAATTTTTGGTGGATCATTACAACATGAAAATGGAGCATAAAAATTTCACAAATCATCCCGTTTCTAATTGATTCACATCAGGGTTTAAAGATGTGGATTATAAGTCTCCAACTTTAAACATCACAATTCGAATTCCAATTGTTAATGGATTTTCTGTTATTTACGTTTTTGACACATCAGTGACCACAATGTGGTCTCCTAGATACTAAAGGGTTAAGGGTTAAGTTCTATCACCATTGGTACTTCCCATACAGGAATTTACTGCAAAGAGCCAAAATATGTAATATGGGAACAATTAATACTGACGTGGAAACATTTTGTGCTGATATGGGTAATTGATTAGTGTGTGATGGGAGCATTTTGTTCTCATATCTGCCTACCAGTGTGGTGTGACAGAATATGTTTTATTTTGGATGATTTATTGCCATAACCTACTGCGTCCCTTTTGGAGCAGATGTGTCATAAGATGGTAGGCTATTTACTTGTGTGTTAAAACTCATAACCACGGTTGTTCTTTTGGATCACCGTATCAACCAAAAATCTGAAATTAGACAGTCTCGATAATAATAATAAAAAGGCATGATAGGTTGAAACCGGACAGTTTTAAACTCCTAATCGTCAAAGTAAGCTCCATAAGCTTATTTAAGAGAGAATAATGTAGAAAATGTGGTTTTTTTCAATCAGATTTGGAATGGATTGACGTTGTGGAAGGTAATGAAAAAGCCATGCTAGATTTCCAAATAATATAAATCCAAAATAAGATATTCTAAAGATTGCATAGAAATCATGTTAGATTTTCTCGAAAAACAAATTTTTGTCACTTTTTGTAACTTTATATAGTGACAAAATTTGATTAAAATTTTATAACCTTTATAGTATAGGACAAAATGACTTTGGTGCATCCCTAATCATTGAGAGCTTTCCAAAATTACCAAAAATGACATAAATAACTCCCATATTTCATTATTCATAATTTTGATTCAATTAATGATGAAACAAATCACTGAAAAATCTAAAACTCATATACTATAGGTCCAAAAACAACAAAACGACTTTGGTGCACTCCTCCTTGAAAACTTTTTGACTATACCAAGAACAAGGCCATCATGATCAGATTTGAGGAGATATGAATGTTACATAAAAAATAAATAATACAAACAAACTACCAATAAAATTTCCGAGCGAGAGAAACAAGTGGCACTCTAAGAGGAACTGTTAAGGATTGATTACCCTTATCCTTTAAAATGGTACCCTATCGATAAAAAGAGGTGGATCCGAGGTCCATGAAATAGGGTCCAACTCAACCTTATCTATAATATCCAAAAACTTATTGAATTACAGTATTCTGGGCTTCATGTTACCATATGGATAACTTTGCATGCAATAAGAATCGACTATTATTGTATCAATCAATGGTTCTAAATGGAACTGAAGATTTAGAATTAACCCCTAAATTTCCTTGTGTTTTTGGGAGCTTGAAACCTTAAAACTGCGATTTTCTACCTCTATGTACTCCCGGGGATGTGAACCAAGTTTTTTTACTTCTTTTAGAATTCCAACCGTAAGATCTTGTACCTAAGCCTATTCATAGCAACTGTTTCAAAAATTGACCGTTGGATGTTTATCATTTGCAAGATCATAACATCCAAAGTTTGTGCAAAAGTTTTTCGGGGCATTGCTTGGGAGGCATTGTCTCCATAGTGCAAAGGGGGACTTGAAGATTGTTACTCCAAACATTTTGCTCATATTTTTTTCCATGTAGATAACTAAGTTGGGTACGCTCATGCAAAATTTTAGAGACTCATTACGCGTTTCAAACCTTCATCCAAATTAATTTCCGGAAGTAGGTATAAAAATGGCAATTTGGTGAAACATGCATCACATTAATTGTATTTTATTTTTGGAAAAAATGAACGGTGATTAGGTACCTCTATGATATTATAAATTTTAGGCGAAATTATTTTAATTTTTTTTCAAAATCTCAAATTTTGACAAATTTCGAAAGAAATGGATGTGAAATTACAAAAAACCTTGGAGGTTGCTGTTCTTTATTTTGGAGGCTGCCCTTGTCAAGCCAAGAATATAACCAACATGGGTCACTTCAAATTCTGAGCCTAAATGTGGTGAAGAGCATGTCTCAAAAAAAAAATTTGAAAAAATGATTATAATAAAAAGTTTTTTTCTGCCCCAGTTGGGCTTGAAACCAAAAATTTCAATAAAAAAATTATAAAATCCGAATTTGACTTTGTAATTTTTACCCCACACACCTTGTATGTATGACCACGCCCATGCCAAATTATAGTTTAAAATTCTTAATTTAGACCTTCCATCTAAGCTGCCCGAAACAGCAAAAAGCCATTTTGGCTTTTAAGGGCCTTTAGGGGTTAAAGTCCTAGACTAAACTAATAATCATCTCTACTATAAAATTTGAGCTCGGGTTGATGAGAGGCTCCTTTTGGTAGTAACATACCCTTGGGACGTTTAATTTTTGGTTTTTCTTTTCTAATAAAGGTACAATAAATTTTCTTTTAAACCATGAACATTAATTAATACCTTCTTCATCACACTCTCACCCTATAATTTGCCCATGTCAATAGTTCCTAAGACAGTTTGCCATGATGCCGGCTTTTGATCAAGACAAAAATTGCAACAATAGGGTACCTAATTCTGCTCCACGCTAGCTGAACCTTATCATCGTTGGATTATTAGAGTTAACGGAAAAGTCAGCTCAAAGAGGAAAGTTTTAGCAAATTCCTCTTGAACTCCTCTTGAACTCCTCTTGAACTCATATTGAAATATAAATAGACGGAAAACTAGTTCAAGGTGAGTTGGGAGACAATTTAAAGCAAGCCACTGTCATTATTCTCCACACCTCGCAATGACTTCCACACCTCCTACCAAAGCTCCAAGCCCATGGCCCACAAGAGGACAAGTTATGACACGACACTATTCAACCCAAACATAGCTCAAGGGAGCTCAAAAGAGCGCTTGAAAGAAGGTTGAAAAGGCATGTTCCATGGCCTTCTTTTCGGTTAACTCTATTGTTGTGGTTCTTTGATTTAGAGTAAAATGGAGATAAAATGACTCATAAATGAAAGTAAAAAGAATCCCAAACTTTGAATTCTACACAAAATTGCATAAACTTGAATTGTGCCAAACACCGGAGTTAACCTAAAAGTCAACCCAAAGAGGAAAGTTTTAGCAAACTCATGTTGAATTCCTCTTGAACTCATATTGAAATATAAATAGACCAAAAACTAGTCTATGATGAGTTGAGAGACAATAAAGCAAGCCATTGTCATTATTCTCCACACCTCACAATGACTCCCACACCTTCCACTAAAGCTCCAAGCCCATGGTCCACATGGAGACAATTTATGACACGACACTATTCAACTCAAGTATAGTTCAAGAAAGAGGTTAGAACTAGAGCAAAAATGGAAATTAGATGGGCTTCTTTTTGGTTAACTCAATTGCCTTAATAAAAACTCCGGACCTTTTTCGAGGCTGGCATGAATATAGTGTCTATTCATAATGACAATGAACAAGTGCCCACCGGACAAAGGGCCATTAGCATTGTCTTAGAATTAGTGGAAAGTGCGTTTTAGGCAAATAGAACTCTATATGAAAATGAACAAAAAAGAAATGAAATGGAAGAGTTGGTTTGTTTTCCTTTTAAAATCAATTAAAAATGATGGTTTGTTTTTAATTTTTATAAAGTAAAAAAAATAAAATCAGGACTTAGCAATTATACGCAGAACTGCTTTTGGCAATTATCAAAAAAATAAGCAAATATACAAGTAACAAAAAAAATCACCAAGCTGGGATAAAATATGGAGGCACACAAGGTTGTGAGTTCGGATTGGAAGTTATGTACAGTACAGTATACAGTACAATTGGCTTGTCACATACATAGTGGTATTAATTTTCAAACATTTTCATACCGCAAGTTTCCTCATAAAATTTGGCATCTAAAATTTTCTCCATCCTTGGTGAAAAGTTTGAAAGGTGGATAAAGACTCGTTGCCAGGTGTTGCTCCGTGCAGGAGTGGGTCCCTAAGTGAGAGACAGCCTCCTTGCTTGCTATACTACAGGACACGAAATTCTAACGAATTGATTCACGCGTTTTAAAAATATAAATAAATAAATAAATTTAAAATTAGTTAATTATTTATTTAAGCTCTTCATGTTTCTCATGACATAACATTCACTAGCATTGCCTTGGCTCTACAGTAGATTGTGTGGAATATTTCATATCCAACAATGCTTCATCAGTAGCTAAGTGGACAGGTGGAGGCTCAAGGTGATGAGCAAATGAAAGGCAGTGGTTATGAAGGCCATTGAATGTTATGAATACAATTGAGTTAATCAAAATCAGAAATGTAATCTAACCCCCAAAATATCAGGAAACCAGAATCTATGTCCTCTTTGAGTGTAACCGAAATCAAAGCAAATAGTGAACCCAACACCCTCCAAGTTCAATTTTAGATATGAGCTTTGCAAGTCGGTCCAAGTTGTTAAAGCCACCTAATCTCAAATTGGATGTGGGCCATTCCTTCCAAACCTTGGCTCTATGTGAACTCACCTTAGTTAGTCTCAGTTTTGCCACCTTTGTGACGGCAAAAGTAGTTCATCCTCCTTTCTATTTAGGATTCTTTGGAAACCATGCGAGTTTGCTTGGCTGCCTTAAATACATGTGAGAGTCACCTCACCTAACATGTATTCTCTTTTCTTTTCAGTTAACTCTAATTTAGAGAGACTGTTTGAACACAAATGGGCCTTTAGGTTGTCTGAGCTACGTGAACATTATATAAATAAATAAATAAATAAATAAATAAATAAATAAATATATATATATATAAAGAACTCTAGCCAAGGGGTTGGTGTGAATAAAGTGTCTGTTCATCCTACCTTGGATGCACTGTTCGCATGACACGTGAACATAACATTCTATAACATTCTATAGAACATAACAATCTATACCAGCCCCAATGTTCATCTCTTGGGAATCAACATCCCACCCCAAGTATTAGTTGCAAATATTGTAGTCTTCTGTAGAATCAAAGCCATCTTTAACTAAATATAGTTTGGTAACTCAACTATTATTTTATTTTTTAATAGTTCCACATCATGAATTCTTGTTGAGATGCTAATTCTTTGCATAAACAAAAAGGTGTGTTGCACTACTAGCTAAAGAATGTTATGAGATGAGATGGGTATTAACATGAGTACCAGTAGCTTAAAAATCTAAAAGTGGTCTAAATCCAAGCCACCCTTGCCATTACTAAATCCATCACTAATGCGTACATCATCATGCAATACTTATAGTAAAATCCTCATGTCATTTTAGCATCCATTTTGTCGCTCGGTCAATCCCCTCTCCAGAATACACTAAAATTTTGATTTAGTGTACAACAAGAATTAATGTCTTTAACCCCTAAACGTCCCACGGGGATAGTAGATACGTGGCCATATAAATGGCATTTGCTATCAACAAGAAACTCTAAATTGGGATCTCTATAACCCACTAAAACTGCACTGATGTAAATTTTAGCTTCTCTGTTGAACTCAAATTATAAAAGGTCTGGATCTATTCCAAATATTAGAAAAATACAACGTATTATCCTAGCCGCAAAGGCACTTTCAAACGTTGAGGGGCTAACCCCAATCGTTCAAAAGTGAGGAAAAATAGCATCCCTACAATACATAAGAGTTTGCCACTTGTTGCACCGAAAGTATCATGTTCCTTTCTAAAGTAAACGATGAGAGTGATATGAGTTGGCATGCCATTTGTCATTGGAACACAACATCCAAAACGTTTATCATTTTATATTTTACATGTACACGGACACTTATCTCCGAAAAGTCAAATAGTGTCTGTGCAGTTGAGAGAAATGGTGTCTCGATTGACTCCCGACACTAAATCACAAATTTTTAGTGTAATAGAATGCAAACAGGAACGTTGTGCGATTTTGAATTAATTAAGAAAGCAAAGGGGACACCTTGCCATCATGTGAAGAGGGCCCCGAGATTTTCTTACTCTGACACCTGTTGTTGCGTGAACTGATGGCATTAAGAGTAAATGAACATATATGGAACTGCTGGCAGATGAGATCCAACTTTTCTCTTGGTACTCAGGACCCCACACTCTCAAAAGGTCTTATAGTGACGCATTTATCAAAGCTCCCCAATGACTGAATTGGTGACAGGACTCCGTCATCCTTGCATGCACTGTCTGAAGCTTCAGAACATAAAATCCTGCAAGCGTTCAGTTTCAATCGACCCAATGTATGTTCTCACTCTCTTAAATGTCCAGAAATAATTGTCCTAGTTTTTGGCATTTTGTTTTTCAATATTTATACACCTACTTCAAAGGTGAGCCCTGTCCACTTCAAATGGGGCGGACAACGAGAGTGCATAACATTCGGTAGCTAAGCTGGGATCTCCAACATATTCTGCATTTTAAAATAGAGTAAATCAATAACTAACCATTTTTATGGGGAGTTGCAAGTATTGGGAACTTACAGTTGTAAGTGAGTAGTACATGTGTCTACCATTTGATTTGTAAGAGTGATAAGTGTAGGTCCTTTTCTTGGAAAATGTTGATGTATCTTATGTTTGCCATGTGTACACTATCTCATTCCTCCCCCTCTCTTGTTCATCCACTTTGCTTATTTTGTTGAATGAAGCTAAAATGCATACCCAATACATGCTATTGAATGTTATGTGACAAAAAAAATACATACTGCTATTAAAAATAAACCATTTTTTGAGTATCAAGACAATTTTTTTTGGCAAAAAAAGCGTTAAGATAAAACACAATTATTTCCAAATAGAGGGAGTATTAAGAATGTTGTTGATGAGAGTTTTAAGAATGAATTCAGATAGACTTTTGGACTAGATTCAATTTGCTAAAACAACTCCTAACACCAAGTGTGAACTAAGTTATTGAATCAATGTCTTATGACTGAGGTGATAACTCTCATCAACAAAACAACGTTGTTGTGGATCAGAGGGCCTATGTATGCAAATATAGGACTCTAGTAATTTAAGCTGCAAATAAGGTGGATAAATCTTAACCCCCTAAACTCGATAACCTTTTCTAAGCACTTGCGTAATTTTGATCTTAAATAGCAAAAGGTCTCATGCTAGAATACTTGTTTGTGGAGAATTAAGAGTTTGAAGACATTATGCAAAATTTGTGAGTATTTAGTCAATTGGATTTTGTTACATTAATGAGAGAGAGCTTGAAATAGGTTTCTGGAATAATCTTAGATGTTCAAGGAGTATGAGATTTTTTTATAATAAATTTTTAATTCTTTTTTGAAGTGTATTCAATTTGTAATTTTTAGATATGTTTAGTAATTATTTATACAATCAAACTTCAAATTAAAACTCTTTATAGATCAATTGAGAAGAATTTAATTTTTAAATATGACTTGTTTTTAGAATTTGAATATATCAAGAATTATCAATAATTAATTTAATAAATTTTAGTGGAATTCGGGAAAATAATTGATAACAAAAACATTTTTACTTGCTCTTGTTCTAAAATAAAATAAAATAAAATCTTACTTGTCCTTGATAGTGAATTTTTAACACTTAAAATATATTGAATACTAATTTTTTTTTGAGCATGGCAATCTTAACTAAAATGTACCAATATAAAAAAAAATTCAATTTAGTATAAAATTTAGGTGACTATGAGATAAAAAATACCTTGCTATAGCAGACAAACTTTAAATCTTACACTTAGGACTCTTTATATCACACCTTTGGTAACCAACATACATGAGTTTAAAACTTGGCATGTAAGAAGTAGTCGATCATATGTGTTTACACAATATAAAATATTGTGATTACATATTGGAATTTAATTTTCTAGAGTGTGATAATAACGAGCTAAAGGTGTATAAGTGTGACTATTTGATGCATTGATGGTCAACTAAACGCAATTTGGGGACCAAATTTGCAAAAAAAAATTCTACTATTTACCTTATATAATACCTCCCAATCAATCCACAACACAATTTAGTCATATAAAAACCATTGACATTTTTTTTCTTGGCAAACTAGGTCAGTAATTTCTCATAAATTTAGGCATCCTCTTTAAAGACTTACATAAGAATTGAGATTTTAGGGCTTATTCTATGTTCTCAAGAGTGGTATTTTTGGTTCACTTTGCTAAGATCCCTCTTATGTGTACAAACATAAAATGTATTATACATAAGGTTCTTTAGCGATTAGTGAAGTCCACCCTTTTCAATAGTAGCAGTGTAGTAATTTTAACATTAAATACAATGTCTCACCATCCAATCTTTAGCTAAAGATGATGTAGACTTGCCCATGATTCCAAATCTGCTACAATGATTCGGGAATAGTGGCCAAGAATCTGAGGTCAACATGAGAAAGGCTAAAGAACCTAATGTAACATCTTTAAGTGCAAACGTAAGACGTAAAAAATTGCTACACAATTTGCTGTACTTGCAATTTATGTTTTTGATTAGGCTTATAGTGATTGTACCCATTGTTACGTAATTTTGAAATATTATCTCCAAAGTCAACTCTTATTTCACCGTTTTTTGTATAGAACATCAATACAAAATTAGGATAAGGTCTTAAATGTGCAATGATAGGCGCAGTTACCCTATATGTAATCAATTCATTCCACTAGATACAGATCCAAGTATGTGCACAAAACCTTCTTGCCCACTTCCCAGTCAGTTGCTTTCAAAATCAACATTCATTTGGTCCCTCTTGACATGATCACTAGGCATGCCTCTCACGCCTGCACAGCTGAAGAAGCTCCCCATTAACTTCTCCAACAGTACTTAGGTCGTCCACCATGCCACTTTTGCAACCACAGAGAACCCTATCTCCTCTACCCAAAGCGCAACTGCTAAATGCTATGACATATACATCACATGTGCAATGCAGATCATATGCTCTGTTTCATATTGACCCCAGACAGTCAACGAGCGCCTCATTTTAAGCACCACGAAATTAAGGCGTGGGAGCTTTTCATATTAACACCGTACCAGTCAAGCAGTGACTCATTTCAGCACCATAAATTACAGGCTTACCACAAGAAATTTAGATTCATTCTTCCAGCCCTGTTGTGTCAACAGCACCTGTGACCAGTGATTTTATTTTATTTCTCATTTTTCAAGGGAGTCCCATTAGCAATAAACTTGAAAATAAGAAAGCATTTTTTGGCAATTTACAAAAAGGATTTACTACAATTACATAGCATTTTATAGATTTCTTGGCTATAATACATATCAATGATTGATAAGGGAAGGATATGGCGATATACTCTATTTTTTTACCCAATTTTTCTTATAGCACATAGCAAGTTTTTCAAATAGCAAGTTAGCCACAAATTTTTTTGCTGCCTGTGACTCCTGCATGTATACAGCCAGTTGTGAAAACATATAATTCATACTATTTATATATGTCAGAAGACGGTCGATTTCATCGAAACGTACGCTAGCCCTAGCGCCTTCAGAGTGTGCATGTGAAATATAATTGGCAGTATCAATCCACACATGAAGGTGGCCTGTTGAGGTCCTTCACAACACAAAACTTGCAAACGGCATTTTGTTAGAGGTAAGGTCAGCTACCTTCCCCATGTATGTACTCACTCGGACAGCAACTCATTGTTTGCTTCAGCACGTGCTACCACTGTTACACGTACATCATCCCACATTCACACAGGCTGTGTTTACATAATTCTCGTCATGACGGTGTCCTCATGATTCAGACTCCTCAATCGTTCACATGCATTCAAGGGTGCATTGAGTGAAGACCATTCCATTTTCTTGCTTGGGAACTGCTACAATTTCAATGAAGAATCGGGGTATTTTAAGACAATCTGATTCTCTGACACAAATTAAATCTTCTTTGGACCAGACATGACATATGAGCACACCATGTTGAATACCCTAATTGTGCTAATTGAAATGTAAACACACATGACCGCCAAAACCCTAAACCCTAAACAATCAGAGCTAAGAGCACCATTAAACTACACTTTCCCTTCCCCTCTGCAGGCCCACACGACGGATTCTCATTGAATCATGAAAATGAGGTTTAGGGTTGCAGAGTAGAACGGCTATAATTGCTGCAATTTCATGGACGTATGCATAGTTTCTTTGACAAGAGGTTAACAATGTATACAGCACCGACGGATTGCATCAGCAAAATCAAGGTGGAATCCAACATGCATAAATTGTCAGTCGAGGGAGTACTGCTCGATATGGACAAATTAAGAACAAGTGCGAGTAAGGGTGCTTGCTAAATACTCCCTCTATCCCACTAAAAATCCCGTGGTTTTTGCGTGTTCTAACTTAACGCTTTTCTTTGTCCAAACACTATAACAAAACATGGTAAAAAAAAACTGCACTCAAAATTGGCTGCGGTTCTTTTTGCCTCCTTTTTGTGCATGCACTCGTAGTGGGCTGTTATCTTCATTTGCAATTTTTGACTACAATTTCTAAAATTTTGGGGCGTGTAATATACCCTTAGAAAGGTATTGAAAACACCTTTCCAATGGTATATTACGCGCCCCAAAGTTCCAAAAATTGTAATCGAAAATTGCAAAAAACAGTGACTGCGCGCGTAGTGGGCTTGCACAAAAAAGTGGCAAAAAAAACCGTAGTCAATTTTGAGTGCGGTTTTTTTTACCATGTTTTGTTGTAGTGAAAAAAACCTTCTCAATACTCAAAAAATGATTTATCTTTAATAGTAATATGAGATTTTTGTGTCACTCTCATTGTCCATCCCGTTTGAAAGTGGATAGAACTCATGTTTGAAGCATAAAATATAGGACATATTGCAAAAATAAATTAAAAAAATGCCAAGAACCACGGGTTTTTCAGTGGGACAGAGGGAGTATGCTTTATTAGTTTTCCTTTTCAATCGGCAATATGTGTTTCTGCAGTTGAGTATCTACAAATGGAAAGGTATGTTACGTCTCATGTATGCCAAGAAATTCAACCCTAAACCGAGGAGAAAGCAAACCCCTTCAAGAAAAATCAGATTACCGAAAACGCTCAGCTAGCCTGCTAAAATGTCCAACACAAAAACCGCGCCACTCTTGCCTGGTGGGTTGAGAATTGCAGAGCCACTCACTCTCAAGAGCAATGTGACCTAAAAAGAATATGATGGAAGAAAATGAACAAATCGTGCAGCGCCCACAATCCCTCCACAATCCCTCCATAAAGCAAAAGAAACCCCCCACTCATTTATTAATGTATAAATTAATAAATGTCGGCAACAGACAGCAATCTTCCAGCATTAGAACAGATATTTTTTCCCTTGTCTAGACTGAGAGCTGGAGAGTGGAGACTGAAGCAGCCTGCCTCCCTGAATATAAAGTTAGCCAGCGTGACACCGTAGCAGCTGAGTTCATGAAAAGTCTCTTTCTATACACTAAATTGCCACTTTTAACAAGAGAATATTTGGATGTAATTTTTTACCACTTTTAACATGAGAATTTATGAGAGTGTATAATTTTCTTGGAAATTGGTTGATCCCATGTCAGCAATTTGGGTCTTCAAGAGGGTCATACTTCATCTTCTCTGCTCCATATTCTTCGTGTTTTCCATGTTCCTGCCGTTGTTTTAAAACCATGATTTCCAAGGCAGCAAACTTCATGCCTGTACTCATTTAAGAGGCGCATGTTATGTCATCAAATGCGCATTTTCAAGACCTTTCCAATGGTATAGTAAACGCCTAATTTGGTAAAGAAATGATATTAAAAGGAGGATTAAGGGGCATTGCATTCAACTTCCAAAAATGTACAATTTTGCAAGTTTTTCACATGTTTTTTTGTACAAATTTCCAAATGTTTTGCACATGTGTGCAACAAAATTGATTGTAAAAACATGGCTTGGGAAGTAAGTTTGTGACGATATTAGATACACCAATTATGCAAAGCAGCATCCACTTCCTCTACAGAAGGTCAGTCTCCGGTGTAAGCTCCGGTGTCGGTGTTGTATTTTGGGCTAGCTGCACCGACTGCATGCGCGTTGTGTGAACTGGGTCTCACAATCGATTTCCCTCAGGCTCTTTGCGCCAGTTTTCTGCTCTCATTCTTTTTGGATGATTGGATTTCATGTACATTTGAGCTCAGTGGTGAATTAATACAGAAGCTAGCAGAGGAGGGTCATGGGCACATGCACATGATATCCGATGCCAAGAATGCGAATCCATCGGAGGTTTTTGAATGCCACAGACTACACACCATCCATTGCCATACAATGGGGTGAGCCATACTGGCGCCTCGAGTGCGACATCCAGCTGATCATATATCCCGGAATTTCTGCAGGCGAAGTTACCGACGGAGCAAAGTAACTCAACTTCAGCAAGCAGACCTAGATTGCTGCAGAACCTTGATTAATTGCAGGAAAGTGTATCAGTACTATTGTGAAGGTTGGCCACGTTGAATTAAGTAACCCGGTCACGTCGTCAAGATCGATGCGTCCAAGCCATTGTCAGCAAGTAGGCGGGTGATCCAGGGGTTGATGAATTCGGGCAACATGTGCTTCTTCAACTCGGTGATCGATGCAGAACCTGGTTGGCCTGAGTACACGTAATTCTTCAAGAGCATTTCAGTATAGAACGAGGCTTCCACTGCTGTGAGCCATCACGTACTGGGGCAATCCGAAGTGCCCAGAGATGCAATTTGTCCAAATTCCATCGTCAAATTTCATAGATGAACCATGAATGTAGGGCAGATGTGAACTATAGAATTTGACGATGGAATTTGGACAAAGTGCACTTTGGATTTCCCCAGTGCAAGTCTTTCAGGAAATGGATCAAACACCAGACGGAGGAGCGGCTGATCATTGGTACTAACTTTTTTTTTTTTTTTTTTTTTACACAAATGAAACTTGTTTCATTGCAAATTTTGGTACTACTTTTGGATGAGGCAGGACAATATACCCATTCTCGATCATTTGGGGAGAATGTGGTCAGTCGTCGAGACCAATTCACTAGTAGAAATCTTGTCAAATGTGATAATGTGATATTTTTTTAACGAAGACATGTTGTAACGGACATTAAGTTGTTCAAGACATGTCACATTTGACAAGATTTCGACTAGTGATTCTCTGCTATAATCAATTTGCACCAAAGCCCCGAGGTTTCGAGTCATGGTCGATCGAGCTCTTACGATGTAAATTACTACGTGGATTGCTCATGGAGGGAGAGCTAGAGTATGTGGAAGGCTGCCTGCAGAATCAAATGGGACAGATCGAGGGAAGCCTGAAAAAGGTAAGTCTCGGATAACTTGTAGAGCACAGTCATGTTTGGTTCAATCACCGTCGGTGTTTTGCTGTGAATTTAATTAATATCAATTGTGGCCACTCACTCACTCGTCGGTTGTTTGTGATTGAGCCTCGTCTAGATTTATGATTGCCAATTCCGACGACTCCGAGGAAAGGCCAAAGCGAGGGTCAAAGGTTGGATCTAGTCGCTAGCACATCACAGTCGAAGTACGTGCAATGCATCTGGCAATGGAATTTTTTGAGCTTGTAAAGACCAATGTGAAGGAATGTGAGCACTAGTAGCATATCTGTCGTTTTTCATTCCCTATTTTGTGAGAATAGTGAACAGGGTTGGAATATTATGCCTATATTTTTGTCTTCTTGTGACCAAAACTACTCAATATTGACACAACCCATGTGCCTGATGCGGTTTCATTCCTTTTTCATTTATAGTAAGTGAAAAGCGACACATTTCCTATTAGTGGAGTTTGTTGGCTTTTACAACAACATTTGCTTTGCTTTAATTAAAAAGGTTTGCAGTATTGATGCAGAGAGCGAGTGCTACCAGCAAAAAATCACCATGTATCCACCAACCTTATGGAAAGGAAACAAAAGCTATGAATTCTGCTTGTAAAGGGTTGCTTGTACGTGAAGGGTTGGACAAACAGGTGACAAAAGTATGATTAGGAAGGTGCTCCAACAAAATTCAGAGGCCTACATTTTCTGGACAAGGGGTGGTGCTGAAATTTGAAGCCTTCAACGCTCTTCACAGGGGTAAGCCAAATCCTCACAGGACCCCAAAAAATGCACTGAAATCCATGACACATGCCTGACGGGCATTCATGGTTTTGATGGATTTTAAATACGGAGGTCACAGCAGAGCATAACATTCCGTAGCCTTCATGCCCATTGCCTTTCCTTCATGCATTTTGCTCATCACCTTGAGCCTCCACCTGTCCACTTAGCTACTACAGAAGTACTGTTGGGTGTGGAATATTTCACACCATCTACTATTAGGTAGAGACAGTGCATGCTACTCAATGTTATGAAGTTCCAGTCTCTAAAGTGAACTCGTTGAAAGTTGTGAAGTGGCATGGGAAAAATAAAACTCAATGTTATTACTTTCACTCTTCACATGATGTCACGGGATGGATAAGTCCTTGCCAAGGATTTTTATTTCAAAAGAATGGCTTCTTTGTATTCCTTTCTTCCTTATCAAAATCTAAAAGTATGAGGATGATTCCAAAGTACGGGTAGTATATTGGTGTTTTTTTTTGGCAGGTATTGAGTGCACTCTTTGAATTGTGAATAATATCTTTCTTGCATCGGAGCTTAAGAGTAGATGGTAAGTTTAATGAAGGTTAGTGAGTCTACCCAGACTACTCTTTGAAAAGATCTTCTTTGCATCGTCAGCACACAAAATAAGTGGGAAGACAGTGTGCGGGAAATGATGAATTAACATTATGAACACCTAATAACTCTTTCTGTACTTTTTAAGCTATCTTTAGATAGTTAATTAAGTAGTTGGATAAACAATGAATAAGTGAATATACACAAAGAATGAAAAAATAAAACCATCTATGTTAGGTTGTTGAAATCATCGTTTTGCATTTTCAGCTCTAAATCTTTTATTTGTAATAGTAGTATTTTATTTTTAGGTACCAAAATAATAAATACTGCACTTAACAATAGTCCTTTTAGGGTTAACCCCTAACCGCCCAACCATGCATATTTTGCTTGATGTACAAATTTCATCCGCAGTTTCTCATCCATCATGCACTTTTTGTGGTGTGATTTTTTACTGAGTTTTTTATGGGAAGTTAGCTTCATGTATGTGTGATCCGATCGAAAAGGAAACAATTTCTGAAAAAATTATGCCTCATTTCGTGTTGCAGTGTTTCACCCAAAATCTTAAAGATTTTAGTCTAAAAGTGTTCTTGAAAAAATAAACTCATAAAATCAAGCATCTAAAAAATCTCCAAAAATCACTACACCTAGAGTACTATATTATAAGCCATCACAACAAATTTCATCCCCATACTGTCAATATCTTATTCGTAATCGAATTTCAAAATAATTTTTTATTTAATGTTTCAAAATTTATAGAAAAATATCAGTGATAGCAATCAAAGATCTAACCGTATAGATTGAATCTAAATTTCAAAATGTATAACTTTTATTCATACATCAAGTTTCAAATACTCATGCTTTTTGCATTTTATAATGAATCTTTGCAAAACTGCCCAAATTGGACATAGGTGAGGGCGTTTAGGGGTTAACCCCTAAACGCTCATTACAAACGACCATATTCTAGTTGTTGCCCGAATCTGACAGGTTGTCCGGAGTAAATTAAATAATTTTTTGAAAAAATTAATTTTTTTTTAAAGTACTACATCAAGTCTACTTTCCAACATAGTTTGCATTATGGAAATTCAAGTTAAACTCCACCCGGAATTTTTTTTCAAAGTGTATCACCTCAACATTGTCTTAGTGTTATAAAATTTGCTTTTTGGGGAAACGGTAATGATGTTCCCTCAATCGTTTCTTTTGCTTTTTTGACGTTTACAATACGTAGCCCAACTTTAACCAATCACACTAAATTTTAAACTCTAAAATAGGTGATGGCTTGATTTGGGTACCTCCAAAAATAGTGTGATTTTTGAGAAACATCTTTTTGGTAAGAAAAAAACATTGGAACGTTACAAAAATTAGAGGGTGTTATAGACACTATGGCTGCAACTATATACATGGTGTTAACCCTTTAATGCGCTAGTGTCCACTATGTGGACGACGCACAGATTGAAACTGCTGGATTCTCATCCAAATTAGACAGTTTTCATCCACCAAAATTTCTTTTGGTTCTTGAGCAAATTGATTATCCTTTGTACGGTTTGGATCTTCAAAATAGGTTATTGTGATTTTTAGAAAAACAACAGAATTGGTTTATGTCAAGTTTCATTCTTAGTTCAAAAAGTGGGACCTTAAATATGATTTTCCAAAATAAGTAGAATCAAATAATGGAAACCATACCATCTCGAAATGCATGTTATTCCAATTTCATTACCATATTTAAAAAAAAATTTGTGCTAATTTGGGATTTAAAATTGAATTTCAAAAGAAAACCTTGCAAATTTAATTTAAAAATATTAAATAAAAATAAAATGAATCCAACCGTACAGATGTGATCTTCACATTGACATTTACAACTTTGCTTTGACCATCAACGCCATTTTTGGTTTCCATCAAACATTTTATAACGCTTATTTGAAAACAGTGTTGAATCGGGACGTTAAAGGGTTAAAGACGGAATTTCTAACACACATGAAATGAGTTAGACACAAGTCACACTATGTGAGACGCGTAAAAGTGGTACCCATATAAGACCATTTATTGAAAATTGTAATTTATACAAATTTTCAAAGGTTAATGCTTTTAAACTCATTAAAAAAAGATCTTTTTTTTTGGAAGTTTATCCATACAAATAATTTGTATTTAACCCCTAAACGTCACAGCGTCCAGAAACTAGATCATGAATGGATTCAAAGTCCTGTAACTTTTTCATGCAATGTGGGATGACTTTCATCCAAGTCACCTTTGCAAGCCTATTAAGTTCTCTACCAATGAGAGTAAATCTCTTGTGATGGGGAGAGGTCCATAATATTGGAGAGGCCTCCAAATGCAAATATGTCAAATTTGTTGGGTAGATTTCATGCATGCAATGGTCCTTTCATGTACACTTATTGTACATTTGAGTCATGCTAAAATCTATTTTTCAGGCTAACATCTACTTGCGTTCAAAGGATCAGTACGTTAAGGGGTTAAAGATGATGCTCTACATTTTGTCTATTGAACAAACTTCATTAAACATATGGAAGGCATATATTATAACACATCTATATTTTGTCCAATTCCCCTCGGACTTCTAGGGGTTAAGAAATATAATAATGATGTTTATGAAGGTTTCATCCGGTTCTAAATATACTCAATTTGGAGAAATTTATCTTCTTGATATATAAATTTTGATTTTCTAAATTAGCTGAATTTGCACATTTTAGATTTCTAAAGCAACTAGGTTTGTATGTTTCAATCTTTCATTACATCATGTTATGTAGATTCCAATTAACTTAATCTAAGCACAATTAAGATAATATTAGTTAATTTTATTAAAAAAACATTGCTTCATAAGTCTATGAGGCTTAAAGTAAAAAACACAAAAATCATTTGCTTTGCCGTAGAAATTTCCAAGTGTTGTTTTTGCCATAGAACTCAATAAGTGCTATCAACTTAAAACTCACTCATAACATTCAGTAGTAGCTTTCATGCCCACTGCCTTTCCTTCGTGTACTCTGTTCATCATCGTGAGCTTGACACTTAGCTACTCATGAAGTATTGTTGGGTGTGGAATATTCCACACCATTTATTGTTGTGCCAAGACAAAGACAATGTATATTACTGAATGTTATGCTAAGGTAGCCAGGGGAACTTTGAACCACCACGACACCTAAAACCATCAATTTTTACACCCCTTTCATTTCAAGAAGGAAATGTAGGCTTTCGTTAAGTGAGTTATGCATTAATTGCTCAAAAGTTAAGTCATGTACCAACAACCTACATTTCCTCCCTAAAATGAAGGGTGCAAGGTAGGATGTTCTAAAACCACTAACTTAAGAAATATGGCCTCATCTTTCAAGGTTATTTCCAATATTCAAATTGATACAAATTTGAAAAGAACTTCGTCACCCAAATCAGACCTTTAGGTTTCTCCATGACCATACCATGTGGTACTAATTTTCACTCATAATGATACCCAAAACCACCAACTATTTCTTTGCAATGCTTGGCATGCCATTGGTTTACTTGAATAGTGAAATTGACGATTTTGAGTCTCAACTGTGATGGCCCAAGAAAGGTCTACATGTCGCAATTGGGGGATTGATGGTTTTAGGACATCCTACCTTAGAAGTTGGTGGTTTTAGGTTGGTGGTGGTTTAAGGTACCTCTACCTTAATCAAGCTAAATCTAAGACCAATGAGGCTGATCTTTTCAACATGTCTTTTCAGCAGATTAATTTGACTAACATTACGGACGAGGTCTACATGTCTTTAGCTTTAGGATCTCTTTTGTTTCCTAAAACTAAACAAAGTGCATGGTGTACCATGATAAAGTTTGGAGGAATATTGAGAATCTCCTGGAAAATGGGATGACTTTATCACTTTAAGCTTCTGAAGCTCTTCCAGGTTATGCAAGACTTGAATAAATCATCTATACAACACTGATAGAGGTGATCTGGTCCAAGCCAATGTTGAATATATTCTCAAAAGCGCAGGGAGTTCAGGTACGTACTCTCTACGTCTCAGTGTGATATTGTAGTTAAAGCTCCTTTTGTGTCCAAAGAAACGAAGAAGTAATCTGTTCAATTGTCTTGGAATGAAAACAAGTGGCTAGTCTTGTAGCTCTCTACCTTTGTATTTTACTCCAAATTTACTTTTACAACTTGTTTTTACTATTCACCAGTGTAATCTATGCATTTTCCTAGTCTCTCCCTTGTGGGGCAGAGACAACAAGGTATCCATTTGAATTAAGGAAAAAAACAATATGTGGATATATTCCACTACTCTAAATAGTATATTTAGTGTGAGATACACTAATTTACATAAACATGTTGTAAGTTTTTACTGTTGACCAATTTTTTTACCCTCTATATCGGTCAAGATGGGGATCTTTCAATAGTATTGGAATCAATGTCTTTGGTAAAAAAATTTGTCGAGAGTAAAAATCTATAACATTTTCAAATCTTATAATTATCTCACACTAAATATACTATTTAGTGTAGGCCACATGTGGCTGGGGCGGTTTTGTACTTTGGTTATCTCCTGCAATGAAATATTATTTCATTAATCTCAACAATAATAATAATAATTATTTTTATTATTATTTAAAAATATATATAAATGTGGATAAGACATAACATTCTTCAACCTCCTTATTGTTCAACTCCAAATCCCATGTATCTATTAGGGGTCGGAGGAATCGCAGAGAATTTTTTCTAACTTCTGCTGAGGCAAGAAAAAGAGGGTTGGAGAGATGAATTATTTTATTAGTAGTTTCTCTACAGAGTAAAAGGTGTGGCCCTAGCAAGGTATGAAGAACGTTATGGGCGTGGGGGCCTGGATACGGTATTCCATTCTTTGTACAGTACCACAGGAGTGTGACACCGCATGCTTGCTTCGAGGCATGGTGAACTGCATTTTCCACCTCAGTGTCCGTGGATGGGCTTAAACTCAATATCTTACTCTTGTTCATGCCCTTTTTTCAACTTGGTTGGGGGAGGGCGCTAAACAGTTGACATGATCGGTGAAGGAGCTCTTGCCAAAACCACAAGCTTCCGAACTCTGTCAACGCCCAGTTTCTCAACTTATTCGAAGCGACAAAGCGGAGGGACTTTTGAAATCTTGGCCGTCGATACACGTGCCCTAGCTAGCTATCTGAGTCTAATGCAGTAAACAACGTAGAGTAGTCAGAAATTATATAAGATGGCGTTGCTTGACCAACTTGAAACTCCGGCCCTTGGAGAAGCAACTTATCAATATTTATCACCTAGTCGATCGGCTGGATGGGCCACATCATGATTATATTATTAGCCTAGGTCCTAACGCCTCATCTTAGACTGTTGAATTTCTGCAACCTCGAACCTCATCAAGGCATCTCCAATGCTGCTGCTGCTGAAGGTCGTTTGCAGTTCTTATCAAGACACGGATTGATATGGACTTGTATGGCCGGGGGTTGAGTTCCGCAGGCAAGATCAGTTGAGGAGGAGTAAACGTTAGATCCAGTGCAATTGCGGAGATAGAATAGTAGCATCGTTCGATTTGCATGCATGAACTCTATTTATAGAGGCAGATGATCAATTTTGCAAAAGTGGAGGCATGCATGGAAGCGGGCCTGGTGCCATTGACCGAATTTATGTCTGCGCAGTAAAGCACTTTTTTTTGGCTTCCACTTTAGTAAAGGTTAACCGAATCGGTTCGGCACTCCGTGTGCTAGCTGATTTCTAACAGGATTGGTTCCTCTCTTGTGGTTTTTTTAGTTGGGGATCGTTCGTTTTGAATCATCTGTTGTTTGCTGTTTTGGAATCTTGTCGATTAAGTGGACACTGCAACTACTCATTTTCTTGTCGGATCTCAGGCTCATGCATATTACTTCATGAAATATCCATCGTTGATAGCCAAATGATCTTTTGACCTTTTACTAGAAACGACGTTGGACCATAACATCATCATGCAGCTCGATCGGCAACCCAAACCACTACAGCAGTACTTAAGTTGCACTTATAAACACGGTGTAATGGAGCCTGGGTCAGTTCGACACGAGAAGCGACCTGGAGGCCATTTGCAGCTTGCAAATATGCAGATGGGACACCATCTCCGGAAAGAGAGCTGCAGCAGCATCTATGGATTTGCGACCAATTACGCAATTTCGTGTCTGATAGCATTGTTCATGAGTTTGGGCATTGCAAGTGCACAGACGACGTGCAGCCCAGTGGATAGAGACGCTCTGCTCAGCTTCAAAGGAGAGGCCCTGATGACATCCAATGCCACCAGTTCGCCATGTTTGGCGTCATGGACGAATTCCACGTCTTGTTGCGCGTGGACTGGGGTGAGTTGCGACAACAGCACAGGTCACGTGGTGACGCTAAACCTCACAAACTGTGCACTTGACGGCACCCTCCTGCCTGCGACGCTGGGCAACGTCTCCGCACTGGAGGTTCTCGACCTCTCAAACAACAACCTCCACGTGGATTCCATCGACACCACCTTCGGAGATTTGTCGAAACTGACGCACCTGGATCTCGGACAGAGCTTCGCATTCGGAGCTTCCGCGACGCCAACGCCGTTTCCATCCTCCCTGTGCCAATTTCGCAACTTGACGTTCCTCAACCTCCGTAGCGGCAACCTGCGGGGGAGTCTACCCCTTTGCCTGGGCTCTCTCTCCGAACTGCAGTCCCTCGATCTCTCGGGAAACGATCTTCGCGACGACGCGAACACATCCATGCTGGAGGTTTTCGGCAACCTCACCAACTTGCAAACTTTGACAGTCGACCAAGTCGACAGCTCCACCTGGAGCACCTCCACGCTGACCGCCAACGTCTCAGGCTCCCTGTTCCCCATCTCCGCGTTCAGTCGTCTCCGGAACTTACAGTCTCTGACGCTTGCAGGCGTTTACGGTCAGAAGACGAAGCTGCGCTCAGTTCTAGACTCGCTGCAAGAGCTCAACCAAACCTTACAATACCTCAACCTGCGTGGCAACGCGCTCTCAGGCGTCATCCCGCACTCCATCAGCAGTTTCCAGAACCTCCGCCATCTCGACCTCGGGAACAACTCCCTGGGAGGTACGTAACAATTATTTTCCGTTGAAATGGGAAACATAATTTTGAGTAGAGCTCTGTACAAATCTTGAATTGATCTGAGTCTGTCCTAGTTTCCACAGCAAATATTGGTCTAACTCTGTCCAAGGTTATCCGTTCATGTCGTTCAACAGATGTGGGATAGTGGAATGTATGGTAGCTTTATTCTAGTAAGCACGGCTCCCTGGAAGATAACAATTAATTTTCCGTTGAAATGGGAAAGATAATTAATTTTGTGGAGCTGTACAAAACTTGAATCTAATAGATCAATCTATCCTAGTTTCTACAAGAAGGACCACTTATCCGAATCTCGTAACATTGTGTTCAGGTACCCTTACGTCATCGCTCTTCCAACTGGGGCTCTTGGAAATTCTCAACCTCGATGCCAACTTGTTCGAAGGGGCGATACCATCCTCGATTAACAACCTGGGTCACCTCCAGATACTCAACGTGACGAAGAATTACCTCTCGGGCGCCATTCCAGAAGCGATCGGGCAGTGCGTGAATTTGACGTTCCTCGACCTCTCGAACAACTCGTTCAACGGCTCCCTGCCGAAGAGCATTGGCAACTTACCCGCGTTGCGATACCTCAGCTTGCTCAAGAATCCAGACTTGGGCGGCGATTTGCCGGAAGAGATCGCAAATCTCAGTCGGTTGGAGTTTCTAGACATCTCCCATGACTCCTTCACGGGCAACATACCGGAGAGCTGGGGACCGAATTTAAAACGCCTGCAGTTTCTGCACATGACGTATAACCACATGTCCGGCGTCTTGCCGCTAAGCTTGGGGAACTTGACCAGCCTCATTTCCCTGGACTTGTCCTACAACGGCAACATCACGGGTCCTCTGCCACGCGCGCTCGGGAACTTGACGTCCGGGATTTACCGGATCCTGTTCTGCCAGAACCGGATGACAGGCGAGATTCCGCCCGAGTGGAACAACATCGGCGCCACCATGAAATCGTTGTCGCTATACGACAATATGCTGACAGGCACCATTCCGAATTTCACGAATTACAAGACGCTGGAGGTTCTGGACTTGAGCTACAACCAGTTCAGCGGCGAGTTCCCGGTGTGGGTGGAAGGGAGTCGCGCTACGCTCCGGATCCTGGAGCTGAGCGCGAACCAGCTGGTAGGACCGCTTCCGCCATGGCTGCCCACGTTCACGAGCTTGCAAATCATGAACCTCGGCAGCGGGAACGCGTTCACGGGCAACATTCCCGAGGATTTGAGCACGCTCACGACGCTGACGCTGAACCAAGGGCCCGGGGACATGAGCGTGCTGTGGACGGATCAAGTGGTGGTGGCAGCGCGCGGCACGGATTTGGAATACGACGGCATCACGATCAACATCAAGAGCTTGAATTTCAACCACAACAAACTCGGGGGCCACATCCAGACGTCGATCGGCTCGCTGCAAGGCTTGCTGTACCTCAGCCTGGCGGGGTGCAACTTGACGGGCACCATCCCGACGAGTCTCGGCAACCTCACGAACCTCAACACGCTGGACCTGTCCAGCAATTTTCTCGACGGCGCCATCCCGCAGCAGATGGCGGACAACCTGGCGGGCCTGCAAGCGCTGAATCTGTCCAACAACAATCTATCCGGGGCCATTCCGCAGGGCAAGCAATTCGCGTCGTTCAACGCCAGCGCGTTTGCCAACAATCCGTTACTCTGTGGCCTGCCCAGTGCGGTCTCGTGTGAGGCTGCGACGCCGGTGACGAGCGCGGGGGCAAATGCGTGGGAGGATGTGATCGATGACACTGGGTTCGCCATTGGCGTTGGGCTTGGATTCGCCGTCATGGTGCTCACAATTTGGTTCTGGGTGCCGGCGCGCCTGTGGGTGCTGTACCCGCATACGCCCAAGGACGTCTGGTATGGCCATTTCAAGCAACTGAATTACTAACTTCATGCAATCCCATGTAGCTTCATGCTCCAATCCCTCTCATCTATAATCACAATCTATGCAAATCAAGCGTCTCAACATTTATCTCTTGTTACAAGCAAAAGAGTATATAAGAAACAAGGATGAATTTTAACCCTGAAAAGGGCTGATGGGGATAGTAGAGATGTCGGCGTATATTTGACATTTGTTGTAAATGGAAAGTTCTAAAGTGAGACCCTAATAGCTCATTAATATCATATCAACGGGAAATTTAACTTCACTTTTGATCTTAAACCCATAGGAGGGATGGAACCATGTTAAATACAGTCAAATAGTGTTGTATAATATTGGTCAAAAAGGGTTCTTTGGACCTTTAAGAGTTAATCTCATGGAGAAAAACGGGGTTACCATCTTAGCTGTCTGACAGCTTCGTATCTTGAACCTACAACTTGGTATGCCTTTAAATTCTCGTAAACTTGTGTCTAATGGGTGATGGCTTGATATGGGTATCCCCTTCAAAAATAGTGTGATTTTCAAGAAATATCTTTTTGGTAAGAAAAAACATTGGAAAATTAAAAAAATTAGAGGATGTAATAGGCACCATGGCTGTAGCTATATATATGGTGTTAAAAGATGGAGTTTCAAGCACACATAAAATGAGTTAGACATAAGTCACACTATGTGAGAAGCATAAAAGTAGTACCCATATCTTGCGAGATATCCTGACATTCCCCCTAAATGTTTACTAGCCCCTTGTATCTCCAACATGAGGCCTTAAGGCTAGGGTAGCACTTGCAACCTCCGTTCATGTGGTGTAGTTAATAGAACTATCTGAGCCAAGAGGCTCTTTACAATCTTAGGCCCAACATTACACAGTGTATTGTTTGAATACAGTAACATATTTTGTAACATATATTGGGATTAAGAAAAGTAATTGAAAATGCAAACAAACACAAACCACACATCTAAAACTTGATTTTTTGTTACTTGTTTCTTTCTTGTTAGAGTCATAGAGACTACTTCTAACATAAGGCATCAAGAATAATACTTGTTACCTTTTTTTCATGCGGCATAGTTAGTAAAACTATCACCAACATACTCTTTATTCATGTTGGTTTTAGCCTTTTAGAATCACTTGACGTTACTCCTAATCTTCTTCAGTGACAACTTTTGAATGTTGTAACATATGTTATCTTGTAGCAATACTAGTGGGACCCGTGCCGTTGAACACGTTGATGTTGATATAATGAATATAATTAAGATTATCTTGATGTAGTCTTGGTCAAAACCACCTCAATTCAACCACCTTTGAAAGCAAGCTAGAGTTTTCAAAATGAGACCATTTAGGGAACTTCTAGCTGCAAGATCTTGTAACTAATTATTATTTTGTATATCTAGATTCTTAACCCTTAAGTTCCTGGGCGACCCAAAATGGGTCGTACCAAAAATAGAAAAGGTTGTAAAACATGCTGAAAGTGTCCGAATTGAGTGTTTCAAAAGCCTAACCTTTTTAAAATCAAGTTAGCTATAAGAATATGTGTTTGGATTAGTGAAAATTCTATTAATTGATTTTATAATAAATAAAAAATGTTGGTCGTTCATGTGCCTGAAGCAGCCTAAAAAGTTGTCAAATTTACAAATGTTTGAAAAAATGCATGATAATGCATAAATTTTGCAAAGACATACAAAGAAAATTCTAGATTGTGAATTCTAGTTCATTTCTATCAAAATAGATATCAAAAAATCATCATAAATAATTAGATATATAATTTATAAGCTATAAACTTCCAAAACTCATAAAAAATACAAAATTAATTATTATTTCTTAATTTTCATTATGATTGGCTAAAATTATAAGTTTAATAAGATGCTTAAATATTCATTAGATTTCATCCCATTTAAAGTGATTATTTTAACCAGTTCTTGTTTATAATTGTTTAAATTGGTTTTTTTACAAAATAAAATATCCTAAATCTTGGCATCTTATGACTATGCTATGAACATTATACTTTTAGCCAATCCTAAGAAAAAAGTTGAAGAAAATTATTATTTTATTATTTTTTATGAATATTCAAAGTTTTTCTTTTTAAATTCATTTATAAAAATTCCAAAGTGTTTTAGTGGTATTCAATTGTATAGATAGGATTTATAGGTTGTGCATCACAACTTTCATGTTCTATGGAACTTCCAAAAAGTCATGTATACATGTTTTATGGCACATTTAGTTTATGGCATGTGTACTTCAAATTTATTTTTGTTTGGAAACATGCCTTTTCATATCCTTGACCCGTGTTAGCCACCGGCAAATAAAATACTTCAAAAAAATTTTGTTGAAATTTCAAAAAAAACTCAATGCTTTTACAGTTGTCATTTTTCCCCAAAGAACAACATTGAAGGGACTATAGAGCGCATATTGTAGCGTCAATTTGGGCAAGTTTCCTAAGGTTGTATTCAATTGCAAAAAGATAAGAAAATGCATGTAGGAGATTTTGTTTTTGAAACTAATTACCGCTTCTTTTCATCACTCAAATTTTCATATACCTCCTGAATCTTCTTGGAAATTAAGGGTTGAAAGGAGTGATATGAAAGAGTTTTGAATGTATCATAGTATGAAGTGCTTAAGAGCATACACATCCTTCTCCCTTCAATTTACCCTTAGACCGCTATTGTCACATTCAAAATTTGGTGTCACGAATTAATCATCTCCACACCCTTGAACCATTATGTATCCCTCTATATAATTGGTGAACCAATTACAATCACTATATAGGGGTAATCGTTATTGTTCATCAATCTAGGATGTCAAGACCATCCTTAAATTAGTCATAGAGGACGACATATTCAAACATCACTATTATGTGGCTCTCTCAACGGTCCTAAATTTATAGCATTAAAAATAAACACTTTTCATCCACTTTTTAGACAACCTCATACATAGTGGTACGGTGCGGGTCTTCTAACAATTTAGTATTATTGATGGTTCTTTACCTTCTTAGGAAAAGAGAGTGTCATGTAAATCATTAAATTATTTATTTGTCGTGGTGAGAGTAATATTTGGCATGACTAAGGAAGTAAAAACATAAAACCTATTTTATTGTAAAGTTATACTTACTACAATTAATGTTGGAAATGACTACATAATGTTCTTCAACCCTTGTTGGACCACTCCCTTTACATTGTAGCAACAATGTAGAGAATTTGCTAGTAAAATAATTCAACTTTCCAACCCTCGTCGCTTGGCCCAACTGAAGTTAGAGAAAAGGCTCTACAATTCGTCCGATCCCTTAACACATGCTTGACATTCAAAGGTGAACAATAGGGGGTCTGAAGAATGTTATGTGATTATTCATAGCATGGCAATTGATATGATATTGTCCGTAAGACAACATGAATAAATGACAATGTGTTGTTTATGTGATACCGATAGTAGTAGGTTGGCCCATGCCAGATTTTTGTATGCAGTTTTTCAAAGTGTTCTCGTGCATAGTATTTAAAACTCTGAACTTTAAAATGAAAGATTTGAGTTGCCTTGAATTAAAGTATAAGAAGATTTTGGTTCTAAATAGATCATATCATTATGCACACTTCAGTAACAACTGTAGGATTTGAACCTACATATGAGTCCATAGAGTCCATATACTCTGTTGTCTTCCATAATAATATGTTTAAAGTCCAACATGTATCATTACCAATCGAAGCACAATAATTCTAATACAAATTGTTTGCCTTTGAATATAGAGATGCAATTTTCACACTTTAACTCGTATACATCATCCAGCATTCTCCAATGATGCCCATTTGGCAGAGTACCTAATGGCAATCGCCACAAGGGATAGGTTGACCGACACTGCAATTGCATTGTTAACAAAGGGAAAACCCTAAGACTTGCTCAACCTCAGCCTTTTTCAAATGGTTTCTATCGCACTAAAGAAAGCTACCAACCTTTGGCAGTTTCTGCAAAATGCCACAAGATCAACATCGAACTCATGCTCCACAAATATGTAATCACATAACTGCTGGAAATATATGCACAAGCCTCACAGAATAATTGTCCCTTGCAAGCGGCCTCAAAAGAGTGAGTCAAAGGTGGCTATTGTGAAACATAAACTCTCCAGAGACTTTTGCGATGCAGAGTCATCAACATATTTAACCAAATAGCATATTGATACATGATAAAGCCTCAGCATTCTCCTCCACAAAAACCAAATCATACAGAAAGGTTGTAGGCAAACCAAAACGCATAACTGCCTCGTGATTTGAGAGGATCAAAACCTGCTGAGATACACAGCCTAGCGCACTAAATAGCTGAGAGTACACGCTTTTCATGTCATTGAACACCAGGTCCCCTACAAGATAGAGACAAAATTCACAATCCACTGTAAAAAACCAAATCCTTTTACCCAAAATTCATTCCATTACACACTGAAAAAAAATTACTAATGAAAACTGAAAAGGTGAAAATTACGACTCCAACGAATATTCTGTAATCGTCCAGCAGCCAGTTAAGTGCTCGAACGGCTAAAAGCAGTCTCTTCTACATCCATAGAAGTTGAAAAAGATCATTTGGGAAGCATTAAGGAAGGTAACAAAATGTACCGGTAGAAAGAAGAAATCACAGTTTACAGTGGCTAGCATAAATAGTCGTACAGAGGAAGCTAATTGAAAGAATTTTCTACCATTCTTACAGATTACATCATAAAATTGAATGAAAAAGTGTATAAGAGCATATAGTTGCAACAAATATATAGTACAACTTTTGAAGTTGAAATGTGAACCCAAAAAATTTAGTTTAATTCAAATATACAACTAAGATGTACAATTCTTTTTGCAAGAACTAGAAACATTGTGCATTACTTGTATAAAATCAAAGTACAAGCTACAAAATGACTTTACAACTCAAGAATGCAATGTCTAAGCAATCCAAATGACTACCACCGAGTATAGCCACCTTTTGTTTTATAAACATCAGTAGCTCGTTGAGGCATAGAGCATATCAACTTCCTAACAACATCAACTTCAATACTATACCAAATTTCTTGTATCTTCTCCTATAAATCACTCTTGCTAGTAGGTTTCCTCTCAGACCTTCTCATGCGACAATCTACTTCATTCCAAAGGTGTTCTATAGGATTGAGGTCGGGAGATTGTGGTGGATGCCAAATAAGCTTGAACTTCTGTGCAAGCAACGAATCTACAACATAATTTGCAGTATGCTTTGGATCATTATCGTGCTGAAAAATGACACTCTCTTCCTCTTAACCTTGCATGCGTATAGTCTCCATAAGTTCTGTCTCCAAAATCTCTCGATATATGTATCTATCCATCTTCCCTTCAAATAAATGAAGCTTACCAACTCCTTCCCAACTCATGCAACCCCAAACCATTATACTTCCACCCCCATGTTTAACTGTACATTGCACATGCTGCTCTAAAAGACTGTCTCTGCTCTTTCTCCAACAATATTGCCGTCCATCTGAGCCAAAGAGGTTGAATTTTGACTCATCAGAGAAGATGACAAAACTCCAATCTTCCCAAGTGAAACGATTACACTTCTTTGCCCATTGAAAACGTCGTGCTCGATGCTTCTTAGTCAAAAGTGGCTTCATGACCTTCACACGTGCTTGCAGGCCTTGCCTGTGAAGACTCTTTCTAACTGTATCATCACTCAATTACATGCCCATAGACCTTAACTCTCTTCCTATAGCTGCAGCAGTACTAGTACTTCCTTACAATATCACGATCATCGCGCTCATCAAGAATTCGAGGTCTACTAGGTGAAATTTTGTCTTTCACACTCCCTCTCTCACCAAATCTTTGTACTATATCACTGCAAGTACTTCGAGGAACACCCAACAGTGCTGAAATTTGACCATAGGAATTGCCTCGCTTGTGCATCTCCAAAACCGTCTTTCTCTCACTCTCACATCTTCTAGGAGCCATTACGAGTCACTGGAAACCTCTCTCGAACTCTGAAAGTTGTTGCACATGAAATCTTGAAAGCAATGTTAGCATTGAGATGGTGGTGGTGTGCACAACTTGTGTGCATATTAAGTTGTACACACCACCTGCAGATATTTCGTTTTGAAGAGCTTCCGTGTGGCTAATTTTGAAAGATATGCTGCTAATTAGATGCCATGTGTTCTTTGTCATTAATGCATGCCAAAAAATCCCCTATAGGTTGACTTTTTGATCACTGCTCTTTCTATTTCGGGAATATCACTCACTGTTCGAACACTTGTGCTGACCACTGTACAATTTTAAATACATTTGCAAAAATGCATGCACCACTTTCGAAGTCAACAGAAACGGTAGCATTGCAGAGGGAATTCAAATCTTCACAATGAAGCGTAATGGACGATCACTTGCGGAGGAGTACGAAACACGATGCCAAACACTTTGTCCTCATCGTCATTAACTACAGACATGATTTTAGCGCCAGTTGGAGTGGACTTATCCTCACAAACAAACTGTTCTTGGAATTGCTCAAACCCTAACTCTTCGCCAACTCAGGGACGGCACCTGCAACCCACAACAACCTTAAGTTTGTGTCTCAAGGAATTGGAGAGAAGAGCAACAAACTCAAGTTTCACGAATTTGATGGTCTCAGACATAATGTCAAGTTGGTAGTCTCATGGAGAAGAGTGAGCCGTTCATACACATTTTGCAATACCAAAATACATTGCACAAAACTATCGCCTGGGTTGCTCTCTCCCACCTGACACACCCATTTAACTCTAACATCTACTATTTGCCAATTCTGCACATTCACATACTTGCATTGTACCCCTCCGTCGGAACAACGGTCGCAAACTTCTCCGTGGATCTTCGTTCGGCAGCGGCGCCATCGACTTCGAGGGGGAGCGGCTTCGTGCATGTGGTGGGGTGGCGAAGCGAAGATGATGGAGCGTCTTGGCAAGGCGAGGATGAGGGAACATATTCCAAGCCAAAACGGTTGAGTGAGACAACCCATGCTCAAATGTATACCGGTAGTAGAAGACTGAGACCAAGAAAATTATTGAGATTAATAAATGCTCAGGAGGAGTTCAGAATTCGATCTTGTTACAATAAGGTAGTGGACTCTAAACCCGCTACAGTTCTAAACCCGCACTCTACCAAGAACAAACATTTTGAAATTTTTGATTTTCCCATGGTGAAGAGCACCACTTTAGAACCCATATCTTTTCAACTTCAGAAATTCATAACTAATCTTAGAAACATCCAAAACATTTGATTCAAAGCACCCAGTGGGTTGTCCATCCAGCCTCCCACATGTCTGATATTGAAATATTCAAGCATATACAGAACATGCATGTTCACAAAATATTTGAGCATATTTGTTAGATATTCCTATCAAAACCTTAATTTATCCAGCTCTAACAGCACAAAAGGACCGACCATCATGTCCACCCGTCCACACATGAAGAACTTGTCCAGTGATCTAAACCCATGGCCAATATGATAACCTTGACATTAGAGTTGTCAATTTCAGGTCTCCAATATGGACAAATAGATAGATAGAAACTCCGATCCTCTTTCGAGGCCTGCATGAATAAGTGTCCGTTTGTAATGTCAATGACCCAGTGCCCATCGAACAAAGGGTCATTGGATTCCAATATGAACATCTCCTGAAATTGCACATAATACACTACTAGTAAAGGCGTCGCTTCTCACTCAGAACAGTGTCAGAGTTCAATATACATACTTGTCCTACGTGACGAATCTCACTCATTAAATCTTGAGTGCCTGTGAGTGCAAAGTGGCGCCATTTGACTCATCTATCAAGTGAAAAGGAACGCCTTCTCCTTGTAGTGATACTTAGTCTGGCACCTAGTAATTTCAATCTTTTTAACTTCTCTCAAATTCTGCTCAAAAGTTGTTTCATGGTACTGCTCAAGTATAGAAAGGAACAGGAGATTAGGGACTTTGCCTGCTGATGAATTGGCTGGCCTACGCTTGATCTTGTAATGCATTCATGTCTCATAATCTTCAAAGACGTACATGTTTTGTACAGTCTGCACAATGTTACGTGATGCTGTGAGCATTCTTGTTTATTGTACACTCAGAACTCTTTTATAGCACGCCTTGGGCAACCAACATACATCAGTTCACAATATGACATGCAGTGATTTTCCAATCAAATGTGTACTTAACATCCAGAATGTGACATAAGAGAGTGGAACAAAGGGTCCATTCTCCAAAACAGGTACCACTTAAGTTGTCAGCAATGCTTTTTGAGTGCATTTTTCAAGGTATTTTCAATGTGATGTTTGATTTAAATTGTAATTAGAGAAGAAAGTGATATGACAATGTTTCCAACATGTATGTAAAACACATAGTACAAGATGAAAGCAATATTGTAAACGGCAATTAGCTATCCAAAGCACTAGAATAGCTCTATCAGCAGTGGTTTTAATGACTCACCATGGACTTTTCTAAATGATAAATAACACTTTTTTGGTATAAATTTTGGGATAATTGAATGAGAGTGATGATCATGTGAATGAAAATTGAAAAAAAAAACACTACAAAATTGTTCTTTGAATGTAAATTATGACTTTCTTGTCTCTAGCTACTCTCCAAAGGACTCTCCAAAGGACTCTCCAAAGCAACCAAAAGCAGGCCGGTTTGGTACGTGTTTCGGAGATGGACCCCAAAAAGTTCAGAGTTGAGCTTGTTGGATACATAAACGAATAATAGCATAAATTGTCTACTTACAAAATGTAACATCTATGTAATGGAGCTACACATACCGTTGTATATTATACATATGTATGAAACAAGGAAGATTATATAGTCCAAGATTTATATTTTTCTGGTGTTGTTTAGTGTACATAAGAAAATACAACTTTATTAGTGGCTCTCCTGCATTGCAAGAGTGAAACTTTCATCCTATTTAACCCTTTATAGCGATGATCAATTTTTTGGTCATAAACTGCGGTGTTTCGTGATTACTGACGGATCTGTGGATCACATGAAAACGATTTAGAACTAGATTCCAACTCTATGAAATAATGCACGCCCAGATACAAATTTCACACAAATTGAATTCCCAAAAGAGAAGTTCTGGGTTGTCAAACGTACAAGGGTCAGTATGATACTGTGGAAGACGCGTACAAGAATGTATCTTGTACAGTCAGGTACTGGCCGTTAACGAATTACAGAGGGATTTTTTCTGAAAACTTTGAAAATTCATTGTGAACTCAAAAATGATCGGATTTGAGAACCGTAAAGTGTGTTGGAATCACATTAGAGTGTACTATAATATTATGATAAAACATCAATTCCTTTTTGTGCTATCATATAACATATAACAAGTATTTTATATACCATTTACCATTGACTACTCCTAAGCCAAAAACTACTTCCTCCAAGCCAAAAACCAAACAAGCTATATATCAATGATACCACAAATATGTGCTCAAGTATCCCAAGAACAACTTTGGAAGCTCATTCCAAATTTGCAATTGAAATTTACATTGTAATTGAAGCAAAAGATAGGAGTAGTCAATGGTAGATAGTGTATAAGGTAATTGTATTGTGTTGAATGATATTACAAAAAGAAACTAATATTTTATCATAATATTGTAGTATACTTTGATACGGTTCCAACACACTTTACGGTTTTCAATTCTGATAATTTTTGAGTTCACAATGAATTTTCAAAGTTTTTAGAAAAACTCCCTACAAGAAGGAATTCGTTAACGGGTAGTACCCGACTGTACAGTCCCATATGTGGCCTGTGTTCTGTTGCATTAAAAGTTTTTATGTTCAAAAAAGGTTCTTTAACCCTTCTCTACAAGACCTCAAAATTTAGGCCACTATTCCCAAATCATTGTAACATATTCGGAATCATGGGCAAGTCACTTTATCTTTAGCAAAAGGTTGGGTGGTGAAACCAGCGTTTTTTTCTTCTACTTATATTTCGCCAGATTTCTTTACAAAATATGACATTTCTCTTCTGTTAAGGAAAAAAATGAGATTTTTTGGAGATTTTTTGCCATATTTTCTCTACATTCTTTGAGAAGACAGCCAAATTTTATGAAGAAAACTACCAATATATAAAGAAAACTTCCACTACATGAAGATTTTCTATGAAAATATGATCAAAGGCTAAAACTTTTGCCAAATATTCACTCTCAATTTTTATTTTTTTATGTCACCAACTAGGCTTCAAGAAGAAAATCACAAAAAAATCATTGGGTGAGACACTATTGAAGCGTCTACAGTGCTATTGCTAAAAAGGGTGAACTTCACTAACTACTGACGAACCTTAGTATGTTTGTGTATTCGACAAGCATGAAAAATATCTTATTCAATTAATATAGTGACACAATATTAGCAACTACAATGTATGAAAGATTTTGGATTCAAAAAAATGCCAAGTTGGATTCACTATACCTTTTGTGTAATTTCTATTAGGGAGGAATTAATAGTGTCCAATCCCATGTGGGTTAAAATATCTCCAAAAGTTGAAGATATCTTTGCATTATGAAGATTTTGAGCTCATTAAAAGTATCTTTTGATAATTAGCTTGGTGCACAATAATTGCATCGAAAAGAGAATAGATTCCCCGCTTTCCTTGTTAATTTTAAAACATCTAACCACGTCACAATTGGCAAGATTTCTGTAAAAAAAAACACCTTAAATTGTGTTACAATTGACACAATTTAACCCTAAAGGAAAATAGTTTTGTTAAGGACATTGGAAATTTTAAATAGATTAGTACAATGTTAAATTTCCATGATAGTTTTTGGAATTTTGCATGAGATTGGTGGAATAAAGCTACATGGGAATGCGATGTTTTTTGGGTTCAAACATTTTAATAAAAAGCTATTTAGCCCAAAGGTAGCCATACAATTTGGACAATGCCAACTCAAAGGGAAGCCCAATTGGATAGCCCAATACTAGAACCAGCCAACTACAATCAATGTTAGAGTAGTGTATAAATAGCCATGCAAAATAACCTAGTGCAAGATCGGCCTTGGTATGACCTAATCAATCATTTGATATCGGTAGCATTTTTAAATGTTATAATTACATTGCACACAATGGCTTGTGAAGATGACTCAAATTCAAATGAAATTCTTTGAATACATACACATGTGTTCAATAATTTTTATGAAAAAAAAATAAAGTATGTAATTTAAGGCATATATATTGCAATTGATTTCTATTTTGTACATAAGAACCGGGGTGCACTCTTTATTAAACCTTGGCATCACGTACATTCATGACCCCCTTTAAATATCTCTTGTGTACGTTAAAATATTCTTATATTTGTTAATGTACATATTTTAATGTAAATACACAACCCATTTTCAACCCTAAATAAGCTTTTTGCTTAAGTTCATAGTATGGTAATGTTCAAATGAATCCCCTTTCAGTTGTGCACTCACTTGATTCCTCACACACCAACATAAAAGAGTGCACCCCCGGGACATAAGAGAAAGCTATACCTACTTTAAAATTGAAATAAAAACTTGTCTATGTACTTGTATTTTTGAGAATTATCTCATCTTAAAAAGTATAATAAACTTTTAATCCATATGTTATATCCAATAAAATTTTACTCACACCTTCAGTAACAAGTACTTTAACCTTTAAAGATATGGCTTTCATAATTTCCACACCCAAAATTTCTTTTAACCCGTAAGTGACCAAACAACCATTTTATAGTCACTGCCCCTCTTTTACATTCTGTCTAGGATGAAAAAATCAATTAATAAAAAATAAAAATCAAGCCAAATAGGAAATCAAGTCTACTTTCCAATCCAATTTAAATCATGTCAATCCAAGTTAAACTTCACAAAGGAGAATTTTTCTAAAGACAAAGACCTCAATATTGTCCTAGTGTTATAGAATTTACTATTTAGAAAAACTAATGATGTTATCTGCTTTAAAATTTGAAAAAATTAATTAATTTTAGATTTAACCCTTTGTATTTTAGATTTAACCAATCGTACCCAATTCAAATTTTAAAAATGAAATTTGTAATTTTGGTGAACATTAACCCCTTAGTGCCCCAATCAACCATATTATGCTTGATTTTTGGTCAAACGCCCCCAAAATCAAGTATTTTAGCTGTATTGTGGTTGGTGTTTTCATTAGATGTTCAAGTTAAGATATGATACATCTTTTGACCATTGGGATTGGAGAATAGACTTCATTTGAAAAAAATTCACCGTCAGGAAATTTGAATTTTGAGTGCCCAAAATACAAAGGGCTTTCTAAAAATGCTCCAATCATAGCTCTCTTTTAATTTCTTCACTTTCAATTTTTTACTCCTTGTAGATATAACTTTTTCTACCTTAAATATAATTTTTGATATTAAATTTGACAAAATATATTTATTTTGAATTTTTACCTTGTTTACATGATAAAATTTGTAAATATTCAAAATATCTTCCAATCATGTTGAAAATTTTGTCATACCTTCATAATGTTGATGACTATCTATGAAAAATTATAAATAATGCAATGTGATATTTCAAGTATGCAAATTATAGTGCTTTGACTTTTACAAAAGAGGTGAGGACCTTTAGGGGTTAAATGGTATATGCTTCTAAATTCATTAACCCCTAACCGCCCAACCATGCATATTTTGCTTGATGTACAGATTTCATCCGTAGTTTCTTATCCATCATGCACTTTTTGTAGTGTGATTTTTTTACTGAAATTTTTATGGGAAGTTAGCTTCATATATGTGTGATCCGATCGAAAAGAAAACAATTTTTGAAAAAATTATGCCTCATTTCGTGTTGCAGTGTTTCACCCAAAAGTTTGAAGATTTTAGTCTAGAAGTGTTCTTGAAAAAATAAACTCATAAAATCAAGCATCCAAAAAATCTCCAAAAATCACTACACCTAGAGTACTATATTATAAGCCATCACAACAATTTTCACCCCCATACTGTCAATATCTTATTCGTAATCGAATTACAAAATAATTTTTTATTTTATGTTTCAAAATTTATAGAAAAATATTAGTGATAGCAATCAAAGATCTAACCATATAGATTGAATCTAAATTTCAAAATGTATAACTTTTGTTTGTACATCAAGTTTCAAATATTCATGTTAGTTGCATTTTATAATGCATCTTTGCAAAACTGCCCAAATTGGACATAGGTGAGGACGTTTAGGAGTTAAATGAGTATCTAAAACACTTTTTGAAAGTTTGATTGTACAAATAATTATCAAACGTCATACTTCTCATTTTCTCTTTTGGACCAAACATCATCAAAGTTTCAAAAGTAACATTTTACAACACATCTAGTTTTGCCCTTACCCCTTCTGTCATTTAGAGGTTGAATTCCATTTTAAGCATTATTCTCTTTTTAAATTACTTTGGTTCTATTCGAAAGGAGTATACATGCCTTAAATATGTTCATTTTGGCATCTTAAAAACCCCATTTGGTTCAATGGAGTAGAATTTATGAGCAAGATTCTTCCTAAAAAAAAGTAAGTCCATGGAACTTAGTATGTCCTTTTAGGTTTAATTACCATTGCATATGATCAAAACTAAGTAGACCATACCCGACCGTCATGATTGACATGTCATGTTGAATAAATAAATAATTGGAAAATTGATTTTCAACAAACACAAAAATTCATGGATATTCTCTAATCTCATTTTCAATATAAAAAATATGTATTTTTTGAAAAAAAAAAAAAAAAATCCTAAAGATTTGGGCTTCTCTTTTTATAATTGACTTTGCCAATCTTGACAACCGACTATAGTATTGCCCTCATGTACAAAACACTTTATCTAATTGTAAGATTATTTAGAAATAAAGGGTTATACAAATCATGGCTTGAAAAGTCAGGATTTAAAGGATTAAATTGGAACCTCAATTTGTTGCAAGAGAATTTAACCCCTAAAGGCCCTTAAAAGCCAAAATGGCTTTTTGCTGTTTCGGGCAGCTTAGATGGAAGGTCTAAATTAAGAATTTTAGACTATAATTTGGCGTGGGCGTGGTCATACATACAAGGTGTGTGGGGTAAAAATTACAAAGTCAAATTCGGATTTTATAATTTTTTTATTGAAATTTTTGGTTTCAAGTCCAACTGGGGCGAAAAAAACTTTTTATTATAATCATTTTTTCAAAAAAAAATTTGGAGACATGCTCTTCACCACATTCAAGCTCAGAATTTGAAGTGACCCATGTTGATTATATTCTTGGATTGACAAGGGCAGCCTCCAAAATAAAGAACAGCAACCTCCAAGGTTTTTTGTAATTTCACATCCATTTCTTTCGAAATTTGTCAAAATTTGAGATTTTGAAAAAAAATTAAAATAATTTCGCCTAAAATTTATAATATCATAGAGGTACCTAATCACCGTTCATTTTTTCCAAAAATCAAGTACAATTAATGTGATGCATGTTTCACCAAATTGCCATTTTTATACCTACTTCCGGAAATTAATTTGGATGAAGGTTTGAAACGCGTAATGAGTCTCTAAAATTTTTCATGAGCGTACCCAACTTAGTTATCTACATGGAAAAAAATATGAGCAAAATGTTTGGAGTAACAATCTTCAAGTCCCCCTTTGCACTATGGAGACAATGCCTCCCAAGCAATGCCCCGAAAAACTTTTGCACAAACTTTGGATGTTATGATCTTACAGATGATAAACATCCAACGGTCAACTTTTGAAACAGTAGCTATGAATAGGCTTAGGTACAAGATCTTACGGTTGGAATTCTAAAAGAAGTAAAAAAAACTTGGTTCACATCCCCGGGAGTACATAGAGGTAGAAAATCGCAGTTTTAAGGTTTCAAGCTCCCAAAAACACAAGGAAATTTAGGGGTTAAGATTCTTTTTAATTGATCAAAATGAAAATAATCTATTTCCAAAAGCATACAACTTGTCCCTTTTCTATTTTACTAAAATAAGGTCAAATTATCCTTCTTTTAAATTGAAATTAGTTCATATCACCTCTCTTTAATATTAACAAAGGGTCAACAATCCCCACTCGCACTTATTTAACTTCTAAAACTCTTTCATGGTTTTGGACTCAAAAAACAATGAAAAATATAGGGGGTCTTTACACTAGTGACCAAGAGCCGGGATGGATAATTCTCTTGGTCACGGCCCTTGGTCAAGAGCCATGACCAAGAGCCAACTTTCCCATTCATTGGTCACCAACAATAGTGTAAAGTGAACTTGGACCAAAGGGAAGGTGGACTGAAATTTTTAATGTATTTTTGAAAAGAGTAGATTTGATAACTTATTTTTCTTTTGCACTCCTCTTCTTGGTCTTCTTCCCATCCCGATTGGAAAGGGGTTATAGATTGTATTGAAAGGGATTTTATATCGTATCAATTTAGTAAAGGCAACGATTTTATTATGGCTATGCTGATTTTTGCCAATGAGGGGTCCGAGCATGGTATGCCCGTGGAGCCCAGGTAAGTTTATATTCACCCTCTTCCTAAGTCATTGACGTAGTATTCCTTTGCAAGATATTGGAATTGAATTAATTTGTGAGGTTAATTTTTTTTGTAAAACACAATTTTGAAAATTCAGAATTAGATGCGTAATGAAATTATGAACCCAACGGTATATAGCATGTAAACTTAGGAGTCATATTGTAAAAGTTACGGCCTAGAAATTGTTTCAGCATTTCAAAACCTGGCCTGAAATGTTCAGAATTGGAAGATTTTTTCGGGAAATCTTCACTAAATTTTTTCAGAAATTTTCAAAGATTTTTTAAAAATTAGTGGTTGTCCAGAAAATTGTGAAAAAAATTGGAGTTGTTGGTAATGGTAAAGTCTAATAGGAAAAAAAAATTGGCCGATAATTCCAAAAAATGAATCCGTAATTGCAATTTCAGATTTTTCCAAATCTACCAATTTCTTCTTTGTTTTTTTTTTTTTTTGGGAGTCCAGTTTAGGCTTTTTCAGCTCTTGGTCACCCGGATATTGCGGCGAGAGAACCTCTTTTGGTGGTCTCGCCGCATTATCCGGGTGACCACGAAACCTTATCCATTTCTGGACATGTAGGATTCCATGTCATTTTCTCATCCATTTTTAGTCTTGGTCACTTCCTTCTTTTATGGCTAGTGTAAAGTGTACTTGGACCGGCCTGCTCTTATCCTCCAATCATAGTGTAGAATTTCCCTTGGCCACGGCCCTTGGTCACTAGTGTAAAGACTCCATACTACAATGTATTTTATTTTTCCTTCGACAATCAGGATTGGAGAAGGTAACATTTATGTTGTTACATACATTTATGCTGAAATTCTATGGGATTTAGGATATTGTAATAAATGAAATTGGCCAATATTTTTTTCAAATGTCTTGCATATTTCGAAATTTTGTTAATAACAACGATTGCCTTATGTGGTCAAAGTTCCAAAAAAAAAATGAGGTGCATTCCATTTTTTATAGGCCTTGCAATTGCAAATTCATTGTTTTGAAACTGGTTACACCAGTGGATTTCAAAAAGTCATTAAAAAAATCAGTTTTCACCAAAACTCAATTTCATGTATCAATAAATAAAAACTTACAAAGATAAGGTGTATAAACTAAGACGAGCTCCTTATTTTCAAATTCGACACAGAAGTTCATCACATTTTCTAGTCCAATAAGGAGCTCAATGCACATACTCATCAAATTTTACAGAAAACCAAAACATGGCTTTGTAAATGAAAATATACATAAATAATTAAAGACAAAAAAAATACGTCATCAAACAATTGTTACATTCCTAAACCCACGACCAAAAACTAAAAACTAAATAAATTGCATTATTTTAAGACATGCCCAAAATTTCAAAAACCATGTATAAAATGAAGACAAATATGTATAAAAATGTGTCAAATGAATTTTGAAATTCAAACAAAATTCAAGAAAAAATTGAATAGAGTCCACATGGTATCATTATATAGATGATATATTTAGTTTTGCATCCAGTTAGAACTTGATGAGGAAACAATCACAAAACATTTCAAATTGTTAGGAACTAGTTGAGGTCTAAACACATTCAATATACTAGTACATTGCATCCCTTGCTGCATCCTCGACTGCATCCTCACAGTTTTGTTTTTATTTTTGTACATTGAATTTTATAATGAAATTTTCATACAATGCGCACGAGCATGAAAATTTCATTTTGCTAAAAACATGTTTACGCACTAAAGGATCAAGACATTGTTTGCTTATCAAGACCATGAAGTCATAAGAATAATATCTTTGTGCAAAAGAGACCACTCAATTTGTACCAAAGCCTCCTATTTTTTTTTTGAAATCCTCTTGCTATCAATGCGAGGTTTGTTGGCCTCCCATCAAAAAGTTGCCACCTATTTTGAACTTGGGTAGACCTCCAAACTTCCATGCAATGGCCCCTATAAAAAAATTGGAGCTTTCGGCTCCAATTTTGAATTCAAATTTTTCAAAAATGACATATAGAACCTCTATAGAAATAAAAAAATTTAAAAGAAGAAGTAAGACAAGGGTTGCCTCAAAATAATGTTGATAGCATTGATTCAAAGAGATTCTAAGATTACTCATGTAAGACCCTCTATGGCTCTACGCATGGCTCACATTCCAATTTAACCCCTCAAAGTCCATCCCCTTCTCAATGCAGTGAAACCTTAACTTGTAGCTCAATTTCTTGTTTTAAATTTGATAAAAATATTTTTGAAATATTTAATTATATATAAACCTATATGTTTACTATAAATCTTGAACTTTTCATAACTTTCTCTTGAAAATTTAAATTATTATGATTTTTAAGAGCTTTATGTCTTCAAAAAATCATATTAATTATAACAAGTATTCAAAATTGATGAAATTTTACCTTGGGTGTAATCACAAATAAAAATACTTGAAAATATGTCAAAATTGCATAAAAAATATTATTTTGAAAAATTCGATAGAAACTGTAGGCAGAAAAACAAATTGTTGGCTCTTAACCCATTGAATTGGTAATTGCTATGAATGATTAAAAAAATTAAAATTTTGATGAATCGTAAAGTGGAATAGAAATTAGTCTTGATTGTCTTTACTTTGTTAGTGCAACTCAATTTATTTATTTTAACTTTTTTCAAAGTAAAAACTAAGTTTGACCAAAATAAAGCGACTTTTAGGCCTCTTGGGCTTTGAGGGGTTAATCCCTAAACGTCCAACCGTTTAGAAAGTGAACGATGTACAAAATCAACAAAATTTTCTCATTAGTCATTGACTTTTTGCAATGTGGATTTTTTACTACATATTTTTTTGGAAGTCAACTTCATGCATGTGTGACCCGATTAGAAAGGGGATGATTTGTGAAAATTTTATGCCTCATATCATGTTGTAGTGATTCACCCAAAATTTTGCAAATTTTAGTGCAAAAATGTTTTTTAAAAAGTCAACTCATAAAATTAAGCAACCAAAAAAATTACAAAAATCACTGCACTTAGAGTATTACATTTCAACCAATCACAACAAATTTCATGTAGGAATTTTCAATAACTTATTTGTAATAAAATTACAATAGAATTCTCAATTTCACGTTTCAAATTTTATACAAAAACATTGATGATAGAAATTGTAAATCTAAACGTATGAATAGAATCTAAAATTGATAATGTACAACTTTTATTCATCCATCAAGTTCAAAATAACCCTTTGGGTTGCATTTTATGATGCATGTTTGCAAAACTGCCAAATTTGGAGAGGGATAAGGAATTTTAGGGTTGAATGGCTAAATCAGTCCTTATACCTTGTTGTTCACTTCGACGGGGCTCACATATGTGAGGCAGGGGCACGACTTTACATATGGTCCAAAATACTAGTCCACATCTCATGCGTTGATGTAGAATTAAAATTTTCATGGATAATTTGGTTGTTTGGCAAGTTATGCACTCTTGATTGAGCAGACAAACATAACAGCAACCCATGCTGAAATGCTGACGCCCTAATGAATGTACACAATGCATTCAAATATGCATTCAATGTACTGTTTTTCGATATAGGAATCAAGGACAGACTTGAGGGGCAGTTTACACTACCGTACCAGGAAGGCAGGGTCGGCAGAAAATAATTCCCCAAAAAAATGCCGAAAAAATTAATAAATTTATCAAGTATATTGTCGAAATCAACAAAAATTGTAGACAAAAACAAAGGAAAACGTGTAGCCGCTAGTAAAATTCAATGTTAGTTATTAATAGCCGAATTTTTAATAATTATTTTTGAAAGTGCCGACCCCTACTTTTCAAACTTTAATTAATTATTCGACATGAAAGTGCCGACCCTGCCTTCCTACTACGGTACTGACCAAGAGCTGTGACCAAGGAAAATGGATTAATTCCATGGTCACACTTCAAAAAAATGTAATTTTTAAAGTCCTTGGGCCTCTCACTAAGTGTAAACTCAACTTGGACCGGGACTTAAAAAATAATAAAACGGCATTTCAAACCAATGATCTCCTCGTTCGGCAATGAGAGAACCTTTTTAGCCTCTCTCACCACAAAATCCGGGGACCTTTCAACATTATCCACTAGGCCTATTTTTAGGACCTCAACTCCTCTGATCACTTTTTTTTTCCATATAGTGTAAACCCAAGTCATCCTGGGACGAGTTGATGAAGCCAATCACAGGTTTTAGAGCTGCATGGGACGAGTTCTTAGTCCGTAGTGTAAACTGCCCTTGAAAGAGGTATAGAAACCGATAGAATACATTTGATTTGTCTTCAACGTGGAGAGTCAGAGAGTGGCACATTGTCTGTTGTTAGAGTATCTCCACTAGCACTATGGATAACTCTGTGGCTCTGGAAAAATGGATGTGCATTATTTGGTCAACAATTTATTTGGAGGGAGACCATGAACAATGTAGCCAAGTTCACGGCTCTCAAAATGTATCAATCTAGTCTATCTTCTCTTCTCAACTGCATATCGTGATTGCACAATCCAGGCGTGGTGACTTATGAGTGACTTACTTTCTATTCAGAGTCTAATTGAGTGATGTTGATGGAGAACTATATGATATGCCTTATAATTTTTGGATGACCTTCATAGTGCAATTCAAAGTTGCTAGTGGAGATGCTCTCAAAACATGCTCAGCCTTCTCCCTTTGATTCACCCATTGACTATTTATTACGTTCAAGATTTGGTATCGCAAGCCATGTTCTCCACAATGAACTGCCTTTGTGTCCCTCTGATATATAGTACGTGAACCGATTGCAATAAAAAATTTAATTCTTATTGAGTAAAATTTGTTGGAATGAATTTGAAATGAGATGCTCTTAAATGTGGTGATACTTTGAAATTTTTGTGTTCTTTAACCCCTAAGCTCCCGAGCGACCATTTTCTGGTCGCTGCCCGGCAAAAACGGGTTGCCCGGAACAAAAAAATCTTTTTTTGAAAAAATAAAAAATATTTTAAAATACTACATCAAGTCTACTTTCCAACCCAATTTGAAGTATGGCAATCCGAGTTAAACTCCACCCGGGAGAATTTTTCAAAGTAGATCACCTCAACATTGTCTTAGTGTTACAAAATTTGCTATTTGGGGAAAGTAATGATGATTCCTCCATCGTTTCTCTTGCTTTTTGAAGTTTATGATAGATAGCCCAACTTTAACCAATCGTACTAAATTTTGAACTCTAAAATTGAAAATTATAATTTATACAAATTTTCGAAGGTTAATGCTTTTAAATTCATTAAAAAATGATCTAAAGATTATTTAGGAAGTTTGACCGTACGGATAATTTGTAAAGATGATACTCTACATTTTGTCTATTGAACCAACCTTCATCAAACATATGGAAGGCACATATTATAACACATCTATGTTTTGTCCAATACCCCTCGGGCTTTTAGGGGTTAAATCTATGACTTCATTTTTGCAAGGCTACTTTTGAACTACGGTCAATGTAATTTTGGCTTGGACATACTTCTACATTTGTAATTTTAGAAAATATGTATTCAAGTATCACTAAATCTAACCATTAGATAGGACAAAAACTTGGTGAAATATCTTCAAAAAGTTGAATGACTTTCATCCAAGCATTGATGATAACGTAGCGTGAGTTTGAATCTATTAGTTGTCCAAAAACTGGTCGTTGTGACGTTTAAGGCTTAAATGCAAGCATATTTCATCCAGTTTTGAGAGTCAAAGGCTCATTTAAGTTAGTGATACAGTGAGCATGCTCTTTGGAAACAACAAAATAGCTTGTCTTCACATCTACTTCTTTGTATGTTTTACTTTAACCTTTAGAATATGTCCGGTCATCTATTCCACACTACCCTAACGTCCAACCTTGGTTTTAGCAATTTTTGGTTGTTTAACCCCTAAACGTTCTCACCCTTTTTAGATTTGGCAGTTTTTCAAAGATGCATTATAAAATGCAACCAATAGGGATATTTTCAAGTTGATGAATAAATAAAGTTTGTACATCATGCATTTTAGATTCTATCCATACGGTTAGATTTGCAATTGCTATCATCGATATCTGTGTATTAAATTTCAAACGTAAAATTTAACACTCTTTTGTAATATGATTACAAATAAGATATTGACAATCTAATAATGAAATTTCTTGTGATGGGATGAAATGTAATACTTTAAAGGTAGTGATTTTTGGAGATATTTTGGTTACTTAACTTTAGTACTTGACTTTTTCAAGAGCACTTTTAGACTAAAATCTTCAAAATTTTGGGTGGAACACTACAACATGAAACAAGGCATAAAAATTTCACAAATCATCTCCTTTCTAATCGGATCACACATGCACGGAGCTAACTTCCCATAAAATTCCAATAAAAAACCCACATTGCAAAAAGTGCATGATGGATGAGAAATCGGAGTTCAAATCCATACATCATGCAAAATATGCATGGTTGGGCGGTTAGGGGTTAAGGGGTGTGCTAGTTGCAAATTTGTAACCCCGAATTTAAAGATTTTTTTAATATTTTGACTGTGCGGAAGCAGATTCAACACCTATCAATTAGTCTTCATACCAAGTTTCATGCAAATCAAGTGAATAATGCATAAGATTACAACACATCTTGAAGGAAAAGTGATTAATGTGGTATGTGAAATCTACATATTTAATGTCTTTTTTCTTTCATATCTTTTCTTTTGCTTTCTAAACTCAACAGTAACATTATGTCATTTAGTAGTAAATTGTAGTAGAAATCCAAAGAGATTTTTGGTGCTCAATTCCACCTAATATTTTTAGAGTTACCGGTATGTGAGTTCAAAGATTGACAACTCTCCATTCTTAGTGTTAATTTTTTTGAATTGGAAGGTTAACAAATGTTCACTACATTTTCAAAGAATTCTCCATACCTCTTGTGACTAAAGGTTTTAACTTCTGACTCATAACTTGTAGTTGCATGCTACAAAGTGCATTGGATACCTAACTTAACCCTTTAGTGCCCAGGAGACCATAATGTGGTCACTTGGTCATTGGAAAAGGGAATTCCGGAAAGTCCGTAAAGATTCAAGTTTAATACTCTAAGGTTCAGAGTTGCGCAATTCTTAATGTCATCTTCTAGGATTTTTTTTTTTCAATTTGGAGCTGTGCAACTATCAAAATACCTATGAACAAAACATGAAAATATTGCAAATACTTGAAAATACAGTAAATACCTACGAATACGGCATATGTAATATGCGGTATTTCTTGTGTTTGGAAGTTTGTTATCTTGAATTTTTTTTGGATTGTGTTCTCTTGTTCATGTTTCATTAGTGTATCTACTCTGATCTTGATCAATGTACAAACTCCTTTCATATTTTGACGTATAATTTTTGTCCTAAACTGTACATGGATAAGTCATTATCATTTGTAAAATTCACATTAATTATGTGTGAGTCAGTTCTTGACATGAAAGATTGCAATGGAGAGGTGTTGATATAGGTCATTGCTGAACCTCTTCACTTTTATTTTTGAAAATTTAACCCAAATTCTATTTAACTTTGAAGTCGCACATCCTCCAAAATCTCATTTTCGAGTGTGCATTATACGGTTCAAAGACATACTATAATCTTTCAATCCGACGGTCGGATCTTACCAAGGTTTAACGAGCACTTGTTTGATTAAGCTACGCTTACAATTATACGGTTAAATACTATTAATAGTTTCCATAGTTTGAATAAAAAGAGTTTTTATAAAAAAACCACCAGAAAAGTCTGGTTTCTCCAAAACCACCCTGGGCACTAAAGGGTTAAGAATGCAACTTTTGCAACACTACTTTTTGCTAATAGTGATGGGAGGGTTTATAGTGAGGGAGGGTAATTAGTGAAGGTGACACTAAATTGTAAAATTCATGAAAAATAAAGAGTTCAGCCAATTGATAAAAAATTCAACCCTTGCCAATTTAATGATTTTGAAAAATAGAGCGGGTTTTTAGTACCACACGCACTATTAGCAAAAAGTAGTGCAGTTAGATCACCCAGGTTCGGGTCCATAAGTAGTAACAATTGCCCTAGGAAGACTCGCTTTCGCTACGGCTCCGGTGGGTTCCCTTAACCCTTTAGTGCCTAGCTGACCACATTATGGTCACTACAACGTCCAAAATGCAAATAGCAGAGAATCCGTGAAGAATTGGAACTTCAGTTTTGAAGTTCAGATTTGCTCACATACATTACGCACCTTCCAGAAAAAGAAATTTTCAATTTGGAATTGTACAACTATCAAAATACCTATCAACAGAACGCAAAAATACTGCAAATACTTGAAAATACAGTAAATACTTACAAATACAACATTTGTATTGTGTAGTATTTCTTGTGTTTGGAAGTTTGTTATCTTGTTTTATTTTTTTGGATTGTGTTCTCTTCTTCATCTTCCATTAGTGTGTGTAATCCGATCTTGACTAATGTACCCACTCCTGTCTATTTTCAACGTATAAAATTTTGTCCTAAACCGTACATGGACAAGTCACTTTCACTTATAAACCTCACAATAATTATGTGTGAGTCTATTTTTGATATGAAAGATTGCAACGGAGAGGTGTTGACATAGGGCATAGCTGAACTTCTTTGCTTTTATTTTTGAAAATTTACCTCAAATTATATCTAACTTTGAAGTCACACACCCCCCAAAATCTCGTTTTTGAGCGTGCATTATACAATTCAAATACATACTATAATCTTCTGATCCCACTATCGGATGATTCTCAAATTTTGATAAAATGTGTGCTCTCGAGTTGAGAATAGAGTTGTACGGTTACTTTCTAATTTAACCCATTCTATTTTTGGTAGTCTCAACCACACTGATAAAATCTACTGGAATCCAGGGCTCTGAGCTACAGTACCCTAGGCACTAAAGGGTTAACCAGGCCACTACCTATAAGTCGCCAGCTCATTCTTCAACAGGCACGCGGTCAGAGATTCGATTCTCCTCCCACTGCTTGGGAGCTTACGGTTTCATGTTCTATTTCACTCTCCTATGGGGGTTCTTTTCACCTTTCCCTCACGGTACTACTTTGCTATCGGTCACCCAGGAGTATTTACCCTTACAAGGTGGTCCTTGCTGATTCACACGGGATTCCACGTGCCCTATGCTACTCGGGTTAGAGCATAAACTAGTGATGCTTTCGGCTACTGGACTCTCACCATCTCTGGTGCAGGATTCAACTGCTTCGCCTGGCAACACAATGCTTACTTTGCTCCCCCACAACCCCGTTTTCACGGTTTAGGCTACTCCCATTTCGCTCGCCGCTACTATGGGAATCGCTTTTGCTTTCTTTTCCTCTGGCTACTAAGATGTTTCAGTTCACCAGATTGTCTTTTGCCTGCCTATTAATTCAGCAGCAGTTCAAAAGGTTAACCTATTCGGGAATCTCCGGATCCATGCTTATTTTCAGCTCCCCGAAGCATTTCGTCGCTTGCTACGCCCTTCTTCGTCTCTGGGTGCCTAGGTATCCACCATAAGCCCTTATTCGTTTGAACCTCGCCATTAAAGGCTATATCATCTCAAGGTGCTAAATAAAGAAATTTTATCGACGTCCATAAATAAAGAATCATAAATCAATTTATCTACCTACTAAGGATCATAATCATTTCATGCTATTCTATTAGCTGGCTGGAGACAAGCGGACTCGAACCGCTGACATCCGCCACAGGGTAAGCTACCGTGTTTCAGGCCTCTCTGATCGATTCTACCATAGAGGCCAACGATAGACAATAACTCCCCCCCGAACACAGCTTACAACTTTCATCGTATTGTGCTCTCCAAAAAGCAACTTATGTCACAAGGCATTATTGAGTTGGAATTTAATTCTTAATTTTTTTTTAGCTTCAGATTGTTCATCTAAAAAATAAAATAAAACCTTTCTTTTTTTCGCCTGACTTTTTAGTCTTAACAATAATAAGTTGTTGCCCTTCTCCGACCCATACTGCCAACTAAAGTAGACAGCTAGTGTGTTCAACTTCTTGAATCAGATTATATGGTCGATCTGTGGCCCCCTGAGTACCTTCGGCATCATTGGGGCGATCTCGTAGTTCCTACGGGATGGAGACAATGGGGGTCGGTCCATGGCTTTTTGTTCCTTTTGTTATATCGTATTTAAAGGGTTGAAGAGAAATAGTGTATCAAGCTGTTCGCAAGGGCCAACTTGATCCTCTTCCCCAGGGATTTTAGATGAGATAACCCTAGGAGAGCCGCCGACTCCAACTATCGCCCATGTACGATCTATATTAGATCTAACAAACTACCCATCCTACCTTCTCTACACTTTTGACAGCTCATCTTTGTCTCAGTAAAGTTTTTCAGTGGCATGTTCCAGTCCTCTTTTCCATTCCTGGAAGAAAGTTAGCCACCGGTTTAGGTAAAAGATACTATCATTACCGCCTAGACAATTAGGCATCCAACCCGTAAGCGCAACGACCCAATTGCAAGGGCGGCGCTCTACCAACCAAGCTATATCCCCTATACCCAAGCCAAGTGAAGCATGCATGAAGGTGTTTTTATGATTTCCCTTGGCGCAGCTGGGCTATCCTGGACTTGAACCAGAGACCTCGTCCGTGAAGTTAATTATCGCACCTATTATTCAATTGGAAGAGAATTTTTTTTATAAGAGCGATTCATTCTTCCCGAACGCAGCATACAACTTTTTGTTGTACTGCGCTCTCTAAGTGTGCTTATTCTCTATTTTTATCTTTTATTAATAATTAAAAAGAGAACTTCGATGAGAAAAAAAAGAAGACGTTACAATACTATCTTCTTAATTCAACCCTGAACACTCTAAGATCCTCTTTCGAACCAAAATTACCGTTAGGAAATAAATAAAAACATTCCATGGATAGATAATATTAATTGCTGTTTTTTTTGGACCTCCAAAAAAGCAGGAAAAGGCTCGAATGGTATGATCCCTCCGTCACCCTAAAATGAAAAAAAGGTGATCTCGTAGTTATTGGTCTGTGAAGATGCGTTATTTAGGTGCTCCATTTTTTACTTATAGGCTGAATTTCAACCTGTGCTCAAAAGATACTAATAGCTCATTCTACCTCCTCAGTGAGCTACGCTTGAAAAGAAAGAAGGCACAAACCCATTTTGGGCCCCTTAAACATTATGGGGTTAAGAGTTCAATGATGATTGAATTCACAGTTTTTTGCTTATGCCTCCATCACTCCACATTCTTGTACCTTCAATCTAGTTAGTTCAGAATCTACATTACTTATTGTGTTAAAATTGGACTACCATATTCGAAAAGTGATTGGAAGTGCTGTTCTAGATTTTCAATAGGGAGAGGTCCCCAATTTTCTATAGTGTTTTTATTTCCACAATTAAGAACACTGTGGAAAAATTAGAGACCTGTCTCTATTGAAAAGAGCAACACTCTCCATCACTTTTTCAATCCGGTAGTTCAATTTTAATGAAACGTGTGTTCTATCCGAGAGTCTGTTTTTGAAAAGAAGGCACCAAAAGTAGATCTTACTAACCATGTCTTCAAGGCATAGATAGACAAACTACCCGCAATTGACTCTCCATTCACAATGGTCTTTTAGACCAATATTACTATTATTCTAACTAGTTTACTGATATTTGGCATCCAAGTGCACATGAAACAAGACAAAGACCGCAAGACAAACAATAAAGGAAAACAAAATGGTTCTTTGAGTGTAGTGAGCCCGTAATCAATGTTATATTCTGAAGGTGATTCCATATACATTAATAGATGGTGTTGTGTAGAGTTTTCTTTAAATGTATAAAATTTGAAACCGATCCTATAAAATTTTCATCATACATAATCCAAAAGAGTATCCTACATAGAAGCCTATGTAGACCAACTTTTATATTTAAAGAATTTGAAGTGAAAAAATTATATTGTTTCTTAACATAAGTTTAATTTTTTTTTAGTGATTATTAAATTTTGTTTCTTCCCTACAAACCTTATAAAGTGAATGCAACAACTGCTACTAAAATTCCACCATGTAGATTATCTATGATTGTTAGAGAGATCCTATGCATGTCCTTCATTTCATGAAGAATCTTTGAATTCTATTCAAATGAACGCTCTTTACAAAATTATATAATTATATATAGTTAAACATTTTGGTGTTTTTGTTTTTTGATTTTTATAAGGTTGTATCTAAAATGATGTATACCAACATTTGAAGAGATGTAGAATAGTTGTATCTTGAAAAAACAAGTTTTGATCAAAAATTAAATTAGTGATTTCTAAACACTACCAAAACTAAGTCAACATTTGCAATGTTGAGCTTTGAAATTCTGTTATTTACAAATAATAATACTATTTGGGATGAATGTATATATATATAAATATAATATATATATATTATATATATAATATATATTTATATATTTATTTAAACTTTTATTATGTTCACACTTTTGGATTTTATCCACATGCAATCATTTATAAGAGTAGCTCCGATGGCTATAAGCAAAAACCTCAAGAAAATGGTGGTATTGAGGTCATTGCGTGGGTCGATGGAGTGTCGGAGGAGAGTGGGCGGCAATCAGGCCAATGTTGAACAATATACCTTGTGATAATGGTACCCACGCATGCAACTCTGACTTCCATCAACTCTTTGGCGTCTTGGTCTTCTCATCCATCATATCCCTATGTCAACCCGTCTTCTCAAATTATTGTCAACTCTGCGGCAATGATACCTAAACGTGCAACTCTCACTTCCATCAACTTTGGCATTATGGCATTCTCATCTATCGTATTCATGACTCCATCCGTCCTCTCAAACCATTGTCAACGCAAATATTTACAGTTTTGTAAGGTCTATCGGCCATATACTCTCACTTCCAACAACTTTTTAGCCTCTCATTTCTCTCAACCATCTTTAGCCCCACAGTTCTCTCAACCATCATGTCCCTCTGTCAAGTTGTCCTCTCAAACCATTGTCAACGCGAATAAATTCGTTACAGTGCCCTTTGCTAGGCACGGTATGGTTCAACAAGATGCCGCTTGATAACTGACCATATATGGCACAATTTTGACTCATTTGGTACCACTTTTGGAGATGCTCTAATTCTTTCAGTAAAACGATCTAAACAATGACTCAATTTAGTAGAAAGATCTTATTTCTTACAACTCACATGTTAATGAGACTTTACATAATAAGTGGATGAGAATCTACAATACACATTTTGTTAAAATTGGACTACCAATCTAGAAAAGTGATTGGCAGTGTTGTTCTTTTCAATAGAAAGAGGTCTCCAATTTTTCTAGTGTTATTATTTCTACAATTAAGAACACCGTAGAAAATTAGAGACATGTCTCTTTTGAGAAGAGCAACACTCTCGATCACTTTTCTGTTCCGGTAGTTCAATTTTAATGAAACGTATGTTCTACCCGAGAGTCTAATTTTGAAAAGAGGGCACCAAAAGAGACCTTACTATCCATGTCTTCAAGGCATAGATAGACGAACTACCCGCAATTGACTCTCCATTCACAGTGGTCTTCTAGACCAATGTTACTATTATTCTATCTAGTTTACTGATATTTGGCATCCAAGTGCATATGAAACAAGTTAAAGAGGGCAAGACAAATGATCAAGGAAGACAAAATGGTTCTTTGAGTGTAGTGACCCCATAATCTATGTTATATTTTGAGAGTTTTTCCATATTCATTAACCCCTAAACGTCTGAACATGCCTTTGCGACCAGTAGAATACGTTGTATTTTGGTTGTATTTGGAACGAATCCACACCTTCAATGAGTTTGAGTTCAAAAAAGAAGTTGAAATTTAAATCAATGCGGTTCTAGCCAGCTATTGAGATCTTCGTTTAGAATTTCTTGTCCGTAGCAAATCTCCATTATATGACAGCGTATATACTATCCCCATGGGACGTTTAGGGGTTAATAAAAGGTTTTGTAGACAGTTTTCTTTAAATGTATAAAATGTGAAAATGATCCTATAGAATTTTCATCATACATAATTCAAAAGAGTATCCTACATAGAAGCCTATGTAGGCCAAAATTTTATATTTAAAGAATTTGAAGTGAAACAATTTTATGGTTTTTTAAGATAAGTTTAATTTTTTTTAGCGATTATTAAATTTCATTTTTTTCCCTACAAACCTTATAAAGTGAATGCAACAACTACTAAAATTCCACCAAGTAGATTATCTATGATTGTTAGTGAGATCCCATGCTTGTCTTTGATTCCATCAAGAATCTTCAAATTCTATTAAAGTGAATGCTCTTTACAAAATTGTATAATTATATATTGTTAAACATTTTGATGTTTTTGTTTTCTGATTTTATAAGGTTGTATCTAAAATGATGTATACCAACATTTGAAGAGATGTTGGAATAAGGTCTAGACACCTAAAACCGATTAAACAAGACATGTACTATACTTGGGGATAGATGAATCGATATTTTGATTATTTTCCACTTTTAGCACTAAAAATTTAAGAATTTTTTATATTTAATTAGCTTTTTTTTATAATTATTTGAATAAATACAAAATTTTAAAGTGGAAGCTGTAGGTTTACCAAAAACTGATCATATGCTCTAATGTACAAATGAGGTACATCTTCCTTTCTTTTTGAAACAAATGGATGCTTTATTTCCATTGAACAACAACAGATTACAAACATCACACGGTGAACAAAGAGAGCACGTTTCCAACACTCCCCTGCGGGTGATTTTTCTGGGAATTTTCTTCCTACAATATCTGGACTAGACACAATGTTCCTAATCATTTCCTACTAAGAGCGACGCCCCCACCGAAACAAGAGGCCCGGGAGCCATCCCCGTCATGCTCGGGGTCCCTATCAAGATTGGAAGTATTAGCCCTCACGACGTGCATCCAACCGGAATCGAACCGCCGCCCTCTTTGGTGCTAATAAGCACTCCTAAGGGGAGCCCACCTCCTAACTATCATCTAGGTAGTTTAAGGTCATTCCAGATCTACATCTTCCCTTTCAAAATCTAAAAATTAGGCAAGAATCTAGAGTGGTTGGTTTTTTGTACGTGGTTGGGAATGGGTGTCTCAACCTTAGTTGTGTCTTGAAAAAACTATTTTTGATTAAAAATTAAAATGAGTGATTTCTAAACATTACCCAAAAACTAAGTCAATGCAATGGTGAACTTTGAAATTCTTTTATTTACAAGCAATAATACTATTTGGGATGAATTTATATATATATATATAAACTTTTATTATGTTCACACTTTTGGATTTTATCCACATGCAATCATTTTATAAGAGTAGCTCCAATGGCCATAAGCAAAATCCTCACGAAAATGGGTGGTACAGAGGTCATTGCGTGGGTCGATGGAGTGCCGGAGGAGAGTGGGCAGCAAACGGGCCAATGTTGAACAATATACCTTGTGATAATGGTACCTACCCATGCAACACTGACTTCCATCAACTCTTTGGCGTCTTGGTCCTCTCATCCATCATATCCCTATATCAACCTGTCTTCTCAAATTATTGTCAACCCTTCGGCACTGATACCCAAACGTGCAACTCTCACTTCCATCAACTTTGGCATTATGGCATTCTCATCTATCGTGTCCATGACTCCACCCGTCCTCTCAAACCATTGTCAACGCAAATATTTACAATTTTGTAAGGTCTATCGGCCATATACTCTCACTTCCAACAACTCTTTCGCCCCCAGTTCTCTCAACCATCATGCCCCTCTGTCAAGCTGTCATTTCAAACTATTGTCAATGCGAATAAATTTGTTATAGTGCCCTTTGCAAGGCACAATATGGTTCGACAAGATGCCCCTTGAGAACTCTGACCCTATACTGGCACAATATTCGCTCATTTGGTACCACTATTGGAGATGCTCTAACTCTTTCAATGAAAATGATCGAAACAATGACTAAATTTAGTAGTAGAAAGATCTTATTTCTTACAACTCACATGTTGATGAGACTTTACATAATAAAATGGATGGCTTTTCAACCCACGCAAATGGGTCCCACTAGAATATGTTGCAAGAAACTTCTGGTGGAATTCTGTGGACGTGATGGATGAAAAATACAGATTTTTCATCGAAAGCAACGGCACAACAGATCCGTGCATTGCCCATATTTTGCACGCCGGGACAATAAAGTATAAGTTATCCCACCATCATTTTCAAGAAAAGGCAGCCAGAGAAACAGGCAAAGTACTACTCACTACAGAACTCACTATTACTAACACACGGCAAACAGAGAACCGCGCTGCTGCTTTGTTTTCTATTTAATAAGCTGTGCTCCAATCAACTGCACAGTCCAGTTTGACTGAATATCCACGCTGTCACCCCATTTCCAGAATGTCTACCCCCAAGGAAACCATTCAGACACTTGTATGTATACATACACCGTCAAGGCACACCAATCAAGATACCACATCCCATTGAAAGCCCTCCACATAGACTTCAATAACATTGAGTAAGATAAGCTTAGATCAACAGACTGCGTTGTGAAATGAAAGATGGGACGGAATGCAAGAAAGAATTTTTTTAAAAGCCGACGTGGCAGAGGCACTAGAGCCAATAATGGACAGGCAAGGCGACGGTGGCGAGATGATCGACGGACGACGCGTGACGCGTGACGGGCGAATATGCCGGCGCTGGGGTGCGGATGCCGCTGCGCAGCAAGCGCTCTGATCAGCAGATCGGGGAGGATCGATCAACGCAATGCATAATCAATTGCACGGTGATGAGATCAGGCCGGGCGGGAACGGGTACGCATGAAATCAACAGGCGAGCCATTGTGGTAGTAGCTGCAGCGGTAAGTACGTTGGATTGATCAGGCAGCGTGAGTGAGTGAGAGAGTGAGCCTTTGGGTGTTCATTTTCCGGAGCTGGGTGCTGACGGAACGGAGCTTGAGTCATCAAGGGGGTGACACGAGGGCGGCATGCGGGGCGCCAAGTGGCACGGCACGCTTGCGGGAGCAGTTGCGAGTCCACACCGACGTGGGCCAGACGTGATGCAGCAGGGCCTGCCCCGGGCGCGACCATAAACACCACCACGCCGGGTACGGAAGTTTCGCATTCCCAAACAGTTTCTCGGGCCGCTGCTTCTCTCTCCCCCTCTGGGTCTTTCCCACTTTCGCTAACTCAAGCTCCAGTGCATGCCTGCTCTGTAGCAGCCCGCTCACTCGTTCTTTCCGGTTTCTTTCTTTCTTTCTTTCTGTCATTCTTTTCTTGCGGTTTAGGAACCCAGGGTTTGCATTTGGTTGTATGCAGCAGTAGGTTGGGAGGTTGTGGTCGGTGGTTGTGTGTGGTGGTGGTGGTGGTGGTGGTGCTAATCGGCAATGGCAGCGCCGACGGATACCGGCTACGGGGAGACGGTGGAGCTCGAGAAAGGCTCGACGGGGCTGGGTTTGTCGGCGGAGGACCCCATCGGGTTCGACGACGTGAAGAATGGAGGCGACCATGAGGAGGTGCAAGTGGCGAAGAAGGCGCGGGTGGAGAAGGCCGTGCACGGCGAGGAAGAGGACGCCGCCGCCGACGACGACGAGGGCGTGGAGTCGGTAGAGAAAGAGCTGGACCCGGAGCTTGATCCGCTGTTGGCGCACAACGGCACCACCGCGGCGGACGAGAGCGAGGAGAGGATCAACGGCGAAGGCGACGACGAGGAGGAGGAGGACTCGGTGGGCGCCGCGGCGGAGGACGAGCCTACCGCGGACGACGGCGCGCCCGCGGCGGTCACCAGCAAGGACGCGTCCTCGGGTGACGTCGGGCTCAGGACCCTGCTGCAAGACGGCGACACCACCAAGGCCAGCCTTGTTAACGGCACGGAGGTCGACGCCAGCCATCTGTTAAACGGAGCCAAATAGGCGAGACCAATTGCATTTTGCGCACCGTCTTTTTCTTTTGTATACAACAACAAAAACATTGTGAAGGTAGTAGTGGCCAGAAAGTGTATCTTGGCCCTTTTAAAGATGAGTGCAGTAGGTCCTCTCTGTGTATCACGGGACGTTCCAGGAATCAAATTTGTTTTGGCCTGCAGGTCGTTGCAGCTGCTTTGCCTCTCCACTACATGCAGTAGTAGGCTCTTCCCTTTCTTGAAAACGCCTTCTTATGTCTCTTACTTGCCATTAGCTCTTGAAACCAGCATTGGGAGGTCTTCTTCTCTTCGTGCAGGAGTCTGTTCACGTTTGCGTTACATGTTATTGCACTAACTTCTTAACAACATTGCGAGCGAGAGGTGCCTCCTCTCGTGTATTTAACAGTTGTTATGAACATCAGACCACCTTTTGTTGTTTATGCTTATTAGTGTCAGGACTCAGGATAGCAAGGTACGCTAGTCAACGCATGCTCTCTATTCTCGAAGTTTCACCTTGGGCATGTTTGAACTTTGAAGCGGCTATGGTGAAAGTCCAGCAACGGGGTGTTACCAAACTCGTTAACTTACTGGGCTTTTCCTTGTCTCCTTCCACTTCGTTATTGAGCTTTTTGATACATAAGGGAAGATATTCTACACGAGTATGTTTTTTCCGCTCTGCCTAGAATGTTTTCAGTTTTTTTTTCCCCTTCGCCTAGGAACGTGTTCAGTTTTTTTCCCTCTGCCTAGGAATGTGTACAGTTTTTTTCCTCTGCGTAGGAATTTCTTTAGTTTTATTTCCTCTGCGTAGGAATTTCTTTAGTTTTATTTCCTCTGCCTAGGAATGTTTTCAGTATTGTAGGCAAGGAAGGGTCATGTCTGACTGACTGACTGACTGTTTGGCGGCTTAACTTATTCGGATGTTCTGTATAACATGAGAAAGTGGGGACGCTGTGTGCATGAACCTCGTTCGATACCCCAGGCGGTTTCAGTGAATTTAAAGGATATTTTAATATATTTTTTAAAACTCTTTTTTACCACCAGCACCGAATACTCGGCGCCCGTGAGGGTGGGAGATGCGGAGGCCAGGGACTGGAATCCAAGGTAGAGAAGAAGATAAAAGGGATCCTCTCTAACATATATATTTATGGAATGCCAAGACTCCTCGTTTTCTGCTCTACAAAAGTAATAAACTATCGCACTCTTCTCTTCTCTTGGCTTGTGTACCGCTACGAAACTCTTGTTCCTCCAGTAGCCGTTATCCTTGGCCATTTTGTGCGGTAGAATGGAACAGTAACTCACAGTGTTACTCATCTTGTACATTCATCCAAAACACCCTCTTTCATACATAAGTCTAAAGATACATTTTCGCCTTAAAAAACAGCCACTGTGTTGACAAACTTGTACCGCACCACTTCCATATCTTCCATATCCTGAACAGGAAGTGATCATCGGTCATAGAAAAGTTTTTGTCTTTCTTGACAAATGGGGTTCCCCGTTCTCCTTTCCTATTGCTGCTCAACTCTAGATTTTTGTGCTCCTTTTCATCTGTGAAATACTATTACTATGTCAGCTCAGTCTGGTTGCCTATGGGTTGAATGATCTCACACTGATTGTCCCATTCAGTGCTTGTGGTACTAATTCCTGAAGCACTTACTATTTTTATTTTTATTTTTTTAAAACAAGAGGATGAAACTCCATTGAATAAATTAACTCTTTAGCGCGCCGGTGTCCAGAATCTGGACGCCGGATGATTTTGAGCAGCTCTGTTTCTGTAGGTACCAGATGTTTTTCATCCATTTTTTAATTTTTTTCATTCTTGTGCTAGTTGAATACCATTTGTACGGTATGGATCTTCCAAATAAGATAATGTGAATTTTTGAAAAATTACAAAAGTGATTAATGTCAAGTTTCAATCTTAGTTCAAAAAGAAAGACCTTAAATATGATTTTCCATAGTAAGTAGAATCAAATAATGGAAACCATACCATCTCGTAGTGCATGTCATTCTAATTTCATTACTATATTTTTAAATTTTTTTGTGTTCATTTTGGATTTTTAATTGAATTTCAAGAGAAAACCTTGCAAAATTACTTTAAAAATATTAATAATAAATATGATGAATCCAACCGTACGGATGTTATCTACACATTGACATTTGCAACTTTGTTTTGTACATCAATTCCATTTCCGTTTTTCATCAACCATTTTATAACAAATCTTTGAAAACAGTGTTGAATCGGGACGTTAAAGGGTTAAGGTCGATACACACTATTTTTTTAAATCTCAAAATTAGTGAAGATTGAATTTTTTACTGAGTGGCTGAAATCTTCAATGATATTTAGCATCACCTTCACTAATTTCCCACACGCACTATGAACCTTCCACTAAATGGGACACTAAATGGGATAATTAGTGTACTCGCTCACTTACGTTAAGTAAGTATTGACATGTGCTACAATTACACTGGAAAATGTGCATGCACTGGAGGAACATGATGTTCATGGGAAAGATCTTCTGACAAGTTGATGATGCATATAATAATAGATAGCTAACATCATGTACGGAAGGATTTGTGTTTTTATGACTGCACTGACTCAACGGTACATGATGTCTCCGTTCCAGGCTTTGATTTATTTCTTTATTTTCATTTTTCACTTGGGTGGCTTCAAATTTTTGTTCTTGTAGTTTAGTTACGAATGTGGCTAAAATTTTACATATTTATTGTTTTATGATTGCATTTTTCTGTTATGGTTTTAGGCTTGGATCTAGATGTCCCAAATAAAAAAAATTAAAAGTTGTTGAAATATAGGGTGGCCAGTGATTTGTAATTAATTGGACTATTGAATTAATTACAATGAAATGATGTGGGATATTCCACATCATTCTATTGGGAGAAGGCAATAGTTGCAAAGGCTATTCAATGTTATGGACTTTAGAAATTCTAAACATAACATTTTTGAATTTTTTTGCCTTGATCTTCTTTATATAGTCCTTTTTTAATAGGAGAAAACTTGAATTATAGATTTACAGAGGTACATCAAAAGAGTTGGGCCAAACTATTTTGGTGTCATTTTGATAACAAAGGCCGCAAACATGTCATTTTAGTGTCATTTTATCCATACTAGGTTGGTATGGAGGTTGGCACCAAATTATCTTAATCGCATTTCAATGGACCATCATGACACCATGTTCACATGCCTTAAATTTCCTAATGCATTGTTTCTATTGTTGAGGAATGATGTTTTTACAATAATATTGTAGACAAAGGACCAAGTCTAGGTCGCTCAAGAATGTTATGGTTGCATCATTCATTTTAATTCTTACAAGAAAGCTCGTATTTCTATCGTATTTTTCTATGAGATGAATTTCTTAAGTAACAATAATTAATAAACGAGAGAAGTTTAAAGAAAGCTTTTTAAATGCAGCTTGCCATTTAAAAAAAAAGTATATTACTAAATAAATTATGTAATATAAAACAACTAGTGCATAATTATCACACTAATTTAAACAAACATTGTAGAAGTGATTATTTTGAAATATCTTACTCTTGATTATTGAAACACAAAATTTTATCAAAATTAGTAGATATCATGTGAAAACATGGAAAACTTGACATGTTTTTGCCATTAAATACTTTTTTCAAGTAAAACTTGAGATAAATTCAATTTTTTACATATTTTTAAAAATAAAATATCATTTTAATATACTATTACCATTGATGAAGTGATCTAATGTTAAAAATACTACTATTCTAAAAATTCAAATACCATTTATAAATCACAACAATATGATTGTATTATCATCTTTTGAACAAGGAATTGTTTGTTTTGACCCTTCAAACTATCGACCAAAGAACTACTTTTTTACGCAATTGTCAACTTATACAAAAAAGCTTTAAAAAGTAGTTTTTCAGTTAATTATTTGACACGTTTAGGCAAACAAGTTTCTGTTCAAATTTTGAGAATACACTCACACTATTATAATCTATGAACAATATTTTTTAGTTTCTTTGAATAATATTTTTTTAAACATCAGATCACAAAATCACAGATAACATGTTAAAATATTATTTATTTCAATCATGTATCATAAAAGTGTAAGTTCACTTTATTTTGAGATATTCTATATCAAAAAATAAAATTGCATGTTTGATATAAATAAAGTAGACTAGCTTTAATTAGTGAATGTTTAGTTTGTTTGCTTCTACCCTATCAACATGCAATGGTACTTAACCTCTTCATCAAATGAAATTATACAAGATTTTTTTTACGTTAGAATATATTTTTGGAAATTTTTAGCAAGTATATTTATAAAACATTGATATAAATAGAAAATAAAGATGAAGGTCCCTTAAATAGCATTTTTATTTCATTAAGCTTTAATGTCTAAAGAATTGCTTTTAAGTTTGGCTCGCTATATATTTTTCACTTCATTCATAATAGTTGTGAATTATATGATGAGTGCTAACACAAATAAGAAAAATTCAGTTATATATATATATACATATACATACATACGTTAAGAAATCCCTCTTCAATCCTTTATGGGTTGATAATCTAAGAAATGAGAGGCTTACATCAAATGTGTATGGTAGCCATAGGACAAATATGATAGGGTAGTGCCAAAAATTGTGTTCGATGCTCTACCCACTGAATAAAATAAGAAATAAACATTTTTTATTCAAAAATAAGTAAATTTAGCAATCCCATCTTGTCCAAATTTGCTATCACTCTTAGTCCCATTATATTGTATTAGACCTCCACTACCTTTGTTGCATGCCTCGTGGGAGCAGATGGTGTTCATAACATGCTTTTGCAAGACTTAATTGACCTTGTGTGGGATTCTTGTTTGGTGTTTGGTGCATGATGCTTTGTCAAGCCTTTGTTTAGTTTCTCAAAGATTCTTTGTGCACGGTCTATTGATTCGACTTGTTTAAATTTTTTTCACCATTTTGACTCATTTGGGCAATGCTTCTTGGATTTTGTTGAATTTTCACCATTTTTTTGGATTTAAATTTCTTTCATTTTCATTGTCTGAAACCATAATTTCACCGGGAATTTCACATTTTTTTTATAGTTTTCATTTTTTGGGATTGTTTTTTCTTGAACATGCCTTTTGACTACGGAATTAGAATAGTAATGTGCATTGCCTCTAGCACACCCCCTTGCACTCACTACAAGATGTCATTTACATCTCTTAGTTCTTTTTGCTTCAAAATCTCTTTCAGTTTGTCCTAATCAATATGCTCATTCTATTTCTTCCTCATTATTTTCACTATCATTTTTATGTCTTTGCAACAAAATATAAATTGAGTGAATTCTCTATGATTAAATATAACTCACGTATACATATACAAAATTTAATAATAATGATAATGTCTAGCAACAAAAGTGTCAAAGCCTACCTATAGTTATACTTATCCTATAGGAAACAATTCAAAAGTATTATTATTTATACAATATCCAAATGATACATTTTTCAGTGTTGAATTTTTTTTGAAAATGGGGACAACGTCCACAAAAAGTTAAAAGACACACATAACACTTAAAATCCACAAGAATGTATTGCATACCTTAGAATAGGGCCATCCATGCCCTCTCAGAGTCTCTCACACTCAAGAAGTAAATGAAAAGTGCCCAAGGCCCTTCAAAAACACCTCTTGACTCTTAATCCTAGCGTGTTAAAAATTGGGCCTTCAAATCACTATTTAGTTGATTGTATCCTCACATTCTACTTGTGATTGGTCCATTGATTATTTGATGCACACTTTTGATATGTGAGGGGCGTGCAAGAGTTGGGGAGTGTGAGTGCAAGGGCCCTTCAAATGTAGATAAATAATTTCAGCGAGTTAGTCCTAGCATGCATGGGTGGGAATGCTCTTACAATACATAGTTATTTTTTTACGAAAAGACAATCATCCACCTCACTCAAGAATGTTATGCACTTACCATGTTTGTGCACAAGATACGAAGAAACATACAGAAGATTTGTACTACAACCGCAATAAACTCCCACATCCCAGGCATTCTTAACCTCAAGGTACAATCAACAACTTCACAGATTTGGTGCCCGTTTCTTTACTCTTGGCATGATCTAACTAGAAGGATGTACATCCATCCTGTGCTGTGACATTCATGCAATCTTCATGAAATCGCAGCTGATCGGATGAGGTTGGGAAGATGGAAGACTAAAACTCTCTCTAGAATCTAGCTTTGAAAAATAAAATAAAATAAAATATATGGAAGGAAAAGAATCACCTTCTGATATTTACTAGGCCATGATGAAGAAGAGGAAAAAATACGTATACTAGAGAGTCCCTATTGGTGATCCAGCAGACGATGATCATGCGACCTTTGTTACGGGCAGAGTACAATAATGTGCTAGCTTTTCAGGTCAATGACTGCAGAGATTCAGGGCGTAAATTAAAGGAAGGAATATTGCCCCTTGGCATATGTGGAATACTGTACCTACTGACGCCAACTTCATGTAAGCAATATGTTTCCAGGCTTGATAGCACTCGTAATCACATCGTGACAAACAGAGAACCCAAAGTAACGAGGAAAGGAGATTGTAAAGCGTTCAGACATACATTCAGGAACCGAGCTCAAAACAGTAGCTGCATCATGCACTCACACGAGTCTCTCATGTCTTCAAAAGCAACTGGCAGAGACACAACCATCAATCGAAGCTGAAAGAACAAGATCCTACACCTGCATTTTTCATGTGGGAGATTTTTCAGGAAAGGGCGACAGGAACAACACAAAAGTAACAGTACAGTACAAGCGCGAATCGTGCTCCATATCAGGTTCCAAATGGATCTAAATTCAATCCCTGGCTACACAGGGAGAAAAATGAGCTTGTATTTACAGGATTCAATAACAAAACTGGGGAATCATCATGTGGTTGCCAATCACTATGCGAAACAAGACTGATTAGTGGAGCTTACGAGAGCGCTAAGCCTTAGGTAGTCCTTTCCCAGCAATAGAGAACGACACTTTTCGACCATGGTCTTGCAAGTGAGTGGGCTGAACTGGTTCCTTGGCTGTCTCCTCTTTGTCATCGTCATCTTCCCATTCAATGTCATTGTCCATGTCCGGAAAGCTTGACCGTGTTGGTAAGATCAGCTGGTAATTGGGATAGATTAGGGTATCTACTTCGGGCGGGAGAGATATGCCATAGCCACCTATAATCTTAGGCAGAGGAATACTGTTCCTCGCTTTCGCCAAATCCACCAACAACTGTCACAAACAGACACCAGGTGCTCAAGGAACAATAATACAAACGCAAAGCGCCAAAGCACAACTTCAGCTGACGAACCCCCTTATCGTCCAGAAACCCTATTTTTCAGTCAGATTTGGGTTCAAAGCTGCGACGCTGCTGTCCCAAATCACCTACAATTCGACTCACGAAATTGGTAGGGGTCTCAAACCCTTCAGATTGTAAAAACCATAGATCCGTCCTGACAACTTGCGAAATTTGCGCAAGAATTGGTTCTAACGAGAAAGAAATCCTTGAACCTAGAGCCGGTGCAGGTGGACGATGGCAACACGGAGGAGCATACCTCGCGTGGGGGTGGCTGCTGGAAGGAAGAATTGACGCGCGACTGGATGGCAAGCTTGACGTCGTCACAATCGATAGCAGGCTTCCCGGCATGCTCGGAGTATGTCTGCGCGTCGCCAAGCACGTCCACCACATAGCGGTACCACAAGTCCAAGAACTGGTTGATCACTCGCGGCTCGCAGCGCGTGACGCCCATAGATTCCAATATCGTCTTCACCATCTTGGCATCCCGCGGAATGTCTTCATCCTCCGCCATCGCAACTCAGCGAAAGGTCGCCCCTGGGGTTTCACCGCAATGAAGAAGAACGAGCGTGAATCGCCTCCAAGCTGACCCCGACTACCAAATTAGCCTTGTTCAGGAGAAAAAGAAATATTCAACCCTAGAAAATTCTTTCTTCATAATCCACCTGCAGGACGATAGAAACCATCAGGAAGAAGACTTTCTGCCGATCAAGGCTTCCTTGCTGAATCAGAAGAGGATGGAGCGCTTGAAGCTCCAAACCCTAGAGACATGGCCGAGAGCGACGATGAAACTGGGATCCCGCCGTTGGACGCCGTTGGACACCGTTGATTGCCGTCGGTCGTGGTTTGGAATGTACACTTGTTAGAAAATGTAAGTAAAAGAATTGTTATTCAAGCCCACTTTATTTTAGGGGTTCAAAATTCGAAATTGTTAAATTTGAGCCAATAAGATTACACAAAGCCTTCAAATTGGGCCTAAAGACTTTATATTAGGGGTTGGGCCCAATTTGAATTAATGCACTATGTGGCACAAATTTGGTGCCAAAAAGTTGGGTTTAAGGCAATGCTTAGGAACACTTTACATTAGGGTCTAGGTCTAATTCTTATAGGGGTTCAATAAACCCATCTTTTGGACTTGAGAACATCACCTCTGAACTTGAGAAGTTGAATGGAATATTAATATTTGAATTGGAACCGGACCCAAGTTTAAAGCGATTGGATGTGATTTGAAGGTTTTTAAAGTTGAACTCATTTTTTATTCAACTTGAATCCAAATGTAAAGCCTATAGGTCCCGTTGAATAATAGATTCAATTCTTCAAATTTAATTCAACAAATTAGTTGCACATAGGAATGCTCTAAAAAAATAGTATTTCATTGAAGTTGCCATTGGAGCCAAAAGAGTTGTTTTTTCAATTTTTAGTTCAAATTATAAACAATTAGAATTTTGATACTGACAATAGAAAACAATAAAGTCACTTGCAAAAATGTAACAATATTTCAATTTTTTTCCTTAAATAAAGATTTGATCACCTGCAAGAGTTAGATGAAAGAAATGGTTTGAAATTTAATGTTTGAAATTGAGTGATTTTTTAAAAACCTTCAAATTTATAATTTAAATTTAAAAAAAATATTGAGCTTTACATTATTGAAAATCAGTAGTCAGGACAAAGTTAAAAACACATGGACACTATAGTGCATGTTATGCATAATCGGATTCAAACAACTTTGTTTTGAAATTGAATTTCATGTCATCCTAAACTCGTGGCATTGAAATTTATTTGTCTTTTAACAAAAACTTAATAATTTATCTCCAAACTTACTACAATACAATTTAAAGTACTATAAGTAGTGCAAACCTAAACATTACAGTCTACCCTCTGTACAATGACACTCCATAATATGACGATATTATTGCTCCAAGCAATGCACATATGACAAGTCATTGTTTCATGCAATACACATTTGACAAGTCATTGTTTTTGTGACTAATTCATGCCTAATGCTTTGAAAGTAGGGACTTCCCAAACATGTCATAATAGAGAGGGACAAACAACCTTTTTGTTGGGCTTTTTGGTGCTTGATTGCACCAATAGAAAATAATATAACTACAAAACGACCAAAAATTCAAATATTTATAGATCACCAAAATATCTTCAATTTTTTAATAAATTGTTAGATGAAATCATTAGATATTGAATGAAATAACATCAACATATAGATGACGAAGTATTTTCTATTCACAATTTGGATGAATGTAGAAATATGTGGTTTTATCATATTATTTTGTGTCGCTGGTTTAGCGCTCTCCAAAAAAAAAAAAAAACCAAAAAAAAAAAAAAAAAAAACGAGGGGCTGGGAATACGGTTGGTTGTACTATTACCAACCACTGCCCCAAAACCAATCACCCTAATTTCTAAAATTTCAAAGGAAAGATGTACCTCATTTGTACATTACAGCATGTGATCGGTTTTGGGTCACAAGTTACTTTGCACTTTGGAATTTTGTATAAAATTGAGAAATGAAAATTATAAGTTGCAATTTTTTGCAATCCTCATGAAATCCAAATATAGGTCAGACTGCTTAAGTGGTTGGTAATAGGACAATCAACCTTAACTGTACGTATGTAAAAGGTCGAGTGTACTGACTACTTCAGACTCAGTCACAATCTTTTCATCCAAGTACGGATGAGAAAACAATATTTTCATCCAACAGTGATTGCCTGCTTCACGTCACAACCTTCTTCCCTGATTTGCCTTTCCTCGTTTGCGCATTTGCTCCACAACACTTGTAGCTCATTCTTGCTTACGAATGATGCTCACTTGTGTACCTCGTTGTGGATATTTTGGCATTTCGATGCTCAGATTTGAGCAAGAGTGATGCACACAATTTTTGGACAATAGTTTGTCAGCTGCGAATTGATCAATGTAAGGGTCGACTCCATCTAAATGTGAACCCTAACGTTGCAAGGTATTTTTCTTAGGTTTTTGCGCTCCTGTTCCAGGTGATCGCTACTTCATGCATCGCTCTAATCGTGTTTCAATGCATCTTTTGGATGTAGTTCGGAAATTTGTCACCATGTTTATCCGTCTTAGATGAATTGGAGTCCGTTTGATTCATTCAATTCAGGTAGATTCTAAATCGTGAAATCCCGGACGTAGATTGATTTGTCACATTCGACAAAGCGGTCTGGAACGAGCGTAAAATTTCACGTATAGCTCCCAAGGTAACGTGATCGTTCTTGTTGATTTTTATTTTGTTTCTATGAGAAGTTGCTCAGTAGATGTTCACATTGTTGAGTTGGAAGGAATTAGGTCAAAAGTATCATCTGCTAGACAATTAGAATGCAGTTCAGAATAGTATTTTGATCTTCAGTGGGGATCAGGTGAATTTACATTGTAATCTCAAAAAGATTAAGATTCTATGTGAGCATCTCCAATTTCAATAACGTATGTACTAGCTAAGTTGTAATTATGGTGCTCCTTGATAATTTAATTAATATAGAGTCTATGGACTCTCAAGGTAGCTAGAGCACCACAGAACTCAGGTAGCTGTAAGACCAAAGGACCAAAATATTAGTAGGTGTACAATAAGCTTAACGAGTCTATGTATTCTATGGTACTTTCTATAGTACTTAGAGAAAGATATCTAAGTAGTATATCAGGAGATCAGTAGTGAAGGAGATGCACTTATACAAATCGATGAGTAACTCTCTTTTCACTCTCAATTTCAATTTTATACCTGTGCTTTGACATGTTTTAAACTGGAAGATTTGTAGAAAGAATTGCAGACTCACTAATCTCTAGGATAAGGTAAGTAAATCCTAGTTGCGACCCTTACTCAAAAGCAAGTCTTGCTTGTACACTATCTTGACATGAGAATCCATGAGAATCTAGGGTTGATGTTAGGGGCACCTATAATCGAATATTTGAAAATTCATAATCCACTCGTGTGCTGTCCAAAAATTACATGCTAAACTGCATTAGAGGCCTCTTTCAATTACTTACGATACGCAGTAGAAATGTGTCTAGTTTAATAATAGGAACCATGCTCCATGCTCAGATGCTTATTGCTCATTTGGTCTATAATAGTTGTAGGAGGTATAGTTACCTGTTTAGAATCGTTCTCCAGCATTCCTCTTCAGAAATCTCTCAATAATCTTAGGTGGGATCCAGTTGATTTTTTAACAATGGAATGTTGCACTAACATCTGTGCTAAAAACAGGTGGGAGAGGCCGTTAGATAGATATTTACATGCTGCAGCATGGCATATGTCGAGTTTTGAGGTCGGGAGACAATCAATCATACAAACAAAGAAATCAACCGTCTTGTGTTTGTTTTTTGGCCAGGCCCAACGATGTAGTAGCGCATTCAAAGAGAGGAGAGAGTAATTGCAGGAGAGGACGACCAAGCAGGAGCTTTGGGTGTTGAGAGGGTGGTGGAAGCAGCAGCCATGGAGGTCAGCATGGAGCTACACGCGGTGAACAGGAACAAGTTGTGGTCTAGGATGAGCGACAAGCTGAAATCATTAGGTCGAGATGTGAATGGAGTGATCCTGTTGCAGGGAGGGGAAGAGCACAATCGCTACGACACTGACCATACTCCCCTGTTCAGACAGGAGAGCTACTTCGCCTACTTGTTTGGTGTGAAGGAGCCTGGCTTCTTTGGCAGTTTGGATTTACACACCAAGTCCTCGGCTCTGTTTTGTCCACGGCTGGATGAGGAGTATGCTGTGTGGCTAGGGCACATTCAACCTCCTTCCTTTTTCAAAGATCTGTATGGAGTGGACGAGGTGCACTACGTTGACGAGCTTGCGGAGGTTTTGGCCTCGAAACAGCAAGAGCCTGATTGGTCGCTGTATCTGCTTCATGGCAAGAATACTGATAGTGGGAGCTTCTCGCAGCCCGCTGAGTTTGAGGGCATGGAGCGTTTTCCCGTGGATAAGGAGGTGTTGCATCCCGTGCTTAGCGAATGCCGTGTACACAAATCTCCACTTGAAATGGACCTAATGCGCTACGTGTGCAAGGTGCTCTGTCTTTATCCTTCAATCAGTTGTCCCTGTGATGTAGTTCTAGAATTCATTTCTTTCCGTGATGTTCTAGTGCTGATGTATTGCAATCACTGTCATTGCATAAGTCTTATACCTCAAATTGTCATGTTCAGGTTAGTTCTGCCGCCCACATCCAAGTCATGCAGGAGTGTAAGCCAGGCATGAGGGAATATGAGCTCGAAGCCATATTTCTTCACCATGTGTATCGTTATGGAGGATGCCGCCATTGCTCCTACACTTGTATTTGTGCCACGGGTTCCAACAGCGCGGTCCTTCATTATGGCCATGCATCTGCACCCAATGATAGACTTCTGGAAGATGGTGATATGGCATTGCTTGATATGGGTGCTGAGTACCACTTCTATGGTTCGGACATTACCTGCTCCTTCCCAGTGAATGGGACCTTTACCAACAATCAGAAAATTGTTTATGGCGCAGTTCTCAAGGCGCAGAAAGCTGTTATAAGTGCAATCAGGTAACTGGGCGAACTCTTCAACCTATCTTGCTTTGTTCAAGTTATGATGCAAGTTATGGTTACCGCAACTCAAATGCTGGAATACAAATCCATTTAGGTTGATCCTCGTGTATCTTTGGGACCTTGATATGGCATGCTGAGATATTTGAGTGACTCCACACCTCAAATGCTTATGAAGCTACTGTTGCAACAAAGCAGGCCAGGAGTGAGCTGGGTGGATCTTCACAAACTGGCGGAGTCCTGCATACTTGAGACTCTGAAAGAGAATGGTATGTTGCAAGGGGACGTTGAAGCAATGATGGAGAATCGACTGGGAAGTGTGTTCATGCCCCATGGGTTAGGCCACTTCCTGGGGCTTGATACTCATGACACGGGAGGCTACCCAGCAGGAACAGAACGGATCAATGCCCCCGGACTGAAATCGTTGCGGACAGTGCGGGCTCTGGAGGAGGGCATGGTGATCACAGTTGAACCTGGATGCTATTTCATTGAGGCCCTCTTGGCACCCGCCTTGGAGGACCCTGCCAAGAGCCATTTCTTTGTGAAGTCAGCACTGGAATCGTTTCGTCACTGTGGTGGTGTGAGGTTGGAAGACGATGTCCTGGTCACCGCAGACGGATGTGAAAATCTAACCATTTGTCCGCGTGAAATTGAGGAAGTCGAGGCTGTCATGAAAGGCAGAAGCTGGCCTATTTAACTGGCTAGCATCTCCAGAAGTGGACAACGGCACCTGTCTGCATCTTCATTCGAGGCAGTTAAAAACTAGTACGCTCTCATTCAGGAGGTTTTGTGCCCACTTGTTCCTGTTCCCGAATGGGATTCAGGCGTGCAACCTATGTAAAAACGGTAGAGTAGTTGACTCGGGGTTCATTGTGTAGCTATTGGGCTGGACACTGATGCTGGAAGCACCTAAGTTTAGGTTTGGCGAGGGTTACTGTTTTGGTCACGATGATTATTTTGTAAATAAACTAAATTTACTGATGGTCCTACCAAAAAAGCTAGCTGAATCTTCGAGCAGGGTGGGTAGCATTGTTACTAAGGTTGAGACACCCATTCCCGACCAGGGACCTAAAACCGATCAGGCCTTATTTCTAGATTTTGAAAGGGAAGATGTACCTCATTTGTACATTAGAGCATATGATCGGTTTTAGGTACACCTACAACTTCGCACTTTAAAAATTTGTACTTATTCAAATAATTATCAAAAAAATTAATTAAATATGAAAACTTCCTAATTTTTGTAGTGCTAAAAGAGGAAAATAATCAAAATATCGATTGATCTATCCCAAGTATAGTACATGTCTTATTTGATCGGTTTTAGGTGTCTCGACCTTATTAGAGTTGTCCGCAAGTGTTGGACAGTGGGGTGACTGGACCACAGATTATGAAAAGAGAGGTTGAGAACACAATAAAAGTAGACATGTCAGATGCTCTAAATAAACTAGATGTCTGAAGTTTGAAGGCACCAAAAACGGTGCTCAAAAACTTCCCAACCTCATTTTCTATTCTTGTGGATGCTCTGTCACATGAACTTCCTTGGCTTGACACGTATTTACATGGAGTGGGTAGCTCATTCACTGAAATAGAAAAATCAGTCACTGACAGCCCCTGACAGCCCACCACGGGCCAATTTTCAAATTCCAAGGAAATTGGGAAAGTAAGGGTCTGAACCTGTATGAGTTTGCGGAAAACTCTATTGTCTGTAAAACTTAACGATTTGTTACAAGTTCTGCTGATCGATTATTAAGTTAATAAGTAATATAGTCATGAAACCCTGATGCTACCCAAGCAATCTACAGTTGAGATCGATACACCTTGCTCAAAGCACTTTGTTGAATAATGGGCGTACCCTACGTTTGGGTCCGAATGGGCACCATTGAGCCAAAAACTTTTAAGTTATTCATATTTATTCTTATAGGGTGGCTTCAACTTTTCAAAGTGAAGGACGGACAACAAATGTATAAAGTTCATAGTCCAAACTTTGGTACCAACTACACTTTTTTGTGCAATTGCGTTTGGTCACGTAGTTTGTGGGGCATCTAAGCTTAGAATCTTTATATTATGTAGATATCTTTAGTTTTTGGAGATATTTCAAACCACAGTACAATGGAACACTACAAATTCCTTCCCCATAATCTGTGCACTTGCAGTGAAAATCATTTTCACTGTTTCCTAAAACATTCAACAATTTATAACATAATTAACCCCTAAACGTCTGGATCATGAACGGATTAAAAGCCTTGCAACTTTCTCATACAATTTTGGATGACTTTCATCCAAGTCACCTTTGTAAGACTATTAAATTCTCTACCAATTACAATAGTTCTCTTGTGATGAGGAGTTGTTGATAATATTGAAGAGGCCTCCAACTGCAAGTATGTCAAATTTGTTGGGTAGATTTTATGCTTGCAATGGTCCTCTCATGTACACCTCATGTACATTTGAGCCATGCTAACATCTATCTTTTAGGTTAGCATCTACTTGTGTTCAAAAAATCGGTACGTTTAGGGGTTAATTGACATATTATTTGGGGCCGTAAAAGATAAGGTGCCTTTCGTAAATGTGCAATTAAGATGACTCAAAAAAATTATCTGTTTTAACTACATTCAAACTCATTTATTTACAAAAACTCTCTTCGTAAAAGAAAATGTGACAATTTATTGAAAATGGTTGTAAAACTATGATGTCTTGTTTCTTCCTCCCATTTTGGACACATGCATCCAAGTCATCCTCCCATTTTGGAAATTTTGGAAATTGTTTTGCTTTGGAGTTGCAAGGGTGTCACCAAAGCACAAAATAAAATAAGAATTCAAATGCATTCTGAAAAGAATTGACATGTGCTCAATATGAACTAAAGACGGATTACAAACCAAAACATACTATGGCTCTACAACTATCTCTATTTCAAGATTCGTTTGGTAACATTCATATCACAATAGAGTTATCTAAGTACTCTGTTTCCTTGTCTTCCCTTGGAGAACGAGAAATGTTCACCACACCCACCCCCCAGCAGCCCCACTCCCTTTTGAGTTAGCAAATAACTCTAAGGTGGGGAGATTTTTGAGCCAAACCTACTACAAAGTAATATCCTAAGTTCTCTTTAATGAATCAATTTTTTTATTCATATTTATATGCTTTGGTTATTCTTTGTATTTTTATTTGAAATATAGCTAGAGCAGTTTATTTGAAGTATTGATTTCTCTCTCTTAATTTTGCACCACAGGTCATTCTAGGAAACCCTTGAATTTTTAAGTGGAAAAACTTGTCTTTCCTAATATACGTCTCTTTTCTTTTTCTTTTTAAAATCTTTCATTGCTATATCTTTAACTAAAACCATTTTGGTGAATTTTTTCCATTTATTAGAGTTATCCTTAACCCTTTAGCGCGCCGGCGTCCAGATTCTGGACACCGGATGAATTTCAGCAGCTCGTTTTCTGTAAGAACCGGATGTTTTTCATCCATTTTTTATTTTTTTTCATTCTTGTGCTAGTTGAATACCATTTGTACGGTATGGATCTTCCAAATAAGATAATGTGAATTTTTGAAAAATTACAAAAGTGATTAATGTCAAGTTTCAATCTTAGTTCAAAAAGAAAGACCTTAAATATGATTTTCCATAGTATGTAGAATCAAATAATGGAAACCATACCATCTCGTAGTGCATGTCATTCTAATTTCATTACAATATTTTTTTTTAAAATTGTGTTAATTTTGGATTTTTAATTGAATTTCAAGAGAAAACCTTGCAAAATTACTTTAAAAATATTAATAATAAATATGATGAATCCAACCGTACGGATGTTATCTACACATTGACATTTAAAACTTTGTTTTGTACATCAACTCCATTTCCGTTTTTCATCAACCATTTTATAACAAATCTTTGAAAACAATGCTGAATCGGGACGTTAAAGGGTTAAAGTCACCTTGTGTTTGAATAAGATACCGTAAATTTTGCATTAATGTATTCTTATTTGTTCACCCCAAATAGTCAAAAGGTAGGGAAGAGCTTGGTGGTCTCTCATTATTAGGTGTGTAAGAGCTTGGTGGTTTTCAAACTCACGGAAAACTAGTTTAGCCGTCTTTCTTGACGGCTAAACTAAGGTCGAGGCACCTAAAACCGATCACTTAAGCTATCTACACTATTTTTGGACCAGCCATTAATAGGGTGATATTTTTCCTGGGTTGGAAGTTAGTTTTCGCGGAGAATGCAAATTTTTCCATGAATTATTTCCCAATATTGAAATTTGTACAATTTTTCAAAGTGAAAAGTACTTCAGAACCCATAACCGATCACATGCTCTAATGTACAAATGAGGTACATCTTCCCTTTCAAAATCTAGAAATTAGGCCTGATCCGTTATAGGTACCTGGTCGGCTTTAGGTGCCTCGACCTTAGTTTCCTTTGAATATGTATATACTAGCTTCACCTAACATGTATTCTCTCTTCTTTTCGGTTAACTCTGATATCACAGAAAACATAACAACTCCAGTCCCCTTAGTCCAACATATCAATAGTCCAACGAGACCCTACACTCTGAACTCCTTATTATCACACTCTTGGTTCACATTCTGGTATCTGCATGGGAACATTGGCTAATGTGTATACAGATGTCATGTTTGCACATTGGTTGCCAAAGGCGTGATATAATAGAAATTGTGAGTGTGCACCATAGTCCACAGGACAGTGGGATCACAGAAAATACTCCACGGGTTCACAGAACCTTCAACCAACAGATCACTATCTGCCAATTCAGAAGTCACAGTTATTCAATTATTCAAGCAAATGATTGGACTCCTTTGCAAACGTGCAACAAAAGAGCAAACTCAGACTGGAGGTCAGGACTTTTCTGAGTCGGATTATTGCATGGTACCTTGAGTTGAATGACCTGAAACAAAATCCCTGTGCACACTACTCACGCCGAACATATCTGGACTCTGGTTGGGCCCAAATTGTTTTCAAGTTACTTTCCAAGTTCAAACCAATAACTTAACAAGCACTATTTCAGATCTCAACTATTTTTCAGTCTCATCCTATTATCTCCCTGCATCTGACCAACCAGAAAATGAATGTTTTCCACAAACGATGAAATGGCAATTGTGCTGATTAGAGAGTAATGCGTTAATTGACTGACTACTACCTTTGAATTGAGTGCACTCACTGTCCCTTGTCGAGTCCACCAGGAGTGAAGGTGCCATACACAATCCAGGTGTCCAACCAAAGACCTACCAAGAAAGGCCCTGCAAAATCCCCGGCAGCGCAGCCTGCATACACGAGCGGTCAAAACAATGAGTAAGATAATGAGCGTGGTTTCAATTATTCAAATAGCCTGACTTAAGAAAATCCTCAACACTGGAGTTATCCTTAAAGTCCATCAAATTTGAAGATACCATGAATTTTTCTTTATTATACTCTTATTTCTTCCCTCCAAATAGTTAGAAGGTGTGGAAGATTTTGGTGGTTTATCATTATTAGGTGTGTAAGAGGTGTGTAAGAGCTTGGTGGTCTTCAAAAGTTTTCAAAAAAAATTTAGCTCCAAAAAAGGAGCTAAAAACTTTTGAAAACTTTTGAAGACCACCAAGCTCTTACACACCTCTTACACACCTAATAATGATAAACCACCAAAATCTTCCACACCTTTTAACTATTTAGAGTGAACAAATAAGAGTATAGTAAAGCAAAATTCTTTGTAGATTCATCAAACTCAAGGTGACTTTAAGGATAACTCTACTGCTTTTTATGTATATAAGGTCCAAATTGGACCTCTGGGTCAAAATAATAACATGTTTCAAAAAGCAGAAGAATAATGCACCAAAGTTCACATGGTCAGGACAATTACCAATCCAAGTGCCAGTGGAGGGCCTGATGAGCACCGTGCCAAGGCCGGCACCCACCGAAGCCAGGACGAGCGATGCACTACCCTTGAGCGTGTTGCCCGCCGTTCTCCGGGCCAGCCGTTTGAGCTCTTTGGAATCCAGTCCCACTGGCTTGCCCTCCTTAGACCGCACCGTGAACGACACCCGGATGCTTCTGTAGAAATCAATCGCCAGTTGCACCATCCAATTGGCCAGTACTCCTAATGCATGAGCTGCAGCAGCCACAGTTTTTAACCATCATCAGACTACGTACCAGACAAATCAGACCAGAGGACACTGCTACTCTAAACATGAAAACCGAGATACACCGACCACAAACAGCAAGTATTGAGGTTGAGTCAAACTAAGTACACCCTGACCTCTTCAAAACGACTGCGTGAGGTCCCCAAAACAATGACTACGACATAGTTTGAATGTTTAACAAGTATGCTACAGTCAACAATAATATAACCCCTAAAAGACCAAGAAGCCCAAATTGGGCCTCATGGTGTTTTTAGCAGTTTTGAGTAGGTCCTATGTAGGCTTCTTTTTGTTTAAATATATTTCTTTTTAACCAACAAATGCAAAGTACTTCATCATTCCAGTGATATAAAATCTGGTCCCATCTGAATCGTTTTTTTCACTACATGATCGATTGAATGGCATTTTAAAACCATCGATCTTTCCTTTAGGGGATAACATATGTGCAGGATAGTCCAGAGTTTCAGTCTGAGTGTAGAACACACACCTCGAAATGTTGTTTTGCACACAGCAGTAAACATCTCCGCAGGAGACAAGTCCCTCCCTGCTTTGCGAATTGCAGACTTTGGAATGTCTGCACGTTTTCCAACCAATCAAACACTACTACTCAGATTTCATCAATTATCAGTGGCATGCTCAATATCAGTTATAGTAGGCCAGGCAGAAGCATGGAGACAGACTCTTCACTACAACACTTAAGCAGAATTGAAAGATCAGTTAGTGCTTGAAACTGGTGTGATCCAAATCATCCGACATAATAACTATGGGAAAATCACCTTTGAGCAGCTTCCACGCCATGCGATCAGTTACATGATGCACAGCTACCCTTTCCAAAATCCGTCGTGTGGTGATGACAGATACCTAAAGGATACCAATACACGGTATGAATACAAGCGCAACAAAGGCCAATATACTGCATAAAGGGACTGGTATTCCAAAGAGTGGAGGACAAAGATGATACCTCGCGGAAAATGTGTGTAACTGATCTCTTCAAGGGAACCACAGGATCCATGGGAGGCCGCGCAGGACGATCCAGATCCTCTTCAAATTCGTCATCTTCCGGTTGCAAATACGCCTCAATCAACGGGAGGTAATTGACAAGCACAGCTCGAATAGTGGTGGCGCCAATTGCCCTTGGTCTGAATGCTGAAAACAGAGGTTTCAACTCAATGTTGTACTTCTTCCCCACTCCGTATTTATTCCGGATCGGGACACACATGGTCTCTTCTTCCCAACTGTCTGCATCCGCAATGGCCGCATCGCAGTATGCAACGCGCGCTGTCCAGTCCCTGCACACATTGCCATGTGATTGAATATTCCATTCACATCAGGCAGAATCCTCTTCGCAATCCGATACAATAGGGTGCTCCACAAAGTTTGTTGTCTCCAATGCACAAATTGAGCACGGACCGTCGATTCTTTATAACGTGAGGAAGCATTCCCAACATCATGCGCAATTAGAGGTGAGATAACAAGCTTACAATCATTTATCCGTTGCAATTGGGACACCTAATTCTAAGGTAAATCCAATCCACCTCAACGAGGTAAATTAAAACCTTGTTATGAGCAGCTATTTAAGTGCGTACCACCACTACTGTAGTGCAAAGTCGACATTGAACAACAAAAAAAAAGGTAACGATTCTTGCGCCAGTTTCCTGTTATCTCAAGAATGATGACCTTAAGCGATGGTCCAAGAGACTGCAACAACTGATCGTTCATTTAACACAGAAATTCCGGGTTTCGCTCAATAATCAAGTGACTCTCAACACGACATCATCGAAAACCTAAACAAGAACCCTAGAGAGTGGATGAAATTCTCGACACCATCACGGATTTGGGAAATTGAACAAACAGAAAACGGTAACGATTATTGCACAAATTTCTTGTTATCTCAAGCTTGACCTTAAGCGATGGGTCCAAGAGACTGCAACAACTGATCGTTCATTTCACTGACTCCCAACATGACATCATCAAAGACCTAAATTGCATAAACAAGAAAGAACCCTAGTGCGAAGTCAACATTGAACAAGAAGAAAAAGGTAACAGATTTTTGCACCAATAAATTCTTGTTATCTCAAGCTTGACCTGGATTATAATGACCCAACAACCGATCGTTCATTGAACACAGAATAATTTCCGGCTGAGTGATCGAAGACCTAAATTATTGCATAAACAAGAAAGAACCCTAGAGACACCGTGGATGAAAATATTCTCGACACCGTCTTTGGACGGATCGATCTCGTGCAAAGAAAGGGATCGGAGGATGATGATCCCAGTGACTGACTGACCTGGCATCGAAGTGCGCGAACGAGAAAGCCGAGACGGCGGAGGAGGCGGCGGCGGTGGCCGCGAGGAGCGCACTGAGCGAGGAATAGGAATGCAGTTGGCCCGCCTTGGACGCGATGGAGTGGTGCTGCTTCAGGACCAGATCGATGGCCAACGCCAGGCCCGCCATCGTTGGGCTTGCCTTGCACCCACCTGGTGGTTTGCGACTAGGGCCGCAACAGCAGCATCAGCATCGTTGAGTAACGGTTGCAGGAGAAAAAAAATTTGCAGAGAGACACAAAAATGCAAAAAAAAAAGTGCGTTGGGCGGGGCAAACTAAACACAAACACACCGACGAGGGGCGCCACCCGCACGACGGACGAAGTCGAAGACGAAGACGATGAAGACGACCAAGCCCCACGCTCCGGTGATGCCGGAATAAGTTACTCTCCGTAGAGTAACTGCAATTACTATGCAAACACTTCTTTTTCTTTCTTATCTTTCTTTTTCTTCTTCTTCTCTTCATTTTATTTTTATTTTTATTTTTATTTTTTAAATTTTAAATTTTTATAGGTTGACCTATGCGTATTGCATCGTTTTTGCAACCCGTGGTGAATTTTTCCAATCGAGTAGTGAGACGATTTCATAGTTGGGAATCGAACTGCCGATCTCTCCATTTGGTTTGGGTACCTCGCTACCATTACTTTTGTAATTTAGGGTCATCTTGGACTAAGTAGCCTCTTTATTACGTGTGATGGAAAATACAAGGTGTTGCAATTCATTGCATAATCTTTGAGGATTTTTAGTATAGAAAGAGCAAGTCACTCCAACTCTACTTTAGAATTGGTTTATACTCTTCCCAAAAAAAGCTTTGCGTTGAATGAGAATTGGAAAATCAATTCGACAATTGAAGTCCAATGGTGTGGACCGTGAGCACAATGGTGTAAATCTCGAGCCCAGTACGAGTAATTAGTTTGAGCAAAGTGGATACTTATTTTGGGAGAAAATGAACAGGGGTATCGGAAGCTACTTTTGGGACAGAGGGAGTATTACATCTATTTGTACATTGGAAGAGGGTGGTTTTTGGGTGTATGTATATATCCATGTGATCTCAAAGACAATTTCACATGGAATTCATGTCATGTTTACATTTTACTTTTATATAAAATAGTTTATTTTTCAACTTCACCACCTAGAAATACATTGGAAGAGAGTTTTTGGTATATGTATGTATGTATGTATGTATTCATCTTATCACTAAGAAAGTTCCACACAATTTCATGTTTACTTTTAGTTTTATCACTTTAACATAGAAAACACTTTGCTTTTATACAAATAGAATATATTTTCTTATTTTTAAATTTATATTTTTACTTTTATCCTTTTACTTTTCATTCGAAGTCTAGTTAGAATTAGAGACAACTTTTTAGAGGAGGTTTTTCTAAAAAAATAAAATTTATTTTAAACTTATTATCTTCACACATGGTCAAGAATTTGAGGAAAGGTTTTGATAATATAGTTTTTATAGTCATTAGGAGATAACTTAGAATTGGAGACTTCTTTAACCCCTAAAGGACTAGGGGGTGTTAAATTTAGCTCTTGTTTTCTTGACTAGCAATCTCAATTCCTCATTGGTGTAGGGTAATTTTGACAATCAGCACCGTTGAAATTAAAGAAGACTTACATAGCTTTCGTATAAAAATGATCAACAAAATCTCACAATTTTTGATAAAAATGCCACTCTTGAGAAGATTGATGGAACTTGTTTGGAGTATTTTGTACATGTACTGAAATTAGATTGTTCAAAAGTGCTCCAAAATGATGAATATGTGCAAAAACTTTCATGTAACTTGGAGGTATAAAGAGGAAGATATGAGGGTCTCAAATGACGCCTAGATAGTCTCTTTGTAGCTAAAAAAAAATCACCAAAAATTGCACATTTCATGAATTTCTGATCAAGGGGTACCCAAGCATTCAACTCTTGAAAAGAATCAAGGTCTTTTTGTTGCTCACCCTACACTTCATGGCCTAACGACTCAAATTTCCTCATTTTCTAATTCGAGAAGCCACGCAGGGGCCTCATAGTCCTTTACGGGTTAACTCCTAAAAGTTTGACGGGTATAGAACAAAACCAAGATGTATTAAAAAATGTAACTTCCATAACTTTTCTCCTTTGGACCAAACATCATCAACGTTGCAAAAGTAACATTTTATAACACATCTAGGTTTTGTTCTTGCTCCCTTTGTCATTTAGGGGTTGCTAAGGGCCGCTTCACACTATGGCCGAAGGTCGAGAGGCCGTCGGTTTCCACCAATCAAATTGCAAGAAACCATGATTTCGGCCTCTCGACCCTTCACACTAGAGGCCAAAGTCCAAAGGCCGTGGACCTTCAAAATGCTTACATGGCAACACTTTTTGACCAAGGTGACGGCCTCTCGAGAGGAAGTTTGGGTCCTACATTTTGCAAGACCCATCACCATGGTCGAGAGGCCGTCGATTTATTTTCATAAAAAATGAAAACTATATTTTATTGCCTATTTTCAGTAGATTTCTTTGGACTCTCAACAAAGTTTGGACTCTCAATCCCACGGCCTCTCGACTTGGACGGCCATAGTGTGAAGCGGCCCTAATATAGCAATGGGATTATGGGACATAGACTGCAACAATTTTTCTATTAAAATTTATGTGCAAATTAAAATTATTTTTAAAATATCAAATTTAACGTGGCCAGAATCCAAGTTTTATTTTTTATTTTTTATTTGTGTATATATACATTATTATTGAGATTTTAATTTAATATCTTTACATACAACTGTTGCACAAACTCGCACTCCTTTCTTGCCCTGGTTTTTTTTTCTAATGGCCTTACACTGTGACCAATTGAACGCATGGTTTTTGGACTTCTAGAATGAACCCACCCACTATGATCGACCAAAGGCTCTAATTCATGTATTTTATTATATATTTCAAACTCAAACCTTTGAACTCTCAACATAAATTGGTTGTGAACTTCTACAACCTCTCAATTTGGACAAGCCCTAATGCTAGCTTATCATTCAATTGTCTTATGGAAAAACACTAACAAAGTCACGTATGTTCCTTTGAGTCTGATAGAACACAAGGAGGTAGACTGTGTTTGGAAGTTTTTGGAAATTAAATTGAGACTCAACTTTTGTCCAATAGATAGACAAGATTGATGAATAAGATTCAAGGATTAAAACTTAATTTAAAAACATAATATAGTATAACTTTTATGAATTTTGAAAGTGAAAAGATAGTCATACCTTCTTGAATATTATCAACATCTTCCTATCACAAGAGACTTACTTTAATTGGTAGATAATTTAATAGGCTTCCAATGGTAACCTGGATGAAAGTCATCCCAAATTGTATGAGAAAGTTACAAGGCTTTGAATTTGTCCGTGATTCACTTTCTGGACGTTGGAACGTTTAGGGGTTAATGACTAAATGTTCTTTGTGACTCATCTTTAACCCTTATCAATCCAAACATTCATTTTTTTGAATGGTGTACAATTTTCATCCACGTTTTTTCATTTGTCATGCACTTTTTGCAATGTGGTTTTTTCACCATGGATTTTATATAAAACGGTATTCATGCATGTTTGAACCAATTAGAAAGGGGATGATTTTTGAAAGTTTTATAATTTATTTCATGTTGCACTGATTCAACAAAAAATTATAAGATTTTAGTTGAAAATAGTTCAAAAGTGCTATTGAAAAATTCAACTCGTAAAATTAAGCAATCAAAAATTCTCCAAAGATCACTATACTTTGATTATTACATCTCAACCCATCACAACAAATCTCATTTACAAATTGTCAATATAATATTCCTAATCAAATTACAAAAGAATTTTAAACTTTAAGTTTCAAATTTTATACAAAAGTATTGGTGATAGCAATTGCAGATCTAACCATAAGGATAGAATCTAAAATTCATAATGCACAACTTTTATTCATACATCAAGTTCATAATATCCCTCTTAGTTGCATTTTATAATGCATCTTTGCAACTCTCCAAATCTAAAGAGGGTTGTGGCATTTAGGAATTATTGACTGAAAATCAATCTTGAATTTTTAAAAACAAGTGACAACGGACATTTAGTCATTAAGAACAAGTCCCATTGGACAAGATTTCTACTAGTGAATGCTCCAATTTCACCCACCCAAAGAACTTCTAATTGAATCAGAAATGGTGAATTTAGGTTCCTTGGGCGACAAGTGATGAGTTAGGGTTCAATTTGAAAAGAAACTTTGTCTCTAAACCATACCTACGGATGAATCTCCAAGGAGAAACAACTCCAATCCTAGTTTGAGGATTGTCTTACATTAAATCTAATTTTCATCTACGACAAATTTTATTTTATTTTTGAAACAAATGGATACTCTATTTTCATTGCACAACAACAAATTACAAACATCACACTGTGAACAAACAAATTCCATTTTAGAAGTTCATTTGATTAGCATGTAGGAGAGGGTCAACACTAATGGAGTGGAAGAAAATATTATTTTAATTTATTTCTTTTGGCAATGGCAATGGGTAATGGCTATGGCTAATGACATGCCTTTTTATTTAATTTCTAATGTTTTTTTCGGTTTCTTTGGAAAAGCGGGAGAAACCCAATGACATGGCAGAATTTTGTTCCTTTCATAATTTATGAATTTCATTAATGCAACTCTAACAAGTCACTGTACTATTTTTTTTTATAATTCCAGTGAGGACTTAAGTCGGAGTTGGTTTAGCATACAGAGGATGATAGGTTTGTCGGTACAACATTTCCATTTCGTCGCCATTACTAATTCAATTTTCGTCTCGTCTCCAAGACTATTCCGCGATATCTCCACAACAATTTCAACTTCCCAATGCACGACATTAGGGCTAGGATATATTTCAAGGTTGGGTTTTGAATGGTTGGGCCCCGTGAAGAGCAATAAAAAAAAAGGTATGCCAGTGGGTGTACCCAACGCACGGTATTCTTACAGTGATTCTTAGAGTTTGACAGGAAGTTGCCAAATTTATTTTGGAACGGGATGGGTATCCTAGGTGAACCTCCTTTTGCTTAATCATTTGTATCCTCATAGGGTTTTTGTGCTTTGATTGTCAACATTTCACACGGTTGAGTTCATTTGCAATGCTTTGGAGAATTCATTCCTCGCGGATGGAGCCAGCAGAGGTGTAGCGCAAGTCCTCAATGCTCTCATTTCTGATGAAAAGGACAGGGTAAGTTTGAGCTTTTTCAATCAATTATGCTTTGAATCACCTTGTGGGAGTTGAACCAAACGCTAATTCTCTTTATAACATTTTCAATCATACGAGTTTAAATCAATTCAAAAGTTTCATGTGGCGGATGACTTTGTATTTATGGTTGTTGCCAACAATGTTATATACGTCCTATATTTTCCTAGTCTCAAATGGCATGGTGCAGGTTTTGGTTCCCATCCCACAATATCCCTTGTACTATGCAATAAATCCAACTTCTAGGAGGCACATTGGTGTCCTACTACCTGACTGAGGAAGATAGTAATTGGGAATGAAATTGTCATATTAATTTCTCTAGTACTCGTTATTATTTCTTTGGTACTCATAAACCCTCTTTTGCATCTAAGGTTATGGAGATTTTGTCAAGTTTCAGGGTCGATTAGGGTTTAGCAAGGGTTTAAATTGCTATTTTAGGTTGACGCTAATGAATTAAACATTGGCAAGTTTCAATGCGACCAGTTTGAAAGCGAACACTAGTATAAGGAGAATTGCTTCTTTGTCAAATTTTAGCAGGTTGTCCGTCAAGGCCGCAATGGAGGTTGGTTGCGCATTCCATCCTTTCTCTTCTATGAGGTTTTTCTCTACTTTGGTTGCGCATTCCATCCTTTCTCTTGGTACTTCTAGAAATTTTGGCATTTGTAAGTCATGTTCACTCTTTCACTCTTCTGATTTTTTAGAGTGGACTTGTTCTACATTTTCCTACCAAACTTTGCTTGATACTTTTCACAATCGTTTTTATTAATTAGTGGATTCATACTAATTGAATGCTTCTCCTGTTCAGTTTTGAGTGGGTACTATGTGAAGTTTCTTTTGTTCAAATTTATTTTGGTTTTTATCAACACATGCAATGTTCTTCATTGATTCCCGTGATATTAAATTTGGTCCCATTTAAAATTATATTCTTCATAATATGAATTATTGAATTCGTCATTTTAAAGTAATGAATTCTTTGTCTTTTAAGGTTTAAGGAGATTGGAATTATTTGAGTGCGACTGAGGTGGCCAGAATTGTAGGTTTAGAAGATGACTATCTAAGGGCCGCTTCACACTATGGCCGAAGGTCTAGAGGCCGTCGATTTCCACCAATCAAATTGCAAGAAACCATGGGTTCGGCCTCTCAACCCTTCACACTAGAGGCCAAAGTCCAAAGGCCGTCACCCTTCAAAATGCTTACATGGCAACACTTTTTGACCAAGGTGACTGCCTCTCGAAAGGACGTTTGGGTCGGACGGGAATGGAAACCCAAACTATGGTCGAGAGGCCGTCGATTTCTTTTCATAAAAAATGAAAACTATATTTTATTGCCTATTTTCAATAGATTTCTTTGGACTCTCAACAAATTTTGGACTCTCAATCCCACGGCCTCTCGACTTGAACGGCCTTAGTGTGAAGCAGCCCTACGGTTTGTATAAATGTACAGCAATTTGTTGGAGGGGTGTTGCTTCCAAGTACAGTTGTCAAGTACGACCGATATCTACATAGCAAGGTAACTAGTACATTTTTTACTTTTTATTTTTTTATTTTTTTGACACACACGAATTTCATTTTTGCAACCCGGGGCAAGTTTTCCAATCAAGTAATAAGACGATTTCACAACCGCCAATCAAACCGCCAACCTCTCCATTCGGTTTGGGTACCTACAGTGACGAGCGAAACTGAGTATTGATTTGAAACTTTTCCATTCAAACAACCATATCATGAGCATCAATGGGCAAAGTCCAAAAGTGAATTTGCAAAAGTTGTAGTGTGCGACATATAACACATTACTACCAAAGTTTGAAGAGAAACTCAATTGTGATTTGAAAGAAAATGAATTTCAAAGTTAGCCATGTCTAAAACTTGGTTTTGTGCGCTACAAGTTGGAAGTACTTTAAATTTTGTGAATTTTTTCTTATAGCTTCAATAAAACTTTTTGTGCCTTGGCATGTTGGTATACATCGTTTTAGACTGTTGTACGCAAAAATTGAAGGAAGTTGACATTTATAGAATTTAAAATATCGACAATTTGACAAACATGCAAATGATGTTGGTTTTCACGATATTTGAATTTTTTTTTGGATTTGAGAGTTTGGGACTGCATTGGCCATTGTATAGAGAGCATAGGTTGCAATATGACCATTGTTACATCTTAATGCCTTTACATTTGAAATAGTTGTTGAATAGCCAAAGTGTTCAATTTATATATTAGAGTTGTATGATGCAGTTTTTTGGTTTGACTTTTTTGTACAAAGTCTAGGGTTCATGATGCACATACTCAATTAACCAATTGAAAAACTTGTTTTTTTTGTATCAAAATATTGTCAATTTCATGAAAGTCAGTGTAATTTCTGGCAGTTTTGAATTTTTTGATGATATGGAAAATAATATGTTTTTTAATTTTGATTTGTAGGATTGATTATGTCCGTCATAAACTCTAGTTTTCGTACAAAAATCCTAAACCAAAAAACTACATCGTATAGCTCCAATATATAAATTGAACGCATTGGCCTATTCAACAACTATTTCAACTGTAAAGGCATTAAGATGTAACAATGGTCATATTGCAACCTATGCTCTCTATACGATGGCCAATGCAGTCCCAAACTCTCAAATCCAAAAAAAAATTCAAATATCGTGAAAACCAACATCATTTGCATGTTTGTCAAATTGTCGATATTTTAAATTCTATAAATGTCAACTTCCTTCAATTTTTGCGTACAACAGTCTAAAACGATGTATACCAACATGCCAAGGCACAAAAAGTTTTATTGAAGCTATAAGAAAAAATTCACAAAATTTAAAGTACTTCCAACTTGTAGCGCACAAAACCGAGTTTTAGACATGGCTAACTTTGAAATTCATTTTCTTTCAAATCACAATTGAGTTTCTCTTCAAGCTTCGGTAGTAATGTGTTATATGTCGCACACTACAACTTTTGCAAATTCACTTTTGGACTTTGCCCATTGATGCTCATGATATGGTTGTTTGAATGGAAAAGTTTCAAATCAATACTCAGTTTTGTTTGTAAGTGTAACTAATACATTTTCTTCTGCTACAAATTATTGCAGTCAGGTCAGAAGTTACCCAAGTGGAAAAGGGACAAAAGTGATGTCTGCAGAAGTAAATGCATATGAGGTAAATGCCAAATGCAATTTGTTCACATGCTTTTTGAATCAATTTTTATTTGTGACAGATTCTCAAATTTCAAAGTTTGTGATCTTATATGTATTCCATATGTGCAGGTTAATTTGGGGTCAATTGGGGATAGATAGATAGATAGAAACACCGGGACTCTTTCGAGGCCGGCGTGAATAAAGTGTCCGTTCATAATGCTAATAGCCTGTTGCTCATGGCCCATTCACACCAAGCCCTTGCGGCACTTGAATTTACGTTCCCGAAATGGAGGAAGGTAAAACCCAAAAACAAAAAAAATATTGAAAGCCTTGTCTTTTCTTGTTGCAACTACTGTGCACACTACAACAAGTTGAGCCATGCTCCTTTTTTGCGTTGCGTTCCTTCTCGTGATGCGTTTGGGTAATTTCTCATTTCATATTTTACATTTCTTAGTTCCCAACAGATTCTCTCAAAGTTACCTAACGCACGCATGGATGCTGAAGCACTGCTATATGTGAATGGGCCTTCACTAAACAAATGGTTATTGGAACAAAACTCACTCACCCCTTTCAAGATTGGACACTATAGAAACAAGAACCAAGCAACAAAGAACACAATAAAGTAACCCAAAAGCTATAATTGATATCCATTATTTAGTTTATTGGGAATAAGGGGTCTTTCTCTCTCTTTGTCTTCTATTTATTTATTTATATTTATATTTATTATGTTGGATTGTTTGATTTTTTCTATTCGTCTTTTGTGAAGAAGGATTGATCCGGCATAATGTACAGCAATATTGTTTATTGCTTTGAATGTGTGTTTAGTGGAGGTTTCGTTTAGGTTGAATGTTGTTTCTAATTGTTTCATTGAGGGGGCATGTGTAGTCCCTTTGACACCAGATGTGATGACTATGAGTGGGTTTATTTTTCGTCCTTTTTGAATGATGTTGTTAATTAATTGTAGATATTTTAGTATTTTGCTACCAATTGGTTCTGGTGCAAATCTATCATTGATGTATGTAAATTCGATAATTTGTATTGTGAGGTTTTTTTTTAGGTTTGTTGGTGAGGCACTTGGTATGGAAGACCTTTAATACAAAGAATGTCAGGCTTGAATTTGGCATTACATTGACACCTATTTTGTACACATATGTATGGCAAGAGCCATGGTGGTATTGTGTTTTCTTGTGGGTTGTTATTAAATGTGCCTGCATTTGGGGACATAAAACATACTTTGCTTCTGTCGCAGCCGTGATTGTTAGTTATTGTTTAATGAAACTGGATTTTTTTTAGGTTTTATAAAAAATGATCATGGATCTTGTTTCTTACATTTTACTTTTCAATGTATCATAATATATCATTTGTCACTGATAGTACGGAGAGAAACAAAGCCCTAGTTTAGTTTTAATATTTTATACTATTATTATTTTTATGTAATGCATATTTGAATGGAATATATTTAGTGATAAAGCACCTTGGGAAAAATAAAGCTGTGAGTACAAGGGTGACCTTAAATTACCACGTCTATACTATATCACATGCCTTGGAAAACCAGAGCATGATAATTAATGGATATATGAGTAGGAATGAATAAACTTGGATGACTACGACTGGATGATATACACATGAATGAATATAGTGCAATGACGTACATTTGGATGAATGCAAGAGGGTGAATATATGCATGGATGAATGTAAATAGATCGGATATATACATGGATGAATAGAAGTGGACAATATATGTATGGATGAATATAAGTACATGGTATACTCATGCTTTTGATGAATACCTATCCACAAATACTAGTAGACATGTCTAAGTTTTACAAGGTGTCCTTGGATAGATGAAGCATTGATAAAAGAAATTACCATGTAATTTTTTTATGTAAGAGTATACTACAAAACTCTTGAAAACTTCCAATAGTGCCCGATGATGTCGTTTATTATATTCCATCCTTCCCACATCCATGGCCGTAATGAATGATCCTTGGGTACCCCAAAACTCTATTGCTAACAAAATTTATCATCACCTATTTCGTTTTATTTCCGTACTCCTTACATCTAATTTTTGACTTTAAAATTCTATTTTAAGGCGACAGACCAAAAACACACAAACGTCAAAGGATCACTTCTAATTTGCAGTTAGTAAAGTGTTCACTTGTTACACAAAGTAAACTCAAAGTAAGAATAGAGTCAACCAAAAATAGTGTCTCAAATTGGAAACTCACCTCGTTTTTAAACTCACTTTAAACTCGTTTTTATTTCAAAAAAACTATAAACCTAGTCAAAGGTGAGTTGGAGAATAATCTAAAACAAGGCCTTACACTTGCCATGGAAGTAGAACTTGTGACCTTCCAAATGCTTCCAACAAGTTCCCCTAAGCCTCATATACTATTCATGAAGTGACCAAACGACTATTCATGAATAAACATTGTCAGAAATTGATAATATTTGAGTTAATCGAAAACAAAAGAGGAATTGAAGAGGAGTTTCCTTTCTATAATTATATTTTCTAACAAACATTGTTCATGAATAGTCCCTATGCTTGGGGTTCTTGGTTTGGGGGAGCGTGTGGGAACTCTCCTCTAGCATTGGAGGTCACGAGTTCCACACCTCGTGGTGGCACAAGGTTTTGCTTTAGATATACTCCAACTCACTATAAATTAGTTTTGCCATCTTTTTGAATTGAAAACGAGTTGAAGGTGAGTATGAGGTGAGTTTCCACTGTGAGACACTCTTTTTCGGTTAATTCTATTGGATGGCGGACTCCACATTGACTCAACAAGGTAAGCTGCTTGTGTTAACCTAAGGTTGGATAACCTATTACCACCAACTTAAGCAATCTAGCCTATTTTTGGCAATGCTAAATTCCAAAAATATATATGATTGCAATCGAAATCAGTTTTGATGGAAATTGCAAGAATTTGCAACATCTAATCTGCATTTGTTAATTTTATACAAAATTCCAAAGTGGAAAGTAACCTTTGACCCAAATCAAACCTCTAAATTTTCCCATGTCCACACCATCTGGTATTAACTTTCACTCATAATAGAGTTAACCGAAAAGTCAGCTCAAAGAGGAAAGTTTTAGCAAACTCCTCTTGAACTCATATTGAAATATAAATAGACCGAAAACTAGTACAAGATGAGTTGGGAGACAATATAAAGCAAGCCACTGTCATTATTCTCCACACCTCGCAATGACTTCCACACCTCCTACCAAAGCTCCAAGCCCATGGCCCACAAGGGGACAAGTTATGACACGACACTATTCAACCCAAACATAGCTCAAGGGAGCTCGAAAGAACACTTGAAAGAAGGTTGAAAAGGGAGGTTCCATGGCCTTCTTTTCGGTTAACTCTAATGTCATTAGAGTTAACCGAAAAGAAGGCCATGGAACATGCCTTTTCAACCTTCTTTCAACCTCTCTTTTGAGCTCTCTTGAGCTATGTTTGGGTTGAATAGTGTCATGTCATAACTTGTCCCCTTGTGGGCCATGGGCTTGGAGCTTTGGTAGGAGGTGTGGAAGTCATTGCGAGGTGTGGAGAATAATGACAGTGGCTTGCTTTAGATTGTCTCCCAACTCACCTTGAACTAGTTTTCGGTCTATTTATATTTCAATATGAGTTCAAGAGGAGTTCAAGAGGCATTTGCTAAAACTTTCCTCTTTGAGCTGACTTTTCGGTTAACTCTATTGCAATTTGAATTTTCTAATTTCTAATTTTAATAAATCAGCCTCATTTGACGGAAGCCATCATGATCAAGCCAAATATACCTTAATGGGATGGCATATTGTACTGCCCCTTTAGGCCATTACTATTTGGCGTATTTGCCTTGTGGCGATGGATCAGGAAATGATGGCTACAAACCCTTCATTTGCCCCACCATACCTGAAAAGCTTCTTCATTGCCTTTTACAGAATATTTTATTCAGGAAAATAGTTTTTCCCAATTTCTACTTTTTATGAAAATTCTATATTCTATTCTTTTCAACTTTAAACACTGGACATTAAAAATAAATAAGTTTGGAATGAGTGCATTTCGGGTTGGATATAGGGTCGATTTATGCCTAGAGACCGGGCCAGTTCTCCTTGAGGCTGAGAGCATTCCCACCCATGCACACTAGGACTAAGAGCATCATCAATGCAGAAACTGCAAAGAGCCACCGTATCGCAGATTTCGAGGTTCAGTTGCGGGGCCGCCTCTGTACTATCCCGCATATTGATGCCTCCCTTCCAACCCGCGGTCCCAAACCAACACTGTAAACCTGCCACCTCATGCAAAACGACAAGAAATGAACGATACAGCCGTGCGGACTTGTCTTCTGGAGCCAAGGTAGCGGGCGCAAGAGGAATCATAAAAATAACGGGCAAGAGCGAAGAAGTGGCGTGCGCAGGAGCGAGAAGGGCGGTGCCGTTCCTGCATTGGAATGGCCAAAAACTTGTTGGGAGCCCCACTGCAGAAAAGGTAACGGACATGTGCCTTCTTCTGCGGTGGGTTGATGATGCTCTAACCCTCTCAAATTATTCATCCACAAGTGAAGGGCCCTTGCACTCACACTCCCCCACCCTTGCACGCCCTTCACATATCAAAGGTGCGCATCAAATAGTCAATGGACCTATCACAAGTAGAATGGGAGGAATAATCATGGAATAGTCAACTCAATAGTGATTTAAAGGCCCAATTTCTAACACGCTAGAATCCAGAGTCAAATGGTATTTTGAAAGGCCCCTTGAAACTTTTCATCTACTTCTTGAGGTCAGAGACTCTCTGAGGCCATGGGTGGCCATGCTCTAATTGCATCAAATTTCAGCCCCTTTCGGACTTGAGGCCGGCTCCAACTGCCCATTATGATAAGATTAAAACGCGGGCCCATTCCTCCATACGAAAAGGCCTTGGAGTGAAGAAGCCAAGCCAATTCAATAAATATAGAAAACTTATGCCACTATCTCTTTTATCAAAAGAGCGGCTTAGATTTCCATATAATCCAATGGATTTAGTTCGTAAAGGAAAATTATCATTTATGTAAACAATGAATTTTATATTGAAATTTGACACTAGCCCCAAGCCCAAGAATTGGCCCTCCATTCTTTAGGCACCCAATTCGATGAGCTTGGGCCGTGTCATACCATGCAATTTTTCAGTAATAAATGAATATTCCCACATCAGCACAAACTTAAAGTTTTACACGCATGTAAACACGTTTGAATTATTTGAACATATTCACAAAAGATTCTTATCAAAATTCTAATCTGATTGTCCAACCCTAAGAAGGCAAGAGCTTTGCCATGTCCACCCGTTGAAAATGGCAAAATGACTACCCCTTTTGATGAGTAGGGATGCACCAAACTTATTTTGTAGCTTTTAAATCTACGGTATAGAAGTTACAAATTTTTAATTGACTTGCATGACCATAAATTGAATTCATTTATAGATGATTAATTTAAAAATAAAAATAAAAGTAAAAGCACAGCTAAATCATGGGGGACATCGAGCCAATGACATAGGGCCACACTAGTATATATGACAACAAAGATCCAAGATGATCTACATTAAAGTTTAGCCTTAATTATGATTATGATGAAAGTCAAACTAGCTAATATCCATCATGTTTGGAGTCAGGTTGCATTTATACATGTAATACAATCAACCATCAACAAATTACATAGTAATTCAACAACCGTTCTAGCTAGCAATCAAGAATCGTAATTTTTTGTTTTGATCTCCTCATGCCCGCACTAAAGACGCCGATGCCATCGAGTCACTCCACCATTTTATCTTCCTCGACCAATTTAATTTTGTTTCACTTCTGCCCGTCTAGCATTGCTGCGATCTCTTGTACTGCGTTGAATCAATTTGATCCTTTGCTTTCACTAAGAGATTCTAATGTAGGCACTCCAAGACGACTTGCTCCATTCCATGCTTCGTATAAATGTTTGTACTAAGACTCTTTAAAATCAATGTATATTTCTAACTCCAATCCCCGAGGATTTAAGGCTTTGTAATATGGCCACCACGACACCCTAAAGTCTTGAGCGGTCGGGACATATCCGTTATGGGAAAGGAAATAATTGATAACAAAATCGTTGAGGTCTATAGGTGACAATCAAGCGTTGTCTCTAGACATCACGGATGGATCAAAACTTCCTGAAGCTTCGGCTATCTAGCCAATCAAAGGTGGCGGACGCGATTCACGAATTGCTTGAAATCTCTCTTGTGCTCTTGATCTTAAGGTCTGCATGTATGCGTCTCGCTCCAAGCCCTCCAAAAGAGTTGTTCTTCTTAGTGTATCTCGCAACCAACTACTACTTATTCTCACAGTTGGAGTCTCCTCATCTCTAAATACCGGGAAGAGTACAATGTACCCTTGCACAGCAGCGTGGTTGCTTCCATGATGTTGTCTTGCACTAGGGCGGGGTAGGATGGAGCTATCCCTAGAACTTATTGTCCGGCCTCCAAAAGTGGGAACGATGTTGTCTATTTTCACTATGACTTTGCACAACAGATACGGTTTGGCTTTTTTTTCTAGCCACATGTACAAGCACGGCCAACAAAACATGTGTCCACAATGGGTCACGACTGCATCTGTCGCTCGTTTCATACAAAAGTAACATATGAACTCATTTGCGCGCTTGTCCCGCATATTGGAGTCCATGGATGGCAAATTGCTTCTCAATCCTGCAATGGACAAATTCAACATTTTCAATATTTTATTATTGTTTTGTGATATGCCCACACCCTCCAGAACATTCGAAATTTCAAATCGTGGGTTATACATGAAACCATAAAGTCAACGGCAAAATTGGATATGAAAGGAGAAAATGCAAATGACCATATGCACTAAGCCCGATTGATTCTATGTTGACTTGACAGCTGGTAATGTATGCTCTATTGCCAATCGACCAATCTCTAGAATTAGTCACTCTTCATGTCCCTAGACCTCGGTTGGATGAGCTTATCATGGATATTAACATATCAATTATCTGGGATAAAAGTTAAAGGTATAGGTGCGAACAGCTACTATTTTATGAAGGGGTGTTACTTTCTTTTCTTTCTTTTTTCCACATGCTATCATTATGTAATTTTCTACTTTGGGTTAATAGAAAAGGGGCTTGCATTACTTCTAATTCCAAATTGATATGAATAAATGATATGGTAATTTAGATTTAAAAAGAATTCTACTACAGTTTTGTCCTACATCAGATTATGAATACATACATGAAATCAAACAATGTGGGTTAAACTATAAACGATATAAAAGAGCAATTTATATAGATCACGTAAAAACGATACAAACCTTTAGTATGAAATCAGTCATATTATGAAACACAATAAAGTTATCCTAAAATTCAAATGGTGTTTGCACAAGATACCATGTGTTTTGATTTAATGTACTCTTATTTGTTCAATGTAAATAGTTATAAAGTTTGAAAGAGCTTGGTGGTCTCTCACTATTAGATGTGTAAGAGCTTGGTGGTCTTCAAACTCATGCACAACTAGTTTAGCCGTCACTTACACACCTAATAATTAGAGGCCACTAAGCTCTTCTACATCTTTGAACTGTTTAAAGTGAACAAGTAAGAGTATATTAAAGCAAAATACATTGTATCTTGTTCAAACGCCACTTGACTTTTAGGATAACTCAAATATGCCACTCACAATATATAGAACTTTCAGACTTTTAACCAAAAATAATACTATAAAGGAGGGTATTTCAGGACTAATTCATTTTCTAATGGGACCTATTATTCCATAGCCTATAATACTTTAAAGATGTCCAGTGCCATTTTTGATACCCTATATTACTCTAAGTCCATTTATAAGTTTTTGCCCCCATGTTTTTAAAATGCCCTATCATTTTTTGCACGTATATTGCTACTCTAACCGCTCACTACCCCCCAAGATCAATTAAACACATGTCCAAGCAATGATCCCAAACTGAAAGATGATGACATTAAAAAAATTATGACCATGCACACTACTTTAAAGAGGTTTGTGCGCAAGTTACTATGATTTGTGCACAAGTTGCACTTGTATTGCAAATCAACAATGGATCTATCACTATATTTAAACATCATGAACCTCTAGAGTCTACAACTCAATCTCTATTGTATCTCAAAAAGACAACAATTGCATAGTAACAAGCACTTAGAGTTTGCCAAAAGCAACAAGCACTTAGAGCTTGTCAAAACCAAAAAGACCAATTTAGAAGAAAGTTAGCACAAGCCTTCTTTATTGTAATCCCAAAAGCAACACAAACATAGAAAAGCAAAAAGAAAATCGTCACCACCACCTACAGTCTTCACTAAATTAAATATGATGAATAAATTCAAATCGACTAGAATACACAATCATATGAATGTCGAATTATATTGTTGCAAACTGGAGTAGATAGAATATTGATCACAGATAGAATGTTGATCACAGTTAATGATAAAACCTGTCTTTTGCTCCTGCAAAGGTGCATGTGGTGTTTGAGTGCCAGAAACCGGAACGCTCCCAGGCTGCGTCTCTATCGATGGTTTTCTTCACAACTAGTGACAGTCGCACTTCATGCAACCTCAAGGCTAGGCCACCCTAATGAGTGTCGGCTCACCCCACAGTGGTAGTCTCGCGCACTCCGATACAATCTTGTTGTAGAACCCTTAAGAGCTTGCATGCAAGTGATTGTCTCCGGGGATGCGGCTCATGGTCGTATTTATTGCCCCATGAGATGAAGCTTCGGTAGAAGGATGCTTTCATCACCCAAATACCATCTTCAGATAGATAGATAGAAACACCAACCCAAGGAAATGGGCCGGCGTGAATAAAGTGTCCGTTCGTAATGTCAATGACCCGATGTCCACGGGACAAAGGAACATTGGAACAATACTACTCTCCCCTTTCGAGGATGGACACTATAGTAACCAAACAAAGTAACAGTAACAATAACAACGAACTGATGGGTGAGTTCTAGTTTGTATAAAGGTATGTTTAGTGTTAAGTTTTATCACCAAGTCATGAGTTCTTTGGTTGGTTGGTGAAGGGCGTTGTATCACGATTATGTGGTCCGGGTTCGAAACCAGTTGGGCTCGTTGAGCAGTGGTGTGATACACGTGGCTTGGTGCTGCTAGTGAACTATCATGGCAGGAAAGTTGTACCAACCAACCGGCCCCACCTATTCCCTGAGACAAGCTGAGCTAGTGAATTTGAAGAGTGGCTAGCAGTGGTTTTCACCACTACCCCCCCCCTCTTTTAATGTACTACGTCTGTTGGTATTGTTTGATTATTCTCTATACGTCTTTTATGTAAAAGAATAGATCCGGCATATTGTATGGCAATGGTATTTATTGCTTTGAATGTGTGTTTTATGGAGGTTTCGCAAATGTTAAATTTTGTTTCGAGTTGTTTCATTGAGGGGACGTGTGTGGTTCCTCTAGCTCCAGCTGTAATGACTATGATGGGATCTACTTTCCAACCTTGTTGTATGATATTATTAATTAGAGGTTGGTATTTAAAAAAAATTCTGCCAATTGTTTCTGGTGAAAATCTGTCGTTTGTGTATGTGAATTCTATAAATTGTACGGTAAGGTTATCATCGGGGTTTAGAGGCGGCGGGTTTTGGTATGGGAGACCTTTAATGCATAGGATATCTGGTTTAAATCTGGCATTACATTGACATCTTTGTTGATTACAAGTACATGGTAATAACCATGGAGGAACTGTATTTTCTTGTGGGTTATTGTTGAATGTGCCCGCATTCATGAGAGTGTAGCATCTTGATTTATTTGAGGATAATATTAATTTTCTTAGTTCCCATACCGCTTTATTGTGTCTTTTGGTTCTTAGTGCGTGTATGTGGTGTTGTTTGCATATTAAAAGTACATGTATCCATGTATCTGCATCTTGTGAATTACATATGGGACATGTTTTTGAGGGGAATCTTCGTATGCCGAAAATTAATTGTTTTCTGGCATTACCCATGTATTGACCGGTTCTAAATTTTAGTATGCTTGTTTTTTGTGCGTCTGTTATTTCTGGGTTTTTCCAAAAGTCATTGGACATTTTGTTATCTATGATGGGGTTTGTTGTCCATTTGTTGATGTTGGGGAAGTGTTCTGCCAGTAGTTCGAGGTTATGTTCATGGTCATGTTTCTTGATGTATTCTTCCAAGCATCTAACTGGACCTTTGTCTGGTCGTTTGATACGGCCGGGCCAGGTATCTTTTTGGAAGTAGTAAGGTGTGGTATGTGCAAATTCGTGTGGGTTTGTTGCTGGTTGATAGCCTCTTTTCATAGTTCCTTCTTTTGCGAGTTGATCTGCGTGTTCATTTCCGTTGATTTTGGTGTGTGCTTTAACTTTGTAGATTGTGGTGGGTTGTGTACGCTTTTGTAGCATTTCAACCATTTCTTTTAATATGGTTTTATCTGCGTGGTTATTTTGTTGGGCAGGGTGTTTTAGTTGTGTGTTTAGAACATGTATACAATTGAGGCAATCGGTAAAAATATGTGCAGGTTCGTTCATATATCGAGTGGTGATTAGTGAAAGTGTTTCGTGTATGGCCATTAATTCTGCTCTGAAGCATGTTTGTAGTCCAGGTAGTCTTTTTTATATTTGTACATCTGGTTTTGTTGAGTTGTATATGCCATATCCAGCTTTTTCTTTTTTCCAATGGCCATCATCTGCTTCTTTAGGTGGTAAAAAGGATCCATCTGTGTAATAGCTGTATTGTGGTAGAAATTTTAGTGTAGTGTTAATGTCGAAGTTTGGAAGGGGATCGATCCAAGTGTTTTGTAGATTGTTATAGGGTGGGTATAGAAGTTTGTTCCATTTTGTGCTTTTGTTAACTTTTGTGTTTAATGGTGTAGGTGGTGTTGTTTGTGTATGGTATTGTGTAATTTGTAGATTTTCAATTTGCTGTGTTTATGGTGTTTATTTGGTTTATTGTGCCAATGTTGTTGTTTTGATGATGAATGCACCATATGTGTATTGCAAGTGGTTCGTTTCGGGTTTTGTTGGGTATTAGTGGGATTGTTGGTTCGTCATATGCAATGGTGTCCGCGGCAAAGTGTATAATGGCATGCGTATCCGGAAAGGGTCCGTTGTACGGTGATAGGTTTTGGTACCAGTTGGTGTCCGGGATTGCTAAAATGGTGACAGTTTCTGGGTCTTGTTTTGCTGCTAGTCTAGCCCAGTGTATTGCTTGTTGTGCTGTTTCGGCGTCATTTGGGTGAGCATATCCAATACCTTTACATTTGTATTGAAAGGCTGTTCCTAGTGAGCCAAAAATTCTATCTCTAGCGAATGTAGAGAAGAATTGGGTAGATTTCATGGAACATGTAATTGGTGAGGAAAAGTATGAGTGTGTTATATTAAATGTTGTTATTAGTGTGTCTAGAATGCTGGATGGAATGGTATGGTATGGTGTTTTTATTGCATTCTTTTTGTGGTTTTTGTGTTCGTATCTTTGGTATAACCAGACTACTTCCGTTTCAAATGGTTGTGTAGCAGGTATTAGTCTGTGGTTGTTGTATTTATTGTTATTATATTGTTGCCATAACCATTTTATTCTTGTAGTTGGAATGGTGGTGATATATTTACCGATATCATTATATATGTGGGTTTTATCATTTTGTGTTTGAATGGTGTACTTATTTGTGTCTATGTCTCTGTCTGGGTTGCATTCAATTGTGGATGTTTTGATGTAGGGAGTTATTGTTGAGGGTGGGATGTGTCTCGTGTCTCTGTTTTGTTCGAGTGTAAACTGTGTATTTATAATATTTTGATAGTGTTTGTTTTTAAAATTTGTATAGTAATTTGTAAGTAGGTTTATATTATGATGTATTACTGTTGGCAGATTTAGTGGGAATAGTTCGCATTGTACTAACCATTTATTATATGTTATATGGTTTGTGTCTATCCATTGACATAGATAGGTGTTGTATTTTTTTGGTATTTTATATTTGTCTTTAGTTGTAATTGTTTTGTGGTTTAATATTGTGTGAATGGGGAATCTTATGGGGTCGTTTTTTATGTTTTGTGGTGGGGCTGGTTGTTGTGGGGGTTGAGGGTCTTGTATGGGATTTGTTGGTGTTCTTGGTATTATTCTATGGTTGTATATTTTGTATTTATTTTTTAGAGTACGGGGTGGTAAGTGTATTTGACATGGGTTTGGGCAATCTTCGTCACATTTTGGTTCACAGAAGAGTTGTTCTGCTATGTTTAGTTGGATTTTGATAGTATATTTTAAATTCTTCTGGTGACATTAGTTTTGTGCCGTTAAGAAGTATGATTTGATTAATATTGTAGATTTTGTGTGCCATTAATTTATATAATAATTTGATGGAAAGTTTTGGGTGTAATTGTGGTAGGTCATTTATGACTGCAGAACGCCATTCTCGTTCTAGTTCAGTCATATCGAGTTGAAAGTTCTCTTCTGTGCTTTTAAGGTGTATACCAATTTCTGTGTGCAGAAGGAATAATGTACGTGTTGTAGGTGATGTAATGCAATCTTGGCGCTTAATTCGTGGGATGTTTTCGGCACCGCCGGCTTTAACAAGTATGTGTTGTATCAGTCCTTTATATATTATTCCAAGCCTCCCTTTGTCGTTAAGTGCATTTCGAAGTTGTTCACTAATGCATCTGAGGTAGGCATTTTTTAGAGAGAAGGCTTCTAGTCCAAATAAATCATGGGGTAGTTGTGTTATTATGTTTGCAGTGCTTTTAGGTAGTCCGCATATTGTTTTTTGGATTGCAATAATTTTCTTATCAAGTTTTTTGATAGTTGGTAGTGAATAAGGGACTGCAAAGAAACTGTAGGCTATGCCTGCTCTGATTACTGTATCCACCATACTGATTCTTTGTTTGATAGTGGCAGGGCATTTTGATAGTTGTTTACATTGGTCTATTATTTTAGTTGTGGTGATATGTGTTTGGAGTTTCCATTTTAGTGATGGAACTAATTGTATGCCCAAGTAGGCATAAGGTTCATTTTGATGGAGTATTGGTATTAATTGGTCTCTGTAACTGATTTTTTGGTTTGTCATGTGAGTTTTGAATTTGTTTGGTGGCATTTTGGATTTGTTTGGGCAACCGGTGACGGCACATTTTGTGACTCCCAAGTCCATGCCTGCCCATTCACAAAATTTGTCAATTTTGTTTAGTTGTATTTGTAGTGATTTTGTATTATTTGATATAGCTGCTAGATCGTCTGCGTATGCTGCGGAGCTGATTTTGATTTTTGATGTACCAAATGTATATCCATTTTCTCCTCTTTGTAACCACCTCAAGAGTGGTTCTAGAAAGATTAAGAAGAGATATGGACTAAGTGTGTCTCCTTGTATGGTTCCTCTTTGAATCAGTATTGGTTTTGTTTTGCCAAAGTGTTCTCCGATAAATACAGTGTTTGAGTGGGAGTATATGTTTCCTACTAGCATTACTGCATCTGCCGGGAATCCAAGATCTTCCATTATAGCTAAGAGTCTTGCATGGTCTAAAGAGCCAAATGCATTTTTGAAGTCTATGTATAGTAGGTATATGTTTTGATTTGTAAATTTTGCGTCTTCTAGTGCTGCGATGAGGAGTTGTAGTTGTCTTGTTGTGCTTCTTTCTGCTATGAATCCTTCTTGACTATCGTGTAGGATTTGGAATTTTTCACCATATGCTGATAATATGTATGTTATTGTGTTGGTGAAGAATTTATATATTGTATTTGCAAGTGCAATTGGTCTGTGGTTTGGCAATTGTGTTGGGTCTCCTTTTTTGTATAGTATGGTTAGGCTTATTTTCCATGAGGTTGGGATTTGTTTTTGTTTGTAACAATGAGTAAAAAATAAAAAGAGTAGTTTATGGAAGCTTTCGGGCATATTTTTTAGTATAGAGTTGGGGATTTTGTCTGGGCCTGGTGTTTTGTTGTTTGATAGGTGTTTAAGACACATGTCGTATGTTTCTTTATCAAAGTGTTTATAAAGTGGAATTTGTGGGTTTCCTCTTTTTTCTATTACAAAGCCATCAAGGTCGTGCCATGGGTATTGTCTAATTCCGCAAGTGCATTGTGCTGGGTGTTCGGGTTGGTAGTAACATGTTGGTACTGAAGGTCTATTGCTAATTGATTGTTGTATGTGGATTTCGTTAGCTATGTCTTCTGGACTGGTTAGTATGTTGTTGTTTCTGTCTATAATGCAATCTAATGGTGGTGTTTCTTGGTTTTTGAAGACTTTTTTGTTTATTTTCTTTGGACTTTTCTCGTATAGTTGTCTGTATTTTGATATTGCTTTTTTTATACAACTTTGGGTGTATTTTGTGGTGATTTTACGGGCTTGTATTTTTGCTGTTTTGGCTATTTCTACTAGTGATTGGATCCATTCTTGTTGATTATGTTCTTGGGTTGGGAGAGGTTGAATGGTGACATTTGTATGAGTTTTTAATTCTTCGATTATTGGATGTGTTTGCCAATTATGATTATTTTTTGTTATGTAGATTGTTTTTCTGATTAAATGGTAGGTGGATAGGTGTTTTTTCCATGTTTTTTGAAGTTTTCTTGGGAGGAAGCCTCCTTGTTGGGAAGTACGGTTTGTTAATGTTGGGAGCGGTGGTGCACTACAAGTTTCTTGTATTTTGTTTGATATGTTTTGTATCATCTGGTCTAGTTTTGTACATGATGTTTGCCATTGAACGTCTGTTAGTTAGTCGTTTGATAGTGTTATGATAAGTTCATTTATTTGTAGAGCATTTTCTTCAAAATATTCTATTTTGAATTTTTCGATGTTTTCTTGTGGTATGGGGTTTAGAATTATCGTTATTTTGTTTGTTATTGGTGTTGGTCTTGCTAATAGTGTGTTTGGTGGTATGTGTAGCGTTACTGGCGAGTGGTCAAAATTAAGGTTATGGTCATTATTTGTGGTTGATGTGTATAAAGTGTTATCCGGTGTTTTGATGTAGTATCCATCGATTAGACTGGTTTGATTATAGTTTAGTCCCCCTTGTCTGGTGAATGCGCAATCTGTTGGGATGTATTCTAGTTGAAGATTATTTGTAAATGTTCTCCATTCGATGTCTTCTATTTGTGGTGGGGTTGTGACGGTTGCATTTTGTCTGCCAATAAGTGCTATGTCTCTATTAAAGTCACCGCATAATATATGTGTGGCATTTGGGTGTGCATTTATTTGTTGTGTTATGTTGTGTTGAATCATTGGTATAAATTGTATGTCGTCTGCATGTGACGGCATGTACATATGGGTGATTAGCCAAGTTTGTAGTGGTTTATTATCAATTTTTATTATTTGTAGATATGGGGATATTTCTTTGGGAGTTGGGATTTTAGTGATATTGCCGGGGTATGCGTATTTTTGATTTATTAGTGTGAGGAGACCACCTCTTGCAGAAGAGTATGGCATTCTTTGTTGCATGCATCTTGTTAAAGCATGTGTGTTGTTAAAAAGTAATTTGTATTTTGGGAAAAGGTTTTGTATATATTTGGTGGATTTTGTAGCGGTTAGTTTAGTTTCTTGTATTGTGATGATAGCGGGTTCATCGGAAGTGTTGGTAATTAATTCATGCAAATTGGGAAGGGCCGTATTTAGTGATGATGCATTCCATGTAATAAATCTCGTATTATGATTTGTTGTATGTATTTCCTGTGGTTGTATTGTGGGTATGTTTGGAAGTGGTGGGGGGTGAGTATATCCATGTATTGGTTCTTGTATTTTTAAGGTTTCTTCTAATAGATTTATAGGGAGGAATGGAAATTTGTCAATCATATTTTGAAGGGTTATTGAGCCATTATGTTGATGAATAAAAGTATAGATTTCTTTGTGAATGATATTTGGCGGGTTCATAAAATTTTGATTATTATTTGTGAATTCTGTGTATGGATGTGTACTTGAGATATGTCTTTCAGGTGGGTTTTGTAGTATGGTCATTCTTTCTAGTAGTAATGTTGTCCAATCAGGATTTGGAGTTTGTATTAGCATTTGGTCACATGTTTCTTTTGATGGACTGATTGTAATGATAAGAGCGTATAGTATTCTAGGTGATGGGTGGTGTTGATTTTGATAAATATATTTTGATATGTGTGGGTAATCATTTTTGGCTTCCGCGTGATTTGGGTGTGTTATATTTAGAATGGGTGAAAATTGTTTTGCTAAATGTTTGTATTCTGGCTGTAATTTAATTGTGCTTGGAATAAAGTATGCCTTTGATCTTCTTCTATGTGAAGGTGGGTGTGTTTTTAGTAAGTCGGGCATGGGCCCGGGGTTGGTTTCGATGTCCCCGCATAATAGCAATATTTGGTATAAAAAGTTTCTTTTTAGAGGAGATTTTTGTGTTATTTTTTCTTTTTTTGTTTGTTTATTTTGGACGAGGCCGGTAGGCCGAGTCCATTGTTGTTGTTGTTGTTTATTTTTACCTTTATTCTTTTTGGGAGATTTTTTATATTTTGTCGTTGATGTGTGTCTATAAATATTTTTTGTTATTTTTATTTTTGTTGTTGTTGTTTTTGGTTTTTTGAATTTTTTTGTTTTTGTTTTTTGGTGTATAAATACTCCTTGCTTGTTGGTATAATTATATGTGGTATTGTTTTGCTTTTTTCTTTTGTAGAAGGGTGTATGTGAGATGTTATAATTGATTGTTTTAGTTTTTGAAATGTTTTTGGTTTTATGAAGTTTTTGTATGTTTTGTTTTGTATTTTGTGATTGATAGGTAGTGTTTTTTAGTAGGTTTTTTGATGTGTTTGTTTGTTTGTTTAGAGTGTTTATTTGTTTTTGTATTTTTGTTTTTGGTATTTCTAAATACCTTATTGAGTTTTGTTTTATCATGTTTTTTTCTTCTTTTTTTTCTTTTTTTTTGTTTTTGTTTTTTTTTTTTAATATGTTCAACATTTTTTGGTTTTTTTCTTTGATTTTTCTTTTTCTCTTTTTTTTTGTGTAAATACACATTTTTTGTGGGCAAACTATGTGGTTGTTTGGGGTGATGGCCTGGTATGGGTACCCCCTCCTGAATTAGTGTGATTTTTGAGAAATATTTTTTTGGTAAGAAAAATCATTGAAAATTTACAGAAATTAGATGGTGTTATAGGCGCCATGGCTGCAACTATATACATGGTGTTAAAAATGAAAATTCTAGCACACATAAAATGAGTTAGACATAAGTTCCACATAGTGAGACGCGTCTCACTATTACCTATATCAGGCTATTGCCCTTTGTCCAATCTAGTTTTCCAACCGTGGTTGTTCTGCCTCCTACTTCCATCTTGTCTTGTGCCTCCTCCATGTTGGTGTCAATGGAGCTCCCCATGATGGCATTATACACCGTTTTGCCTTTGCTTGCCATCTGTTTCATACAACAAGTGCAATTGTTTTGGTGGGTTTTTAAGATAATGCCTTCATCTCTTCCTCCTTTTTGCGCGTGCAATCGAGCTTTGTAGAGGAGATTAGGGCTCTTATTAGTTTGCTTATAGGTCTTAAGAGAGTGATGGGTTGTTAAAGGGTGATGATGATTATTATGCTCCAATTTTTTTGTAATTATGTTAATATGATGAGGTAAAATAAAGTTAATAACATTACTATCTATTGAATTGATGAATGCATAGTTGTGGTAAGAGTTAGAGAACTTACCTTTTGTGCTGAATTTGTGGTTGTGTGTCGTCGCAAGCTCTTTTTTGTGCAGTTTGGTTGATGCTCTTCTTGTTGTAGTGGTGGAAAGGACAAACTCCGGCTTCTGTACTCAAAGTGGCTGAGCTAATACAAACGGGACTAGTTTTGATTGGTGCGGAGACCCGATGTTCAAAAAGATCCGATTGGCCTGCCAAACACTCAGGCACAAGTCCTCTCAGCTCGCTTCAAGGTCATGGACTTGTTCGGATTCTTCTGACTCCGGAATCAACACGCCTCTCTCAACCAATGCCGATGTAGTACACTGCAGCCACAAAGTTTCCCAATCGCAGTGTGTTTGAGCAGTGCTGGTGCAGGCTTTGGCAGCTGCGCGAGCTGGTGATGCAAACGAGGGAGAGTTGAGACGACGTTGCAGAACGGGATCTATCGGAGAGACTAGCTGATGGGTTGACATACAAATTGTTGATACATGGCTACTGGCAGAATGATGAGACGGTTGAGATGATCCCGGCAGCTGACTGTAGGACTACTAAGCACGTGGACAGTACAGTCTCACCTAACTGCAAAATCCGCTTAGACACCCTACACTATGGACTGCAGAGAGGGTTCTCAAAAAATCTCAGATCCAATAGGTCACACCGTCATAGAGACGATCTTCCCAGTCGATCAATCAACTCAGATAACCCCGATCTACACAGACAGCCAGATTGAAGAAGAAACCGATCTGCATAGACAGTCGATCTACACTTCTAACTCGTAAAGAACAATCAGAAAACACTGGTCGCACACCACGTCTCACAGCCGATCGTCGTTCAGATCTGCAAGAACAAGGACATCGATCTGTTCACCGTCGAGCTACACAGGAGCTGAACGCACACCAATGGCCTGATGGCTGCACTGATCACACCGTTGCCACGTCGCCAGTCTTCGAGCACTGATCGCCCATGGAAGCTCAACCGGTCACCCACCGACGCCCTGTCGATGCAGCCCGGTCTCACCGATCACACCGATCAAACGGTCTTCAATGCGACGGATCAGCACCGAAGCTCTCACAAACCCTAAATCGATCAGCTAGTGTGTACACAACCTGTCTATCAATCATCCGCACTCACAAAACGAACCCCACTCACCGAGCGCTCTCACCGATCGATCACACACCGATCGCTCTCATCGACCTACAAGTTGTCGCTCACACATCGATTGAACACACCGGTCTGCAAGGTTGCCGATCTGCGAGGTTGCCGCTCATACACCAATCGCACTCAGGCTCACACCGATCTGCAAACTCACGAGCTCGCCAAAGCTCCTGCAAGCAATCCTCGATACACACGGATCTGAAACTTCCAGCTAAGCTGCCGCACCAAACTCTTACGGTACTGGTATCACCCACGATCGTTGGGAGATTGACACTCACAGCCCTCCTGCAAGAGCACAGACAGCCATCGCTCACCTTTCCTCCGCACAGCTCTCAGAGCGCAAACATCTCAATCCCCAAAATGGTACCATCTTTCACAAACCCTAAACATGCTCAAACTAGATGGATGGAATTGACGCGGTGGTGTTGCTTAAGCAATAATTGTACTTTTTGGGCTTCCCATACAACAGTCTATATCTTCTACCTAATTATTAAATTGAACGCCTAAAGATTGACGGGCAGATACAATGTGCTCTTGAAATGGACAGCTTCATTGCATCCTTCCATCGAGGCTTTGTTTAAGAGCATCCTTCCAACGAGGCTTTGTTAAGAGCATCCTTCCACCGAGGCTTTATTTTCTTGGACAATTAATACAACCATGGGGTGCATCCCCAAACGCATTTATTTGCAAGCAGCGTGTTAAATTTTCTGGAGCAAGATTGTATCTAAGTTGAAACTTAGGACCAAAACCAACACTCATCGGGGTGGCCTAACCTTGAGGTTGCGTGAAGCAAGACTATCGCTAGTTGTGGAGAAAACCATCGATGGAGATGCAGTTTGGGAGCATTCCGGTTTATGGCACTCAAACACAGCATGCACCTTTGCAGTAGCACATCAGGAATTTCCGACCCCACTGATTTTGCACTGATTCAGTGCGTTTATTGTTAAACACTGATTCCGCACGTCATACGTGCATTTAGAAGTGTCGTTACGGTACGGAAGTGACATGCATTACTAGAGTATCCATGCAGTGTCTTTTCAATGATTATCAAAAAAGTGTTGTTTCCGCACGAAAGTCGTGCTTGACGGAATCCGTGCGTTAATCGTGTATTTACATCACATGGCTGATAAGACACGGATAACGTGCGGTTTTAGTTAATGCGAATTCAGTATCGTATACATATCATATTAATGCCATTTATTATATTCGTGCGATTTCAGTATCTATTATAATGCAAATTATTTTCGTACGACATCCGTGTACGATATTTTAATATATTTTTTGGAATTTTTTGGAATTTTTTGGAATTTTTTGGAATCTTTCAAAATATTTTATATTATTTTGGAATATTTTGGAATATTCCAAGAATATTTTTTAAATTATACTTCTGGTTTAATTTCCCAAAACATTTTTAGATCTACATTTATAGAGTTTAGAAGCAATACACATTAAAATTTCAAAGAAATAACATTTTATATTTTTAGAATTCAAATTTGGTATTATTGGTTATCATTGTACTTTTCATCATAGGAGCAAAAAAAAATAGCTCACAACCACCACGATTTTGGCAATAAATAAATAAATTCAAAAAATTATGAAAAAAATCCTAGATATAGAAAACGTCCTGCATAATCTAGTGCAAAAAAAAATTTGGAAAAAAAGTTTTTTTCACATAGTTAAAAACATTCAAAGTCCGCTGGAAAAAAAATCAGCTCACAGCCATGATCTGCCATCACGATTTCGGCAAAAAATTAAAAAATTAAAAATATTATGAAAAAAATCCTAGATATAGAAAAAGTCCTGCATAATCTAGTGCAAAAAAAAATTTGGAAAAAAAGTTTTTTTCACATAGTTAAAAACATTCAAAGTCTGCTGGAAAAAAAAGTTCGATAATTACCAAAAGAGTTCCATTCTATGCATGAAGAGTTTGAGGTGGTTTGGTGGTTTGGAACTTGATTGGCAACCGGGAGGTTGAGAGTTCAAATCCCACCGTTGGCGATAGAGCTTGGGAAGCTATGGTGGGCCCCACCGCACATGCGGGCAATTTCCGTGTAGTTGAAGTGGGTAGCGAGGAAAGGAATTATTTTATATTATTTTATATTTTTTAATAATACTATTTTGATCAAATTTAGATATAAAAATAAAATAAAATCTAGATATGGAAAAGATGATGTCGCACGAAAAACGCACTGAATCAGTGTAGTTTTAAAGACGATTAAAATACGACATTTGACGACTATAAAGAGTGCTGAATTCATACGTTTCCAATGGATGTATCAATCGTGTCGAATCAGTACTATATCCGCTTGTACGAACATCGTGTCATATCAGTGTAGTTGCGATGAATGACACAACGATGCGGAATCAGTGCGAAAATCGTACGAACCCTTGAAATATCGGAAATCGCACTGAATGAGTGCAGAATCAGTGGGGTCCGAAATTCCTGATGCATGCATGAGCCAGGTTTTATCATTAACTATGATTAACATTTTGTCTACAGCTTGTAACACTGACAATCGTACGTTCTAAGGGGCGGTTTACACTATACACCAAGAGCCATGACCATGGAATTCTAAAATCTGTGATTGGCCCAAAAAGAGCTCTTGGTCCCATTTGGCTTTACACTACCTTGAAAAAAGGAGAATGACCACTAACTTTGAGGTCCCCAAAAATGCTAAAATTTCCCAAATGGATAATGTTTTCATGGTCTCCTTGATTATAGTTGAGTCGAAGCAAATGCCTCGACTCAACTATAATCTAGGAGACCATGGGGCTCAAAAATCATTGATTGGCTAGTGTTCAATTATTTAAAGAGAAAGGAAGAAAAAGGGGAGGATAAAAGAGAGAATGATGAGCTTAAACTTGTCCCGGTCTAAATCCACTTTACACTACAAAGAGTGACCAAGTCATTTAAAATTGCATTTTTGATTTTTCATGGTCACGGCTCTTGACCAAGAGCCATGACCATGAATATGATTTAATTTTCTTGGTCATGGCTCTTGGTCCATGGTGTAAACCGCCCCTAATTCGTTTGAGTTTATTAGTCATATTTTGTGAAGATTATAGGCGGTGGAAATAGTTTTCTTTTAGTTTTCCTAAACTTGCATTACTTTTGGGATCAGTCTTTTGGGGTTTTCTGGATTGGTCTATTAAGGCCATATTCGTTAGATTGAGACGTTTCAAAGCTTTTGAGACGGAATGCTAGTTATTCAAAAATTAATTTAAAAAATAGTAATTAAAACCAAAAAAATATAATGTCCAAATAGTGGTTCTATAATGAAATTCTAAAAGTTAATATTCTTACTTATTTATAAAAAAATACTAGTAGAGAGATAAAACGGTTCATCTTCTAGTCGAAAATAAAAATGAGACTGTGAAAAGTCTTAATATAACGAATATGGCCTTTGTTACATTTTGGGGAGCTCTAAGTGCTTGTCGCTTTTGGCTTCTTTGCACTTGTTGTTCTTTTCATATAGAATAGCTAGAGATTGAATTATGGACGCTAGACGTTCCTAACGTTTAAATATGATGATAGATGATCCATTACTTTCAAATGCATTACAAGTGCAACTTACGCACATATTATATTATCATTAAATACAAAACTTTCTAAAGTAGTGCGCAATCCATGGTCAAGAGATTTGTTGATGTCATCATGTTTTGATCAAAGCTCATCGATTAATATGTGGCATTCATTAGACATTGCATTATAATCATCCTTTCTAATACGTCATGCATTTTTTATGAATATCTTGTCAGATTTCACTTAGTAAGGGTGATAGAGCATAATTCCATGGATGGCTAGGATACATGCTTCATTGGTATGTTAATATCAATAAAAACCTAGCTACCCTAAAGAGTGACTAATTCTAGGGGTTGGCCGGTTGGCGACAAGGGATATCTCTAGAGTCGAGATACACAAACAGATACATATATATACATATACATATACATATATATACACATACATATACAAAATCATTGAGGCATTGTACGCATGGTCAATTTCATTTTGTCCTTCTTTCCTCAGTTTTGTCGTTGACTTTATGGATTCATGCATAATCTATGATTTGAAATTCCAAATGTACTAGAGGTTGCAAGTATATAACTCACTGATTAATAATGTGTTGAATACATGAGCTATGGGATTGAGAAGCAGTTCATCTTCCATGGATTCCGATATGCGGGACGAGAGCTCAGATGAGTTCTCATGCAACATTTGCATGGAACGACCAACAAATACAGTTGTGACCTCATGCGGACACATATTCTGTATGTCGTGCTTGTCAAGGTGGCTAGATGACCGAGCTAGGCCGTGCTCGCTATGCAACATCATTGTGGGATTGGACAACACCATTCCCGTTTATAGAGGCTGGACAAGAAGTTCTAGAGAGAGCTCCATCCCTACCCACCCTACTGCACGGAAGCGCCGACGCCATTGTGGACGGTTACATTGTGCTCTCCCTGGAATTCTAAGATGAAGCGATCCCAACTGTGCCAGTTTGTAGTAGCTGGATGCGAGAAATATTAAGAAGATTGTTGATTGTGGAGGGTTTGGAACGCTCGAGACGCACACATGCAGACCTTAAGATCAATAGCACTAGAAGAGTTTTGAGCAATTTGTCAATCACGTCCGCCTCCATCGATAGGTTGGATAGCCCAAGCTTTAGGAAGTTTTGACCCATCAGTGAGGTCTAATGATGATGCTCAATTGCCCAATGACTTTAAGTTTTTTGTTAGCGATGTGCTCCTTCCCCAGAGCAAATATTTTCCAAGTTATCAAGACTTTAGGATATCGTGGTGGCCATATTACAAAGCCTTGAATCTTCAAGGAGTCAAGAGTTTTGAAATGTTCAACGATTTTGTGGAGTCGTGGAGCAAACATTTTTATGCAGCGTGGGATCGAGCAGGTCGTCCATGATACGAGGTATTGACTGTTGAACCTCGGTTGCCTACAACTGGTTCAGATGATGCAAGCCACGAATCTATTGGTGATAGTGAGTGGATTGATGCAACAAAGTATGAGAGATTGTAGCAAAGTCGAGCGGAAGTGGAGCAGAGTCTGACTGGTTAATGTTGAGGTAGAGAGAATGAGGGCTTACTCTATGTGAAGGACAATTCAATTTCTTTTCATGCTCTACTTCCTGTAAATAACTTGACAGCTTTACAGTAGATTGGAGTGGCGCATAATTTATTATAGAAATGTAGTGCATAAACTACATAAATAAGGCCATCTTGTATTCATGTTTCTTTCATCATAAAAAATGTAATTGTCCTTTACGGTGGAGTGAACCACTAGCTGTCTCATTAGTGTGGGTGGATAGAGAGCGAATATATACGATTTTTAACCCCCAAGCCTCCCGACGGCCATGTTTGGCCGCTTGCAACTTTGAAGTGTTTCAACTTTTCCATCCATTGTTGGATTTCAATAAAACTTGTTGGAAAATCCGCATTCTCTCTTCTAGTTTTTGTGATCAAATGAATCCAAGATGTATTGAATTTTTGAATGTCATTTTAGTATACAATATTCAATTTTAGTTCACCAAAGTGCACTTTGATGGCTGCAACTTTGGGGGCTCGTCTCTCCTTCATCCAATGTTTGTTTGCAATAAAATTAAATATTGGGTTAAATTCCTCTTGAAGTCTAGTTATTATAGTAAAAAAATTATGTCAATCCAAGATTTGAATATTTTGGGAATCATTTAAAGGTTTAAATCTTGCCATTTTTGGCATGTGGTGAGGCTTGGTTGCGTGTTTTTCTTTCATACGTTGTTTTGGTCGAACATCAATGGCGTGGAAAGTTTTTTATACTAGTCTCGTATGTATATTTTTAATTTCTCGTAAATCCATGATGTTAATATGAGTTTTTGAGAAGCATTTATTTAGATTGAGTTCAACCCAAGATGTTTTTTTTGCATCGTTTTTTTATGGTTTTTGACATCTTAAAATCATTTTGTAAACACATTAAGTCATTCTAAATCCACGTATGATGTACAGAATCAGTGTTTAATGATAATCGCACTTTATATCGTAAAAATTCCATGGGGTTCAAAATTCATGATGTACTCGCTTCGTTGCACTAAAGGACTTTGTTTTCCTATGAATTGTACAAAGAAAAACATGGTCTTTTGTGTGACAAGAGTATCATTTATAGAAAGAATCCTAACCTTCACTAAAGTCCATATATATTTTAATATTTTATTTTTTAAAAACTAAAAATAGTATGTAAGAGTTTTCTATTGCATTTTTGGTTCTCAGTTTGATGGACTTGTCTCTAGCTTTTTTGGGCTTAAATATATGATTTCTTTTTATGTGTTATAGGTCTAAATGTAAGTAAGGTATAGAAATCTCAACCGTACAATCTTTGTAATGTACATACTGTAAATGATGTAGATCAAAGTTGGAGTCATTTGGCCATATAGATTGCAAGATCATAGTATTTTAATGGAAAAAGAGGATGTTGAAATTTTTCTAGCAACTCAGTTAGAGGTGAAATTTGTTTTCAATATTACTCAAATGAAAAACTTAAGCAAAAATGCAAGATCAAATTTTTCATGGCATTCCAAGTGAGGTTGAAAAATTAATGCACCAACAAAAGCTCAAATTTGATCACAACTCACTATAACATAACAGTCATAATTGATGTCAATGAAAGAAATTTTCAACATATGTCAAAAATCCTTACGTGTCGCTATATAGATTCCCCAGTTGCAAGATATTTTTGATAGCACACCACATCAACTTTGTATTTGATATTTGCATTTTTAAAGTTGAAGGACAACTCGGTATTAAAACTCACTATACAAAGAGGTTTGAAAGAACTAGAATCAATCTAGAATCAATCCCCTTGTGTATTGAGTTTATATTGATCTAGAATCAATCTAGAATCAATCCCCTTGTGTATCCCCTTAGGATAGTAGATGATATTGAGTTTATATTGAATTTATTTTAAAGGAAGAGAAAAAAAATTATGATTTTTTGACTTAATATAGAAAAACACATTATTCAACTTCTTTCTTGTTGACGTGCATTATCAAATTTGATTAATTTTCATATTTAAAATAGCTAAATTGTGACAATACAAGTACACAATACTCTATAAACATACACACATATATTATATATAGAAATCCATATGTGTGACTAGATAAATGTCAATTTCTTGACATTTCTTGTCTTACACCAAAATAAAATTCCAATGCTTGAAACAAATCCAACATTTGGATGTATGTTACCCATATTTTAATTTATATAATAAACAAATAAAGCCATTTACCTCACAATTCCATTCACAGAGTCTTGGCTACAAAACTACCCTAATAGATTCTTTATTCAAGAGATGGTTGTCATAGCACCCGATGGATCATCTTAGCACATTCACCTGAATCTTAAGGATTAATCTCTGCTAGAACAAAACAGGATTATGTGACTGAAAAATATGACTAGGTTTTGAATAGTTCTTTGTAAACTGACTGAAACCAATGAATTATGGAAAAAATTGTGTTCTAGTCATTACAAACCAAATTGTGTTCTATTTTTATGATAATTTTGTTTATCATGTATTTGTATGAAGATGTTGAATGACTATCTAGCAAGAACAAGGAAAACCGCCTCCAATGAAATGTGAGGGGAATCATGTCGAAGACTAGATCTAACAAAACGTCTAGACATCTTAGAACCTAGTCGTCAAGACCGGTAGTTTGTGCCTAATAGAGTTATTTTTATAGTCATCTTGAATTTGATGAATCTACAAAGAATTTTGCTTTACTATACTCTTATTTGTTCACTTTAAATAATTAAAAGGAGTGGAAGATCTCGGTGGTCTATCAATATTAGGTGTGTAAGAGGTGTGTAAGAGCTTGGTGGTCTTCAAAAGTTTTTTAGCACCAAAAAAGGATCTAAAAAACTTATGAAGACCACCAAGCTCTTACACACCTCTTACACACCTAATAATGATAAAACACCAATATCTTTCACACCTTCTAACTATTTGGATTATAGAAATTAGAGTATAATTTAAAGAAAAATTCATGGTATCTTCTTCAAAATTTGATGGAATTTAATCCTTTGACGTCCCATTCATCACTGTTTTAAAAGATTTGTTATATAATATTTGATGGAAAATAAAATGGAGTTGATGTTCAAAGCAAAGTTGTAAATGTCAATGTGAAGATAACATCTGTACGGTTGGATTCATCATATTTATTATTAATACTTTTTAATTAATTTTGTAAGGTTTTCTCTTGAAATTCAATTAAAAATCCAAAATCAGCACAAAAAGATCAAAAATATTGTAATGAAATTGGAATAACATGCACTACAAGATGGTATGGTTTCCATTATTTGATTTTACATAGTATGGAAAATCATGTTTAAGGTCTCACTTTTTGAACTAAGATTGAAACTCGGCATAAACCACTTTTGTAATTTTTCAAAAATTCACATTATCTTATTTTGAAGATCCATACCTTATAAATGGTAGTCAACTAGCATAAGAATCGAGAGAATTATGGATGGATGCAAAAAATCACCGTATGTGGTGAAGGGACACATCGAAAATCATTTAGCGTTCAGGAAATTTTGGACGCTGGCGCGTCAAAGGGTTAAAGATAACTCCAATATTTATTTATTTTCTGAAATAATTTAAATATTCTCTTGGATTTTTACGGTTGTCCATAAAGATTCTCTTGTTCACCATAGAAAATAGATTTTATTTGAAAAAAAAATTCTCAAAAAAATTCAGCCAAGTACAGTAGTCAAGTATTAATATAGTTTTGATCACTGAAAAATTGGTGTATTTTCAAAACTTAAAATGCAAGATTTAAAATAAAATAAAATTACAAACAGAAGTTCGTAATTATTTTAATTATTTTATGTGAAATTATTATAAAATGTAACACACTTCATGTGATGATGTTTTGAAATTTTTGTGTTACTTGAATTTACTGAAACATAGTGCCAACATACTCATTGTAGGAAATTTTCACTAAGTCATCTAAAACCGCCCAAAATAATCAAAAATTATTTATCAAAATCTGAAAATTCCGAATCGATGGAAAACTTGTTTCTTCATGTTGAAATGTAAATTAATTTGAATTTGTACATTTATATATCAGTGAAAGTCTAGTGGATAACCCCTAAGTGACGGATCAACCATTTTATGGTCGCTGCCCTTTTTTACGGGCTGCCCGAGATGGGGAAAATCTTTTTTTAGAAAATAAAAAATATTTTCAAATAGGAAATCAAGTCTACTTTCCAACCCAATTTGAATCATGTCGATCCGAGTTAAACTCCACCGGGGAGAAATTTTCAAAGACAAACACCCTCTACATTGGCTAGTGTTAGAAAATTTACTATTTGGGGAAAGTAATGATGTTCTCTCCATTGAAAAATGTGCAATTTTTAGTTTTACAATAGAATATCTAGTTTTAACCAATCATATCAAATTTCAAATTCTAAAAATAAAATTTGTAATTTTGATAAATATTTGAAGCTAAAGGCTTCTATATTCATTATGAGAGAATAAAAAGCTATTTTTTGAAATTTGACCATATGAATAATTACTAAACATCATGCTCCTCATTTTCTCTTTTGGACCAAACTTCATCAAAGTTGAAGAAGTAATTTTTATAACACATTTATGTTTGCCCTTACCCCCTCCGTCATTTAGGGGTTAATCATAGCACTGCCCCACATACCATCATAAATAAAGAATTTGTGGAGGGCAGTTGGCCCAGCTATGCTTCAAGGGTGTAGGTAAGATGGTTTATTATTCTTGCCCCTTTTTGGAAGTAGACTCTATGATTTTAAAAGTTCAAATTTTTATGGATTTTAGGCTTTATAAAAAATGCTCATGATAATACAATGGAGCAATTTTAGAATTTAATTTACAAAAACTTACTGTTTATTAAAATGTTTTTTTTCTTTTAACCCTTAAACGTCAAAGCAAGCCCCACGGGCTTGGTATAAAGGAATACTTGAAGAAAAATGTTTCATTTCTCAACCAAATCAAGCGAGACTTGTAGCGTTGGAAAGCTAGTGAAAAAGCGATCTAGATTCCAAATTTTCGCCTCATTTGAGAGATTGTGGAATCATTGGTAAGCAATCAAAGTTATCAAATTGAACAAGTTTTGAGGTTGGGGCAGCTGAAGTTCAGCAGTGCCGCAATGCTACAGTGCTAGCCAGCAATGCACCGCAGAGCCGTTTTTGCCAAAATATATACATATATATATACATATATATATATACATATATATATACATATATATATACATATATATATACATATATATACATATACATATATACATATATATATTACATTATTTTTTCCCACAAATTTAGATTCCTTTCAGGCTGCCCCATTCAGGCCCTCTTGACGTTTAAGGATTAACCTCTGAAAGCCCAACCATGCATTCTTTGCATGGTGTAGACAAACGAACTCCGTTTTTTCATTCAACATGCATTTTTTGCAGCGTGGGATTTTTCACTAAATAATCTATTGGTGAATATTTTGTAGTGATTCACCAATTATTTTTAAGATCTTCGTTCAAAAGTGCTCTTGATTTATCAACTTCAAAAATCTTCAAAAATCACTACAGTGATAGTATTGCATTTCAACCCATTACAACAAATTTCATCCATAGATTGTTAATATTTTATTTGTAATCGAATTACAAAAGGATTTTAAATTTTAAGTTTCAAACTTTATACAAAATATTGGTGATAGGAATCATAGATCTAACCATATGGATAGAATCTATAATTCATAATGTACAACTTTTATTCATACAAAAAGTTCAAAATATGCCTCTTAGTTGCATTTTATAACGTACCTTTGCGATTCTTCAAATATAGGAGAGGAATGAGGACTTTTAGGTTTAAAGGGTTAACATAACTATGTTGGATTCCAAAAAGTTGATTACAACAAACTTTGAATATATAAAAACTGTGCAAGACATTTAGAGGTTTGAAGTTTGAATAGTCCATTTAAAATTATGACAGTTTCGACACTCACATGAAGTGTCTATTTAAAAAAAAAGTGAGTTTATACATCTTTTCACAAATCTTTCAAATAAAACAAAAAGTTAATGTCAAGACATGGTTATTTAGAGCCTACATGACAAGACATTACAATAGTAACTAGTGATTTGTGTTGTTGACCATTGTGCGAAGGACAATGGCTTTTAGAGCACTTCCAAAATACCTCACCTCCCTTCCTGGTTCGGCATTTTGAGTGCCAAGATGCAGGTTCCAAGTAGGACTGATTAGGATCTCAACCAATGTAGAAACGACACACGGAAAGTTTGTTGAAATTTTTGAATTATTTTTTGTTTAGAGTATTGTTTATGATTATTTCAATTGACCATAACTTATATAGTTTTTCTCCAAACTCAATGTGCCATACACCGTTGGAAAGCCCTTGACAAGAGCTTTCCAAATGTATATGAAATAAACATACTTCCAAGGTATTGCCAGTGCCGGCACTACATTTTGGTACTGGTTTAGGGTTTGTGATTTTGAGTAATGAGATCATAGTATGAGATCTATTGACAGACCATGATTCATTTTGAATGGTTTGAGTTTGTACACACATGTTGGGATCCAAAAAATGGTGAACTATGTTTGAGTATGGTGATTTGATGATGTAAGTGTCGGGTTTTTAGAGTTTTGCAAGTAGTACCGGTATTGGCACTAGATTTCACAATCTTGTGCGAGGTTCTTAGATTCCAAAGCTAGGGTTTGGGTGATGGCCTGATATGGGTACACCTTCCAAAAATGGTTTGATTATCGAGAAATGTCTTTTGGTAAGAAAAAAACATTAGATAATTACAAAGAATTGAGGGTGTTATAGGCACCATAGCTGCAGCTTTATACATGGTGTTAAAAATGGAATTTTTAGCACACATAAATTAATTAAACAAAAGTTATACTATTTGAGACGCTTAAAATTGGTACCCATATCAGGCCATTCCCCGAACTTGTGATTCCAGAGTTGGGAATTGTCGGTATTAGCATTAGAACTGGTTGACCTTTAAACTTTTAGAATCAAATGAAAGTGTGTTCAGTCTAGTTCAAGTATTTGTGATTCCACCCCAGATTTCAGACCGAGAAATGAGACGTAGGGTACTGTCGTTACCAGCATTGGGTCCAGACTCACTACACTAAATAGGTAGATTAGTGTTAGATACACTATCATAATTTATAAGTACTATCTATCAATTGTGATCTTTTGTTAAAAAATTGAATGTTTTTTTTGGCGTAGTTTGGGATCTGCATTGATAATCCTGAAGGCGTGATGGTACTCTTTCAATGTTGCATCTGAAGATGTGATTCGAGAACTAGAAGATTAGTTGGCCTTTTAACACTTTCAATATTGTTAGTGGGTTGGTTTCATGGAAATCTTAAAACACAAAAGCACTTTTTTACTATTGTCAGTGGATTTGTTTTATAGAAACATTAAAACACAAAAGCACTTTTTCATTTGACATGGATCTTTGAAATAAGTTGCGGTCCCTTAGAGTTCATGGTCCTTCCGTTGGAATCGCTTGTATTTTGTCAAGGGCAAGTGCTATTCTTCCAGACCCGATGGTTGTTTGGATACTTCCCACTTAAAGGCTAATAAAATTGAAATTTTGTAGGAGAAAGCATCTTTCATGGTTAAGGGTTGTTTGATGAACTCCTAGTGGTAGGTTGAATTATTATTTTAAAACAAAAACATTGATGAGCCTCGATAGTTGTGACTTCCAACTTGTATACAAATTTTTTTCTAAATTACAGTACTGGAAATATAGCCATTGATCCTAACGGTTGTTTTGTGAACTTGAAACATTGGTTTGATTTTCAGAAATCACAGTAGTAAAAAAACAGATAGGTGCAATCTTGTATAGTTTTCCTCCAACCAAAATTATTTTGAAATTTATTCTCCCCAACATGTATGAAAATTATTACATGTAAAAGTATTTGCGTTCTACAATTATTGTAGAATCTTATTGCGCATGAACTTGCAGACATTCCAACCTACAACCTCATAGAGATTGTTCACAACAAATGGATGCAAGCCTCTTAGAAGCGAGGCTTAGGTCTCTTTGTCGCATCCACCAATGATAAGGTTTGTATCTTCATGCACATGACAAACTATAGAACATTCTTATGTCGAGGTCCGTCTAGAACCAGTCCATGCAAACACAATTTAAGCAAACGAGGGCAATGGCATCCCATGATTGTAAAAAGATCGAGTAGGCAATGAACGACATGCCAAGGGCTGCTAATATTTCTACATAAGACCACGATTTATGCACTTGAAGGGATAAAGAGGTGTTTGGATCAGTCAAGAGGAAGCTTGATATGCCTAGTGGTTGCAAGGGTGACTCTCATTGCCCCAAAAAGGTAATCTTCTCGCATCCTAATGTACAAACGCAGTTTGTCGCAACTAGGCAAAAATGTCGGATGTACAGAAGCAAACTTTGTTTTCTCATCCGCCATACACTTTTTGTTGTGTGGATTTTTTATGTAACTATTTGTGGGAAATTAGCTTCGTGCTTTTGTGATCCAATTAGAAAGGAGATGATTTGTGAAATTTTCATGCCTCATTTCATGTTGCAGTGATTCACCAAATAATTGAAAAAATTTAGTCTAAAAGTGCTATTAAAAATATAAACTAAGCAACCAAATTTTTTCCAAAAATCACTACATTTAGAGTATTACATTTCAACCCGCCCCAACAAATTTCATCCACATATAGTCAATATCTTATTTGTAATCAATTTACAAAAGAGTTTTGGATTTTAGGTTTCAAATTTTATAGAAAAGTATTGGTGATAGCAATCAGAGATCTAATCATATGGATAAAATATAAAATTAATCATGTACAATTTTTTTTTATACATCAAGTTCAAAATGTCCCTCCTACTTTCATTTTATAATGTTCAAAATGTCCCTCTTAGTTGCATTTTATAATGCATCTTTGTAAAACTGCCCAATCCCGAGAGGGATGTGGACATTAAAGGGAGGCTGCAGGAGCATAAGAAAATACCATAGCATGACGTGAGTTACCTACCACGGAGAATAAAAAGACGGCAACAGGAGCCACACTCCTTGCCATGTGAAATGCCCCCTAGATGTCAGTGTCAAAACAAACAAAGTAACAATAAATTTAGACTGCAGAATTGACAAAAACTTTCAAAGTTTAGCATAGAAATATCAAAAATTGTGAAAATAAGAAGATTTGAATATTAGAAATAAAATTGTATCTTAGGACTCAAATTTTCTACATAGAAAAGAAGAAATCATAAAGAGGCAAAGTGATTTCATATTTTTATCCCATATAGATATTTTTCTACAATTTTTCTAAGTACGAAGTATTTCAAACCCCTTTGTGGCTACATAGGCTCATCTTAAACTGATACTAGGACTAATCCAAAGTCAATATATGAGTTGACCCACCGTTCAATCAAAAATAAAGAAAATACAAGAAGCCGATTGGTTAACACTAATCTCGTAAAAAGCGGTTTATGATCACAGTCTTAACTATGTCAATGTCAATCTACTGCACAACTTTTGGACCTTCACGGTTTATGGTATTCCTATGCTAGGTGGTTGTTGAATTGGAGTCACTTGCAATGTTGCCCAAGTGCACACATGCATAAAGAAGAGGGGAATTTGTAAGCTTAACCCCTAAAGGTTGAGCCTATGACCATAGAATCATGCTTTATCTTTCACACTCAATTTTGTCACTAAAAACAATACAAGAATTCAACCTTATGTTTTTAGTAGATGAAGCCATATATATCCTACAAATCATGATTTCTCCATAATTTTTGATGAATATTTGAAATTGCTATGGTTTTTTAAAGTGATTGTAAAGAAAATTCATGTCGATTACAAAATGTACTAGAAAATTTTGATTTTTTTACCAAGAGTGTAAATTATAATGAAGAAAAGATTAGTTCACGAAAATCATCCGTGTATCTAAATTTAAAACAAATTCCTACCAAACTTGTAACTACAATAAAACACTAAATTTTCAATTTTTTTTCCAAAAAAATAAAAAATGAAGTAGAAACTAGACGTGGCAAGCCCTATCCAAGTTTGACAATTTTGTAGAGATGCATTATAAAATGCAACCTAGAGGGATATTTTGAAGTTGATATATGAAAAAAAGTTGTACATTATGAATTTTAGATTCTATTCATATGGTTAGATCTATGATTGCTATTACCAATAATTTTGTATAAAATTTGAAAGGTGAAGTTCAAAATTAATTTGTAATTCAATTGCAAATAAGATATTGACAATCTATTGGAAATTATTTGTGATTGGTTGAAACGTAATACTCTAAGTGTAGTGATTTTTGGAGATTTTTTGGTTGCTTAATTTTATGAGTTGATTTTTTTAGAGCACTTTTACACTGAAATCTTCAAAATTTTGGTGAATCACTATGACATGAAATGAGGCATAAAATTTTCACAAATCATCCCTTTTTAATTGGATCGCATATGCATGAAGCTAAGTTCCTATAGTATCTACAATAAAAATTCCACACTGCAAATAGTGCATGACGGATGAGAAATTATAGATGAAATTTGTACATCGTCAAAAAAAATGGACACGTGAGCAGTTAAGGGTTAAGCTCAAATGCAATGGAACTCATTTTCATGGTCTAAATTTAGTTTAAGCATAACAAGCAAAATAATTCAACATACACTACACAGTGAACTGTTTTTACGACTCTTCTTGTAGTTGGGACCCCATGTAAAATTTAAGAATAGCTTGAATGACTTGAATTTAACTTTAAGGGGTGGCAGGACCAAAAACAAGTCCTTCACAAATAGAATTGGATGGAAATCACCCACGTCGCAGTTGGAATTGAACTATTAGCTTCACAAAAAAAATCATTCACCCCATCAAAACAAATTTTCATTCATAAATTGTCAATACCTTATTTTTAATTGAATTACATAGTATTTTTTAATTTTAAGTTTTTGATTTTATACAAAAATATTAGTGATTGCAATGGCAAATCCAACCGTAAAAATAGAATCTAAAATTTATAATGTACAACCTTTATTCATGCATCAAATTCCAAATATCTCTCTTAGTTGCGTTTTATAATGCGTGTTTGCAAAACTGTTGAATTTGAGAGGGGTGAGGACATTTAGGGGTTAACTTATTTGCATAACTTATACCCGGCATACACATTATGGATTGACAAACAATATGGGTTTCCCGGCCACTTACTATGCTGTCCTCATTCTTTAGGGCCTCAAATGAGGCTCTTCCGGTTGTTTTTTTGACATTTTTGCTATCATATGCTTGTATATGAATGCACTAATGAATTGTAATGTAAAAGGACGAAAATCGGGAATGAATAGTAATAGCTGTGGGTAGAAAACGGGTCAAAAAACTGGCCGTCAGTAAAAGTGGCCGTTCTGAAAAATTATTAAAAAAATGAAAATGATTGGCTGTGAGAATTTTGGCCAAACGGCCCCCCGGATTTTGCGTCAGGCCCACCTCTTGAGGTGGGCCTGACGCAAAATCCGGGGGACTTGAAAAATGTGCCTTTTTGCTGCCACCAAGGACAAAAGTGCTGTCCATGTCATTTTCTTCTCGCTTTGTCCCTTGGACTGAAAATTTCGGGTGTAAAGTGACCTTCGTTGGTCTTCTCGATTTCTACGCATCCCATTGGCTGAAATTTATTTTCTCACAACCCCTCGCCTCTAGTGTAAAGAGGGCCTTAGTGCGGTTGAACGGACCTGGTATTTCCTCAAACCAAGGCCGCTGTTTTTTAGAGATTCGCTCTCACTTTTATTAGAGTAGAATTGGAGGAGATTTATCATGAAACCGGTTGTCTATTTTGTGCAAGAACGGACCCGGTGCTTCATGGGGAGCGGCTGTAAGTCCAGGACAACCAGTATGACTACATATTCTAGTCACTCTAGCCTGCAATAATCACACAACACCAAGTCAATTGTTCAGTTGGTGTAAAATAGAAGTACTATAAGGCTATAAATTGTCCTGAAATCCTGGAAATTGGACTCATCAAAACTAACTTATATCAATACATGTACTGTAAGGTAGGGACACCCATTCCCGTGACTTTAAGCAGATTATTATACTTCTGAATGAGCAGTTTGTAAGGTAATTATATCAAGGGAAAGGCAATTAGATATTAATCTAGACTGCATCGACAAAGTCATGTTATTGTAGAAATTGTGTACGTTCTCGGTAGTCAAAGCCAAAAAATGATTTGCACATTTTGATTGTGTTTGAATGCACTTGATTCCGTGACTTGGAGAAGCAACTTCTGCCATGAAAAGTTCCTTACAATAGCAAATTTCTTCAACCACCCAAGATCAGAGTTTCTCGGATTGAGGTGCCCTGTATGTAGACGGGAATGGGTGCAGTCACGGGAATGGGTGTCCTTACCTTAGTTTTGTCACTCACTCATGCCAAGAAATCTCACAGAAGCACATGCATACCCGACTATCATACCCATCAGGATATGCCAAATAGTTAATTTTTAAGATTCTCTATTTTACAGTCAAAATTAGAGTTATCTGCACAGTCAAAGAGGAGTAGCCCCTTTGCAACAATGAGTTTGCAAGCTTTGATTGGAAATTGCAGAGATTGACAGTCAAAAGAAGGAGCCAAAATTTGTTTTTGCCGCCTTTCAAATTAAATATCTCTTCTGCCTCGTCTAGTCTCTTGAGGAATTTTTTTGCTCAACTTTACGAATAATTATTTTATTTTATTTTTTAATATAAAATTGTAAAAATAGTTGCAAATAAATTTGGGCTTCTCTTTTTATGATTATCTTTTGCCAACCCTGACGGCTGGGTACGGTATAGCTATGCTAAATTCTTTGAATTCTTGAATTAGTTTGGCTATGGAACTTCGTTATACAAAGTCATGTGTGTCATTATAGTTATCTATCAAAGGCTAGAATTCCACCTTGACATTGGCCTTAGTTTATTTCTTGTTCATGCTCCTACTTACACAAGAGCTACCTTCCGTGTTCTATTTTTAATATCACTAATGATGCAAGGTAACATTAAAATAATGTAATGTAGATTTATAGATAATTTTTGTTACATTGGGATCATTGTTGTGAAACTTTACAATGAGGAATCACTTAAAAAACAAAGTGACTAATATTAGATATAATGCTCAAAAATTTGTGTTTATCAATAGGTACACTAGTTTATGATTTTTTTTCACTTTTTCACTAAATTACAAAAGTGTCTTATACACTAATTAGAGAAAGAAGGAAACCGTTAGAAGAAATTCCTAATCATTTGATCATTAAATCTCTTAGTTCTACATATTAACTATTGTACGCCTTTTGGAGAATTTTTAGTTTGCACGTTAACGTAAGGTAACTATATCTAAAAGGGAGCATTTATCTTAAAGCATGCGTATCTATTACTGTGTGACATTTCCACTGTGAAATGTCACACTGTAGTAGATACACACGCTTTAAGGTAAATGCTCCCTTTTAGGTATAGTTACCTTATGTACCACATGATAAAGAAAATGCCATGTTGATACAAATTCTTAATCTGAGTAATAAGTGTGTAATTTTTTAAAATGTAGATGCCTTACTATTTGGAAATGGAGTACCACAGAATATCAAGCACAAAATTTGCAAAGCTTTTTCTAATGCAATTGTTGATTTTTGCTTATTCAAGGAGCTATTGTGCAATTGTTGTTTATGTATGGATACAAATCAAACAATAAGATCAAGATGTTAAAGTTGTGGAGAAACCATGATACTTTTGTTTTGACAAATAGTAGTATGTTGCAATGTTGCTTAGGGCCGCTTCACACTATGGCCGTCCAAGTTGAGGGGCCGTGGGATTGAGAGTCCAAACTTTGTTGAGAGTCCAAAGAAATCTACTGAAAATAGGCAATAAAATATAGTTTTCATTTTTTATGAAAATAAATCGACGGCCTCTCGACCTTGGTGATGGGTCTTGCAAAATGTAGGACCCAAACTTCTTCTCGAGAGGCCGTCACCTTGGTCAAAAAGTGTTGCCATGTAAGCATTTTGAAGGTCCACGGCCTTTGGACTTTGGCCTCTAGTGTGAAGGGTCGAGAGGCCGAAATCATGGTTTCTTGCAATTTGATTGGTCCTTTGGCCATAGTGTGAAACGGCCCTTAATAGGCCATTGCCGCTCATTGGCTCATTGATGGTATCTTAGGATGAGACTTAAGAGAGTTTCTTCTAATACCTTCGGACACCTAGCCAAATCAAATCTTGCCAAGTGTAATGTTCTTTAACCCCTAACTGCCCATGCGTCCATTTTTGGATGATGTACAAATTTCATTCAATTTTGTTCAATCTGACATACACATTTTGTAGTGTGGATTTTTTTTTTACTACAAATTTTATGGGAAATTAGTTTCATACATCTGTGATCCGATTAGAAAGGAGATGATTTGTGAAACTTTTATGCCTCATTTCATGTTGCATTGATTCACCAATAATTTCTTAAATTTCTAGTTCAAAATAGTTCAAAAGTGCTCTTGAAAAGTTCAACTCATAGAATCAAGCAACCAAAAATCTCCAAAAATCATAACACTTAGAGTATCACGTTTCAGCCCATCACAACAAATTTTATCTGTAAATTGTCAATATCTTGTTTGTAATCAAATTATAAAATAATATTGAATTTAGGTTTCTAAATTTATACAAAATATTGGTGATAGCAATCATAAATCTAACCGTATGGATAGAATCTAAAATTCATAATGTACAACTTTTATTCATTCATCAAGTTCGAAATATCTCTCTTGGTTGCATTTTATAATGCATCTTTGCAAAATTACCCAATCTAGAGAGGGTTGTGGGCATTTACGGGTTAATGCAGTGTCTAATACAACTCCATAAATTTTAACATGGCTAGATTTTATGGAACATGCAGCATATAGGTGGATTTTTTTGCTAGCATCTATCTATGCAACTTTTATCAAACAAGTCTACGAGTATTTGTTAAATTATTTGTTCTTATTTCACAATAGTTTAATATTTTTTTCATATGACTTAAAGGGTGGAACATATTTTTCAAATATAAAATTAAGTTTGATCAATTAAATCAAATCTACTTTTTAATGTAGACTTCTCAAAATAAACATAAACTGCATTAAGTTAGAGTTAAAGAACCAAAGAACTATTTTTATTTTTTATTTTTTGGATAGTGAATACAAACCAAGAGACTATGCTTGTATAGTAATAGTTGAAAACCTTATGATGTTTTTTTCTTATGAAGTAAACTCGATGAATGAATGATAACAATTTAATTCCTTTTTATACATTGATTCTAAAAAGAAAAGTTACACCACTAAAAAAGTGATCTCTTTTTAGATACTCATGCATGCATGAACAACGTGAGATTTTTTTTCTAAATAATAGTTGCTAAAAACATTAACATAATTTCCAAAAGATCACCAAAAAATACTTTGAAACTAGAGAAATTCGCAAACTAAGAGGACCAGTGCTCCTCAGTTGAATCCCGCGTCCCGTATATATTGAGATAACCGAATAGTCCCCACACAAGCTCAAGAGTGGTGTGCCGGTCTTAGATTGGAAGTCCACAAGGCTCTTGGGGGCCACGAGGTCCAAGGTTCAAACCTTGGCGGCCACTATTATTGAACCTTGTGGTGCATTAATGGGCGGGTCCCGGCAACATACGCGGTGGCGCGCCTTGGCTCGGGAGCAAACTCACTCGCCCTACTTCACTTACCGGAAATATAACTCATCCGGTTTTTATTTTTTGGAGCCCAACACTCCTACTTTTATTGTCTTGTGAGCCAGAATCTTTACTGACGTAGTACCGGAAGCCTGAGATTTCAGGACTTTACGAATTTCTCTACTAAATCTAAAGTCTTTAGAAAACACGGCTAAATATTTCATATATAATAGGGTGGTTGCACACTATAGTCACCCAACCTTGGTGTATTAATAACCACACCCTAAAACATACTACATGTGTAAACACTATTTCCATTTTTAGAAATTATGTGAAATAAAAATTGTAAAATTTACAAGGCACTTACTAACATTAAAAATAATTTCTAACAAGAATAAAATAAATTTGATTATAAAACACAACCCTCACCAAACAACTTGAAATCACTACAATTACTTTGTGATCTATATAAAAACTTCATGAACTAGCTCATATATGATTTTTCTAAACTAAGAATAACTTCTTTTAATGATAAATTTTGTACCTATAAAAATAAACCAATTATTTTGTATTTTGAATTTTGAATTTAAAAAAAGTCTAAAACATAAAAAGATGTTAGTCTCAAAACAAAAGTAGTATTACTAAGTACATCTAAGTTTATCTAAAATGTATTTATAGACCCTTTAATTGTATAATTTTTCATAGTTTTAGTAGTTGTTGAAAGCTCCTTCGCTATTATGATGGGTGTGAGAGAGATTAGAAGAGTGCCCAATTAACGTATTGGGCACTACGCATTCGGGTACAGTCACAAATTGTATTTTTCTTGTGCAACCTGAAATTGAGAAATTTCATTTGAGACAATATTATTTAACCTTCCTTAGTTCCAATACTTCTTCAAATCAAGTTTTACGTGTCTAAAGGCAAATTCCAACGGTTCTAGGGGTGATTTGCAAATGGTCTACTTTAGCATTAGGTTTGGTTGAATTTAGTTGGTGCATGTTTTTCTTTTTCTTTTTCTTCAATTTGTTTTTCAATGTGTCTCCACCAACAACTTTGAATTGCACTATGAAGGTCATCAAAAAATTGCAAGACATCATATTTTGTAGTTTTCCACCAACATCACTTAATTAGACTCTGAAAATAATAAGTAAGCCACTTACAAATCACCAAACATAGATTGCACGATTGTAATGTGCAATTAATAGCATTTCAAAGAGATCTCTGCAAAATGGACAGACACTAAAAAACAAAAAGTTATTTTTAAGGGTACTTTTCTAGAAACAAATAACTATTTTACTATAGCAGTCTATTGGTCATTTGTCTGATTGTAAGGTTACCCGTACTTAAATCCACTTTACCTTATGGCTTGAACCCAATTGACAAGTAATTGGGTCAATGATCGAATTGATGACAAAAATGCTTGAGATCTAATGGTGATGGTGCATCCCGTGGTACATTTGAGATGTTTGGGTCCAAGTTGTAAACTCTCAACCCAATTTTTTTAGGCCAAACCAAAATTTTGGCCATGTAGACTACCATATAGGATGAGAAGAAGTGTGGGTTAAACCTAAATGTAAAGCCCTTCAGCCCGATTAGCCAAATTCGAGCAATCTTATTGATTGAAATTTGTGAACAATTGGTTGCGTCTTAATATAAAGTGGGGTCTCAGACTTAGAGTATAGTAGAGCATGGTTTCATGCTCGGTTTCATGATGAGGGCAAGTGGTATTTTTTATTCAAGTATGTGTATGCAATTCATTGTGCACAATTACTCACACATTTTTAGCGGATATTTTAATCAGTTTTTAATTTGTATTAGTTTTATGATGCATAGGACTACATAATACAATGCGGTTACATCCTTGTACAATTTATTTAAAGAGCTTGGTGGGATTTTTGAAAGAAGGCATTTGTAGCTTTAAGTGGATAAATAATCTATTTTGGGCGTACTCTTGCTCACTTGGTTTTTACAGAAATAACATGAATTTTTAAGAGTCATTTGTTATGAATGTACTATATTGGTATTGAATTTGTAGTACTATGTTAAGATTTGACTTTGTTTTAATTTTTGGGTTGTCGGTAGTAGCACAACGATATTGTAAATTACATTCATAGCTGATAGCCGACAATTTTGTGCATTCAATATATGAATAGTATGCACATACGCGTGGCATTTTTTTTGGGTTCTTTTCCGATTTCAAAGAAAGAGAGTTGTTTACATTGTAATTGATACTTAACCTTTGAAGAATGAGGGCATTGGCTCCATACTGAGCTCATAATGTATTTTGCCAAGACTAATTTTGCCAACATTAATGCGGATGTGTTTATGAATTGGTGTAGATCTGGATATACTAGTTAGCTATAACATCTTATAGTTATAAAGGACCCTGAATGGTTTCATTTAAAAAAATTCTAGCTTGCTTTCAAAGGGGGTTGTTTTGAGGAATTTTTGGCCAAAACTACATTTAAAACTTTAGGGGTAATGATAATTAATTAATTAATTATATCTAGCATACTAACATCAACACAATCAATGGCACGGGTCTCACTAGTTTAAAACCAAATGAATCATCCTTGGTCTTTTAGGGGCTGATTAAATAAAAAAGAAGAAATATAATTATTTGAAAACAAACCCTGTGATTTTCAACTTGTAAGAAGAGTCTCCGTCCCAATACTAACAAATTCTGACAAACCTTGTTCATGAATAATCCCATGGTCCCTTCCTGAATAATTCCTTCCTAAACAGTCTCTTCTTGAATAGTTACAAGGTCCCTTCCTGAATAATTCCTTCCTAAATAGTCTCTTCTTGAATAGTCCATTAGCGCTGCATTACACTATGGTGGACGAGTCCACATGTCATGAATTCTAAGGGGGTTATGAAATGCAATTGTCCGAGAGTGACATCCTTGTCCGGTGGTGGTTTACACTACGGCCAAAAATCCTTTGGTGAAGAACTTTGTACGTGAATGAGAAAATGACATGGTTGCCAATGTGGCGACATTTTTTTGCAATGGGAGTTCTCCACAGGTCAAGTTTCTTGGGCGACCTCAAAACCTTGGACAAGAAACTTGACCTCCAAAGAACTCCAACTTGATTAAAATTATATTTTTGTGGACTAATTTGAATTGTCCAATTTAAAGCTTCACCATTGGAATTGGCATGGATTGTGCCACAAATTGGCATGGACATTCAATATGGGGCTCGTATTTATATTGAATGTCCATAGATGGAAATGGACATTTAATATTTTTTTGTTTCTAATTGAGAGCTAATTTCAATTTTAATTTATTTTAATAAAAATAAATTCTTACAATACAGTTTATCAAGAAATTATGAGAAAATAAATAAATAAATAAATATATTTTGGTTAATTGAGATTTGTTTATTAATGCTTGTCAAGTTTTGGATTATTGAACACATTATGTTGATTTTTTTGAATTTTTTTAATACATGGATCGGAAGATTATAGCAATTGAAGTGAAGAGAATTATTTTTTTGGACCCTTCTTCACACAGTCAGCCCACTTTGATTTCGCACAAGATGAAACTATTATATTAGAAACAATTAATTTCTTTAAAAATAATAATGTTAGCTACTTGTTTACTTTAATTTAGATGTATCATAGAGGTGGAACATTTTCAAAATTTTCTTTTCATGAAAGAGGTTTCAAAACATGGCCAAAATCGTTTTATTTATTATTAATGCAATTTTTTCAAATTTCAATACAATGGTCATTTAGGGGGTAAGGTTTCTACTATGGCTAGCTATGATCATTTTGTGAAATTGTTCAGTAGACTTCTCATCTTTGTGAAGTTGTCCAATACACATCTCCTCTAGGTGGTTAGACTAGAGCGGGTCAAGACTTTTTGAGGCATTTTTTTTAATTCTCTTTTCATCTTCTTTAGCATACCATTCCTAGCCTCAAATAACCATGTCTTGGGTTGAAATTCTTGACCAACCATTGCACTTTTTCACTGTAGTGGAAAGGGACCTTTAGGCTTGGGGGAGCTCGTGGAAACTCTCTCTTAACATTGGGAACGTCACGAGTTCCAAACCCCACGGTGGTGTAAAGCCTTGCTTTAGATTATTCTTCAACTCACCATAGATTGGTTTTGTAGTCTTTTTGAACTCAAAACGAGTTTAAGGCCCACTTTATACACATGCTGGGGCCGGATGAAAGGCCGGCCCGATTCAATTTGGCCCAAATTTTGAGTTCGGGCGATGGCAAATTTTGTCCCGATTTCGTCAAACCGGCCCAAAGATTTGACGCCAAAATCATCCCACATAGGAAAAATTGTTCCTCCCAGCCCGACTCTAGTATAAAGCCCTTGGGTTGAATTTGAAAGAATCGAACAATCCTATTGGTTGAAATTTAACCCTTAAACAACAATGCCAGCCCCACGGGCTTGGTTTTAGTTTGGTAGAATCTTGCTCATAACTTCTACACCATTGCACCAAATGGGGTTTTTAAAATTCCAAACCGAGCACCTTAGAGAGATCTATACTTCTTTAGAATAAAGCTAAAGTAAATTAAACACAGAATCATGCTTAAAATGGAATTTGAAAGAGATTTTGGGTGTGGTATCATGAAAGGAATTGTCGTTTAAGGGTTAAAGAGTTTGGGCCGGCCCTCAATTCAGCCCCAAGTATAAAATGGGCCTAAGGTGAGTTCAACAAGAGTTTCCAGTTTGAGACACTCTTGTGGGGTAACTCTAATATTCGAAGAAGTTGGTTGAAATGAGCAAAGGGCGGGCCACTGAAGCGGAGCCAGAACACAACAATAGGCGGAGGAGGGGGCGCCAGGAGCGGCAAAAGGGGGGCGAAAGGCAAGGCGGCCCTCATTTCAGGATGGGTTCTCTTTACATCATTCGCGGACGACAACCCAGCCGCAGGCGACGCAGCCCGCCACGAGACCATCGACGCAGCCGCTGCTGCACGGCGTGCCTGACGAATCCTCACTAACTTAGTTACTCTCGTAACGTATTCATTCCATTCATTCATTCCCGGATGGCCGGATCCCATCCCATCCCAGCACCTTCCAGTGAGCGGCTGCCTGCGTCCAAAGCAGGCCGAATCCATCCCCAATTTTGCTGATCGTGCCCCGCAAATATTAATAAGAAATCACGTTCTCCGCTTGACGTCAAGCCAGCCCACCCGCACCGCACTGCCTGCCAGACGCAGGACCAGGCCCAGGTCCTGGCAACGCCACTCACACGGCAGCTACAGCGATAGTCTACTCTGTGCTAAACCAGTCCAGTCCCGGCCTTTTTATGGCACCTCCGCCCGGGATAATGTTCCGGAATTCCCCTTCTATATTATTATTGTCGTTGTTATTTAGCTGATTAGCTTGACTGATGACTGACGAGTGGTGCATCATGAGCTGGCGCTCTTACACTGGCCCTACAGACATGTGCACATACATCCATACATACATACATACCCTGCCCAAATTCGAACTTGAACACGGTCACTGTTCCGCTCGCTCGGATAGCTAGCTAGCTGGATGGGATCAGACGATAGGAGTGCGTGTAAGTTGAATCTGCATATCACTCAAGTGATGAGATGAGGTGAGAGTTCTTCTCACTCACGCCATCTGATGAGATGAGGAGAGAGTTCTTCTCACTCACGCCATCTGATGATGAGTACTGTAATCTAGATTACCAGGGCCGGTCAGTAGTGGTGGTGTTGTACGACCGACTTGGTTGTTGTTGTTGTTGTTATTTAATTTCTGTGTGGCAGGAGGGTTCAGTTCAGTGTGATTGAATCCGAGAAGTCTAGTCAAATGGACGTGATCTCTGGGTCGTCTGTTAGTACTCCGTAATTGTTGTAATAATAATCATCGCTGCCACCATCTTACGAGCTCTCAGGTGCCTGTTTGTTGGTTGGTTTGCTTGTTTGTTTGTTTGTTTGTTGGTGGTGGTGGCAGGCAGGAGCCTTGGTTTTGCATCAAAGGCTCCATGTGTGCGCCTTTTAATTCGGCTGTTGTCGTAAGTACGTCAACCACCTGCACAGGCTAGGACTCATCCGTTTGGCGTTACCCCTTTTCCCTCTCTCAATTGTGGGGCACTATCATTGCCTGAATTTCACATCTGGATGTAGACTTGTTCCGAGAAGGGTACTGTCACGAGAATAGTCGGGATTCGTTTCGTTTTGTAATTCCCGGAAAAGGGATTAGTCCACACGGTGCCTGCCCCGGCCCAGTCAAGATTGGTGTGCAAGACTGCTTGCACTGTACGCTAGTCATTGAATTGGAGGAAGCAAGCTAGCGCAAGATAAGCTAGCGCGGCTGGGATTCGAATTGGCGTGTGGACGACGCGCTAGCTTTGGGTGATTGGTATTCGCAATGGCAGTGCAAGCGCAGTATCCGTCCAACGGGGTGAATCTTCCGGAGAATCAAAGCAGCAGGTACGTCTGGTGGAACTGATCTACAAGTTGTGAATGCTAGCTTGGTTTCGTTAATTGGATCTGTGGGAGTGCGTTGAAGCTGATTTGTGCTGTGGGGAATTGGATCAGAGCGAGGCCGCTGCAATTCCATCATGTGGTCGGAAATGAAGTCGTAGATCACCGCACCAGCAGCTTCTTGAACGCCAGCTCGTTCCTCGGGAAGTCGCCTGCGTTTCAGATTCCGTCCACCGTGAACATGGCCGGGTCGAATCAGTACCGCCTCGTCAATCAATGTAAGGCACACAATTCTTCTTAAACCTCGGAATTCTCGCTCTCCGGATGTTGGGAATTCGGGGTTTATCTGACTTTCTGGACGGTGTAATTAATTGCAGTGGCGGGCGGGCGCCATAGGTACGCCATCGACACGGCCGCGATCGAGAAAGATCGATTGATGCCGGGATCGAATTCGGGCAGGAAGCGGCCACGGGACCAAGCGGAGGATCTTCAGATTTGCAGTCCATGGCAACAGCAACAACAATTGCAACAGCAACAGTCACTCGTGATGAACAACATCACGCCGCAGCCTGAAGGAAATCCAACGACTGGGCCTGGATCTGTGGTGAACCCGCAATCGAACAACGGCGTTTCCACGGGGCTGCAATTGCGTCTCACCCTGGAAGACGACCGATTACGTTCTGCGTCGCCCGTCTCCACCAGCGGACGAGTGGAGCCTGCGAAATCCAGCTACGTCTCCGCCATGGCCGAGAATTTCGGCTCGCATTTGCGGCAAGAGCGAGACGAAATCACTCAGCTCTTAAAAATTCAGGTAATGCGCTGTGGACAATCATTTTGGGATGAATTCAATGTTTTGTGACCGTGGAAAAATACTGATTGGGTTAGTTACTTCATGTCGACGCAGAATGAGCAGCTGAAGAGTTTTTTGGACGAGAAGAGGCAACGGCACGCGCAGCAGCTGGTGGCGGCCGTGGAGGAGACGTACACGCGGAAGCTGCGGGAGAAGGATTGCGAACTGGAGAAGGCGAAGGTGCAAAACCACGAGCTCATGGAGCGGTTCAATCAACTGAACGCCGAGTCGCATCACTGGCAAACCAAGGTGCGGAACGCGGAGGCCATGGTGAACCATTTGCAAGCCAATTTGCAACAGGCGCAACAGCAGCAATTCCCACTCACCAATTCTCATCACCAATTCAATCCGTGCAAGGAAGGGTGCGGCGACAGCGAGGGCGCGGACGACTGCGCGTCCTCGTACGTGGACGACATCAACGACGCGCACACTCGTGCGTTCAACGAGAATCGAGAGCTTCGGGAGCAGCGCACTTGCCGTGTTTGCCGAACCCACGATGTGTCCATGCTGCTCTTGCCTTGCCGGCATCTGTGCTTGTGCCAGGATTGCGAAACCCAGCTCCATGCTTGCCCACTTTGCCGCACTCCCAAAAACGCCAGCGTCCAAGTGTACATGTCATGAAAATTAGGGTTAGGGTTAGGGTTACCGTTCTTCCCACACTTACTACTTACTAGTCAAGGAGTCTTTACTATTTGCTCTCATCAAGCTGGAGCGAATTCGTTTGTTGTAGGTGCATGTCAAGGTCGGTTGTTGAATCCCCTCCACCAACCGTTACATGCATCCCAATTTTTTTGCAGTTTTAGCAGATTCACATTCTTGTGATGCTTGATAATATTTCTGAATCCCCATTACTATAACGCCATCGCCAGTTCGTTCCAATAATAATGCATCTCCTAAACCCTAAACTATCCAATGGGTCGGCTCATCTTTTTAATGAGCGTTCTGTCACATTTCAGTTATTACACTAAATGGCGTATTTACTGTCCTCGGACCCCATTTCCAAACCCGGAAACTATTTAATTTTATGGAGGTGTAGCGTCCTCGTAAGAAAAAAATGACCCTGGTGTTCCAATGACATATGGCAACTTTATAATAAATATGGTATGCCACTTCATGTCACTCTCAATGAAAGTGGGAATGACGAGTGACCAACTCCTATGTAGTGTCAAGTGGCATTATTTCTCTTCACCTTTGAGAAAATTGTGGTAAAAGACATCAATTCTCCTCAGACACTAAAATACGCCATTCAGTGTACTGTAAAGAACTCTGCAAACTTTCCATGTTTTTTTTAACTTATTTGTTGAACCCATCCCTGAACGTGAGAATAATCTATATAGTTCTCGTAAGTAACGAAGGCACAGTGCATCATGGGGACTCCCAGGTACTTATTCCATTAAAGCACCTCCGTCGCCGAGTTTCCTTACCCTACGCATAGTTTTAACGTTCACGTTTCATCATCACGACAGGAAGCTTCACGTGAGAGTGCCCTCCACAGTGATACAGTATTTTACTACTGATGGTGGTTGTGAACAACTGGAGAATGATTGTGGCATTTGAAGTGACTGAGGAGTCCCAACCCAACGTTAACGTCCGTCGTTGTCAGCTAATCCGTTGTTGGCTCTTGGAAATAAAATTATGATATGAGTTTCTTGTGCGGTTGGTTTTTCCCTGAATGATGTTAACATGACTCTCATTAGGTGCCCATCGTCAAAGGCATGGGGCGTCCGTCCGTCCTCACGTCCAAATTGTGTGTCCTCCTGTACACGCTCTACGTTACTGCAGCTGCATGCTATGGTGGTCTGGCACCAGATCGACTGAGGATTTGTTCGCTTGTATGATATCTGTGGAGGCCTGGCCTTGCTTGCAGGCTCATGACGACGATGCCGGTCAGAGGTTGACGGTGGTCAGCTACGGTCAGTTTGGGTGAAACCCAAATGACATGGAAGTAAGTTAACACGAACTTATTACAGTCTTGGAAAGTGTAAGACGGGCGTAGTACACTCAGTGGTGTGCACACCAACTTGACTGGAACTGCAACGAGGCTAATGATCTCAGGCTCGGACAGAATGGGTGCAGGCAGCGAACGTTAGAGATCGTTCGTAGCTCCCGGCAGTCTAATTCTCCGAGTACTAGTAGCTTGCTAGCACTCACATGGTAGTCAGTGTGGCGCCTGCAATAATTGTACAAGCTGCACAGGACCGATGCGATCCACACCCTCTTAGACTACTACTTCATGCAGGTCAGACAGGCTTGTTTGTTTCTGCGCTGAGAGGTTACAATCAGTGTCGTCATCTGGTTCAGTTCCATCGCTCAGTCCCGTCGCTGTGAGTGTACCGGGCATGGAGTGAGTACGAGATTATTGCTTCCAACAGAAAAAAAAAAAAAAACAGGTCAGTCTCGTTGCAGTTCCTTGTAATTTGCATGAGCTCTCAAAGCATGCATTGTACATCAGTTGCTTACTGTGTAAAGCGGTTGATTAATTAGCTGCAGCCTGCAGAGATCCATGTTTGTCAACTGCATGTTTGTTCAAATCATGTGCAGATTGTGTTGCAAGATACTACCAGTACACGGCTTCTGCAGGTTGGCTGAACTTGGCTCCGTAGAAGCTCAGCCTGTGCCCTACTGTATGGCATATCTCTATGATATATAGCTTTGCTAAATTTGTTTAACCCCGAAGTAAGAGGATCTCCACCAACACTCTGCACAGCTCTGGGAAAATGGATGTGCATGGGTTGGTCAACAATTTTATTTGGAGAGACACTGAATATAACAACCGAGTTTAGGGCCTTCCAAACGATAAACTCAAGCTAGTATATCTTCTCTTCTTAACCCTTAAACGCTCAAGCGACCATTTTCTTATTGCTGCCAGAATTTAATGGGCTGCCTGGAAAAAAATATGTCTTTGAAAAATAAAATTTTCTTTAAAAAATATTAAATCTAGGCTACTTTCCAACCCAATTTGAATTATGTCAGTCCGAATTAAACTCCACCTGGGGGAATTTTTTCAAACTGGATCACCTTAACATTGAGATAGTGTTATAACCAGCACAAACATTTAAGGTCGAGACACCTTAAACCGATCAAATAAGACATGTACTATACTTGGGAAAGATGAATTGATATTTTGATTATTTTCCTCTTTTAGCACTACAAAAATTAAGAAGTTTTCATATTTAATTAATTTTTTTTGATAATTATTTGAATAAGTACAAATTTTTAAAGTGCGAAGTTGTAGGTGTACCCAAAACCGATCATATGCTCTAATGTACAAATGAGGTACATCTTCCCTTTCAAAATCTAGAAATTAGGCCTGATCGGTTTTGTGTCTTTGGTCGGGAATGGGTGTCTCAACCTTAGTGTGTGTAGCACAACAATGTGATACGTATCCTATTTAGTTTCCATTAACTCAATTAAATTTACATTACTACATAATTCATACAGCCTAGTGTTGAAATTAAAAGATTCCCATGTGAGATTTTGAGAGGTACACTTTATCCTAAACAAAGATGACTAGTGGCACTTTTGACAAACATAAATTAATTTATGTTGAAAGTGATGACAATGTAGGGTAGAAAGAATGGGATTATTTTAACCACTTCATTATAATATTCTCTTAGGCGTAGGCACAGTGGTGTATGACACCACTAGAAGAGCCACTTGATCTTTCGGTAGTTTTAAGTGACATAATTATTAATGACTTTGGGTTTTAAGTACTGAAATCTCATTGACAAGGTTTGCCACCTTCTTGATGAGAGTTAACCCTTAATTGACATCCTTGTTTTCCACAAATTGGAGAGGAATGGGACCTTATTGTCTTGCGGCCTTAATTTCGCAGTGAAGATAATTTTTTTTTGAAAATCGGAAACGGTGAATGTCAAAGTAACTTGGTGATGTGACCAACGCAAAAAAGATCAATCACATCAGGTAAAATCTCTAGAATATGGCACCGTTGAGAAAAAAATGTTGTGATTGCCGGTCATGAGTGAAAAATACCATTTTGCATTTATAGTTTTTTTTTTGTTGGGTCATTTTTTTTGAAAATTGGCATCATAGGGCATGGTGCAGGAATAAAGCACAAGAATTTTTTTTATTAATTTTTTATACCAAAATTAGGAAGAAAGGGCTGGTCAAAGGGCATTGACCGTGGGTTTCAGGGTTTTGGGGCCCCCCCCTGCCCATGCACTGCGGGTAAATGAAAGCACTCGGGATAATTTTCAGGCAATGGCAACCCGGGCAGGCCACGTCGGCTGCCACCGGGTCGGGCAGGTCGGTCGGGAAGGGCTAGCCCGGTCGGGAAGGGTTGATCAGGCTGTTCAGGCTGCAGCACAGTTGAGCCAGGTCGGCCAAAGCTGATTAGGCCAAGGTTGGCTCTTAACTCTAGGAACCAAAACCAATCCAATCCCGGGAAATGAACCCAAGGAGCCACCCATTCTGTGGCATTGGACCCCTACTCCCCCCATTCTAAATATCAAATCAATGCACACTCAAATGCTAAAATAAAATAATAAAATAACCAAGTAAAAATGAGTATGGAAAAAAATGGGAAAAAAATGCCAAAACAATTTTAAATATATATATATTAGCTAGTATCAACATCAAAGGCGTCTAGAATGATAAGCCACGAAGCACTTCTCCATACACATAGGTTTATCGCATGTTGGACATTACTATTGCCCTTTTTTCTCACACACTACACATTTTTGCTTCTTACGTTTATCTCCGACCCACTTCTCCGTGTAATGCAATTTGGTGGGACGTGGAACCGCCGCATCAACAACCGTGGTCCTTGGGAGCTCACGCGGTGTATATCCTCCCATCAACGCATTAGCAACAACCAAATTGAACTTGACATGGCTTAGACACTTCTTACCAAAATGAGCCATATGCGATTTATAAATGATGTATGAATTCACAAAAGAAGTATCGAGAATATGAAAGAGGATACGGTGCCACCATTTGTGGTCTTTTCCTTGCACGCTATAGTATCCTCGTAGTTGATCTTGGACGTCTACTCCCTTCATTGTTTCCTGATAGTGGATTAGTATGGGGCTACAAGGCACTGAAACAAACTCCCCATTATGCCATCTAGAAATATAGACTTGACCATTAGCATCCAAAGGAGAGAACGCGGTAGACAATAACGTCACTGGTTTATTATCAAACCAACAAATGGCAGCCATTCTACCGCTAGCATGCATTCTAAACTACAATTGACCCCTACTCCCAGTCCGCGGGTTTATAGTGAGTGCGTTAGGCCAACCGACACGGTTAGATCTACATGTACCTGTTGCGTATATGCCTTTTTGTAGTAGACACCAAAACAAATTAGGACTAGTAAAAAAATTATCACAAGTTACGATATGACCTTTACCTTCATGGCCACACATCAATTGGTTCACTATTTTGAACCCCGTAGCATGGTTATTATCTTCCGCCGTCGATGCACCACAATATACCTCCATGTGTTGAACATATTTTGATACACTATTCGCCAAACACCATATTTTAATACCATATTGGGTAGGCTTTGCCTTCATGTATTGCCGTATAGGCAAATACTTACCTGTATATGGTACCATCATTTCATCCACAGTCAAGTTTTTTTTGGCATCCCACATTTGAGAGCACAAAACATTGAAGTCATCTACAAGCCATTGTGTCTTAGAAATTTTGCTATACGCCGGGTGGGATTTATCTTGCACTATTCTTTCATTGTCAACCAAGTGCACACATCCCAAAATAGACTCAAAACGTGTACGACTCATGCATTTCGCAATGGCGGGAGTCCTCCATACCTCATCATTTTTAGACCAATGTAAACGCGTATGTGGTACCTTTTTCAATGCCATCACCATGAGCACTCCAAACCACGCTCGTAATTCGGGCATGACCAATGGTGTCCACCGATTGCCTCCCTTGCTTTTCCCATTCTCATCCACACTTGTTGCATACAAATTAGTTTGCCTACATATTCTTGTCAAAATAGAAAGAGGCCAAAACAATAAAAAAAAATTGTAGAGGTTCAATGCAACCCAAAGTGGCATGGCTAAATCCCTCATGCTCACCAAGGAACTCCACATGAGGCAATTGAGTCAATGTGGAGTTCCACATTGACTCACTAAACCGCTCCTTCTCGGACATGTTGCAAATTTTGTCATAATCATCATAGCCTAACCCAATTTCATTGCGCATTTCACCCCCACTAAGCATCCACTTCTTAGTATTGGGACTCAACACCATAGAGTCCAACTTCTCCGCCGTCTCATCTTCGCTTTCACTATCATGTGGGAAATATTCATCATCGCTTGTACTAACACCGCTATCACTTCCTTCATCATCCAAAGAATCCGGCACAATACCACCCCAAATTTGAACAAGTGGCACACTACTTGGTTCACCATCTTCAACAAGCACACACACGGGTTCCAGCACCACAAAAGTCCCCCAAGGCCCATAAAAAGTCACAGTGAGCATTTGTATTCCATGAACTGCATCAAAGCTATCATGCACCACGATTCCCCACAATTCAAGCAATTTAGAACATGGAGAGTCCGGATCGATATAAAGCAACGGTATCTCATTTATAGGGACAATCACAGTCTTCCTCGAAATCCAAGATCATATTGTGAAGATGGCACTTTTAATTTCCCATCAGATCGCAATCGTACATTTCTACTGCGCATCTTCAACACATTCTCGAAATCAACCAAACCTTGCGCATCTAAATCCCCCCCTACACCGCTGTTCACAAAATCCAACAAATCATCCAATTCACGTGACGTCGCTTGTAGGTCCTCCTGATCATGCAAAAATATACGATGAGAACTCTCTCCATTCTCAGCGTGACTTGAGTGTACAGATTGAGGTTCAGTTGAGATTTTCTTACCTGGAGTGCGTCTAGTCGACCTTGCAGCTGCCCTGCCTCAACCGCGTCGCCCTCCCGTGCCGCCCCTCGCAGCAGTCGGGACCTCGCAGCTCTGGCTACCGACAACACCAGCAAACTCTGAAACTTCGGCAGCTACTGCCGCTCCCTCTGCGGACTCGGCGCCGTCCCACGCCTGAAGCCTCTGCCTCACGCTGCGGCGACTTGCACCTCCGACCTCGACGGTGGTCTGTACTCTCACCGGCAGGTCGCACCCCCTGCCCCTACTGACTTCGGTACGCTGCATCACCACTGTATTTGGCCTCCTTCGTCGCGATGGCGGGGACTCCCTCTCCTGACCCGCACTACCTTCCATGACCCCACACTGCTCTCAACACCCCTCAACTGGTCTTGGCCCTCTTGGGTATCCTTTGTGTCAGGGAGATCAGACCACCATTCTTTTTTCAACAAAGTATTCAACAACTCAGGAAATGGTTTTCTCTCAACCCACCCCAACTGCCTTGCTACCAAATGTCTGAACAAAAACCTCCAATTCCTACCAAGAGGATTAGAAGGCCACACAACATTCTTAGGTCTTGGCTTAGAAGCAAGGTGACTCTCATCAAGCATCAAACACACTTCATTTGCAACAATGTCCTGAAAGTACCCTAAATCCTCTTGCAACCACCTCCTAATTTCCCTCTCTATCTTCAAACGGCTATTGCGTTTATCGAGACCCATCCTTCACCAACGGCCAAACTGCAGCGACAACAAAATCGAAAAACCCAAAAAAAAAAAACGACGTTGAAGCCGACGCCAACGGCAAACACCGATGTTCACAGCCCTGTGAAGGCAACTGCCAGGCCCTCCGTTCCGCGATCCAGCGGTCAAACCCGTTCTTGACCAGCCTCCCAATTCCAGCCCCGCATTACAAAAAACCCCAGCCTGCCTCTCAATTTTCCCGACTCTCAAACCGCCCGTCCTTGCCCGTGCGAGCCTGCAGACTTCGCTCCACTGCACTCAAGGACGTCGAAAACACAAGAAAGGCTGGCCCCCGCAATTTCGCACTCATTGCACAGACCTCGAGGACACGATCGAGAAAGAGCATTGGATACGGAAAAAAAAAAAAAAAAAAAAAACACAGGGGTGTACTTGGACATGATTCGCACCCTATGACCGTGTGGGACCCCAAAACCAAAAAAACTGACCTTCGAGACCAGTTTGGTCACCGGTGACGTTTAAGGGTCAAGTGACTTGTTTTTTGGGAATGGCTTTAAAATGGCTTGTCCTATACCTTGGCCTTTTTTAAATTTTGAAGAGGAGCACATGCGGCAAGAGTGAACGAGCGACGCTTTTGTGGAGCACGGGAAATGATGTTCATGCCACTAGAGTCTTTCTATTGAACAGGGAAAATATTCATGCAAACGTCTAAGTCACCTAGCATTGTAAATACCCCTATTCTCTAAATCTCATTGTTATACGCGTAATCTTTAGTAGGAGTTAGAATTATTCAAAACCAAAAAAGAAGCTGAAGAGGAATTCAAGTGGAGTTTGCTCTTTATAATTAAATCTTTCTGACAAGTATTGATCATGAATAGTTCAAGACTTGGTCCCTTCATGAATAGTCCGTTAACCCTTAAAAGTCCCATGGGGATAGTAGATACGTGGTTGTATAATTGGCATTTGCTACCAACAAGAAGCTCTGAATTGGGATCTCAATAGCTCACTAAGGTACGGGTACCAATTTCCGTCAGGCACTAAAAACCGTGCAGTAGCTTGATTTCAGCAGGAGGTACATTATAGCCCCCACCTCGAATTTTGAATGTACTCAACGTGCTCATTTTAGACTGAACGGTTTTTGGTATCCCTACGGCTTTTTCTTCCAAAATTCATAACTAATTCAAGATGTATCTAAAATTAATGATTCCAATTGCTTTAGATTCCAGCATACTTTGCACATGTACCAAAATTGATTCCCTGAGCCGCCCTCCAATAAGCTAGCCAAATCTGAAATTTGAACGGTTATTGGGCACACTACCTTAGAACCGCATTGATGTAAATTTCAGCTTTTGTGTTGAACTCAAACCTATAAAAGGTTTGGATCCATTCCAAATACTAGAAAAGTACATCGTATTCTACTAGCCGCAAAGGCACTTTCAGACGTTTGGGGGTTAAGTTTGGAAGAACTTGTGGGAACTCTCCATCAACATGTGTTATTATCATAATCTTCCGAACTCCATTGACATGTGTTTTGAGATGTTTCATTATTAGCAAGTTGCTCAGAACTATCATCTCACTTTTCATGATGGATCACAGCACAAAAGATGTTTCCGATACTGTTCTGCACATCTTCTTTTTCTGATTTTTGGGTGGAAAGATACTGCACAGTTTTCAATACTGTACTGTACATACCTGTCATGACCGTATAAATTAACTTTAAAAATGAAAGTCACAAAAAGCTCTTAAAACTGTTTATTCAAAAAATATAGTTTTAGGACGGTGGAAAAGGAAATCTTGATAAATATTTGGAGTGCTGAAATTAAGGTTGATTGTCCTAAAACCACCAACTTAAGCAATCTGGACTATTTTTGGCAGTCCTAAATTCGAAAAAAAAATTTGACCGCATTCGAAATAGGTTTTGATGACGATTGCAAAAATTTGCAACATGTAATTCACATTTGTTGATTTTATACAAAATTCCAAAGTGGAAAGTAACCTGTGACCCAAATCAAACCTCTAGGTTTCCCCATGTTCACACTTTGTTGTTCCTAATTCCGCTCATGAGCTAACCCAAAACCACCAACTATTTCTTCGCAATGCTTGGTGTGCCATTGGTCTCCTTCAATAGTGAAATTGGTGGTTTTAGGTCTCAACTGTGGTGGCCCCAAGAAAAGTCTACATGACATAATTGGGGGAGGTGGTGGTTTTAGGACATCCTACCTTAATCCATTCAAACACAATAATTATTTGGCACATTCGTGCCGTACCAGGTAGTAACCTACAGTAGGGATAGTGCTCATACGATCATATGTTAACCCCTAAAGGTCCTCACCTCTTTTGCAAAAGTCAAAGCACTATAATTTGTATACTTTAAATATCACATTGAATGATTTATAATTTTTCATAGATAATCATCGACATTATGAAGGTATGACAAAAATTTCAACATGATTGGAAGATATTTTGAATATTTACAAATTTTATGATGTAAACAAGGTAAAAATTCAAAATAAATATGTTTTTGTCAAATTTAATATCAAAAATTATATTTAAGGTAGATAAAAGTTATATTTACATGGAGTAAAAAATTGAAGGTGAAGAAGTTAAAAAAGACTTATGATTGAAGCATCTTTAGAAAGCCCTTTGTATTTTGGACACTCAAAATTCAAAGTTCTCAACGGTGGAAAAGCTTCAAATGAAGTTCAGTGACTGTCAAAACTGATCATACATTGGATAATTACAAGTTCGATTGTCATTAATTGCAATCTGGCAAGTGGCATGCTCTGGTTTAGAGGTTAATCACAATCTATTATAAGCTGAGATACTTATCAACGTAATTGTACAGATGGCAATGCATTTGTGTGGACAGATGGATGGTTAGTGACCATCTCTCTCATTTGATCACTTTTGACACTCCATGAAATGCAATATCTCATGAAGTGATGTGCACAGATTTGTAAGAGATCTTCCACTGGCACTCATAGAACTTTGAATTCTCTAGTCTCTGATAGCTGTGTACACAATTATTGCTACTGTATAGGCCTTCTTCTTTAGTGTTTCAAGATGCCCAAAGCATTATCTCGACAAACTCAAGATAACATAGTTTCGATGCTCCAGAGAGGATATTCACACAGGGAGATAGCAAATACTTTGCATGTGAGTGTGGGAAGTGTTCATAACCTTCGTCAGGTACATGTTTCAGATGTAAACCGCTTGCGTGGAGGTAGACCTCAAAAGTTGAATAGAGCACAGGAACGAAGGTGTGTATTAGAAATGGTGAGGGGAAGAGTGGGTACTTGTGCAGATTTAGCAAGGTCTTTGCAACAAGTATTGGGAGTGAAAGTGAGCTCTCATACTATCAAACGTGCACTTCATAGAGCTGGTTTACGTTTGCAAACAAAGGTCAAAAAACCACATCTTTCTCTCAAAAATGTAAAGGCACGTTTAGAGTTCGCTAGTGTCCACGAACACTGGACCATAGAGGATTGGAGTCGAGTAATCTTCTCAGACGAGTGTAAAATCAACCGCTTCAACTCAGACAGAAGAGTTTGGTGTTGGACACGAGAGGCGATGCCGCTTTCGGAACGAACTATCAGTCAAACAGTGAAACATGGAGGTGGAGGGATTATGGTTTGGGGGTGTATGTGCATGCATGGACCTGGATTGATATGCAAAGTGGAGGGGCGCATTAATCAGATTCGTTATCGTGACATTCTAGAGGAAAATGTCCACAGGGTAATTTCCAAGTTCAACTTAGACCGTTCTCGTGTTATCTTTCAACAAGACAATGCTCCCATTCACACAACAAAGATGCTTCAAGAGTGGTTCTCACGGCAACCTTTTGCTCTTCTACCTTGGCCTGCTCAATCGCCTGATTTGAATCCCATTGAACACCTTTGGTCAATTCTCAAACGGAGACTCAATCAATATGAGAGACCTCCAAATGGATTATTAGAATTATGGGATCGTGTGGTAGAAGTTTTCCACTCAATTACACCAGATGATTGTAGGAGGCTTGTAGAAAGTATGCCACATAGAATTGCAGCTGTAAAAGCAGCAAAAGGGAGGTGGACAAAGTATTGAGAGATCATCTTTCATGGGTTGGCAAAACTGATCAAATGCCTAGGTGGACTTTGGATTTTTCTCAATCTGTTTAGAGCTCTAATATGGAAGGCGTATTTCCTCTAATATGTACTATTTATTACATAGTATGTTAATAAAATTACCAGCTCCATTTTTATGTGTTCATTTCTTGTCCACCAAGGATTGAATGAAGTGTTTGCAAATGTTTGATCAGTTTTGACAGTCACTGTTTATTCTCCAATCCCAACGGTCAAAAGATGTATCATAACTTAACTTAAACATCTAATGAAAACACCAACTACAATAAAGCTAAGACACTTGATTTTTGGGACCTTTGACCAAAAATCAAGCATAATTGGGTTGATTGGTCCTTTAGGGGTTAACCCTTAAACGTCAAAGCAAGCCCCACGGGCTTGGTATAAAGGAATAATTTGAGAAAAAAGTAGTTTTACTCAACCAAATCAAGCGAGACTTGTTGCGTTGGAAAGCTACTGAAAAAGCGATCTAGGTTCCAAATTTTCGCCTCATTTGAGAGATTGTGGAATCGTTGGTGAGCAATCAAAGTTATCAAATTGAACAAGTTTTGAGGTTGGAGCAGCTGAAGTTCAGCAATGCCGCAGTGCTACACTGCTAGCCAGCAGTGCACTGCAGAGCTGTTTTTGCAAAATTAAATTAAATAATTAAAAAAAATTAATTAATTTTTTTGCAAAAAAATTTAGATTCTTTCCGGGCTGCCCCATCCAGGCCCTCTTGACGTTTAACGCCTAAATGACGAAGGGGGTAAGGGCAAAACATAAATGTGTTATAAAAAATTACTTCTTCAACTTTGATGAAGTTTGGTCCAAAAGAGAAAATGAGGAGCTTGATGTTTAGTAATTTTCCATACAGTCAAATATCAAAAAATAGCTTTTTATCATCTCATAATGAATTTAGAAGCATTTAACTTCAAATATTTATAAGAATCACAAATTTTATTTTTAGAATTTGAAATTTTGTATGATTTGTTAAAACTAGACATTCTATTTTAAAATCAAAAATTGCAAATTTTTCAACGGAGAGAACATCATTACTTTCCCCAAATAGTAAATTTTTAAACACTAAACAATGTAGAAGTGTTTTTTTTTAAATCTCTCCCGGGAAGGGTTTAACTCGGATTGACATGATTCAAATTGGATTGGAAAGTAGACTTGATTACCTATTTAAAAATATTTTTAATTTTCTCTAAAAATGTTTTTTCTATTTCGGGCAGCCCATAAAAAAAGGGTAGAGACCATAAAATGGTTGATCCGTCACTTGTTATGTGCGTCATAAACTCTAGTTTTCGTACAAAAATCCTAAACCAAAAAACTACATCGTATAGCTCCAATATATAAATTGAACGCATTGGCCTATCCAACAACTATTTCAAATGTAAAGGCATTAAGATGTAACAATGGTCATATTGCAACCTATGCTCTCTATACAATGGCCAATGCAGTCCCAAACTCTCAAATCCAAAAAAAATTCAAATATCGTGAAACCAACATCATTTGCATGTTTGTCAAATTGTCGATATTTTAAATTCTACAAATGTCAACTTCCTTCAATTTTTGCGTACAACAATCTAAAACAATGTATACCAACATGCCAAGGCACAAAAAGTTTTATTGAAGCTATAAGAAAAAATTCACAAAATTTAAAGTACTTCCAACTTGTAGCGCACAAAACCGAGTTTTAGACATGGCTAACTTTGAAATTCATTTTCTTTCAAATCACAATTGAGTTTCTCTTCAAACTTCGGTAGTGATGTGTTATATGTCGCATACTACAACTTTTGCAAATTCACTTTTGGACTTTGCCCATTGATGCTCATGATATGGTTGTTTGAATGGAAAAGTTTCAAATCAATACTCAGTTTTGCTCGTCACTATGCGTAGTTTTTGTATGAAAAAAGGTTCAACAAAATTGCACTATTTTTGAGAAAATGCCACCGTTGAAAAGATTAATCCAGTTCGTTTGGGATATTTTGTACACACGCTGAAATCAGATTGTTCATACGTGCTCCAATTTTTTTGGATATTTTAATCTGCATAGGAATCATCATTTCAAACATGTGATAATTTTTTCACGTAATTTGGAGGTGTAAGGAGAATAATATGAGGGTCTAAAGTAACGCCTACATAGCATCCTTGCAACTAAAACAAATCACCAACAATTGCACAATTCATGAATTTCCGATCACAAAGTACTTACAAATTCAGCTCTCAAAAAGAGCCAAGGTCTCTTAGTTTCTCATTCTAAAATTCAAAGCCCAAGAACCTAAATGTCCTCACTTTCTAATTCCAAAAGCCGCGTGGGGGCCTTATGGTCGTTTAGGGGTTAACCCCTAAGTGACCAATCAACCATTTTATGGTTGCTGCCCTTTTTCTCGGGCTGCCCGAGATGAAAAATAAATAAATATTAAAAACTATTTTCAAATAGGAAATAAAGTCTACTTTCCAACCCAATTTGAATCATGTCAATAGTAGTTAAACTCCATCCACGAGAAATTTTCAAAAACAAACACTTCAACATTGTCCTAGTGTTACAAAACTTACTATTTCGAGAAAGTAATGATGTTCCCTCTTTCTAAAATTTTGCCTTTTAGAACTTTAGAATAGAATGTCTAGTTTCAACCAATCATACCAAATTTCAAATTCTAAAAATAAAATTTGTAATTTTGGTGAATATTCAACGATAAATGCTTCTAAATTTGTTTAATGAGTATCTAATACATATTTTGAAAGTTTGACGGTACGGATAATTGCTAAACATCGTGCTTCTCATTTTCTCTTTTAAACCAAACTTCATTGAAGTTGTAGAAGCAACATTTTATAACACATTTAGGTTTTGCCCTTACCCCCTCTGTCATTTAGAGGTTAACCCCTAAATGCCTAACCATGCATATTTTGCATGATGTACGGATTTGAAGTCCGTTTTCTCATCCTTCATGCACTTTTTTTAGTGTAAATTTTTTATTGAGACTTTTATGGGAAGTTAGCTTCGTCCATGTGTGATCCGATTAGAACAAGGATGATTTGTGAAATTTTTATGCCTTGTTTCATGTTGTAGTGTTCCACCCAAAATCTTGAAGATTTTAGTCTTTAAGCGCTCTCGAAAAAGTCAAGTACTAAAATTAAGCCACCAAAAATCTCCAAAAATCACTACACTTAGAGTATTACATTTCCACCCATCACAACAAACTTCATTATTAGATTGTCTATATCTTATTCGAGTACACAAATATTGGTGATAGCAATCGCAAATCTATCCGTATGGATAGAATCTAAAATGCATAATATACAACTTTTATTCATTCATCAACTTGAAAATGTCCCTCTTAGTTGCATTTTATAATGCATCTTTGGAATTCTGCCAAATCTGAAAAGGGTGAAAACGTTTAGGAATTTACCGTCCACACTACAACTTCCTTGTCAAACCTCATCAATTCCTTACATTTTAAGATATATTGTATTCATGGAATTTTTCTCATAAAGGTATTGTTAAACCAATTCACCCTTATGTTTTCATAATTACTTAAATACATATGAAAATTATAAGATCTTTCAAAGTTGTTTTCTTGTAAGAATCACAATAATTACAAAAATGCTTAGAATTGTATGGATTTTTGGGGAAAATGTAAATAATAGTGATAAACAACAAGGTGTAGGTGGCATGCATCTTAAGTATACATAAAAAGAAGCTTGGTAGAAAAACGTTTTTGGAGTGTACATTGGAATTTTAAGGATTTGAGCTTTAAAGTGTTGTAATAAACACAATTTTAACAATTTTGAAAAATGATAAGTTGGACTGCAAACTAAAAGTGACCCTCCACACTTTTTTAGGTGAGACCGTTTTCATTTGAAATTAGGCATAAGGTGAAAATTATTGTTTGACTAAAAACAACCAAATATGGCGCCATGGGGCTCCTTGCACACTTAAGGGTTAAATAAAGTCCGTTGCGGTCCAAATCCGATTCATGCTAAAAGTCCAAAGTCTTCAAAGCTGAAGTTGGGGCAGCTGATCTTCAGTTGGGGCAGCTGAAGTTCAGCAGTGCCGCAGTGCTAAAAAAAATTAAATTAAATTCCCCACAAAAATTTAGATGCCTTCCGGGCTGCCTCGTTCAGGCCCTCTTGACGTTTAAGGGTTAATAAGAAACCCTGTTGTTACCCCTAAACATACCAGGGTGTCCCTCAAATTGACAATTTGAGAAAACCATCATAAAGTACCAAGAAGGCAGGGTCGGCACTTTTGTGTCGAATAATTAATAAAATTTCAAAAAGTAGGGTCGACACTTTCAAAAATAATTATTAAAAATTTGGCTATTAACAACTAATATTGAATTTTACTAGCGGCTAAACTTTTTCTTTTGTTTTTTGTCTACTATTTTTGTTGACTTCATTTTTGTTGAATTCGACAAAATACTTAGTAAATTTATTTATTTTTTGACATTTTTTTGGGGAATTATTTTTTGCCGACCCTGCCTTCCTGGTACGGTATTTCGAAGGATATTTTGAAATTGGTATACAAATGAAAGTTCTATATTTTGAATTTTAGATTCACCAATACTATCATCGATAATTAATCATAAAATTTGAAAGTTAAAATTAAAAATTCCTTCTAAATTTGATTACAAACATAATTTTAAATTTCTTTTGAGTAACCTTTGTTGGAATGAATTTGTAATGAGATACTCTTAAACATAGTGATTCTATGAAATTTTTGTGTTCTTCAAATCTATGATCTCATTTTTGCAAGGCCGCTTTTGAACTACAGTCAATGCAATTTTGGCTTGGTCAACAACTTAACCCCTAAGTGACGGATCAACCATTTTATGATCTCTGCCCTTTTTATGGGTTGCCCGAAATAGAAAAAAGATTCTTATAAAAAATAAAAAATATTTTTAAATAGGTAATCAAGTCTACTTTCCAACCCAATTTGAATCATGTCAATCCGAGTTAAACTCCACCCGGGAGAAATTTTCAAAGAAAAACACTTCCACATTGTCTAGTGTTAGAAAATTTACTATTTGGGGAAAGTAATGATGTTCTCTCCGTTGAAAAATTTGCAATTTTAGATTTTAGAATAGAATGTCTAGTTTTAACAAATCATACGAAATTTCAAATTCTAAAAATAAAATTTGTGATTCTTATAAATATTTGAAGTTAAATGCTTCTAAATTCATTATGAAATGATAAAAAGCTATTTTTTGATATTTGACTGTATGGAAAATTACTAAACATCAAGCTTCTCATTTCCTCTTTTGGACCAAACTTCATCAAAGTTGAAGAAGTAATTTTTTATAACACATTTATGTTTTGCCCTTACCCCCTCCGTCATTTAGGGGTTAACATACTTCTACATTATTTTTCATTTAGAAAAAATGTACTCAAGTATGACTAAATTTAACCACTAGATAGGACAACAACTTGGTGAAGTATCTCCAAAAAATTGAATGACTTTTATTCAAGCATTTATGAGAACGTAGGGTAAGTTTGAATTTTTTTAGTCGTTTAGAAACTGGACCTTGCGTTATTTAGGGATCACAAACTCCAGTTTTACATTATTAGTAAACAAAGACATGTGCTACATACAATGATAAGATATTTAGTAAATAAAGGCATTGTCACCTACAAATCATGATGTTTTCATGAGTTGTGGTGAAAGTATTTATGTTTTTTTTAATTCATTGTCCAAAAGTGCATGTCTATTACTCCTTTGTCTATAATAAGCTTCCTCAACTTCCAAAATAAAAAAATTAACTAGTCCAATCGTGGTGTGGACCCTGATTACCATGGTGTGAACCCTGAGCCAAGAGGAATAATAGTTTTTGAAGAGACATGAAGCTTCTTATAGGACAAATAGTTTCAGCAATCAGGATGGTTAACCCCTAAAGGACCGGGGGTGTTTTAGCTTAGCTCCTGTTTTCTTGATTAGCTCTTGTAGCAAGCTCAATTTCTTATTAATGTGGGGTAATTTTCACGATCGGCACCGTTGAAACTAAAGAAGACTTACATAGCTTGTTTATGAAAAAGAGATCAACAAGATCGCACAATTTTTGAGAAAATGCCACCGTTGAGAAGATTGATGGAAATTGTTACAGCAGGGGGTACTTCGTACTTATGCTGAAATCGGATTGCTTAGAAGTGCTCCAAAACATCTGAATTTTTTACCACATGTAAAGAACATCATGACCCTCATGTGGAATTTTTTTCGTCAAATTCTGAGGTGTGGAAAAAAAGATATGGGACTCTGAAGCCTCCAAACAATGAGATATCATAGTGTATGATAAAGTGAAACCTCGATGCTAGTCTCAAAGAATGCTCTTCTCAAAGAATTCGCCAAAAATCCAATTCTTCATCATTTTCCGATCGGGAAAAACCATTGGATCCATCTCGCAAAAACATCTAGGGTCTTCTCCCCGCAAATTTGGGCTTCTTTGGAACAATCTCATCCAATTTGCACTTTTCTACATTCAAAAGCCCCCTGGGGGCCTTACGGTCCTTTAGGGGTTAATATAGGACATAGGGAGTACAAAATAAACCTATTTTGTTTTACCACGAGTGTAAATAACAATGAAAAATATAGGAATGAATGAAAACCATCCATTTCCAGAAATTAAAATAATCACTACCGATATTCCATGGTAATAAGTGTTCAGCTTTGAATTACAATAAAATATTGAATTTTTAAAACCTGGACAAAAGGTCTTGAATTTTAGTAAAAAGTAGACTTTTTGGGTTGTGTGTTGTTAGTTTGGTTCAAATAGGTAGGAATCAAATTAGAGGCCAAAATTAAGAAAAATAATCCAAAATAATCCAGAATACAGTACATAATGATTTGTTTTCATGACATGTTTTGCATTTGAGACCTCATATAAAATTCATAATAAGTTAAATGATCCAAAATCAACTTTTAAATCAACATTCAAATAAATTAATAAATTAAGACAGTCAAAATTGCACACTTCAAAAAATTGAATGAAAATCATTTATTATTATTATTATTTTTCCTTTTTCCTTTTTTATAATAGAAATCGATTAGTGTCTACCATTCAAATTTCACTTTGGATTTCTGGAAACCTTGCTATATTAACCCCCAAATTTTGTAAACACTGTACCGTTAGAAAGGATTTTATTTTATTTTTAGATTTACTCTGTTGGGAATTAAATGCTATTATTTTAGAGCATTGCCACTCATTTTTATACAAATAAAGTAAACAAGCCCATTACAATTTATTATCCAAATTTGTAGGATAATCCAATTTGTAGGATAATCCAAATTTGTAACAAGCCATATTTCTATATTGCTAACTAGTGGTGTAATACTCTTATGTCAAGGCATCTCCAATTGGACATCAAACATTTAAACACCAAGAGTTTTTGGATCAAAAAGTTTGCAATAACTTGTTAAATTCTATCTTCAAATTTTCTTTGCTCCTCCAAATAGAAAGTTCTTGATGAAGTGATATGTCTTTCAATCACTACTTTTTCTTTTACAATGTCTTTTTTGTTTTTTTTTTTGTTTTTGCACATTAACCCGTAAGTGCCCAAGGGTTTTCTTAAGAAACTAAACGTGTTGTAATGTTCATTATACTCAACTTTTATGACTTACAAACTTCAAATATATGTAGAGCACAAAAATAAGACAACATCCATACAATTTAATTTTGGAAAAATGCTATGATATATTTAATAATCAATTTATAAGAATTATTTTTGAAAATTCTTAAAAAGTGCACATTTAGTCGTTTTGTCTTGGAATCAAGTATGATATGTCAAAACCATTGGTTTTATATGGTCGTTACCTTATTCATGTTAAAGTTAATCTTATTTGATAAAAAACCTAAAGATTTTATTCCGAGGAAATTTTCAAATTTGTGACAATTTAAGATATTGTCACATTGAAGGCTTTAGATGATATCAATAAATATTTTTTATAAAGTTGTTTATTTGAAAAGGTTGATAAATTTAAATATCTACAAAGGAAATAAATCATGCTAAAAAATTGTTGTTTTTGCATAAGATATGAACATTTAAAGTTGGCTGAAATTTTGATAATCTTAAAATTTTGATGGACCAAATATGGTCGGTTAGGCAGTTAGGGGTTGAGACATATGTGCTTTTGAGTCTCTCCCTAAATTAAAAGATTTACCTTTTTTGGTTGAAAATTAAAAAATCTAAAATTTAATTCTTAGTATTGCCCGTAAAAACATTTAAACTGGTCAAGGGAATTATACTACCCTCACAGATTTGAGATAAATTTTTGAACAACCATATTTGGTTGCTTAAGTAATAAGGGGTTAAGAGACTTGTGATTGGTTTGAAATATGTCTAGTAAAATGCATGGGTTGAATGATTCAAATTGTGTTTTTCTTTCTAAATCCAACACCGATTTTTTTGTAGTTGATGAAGCTTTACTATACTATTGAAGATGCCTTAACCTATATTTATGTTGTTATTCATATGCTAATGTCATCAAGATCTTCCAAAATCCAAAGGTTTAAGTCTTTATTGACTCAAAAAAAATCCAAAAAAATTACATTCTGGTTGCAATCTATTAATTGGCAATTTTGTGTTACTAATTTTTTTTATTTAGTTATAATTTTAGGGAACAAGGTGTATGTAATATACATCTATTAAGTGCCCAAATTTTACAGTGTTCAAACTTTCGGGCCAAAAGTTACAAAGGCATTCAAAATAAAAATCCGCAAAGAAACATTTATTTATGAAACAAATAGAGTATGAAGTTCATTTGGAAGGTCTATTTTAAAATTTTCCAAAATAAAAATTCCTAGGGTGTAGAGTGTTTGGCATGACATTTATAATTTTCAATTCTATGACAAATTTATTCGTAATTTCGTATCACTTTCATCAATATACCTTTTTGTTCCATCCTTGTGCTCCTTTTTAAATTCCATTCATGAAATTAGTGGGAAATGGTATTTATCAAACCTTAGTGACTATAGGGCCTTCTTGTTGTTTCATTTCGTCCCCCAAGATCATGCATTTTGTCTTCATCAAAGTTGTCCTTTCTATGCGGTAACCTAACCTTTCACGATTTTGGATGGTCGTCTTAGGAATGTTTCGTTTCATCCTAAAAGACCATTATGTGAAGTAAACTTAGCCTTTCCCGTCCTTTCAAGTCCTTTCAAGTCCTTTCAATTCTTTTCAATTCATGGCTTTTAACCTCCAATTGTCTTGACGACCATATTTTGGACATTTTTTGTAATACATTCTCCTTCAAAGGGATGTAACATTTGCAAAAAGTATTAGATTTTAATGAAATTATTAAAAGCAATTAAATCCCCCCCTCATAATGTATGGAATGTGTAGTAAAAAATTCAAATCAATCCAAGATGTATTGAATTTTTGGTGATCATTTGAAAATAGGGGTCATTTATTTGGACTGTTTTTCTGCATTTTGATGGTTGCAATTTTAGAGGCTTGTATCTCCTTCATCCTATGTCCATTTTCAATAAACATTATTGGATGGGGTTTTCCTTCAAATTTAGTTATCATGGTAAAACTTTCATGTCAATCCATGTTGCCTTCTGAATGTTTGGGAGTCACTTTAGTGCACGGGTCTACAATGTACACTTTTTGCTTTTTGATTCAAATGAGTCTCTTTTTAGGCTACTTTTTGACATTGCAAGGCCATTTTAGGGCACATTAAATTTTTCATGAGGCTTTTTTGGTACCAATGTGTTTATATGATGATTTTGAACTACTTTACAGTTGAAGTTTTTTTCATGAGTAATTTTGAAAACGAATTTCACCTCTAACTATGTTGCTAGGAAAATTTCACCATCCTGTTTTACACTAAAACAGTATGAGCTTGCAATCTATATGGCCAAATGACTCCAAATTTGACTCACATGATCTACAACATGTATGTTACAAGATTGTACGGTTGAGATTCCTATCCCTCACTTACATTTACACCTATAACACTAGGGATGCTTAGGGATTAATTTCAAGGCCTTTGATGTCGTCACCAGTTGTGCAGAGAGAAGTGAAACACTAATTCGGTTACTTGAATTTTGGTTTCAAACTTTATAATTTTTTAATTCAAAAGGTTGTTTTACGTGAACGTTTTTGGATTTTTTAATATCTTTCATATTTTTTAAAAACTTTTTGACACACACAAATTGCATTTTTGCATACCTGCAGCAAGTTTTCCAATCAAGTAGGAAGACGATTTCACAGTCAGGAATCAAACCGTCAACCTCTCCATTCCGTTCAGGTACCTTACTGCCATTACTTTGGTAGTTTAGGGTCATCCCAAACCGTTTTTGGACATTCTCATACATGAATATGGAATAAGATCCCATGTTCGTATTCCAAACTTTTATCAAATTTTAAAAATTTCTCATTGATTGCAATAGAAATAGATACTTTCTAGGTATTTTTGCACCATATAGGGGATAAAAGTTTTAATCTAATGAATGAGCTTGGTGTAGTCTATGCTTTTGAATGCATGATCTACTACAAAAGTAAGGTAGACATGCCAATGACCACACATGCAATACTCAAATCTTTCCCCACAACAACATAGAAAGTTTTGTTGTCTCAAATTTTGAAAGATTGTGGTTTGTCAAGTTGGGAATCACCTTGAAAAGATCACACTCGAAAATGTTTATTATAATAACTTCATTGAACATCAAACACATTGCGTTTGATTTTCAATGGAAATCTACTTGGAGCCCTTCACCAGTGATTGGGCAGTACCTTACATTTCTATTGGAATTGTGTGGTGAAACTATGCCATCTTTTTTTTCTCAAAGGAATAAAATGTCTTGCTATTTCAAAAAAAATTAAAATTTTAAAAACAATGTGCCGTCATTGACATGTCTACTATAGTATAATTGGAACTGTGCAGTCATTGTAACTATGTGATCATTCACATGTCTTCTATAGTCATTTTTCTCTTTGTCCAATTATTTTATGCTGAAGCAAGTGGCAGCTGTATAACACAAATTTTACTGACAAAAGCAATTTTCATGCTTTTGAACATATTGAGCCAATTATTAGAGAGATTTGTAAAGTCCTAAAATCTCAGGCTTCCGGTACTGCGTCAGTAAAGATTCTGGCTCATGGGACATTAAAAGTAGGAGTGTCGGGCTCCAAAAATAAAACCGGATGAGTTATATTTCCGGTAAGTAAAGTAGGGTGAGTGAGTTTGTTCCCGTGTCAAGGCGCGCCACCGAGTATGCCGCCGGAAGCTAGCCCCTTAATGCACCACAAGGTAGAACAATAGTGGCCGCCTAGGTTTGAACCGTGGACCTCGTGGCCCCCCAAGAGCCTTATGGTTCCTATTCCTAGGCCAGCACACCACTCTTGGGCTTGTATGAGGGATTATTCAGATATCTTATTTATACGGGATATAGGATGCATCTCGTGATCACTGATCCAAAGAGTTTGCGAATTTCTCTATTGAATCTCTCAAATTCACAGCACCTAAGCTAGTCTTATTCAAATTAAGACGGCCTTGAGATATGAAACTGGAGTCATACTGCATGAAATATGTCAGATACTGTAGACCACAGTAATTATGAGATGTGAAAGTAAAATGATTATTTTTAATTTACTGTACCTGGCCATATGGGTCGGTATCTCATGTCAAATAATTTATTTTTTTTATTTCTAAAAACTGATAAATTATGTGAATATTTTGGAATATTCTCTTTTTCATTGTACAAAATTGATTTATTTAAAATATATATATTTCTTAAAGATTTGGGCTTCTCTTATTATAGTTATATTTTGCTGACCTTAACGACTGGGTACGGAATTTGTAGTGCTTTTGATCATCTTGGAAGGTAATAACTCACAAAATTGAGTCAATGTTGAATCATCTCATGGAGAGAGCTATACAATGATGATATGTGAATAAAATTAGAAAAAAATGCCACAATTGTTTTAGTATACAAATGAATTTATTATATAATTTGAAAGATAATTCAATCCAAACGGTATTATTATTTCTAAATAAGTAAATTTTCAATATTAACCATGTTCTTGAAAATGTTTTATTTTGTATTTACACTTGTTTCCTTCAAGGGATAACCACTTCAATATCTTTTTTAAAGTGTATATACATCATTTAATCCTTAAATGCCCGAGCATTTTTACCAAAACTCGCTAAGGATGCAATCATATGTAATTTCTACAAAAAAAATAAAATTTGAGATATAAAGAAGAATTTTCGTAATGAATCCATTTATACAATCATAATTTTCAAATTATGTTTTTTATATTTTTAAATGAATATTTGAAAGAAAATATATCAATATACATCAACAATGTTATTATTGATATTATTATTACATTTATTATTTGTTGTTGGTATGATTGGCTAAAGGCATAAAATTTATGACAAGCTCAAATTTGAAGACATATTTATCGAAAAAATTATAGAAATGTTTAAATTGAAAAGTTTCCAATTAATTGAATTCATAGAAATGTTTAAATTGAAGATTTTGAGATTTTGAAGACTCCAAATGATAGTTGTATCACATCTTTGGAAATATTCTAAAATGTAATGATTTTAGAAAATTACTCCCAAATTTGTATTAAAATGTCTTGCTTTGAATTTATAATAGATTTTTCAAAATGAATTATTTATACTTCATGATGAAAATTATGAATTCAAACACATAACCATAATCTAAGGCTTACAAACCATATAGAACTATATATATCCAATATCATTGACATTGCAAAATATAACCTTTGAAATATAAAAAAATCATACGTATTGGTTTGAATGAACTTTGAATACTCTTAATGAGATCATATGCACTGGGCTCATTAATAGTCATAAATAATTTGTAGGGTGTAGTTTGAATAGTTGTACTTTACTTTGAAGATATTTAGAGAAATATTTGAAATTCAATAATAAGTGAAAAAAATTAAATGTATTTTAAGGAATTGAACCACATGCTTCTTTTTTAATTGTTGAACTCTTTAGAACAAAGATATTGGTCCAAAGGGACTTGAATAAAGGACACTATGTTTATTTATATAATTATGGTTTTATTTTTATTTCAATTTGAGATATTTCCCAAAAAAATAAAATTACCTCGGGGGGTTCACTGGCGAAAATTTTAGAAACAACGTGCGATAAAAAATAGGGTCCAATATATTCATTGTAGATAAATTTTGTAAAAAATGAACATGTAAAATAGGAGATTTTAAAAAAGTGAAACATGTTTATATGTAAAATACCATCACATATAATATTCTCAGGCTTTTTATATGTAAAAGACCATCACCTAATAAAAAATTTTGCCAAAATTTTTAGCTAAAATAACCCCCCAAATAAATAGGTCATTATCGCACGTGTATACAAAATATACAAGGGAGTGACCTCCCCGAGAAAATTACATATCATCTTGTTTTTAAATATTACTTTTAACTGGATAGTTACATCATTATTGGATTTGGACTAATAAAATTTAGATTTATATCAACATAAGCTACATTTGTAGTGGTTATGATGAAGTTTGAGTAGATTTCATTGCTCAATAAGCTATTTATTTTGTTTATTGTCATAGCCTAAAGAAACAACTTAACCCTTTTAGGAGTCTGCGTCCAAATATTGGACGTTGAACAGATTTTGACTGTTCGAATTTAATCCAAATTGGACGGTTTTCATCCACCAGAAATTTCTCATGATTCTTGTGCAAGTTGACTATCATTTGTACAGTTTTTATTTTCAAAATAGGTTATTATGATTTTTGGAAAAACAACAGAAGTGGTTTATGTCAAGTTTCATTCTTAGTTCAAAAAGTGAGACCTTAAAAATGATTTTTCAAAATAAGTAAAATCAAATAATAGAAACCATACCATCTCGTAGTGCATGTTATTATTATTTGATCACAATTTTTTTTTTACAAATTCCGTTAATTCATGATTTTTAATTGATTTTCAAGAGAAAGCCTTGCAAAATCAATGAGAAAATATTAAATAAATATATGATAAATCCAACTCTACAGATGTGATCTTCACATTGACATTTACAACTTCTCTTTGTACATCAACTATTTTTGGTTTTCATCAAACATTTTATAATGAATCTTTGAAAACAATGTTGAACTGGGACGTTAAATGGTTAAAGCTACAAATTTTTACTAGATTTTAATTTATTAATATATTAATGTAATGCTAATAATACTAATGTATAGTAGGATAACAAAATTATTGTCGTTATTTTACTAGAACCAAAAAAGCAAAAATTCAAACTTACAATCTTTGAAAAGGTCCTAAAGGTACATAAATGGTCCCCTATCCACCAATTTGGAAAATAGCTTTGTTTATGAGTTAATTTCATATGTGCCAAGTCTTATGACCAAAAGATTTACCAAAATAGAATTATTGCAAATCTACTAATGGGTATGTCTTTTAGGGCCATCAAGTTAATGTTGATGAAATTAAGACATCTTGTACTTCCAAAATCTAATTCTCTATCATGGATCATCTTCCAACATAAGTCTCAAAAATAGAAGCCACATGTCAGTATAGGGTTAGATGCTTGTTTCGTTACCATTTAACCCCTAACCGCCCAACCATGCATATTTTGCATGATGTACGGATTTGAAGTCTGCTTTCTCATCCATCATGCACTTTTTGCAATGTAGATTTTTTATTGAGACTTTTATGAGAAGTTAGCTCCATGCATGTGTGATTCAATTAGAAAGAGGATGATTTGTGAAATTTTTATGCCTCGTTTCATGTTGTAGAGTTCCACCCAAAATCTTGAAGATTTTAGTCTAAAAGCGCTCTCGAAAAAAGTCAAGTACTAAAATTAAGCCACCAAAAATCTCCAAAAATCACTACACTTAGAGTATTAAATTTCCACCCATCACTACAAATTTCATTATTAGATTGTCTATATCTTATTCGTAATCATATTACAAAAGAATGTTAAAATTTGAGTTTGAAATTGAGTACACAAATAATGGTGATAGCAATTGCAAATCTATCCGTATGGATAGAATCTAAAATGCATAATGTACAACTTTTATTCATTCATCAACTTGAAAATGTCCCTCTTAGTTGCATTTTATAATGCATCTTTGGAAAACTGTCAAATCTGAAAAGGGTGAGAACATTTAGGGGTTAACCCCTAAACATCCAACCATCCAAAAAGAAAATGATGTACAAAATCAAACAAAAAATTTCATCTGTCATTGACTTTTTGCAAGGGGGATTTTTTACCATATGTTTTATGGGAAGTAAGCTTCATGCATGTGTGATCCAATTAGAAAGGGGCCAATTTGTGAAATTTTTATGCCTCGTTTCTTGTTGTAGTGATTCACCCAAAATTTATAAAAAAAATGGTGTAAATTAGCACCTTTAAAAAAGTCAAATCATAAAATAAAGCAACTAAAAACTCTTAAAGCATCACTAGATTTAGAGTATCAAATTTCAACCCATCACAACATATTTCATGTACATATTGCTAACATCTTATTCGTAATCAAATTACAAAAGAATTTTTAATTTTAGTTTTCAAATTTTATGAGAAGATATTGGTTTAAAGTAATCGCAAATCTAACCATATGGATAGAATCTAGAAATTTCAACGTACAACTTTTATCAATACATCAAGTTCAAAATATGCCTATGGGTTGCAATTTAAGATGCATCTTTGCAAAACTGCTAAATTTGGAGAGCAGTGAGGACGTTTAGGGATTAAAGTTTATGTTTGAAAATCGTAGCATTCTATATCCATGTGTATTTGTTAATAGATTTGCAATAATTTTGTTTCAATAAATCTCTAAACGACAAAACTTGACACGCATGTTCTTTTATGAATTAGTTACATTGAGAACTCTTTACAACATACTTTTGGTAACCATTTGAGTTTAGAAGTTGGCATGTGGAAAGTGTTCAATCAAATGTGACAATGGCAAGATACTAGAATATAATATCGGAGAGTGTAAGAGCCTCTCATTGAGTTTGATATAGCCCATGCACCAGTAGGTTGCAAATGGATGCAAGTTGGAGGGCTCCAACGGTGGGAAGCAAAGCCCAAATGCCTCTACATTTTGTCCTTATAAGCTATTCCCCCCTCCCAATTTATCTCCACCATCTGGCCTTTCCACAAGTTTCTCTTGAAGTTTTATTTCTTTCCCTTATAAAATGAGCTGGAAACCTCAAAAGAACGTTCCAAGTATAAAAAGTTTATTCATTTTGTGACGACTCCGCTTTAATTATTAATATCATGCAGTGATGATTATATTGCAACAATGGCCTCCCACCGTTCACAGTGTTGGCAACCGCCCTTACAACAAAGATAAGAGACATTTCAATATTAACAAATTTAGAATGTAGAGTTAGAAGAAGAAAACCGGACCTTTTTCAAGGCCAACGTGAATAAAGTGTTTTTTTGACTCACCCTTGATTTGAGGCTTACAAAGACAAGGGATCAATGGTTAGGACTACTCGCCCCTCTCAAGATTAGCCCCTAAACGTACCAACCCTTTGAACAGAAGTAGATTCTAGCCTCAAAAGTAGATAATAGCATGGCTTAGATGTACATGAGAAAACCATTGCAAGCTTAAAATCAATCCAACAAATTTGACATACTTGTAGTTGAAGGCCTCTCCAATATTATCAACAGCTCTCCATCAAGAGATTTATTGTAATTGGTAGAGAATTTAATAGGCTTGCAAAGGTGACTTGGATGAAAATCATCCAAAGTTGAATGAGAAAGTTACATGGCTTAGAATTTGTTCGTGATTTAGTTTCTCGACACTTGGACGTTTGGGGATTAGACGCTAAGAATGTAGTCATTGATTACAATATTTTCACAAACATAGGTTGTGAAAAACTCTAGTACACTTTGAACTCATTGTTATGACACTCTCCAATACCACATTTCAGAGAATAATTGCTCATGTGTACACATGTGATTGGACATGTTCCACATGCCAAGTGCTGAACTCATGTCCTGTACAGTGGGGTCCAACATGGAATGGCGTTTTTGGTTTCGCAGTGAGAAAAATTTCAGTACTGCCAACTTTGAAAGCCTCCCGAGAGCTCAAATATTGGTATTTTACCACGAAAATTTTACCAGAGACTTATCTTTAAGTTAATTATATGTATGCCAAATTTCAAGGCCAAAAGATTCACCCAAAAAAAGTTATTCAGAATCTACCAACATTGGTAGCTGTGGAAATGTTTTCACTGCTGCCAACTTTGACAGCCTCCCAAAGATTGAATTAATTTTTTTTTTGCCATAAAATTCTAGGAAAAAAAACTTCTTTATGTTAATAACATATGATAAAAATTTCAAGGCCAAAAGATTAATACAAAAAACGATATTAACAATCTACCAACATGTGTAGTTGTGGGAAACAATGGGGGAAACTACACACATTGGTAGATTGTAAATAATTTTCTTTGTATAGATTTTTTGACCTTGAAATTTGGCATGAATGATTTTGTCATAAAGAGCATGTTGTACCAAAAATTTCATGGTAAATAGACAATTTCTCAACCGTAGGGAGGGTGTCAAAGTTGGTAGCAAAGTTTCCCCCATTGTTTCCCACAACTACACATGTTGGTAGATTGTCAATATCTTTTTTGTATTAATCTTCTGGCCTTGAAATTTTTATCATATGTTATTAACATAAAGAAGTTCTTTTTCCAAGAATTTCATGGCAAAAAAAAATTAATTCAATCTTTGGGAGGTTGTCAAAGTTGGCAGCAGTGAATAACTACCAATGTTGGTAGATTTTGAATAACGTTTTTTTGGTGAATCTTTTGGCCTTGAAATTTGGCATACATATAATTAACTTAAAGATAAGTCTCTGGTAAAATTTTCGTGGTAAAATACCAATATTTGAGCTCTCGGGAGGCTTTCAAAGTTGGCAGTACTGAAATTTTTCTCACTGCGAAACCAAAAACGCCATTCCATGTTGGACCCCACTGTACATTGGTTACCGAAAGGGGTGATATAAAAGAGTTCCGTTAAATAACTTGATCGGCCCTGTGACACCTAATAGAATAAGGAGTATAGCTGGCAAGCTTGTATTGGAGTTGAAAGAGAAGTACATATAAGAGGTACTGTAGGCCACAATGACAAATAACAATTGGGAACAGTACCCATAAACTGGAGGGAATTTAAAGTAATAATAAACAACTGAATGGGATGAATTTCAGGAAAATCCAACCTGGCAGTTGCATATTTGTCAGCGGTTTGGTTTTCCCAGGACAAGAGAGTCATCCAATCAATAATCCGAATCTGTCCTGCTCTCTCCACGGTTCTGTTTTGTCCGGTACACTGATAAGTAAGTGAGGGGACAAATTAGTGTGATATGAAGATTTCAGCTACTCAGTCAAAAACTTCAGCCCTCACTAATTTTGAGATTTGGCAAAATAATGCGTGACTTGTGAATTAGTATCACATGCACTAATTGGAATAATCACTATACTCAACAAACCTACGAGTATTCTGAACGGATACTAAGGTACCGGGTTCTATTTCCGACTGGGTTCTATTTCCGACCCCTACTGGTTGGGGGATGGGTGTCAGAAACCAGCCAGCATGGTTTTTGATAGTGTCCAAGATTGTTCTAATTTCGTCCCTGCTAGGAAAAATCAAGAGCTTCTGATTGGTGTAGAAGCACTCTATTTTCAGAATCCAACCTCTCATGAAAACCATGACTCTATGAGCGGTTAATGGTCACTCTAAACTTTCAAACTTAAAAAATCATAGAAAATTGTAGAAATGCTCAAAAAATGTTTTTTTTTTTGGGAATGCCTTTGCAATAGCTTTGCAGAGCATCCAAAAATTATAAAAAATTTCTTTCACAAGTCTAAGTATGCAAATCTGAAATTCAGTCGGAAATAGAACCCGGTACCTTAATAGAAAAGGTGGCATTGTTGAGGGAGTTGCCCAGGCATGTGGTGCCCAATTCCACACATGCACAATCCACTGATTTTGCTTGGGCATCTCCCTGTGAGCGTCACCTTTTTTACTAGTGCCCCACAAGTTATCCATATAAGAACCGAAAGCTCCTTGGACGAAGCACCGTAACCGCCACGTACTAATATATTGAGAGGGGTACTTGTACATAAAGATAAGCTCAAACGTTGAAATACGAACTGAACTCTATGTTTGTGTCCGTCACAAAAACAATTGATGGTCAAATTCCACATTCCGGAAGACGAAAATTCTCGTTTCGAAAGCAGCCTCGAGATAGCTTGTAATTCATGTAATACAATATCATGGTGAATAAGCAGCAGAATTTGCGCTTGTGTACGAACATCATTTCTACGAGCGAGCACTTTCCGGCCGAGCTCGGTGCATGACATGACACCCATCTAGAACCCTCTTTTTTTTCGCGTATAAAAGTCATGCAAAAAAAATCACTACGGTAGATATTTTGTAGAGTGGAACAAAACCGCCTCTTTCAAAAGCTCGCTAAAGGGCTTGCCTTAGGGGACCACAGAGTGGGCTCCTTTCTCGAAAGAAAGCACATGACATTGTCTTGGGGAATCATTTGAGAAGGATTCTTGCCCGCAGCCTTGGCACTCATGGTTCATGACATTTTCACATACCATGGTCGCCGGCTGGCAATTTGATTGCCACCTGGCAGTACTTCATTGCACAAACCACATCCATCGCCCAGGTGTTGCCCCGTCGTTGTCCACGTCATCTGTATACCTTCCCTAATTTTGTGCTCGCTCGGGAATCGGGCTGCTTTGCTGGTCATCAAATTCAGCAATTTGCATCGTCCCGATTTACTTAGTCCACTCGACTACGACTTACAAATGTTGGGTTTTTTGGAATCCTCAACTTGTTCTTCATAAAAGCGGTGCTCAAGTATCCTTAGAGACTTACAAATGTTGGGCTTTCCGGGGTTCTCATCTTGTTCTTCGTCAAAAGCGGTGCTCAAGTACCTTTAGAGAATAGAATGTCATTCTTGTATGTGAACTCAAAATGTGGACTACATCATTACACAAAATAATCATATGTCCTTGTTTATTTTCAAACACACACATTTTAAAAGAGCTTACCATTAATATATGTTATTGTTCTAATTTTGACATCAATCAGTATGTGTAACCTGATAGCAGTTTCGATTCCCCTCGAGTTTTATGCTAGCTTTCTCGCCATCCACATCCTCTTTTCACAAGTCATAACCAATGAGATTTTAAGCAATACGTGGCATTTTCTTTAAAAAATGACTTAATTTATAATAGAGCTTCTACCAAATTACAGTAATGATTATGAGTAAAATTATCTTCTAAGACTCTATGCATTCTGATAATGTTTTTTATGTGCTATAATATGTGATTTTCGTAACTTTCTTGACATTTGATATAACGAGTATCTAACTAAACATGAACCTTTAAAAGTCAAGAAATGACATTGAAAGTATCCGCCGAGGTGCTTATAAAATCAAAAAATAGATTTTTTATATAGAAATGGCGACAAGTAGATTTTTAAGCTTCAAAAAAGGTCAAAAACAATGATTATAACGCTAAAAGTGGATCACAATAATGATTTTTGACCAAAAATTTATGAAAATAAAGTAAAATTAGAAACCCCCCAAAATGTTGGTTGTTAACCAATAAATCTCCCGCTACCCATCGATAAAAGTTTCAGTTGTCCATAATTGAGCCTTTTCTCTAATTTTTGGACAGTTGTTTAAAATTTGTTATTTTTTAATCATTAGTTACACTTCCCAAAAAAATTGGAATTTTGATATGTAGAAAGTTATGTATAAGAGTTTGATAATTGATTTGGAAAAAATTGATTCAAAAATAAAAAATTGAAAATTGAAAATTTTAGGATTTTTTTTTTCATGTAGTGTTGGTTTCATATGGTGAAAGAAATAATACTGAAAAATGTTCCTAAAGTTGAAATGGAAGAATTCAATAATAATATCTATTTGGCACAATGACATTGAACCAACTATTGACCTGTGGTTTATGGTTAAATACAAAAATTTCAATATAGTTGTTTTTGAAATCAAACGATAATTTAAAACTCCAAAAATTCATCAAAATTGCAAATTTTATTATTACTCATATTCAATTTTGAAATGATTGTTTAAAGTTGGAATCTATAGTATAACCTCAATATTGTAACACCTTTGGAACACACAAAGACAATCATAATATCATGATGTTACAATTTGTTTATCATTCAAACTCTAAATTAAGCAAAAACAATTGTAGCTTGATTTGAAAGGCACAGCTATGGATGTTTAGGGTATAAAAAGTAAAATTATTGATTGAAAATTCTTAACACTCTTTTCTAATTCTATTTTCACCTTGAGAAGATTTTTCAAGTTCATTAGATTATTGGTTATAATTAAAAATATAAATCATCTTTGACTATATGTATTTTTTCATGAACTATTTGAACTTTATTAGAACTTATAAACAACATATAGTCTCATGTAATAAAATGTAAAATTGAAATTCATATATGATTAAAAATCCAAATTACACTTAAAAACCATAATTGACTATGTAACTTTACAATTCATGTTGACAAGTTGAATACATTAGCCCTTTCATATCTCACCCTCCGTGGAAAACTAAAGGGCAAAAAATAGAATTTTGAGGTGGCTAAAAATGAATGTCATTAGAGAGTGCAGATTTCATCGCACCCATAAAAAAAGTAAATAGGGTCCCAAATGACTATTTTTAGCCATTTTATTTTTTCCATAGAGGGTGAGATATTAAAAAAATTGCATATTGCTAGAATTTTTCTATTTTTTTATTGTTTATACAAATGGATGTAGGAATATTTAACTCTATACCACTCAACAATACACGAGACAATACAATATCCTTCTTGTTACTTCATTGTTCATATTATCCTCCACGGTGTGAATGTGAATCTTGATGACCTCTATATTTCCATTGAATTTATCGTCAAACACTTAATAGTGAATTTTTATTTACATCAAAACTTTAGACCCAAGATCCAATTCTATGATGATCATTCTTCTAAAAAGGACAATTGGATGGAATAAAAGATATACATATTTCTTGCTTAATATTACTAAACTTCAAGAGCATAAGGTAGAACCACTGAATGGTATTCAATGTTGGTGCCCAAAGATCATCACAAACTTTGAACATAAGTGAACTACATAATACTTTTAATATCCAAAACATCCTAAAATTTGCAATAAAACAAATGTTAAATGCATCAAATAGCCATATGAAATACTATGCACTAAATGACATTTTGAAATAGTCAAATTGCCTTTCATTTTACATAATCCCTTACATTCCTATATGTATTTTATGATACATTCAACACGACCCATATATAGAATATGTAATTATATTCATCTCGACATTGTTCTTGGGCCTTACACAAACAAACCAAATAATACACAAGACATAAAATAAACACTTAATTTAATTTCACTTCCTAAGCAAGGGTTTGCACTTTCCAATCTCACATTCTAGTATTTAGTGAGAATGTTTGCTATTGTATATACCTATAATTGAACGCTTTCCAAATGATAAGTTTTGAACTCATATACATTGGTTTTGACATGAATGATATGAAAGAGCTATGAACTTAGTAAAACAACCAGATGAGTGTTTTAGTAGATGAAGCAAATTGTAATACGTAACAAGACTTTTATAATTTGTATACACTAAAATGATATCATGTATATTTACAATTTTTGGATAGTTAATAAAAGAACCTATTATTGATGCTAGAAATGCCTTTAATTGAACATAATTGAAGCATGAAATGATTGAAAACACATTGTTATCTTAAAACCTTCTTCGACTTTTAGTATTAGTTGATTTTCAAAACTTGAGACACTTTTCCATATAGATAGTGTTTTTTCTCACCAACTACCTTAATCATAATATTATCTATACTTCTTAAAACATAAGACACTTTTGCAAATGAACAATGTCATTCAAAGCCCAATGTACTACCCTTTTGGTAACTTTATCTACCATTTCCAAAACATATTAGACTTTTCAAACAAACGATGTCTCTTTAAGACAAACCTTAAGGTACAAGTACGAGAAACTTCAAATGTATCATGCACATTGCCATAAGTTTCAATCATCAAAAACTTTTGATTGCCTCAATTTGCAACTTTGCATTTGCATCTCTGCCTTTGTCATTCCGTCATTGTTTTGTAGATTTTGGTGCACCGTCTTAAACAAATTGACTTTACATGCACATTGGTACAGTAGGAAAAATCTGTTGTTGTGTAAACGTTAGTTTAAATTGAACAAGTCAAACCAATATTTTGTTTTTGATATAACAAAGTTATCTTCTAATGGCATCTCAAAATGAAAACCATGCTAATTTATAATTTTTTTGTTAAAGCAACAAACATGAGAATTTTGGACATCCACTTTGAATTTCATTTGACCAATTACAACAAATGCACATGTGAACATAACTTGAACCATAGACATGTGCACAAAATTATGGTAAATTCATGGTTACAAGTATTTTATTAATTTTGCCATGTTGTAGCTCATGTTAGCTGACTACAATGATACTATATATGTGTATAAGTGTGTTGCCCTTAAATGTATTTTAAAATATAATAATTTTATTATAATATTAATTAACAAAATTTATACTAACATCTAATATTCATAACTCTACTACTACAGATCAACTAAACACTTGTAAACATTTGATTGTAAGATTATGAATACCATAGTGCCACTTGTAAGTGATGTTCTTTCTTGATAGGGTATGTAATATTGTTGAATGACTAACACTACTATCAATAGTGTAATGCAAAGATTTCATTACAACTACTCACAAAAGGTCAATATTTACTTTTTATATGCGTACATCTATACATGATAATAATCTTATCGCTTTCCATGAGAGTGATTTGTGTAACCATGCCTCAATAGACAATTTTCCAGAAATCCTCGCTACACTAAAATCACCATATATTGTGGTTCACGGTATTAACAAGACGCTTTACTAATAAGCATATTTTCAAAATATTGTGGTAAAATTCATCCAAATTAGATAAAAAATTGTCCAAAATCATTGAATATATGTTTGAATGGATGACCTTTTGTTGCAAGGGTTGAATGTAACTATGCCATCCACGCACCCACAATTTGGTGATTTCGGTGTAGTTGCAAAGAAATTCTTTGGTTAATAAGATTTTATTCAGTTGCTACACCAAAATCACCATATCCTATGGCCCACGATATTTACAAGAGGCTTTGTTAACCCCTAAACGTTCCAAATTTGAAATCTTGTAACTTTCTTATACAACCTCGGATGGTTTTCATCCAAGTCACCTTTGAAAACCTATTAAATTTTCAACCAATTACAATAAATCTCTTGTGATGGAGAGCTGTTAATAATATTGGAGAGGCTTTCAGCTGCAAGTATGTCAATTTTGTTGGGTAGATTTTATGCTTGCAATGGTCTTCTCATGTACACCTCATGTACATCTGAGCCATGCTAATATCTACTTTTGAGGCTAGAATTCTACTTCTGTGCAACTCGCTGTGCAAAGGGTTTGTATGTTTTGGGGTTAATAATTACTTTTTCAAAATATTGTGGTAAAATTCATCCGGATTGGATGAAGTTGTGCCCACTGTAACTACCCTTTTGGTAACTTTATCTACCCTTCTCAAAACATGTTAAACTTTTTCAAATGAATGGTGTCCCTTTAAGACTGAACTTTAAGGTACAAGTACAGGAAACTTCAAATGTATCATGCACATTGCCATCAGATTCAATCATTAAAAACTTTTGATTGCCTCAGTTTGTAACTTTGCATTTGCATCTATGCAAGTCTTTATCATGGTGTCATTGTTTTGTAGACTTTGGTGCACAAATTGACTTTACATGCACATTGGTAGAGTAGAAAAAATCTGTTGTTGTATAAAGATTAGTTTAAATTGAACAAGTCAAAATAGTATATATATATTTTTTATGTAACAAGGTTATCTTCTAATGGCGTCTTAAAATGAAAGTAATGCTAATGTAACCAGGCCATTCACGCACCCACAATATGGTGATTTTGGCGTAGTTGCAAAGAAATCCTTCGGTTAACAAGATTTTATTCAGCTGCTAGACCAAATTCACCATATACTATGGCCACAGTATTTACAAGAGGCTTTATTAATAATTACTTTTTCAAAATATCGTGGTAAAATTCATCCAGATTGGATGAAATTGTGTTCAAATTGGATGAAAACTTTTCCAAATGGACAAATGTGCCGACGCCATTCACCCACCCACAGTATATGGTGATTTCAGTATAGCAATACTGTAGTTTCACCAACAGAGATTAATTTTGAGAGCCACCGCTTCACAGTTATTGCACGGCAGTCTTGGTCCTAATCAACAAATGTTTGTACTGGCAATTCATGCCATGATTTCTAACTGTCCGCGAACACAGCTGAAAGAACATAATGTCCTTCATTCTTATCCTTCTGCCGTAGAGTTGGAAGTGATCCAACAAGCTTCAATGGGTTCCCCACAACACATCCTCCAGATCATTGAGCTCCCATGATCGAATTCACTGTTATTGCTGTCAAGTGCAGTTGAATCTGTACGTATCTTACATTGCAGTTGGACGAGTCAAAAATTTCAGCCTCACAGCACTTTCGCCGCTGGTGGAGGCTGGAGGCTTTTTAACCCCTAATCGCTCAAACGACCATTTTCTGGTCGATGCCTGAATCTAACGGGCTGCCCGGAAAAATTTCTGAAAAAATAAAAGATATCTTAAAATACTACATCAAGACTACTTTTCAACGCAATTTGATTTCTGCCAATCCAAGTTACACTCCACCCGAGAGAATTTTTCAAACTGGATCGCCTCAACATTGTCTTAGTGTTATAAAATTTGCTATTTGGGGAAAGTAATGATGTTCCCTCCATCATTTCTTTGGCCTTTTTGAAATTTAGAATAGATAAACCAACTTCAACCTATCGAGCTAAATTTATAACTCTAAAGTGAGAATTATAATTCATACAAATTTTCAAAGGTTAATGCTTTTAAATTCATTAAAAAATATTTAAAGTTTTTTTTAGAAGTTTAATTGTACAGATAATTTGTAGAGATGATGCCCTACATTTTCTATATTGAACCAAACTTCATCAAACATATGGAAGGCACATATTATAACGGATCTATGTTTTGTTGAATACCCCTTAGGCTTTAAGGTTTTAAACTAGTATCGTGCAAGATGGCAAAAAAGGTCGCAGGCCTCCAAAAAATTTTGGTCCCACTGTGGAACTAGAAATGGACTCGCTCATACTGCCGAGGTAGCCAAAAAGTCAAGGATCTGGTGGTTTATCACGGATGCAGTTTTACGAGGCATCGCTAGCTCCATTGCTCTGCACCCTCATGGCGCTTGAATTCTGCATGCCATCGCAATTAATGCAAAACATTAAAAAAAAAAATTAATGCAAAAGAAGCGCGCTTAAGAAACGCTCTGCCTCGTAACGTTGGCAAGCTCTTGGACAAAACTGGCACGGTCGCAATGACCAAGCCCTTCATCCACTCAATGCTAGGGTGAAGATAAAACCACGAGCCCTCAATCTTGAGCCGCAACCCTTTATCTACACTGCAAATGATAATGTAGAGGGGCCTTGAAAACAGATAAAGAACTTGGGCCCTCTAATCTCAAAACACGGCAATATTTACATGCCACATTTGTCGTGCCCTCAAATGGCCCTCTAGTTTTTTTTAACCCAGATTTGAAAAGCTCTCTAATTGTTTTTGGAGTTAGCTAATTTTCAATGGGGTGTATCTTCATCATCCAATGTCGAAATCAAGATTTTTTTTTTTCGGGTCTATTATATTTAGTTTTTGAAAATGATTCTAATAATGGAAGTTTAACTTTCTAACTTTATCTAAGTCAAAAGATATATTGTTTAGAGGCACCATTGAGGTTGCTCTATCCCTTTACAACCCATGTATTGATGTCTCTAGAAAAAGGTTAGCTTTGAATGAATTTTTTGATATAATGTGTATTGATGGGAATTAAAGGCTTACTAGAGGAGTTATCTAATCGTACTTTATTGTATTCAAGGTGTGTGTTGAGGTTTTAGAAAAGATGGACTCCATTCCAACGTTGCAAGTGTGAGATTATAAATAGTATTTCAGCATATATTGCTACCTAAAAAATGAGGGTTTTCAGGGGGTGTTGATGTGAAGTTAAATAGAATCTATCATTTTTTCTAAATTTAAAAAAAATAAAGTTTGCCTATAGGATATGTTGTGGGATTTCCAAAAAACATATATAGTATGTGTCAAGATCGTATGCACAAAATTTACTATGGTTTTTCAACTGCCATCTACACTTCACCTCTATAAAAGGTACATAAATTTATACACAATATTTTAAGGGAATTGCAAGTAGAAAGTAATGAGAACAAAGAAGAAGGTAGTAAGAAAAAAATTGAAAAAAAATCATCATTTCTAATAGCAAAAAATAGCACAATGCATAATTTTTGTATTTTAAGGTATTTTCTATATAACCAAGTATTTTGTGCAAAACAACTCTGTATATGTAAGTTTTCTAGAAGTTAGGATGCTTAGAATGGAACAATTTTTTTTCTTACTTCACATTGAAAATAGCCACATCTTAACCATTTAGACCAAAATTAAATTCCTCGTAGATTTTATGTTATATGAGTTTCCATCACAAACCACTTTGTGGCCTTTTAGGCACTAAAGATTTAAGAAAAACAATTAAGTTTTGCAGAGTGATGTTGCCCCACTTACTTCTTTTTGTCACCAAGATGAAGAAGACACTACTAGAGAAATGGAGTTCCTCACCCGCACAGAATCAACAGAAATTCTGTTGGTTCTGTGCGGGTTAGGAACAGTTGATTCCGGATCACAATGAACAGAAAATGCAGTTTGATTTTTGGTAGTAGCACATAACGCAACATATAGTTATTATGTAATCGAAGCCACTATATTGAAATGGCCATGCACACTAAACAACGAGAAAACTTGTTGGTTCCAAGAGAAAACTTGTTGATTTTGTGCTACTTCATTCGGCTTTGCTACGTTAAACCCATTCTCTGTTGGTTCCAACAGATGTGTCTTGGTTTTGTCTTGGTTTTTACGCACTCTCTAGTAGTGAGAAGAACTTTGGTCTCATTTTTTAAAGTCCGTGTGAGTTTGTTTGCTCATGACCTGAAACCAAAGTTCTTGAGATAGCATGAGGAAACACGAGAACTAAGTTCTTTCTTTTATAATCACACTTAGTAATATACTAACTTCAAAATGAATAGCATGAAAGACTATGATATAGGATGATAATAATGTAAAACATTTTATCTTAAATCCAACAAGTCATTTATCATTCTATGATAAGTTTCTATTTATCTTTTGTTTAGATTTTGGACAAATGTAAAGTCGTAGAAGAAAACTTTCAACTTTTCACCAATTACATTGTTTTTTTCTCTAAATATGGTTTGATTTTATTCTATTTTGGATCAAAAGATATGTGTCAAATTAAAAACAATTATTAAAGGACATTCCATCAAAACCTTAAGGAATTAACCCCTAATGGACCGAAAAACCTAAATGGCACAATTTCAATAATTGGGGTAGGTTCTTACAATGTCAATTTTGAGTTTAATATTTAGAATTTTTTAGTGAGCATGAGGTATTTCAAAATCTTCGTGGGAATATAATTTTTTCCATCGGACATTGGTAGAAAAGTTATGTTGCCGAAAGCCATTTTTTGAGAGCCCGAGCAGCTTGGAAAAAATGCTATCGGGAAAATGCTACACCACTCCCATAGCTGTAATAGTTGATATAGAAGCAAGTAACATGACCTTATTTGGGATGGTTAAAAACGATTAAAAAAAGTTAAAAATTTCAGAAGTTCAAAAATTCCATTCCAAAAGGAATCAAATATTTCTAGCCTAGCCAAGCAAGGTGCAAAAAACCAATTTCTTTCAGAAAAAAAGATCAGAGGTTCTTATATTTTTTTAATAAAAAAAACTATACTATGTAACTTTACGATTGATCTTGATAAGTTGAATACATTAGCGCCTTCACATTATAAAATTATTATGTTGTTGTATTTTTTTAATTTTGGTTGTTTGCACTAAAAGATGTAGGAGTATTGAACTCTAAACCTCTGAACAATACAATAGACAATACAATATCCTTCTTGTTACTCCATCGTTTATGTTATCCTCCAGGGTGTGAATGTCAATCTTGATGGCATCTATATTTCCATTGAATTTATCGTCAAATACTCAACACTGAATTTTTATTTACACCAAAACCCTAGAACAAATGTTCGATTCTATAATGACAATGTTCTAAACAAGACAATTGGATGGAATAAAAATACACAGGATTATTTGCTTCATATTACTAAACTTCAAGAGGATAAGGTAGAACCACTAACAATTCTATATGTATTTTATAGTACATTCAACATGACTCATATATAGAATATGTAATTATATTCATGTGGACATTGTTTTAGGGCCTTACACAAACAGACCTAATAAACTACCAAACTTAAAATAAACACTTATTCTAATTTCACTTTGTGAGCAAAGGTTTGCACTCTCCAATCTCACATTCCAATATTTAGTGAGAATATTTGCTATTGTATATACATGTTATTGAACGCTTTCCAAATGATAAGTTTTGAACTCATATACATTGGTTTTGACATGAATGATACGAAAGAGTTATGAACGTAGTAAAATAATTAGATGAATGTTTAAGCAAACAAAGCAAATTGTAATACTTAAATATTTTTTATACACTTAAATGATATCCTATGTATTTACAAATTTTGAATCATTGATAGGAGAACCTATTAATGCTGGAAAACACATTATTACCTGAAACCTTCTTTAATTTTTAGTATATGTTAATTTTCAAAACTTGTGACATTTTTGCATATGGATAGTGTCTTTTAACACCAACACCTTAGGGCTGCTTCACACTATGGCCGAAGGTCGAGAGGCCATCGATTTCCACCAATCAAATTGCAAGAAACCATGAGTTCGGCCTCTCGACCCTTTACACTAAAGGCCAAAGTCCAAAGTCCAAAGGCCGTGGACTTTCAAAATGCTTACATGGCAAGACTTTTTGACCAAGGTGACGGCCTCTCGAGAGGAGGTTTGGGTCCTACATTTTGCAAGACCCAAACTATGGTCGAGAGGCCGTCGATTTCTTTTCATAAAAAATGAAAACTATATTCTATTGGCTATTTTCAGTAGATTTCTTTGGACTCTCAACAAAGTTTGGACTCTCAATCCCACAGCCTTTGGACTTGAACGGCCATAGTGTGAAGCGGCCCTTAATAACAATTTTCTCTATACTTCTCAAAATTTGCAACACTTTTGCAAATGAACCGCGTAGATTTATAACACCAACTACTTTAGTGGTAATTTTATCTATACCTCTCAAAACTTAAGACATTTGTGCAAATGAACAATGTCAGTCAAAGCCCACTGTAACTAACTTTTTGGTAACTTTATCTACCTTTTCCAAAATATGTTAGACTTTTTCAAATGAACCATGTCTCTTTATGACTGACTTTAAGGTACAAGTACGGGAAACTTCAATTGTATCATGCACATTGCCATCATTTTCAATCATTAAAAACTTTTGATTGCCTCATTTTGCAACTTTGCATTTGCATCTCTGAAGTCTTTGTCATTTTCTATCATTCTAGCATTGTTTTGTAGACTTTGGTGCACAATCTTAAACAAATTGACTTACATGCACATTAGTATGGTAGGAAATATCCATTTTTGTATAAAAATTAGTTTGAATGAACGAGTCAATACAATATAATGTTTTTGGTATGACAAAGTTATCTTCTAATGGCATCTCAAAGTGAAATAATGTTAATTTATAACAAAATTTGTTGAGGCAACAAATAGGAGAATTTTAGACATCCACTTGGAACTTCAATTGACAAATTACAACAAATGCACATGTCAACACAACTTTTAACCTCGCTTTTAAGCATAGAAATGTGCACAAAATGATGGTTAAGTCAGAGTTACAAGTATTTTATTAATTTTGCTAAGCTATAGCTCATATTAATTGACTACCATGATACTATATATGTGTATAAGTGTGTTGCCCTTATAATTTCTTTATACACTATAAGAATATGAATAATTAGCTTTCATTTTTAGACCAATTACATTTTTTCTTTTCTCTAAATATCATTTTATTTTATTTTATCTTGGATCAAAAGGTGTTTGTCAAATTAAAAAGAAATATTGAAAACCCTCCATCTAAACTTTCAAGAATTAACCCCTAAAGGACCAAGTGGCCTAAAGTGGACGATTTCAATATTCGGGTAGGTTCCCACAATTTTAATTTTGACTTACTATTCTAAATTATTTAGTGAAAATGAAGAATCTCAAAATATTTGTAGAAATATAAATTCTTTACCACCAAACAACGGTAGAAAAAGTTATGTTGCCCAAAGCCATTTTTGACATCCCGGATTGCTCGGCAGTTGTGCTCATGGGAAGGTGCTACACTACTTCTATAGCTTTAATAGTTGATAGGGAATCAAGCAACATAATATTATTTGAGATGGTTAGGAATAAATAAATAGAAAATTTCAATAGTTCAAAATTTTCATCCCAAATGGAGTCAAAAATTTCTAACCTGGTCAGGCATGGTGAAAAAAAGAATTCTAAGTTCACAATAAAATCAAATGTATTTAGCAAAGGTTTGCACCTCTTGTACTTGCTATATTGTTTTGAATTTGTTTAATCATTCTCTTACTTCTAGAATTTGGCATACATGTAACTGTCATTGTGTAGATTGTGATAGTGAAGTGCGACAAGTTACTTTAGTAAAACATTTTCAAAATAGGAAAAATAATACTCAACTGAAAAATTTTGAGTGAGTTTTTTTTTTCTCAAACATTCCTACTTCACGTACATATCTTCTAATCTCTACACTCAAAGATTGTGAAAATTTTGTTCGCATTATTTTGGTATTAAAAGACAAGTTTATACAGTTTGATTCTGAATTTTATGTCATTTTGAATTTGTACCCTAGGGATTAGAAATGGCAATAGTATAGTGTTTCTGGAGCAAAATAGTACCGGTCCCTTAGGGTTGAACAATAATCATAAAAGTAAACTTGCATCACATGCAGTGTGGAATTGTACATGAAGAACCTACAAGTGGAATCGAGTTATATATATAAAATATATATAATTATATAACTATATTTATAAAATTTATATAAAAAATGTATATAATATATCATGTATATTTGTATATAAAATGTATTATATATATTATATATAGAGTGACTCACAAAAGCTGTGGGCCGCCCTAAAAATTGCTCTCATAAATTGAGAAATTAAAATTATGAAGTGAAATTTGGACATGTTGTAGTACATAAGGGAATCTACCTTCACATGAAATTTCACTTTAAAATATACTATTTTTAGACCCATTATTATTTGAATGAAATTTCTATGGAAAAAAAAACTTTTTGTGAAAAGTCAAAATGTCTCATTTCTTTTTATAGGAAGAATGTACATCTTGACTTGAATGAGTCACATGTTAAAGTTTCATGAATTTTGGAGTTTTTATTCATTGAGATCTTATTGATTGAAAAATGACCCCAAAATTTTGAAATTTTTATTTTTCACTCCATAAATTGCAAAAAAATCAAATAAAAATACACATAGTTATTTGATGTGATTGTGCATTATTATTTGAATAAATTTGAATAAATTTGAACAAAAGGAGACTCACATATCATGTACTCAAATCTGCAATAATTTATTTGTTTTTAAAAACCACTAGGCAAAATTCCATCCTTTAGGGGTTAAAAGTGGCCCACCCTAACGGGGCTCCTTGAGTGGATAACTCAATCACATCTTGGTCATCAGGAATTTGTACAATCCCACGGGTCCTTGGATAAGAATGCATGTACTCCGGCCCGCGTCGCAGTAAACCGCTCCCGGGTGACTTTTCAATCTCCATGTGGGCAGGAGCCATACAGGGTGAAAATTGGATGTAAACTTACATGACCTCGAGTAACATCTTATCATTCAGTCTCCAGCACTGCAATGCAATGCACCCACTCACTGACCCGCCCTGAATTTATGGGTAACTTACACAGTGCACCATTGTTGAGAAAAAGCCAACTGAAGGGCACAGGTCTTGTCTATTATTACACACTGGCTGGCATGAGCATGAGTTTAGTGAACTGTACATTTGGGTTCAAGCCTGCCATTCCACCAACCCCCTTGGACGCCGGAAGAGATTTCATCCAGGTTTTCTGCCATGTCAGAGGCTGTTTGGGTAAATATAGATGGATGGGATGATTGTCTTGTTATTCTCATCCTCTGTTGCAAGATAAGGTGGGGAAGGGTATGCAGTCTAGTACGTGCTTTTCAGGGTTTCGGTTTTATGATAAGGTTTTTTTTATTTTTTTTATTTTTTTTATTTTTTATTTTTTATTTTTTGATATTTTGATGTTTTGACACAAATAATTGGGAATCATTTGCTGCAAGAAGAGATAAAATACAATCCAATTTTGGCGAGGCCACTAACACCTAAGACTCACTAATAGAACTAGTAAGCTTCTATAGTAGTTGCTCATGGATCCAGGTGGCAAAGACGCCTTGTCTACACCACAACAACCTAAATTGTAACAAGAATTGAGGGTTGTTCATATTTTGTGATTGTTTAAATCTCCAAATTTCAATGCCAAGAATGTGTAGTAGTTTTTGATTAGAGGGTAGGCTGTTTGGTTAGATAGAAATAGTGTTTGTTTTGACGACAAACGTTGGCCACGACATACAGATTAAATTGATGCTTTGGGATATGACACTTGACTACGCATGTACAACCTTGGCTAAAGACCAAGGAGTCTCACCAAAGAGTACCTGAGACAATCTAATAGTGAGACAAATTTGACAAGGAGTGGTGTAACAGTCCTTTTCTTTGGTACGATGACTCAAATGAAGATACACTGGAACTACAATAGTCTTAGGAATCTAGGTTTTTTTTAACCAATTGCAAAAAAACAAAAATTGATGACCAGGAGTTTTGTGAGGCTAGGTGCAATGTGACAATTTTTAAACCATTATACTATGGAATGCATTGTCCATTGTTTCAAACAAACAAACAAAATCTCTAAATTCTTCTATGTGTGATCAATGGATCAGTGAAAGGTTGATTGCTTGTAAAGAAAATTGGAATTGAAGTCCTCAATATGAATTCAATCTAGAACATATGATTTTGAAAACGGAAAATTTAGAAGTTGGACCTTTTTATCTCTTAAAGGACATTTTGTAATTTAATTAGAAATAAAGGATTATTTTTTAGTTTTGTCTGCAAAAGATAGAAGAAATTTACATTCTAAAAGTCTAAATACAAATTATTCTTGTCATGAACGAAGCATGAAAGAAAACCATAAATGATTTATTTTTTATTATCAATTCATGGTCAAAGTCGTTTGAAAATTGAGAAACCTAAGCCCAAGGGGCTTGGTATGTCCTTTGACCCCTACATGCTCAAGGAATATAGAGCGAAACTAAAATGTATTATATTATGCTACTTTGATGAAGTTTATCCTAACATATAAAATGCAAAACATGATGTTTGAATCTTATCCATACAGTCAAATCTTGAGAAAATAAGCTCTAGGTATTTATTTAATGGACTTAGAAGCAATTAACTTAATAATTTACCAAAATTACATTTTACTTTTTTAGAATTAAAAATTTGGTGTTACCTGTAGGAGTTGTATTTTTTTGTTCTAGAAGCAAAATAGCAAAAACATTAATGAAAATAAGACCATTATTTTCTTCAAATAGTAAATTGTAGTACTTGCCAGTGTTAGTAGAGGTGTTTGTTTTGAAAAATATCTTTGGGTAGAGTTTAACTTAGATTGGCATGATTTGAATTGGGTTGGAAAGTCGACTTGATTTCCAATTAGAGGAGAATTTTAATCCAAAAAAAATGTTTTTTGACCTCGGGCATTAGGGGTTAAGAGTTAACCACGCGTCTTAAACAAACTTGTGAACTCCATACATAACACTTTAGTGGTGGGGGCCATGGCTTGGATTAAATTGACTTTAGGTAATGTTGAGCAAATTTTGTGCTTTCTAATTAAAATTTTCTTGTTGATGTATAAATTGCACATTTTGATATCAAATTTGGGGTGTATTTTTCAAAAAGAGAAAAAACTATGTTCAATAGTAAATTTTGTGTTTTATCGTAACATTAATATTGACAATCAAATCAAAATTAAGATACAATCAATTTTTTAATTTTTTTTTCTTCATGGAATTAAGCTAGTAGGTCTACACATTTTCATGTAGTCAAAACTCTATAATGGTTATTTATTGGGAAGATCAATAAACTACCTTGTAAAGATGAATTAAACATTAACCTTTATTAAAATAATCATCACTTATAAATATGTAACTTATAACCAAACACAATATTTTAAAATTATTTATTAAAAAAGACATTTTGTATATATGATTTTGAATGATAAAATTATTGAAACTACCTATTAGTATTCGATGAAGTTTAGTGGATTTCAAACTGACAATGTAGACTTGATATAGCTTTTTCAAGTGCCTCAAGTTTACTAGCTAAGGAATAATGTATTTAAAAATAGGCTTTTGAGCTTCCATTGAATTTTTTTATTGCAATAACAATCTTCAAGTACATACATTAATTATATATAGTTGGGCTATTGTTTGGAGTTGGTAACAACTCGTAATCTCACTTCAAATTGTGTTCAAAAAGTTACTTAAGTTATTTGGTTATATTTCTAAATCATAGAGGAAATGGCTTCAAACCTTTACCCAAACCTATCTAATACTAAACGGAGTATATGAAATGTAACCAGTTACTATTCAATTATCTTGTGTTTTTTATGAGAGTAGAAATTAAAAAACCAATATTTATGTTTAAACTTATAAACCGATAACCATTAAAGCGTCTCTATAACGGGCTGTTGACTTTTCAACTCCAATACGACATCAATTCATAGGATAAGCCCATGAAGTTTGAATCTCATAACCCTCTCATCTTCCATGAGCCTTTGAATAGCAAGAATCAACGGATGAGATTGGAAGGTGCACAACGGGTTGTGCATGATAACCAACTTACTCAATTATTTAAAACATTTAGTGTTTCAATTTTTATTTCTATAAATAAAATTTATTACTATTGTACTGTACAGTACCCGGAAGAAATGTTAAGTAATTTTTACTTAACCCCAGTTCTACAAGATAACATATAGTGAACTTCAAGTGACCGCTAGGAATTCAATTTTAGAGCAATTGCCTTGGGATTTTCACCTATTTATAGAACTAAAAGTAAAGTTGTGAAAAGTAAAAGATATGTGGATAATTGCTCTAAAATTGAACTCCTAGTGGTCAGTTGAAGTTTACTATATGTTATCTAGTAGAACTGGAGTTAAGTAAAAATTACGTAACATTTCTTTTGGGTACTGTAGAACAAAAAGAATACACAGTATAAGCAATTGTTCATTTATATTACATTTTTTATGGAAGAAATAGTAGTTAACATATGACATAATAAGAAGACTTTGCAAACACAACATTCATAACATTTAGTAGCATGTGTTGTGTCTACCTTCAAGTTCATCAAGCAGGTATAGGGTTCATTATAAAGTGGATAAACATGGCTACTATTGACAATGTGGAGGGAACAAGAAGGACAATGCTATCAAGTATAATAGAATATATTACGAGTATATGCTTGAAGTCCAAAGAAGAGTTTACATTTAACATTGAATGTTATATTCATTGAATACAAGTGATAGTTAAATAATCACTAATAATTGGAACAACCAACATATTTTTTATTTAATTTAATTGGTTATACAATCAATTTACTATATGTCTTGCCAATATTGTTGTATGTATACAATGTCAATAAAAAAAATTATAACTTTTTTACTTTTGTGAGCAAATATTATTCCCTAAAGATCTAGGTAAAGTTTAAAAGTGGTTGTTAGATATTATAGTCTTCATTTAAATATACATTAGCACACGAATATATGTAAAGAAAAGAAAAGAAATTAGTGATTAAATGCACGTCTAAATATTACAATAATCTAACATATAGTTAATAAGTTATTATCAAAGTAATGCATTAATTTTTTATGTGTAAAAGAAATATTAATAGATCTTTACATCAATCCCTAGTGGTATTAAAGGACACATGTTTTACCTTGTTTTTTCTATGATCGCAATTACACATATTAGGTTCCATATTTACTATGGAAATACAAATGGAATAACTTCTTTTTAAATTTGTGGACTAATAAAAACAAACATAAAGTCAAATCAAATTCATGGCAATATGAAGTATTTGTATCTTTTATTGGAAAGGGAATCGAGGTTTTATATGTTATGCTTTATAATACCACTTTATATGATGAAAGGCATGAGATGATTCGTTCAAGAGTGGAAAAAAAATGTCACAAAGATTGAAATGACAAGTAGTAAAGAATAAAAAGGTCAATTCACTTATAGCAAAGGAACGTTAAAGAAATGAAACCACAAGTAGAAGAAACAAAAGTCCTTTTCCTTGTGTCAAATTGGCAACAAATGTTTGTTTGGTACCATATATGCAATTTAGTTAGAAAAAATTGAAGGCATGACACTATCTAAATGTGCAATACTTTGTCAACATTGTTACTTGAGTTGAGTTCAAAAGACTATGATTATAGTTTCTAAAAACTACTCAAAACAACCATTTCTAAAGCATTGACGAAAAACATAAAAATATAATATAATAAAAAACCAAACACTATTTATTAAATGCAACTCTAACATTGTCTTTTTATCAATTGATTCATGCTTTACTTCTTTTGTGGTCTTCAATCTTCAATTAAATTTATTTTACTACACTTTTATCCATGTTTATCACATAATGATTGTGCATTATAACACCAATTGTTTTACAACCAATCCACTCCATGCCATTCATACATACACCTATTGAAAGAAAGTTTAGTTTATTCAAGTAATTTACATTAAGAGACTATGATAAATTTAAATAAGATGCACTTATTGTTTACAATGGCAATTTGGTTAAATTTTATAGATTGGTAAAGAATTTTTTTTCAATAAGTGAAACAAACATTTAGACAATAGGAAGATGTTGTATTTAGTATTGAAAAAGAACAAAGGCTTCATATGTTTAATCTTATAGTACCCTTACACTTGATAAAAGGCAAGTGTTCCCATTGGAAGGTCAATTCAAGTGTGGAAAAATATGTTAAAAGATTGAAATGACTAGTAAAGAACAAGAAAGTCAATTCATATGTAGCAAAGGATTGAAAAGTAAAAGAGACATAAAAAAATCCTCTTTCTTGAACCTCTTGCTTGTTTGGTACTCGTATATGAAGATTACTTGTGTATCGTTGAAGGCTAGAGACATCTAAATCTATATTGATTTGACAACAATAATTTGATTTTTAAATTATTCCTACATAAGTGACCATAGCTATTCCTCTCTAAAAACCACTTTTCTTTTAATAATTGATTGTGCCTTCACTTCTTTGCTCATTCAGTGTCAATTAAGTGTTTTTTATTGCAATACTTTTTCATACTTATTTGCATTCATCATATACCGTACCACGAAGGCACCGTTGGCAGAAAATAATTCCCCAAAAAAATGTCGAAAAAATAAATAAATTTATCAAGTATTTTGTCGAAAATAAATGAAGTCAACAAAAATGATGTCAACAAAAATTGTAGACAAAAAATAAAATAAAATGTTTAGGTGCTAGTAAAATTCAATGTTAGTTATTGATAGCCGAATTTTTGATAATTATTTTTGAAAGTGCGGACCCCTACTTTTTGAACTTTTATTAATTATTCGACACAAAAAGTACCGACCCTGCCTTCCTGCTACGGTATTGTATATTATGACACTAATTGTTTGACAATCAATCCATGTCATTCCATTTACATGTCCACCCATTAAAACAAATATCAATCTTATTTGTACTAGCATGCATTCATTTTGTCTTCCTTGAAACAATGCATTCTAGCAACTTTTATTCAAGTGATTTACCCTAATCAATGTCATGATTTTTAATAAGATTGCATTTGTCATTTACAATGGAAAAATTATAAAATTTAAATACATTCTATTATCTTCACAATATACTCGAAAGTATTATTGTTTCCTTACAATCTTTCATTAATTTAATTCCAATGAAAATTCTCCTACATAGTTATATTGTTTGAAATGAAGCAATTATAGCATCACAAACTAGAATTTGTTTGAAGTTAGTAATATTATACATATGATATGATGCATTTCTAGTTTGTATCGTTTTTTACAGTTAAAACTAAAAAATAATCCTTTCTTTCTAAATAAATTACAAAATATCATTTAAGAGTTAAAAAGGCCCAAATTCTAGATTTTCTCCTTTCTACGACGTTTGCTTCAGCCCGCAGCCCTACTCTAACAATAGACTCCAGAGAGCTAGATGTTTCCAAAATCTCATGTTTTAGATTGAATTCAAATTGAGGACTTCAATTCCAATTTTCCTTAGGAACAACCAACCTTTCATTGATCTATTGACCACGTATAGAGGAATTTGGAGATTTTGTTTGTTTGAAACAATGGACAATGCATTCCATGGTATAATGGTTACAAAATTGTCACATTGTACCTAACACACAAACCTCATGGCCATGAAATTTTTGTTTTTTTTGCAATTAGTTTAAAAAAAACCTAGATTCCTATGATTATTGTAGTTCTAGTGCATGGAACTCGTACCAAAGAAAAGGGGTATTACACCACTCCTTGTCAAATCTTTCCCACCACTAGCTTGTCTCAGGTACTGCTTGGTGAGACTCCTTGGTCTTTAGCCAAGGTTGTACGTACGAAGTCAAGTGTCATATCCCAAAGCATCAATTCAATCTTTATGCCGTAGAGAATGTTTGTCGTCAAGACAAACACTACATCTATCTAACCAAATAGCCTACCCTTTAATCAAAAACCACTACACATTCTTGGCATTGAAATTTGGAGATTTAGACAATCACAAAATATAAACAATCCTCAATTTTTGTTACAATTTAGATTGTTGTAGGTGTAGACAGGACGTTTTCGCCACCTGGGTCAATGAGCAATTGCTATAGAAGCTTATTGATCCTATATTTAGTCCTATTAGTGAGTCTTAGGTGTCACTGGCCAAGCCGGAATTGAATTGCATTTTGTCTCTTATTGCAGCAAAGGATTCTCCTTTATTTGTGTAAACAAAAAAATTTAATTTTAAAATTCAGAATAAAATGAACAATCTTGTAATAAAACCTTAACCCCGAAAAAACACGTACTAGATTGCATATCGTTTCCCACCATATCTTGCACACAGAGGACAAAAATAACATGATAAGCATCATGTCCATTTGTATTTATTTATCTTAAACTTAAACATCTAATGAGATAACAAACGTCAACAAAGCTAGAACATTTGGTTTTTTGGGCCTTTGAACAAAAATTATTTAAAACATGAATGTTTGGTCCTTTAGGAGTTAAGCCCGCGTGACTTGTGCTCTACACACACCTATTGATGATGACATATTATGATACATACATTTTTTAACACTATTGTCTTAACGGTCTTTGAATAGTTCTTCCAAACCTCCTTCCAAATAGGGGTGTTTATCATCACTTTTCTATGTGTGTTGAAATTTCATATAATTTTGTTGACCCAAATTCCATAATTACAAATCTAAATTATTTCTTCATAAAAGCATATGTTAACGTTATTCAATTTGATACTTATCTCAACAAAATGCGCATATTCATCAAAGCAAGAGCACAATGTTCTCATTACAATTCAAATATGATATTTTTCTAACTTCACTATCATTTACATTATAACAATTGCTCACAAAACTCTAAACTTGAAGAATTTTTTCATATTGTCTAGAGATATACGGAGTACATGCTTTGCCCAGCCATCAAGGTCGGTAAGTCATGCTGAATAAAATAAGTTGTAAAAAATACATTACTTTTGACAAATGCCAAATACTATGAATATTCTCCAAATTTTTCTTTTTCACCATGCAAGATTTTTTTATTTTTGAAAAAAACAATTCCAATTTTTTTTATTTTTGTCGATCTTGACAATTAACTACACGAATAATTGATTATCCTATTTTGTGGGGGCGGGCAAGGGGGTTATAATGTGCATGGGAAATTAGTGAAGGTGATACTAAATATCATTATGATGTAAAATTAATGTGATATGAAGATTTCAGCCACTCAATAAAACATTTAGCCCTCACTAATTTTAAGATTTGACAAAATAGTATGTGCTTCAAGAATTAGTACCACATGCATTAATTGGAATAATCAATATAGCTTACTAGTTTTTTCTTAAATTGAGAATTGAAAAAATATTTTGTTTTGTATTAATCACGTTGCATACATATATGTATAGCAAGATGGTAAATTAAAACATGTCATAATTGTTTTCTATTCACACTAGCTTGATAGTGCCAACCACTGGCACATCAAAAAATTCAAAATAAATATCAATTTAAAAAAAAAAATTACTCAATGTATTTATAATTGTCATTTTGTTCCCAAATAACAACATTGCATGAATGGATATTGTAGTGGTGAAGATGTATCACATAATTTAATCAAATAATCACTTATTCCTTGTATAAATTGTCGTAGCTCTACAAACCAAAAAATCGTTTTATAATGTCTTATCACCGGTGTGAATGTAGATATTTAAACGCTTTATTTTTTGAGTTATAAGTTACGTGAATGACAGCTCATCCAAGCAAGACAAACTTGAATCAAGGATAAATTTTGGAAGTCCTGCAGACCCAGATTTTCTGCATTCGTCATTTCTTATTTTATACGTGTTTTTTGAAAGTGATAACCTTCACTAGTTTCAAAACGCATTTCAGCTTACTACAAAAGAGACATTGTCCCTCCAAATCAATCAATCTGTGGACAAGGATATCCCATCTGTCTCCTGGGCATTTGTCTTGCTACTGTAGTGATGGGAAATTAACCCAACTGCAAATATGTAATTACCCAACTCAATTTTACTAGAAAGGAAACTATACCTTAAAGGGAGCATTTAGCTTAACCCTTGAAGGTTCTGAGAGCCCGTTCGGACCGATATTATACATCAGTATTTTGTTGTATTTAGAATAGTTTCTCACCTCCATTGGTCTAAAATCAGAAGTGCAGCTGAAATTTCATGTTGCTATGGTTTTAATGAGGTGTTGGGGTTCCAATTTGGAACCTCTCACTTGCAACAAATGCCAAATATACACCCATCATATCTACTATCCCCATGAGACCTTTAAGGGTTAAAGCGTGGGTATCTACTGTGGTGTGACATTTCTCAGCTGAAAATGTCACATTGCAATAGATACACACGCTTTAAGCTAAATGCTCATTTTTAACCTCTAAATGTCCAAGCGTTCACAAACTGAATCACAAACGAATTCAAAACCTTGTAACTTTCTCATACAATTTAGGATGATTTTCATCCAAGTCACCTTTGCAAGCTTATTAAGTACTTTACCAATTAAAAGCAAATTTCTTGTGATGGGTAGATGTCGTTAGTATTGAAGAGGCCTTCAAATACAAGTATGTCAATTTTTTGAGTAGATTTTATGCTTGCAATAGTCTTCTCATGTACACTTTATGTACATCTGAGCCATGCTAATATCTATTTTCGAGGTTGACATCTACTTGTTGCATGATTACTTTAGTAATGGAAAAGTAACCCAACAAAAAAGTGGAATTCATTGTGCTATTACCGTGGATATTGGGTACCACAAAAGCATATTCATAATTTAGCAAAATCTACATGTGAGAAAAATATTCACAAAATTGCAATGATCCTTTAAAATTTGAGAATTTTACAATCCACAATGTATTTGTATTAGAATAAGTCCAAAACAACATTAATTGTATGTTTTAGTGTAATGTACCCCAAGATGTTGATTTACTTTAGTTGATTGTATAATTGAGCCGTATCACAATTTAGGTTAGATTGTTCCCTTTGTAGTTAGTAAGTTCTTTTAAAAAATTAGCTTTGTTATCTCTTGACTCGAAATGATATTATCTCCTGACTCTAATTGTTAGAGTTGGATCTCATTGTGCAAAAACAAGAGTGAAAGAATAATAGTGTTATGATTTTTAAATGTGGATTGTGTAATACATGTCATAAATCATATCCATATGGTTAAATTTATCAATGCTAGAAATCATATTTTTTCATAAATACTGAAACAAAAAATTCAAAAAAATTTTGAATTTGATTGTAATTCAATTCACATGAAAAATTGACGATATGAGTTTGAAATGTGAAGTCTTAAGCACAGTCGATTTTTGATATTTTACTCAATATATTTGTTCAAGACATTTTAGAATTTAAAAAATCCAATTATTGAAGTGAAACATACTTTCAATTTTACAATTTTACAAAGGTGTTTTGAAAATCTAAACCCTATACAAATGGTGAATAACTAAGACATAAATTCAAAAAAAAAAAAGTGAATGAAGATATAGATCAAGAAGTTTCATGTAGAGGATCATATATTATTATTTTTGGACCTTAAGGGCTTAATTTATTTTTTAATTTGTGATAATGAAATACTTATCTAATATAATAAAGTATTTTAAGAAAATCCCATGTTTTTTTAATATTTGCATTGAACATATTTACTTCTATATATCTACATGGATGGATGTGTGGATGCATGGATGGGTGGGTAAAATGGTTGATGGATGAAGGGGTGATAGATGGAAGGATGGAAGAATGAATAGATGTAAGGATGAAATAATGGATACTTAGATGGAAGGATCGAAGGAGGGATGGAGAGAGCAATGGATGGATGGATGGATACACATACATATATACATATATCGGGATATAAATGTACACAACATATTGGAATTATAATCTTACCAAAAAATAATAGTTATTGTGTTAGTGTTAGTGGCATACGGATTTTGATATGAAATTCAATTTTTTGTTTTGTTTGTTTGTTTGTTTTTTTTTTTTTCGAACACTCAAAATTAAGAATTTTTTTACTAACATGGGTGTGTAAGAGATGACAGGGAGAGATTGCACAAGAGTCGAAGCCTTGGTGAAACGTAATTGGTGGAATTCGACATACTCTCAAACCTCGAGCGGTCATAGTGTAAACCGCCCTTCACACCAATTCCAATAGTGAAAGTTGGAGTTATTTAGATTTCAACCCACAGTAATTGCACTCTGCTGTGTTTTTGGTTCCAAAGAACATCATGTAAGTTATTTCAATATTTTTGGGTCTGGGAACAAGTGACGTCCACTGAAATTTATACATTAATCCTGGCCACAGAATTCTGAAAACATGTATTGATTCTGCATGGTCGCTTGATTCACTGGCTTATTCCAAATTCACAAAATTCGTCCAAGCCATGTATGTGGAGGAATATTCTTCAATCTATACATTGTAATTTCTAGTTCAGAAACTAAGGGCCGATTTACACTTGGAAGTCTGGATCGTTGTTTTTGTTGGGTCCAATCCAACAAAAAAATCAATCCCTATTAACTTTAGGTCCAGCTTCAAGTACTCAGTATAATAAGAATAGAGTTTTTAATGAAATGTGCACTGAGGCTCAAGCCAAAAATTTAGGAATTTCATATTCGGTGAACTCAACAGATAGAGTTGAACCTGTGTAAGAGCTTGTCGGTTTTGATGTAAAAAATATTTTCGTTGCATTAGGCTCGACTCTTAGTGTAAAGGGGTTGAACCCAGTTTCATGCTTTTGCCCAATGTTTTCTACCCTTTTACACATCAACATGAACCCGACTCCTAGTGTAAAACATGTTTTTTTCTAAGAATTATTCTGAGAATGTACATACATACAATTTTTAATATAGTGGGTGATGCTTGAAAAATAATTTTCTTAAAGATTATTTTTATTGCTGTGAGTAATCAAAGTGCCTGGGTTTTGACTGATGATTGGAGACCCCAATATTGTCATTTTCAGGATTAATCCTGCCCACACGATCCTGATTTTTTATTTTTTATTTTTTAAATTAAAAAATTCAATGGCCACTGTTTGATTTTGTGTATTTTCAATAAATAAAAAAGTAACTATCCTCGCAACATTTGTGGAGGAAAACTGAACTTTCCAAACAAAAGGAACATAATGGGAGGAATGTTTCCCAAACCATATGCAATGCAAGCTCTCGTCCCAGACTCCCAATCATTCTCCAGCCTGGCTATGCCGCTGATCAATCAAAAGCTCACATCTCGGAATATGGAGAGATTGTTCTTCTCGGGCCTTCGCTTCCCCTTTTCCATTATATGATACGCTATGACGGAAAGTATGATTGAAGCCGATAAGCACAACTGAATTGAGAACCAAGATCCGCTTCAATCTCTGCATACCATGAACACAATAATCATAACATTGGCCCCAAGACCATCACGAAGAAAGAGTCCATTGGGATAGTTCGTCTATGTTGTAGCAAGGCGGTGTATTTCTGCACCTTATTTAGAGTCGCTTTACATGACGGGCCAAAGCTAATTTACAAGAAATAGTGGTTCATGGCAAGAAGGGAGGGAGCTCTGACACGGAAGCAGTTGAGATTCCATTTTTGTCAACCCAATTCTCTTCCTTAGGGTTATGTCAACTTTTGTCTTTAGTGCATTGTAATATAATTTCAGCCTATCAGAATATGGATTTTAGGGAATGGCCTTGACTCCATCATACAAAGGCCTTGGAGTTGATTACGTGCATTAAACCAATGACATACAAGGATTCACACTCCATATTAGCATGGCCCGTCATGTAAAGTGGCCTTTAGAGCAAGCCCAATTGTTCGTCAGTGTGCACCAGGTCCACATCCGAGATGGTGTAAGAGATTTAGGAACTTCTCTAACAACAAACACCAAGCGTGTTTCGAATAGAGGTCATCAATCGATTTTAAACTATTACTTTTGTCATAACTTGGGACAATCTTAATGATGGAAAATAAGTTTACTAAAGTTAACTTCATAAAGTGGGAGCATGGTCTTGTCACATAGTAGGACAAAGTGCTTGATGTGGAAACCACCTTCGCCATATGGACAATATTTGGTGTAGAAATATCAAACTCCAAACTATGAGAGGCACTTTATCAGTCAAAAAATAGCATTGGTGAGTGGAAAGAAGATGTTGTTGGGCCTACTCTTAGGGCATCATAAGTTCAAACCTTCAACGTACAATTTCCGATCCATACTTTAAATTCAAGCAACCCAATCATATTTTCTATACAAGCATTGTATATAGTAAGCAAATCAATGGCAATTGTCACTTATATAGAATATAGGCAAAGTTCCATCACATGTACATGAATATAATAAAATCTAATTTTAGAGAGTGGATTATAGGGCTTGATACAATCTCCAAATGTGACGTGTTCAATTGCCCTCTACACTATTTTAGGGTGTTTTTCATTAATTTTATTGAGTGTCAAATGGTTTGTAGGGTTCATTGAGGACGCCTTTGATTAGGACATTCTCAATTCAACCTTGCAAACCATTTTACACTCAATATTTTGGATGAAAAACATCCTAAATAGCGTAGAGAGCAATTAAACACGTAACATTTGGAGATTGTGTCAAGTCCTCTAAACCACCCTAAAGAAGACTAAATATAGTTAAATTTTTGTACTTGATTGCATATGTAATGAAACTTTGCCTATATTCTACATAAGTGACAATTGTAATTGGTCCATGATTTACTATATATTGTGCACATATAGAGAGTATGATTGGATTGCTTGAATTTATAGTTCGGATGAAACTGTATTTTGAAATGTGAACATAGAGGACTGGACTGAAGACGCTCGTTTGAATATGCTACTTGGTATGTCATTCTCAATCATTAAAAAAATTAAGACCCTATGAAATATCAGAAAATAACTCAAATGATATGAATTCATCTGTCAATGATAAATAGATAGATAGAAACTCCAGTCCTCTTATGGCATGAATAAAGTGTTTGTTCGTAATATCAATGACCCAGTGCCCACCGGACAAAAAACATCTCAATGATACACAATGCCATCAACAAATTTTGATGAGAAAACTAATAATTTTATGTTTTGGAACAATTTTTCTAAAAGAAAGTTAGGTGATGTGTTAAATAATAAACAAAACTTGTTAAACGTTGTTTGTGTTGCATTTTGGAAATTTAAAAATCCCTCACTTTACCATTTTGTTGCAATTTGAATCGTAGAGGTATAACCAACTTTTTATGGTCTTATGGTTTCAAAATATAGAATGATATAGAATTTTTGTTTACACTATGTTTCTTTACAACATTTTCTTTTCTTGAACGATAATTGTCTAAACAATTGAATCAACCATGTGTAGTATGGAATGTGAGTGCTTTGGATAACAACTACATTGAAGTAAATTAATGTATGAACTTCACAACACAACACTAAACCAAAATTTTGCAATAGACAATCAATATATGTAAATCAAGAAAATGTAACAACCTCAATAAGTGATGAAGCAGTTGTCTTAGATCATCTCTCAACAAAAAAATTACCATTTATAGCTTTTGTATAAGGTATTTAAACAATTCATTTGTAGTATAGTAGAATCTTCTTTTATATCTTGGAAGTTAAATAATTATTATTATATTAGTTGTTTAAAGTTCAATCTGCAAATTCTCAAGGTGCATTACAATTTAAAACATTAAAACCCCAACATATTTCATGCATTCAATAGAATATTTTGAGTGTAATTTTTTTATCTCAACGCCTTCTTATGTCGGAAAAGTCAAAGGTTGTACTATTATGGCACAAAAATTTAATTATAACATTTAATTATGAAGAAAAAGAATTTAATTAACATTGATAGTGAATTTTTAGATTTCTTCATATATGATTTAAAATTGGTCAAAATTTTAGTGAAATCGAGAGTGAAATCACTTTCCAATACATGATTCCAATTGTTTAAGATTTCAGAATGTAACATACAAATATATGAGTTTACAAGACCTTTTTTGATTTGATAAATAATTTAAAGTATGAACTACAACAATAAATGCGAGGTGGGGGATTAATGTGGTAATTATTTTAAATTTCATATGAGAACATGTGTTTGTTTGAATGTTGTTCTCAAATATGTCTAAGTAGGGATCTCAAATTTCTATGAACTTGAAGAATTCCAAGAATGTGTGGTTTTTAATTAGAGGGCTGGCTATGTGGTTGATCTGGTTAAATACAAATAGTATTTGTTTTAGCAAGGAATATTGGCCAAAACAAAAAAATTGAACTCATGCTTCGGGACATGACGTTTGATGACAGATGAATGGCCTAACTAAAGAGGAAGACTCTCACAAAACAATACCTAGGACAAACTTGTAAGTTTACAAACATATTTGACAAAGAGTAGTGTTGCCTTGAACAAGCTAGTAAGTTTATAAACAAATTTCACAAGGAATAGTGTAGTATGGGATAAACTATTAAATTTATAATCACATTTGACGAGAAGTGGTGTAGCATGGGACAAGCTTGTAAGTTTATAAAATAATTTGACAATAAGTGGTAGAGCATCAGACAAGCTAATAAGTTTATAAACAAATTTTGACAATGAGTGGTAGAGCATCAGATAAGCTAGTAAGTTTATAAACAAATTTGACAATGAGTGGTAGAGCATCAGACAAGCTAGTAAGTTTATAAACAAATTTGACAAGGAGTAGTGTAGTACCCTTTTCTTTGGTATGAGAAATCAGATAGAGATGTGCTGGAACTACAATAGTCCTATGGCTTTCAAGTAAGGACTCCATGTCTGCCGCTGCTCCCCTTTTGAAGAGCCTGATGGCGATGTGAGACTTACTTGTTGGCGTTGATTTCTCTCGAACTGAGTCCTTGCAAATCGCACAATGGCACTCTCCCGAAATCAGCATGGCGATGGATCTCCGGAGGATAACAACAACTCAGGCTTCCAATCCTACAGACTACATGCAGCTACTGCACTGTTACGTAAGTTTGACGCATTTGGTTACGTTCAATTCTTTTGTCTATGAAGCACATAGGCTCATCAATTAAAGAGTGCGACCATCGAAGCTAGCAGCCGCTGTCATCATATATAACCTCACTAATGTTCCTCTTTGGATTTCATTTGGTGTAGTTTTTCCGGCCGGGTCAAATGAAGCACAATCTGCAACGGACAGCCCCGTCGCTCATCTTTAAACTAATTGGAAAAAAAATGATGGCCAATAGCTCGTCTACTAGGTGCAATTTGATGTATTTTTAACTAATATACCATGGAATTAATGTCTTTTTTCAAAAAAAATGGTCTAAGTGATCCTATGCAAGTTATACAGTATTATATTGCTCAACTTTTAGTCCACATCTATCACGAGTATTTGAAATCCAAATATTATCATCTTCAATAGAAAGAAAAACAAGTAAACACTAAGCACATACCCATTTTGAGCTCTTTAGACCTAAAAAAGGTTAACACTTAAAGGACATACCAAGCCCCACGGGCTTTTTGGAATTTTGGGAAAATTCCGCTTATAGCTTCTATTCTTTTAAACTAATTGGGATTCTATAAATGCCAATCTGAGCATATTTGAAGGATCTAAAAAGTAAATTAGAAAGAGAATCATACTTATAATGGAGTTTAGAAGAGATTTCCAGCGAAAGAATTAGGAAAGCCATGTCCATTAACCCTTAAGCTTCCACAATACAATTACCTAGTCAAACCTCATAAATTCTTCACATTTAAAAATAAATTTTATATATTGGTATTTTTCTCATATAATTTATTGTTAAACTGATTTTCCCTCATTTTTTCAATGGTTTTGTAAATAAAAATGAATTTAATCATATTTTTCAAAGATTGCTTAAACTCGTATGAATTTTTCAGGAAAAATGTAATAGTTTCGATGAACAATAAGGTGTAGGTGATAGGCATCTTGAGCATATATAAACAAAATCTTGATAGAAAAACATATTCTACAGTGTATATTGGAATTTTAGGGTTTTGAGCTTTAAAGTGCAATAAAAAAAGTAACACAATTTTAACAATTTTGAAGAATGTCAAATTAGACTAGAAAGAAAAAGATAGCCCCCACATTTTCTTTATTGAGACCGTTTTCATTTGAAATTAGGAATTAGAAGAAAATCAGAGTTTGGCTTAGAAAACAACCAAACATACATGGACCCACGGGGCTCCTTGGACACTTAGGGGTTAAGGGTTAGGCCCTAGGATGACTGATTCTGTACCCTTAACTTTGTGTCAGTCTTGGTAGTCCTCAGAAAGTGTGTCCATTATCTCTAGAGCACATAGTTCTATAATTCTTAAATTAAAAACAATATTCTCAATATTCTCATGGCTAACTTACTCAGGCATCGAGGAAATCCACCCACGATGTCAAATATCCCGGGCAAATACCAAACCACGAGGAGTGACATTCCTAACCAGAAGACTAAGGCAGAGAGCAGAAGACTGTCGTCAAACACATGGGGGCTCAAGTGTTGTTGTAGATCTAATTAATCCGTTTTTTTTGTGATTAGGGACACCGAACGGGGAGTTTTCCAAGGGAACCAGCAAAAATCCAATATTTCACAAAAGCAACTAGTTTTCACTACACTAAATAGGTAGATTAGTGTTAGATACACTAATTTACATAAACATGTTGTAAGTTTTTATTGTTGACCAATTTTTTTACCCTCTATATTGGTCAAGATGGGGATCTTTCAATAGTATTGGAATCAATGTCTTTGGTAAATTTTTTTGTCGAGAGTAAAAATCTATAATGTTTTCAAATCTTATAATTATCTAACACTAATCTACCTATTTAGTGTAGTACAAAAGGTGGCACTGCCGAGCGAGATGCCCCGGCAAGTAGTGCCCAATTCCACGCATGCATAGTGATTTTGCCTGAACATGTCCCTGGGAAGCACCACCTTTTCTACTAGTGTTTAGATAAGAACCCATCCAGTTGTTACCTAGGTAGCACCCCAGTATCACAAATTATATTCAAATTTTAGTCTAAAACTATGAGTTTCAACCGATAATTTGGCAATTCCATTTGGTTGATTTCACACTAATTGCCGGATCTTCTCGTACATTGACTAGGGAGTAAGTGTGGCCTCTTCTTGTTATCATATTTTCCCAGCACTAACATTGGAGTACGGAGACTCCAGAAAGAGCTATTGGGCAAGTGGGCATGGGGGTCACTTATAATGAAGTTTGATGATGAGAAGTGGCCACAGTCAAAGTTGCCCAACCACCCATAAGCCTTCCATCCACTACGTTTAAATCACTAAAGCTGGCCTCCTTCTAGACTCCACATGACATGCAGGTACTACATACAATTCAGACAACATGGGCTCCTAAAAAGCGCGATATGGATCCCTCCTCGGTGTGCTTTTTCCTTCTCCTTTTCCTCCAGCTCAGAACACCATTGCCGCTGCCTTTAAATAAGTTGGCGAGTCAGTACCCTAAACTCCTAATCCAATCAAACACCTCTCCACACAATGTCTGTGAGGTTAATTTATTACTTTGAAAAGTAAACCTCCGAAAGTCCCGTAGAGCCATTTCGGGTTGTTTTACTCGTCTCTACTACTGATAACTTACTACTATGGCCCCTGATCCGACTTTTGTCACTATTTATTCACAATCCCATCGTTACCTGCGGGAAATAGACATTCTAACCACAAAATGTCTGTTTGACAATAAGATTGTGATTCCTCCACTAAGCTGAATGGAAACATGAGGAAAGTATGATGTACTTTCATTATGGGATATGTATAATGTAAATGTGAACAATAATAGAGTTAACCAAAAAGAGCAGGGCTTTTTTTTTTCCTGGCTTCTTGGAGCTAGACTCCAATGTCGTGGCACAATCACAATAGTCTAATTTTCAAGGGACTGCTTTCCATTGCATGCATGGGGCACTGCTACGGTGCAGAAAAATTCCCTTCAAAAAAGTGTTTCAAAGTGGAAAGAAAACTTGAACTCGTTTTGAATTTAAGAAGGCTACAAAACTAATCTATAATGAGTTCAACAATAATTTAAAGCAAGGCCTGACACCATCACGGGGTGTAGAACTCGTGACCTTTTTAATGCTAAAAAAGAGTTCCGACAAGTTTTTTCAAACCAAGAGACCCAACCATGGAGATTATTCATGAACAATGTTTGTCAAAAATTAAAATTATAGAGAGCAAACTCCACTTGAACTCCACTTATACACCCGTTATATTTTTTGGATAACTATTATATCAAGGGGGATTATAGTTGATTTCAACAAGCAGTCATTTATAACAAAACTTCATTACTATTCCATCTTTATTATCTTTGTACAAGTTATAAAGGGTTAATACAAGGTTGTAGGTGCAAGAATGTTATGTAAGGCCCGACTTGTTATGAGTGTAAATCCCCCTAAAGGACCAAGGATTCACAGTTTTAAAATGACAAATTCAATTGATTGTATAGTGAAAAATATATTTCAGGTGGGACCAAATTGTATATCTCAAAACTAGTGAAGATCATTGCTAAGCTCTACTAGAAATTTGATTGTTTCTTGTTCTTTGTGAGATGAGTTGTGTTAACTTACAATGAAAGATATTGACAAGGCTACATTCTCCATTCACCAAGATGAAATAATTCAAAAGAGTTACTGAAATCAAATGAGTTACAATTTTTCCTTAGACAATTGACCTAATTGTGACCTTTATCCAAAACCAATCCTTGCATATTTTTATTTAAACAACGTGAACACGAGAAACAACTAGGCAAAATTTTGAGGCACTTTTATAATCAACACTTTAAAAATTCATAGTTTATTCACGGGTTTATTCATGTTGTGTTTTAAAAATGTATATATTACTTAGTGATCTTGCAATCCTCTTTCAACTACCAACAAAATTCAATAGACACTAAGAAACTTCAATCGATAGGAATCATTCTCAAATGTCTCTTGAAACACATGGTTTAGAAAGAATTTAAGAGAAAATAACCATGTTTTTTGTTTTTGTTTTATTTAGTAATAAAATTTTAATAATTTCAAAAAATAAATATATGAGATCATGACCTCTTGATATGTTGAATTCCAACGAATAGAGATGTGTCAAGAGTAATTTTTATAGAAATATAATTGTATTTCTTTCCCTAGGTTTACATATCATTGTATAACAAAGGTAAAATGTTCCTCCCAACTTTCAAGAAATGTAGAACTCACCTCCTAAGTATACTTTCTGATTGCATTTTAGCTAAAGACATGTATTGTATGGTTATGTGCGTTTCAATAATGAACAATTCCTAATTTTTTGGAAAGAATAGTAACATTTAAAAATCCGTAACTACCTAAACATCCATTTTTTTGGACAATGTACAAATTTCATCCAAATTTTCTCATCTGATGTGCACTTTTGTGGTGTGGATTTTTTACTATAGCATTTATGGGAAGTTAGCTTCATGCATGCGTGATCCGATTAAAGAAAGGATGATTTGTGAAATTTTATGCCTCATTTCATGTTGCAGTGATTCACTATAAATTTCTAAAATCTTAGTTCAAAAGTGTTCAAAAGTTCTCTTGAAAAAATCAACTTATAGAATCAAGCAACCAAAAAATCTCCTAAAATGACTACCGTAACACTATAGCAGATTCGCCACGTGGCGAACGAATATATTTTTTTTTTGAAAAAATAAGGTTCGCCTCTCAAAAACTGAATTTCTCAATTTTCGTTTTTTAGCAAAAAATTAGTAAAAATGACCTTTAATAGCTTAGAAATAACAAAATATTGCAAAAACTAATTTATTCTATTTTCGTTTTTCTGTCTTCAAAATTTTCTAATCTTTACGCTTAGAATATTACATTTCAACGCATCATAAAAAAATTCATGTACAAATTGTTAATATCTTGTTTGTAATTGAAATACAAAGTACTTTTGAATTTTAGGTTTCAAAATTTATGCAAAATATTGGTCATAGCAATCATAGATCTAACCACATGGATACCTAGAATCTAAAATTCATAATGTTTAACTTTTGTTCATACATAAAGTTCAAAATACCCCCCTTAGTTGCATTGTATAATGCATCTTTGCAAAACTACCTGATCCAGAAAGGACGGTGGGCATTTGGGAGTTAATAATTGGTGGATAATGTCTTGTGTAACTTCAACCAATCAATTGCCAAATTCAACAAGTCATTTTGTAACCACAAGTTAGGTCTCCATATTAACTATTTGAATGGTTTATGGATGCATTGAAAGGGATGCTACACCAAACGGACTCAAGGCTTAACCCGAGTTTCATTGACTAAGGTTTGAATGTACGAACTTTGCCTTACATTTTAATCCAAACTATTTTTTTTTGGATTAAATATATATATTAATTGTAATTTAAATTTGGTTAACAAGAGTTCCCACATTCCCAAATGGTACACATTGTTTTTCCTTCACTTAATTTTTAATCCCTACCTCTTGAGATACTCCATCAAATCCACCCAACATAGTGAAGTCATGAACTAGGCTTCGAATTTCGACTAAATTTGGCATGGCATCCCAATGACCTTAGAGCATCTTCAACACAATACCATGTATCATTTGGCACACAACGAAATGATTGAAAACATCTAAAATATGAGTTTTTTTTGTCTTGAAGTTGAATAAACACAATATTTTATTTTTTAATTTCAAGTCCCATTAATTTTAAGTCAAATTATGTACTTGATAACATACTTGATGAAATCTTGTCTTACATTCCACATCTAGTACACTAAAAGTTGTGATTTAGTGTTTAATAAGAAGTGATGTCATTTCCCACAACTCGTGAAAAATGTAGAGAGACATTTTGTCCATAGATTACATAGGACTTTGTCATTTAATATTTCCCCAATTGACATTCATGGAAGCAATCTTTCTCATCACAATTGACACTACAGAACAGAAGAGTTTGTCATTTTGAAATAATCTCTTATATCGAAATTGAAAGAGGTAATCTATAGAGAGCAATGGTAAGGAAACTATCACTAATAAGGATCCAAAGATCACAAAAGAAGGCCTTTTCAATGTATGGGGAGTCAGATCTAACTTGGTAGATTGTGACAAGCTAATTGTAATCAACGTAAAATCTCTAGCAACATTAGACGACGTAGAACTACTAAATTGAACAAAAAATGATGTCTTTAACCACGTTTCGTGAAAAAAATAAGGAGACATATTGTGCCTAGAGTACGTAGGACTTTGCCATTTAATATTTCCCCAGTTGGCATTCATGGCAACAATCTTTCTCATGGGAATTTACCCTACATAACATGGGAGTTTGCCATTTTTAAAAATTTCTCGACAGTTGACTTTTGTTGAGACAATCTCTCGCATCAAAATTGAAAGAGGTAAATTATAAAGAGTGATGGTGAGGCAACTATCACTAAAAAGAACCCAAAGATTACTAAAGAAGGCCTTTGGATGTGTGCGGGGAGTCAAATCTAACTAGGTAGATTGCGATAGCCTGGTTGGGAAATCTCCACAAGAGTAGAGGATGTAGAACTACTGAATTTAACAATAAGTGGTGTCTTTAACCACCATTTGTAAAAAAGATAAGGGGACATATTGTCTCTAGAGTACATACAACTTTGTCATTTAATATTTTCCCAGTTGACATTCACGGTAGCAATCTTTTTCCCGGGAAGTTACCCTACATAACATAGGAGTTTGCCATTTTTTTAGTTTCCCAACAGTTTACATTCGTTGAGACAAAATCTCACATCAAATTGAAAGACGTAACCAGTAGAGAGCGATGGTCAGTAGCTACCACCAAAAGGATCCAAAGATCACAAAAGAAGGCCTTTTGATGTGTACCGGGTCAGATTTAACTAGGTGGATTGTGACAACCTAGTTGTAGTCAACTTGAAATCTCGAGCAACATTAGACAATGTAGAGCTATTGAATTCCAAAAGTTGTTTACTTGAACTTTTTATCATTATAATTTTTACAACAAAAAGTCTTTGACTATGACACTATTGATTTCCAAAATGTTAAATAGCATCCACGTTTAGAGGAAACTAGCAGAGACTTGTTGCAGTGCAACAATGAACTCTGATAGCCAAATAGTTGATCCAAGTCTTATAGGAGCAGATGAAAAACATTTGGAATGACAAGATGAAATATTCGGGATGAAAATGTGACCGTTTTTGTGACAACGGATTGCGTCTTAATGTGTGTTTAATACGGAAATAGATGACACTAAGGGTATGTTCCCACCTAGCCTTAGAGGTGGTCTTAAAAGGCGGTCTTACCTCTTTAATAAAGTGAATGTTCCCACCTACATTCTTTAGTAATTACCAATCCTACATGGATGTCCACATGACAAACTTTAAAAAATGGGTATAAACTAACATTTAGGAAGACAAAGAAATACTTGAGCGATAGTAGGCAATTGTTAACAGAGCACCAAAATTGGAAATATTCTCAAGTTTTAAACACTTAAGAATGGTCTTAACTAATATGGCTCTTGGGAGGCCGTTATGTAATCCGGCTACTATTGATGACACCTTTCCGAACCTCATTGCTGACACCTTTCCTAAAAGAAGGTATTCCTTCCAAAATTGTGGAGGTGTTAAGTTTTTATTCACATTCTTTGCAAAGATGAGGTGGGAATGGGCCTCAAATCACAATTTTAATGTAGTTTGTAATTAGTTCATTAACCCTTTAAGGTCTCGATTCAACATTGTTTTCAAAGATTCGTTATAAAATGTTTGATGAAAAATGTAAATGGAGTTGATGTACAAAGCAAAGTTATAAATGTCAATGTGAAGATAATATCTATACGGTTGGATTCAACATATTTATTATTAATATTTTTTAATTAATTTTGCAAGGTTTTCTCTTGAAATTCAATTAAAAATCCAAAATTAACATTAAAATTTTAAAAAATATTGTAATGAAATTGGAATAACATGCACTACAAGATGGTATGGTTTTCACTATTTGATTCTTCTTATTATGGAAAATCATGTTTAAGGTCTCACTTTTTGAACTAAGAATGAAACTTGACATAAACCACTTTTGCTATTTTTCAAAAACTCTCAATATCTTATCTTGAAGATCCGTACCATACAAATGGTAATCAACTAGCACAAGAATTTTTAAAAAATTAAATGGATGAAAAACATCCATGTGCGATGCGTCCAGAATCATCCATCGTCCAGATTCTGGACGCAGGCGCGTCTAAGGGTTAAGGATATATACTGTACGATTGGGTGTAAAAAATTTGAAACTCCAGATTGAAGGGTAGATATGGCGTATTACACTGAGGATACTGGCATTGAATGATTGACAAAGCAGACGGACAAAGCAGCGTTGGAATAATAGGGAAGGATTGTTTTTACTGGAGGATTTGATCCGCAGTGAATGAGCACTAACTCATTACACTCAAATCACTGTGGGTGCGTGTATGGCGCGGTCCATTCATCCACTGGGATAAATTATCATCCGTATTGACGAAATTCATCCATTTGAACAAAATTTCATCAAAATTTGATGAATTTTAAGCCTCTGGTAAATACTGTGGGCCACAGTAGACGGTTACGAGTAGTACACTGAGTAGAATTATTACTCCTGTAAGTTAGTAAGAATGAGCGGGGACCCACCGAGCCCGGGGCCCGCCCATTTGGACGGGGTCGCATTCGTGCCAGATGGGCACAGATGATTTGATCCAGCGGGTCCCACCGTCGTACACAGGGGGAGCTTCGCGGCGCCTTCCTCCCCGGGCGCCCGAAGAACAGGACCCCGGCCCTCCCTCTTGCGCTTGCAGCTTCATCCCGGACTTGAGGGAGCCAGGGTACCCCAGAAGGCCCGAATGATCATAAGTTATCACTTTGGTTATTCAACTCTCGTCATCAATCAGCTTGACTGTGTGGGACCTGCTTTTGCCTTGCCCGGGCGGAAGTCTCACGCGAACTTGGTAGGCATCAGGATTGACCGACCCAACAGGGGAAGAGACCGACGAAACCAACGGAGTTGATACTCTCGTGTAGTAGTGGTAGGAGTAATTTCATTTCATCTTCCTGTTCTTTACTCTCACCCTTTCTGGGATCTTATAATCGTCTCCATTCCGGCATATCTCTGCTGATACATAGCCGCAGTAGCAGGAGCGCATCATCATCATACCCCCCGACCAACATGATGTTTTTGCAGTGACAATACAAGACCAACAACATCGATCCTCCTCTTCTCTTCCCTTCCCTGGCTGGCTTCTGTTCGATTATTATTAAGTTAGTTGCCGTGCACGCGGTCCCGGTGTTGCTTTGTGGACTGGGCAACCGCTCCCCTTCCGGTGCCAGATTGATTTCGGGGCGTGAATATTCGCTCTTATCTGGTTGACGTTTGATTGATATATAACTCGGACCCAGCCCTCAAGTTCTGCTCTTCTAGTCTTCCTTCTCTTCCTTCCTTCCTACCCATTTTCTCTGAGTCGACACACACACACACACAAAGTCGGTGTTGGTTTCTCCGAGTGTTGAGAGTTTTTGGTATTCTTTGCGGCTGTGAACTTGTGGTCGACAGAAAGATCCTAGTTTTGAGACCAGGAAGAGGCTAGAGTATAGGGTTAGAGTATCGCCGCAGGGCTTCCAAGATTTCGTCTTCGAGGCTTTTTAATGGCGGCTTTGGTGAGGACAACAAGCCTTTTTTTTGTTTCTTGTTTTTGTTTGGGGTTTTTTTTTTTTTTTTTTTTTTTGCTTCTTGCAGCAGAGGGTGAAGATGTTTGTGAGGAGGGTGAGAATTCTTCTGTTGTGGAATCGTGTGACTGACTGTTGATGGGTGTTGTGTTTGTGTGAGCAGGCTTTCTATGGGCGGCACGAGCCGTCTTGGATGGGACACCACACACGGGAGCTGTCACCCTATTTCGTAGACGGTCCGTACGTGGGTTTCCACGAGCCGCATCCGTTTCTGCAAGATGAGGCATATGAGTTTAGTCCCTACGCCGCTGCTCCGTTTCTGGAGCCTATGGCGAGGATACCGCGCACCGCCAGTGCCATGCCCGCGTTCGGCCACTACACGGACTCGCCGTTTCTGGAGCCGCTGGGACGTGGTCCCGGTGGTCCGCTCCGATCCTCTAGTGCTATCCCTACTTATGCTTACTCCAACGATCTCCCCTTCCACGACTTACCCCGTGGCGGCCCAGCAAGATCCGCCAGTTCCATCCCTTCGTTCCGAGAATCTCGTCCCAAACAACATAAAGTGGCTCCGGTAAGTATCATCATCAACTTCTCCCTTACACGCGTGTTTTGCAGAACTGTACAAGTTTTTCCCGGGTATCCAGGAGCCTAATCTTTTGTTTTTTCTGCATTTCAGGAAATTGAGTTGAGAGTGCCGATGTTATCTAGCAATTGCGAACAGAGATTGAAGGAGGCTTTACGAAAAGTACCTGGTAAGATCTATGCTCCTTCTTCAGGGCTTTGGTTGTGGGGTTCCCATTTAAGCAAGCAGGGGTTCTTCTGTATGTATTGTACAGTACGTTGTGGCTAACTTTCAGTGATGTATTTCAGGTGTTACGGGAGTTGTGACGGATAGACGCGATTCGAAGGTGACAGTGAGCGGCAAGGTAGATCCCCAAGTAGTGTTGAAACACGCGCAGAAGATAAAGAGGAAATCGGATTTCTGGACGAAGGAAATTTACAGTCAAGCGTTCATCCAATTTATTCAATCTAAAACCGGCCGAGCTGAGCCGGAGCCAGAGGTGACATCCTCATACCATCAGCACGCGCCTTCGGAGGAAGGCGACTGCCATCACGCCTACGAAGGAAGCGAGAATTTGTCGTCGTACGAGGAGTATCCAGGGCATTCCGAGCGCGACGAGCACGACAACGAGATGGAGCGCGCGCAATCGCACCCACAGTTTGAGGACCGAGGGCATTACAGCCAGTACAACAACATCAACCACTACGGGCAACGCAGCAGCAGCAGCGACATGGACAACATGCCCTACGGCATGCCGGCATCCAGTACATTTGAGGAATCGTATGGAACCGTGGATGACAGACCACGCTATGAATCTCCCTACTACGACCATGTGCAGCAGCCTTCGCGGGTGCCGTATTACGAGCAGTATGGCGACTCGAGCTCATACAGGCCCAGTCAAGGATACGGCCCATCAGGAGTGTCGAATCCAGGGTACATGAAGCGCGTCATCAGCGACTACTGAGACTATTGATGATTGGCAATCAGGGCGATTATTGAACAACAACAGCGACTGACTGAACACTCGTGGAGCACCATCAACTGCCAGCCTTTGATCTTCTCCGGACAATGTAAAAACAGCAGAAATCGTGGCTACTACTCACTGACCTGACCCTTCACCGATCCCTTACGTACTGAGTGCTCCAAAGTTTTGGTAGTTTGTTGAATCGACGGTGCTCATTAGAGCATTATTATTCCAATTTTGATACTAAACACCATCTCACCTTGTAGTGTTTACATTATGGTGATGAGTGAAGCCAGCCCTTCATCCAGGCGCATCTCTTTTAGTTCGAGGGTGCCAGCTAGCTATGGTGGTGGAGCTTCACCTTACCCAATGTTACCGGCCAGACAATTTGTACAATAGTAAACTTTTTACTCACTCTTGTCTCTGCACTATCATGGAATTCTCGTTTTTGATCACTTGAGTCTCTGTGTGGCTGTATGTATGTTGCCATTCTGTTTGAGTCGGTCATGGTCGATCTCAGTTGTCTGAGATTGCTCCGTGCAGGATCTGATCAGCGACGCGGTCTCTTGCTTCGGCTAAGAAACCTTGTGCTTCAGCCACATCATGGTGCGTTGCTTTTGAATTTCCTCTGTCCAGTAAGCTTCTCTTGATTGCTTACTTTTTCTTTGTTCCATTGACTTGAGATTTGATTCGTGGATGCCCCTTTACGTGTCCTTTTGAGTGTGATCTTTTGCCAAATGTCAATGATTCCATCAGTCGTCTACCCATTCGCAAGGGGAGGGAGAAGGTCCCAATCTCGTTTCTTAGAGCTTGAAGATGATACAGATCAAGTGTACAGTACTTTCATTGGGGAAGGTAAACTACCCTATTTGTGCAGCTTTGTGATCTCTATGTATCAGTGCCTTAAATTAAACAATTTGATATGTACAATACGGTACTGGTTTAGCTTACATCACATCTCACGATTTGAAACTCTTGCAACGGTTGATTGCAAGTGGGTTAACTAATAATGGATTTCTTTCTTCGAACAAGTATTGGATATTCCACCGGTGAAAATCTATCCATTTGTGCAGTAAACCTCACAGTAAGCATCAATATCTTCTCTGTTAATTTGCCATAACTTCTGAACAGTGGTAGGGTACACGTCAAGAAATTGGGTGAGTGCAGAACTGAAGAGCTGGAGCTTCAATTCGACTTGACAAAGAGTAATGGTTCATCAATGAAATGGGCAGTCCACGTGTCACAGGGCGAGGTGAGGGGATATTTTAGACCAATAAGCTGCCAGCCGGTGTTACAACATGGATCCTATGTTAAAAAAACAGGACCAGCGCAGCTGGTGACGTGGCAACCCAAACGTCGTGGTGGCGACCATTTGTGTGGTCGGCGCATTCTCCGGTCACTGTAAGTAAGTGATCTCGTTTGCCCTTCCTTGGGGATGAAATTGATTGGGTTGAAGTTTCTGTGGGGTCCTTTTAGTTGTTCTCTCTTTCAAAATTGCGTGCTGGGACATGAGTGCATCTCTGCAGCCTGATTCGTCAAGTTGCATCGTGTGCATGCGTGCAACTTTTACCAAGTACAAGTGGGGGAAGGGAGCTACTACCACTGCAACGTAATATTCTTTAAACCTTCCAGCTTTGCTCCTGAATCAATCGTGAATTTTAACCCTTAAATCTTCAAACAATCAAACAAGTGTCAGTGCATATAATTCCTAATCAAAGTGGCACGGAGTCGGTGCAAGCTGACCATCTCCCAAGAACTCCTGAAACATCCTCAAGCAGGCCGGCACAATTCACAGTGATTAGTTTACTCCTGTGATCACAACAGTTGCAAAGTACGTTCCTAAGACTCGAACTGTCTAAGAGCCTCTGAACGGGGAGATTTCCAAGGAAACCAGCTAAAATCCAATATTTTACAAAAGCAGCAGGTTTTAGACAAGAATCCATCCGGTTTTTACCCATGTTTCACCTACGTAGCACCCGAGTATCATAAATTTTATCCGGATTTTATCCTAAAACTATGAGTTTCAATCGGTGATTTGGCAATTCCATTTTGTTGATTTTACACTAATTGCTAGATCTCCTTGTACTTTGCCCCCTCCTCACGAAAAATGAGGCACCCGGTCCCACTAAAAATGGATGTCCGGTTCACTATTCAATCTACTCTAATAAAAGTGAGAACACGTTTTTAGAAAAACATCGGCCATGATTTGAGGAACTGGCAAGCACGTCCAACCTGTCAAGCACCCGTTCTCTAATCCAAAGTATGAACTAAAATAAGCTTATTTGAACCCAATTGGGAAAGAGGACACGGGCTCCTCATGGGGACTTGCCCTAGTACTCCTAGTACGAGTCGGTTTAGGTGAACCACCCTATGTATCAACGTCTTACAATTCAAATTTTGATATGTACACTACCAATACACAGTGGCACAATTAGGATAACTTTTGAATCATTGCACAAATACGGTGGCTTCCTTAACCCCTAAACGTCCTCACCTTCCCCACATTTGGTAGATTTGCAAAGATGCATTATAAAATGCAACTAAGAGGGATACTTGGAACTTGATACATGAATAAAAGTAGTACATTATGAATTTTAGATTCTACCCATACGGTTAAATCTACAATTGCTATCACCAGTATTTTTGTATAAAATTTGAAACTCCAAACTCCAAATTCTTTTGTAATTTGATTACCAATAAGATATTGACAATGTCAATTTTTTGTGATGGTTTGAAATGTAATACTCTAACTGTAGTGATTTTTGGGGATTTTTTTATTGCTTGATATTATGAATTGCTTTTTTCAAGAGCACTTCTAAACTAAAATCTTCAAAAAAACTGGTGAAACAATGTGACATGAAACAAGGCATAAAAGTTTCTAAAATCATCAACTTTGTAATCAGATCACACATGCATGAAGCTAAGTTCCCATAAAAAAACTCAATAAAAAATCCACATGGATGAAAAAACGAAGTTCATCATCCAAAATCTGGACGGTTGGACGCTTAGGGGTTAATGTGCATCAAGTTTGGATCTATGCAGGAGTCAGCAGTCATTAAATACTACTCCGTATGTGACAAGCAGAAGGCTATGGTTGAGGCATTTTCTGCAGTGGGACTGGTATTCATATGCCCTGGTGGAAGTTTACCTCCAGTTCTCACTAAGCCAGATTGATTACATTACTGGTTTTCACCTCTCACGTCTAATACCAGGCCTTTCAGGAAGGCCAAGTGATAAAGATCATCTGATAGAAAGACTACGAGCACATCGACATCTACAGAGCTGAAGAAGTCACAATCAGTTGAAGTCAGAGAATTCTGATGTGTTACTGCAAGGTTTGGTATCAAGGTACACGAAGTGAGAAGCTTGTGAGTGTAGGGCTCTGTGCAATGATAACAATAATGCTAACGTGGGCTCATGTGACAGGAGAGATGTCGATTTCTCAGTGGCATGATCCATTAGACAGGGCGACGAATTAGTGGTAGGCAACCGGCTCTTTACGATCAATTGGCTGGCCATCGATTTCCCTAGCCTGGGCTACTAGCTTCGATTCTCAGTCACTAGCTTAGCCCTCAATTTCTCAAACGTTGCAATCCAGCCCTGTTACATAACATTACGTTTGATGCTCCTGCTCACCGCACAGCGTCCACACAATGCATTCTTCACGTTTCCGCCACTCCTTACTTACTCGTCGGTCCCACTCTGCATGCGCTGATCGATTCAATCGTCAAGTTGCACAAGAAAAAAGGTGGAGGAATGGGAGGAGAGAGAGATAATGAAAAGATGCCCAAGACCCAAGAAAAGATGCATGCTCCAAAATCTCTTGGGATGGTTTTTGTGAAAACCTGATTTTTCAAAAAATATTCATCCTCCACGAAAGTAGACACTAGTAGGAAATGTGTCGTTTTTCACTTACTATAAATGAAAAGGGAATGAAACCGTGCCAGGCACATGGATTACACGAAAGTAGGCACTAGTAGGAAATTTGTCGTTTTTCACTTACTATAAATGAAACAAGAATGAAACTGTGACATGCAAATGGGCTACACGAAAGTAGACACTAGTAGGAAATTTGTCGTTTTTCACTTACTATAAATGAAACCGTGCCGGGAACATGGGCTATGTCAATGTTGATGAGTGTTTTTGGTCATAAGAAGACATAACTGTAAGTAGAATAATCAGACACTGTCAACTTCACTATTCCCTCAAAATAGGGATTGAAAACCGACAGGTCTTCTACTACACTAAATAGGTAGATTAGTGTTAGATAATTATAAGATTTGAAAATATCATAGACTTTTACTCTCGACAAAAAAAATTACCAAAGACATTGATTCCAGTACTATTGAAAGATCCCCATCTTGACCAATATAGAGGGTAAAAAAATTGGTCAACAGTAAAAACTTACAACATGTTTATGTAAATTAGTGTATCTAACACTAATCTACCTATTTAGTGTAGTGAGAATTCTGAAAACTAGTTCCAACATTCTGCCACATTTACTCCCCTTATTCTAGTCATTGATGGTAGTAATTGTATGTATTGTAATAATGGGGAATAAAAAACCACAGGTCTTCTACTAGTGAGAATTCATAAAATTAAATCCAACATTCTGCCACATTTACTACCCTTATTCTAGTCATTGACGGTAGTAATTGTATGGATTGTAATGTAATATTCTTAGAATCATAAGATTCATTCCAATTGAGGGTAAAGGAGTTCTCTCTATTCATCTAGATAGTCTAAAAATAGATTTGAAGTTGAATTAATGTACAACAACTGAAGAAGTGAAGCCTACCTATGGCTTTGGAGAAGCTTTTAATAATAAAATCTCCAAAAGTTTGTAATGAAATTATAGGATATCCAAATAATATATCTTTAAGTATGATAGAATCTTCTTGAAAATGGGTACAAGATTTACAAGTGTTTTTGTCTTTTTAATCATAGTGTCACCGAAATGGAGAATCTACCTCAGTGTGCATTGTTTGTTTGTATAATGCCATAGCATTGAAATGAATCATTTTCCAACACTACCAAAAAAAAGTGACCTAGGCATTGTAGGCAGGTTATTGTTAAGATCTTATGATCCTACAATTCCTACTGAGATCTCCATATAATATGGCCCACAATATTTACGAGAGGATTTACTCATAATAAAAAAACTCAAAACATTGTGGTAATATTCATCCAAATTGAATGAAAAAATTATTCAAATTGGATGAAAACTTGTTAAAATGGATGAATGTACCCACAACAATTATCTACCCACCATATATGATGATTTCAGTGTAGTTCTAGTAAGGTATATACATCCATGATTGCCACCTGCAATGAAAGCACTAGGTACATTTCACGGGTGCGCATACCTTAGTGCAAATGCTCACATAAGACATTGAATATCCTGGATTACTAGCAGGTTAGGCACCTTTCTGCCTAATATTTACTTGTTTCTAAAAAATATATTTAGACTAAACAAATATTCTTCAAAATTAGATTCTTCCCATACAAAAAATATTTTTTTGAAAAACAATGTCCCAAAATTTTAGGCATCATTTTTTAATTATTTTCTACAGAACCTGCTAGTACACTACGAAACCAAATGACTTATTTCAATCAACTAACAAGCCGTGTGCAATACATTGGTAACATTGTTACGGTAGTTTGTAATCCCTAAATGAAATAAGTCTTGACTCATAAAATACTTACAGCATCCACCACCTGGATATAAATGTATCAAAATGTACAATTCATCCAAAAGAATCAATTATATTCAATGAAAAGAAAAGAAAAATTATGCTCTGCAGGAATCAATGAAAAAATATTATCAATTGTATTTCGAAAGAGTTTCTGTTATTAAATTCTAAAGTCTATGTTACTATAGATCTTCGGTTCAAGCACTGTTTTAGGAATTCAGTTAAATCTGAGCCAGAAGAATAAACTGCAGTAGATGGTGACACAGTCAAATGAGAGCCACTTTCACGCTAGAAACGAGGTCAGCTAAACCGAATTTTTCAAATTTCCAATGCAGAAAGGACAAGGTTAGCATAGTTTGTAGCATAGGAATGCTAATAAATTGTGGCTGATAAATTTTCTAGCAATGTAAGCTTGTTCATGTCGGTGTCAAGATGTTCACTCAGCTTGCTGTCTTGAATAGTATTATTTTTTGAATGGATCGAAGTTCATGAGCATGGGCAATTATGCTCTGTTTCTGTCCTGGACTCCTGGTCATTGGAATCCTGCCTCACACGCAAACTTGTCTTTCAAAAGTCGGTTATGTGGTACATTTCAGTGTTAGGCTGGTACACTCAACTCGACGAATGGTAACCACCCAACATGAGTGCCCAATCACATGTGTATACATACAATAGCAAAATAATATTCTCCTCAGGCACTGGAATGTGATATTGGAAAATGTGATACTAACGAGTTTAAAGTGGAGTTAAAAAATGTTAGTAGAAAGGTGGTCTTTGGGTACCAAGGAACAATGTTTTTTTAGGAGGATTTTAGCTTCTCCAAAATCTTGTTGAAGTTAAAAATTGCCAGAAACAAAGCACAGCCAAGGAATGATAAACATTTATATCGTCACCCCTCTCGAAATTCCGCAGTTTTGCAAAGATGCATTATAAAATGCAACCGAGAGCAATATTCTGAACTAGATTCATGTACGATTAAAAGTTGTTCTAATTATAAATTTTAGATTCTATCCATTCGGTGAAATCTACGATTGCTATCACCAATATTTTTGTATAAAATTTGAAACTTGAAATTCAAAAATATTTTGTAATTCTATTACGACTAAGATATCAGATATCGACAATTTGTGGATGAAAGAGTACATTTAGAATAAAGCACACATTTTCATTTAAACTAGACTACTAGAGTGGAAAAAGTGATGGGGAGTGCTCCCCTTTTTAAAAGATATAGGTCCCCAATTTTTCTACAACGCCCTTATTATTCATGTGGTCTTTTGGATAGGACCGGTTGGTTCGTACAAATTTTCATGCCATGATAACTCACCAACAGCCCGAAGTCATGTATATTACACCACTGTTCAAACAAACCCAACAGAAATCAAACGGGGACCACATAAATGTGATACGTTGCCTTTCACCAACTAACTAAAGAACTCATGATTTGGCGATTTTACTAATTACAAAAGCAGACCTTGTACTCAAACAATTTTCCAAAAACCATCAGATCATGGTTACTGTTACCGTGCTACTTGCTATTGAAGTGTCTATTCCCAAAAAGAGAAAGTAGTTTTGTTCCAATGGCCCATTGTCTGGTGGGCACGAGTCATTGACATTATGAACAGATGATTTGTGGACGTTGGTCTTGAAAGAGAACCAACGCTTTGTGCATGTTAGTCTCAAAAGAGAACCGGAATTTCTGTCTATTTGTCTATGATTTTTTGGAACCTATCTCTATTGAGAAGGGGAGCACCTCCCATTTCTTTTTCACTTCTATGGTTCAGTTTTAATGAAATGTGTTTTTTAAGATCTTAATTTTTTTTTGGGTGAATCACTACAACATGAAATGAGGCATAAAATTTTCACGAATCATCCCCTTTCTAATCTAATGACACACACAAAGCTATCTTGCCATAGAATTTTTTAATATTTTTTTTCTTTGCGAAAAGTGCAAGACGGATGAGAAAACGTGGATAAAATTTGTACATCGTCCAAAAAATGAATAGTTGGGTAGTTAGGAGTTAAGATGTTTAAGATTTTACCACATATTCTTATACTAGTTTTGTATAAGATCCTATGGATAGATATAGAAAAATAAAATAAAACAAAACTTGGCTCAATGTTTGGAATGGCATGTTTGGAATCTTTTCTGAGCAAAAACACCTAAGTAAAAAATTTTAGGGGCGAAACCACAATTCACATTCTTGCAATCCCAATTACCTTTTTAATATCAATCCAACATGCAATGCTATCAAATGTCATAATGTTACGAAATTATGTACTATCACATACATTTTGGGCGCATAGGTTCCTACATTAACATTATGGGAAAAAGATGATTTTGATATATTTTTTGACAAGTTTTTGATACTAGTGTAGAATATATCCTTGTTTTTGGAAGATTTTGGAATTTTTTTAACACCTTTTTCTATAATATATGAAAAGAGTGTTAGGATGGGTGTCAAAATGAGTGTCATAAAGAATGACAAAAATGATGTTGAACAAAGTGTAAAATAAAATTTTAATAATGAGGACTTCCTAATTTTGTGGGAAGAGAAACGACATTTAAAAAATGGTTAATAGCAACTATCAATTGGTCATTTGTAAATATAGGTCAAGTCTCCATATTCATTGTTTGAATGGTTATCCATGCATTAAAAGGGATGCTACACCAAACTAAGTCATGGCTTAACCCCTAAATTTCCTTGTGTTTTTGGGAGCTTGAAACCTCAAAATTGCGATTTTCTACCTCTATGTACTCCCGGGGATGTGAACCAAGTGTTTTTACTTCTTTTAGAATTCCAACCGTAAGATCTTGTACCTAAGCCAATTCATAGCTACTGTTTCAAAAATTGACCGTTGGATGTTTATCATTTGCAAGATCATAACATCCAAAGTTTGTGCAAAAGTATTTCGGGGCATTGCTTGGGAGGCATTGTCTCCATAGTGCAAAGGGGACTTGAAGATTGTTACTCCAAATATTTTGCTCATATTTTTTTCCATGTAGATAACTAAGTTGGGTACGCTCATGCAAAATTTTAGAGACTCATTATGCGTTTCAAACCTTCATGCAAATTAATTTCCGGAAGAAGGTATAAAAATGGCAATTTTGGTGAAACATGCATCACATTAATTGTATTTGATTTTTGGAAAAAATGAACGGTGATTAGGTACCTCTATGATTTTATAAATTTTAGGCGAAATTATTTTTAAAAAATTTCAAAATCTGAAATTTTGACAAATTTTGAAAGAAATGGATGTAAAATGACAAAAAACCTTGGAGGTTGCTGTTCTTTATTTTGGAGGCTGCCCTTGTCAAGCCAAGAATATAATCAACATGGGTCACTTCAAATTCTGAGCCTAAATGTGGTGAAGAGCATGTCTCCAAAAAAAAATTTGAAAAAATGATTATAATAAAAAGTTTTTTTCTGCCCCAGTTGCGCTTGAAACCAAAAATTTCAATAAAAAAATTATAAAATCCAAATTTGACTTTGTAATTTTTACCACACACACCTTGTATGTATGACCACGCCCACACCAAATTATAGTCTAAAATTCTTAATTTAGACCTTCCATCTAAGCTGCCTGAAACAGCAAAAAGCCATTTTGGCTTTTAAGGGCCTTTAGGGGTTAATCCAAACTCAAATGACCAAGGTTTAAATGTACAAACTTTGCTTCAAATATTTCAACCCAATCTAAATTTTTTGAATCAAAATACATCGGATGTGATTTCAATTTCCTAAACAAGAGTTCTCACATTTATAAATGATGTATTTTCTTTCTTTTACTCTCAAAATACCCCATCAAACCTGGCATCAAATCCACTCAACAAGGTGAAGTCATGAACTAGACTTTAAATCTTGACTATATTTGGTGTGGCACACGAATGACCTTAGAGCATCTTCAATACAATACAATATATCATTTGACACACAACGAAATGATTGAAAAACATATAAATATAAGGTTCTCGAAGCTTGGATATTGGTAAACACTATATTTTTTATATAATCTAGAATCCTACTAATTTTAAGTCAAATCATGTAATTCTTTTGGATTAAAATAAATTAGTTGTGATTTAAATTTGGTTAACAAGAGTTCTCACATTTGCAAATGGTATATTTTTCTTTCTCTTACTCTTAATTTTTAATCCCGACCTCTTGAGATACCCCATCAAACCCACCCAACATAGTGAAGTCATGAACTAGGCTTTGAATTTTGACTAAATTTGGCGTGGCACCCCAATGACCTTAAAGCATCTTCAACGCAATACCATATATCATTTGACACACAATGAAATGATTGAAAACATTTAAATGTAAGATTCTTTGTCTTGAAGTTTGAATAAACACAAAAAAATTCTCTTTATTTCAAGTTCTACTAATTTTAAGTCAAATCGTGTACTTGATTACATATGTGATGAAATATTGTCTAACATTCTACATCTAGTACGCTAAAATTGTGATTTAGTGTTTAACGAGAAATGATGTCTTTTACCACAATTTGTAAAAAGGTAATGAGACATAATGTCCCTAGAGTACATAAGAGTTTGCCATTTATTCGAGCATTTATTATCTCCCCACTTGACATTCAAAGGAAATTACCAATAGATTAGTGACACCTCAAAAAGATGTGCAATACATTATAATACATGACTTGATAGGGCATTAAAAATAAATTGTGGACACTTCGACAAGATGAACTATATATATACACACCAAAGATAGACACACATATTTAAGAGGAGATTACCAATAGAATGAGGAGTATTCAACAAGATGTGTGGTAAAAGATGTATAACAACTTCTGGGAGGAGATAATCAATAGAATGTAAACATTTCATTAAAATGTGCCATAAATTATGACAAATGTATGTCGGGAGGAGATAATCAATAGAATGTAAACATTTCATTAAAATGTGCCATAAATTATGACAAATGTATGTCGGGAGGAGTGAACCAATAGAATGCTGACACCTCAACAAGATGTATGATAAATTATGACATGCTTATGTGTTCCCAAAAAAGCAACCGGTTGAATAAAATTGAAGTCTCGATAAAGAAGATTGAGATTTTGACACATTGGCACAAGTACAAGAGACCCTAATGGTGACATACAAATTTTTAGTGAAGAAAGATTGAGACATGACACATTGGTGCATGCACAAGAGACCGAGAGCCAACACGAGTAATTACTTTAACCCTTACATGCCTGAGAGCTCGCCTGAGAGACCAAAAAATGGCTTGTGAATGAGTCGATTGTTCAATTCCAATTGCTGCATGGATGATTTCCATCCAATTCTTTTTGTGAAGGGCTTTTGTTTGGTGATGCCACCTCTTCAAGTTAAATTCAAATCATTCAAGCTATTTTTAGATTTTACATGGGGTCCCAACTACAAAAAGAGTCGTAAAATGGTTCCCCTTGTAGTGTATTTTGAATGTTTTTGCTTGTTCTACTTAAACTAAATTTAGGCTATGAAAATGATAGTAATTTCAAAATTTCACTAAACGATAGTAATTTCAAAACTTCAAAAAAACGATAGTAATTTCAAAATTTCACTAAACGATAGTAATTTCAAAACTTCAAAAAAACGATAGTAATTTCAAAATTTCACCAAAATTTATGAAAAATTCATGATTTATACTCCCTCTGTCCCATAATGACTCGCACGTAGGTTCTGTGAAATCTACCTCTTGAGGTAGATTTCAGAGAACCTACGTGCGAGTCATTATGGGACAGAGGGAGTAGTAGATATGTGGCTTCATCTACTAAAAATATAAAGTTGAATTCTTTTATTATTTTTAGTCGCAAAGTTGAGTGTGGCAAATAAAGCATGATTCCATGGTCATAGGCCCAACCTTTAGGGGTTAATGCAATAAGAAGTTTATTATAGGATGACAAAAAAGGGTACAATTTTTTTATTTGGGAACATATTTTGAGTGAATATAATAACCCTTATATAATGTGCCATAGATTATGACCTACATACGTTGAGAAGACTGAACCAATAGAATGTAAACACCTCAGCAAGATGTGCTACAGATTGTGACATATAACACAAGTGGAGTCCACCAATAGAAGATTGACACCGCAACAAGATGTGCTATGGATTATGACATATAACACAAGAGGAGTCAACCAATAAAATATTGACACCTCAACAAGATGTATGATAGAGTAGGACATAAAATATGCAATAGAATGTGGACACCTGAGCAAGATGCTCGTTGTTGATCCAGACAGCAAAAGGGCCAGGACCCAAAAAATGATGAGAGTTGTTTTTCTACAGGGAGGCAGTGACAGCAATTTTGAGCCCAACAAGTGGCAAACATGCTAGCCAAGGAAAATTCAATAATAAAAAACCACACCCATTGAAGGTACTAGAACGTCAACCACAAACGATCGAGAGCGAACGTCCGTCCCTCGCAGACCGACGACGGCGACGACTGACGACGACGACCGTCACAACGACTGACGACGGACGACTGACGACGACGACGACGGATGGTTCAAGGAACTAGAACGTCAACCGTGGACGTTCGTTCCTCGCAGGCCGACGACGGCGACGATTCACGGCGACGACCGTCACTATTCCGACGGATGGTCGTATGCGCACCACGTGGCTGGTGAGCTTCGGTCCGCTTCTCCCATGCTGCTCTTGTCCCACAGCGAGTGATGGACGGAGGACGCGAATGCTTGTTGCCACTTGAAGCGCCGGTTCATTGGATTGGATGGTTTCCTCCGAAATATCTTCCATGGGCCCAAGCTTGTCTCAATTGTCTCAACTTGTTTGAGTTCCGCCACTGAATTCTGCTGGAGGCGCAGGAGCGAGCTCACTGGCTATGGAGGTAGGATTTGCACATACGACGACTTGACACCCCGACACTGCTGGTATGCTCTGCTCTTCTTCTGATTCGTGAATATTTGTTGTTCTTGCAGTCTTTGGTGCTCTCCGTCCGTCGTTTGTTGGAAATGCATCGGATTGATTGTTTGTTGGCATTGGCTGTCGCGAGCTAATGCTTTCCGTTTAGTATTTTCTCTTTGATGGAGATCGGGAATGAGGGCGGGGGTCTGTGAGCTGTGAATGTTCTTCTTTTCTTTCGAAATTCGGACTGACGACTGTGGTTGTGTCCGAAATCGCTCTGCATTGGGAATTGGTCGAAGTTGGCCTCTTTAATTGGTATTGCCTTGAAGGACTGAAACCCTAAGTTTTGATGTTTTTGAGGTTCACGGTCTGACGAATTCATGTATCGGGAAATTTGTGTGAATCTAAACTGAAAGTGGATATTTTTGTGAACTTGTGGTATGGATGCTATGTACTGTAACCTAAATTTGATGCGTTTTGTGTAATTCGGATGGTATGGATGCTTGAGGTATTCACATGTAATGTAACCCAACTGAGGTTGATGTTATCAATGCAGAGCTCTGTTCCGTGAGGTGGCGCGCAATTTCGGTGTAGAACGGCGATTTCCAAGCGATGGCTGGCACTGGAATGATGCAATGTGGGCAGCTGGGGATGCGTGGTAGCACCTTCCAGGGGCTGCGCAAGGCGGGAGTCACGCAGAACAGCAACAACAATAACAGCAACGGGATGAATATCACGGCAAGGCAGCATCGTGGCGGATCCAAGAGGAGCGTGGCGGTCCGGTGTGGGGAGGGGGTGAAAGTGCGTGTGCGTCTGGATCACCAGGTGCAGTTTGGCGAATGGCACGCCATTCTGGGGTCGGCCAAGAGCATCGGCGCGTGGCAGGAGAAGGTGCCCATGAAATGGACGGAGTCCGGGTGGGTGGTGGACATGGAGGGCAAGCCTGGGGAGACCGTGGAGTACAAGCACATCATCGTCACGCACGACGGCAATGTCATCTGGGAAGACGGGCCCAACCGCAAGATTTCCTTACCGGACGCCGGCGAAGTGGAGCTCGTCACGCACTGGGGTCAAACGCAAGAGCAGTTGCAGTTCCAAAACGGCCACGCTCGCAGCAACGGCCACGCCGGGACGCCAGCTGCTGCCCAGGAGAGCACCAGCGTGGTTGAAGAAGCCGTGAACGAAATCTCCACGGACTTTGTGAAGTCATGGCAGGGAGCCTCGGTGAAGGACCGCAAGGAGAGGTCCGGGAAATGGGATACCACGGGCTTGGATGGGCCCGCGTTGCAGATCGTCGAAGGTGACCGCAGTGCCAGCAATTGGTGGCGCAAGTTGGATGTGGTGCGTGGTCTTCTGTCGAGTGAGATCGCGACGACGGAGAGGCTGAAAACGCTTGTCAATGCTGCAGTGTATTTGAAATGGATCAACACGGGGCAGATTGTTTGCTACGAGGATGGCCAGCATTACAGGCCGAACAAGCACGCTGAAATCTCCAGGAGAATTTTCGTTGAGCTGGAACGGATTGCTGGTGCCAAGGATGTCAGTCTCAAGGAGAAGCTTGTGATTCAGAAAATCCATCCCTGCTTGCCTGCCTTCAAGGCAGAGTTCACAGCCTCCGTTCCCTTGACAAGAATTCGTGACATTGCACATCGCAACGACATCCCTCACAATGTGAAGCAGGAGATCAAGCACACCATACAGAACAAGTTGCATAGGAGCGCAGGCCCGGAGGATTTAGTGGCCACAGAGCTGATGCTTGCACGCATTACAAAGAATCCCGGGGAGTACAATGAAGCCTTTGTGAATGAGTTTCGGATATTCTATGCTGAGCTCAAAGATTTTTTCAACGCAGGTAGTTTAGCCGAGCAACTGGAAGGACTACGGGACTCCATGGATGACTCGGGTCTTCCTATTTTGGACCACTTCCTCTCCAGCAAGGCGAAGCTGGACAAAATGAACTCCAGTGGAAACGTTGCCGAGTCAGTGCTGGGAACGTTACATGCACTGACATGCCTCCGGGAGCGGCTTTTGCAAGGGCTGGAGAGTGGGCTTCGGAATGACGCCTCCGACGCCGCCATCGCCATGCGCCAAAAATGGCGTCTGTCGGAGCTCGGGCTGGAAGACTACTCGTTTGTGTTGCTGAGCAGGTTGATCAATGCTTTTGAAAGCGAGGGAGGTGCTGCTTGGCTTGCCGAGGAAGTGAAGGGTGGAAGAGCAGGGAAATGGACACCAGCATTGACCAGTCTTGCCATGGCCACTCAGCAACTGGGCTTGTCAGGATTGCAGAAGCAAGAATGTGCTGCAATCAAGAACGAACTGCTGGCATGGTCAGCTACAGGCATGCTCGATGGCGACGCCAAGGCGTGGGCACTGAGGCTGAAGGCAACTATAGACCGCGTGCGCCGCGTGGCTGAAAGCTACACCGACACCGTGTTGCAGCTCTACCCTGATTACGTGGAGAAGCTTGGCAAAGCGCTGGGGATCCCAGAGAACACAGTGAGGACCTACACAGAAGCGGACATTCGAGCCAGTGTTGTGTTCCAAATTGCCAAGTTGTGTTCGTTACTCCTCAAGGCCGTTCGCTTGACGGCTGGAGGGGATGGCTTTGACGTGATCATGCCTGGGCGAGCCACCGGTGTACTTGTTGAGGTTGACAGAATCGTCCCGGGCTCCTTGCCATCTTCCGCTACTGGTCCTATCATATTGCTGGTGAAGCAAGCTGATGGGGATGAAGAGGTGAAGGCTGCTGGCTCGAATGTGGCAGGGGTTATCCTGCAACATGAGCTTCCGCATTTGTCTCACTTGGGTGTCCGGGCTCGGCAGGAAAAGGTTGTCTTCGTGACGTGCGACGACGAAGAAAGGTCAGCTAATATGCGTTCTTTGTTGAACAAATCTATTGAGCTGGTGGCGTCAGCCGAGTCTGTCCATGTCGGACCGCACGATGCTTCAAAGCAAGAGACAGCAGTATCAAGTTCCAAGCCACAACTCAAGGGTGAGGCAGGTAAAGTCAATGCAACGAAGCAGAGCGTGGTTACCCGAAGCCCAGCGGGTACAGTGCTGGAGCTTTCAAAAGCGACCACAGAGAATTCTGGCTCCAAAGCAGCTGCTTGTGGCGAGCTCGCTATTTTGACTGAGCAGGCAAAGACTTTCCGGAACTCTCAAGGAGTACCTACGTCCTTCCGTGTACCCAGAGGTAAAGTGATCCCGTTTGGAGCTATGGAGGATACCTTGGAGAAGTCCGGGGCTTTCAAGCAGTTCAAGTCACTACTAGAGAAGGTGGAGACAGCGGCATTGGAGGGTGGAGAACTCGACCAAGTGTGCAATGAATTACAATCTCTGGTCGCTGCACAACGACCTGCAAAGGCAATTCTAGAGAAGCTCGCCGCAGACGGCTTCCCCACGAATGCCAGGCTGATTGTACGTTCAAGTGCAAACGTGGAGGATCTGGCTGGAATGTCGGGAGCTGGATTGTACGAGTCGATCCCCAACGTGAAGCTTTCTGAGCCAGAGAATTTTGGCAAGGCAGTGGCGCAAGTGTGGGCGTCTCTGTACACGAGAAGGGCGGTTTTGAGCCGAAGAGTGGCAGGGGTGCCGCAGAAGGAAGCATCGATGGCCGTGCTTGTGCAGGAGCTCCTGTCTCCGGAGCTCAGCTTTGTGTTGCACACAGTGAGCCCCATAGACCAAGACCAGGCGGTGGTGCAGGCTGAGATTGCAGTAGGGCTGGGGGAGACGTTGGCGTCCGGAACCCGAGGCACACCGTGGCGGCTGGCGGCCAACAAGTTTGATGGGACAGTCAAAACTTTGGCATATGCCAATTTCAGCGAACAGATGATGGTGCAGGACGGAGTGAATGAGGCTGACGGGAGTGTTGTGAAAGCCGTGGTGGATTACAGCAGTCAACCTTTGTCCACTGATGCCGAGTACCGACACCGAATCGGGCAGAGCCTTGCCACTGTGGGATTCTTCTTGGAGAAGCATTTTGGCGTTCCTCAGGACGTTGAGGGGTGCGTCATTGGTAAGGATGTGTACATTGTGCAAGCAAGGCCACAGCCCTAAATCCACCCCTTGCAGTACTCTCCCTACTATTATTATTATTATTATTATTTCTTAGCAATAATCTAATGCGAGGAGTACGCTACTATGTTTTCAGTTGTGTACCCTATCTTGATAGACCTAATTTCTCTTAGCTGCTCCATCTCGTCTGTAGCATAACTTATTGATTTGAGAGTTTGCTTACTGCATGTGTTGCTATGGACACACAAACGCCCAGGAAACTGAGGTGCATTACGGGCTATTTCAATCGGTACTGTTAACTTAGCCTATGTACTGTTCTCTCTTGGTTGTCTTTAATGTAAACTTAAGACCCATGAGCTTGCAATAAAGTACTGTATTCTGTCCCAAAGGGCAGTGAACGAGATCCTGATATACACTTCTGGCCTTATTTTCCCTCTATCGATTTTAAGATGTAAGGTTGATTGTCCTAAAACCACCAACTTAAGCAATCTGGCCTATTTTTGGCAGTGCTAAATTCGAAAAAAAAATATGAATGCATTTGAAATAGGTTTTGATGAGGATTGCAAAAATTTGCAACATCTAATTCGCATTTGTCAATTTTATACAAAATTCCAAAGTGGAAAGTAACCTCTAACCCAAATCAAACCACTAGGTTTCCCCATGTCCACACCATGTGGTACTAACTTTCACTCACAATGATACCCAAAACCACCAATTATTTCTTCCCAATGCGTGGCGTGCCATTGGTTTGCTTCAATAGTGAAATTGGTGGTTTTGGGTGGTGGCCCCAGGAAAAGTCTACATGTCTTAATTGGGGGAGGTGGTGGTTTTAGGACATCCTACCTTAAAGTTTAAAGGAAAAAATGATGGGACTCGTTACTTTGTACAGGCCAGTAGATTACCTACCATGTCTTGTTTCTGAAATGTACAACAATTAAAGTGTCCCAATGTACTTATGCTTTTTGAGAAGCTCTAAACAAACCTTCCGGAACTCAGAACTTGCTCATAGTAGGATCCTCTCAATAAAAACAGACAAAAATTAGGGTTGTCAAGAGTTTGTGATTTTTGTTCAGCAAGGGAAGGTGAGCCAATTTTGGAAACAAGAGTTAAATCTCATGGTTGAGGCTCCTATTTTTCCATGAGAGTGTTGATTTCAGAATTGCGTTTCTGAAACTACTAATTACAATTTTTTGGTCCATCTATCTGAAACCACTAATTACAATTTTTTGGTCCATCTATAACATTAGAGCATGGCCAACAACACCCCTTCTCACACTTTATACGCTACTTTTGAATGATAGAGCTATGTTTAGAGTGTGGAGCTTGGTTCTTACTCGCCAAACATTTGCACCTTGGAGTGCTTGATTTTAACACATCAAATGGTTTGCGCTATTCCCTTACAAGACCATACTATCGCTATTGTGAAGCAAAAAGTACAGAATATTCTTCTCTTAAATTGATGGTTAGAATTTGATGCTCAATTTGTGGTATGTAATTAGTTCATGAAATTCATTTGATTGTATTTGGTGCTTGTTGTTGGGAATGTGAAAGCTTCTCACACCCCATCTTGGACGTAAGTTTAGCCTGAACATTGCTGACCATGCTCTTAGTAAACACACGGGAAAGTGGGCGGACGACCAAAGGGCGCCGACCGACTGAAGCCTGAAGGTGATGATCGCCTCACCACTCACACCCCCACACCGAACATGCAGCAACTCCACCGTAACTTAATGAGCTCGTGACCACCAGGACGATTTCATCTCCCCAACTTGGATTCTCATATGTCAGGCGTAAACAAATTATTTACGACGATGGCACACAATCATTCATTTCATTTGCAGTGCATCACTCTGTTGCACGTTTCGTCAATTGGCCACGCTTTGAGTATATCACACTTCGCAATATCAAACTGGATCTAAGATGCATCAGAGCGAGTAACAATCTCATTATAGTACAGGTGGGTGCTGCTTAGGTTGTAGTATTGGATCGATCTAGCTGCTGCATGTTTCGGTGAGTACTGGCGGGGTTTAAGTCTGCCACCAAATTTTTTTTCCGAAGGTACGGTAGGGTCATGGTGCTCGTTTTTGAGAGGGAATGGGAAAGAAGCGCGTATTGATTGCTCAGGATTAGCTTGAGCCTGTGGAAAGAGTCAGAGACTATGGAGCGTCTAGCGCCACAGCTGCTTCTGGCCATTGCGGTCTTGTTTGGCCATGGAGCTGCACAGAGTACTTCGAATAGCGGAGAGGTTAGCGTTCCACAACCGCCGCGTGCTGTCGAAATGGAAGCATTGACAGCGCATGCCACTCGGTTGCTCCAGCAGCAATATGGGTACTGTATCACCGACAGGTCGGCTCCGTCACTTTAGAGTATTCTTTCTTTGACCAACACATGCCAAGTTTTAAATTCGGCCCCATCTGAAATTCACTTGAAGTTGGTCATTTTAGTACCATGAATCCTTGCATAAGGGTTTAATTCCACATGTGCAGGGAAAGAGATGGAGTGGACGAAATCTTTGGCTTCCCGGAATCGGATGTGAATCTATTGTTCGATTGTGATGATCTGACTGGTGAGTCTCTGTATGAATGTTTCGAGCTTGCTTCAAAAAGTATGGATTTGAATCAAAAGCCGCTATGGAGTTGCTCAGCCAGTATTCATCGATGAGAAACTGCAGGTGGTACCATGACCGAGCGGGTGTGTGCGCTGAGTGAGCTCAGGCTCTACTTCGAAAATCTTGCAACGGTTGATACGCCACCGCCCAACCTAAACTGCAATGCATCCGGTTGGGATCAAGCCTGCGAAGCCGGCTGGGCGGGCCGAGTCTCGCAGCCAATCAAGTTGGATAGTGAGACTGTGTCCAGTCGACTTCTGGATCCTCTTCCCTGTTGTACTGGATTTTTCTGCCCTCGTGGGCTCTCCTGTATGATTCGTGAGTATCCTGCACACCCTCATTATCCCCATTTCGTCTTTGCCAAAACTATAGCGTGTGTGCAAAATGCAGCCACCTCCTTGGGATTCCTTTTTTTTCAATTTTTTTTGCACATTAGGGTTAAGGAATGTTTTGATATTGTGACTTGGGGACATTCGGGTCCAGGGTGCCTAACCTAAACTTCGTTGCAGCTTGCCCTTCAGGCTCTTATTGTCGTCCCGCGACTTTGAATCACGACACCAACATGTGTGAACCGTACGTTTCAATAACCACCTAGCTTAAGACATGTAAACTTAACCCCGATTCATGGTTTTAAAATGACCAGTTCGATCAATCATATTGTTTGTAGTAACAAAAGTATGTCAGTGAAGAACATCGCATGTGTTGGTGAGAAAATTGAACAAATGAGAGTCCCCATATGACGAACGTAACACTGCTAAAAAGAAGCACATGAGGCCTTCTGAGTTCAGGATTCCTATTACAACAGTGAAATTATATATCTGCTGTGACGAGTAATCATCTTGTGGGCGTTTCGGGTGTTCAGATATGGTTACCAAGTGATGGAGAACAGCAGTTTGTACACAGCGCAGTGTGGGGGAGCGGATAAATGGGCAGACGTTACCTCCACAATCGGCATCTTTTGTCCTGCAGGTCAATATTGCCCAACGCCTGTTCGATCTAGTAACTGCACTGTCGGGTAAGCACTAATCCAATCACGGCTATGTGAGACAGTTTACATATGTAACTGAGTGTGGATAATCACCGTAAACCATGCCAAAATTAACACAAAATTTTGGGGGATTTTGCAGGCATTTTTGCAGGCTGGGTTCTACTCTTCAAGAAAGTATGTTCTGTTGCTGCTAAATGTTTGGAAAAGGCACTGCACTGTCCAAATCTCACATTATTTCTTGGATTCTCACAACCTTCCCTTATCATGTGCAGAGTGCTCTAGTCTTACAGCTTGCGAGAGTGGAAACCTTGAGAGCCAGAATCTGCAAGGCGTTGGAGGTTTAATTCTGGTACGTACGTCGACTGCAACTCTTCTTTTCTCCCTGCATAGAATGCGTTCTTTTCATCAATGACAATGAATACCCTGTTGGAGTATTTGGCTGACTCTAATCCAGTGATCCCAGAACCACTTTATGACATTTAGAACATTATGCGACCTCCCACATAAATGGTATCTACTTTTGCTACCCAGTGCACACAATACTCACGATACCTCTATAATATCCAGCAATACCCTTGATATATTAAGGTGATACCATGATGATATCCGCGGAAATCACCTCATGAAGTTGCTACATATTTATTTCATGATGAGCATTCTCGTTACATTTCATTTTTTTTTTTTTCATTTTCTTTCTTTGTATGTTTAGCAGCCCCATTTTTTTGGGTAGAAATCCAGCTAATTTTAGCCAGTTTTGGGATCACTGCTCTAATGAGAGAGATGATTGTAAGTGGTGCAGGCAGGGTTATTGATCTTGTTGGTGGTGGTCTACACGTGCTCTGACTGGTTGATGGATCTACGAAGTAGGCGCAAGGCATACGCTCGAGAAGTGGCAGCAAGACAGGCTCACGAGCGCATCTCGAAATATGAGCGTTTGAAACAAGTCACAGATACCGCCAAACGTCAGGCCTCCAAATTTACACGGAAGTTAACTCGGGGCAAAAGCCGAAAGCACCCCGAGTTTTCCACAGAAGAAGAATTGCTGGTGAGCACCCTTTCATAGTGCTGTTTAATGAATTCATGCCCTAGACCTTTTCATAACGGTAACTCACTCTTGCAGGCAATGAGCACCTCATCCGGCAGTTTGTTTACCTCTGATTCATGGTTCAAAAATGACCACTTTGATTGATAAAATGTAATTTCAGACGGGACCAAATCTTATATCACCATAATCAGTGAAGAACATTGTAAAAGATTGAACAAAAGAAAGTCTCCATATGACATACTCAAAACTGCTAAACAAACATGAAGCTGAATATGGGCGAGCAATCGTTCAGTTGTGTATACACGTCTAGACGACAATTTGCTAGAATGCGTCACATTGTCTAAAATCATAACATCATTTCTGAATGAAAACTTGGAAGGTCTAAATATCTGTATTGTCGCAGAGCCTGTCCCGAGATTCTTTACAAAGCCAAACGAACTCTGGTGTCATTCAGCACTCTGGCATCATACCTTCAACGATAGACGAGAATAAAGTTACTGCATCAGCTTCTGCAGATCCCCTACCGCCTCTTCTGGTTAATATATCGACGAGATTTCTAGATGCTGTGGAACCAATTTCGCCCTCGGGTGTCATAGGGGCCAGTGAAGGTGAGGAATTTCAGCCTCTTTAGCAAAATTGCCACAGATGTGAAGATTTGATAGCCTGTTTTGGGGAAATATTCTAAATTCCTTAATACATTTGTAGCAAATTGTTATTCTCCCTCCGTCCCAAAGTTATTGTCCAACTTGTTTGCTTGGTATTTCTTTGAGCCAATTTCATCGATCATATTGTAAGAAACATGATTAAAAGAGGTTCCAAATTATGTCACTAGAATGATTGAAGAACATTGCATGTGTTCATTGCAACCTAAATAAAATTAGGCACAAGGAAGTATTTTTTTGACCTACTTAAAAAAGCACTTTTAAACATGACTTTCAAACATGACGATAACTTTGGGACGGAGGGAGTACATAGTATAAAATTGGCTAATTTCACCATATTGGGAGAAGCCATTTGGCTTAAAAGTAGTGGAAAATTCTCTCAAAAATGAGTAAAAATTAGCATCAATTCTTTTTTGGTAGGCACTTGGCTAAAATTCGCACAAATTTTTTTTTCCACTGATAGGGGCAGAGTGTGGAGATCCAACAACGCCGGTTCGAAGCTTTAGAGGCTCCGGTCAGTTACCGACAGTGGCGATTCCGACCAAGGAGTCTCACAGCCAGATGTTTGCTTATGCTTATGGCCAAATTGAGAAAGAGAGAGCCTTGGGTTACAAAGAGCAGGCACCCGAACCTGGGCAGATTTTCAGTCGCAAGAAGAGGTTTGAAATTGAAGTAGCTTTTGAAGACCTCTCCATGGTCCTCAAGGGCAGTCATACCAAGATACTTTGCAACGTCACAGGGAAGCTGTCGCCAGGAAAGATCACAGCCATTATGGGCCCATCTGGTGCTGGGAAGACAACCTTTTTGAACGGGTTAGCAGGGAAGTCCACCAACACTCGCACGACAGGACAGATTCTTATCAATGGCAAAGTTGGCTCCATGCACTCTTACAAGCGCATCATTGGCTTTGTGCCTCAGGATGATATCGTTCACGGCACTTTGACCGTCGAAGAGAATCTGTGGTTCAGCGCAAGCTACAGGTATATTTCACCACACATTTCCTCCTACAATTAACGGACCATAAGGCCACCAGGTGGCTCCTGTTTTTTTCAGTGATTTTGAGTCGGCTTTATGTAGATTCTTTTTTGTTAATTTTATATTTATTTTTTATTCAACATATGTAATATTCTTCACTGATTCCAGTGATATAAAATTTGGTCCCATTAAAATTACAATTTTCACAATATGATTGTATGAACTTGTCATTTTAAAACTATGAATCCTTGGTCTTGTAGGGGTTAATTACTGCTTGTCTAAAGTAGTAATTAGTCCCTAACTTTTAAATCCTATTACATAGTGGCATTTTCCCTTAGTAACTTAGAATGAGCCCATATCATGGAGTGACTGCATAACATCTATTGGTTCGATCAATGGTTGCAGAGAGTGTCTAGCTAATACAGAGAATTGATCGCCTACCGTCTTGGAACTGTTTCGTAGCTTCTGAAATCGAACAGTCCACCTCGTCTCTTTTAACTACTATTCTAGAGTGTACCTCGAGGTCACTATTTGAGCATTATTATTTTTTGGTTTCAATTTTATTTATTTTTGAATTCCGTCTCAAAATCTGTGAAAAGTCGAATATGGCCAGTCTGGTAGACATTCACGGACTTCTTGCTTTCTATTGCAGGCTTCCAGTCAATATGCCAAGGTATGAGCGTGTTTTGGTGGTAGAACGCACCATTCAAGCATTGGGATTAGGAGGCATCAGGGATTCCCTTGTAGGGACCGTGGAACACCGTGGAATATCAGGAGGACAGCGCAAAAGAGTGAATGTAGCATTGGAGTTGGTGATTGAGCCCTCTCTGTTGATCTTAGACGAGCCCACATCCGGACTTGACAGTACATCCTCCAGGCTGGTGCTGCAGGCCTTACGTCGAGAGGCTATGGAAGGTGTGAACGTGATTTTGGTGCTTCATCAGCCCAGGTACAAGACCTCACATTTCCCTACTCAAGTTTCTGAGACCTTTCATCCATGGATTAAAATCTCCTTGATTTCTGTGCAGCTCTGTTCTGCTCGTATAGTTGCCAAGCTTGCTTTAACAGATTCATTTCCAGAAACTGTGAGTAAAATCTAACAGTGACATTCTATGTACACTTGTCACTGAACACTTCCCATTGCCGTGCACTTAACCGAACACTAAACCATTTCTGTACACACTAAGAAAGAGTGAAGAACTTCATATTCAGGTGTATGAGCATTAACCTCTAGAGGACCAAGGATTCATGGTTTTAAAATGACAAGTTTAAACGATCATATTGTGAAAATTATAATTTGAATGGGACCAAATTTTATATTACTGGAATTAGTGAAGAATACTACATATGTTGAATAAATAATAAATAAAAAACATTCAAAAAAGAATCTAAACAAAAGCCACTCAAAATTACTGAAAAAAAACAGGAGCCACCTGGTGGCCTTATGGTCCTTTAGGGGTTAAGTAATATTGAGAGTGTCTGGTGAAGAGTCAAAAACACTCCCTTGTATCTCTTTCAAAAGGTGAGGTTTTTATAACAACAGCAATAATAGAAAGACATGCACCTGTTGACAACTTACTCATCTACGAACCCACTCATTTTCTTTGAGAAAAATAGCGTAATTAACCCCTAAAGGACCACAAGGCCACCACGTGGCTTCTGAAACTAGAAAGTGAGGAATTTCGAGTTGTTAGATTGTGAATTGTAAAGTGTGCAACAAAGAGACCCTAGTTCTTTTTTAAAGCTAAATTCGTGAGTACTTCTTGATCGAAATTTCATGAAGTGTGCAATTTTTGGTGATTTTTTTGAGCTGCAAGGAGGTTTTTTGGGCGTCACTTGAGACCCTCATATCTTTCTCCTCACACCTCAAAATTAATTGAAATTTTTTGCACATATTCAAAATGATGATCATTATGCATAGTAGAAATTTCAGATTTTTTGGAGCACTTTTGATCAATCCGATTTCAGCATGTGTACAAAATACCCTAAACAAGTTCCATCAATCTTCTCAACGGTGGCATTTTCTCAAAAATTGTGCGATTCTGTCGATCCTTTTTCCATACAAAAGCTATGTGAGTCTTCTTTGATTTCAACGGTGCCGATTGTCAAAATTTACCCACACCAATGAGGAATTGAGCTTGTTATAAGAGCTAGTCAAGAAAACAAGAGCTTAGCTAAAAACCCCCCAGTCCTTTAGGGGTTAATATGTTTAATATGAAGATCGATGTGCGACATGCATGGTAATTGACTTTGGTAATACGATATGTGTGGGCATGAATATATACAGCTATGGGCTCTTCAAAATGTTCGACGACGTTATGGTTTTAGCGAAGGGGGGTTACACGGTGTACTTAGGACCAGTGAATGAAATTGAAGCCTATTTCGCAAGCCTGGGTTTGGTGGTGCCTGAGAGGATCAATCCACCGGACTACTACATGGACGCATTGGAGGGTGCAGTGCAGCGTGGTCCTCACGTAGACCCCAGAACTTTGCCCATTTCCTGGATGATGCACAAGGGTTACCAGATCCCCACTGAAATGATGGCCCTTGCGGCTTCTGCTAGTAACACTCCCACTGACAGTCAATTGCCGGAATCCTCCAAGTTTACCTTCGCTCAGCAAGCATGTGTGGAGCTTTATCATAAGTTTGTTGTAACTTGGGACGGAATCAAAACTGCACTTTCAAGGGCGGATGACTTGTCAGGTCGCCAAACACCTGGATTTCTCAGCCAGTTTCGAATCATTCTACACCGGTGAGCTACACCACAGCATTCATTTTAAGTCCACTGTGTATTTTCTGTAGTGTAGGAAAATTGGACCCCCTGCTGGAAAGCATCTGTCTGTGTGAAAATGACTTCAGTTTGACAATGTTGATCTTGTAGTGTAGAACAAGAGCTTTAAAACGATGTATTGCAATCAGAAAACCGAGGTGGGTTCATTCAATCTAGTGCAAACCAAAGGTGCCTTGTTTTGAGTGCTTTGGAGAGTAGCTAGAGACAAGAAAGTCATGATTTTCATTCAAAGAACAATTTTGTAGTGTATTTTTTTCAATTTTCATTCACATGATCATCATTCTCATTCAATTATCCCAAAATTTATACCAAAAAAGTATTATTCATCATTTAGAAAAGTCCTTGGTGAGTCATTAAAACCATTGTTGACAGAGCTATTCTAGTGCTTTTGATAGCTAATTGTTTACAGTATTGCTTTCATCTTGCACTATGTGTTTTATATATATGTTGGAAACATTGACATATCACTTTCCTCTAGTTACAATTTAAATCAAACATCACATTGAAAATGCCTTGAAAAAAGCACTGCTGACAACTTAGGTGGTTCATATTAGCTTGAATGACCCAGGTAAAAGGAGAAAATGCCACCGTGTGATGCAGATGGCCATATTGGGCGTTTTAGCCGCTTAGGGGTTAAATTCTAACTAAATCGGTACTGCAGGTTGTAAATTCTGGTACTGCACAATCACTGTCATAGATCAAATATAATTTCTGACATGTGGAGTTGGGAATCAGAGTGGGAAAGCAGTGGTTCCGGGAGGCAAGGCTACAAGTGCAGGACTACATCATCTTGCTGATTGCTGGGGCTTGCTTGGGCGTACTGTCAAACATGAGTGATATCAATCTGGGATCCCAGGGATACCATTTCACTGTAATTGCCTTAGGTAATAAAAAATTTGAGCTTTGGAGTCATGTACTGATATGATGCATGTGTGTGAAGACAGTCATCCAGCCACGGGCATTGACAAGTGATTTATTTGTTCGTTGGATGTGTTTTGACAGCTTTGTTGACCATGATAGCATCCCTGCGAACTTTCTCAGCCGACAAGCTCCAATTCTGGCGTGAAAGTGCTTCAGGAGTGAACCGCGTGGCGTTTTTCCTGGCCAAAGACATGGCAGATCTCTTCAACGTTGTGCTGAGACCGATCATTTATTTGTCCATGTTCTATTTCTTCTGCAATCCTCGGTCCACTTTTGTAGACAACTATGTCATCACTCTGGTGCTCGTGTATTGCGTGACGGGCTTGGCGTACATTTTTGCCATCCTTCTCGAGCCAGCACCTGCACAATTGGTATGTCTTCCCTGATAAACATTAACGCAATTCTCTCGTCATGATTTCTGAAAATCCAAGCCATGCTTAGTTAATTAGTTACTCCCTTCGTCCCAAAGTTAGTCATGTTTGAAAGTCATGTTTGAAAGTGCTTTTTTAAGTAGGTCAAAAAAATACTTCCTTGTGGCTAATTTTATTTAGGTTGCAATGAACACATGCAATGTTCTTCAATCATTCTAGTAACATAATTTGGAACCTTTTTTAATCATGTTTCTTACAATATGATCAATAAAATTGGCTCAAAGAAATACCAAGCAAACAAGTTGGACAATAACTTTTGGGACGGAGGGAGTACCTCATCCCAGTATTTGAGATGCGGCCTTTCCTAAATGATGTCGTGTTGACTGTGCAGTGTGCAGTTTTTCTTCCCGTCATCGCCACACTAATTGTGTCCTCTAAGAGAACTGGATTTCTACACATTCTGTCCTACATGAGTTATGCGAGATATGCTCTTGAGGCATACGTCCTTGCCAATGCGGAACGGTTCGTAATTTCCCTCCTACTAACTGGCTTGTTTGGATGACTTCATTTACGGAACAAGAAGCCGAATTGGACCTCATGTCTTCTTTAACAGTTTTGAGTAGGTCACATGTGGACTTCCTTTTGTTGAAGTTTCTTTTCTTTTTGAACAACACATGCAATGTTCTTCACTGATTCCGGTGATATGAAGTTTGGTCCCATCTGAATTATATTTTTCACAATATGATCGATTGAATTTGTCATTTTAAATCCTTGGTCCTTTCGGAGTTAATATACTGATGCAGACAGCGGTGAGATGTGTGAGAGTATTCGAGCAGGTTGAATTATTTGGGTCAGTGACTATGGCGGTGCTTGCAGGTACAAAGGAGTTTGGGTCATTACACGCTGTGGCCTTCTTGCCAATCAAGGCTACCGACTGGATGATTTCAATTTCTGCGTGTGGGTTCTTTTGGGTCATGGAATAGCTGCACGCGTTGTGGCGTTACTCTGTCTGATTTTCAGTCACAGAAGTAGGCAAAAGTAATTTAAGTGGGTCTCAACACCAATTTAAACCTAAACCTGCAGTGTAAACCCTAAACCTGCAGAATAAGTCAGAATTGAGTTCCAAAACTCTGCATTGAGGAGGCTGGTACTTTGAGGAAAGATGAATCACATTTTACCAACATCAGTTTGGTAACAAACCTGAGCTGGAATCGCACGTTATGGTCATAGTCATTGAATAAAATAGGGTTTTTGAGAGCACCAAAACTGTGCCCAGAGCTCTTAAACTAGGACTGGTGTAGATTTGAGGTTTCAGCTGGGCGACTGGAACTGTGCCAACTTCTGCTATTTCAACGAATGAGGTTGGCTGTAGTAGCGAATATTGACAAGGTGGTGGACGATCTTACTTCAGTAGATGCAACAAGGCCAGAATCTGCTTTTCTTCTTCTTCAGCAAGAATTCTCAGGTGTGGAAGAGGACCTTGAAATTCAATGGTGGTGAAATTCATGGATGAAAGGAGCAGGCCACATCGTCAAGTCGTTGCATGAAACATATTTCTCCTATTCAGGAAGGTAGGATATGATTTCTTCTTTCCATTGGTACATTGTTCTTGTGAGCTTCTTAAATGATTTATTTCAATTCCAGTAGAAGTACATTTGCACCAAACGGGATAAAACAACCTCCGCAATGGAAGGTCGAGATTAAAGGGAAGAATCATGAGGTTATTTTGTTCTCAAATTTCTCTGGTGTGAATGCACTCTAGATATGGAAGGAATCACTTTTGGCCATTTGGGCACTCAGGGGTTAAATACAGATTGGATTACGATGTGCCCATTCTGTATTCCTAAGATGCTAATTGAACAATAGATTTTGCAGCTAAAAGCTTTTAAAAAGCAAAGGATGGAGGAGTTATGAGGTGTCAAAGTTCAAGCTTTTGGTTCCAAAAATAGAGGCAATCATGGTCCCAAGATTTGTAAACTCTACGCAAGGAGAAACAATTGCAACTTTGAAAAGAAACGGTGTTGACACATCAAACGTCTGACCTCGGCTTTTGTTGAACTCTTGCCACTATTTTATTGAAAGCCATTAAAGAGCTTATTCTTCATGAAAGCCCCATATTGCAGGGTTTTAGGCAGACTGCACTTGCCATTGGTGTGTAGGGCGACTCAGACAAAACTGCTTGCAAGTAAAAGAGCTGACAGAGACCAAAAGGACATTTATCAAACATGAATCAAACGATAATAGCTACCATTTTTGGGATTGGAACACACGTACTCCTCTCTAAACTAAACAACTAAACAACTAAACAATAAACTGAACAACTAAACAATATCCCTCTAGATAAGGTACAGTAGTTGAAAAATTACAAATTTCGTTTGCCCACTCTTCATACAAAATCCACAAATGCGCACAAAGCACTATAAAATATGATGCAACCTCTTCATTAGTGTACAAAATGTGAGGACTCAGTATGGTCCTTGATTTGCTCTGTAGAGCTTATACCATTAAATTTGCTGATTACTATAATGGTACTATCTGGCATGCTCTGGTAGGAAAACCCAATTGCATGCCGTACTGGCCAACCTCAGATGCAGTAAGGGGAGATTTTAGTGATTCATAATCCCCAGGGTGTAAAGCTATGATACAAGATGGTCTGAATGCTTTAGGTTATGGGCTGATAAGAACGGTATACCTCTCCCCGCAGAGATTCAATTGGGCCATGTTCAAATGTGTAACGCTCTGGACCACTGTAAGTACCTGTCTTCTCTAGTAGAGAAAGGGCTTCATGTCGCCCATACATGGATGCGTACAGCTGAAGGTACTCAAAGTCCTGTCACGGTGCCAATGGCTGGAAAAGTGAGGCATTGGCAGATCGCAAGGTAGCCACTTTTGAAGCAAGAAAAACGAGCTCAGTATAGTAAACCCTAAACCCTAAACCCAAACAAGAAAGGTAAACTTGTGAATCATGTACCTGCATCCCACTGAGGAGACGTTCCAGGCGCACGGATGCAACAGGCAGAGTGGCACCGACGTTGAACACCTCTCCAGGATAAAACAGGACCCCATCTCCTGGGGGTAATCCTCTTCGAAAGCGGATCTACAGTTACCACATAATGAAATCCTTAGAGAAGTGAAACAGCTAATAGCAGCATATCATGTCCAATCCCAGTTTTCATTGCATAAATTGCTAATCGGATCTCCTTAACCATTGAACGGCCTGAAAGCCCTCTGCGGCCGTATAGTATATCCTGTATTTGATGGTATTTGATCAAAATATCAATGACCAAACACTTTTCAGTACAATGAAAAATTCAGTACAATGAAAAATTGATAATCTTGACAATATGTATTTAATAATATATCACAGTTTGTATAGTAAACCACAATTGGGCAATTATAAGGCTAAATACAGGTTGTAGAGAGGGACCCCAAGGGCCTTTTAATGGTTAACTCCAAAAGGCCCAAATTGGGCTTCCTGTTATTTTAGCACTTTCAGTAGGTCATGTAGAGACTTTCTTTTGTCCTACTTTATTTCGTTTTTGACCAACACATGCAATGTTTTTCAGTGATTCTGGTGATATAAAATTTGGCCCCATCTAAATTATATATTTCACAATACAATCGATCAAATTGGACATTTTCAAACCATGAAGCATCTACAGGTACATCAAGCCTCCCAAGAGATCCCACAAGTACCTCAGCAGCTGGAGAAGTTGCCTTCTCGTAACAATTCACACCCCAATACAAAAACCCGGTGCCTCCCTCTTTCCAAACACGCCATATCACTGCTCGGTGCTGTGTTCCTCTCATACCTAAATGCCAGTTTGGGTGGAGCTCTGCTGGACCCATACAAACATACGTCCACCACTCCTGCAGGCCCAAAAGATTAGTCAAGGACAAAATTCCTGTAAGATGACTATACTTAAATACTTGCCAATGTTCAGAGGGGCTTTCAAGTGGCAACTTTTCTTTGACACACTGTTGTAAACGATATGATTAACAGTAATTCTAAGGCCTATCGTGTGTAGTCCCCACTCGGTACAACTCATCGAGATTCCGCAACAATGAAGATTCCATAGTTCTAATTTCTGAAATCATAATAATCTTATGGAGCACTTTCTAAGGGTTTAAAGTGTGTCCGTTTCTTGGCTCTAGATCATGACAGAAAAACCTCAAAAATCGATGTCTAATTTCGTGATTACAAACACTTGATCACTTAGGTAGCATGGACTCCGACATTCATACCTCATTATGGTCCAACTGAATTTCATCGGTAATTTGCTTCACAAGATCCTCCCTGCCTGCCAAAACCCACTCACTGCGAAAACAATGTGTGTATGTTAAGAATTTTCGAGCACTTGGCAGGGATTAGGAAGCAGGTGATATACATTAAACCAATTCATCGTGAACATTTATGCTATATACCACTAAAAGGAGGAGAGGTCACGAAAGCAAATCACTTGTTTCTTGACTCTTGGTCTGCTAAGCCAACCACTGAGATATGTAGGATTACAGTCAGTAATTTATCGACTAAAGTTCAAATGCAACTAGTCTTGGTTATTCTGGTGAAAGCCAACGATAAATGGTGAAGTTGCTGTTCCTCACCTAGTACAGAAAATCTGTGTATGTGGACGTAGAAATGTTGGCACTTTCACAAAGGATTCGAAGCCACCCAGGTTCAAAGACGGGTCACTTGGGCCTGAATCAAAGACAAAAAACAATGTTCCCTGTGACTAGACTCCCAGACCCACGCACTAACCTCCATCCCAACCAGCAAAAAAACTAATGAGTGCAGTCGTGAAGACACATTTATGTTGTCTCTATTCACCACAATAGTAAGTCGTCAATACTCGTGCATCAGGTGCAAGAGTTCGAATCTCTTCAGACATCCTGCGTATGTTCTCGTACTGTTCAAATCCTACAGGCTGGTAAGAACAGCATGTCAGGATGCACATCAAGTGATTACCAGTAGAATAACAAAGAGCCTCACAAACATGATTCGTTTTCCAAATGACTGGCCCCTTCACCCGGCAATTGAGGAAGTCATGGCACTGTTATCGAAGAGCCGAGAATGTATCGCTCAAGAAAGTAGAAGCCTTGAGGACCACACATGAATTTCTATTTGGATTATACTTGCTTATCTATCCAAAAGCTGTAATCCCTCTACATCAGGCCCTAACTAGACACCAAGACGAGGACAAGTTGAGATACGTGCCTCGTCCCACAAATAGAAGTATGCCTTCTTCCAATGAGTTCCATTCTTCAAAATGTTCAATTCACTTTTCACCACATCCTTTGCTAATTCAGAGCTGCATTCATCCACAAACACTCGTGATCATATACCTATTCTCCCCTAAGTATCAACTTGCGTAAAATGTCGAACTTTAGAAAAGGGGCGCTGATAACAATACTTACGAGGACAGCACTGGAGCATAGGGAACTGCATATGCTGCCAATCTTGGATTTGAATAATAATCCTCTGATTTTGGATGCGTAGCTGCACACATCAGCACCATTCATGCAGGCTTCTGGTGAGTCCTAGAGCTAGCAAAAAGTAGGTATGATGAGATATTCAGGATATGGAGTTTCTCAGTCAATAAACACTTCAAGCAAACTCGCAATAGACACGTAGGGGAAAATGTACCAGGATAGGGACAAGTATACGTGAGGACGCGCATATTATCTCCCCAACGGCAGAAGTAAGGGCTGAGTCGATATTGCAATAACCAATCAAAATGCATGTCAAGAGATTTGTACCACTCCTTGCTTCCATGTTCCAGATTATATCTGTCTTCTATCACTGTCTCTGATATCTTTTTACAATGTTAAGAACTGAGACAAACTTCTGACAATAAAAAAAATGAACTTCACGAAATCAATGCATTGCACACTAATCCAACTTTCGAAAGACCATATTACATGAGAAACCAAGAACTAGAACATTTCCTTTCTGATGGCATATGGAAGGATACACCAAAGACGGCTGGTAGGGAAGGTGTGATGGGTAAAATAAAGTCCCATACAGTGATGCTGAACCGCACTCGGACACAAGGGGGTGATTGAGACTCTTCATCTATCTCCATTTTTCCAAAATCTCCGCAGCTTACAGATAGCAAAGGTGATTGGAGGACCTGATGCAATCCCTCACAGATAAAATGCAGCGCTTCTGTCTGCAGCCGATCCACCATTGCTTAGTCAGCACCTAAAATATTGAATACTCAATAGAATCGAGAAACCCAAAGGTGACTGTCATAAGAAAGCCCGTAAATCAAAGACGTATCAAGCCATAGAGCCTGCACTGCTTACGTAGAAAAGGCAAACAAGAAGTTATTAACATATCAAATCCAAGTCTGTTTCCCTCAAAAATATGCCAGGGTGACCATCTCCCTATAATATTTGAAGCAACATTTCAGTACTTCAACACCATTCTAGGTAGGCAAAGAAGCACTCTAGTTTGATAACACCAAACAGCAAAGTCCTAGACTTCACGGCATTTGTAAATTTCCATGCTGTGATAGAATAAAGCTTCCACATCATAGCTTTGTGTGTTGCACAAGGGAAGAGCCCAACGGTGGGGCATCTTATCTCTCACCTCTAGGCAGTGCAGCCATCCCACACCGTTGGGTCCTTCCAGAACACACAGCATTTCATGTCAGTGCCAAGAGATGTAGAAGGCGCACCAACTCTTGAGTTGATTTACTGCCAACGGCTTCTGCTTGGACTAAAAAGCTCTGCAAACCCTTCTTAATTTCCAACTTTTCACATTCAACCTTCTCAGCTGCAACAGACCTGTACAAGAGAACCAGGTAAGCATGTTATTCAAACGGGAGCAACCTCTTCATCTACTGCACACATTTTACAGGCTAGATCGAAATCATCAACCTTGAACCCTTAAAAGGACCAAAGATTCATAGATTTAAAATGACCATCATATTGTGAAAAGTATAATTCAGATGGGGCCAAATTATATATAACCAGAATCAGTTGCATGCGTTACTCAAAAATATTAAAAAATTGGACATAGGAAAGTCTTCATATGCTCTACTCAAAACTGCTAAAAAACCAATTTGATCAATTCATCCAACAAAGTGGTATCTAGAAAAAAATCCAACTCAATGTAAGTATAGATCCAATAATAGGAGCAAGAAGCTTACTCGGTCACTGATCTCACAGCCGTGATGCAGATTTCTCCTGTGTACACACCAGGAGGCTGCGTGGCTGGCACGTCAATCGACACCCACAGTGCAGACGTCTCTCTGTATAGTATGCATTGTGAAAATTAAAACAATATCATTGGATAAGCGAAATGCAGTTAAAAAAGCCGAAAAATAAAAGTAATTAAGAACCTCACCCTGGAAGCAATCCTACTCTTGATGGCAAATTGATAGGCACAAGTGCATCTGGCACTCCCAGCATTGGCACCACTCGCCGAACTGTCACCTCCTTCCCTGCTCTTAATCTGGTTTCACAACATCAACTTCCGAAGTCGGTTAGCTCTCCTCTTCGGCCAGCACAAGAAACAAATAAATAGCATGTTTACAACCACCATAAGAAAAATAGATCATTAACCCCTCAAGGACCAAGAAGCCTAAATTGGGCCTCGTGTTTTTTTAGCAATTTTGAGTAGGTCCTATGTAGACTTCATTTTGTCCAAATTCATTTCTTTTTCAACCAACACATGCAATGTTCCTCACTGATTCTAGTGATACTCTCATCTAGATGACATTTTTGACAATATGATCAATTGAATTTGATATTTTAGAAACATGAAATCCTTGGTCCCTTAATATTAAAATAATAATGTGAGAACTAGCAATGTCAACTCGAAGACAACTTTAGAAACATGAGGCATGTATTTCAACACTACAACATTAGAACCGTGATGACTCATGAAGGTTACTTCCAAATGCTGAACTCAACATATAAGCGAAAATTCGTCAAAGGATCGCTACACCCTGATTCTCCCTTGAATAATAGATTCATTCTTTGTAACCCTAGACTGTTTGTTGCGTACAGATCACTTCATTCCTCTACTCTGATCGTATCAAATAGATTGTCAATTCAAAGTTACGGTAATGATAAACCGGGACTTGCCTATCACCAGAGGTAGCACAAAAATCTGAGCATTGAATCTGGAGGAAGCCAACTATTTCACCACTCGCCCACGACACTTTCGGTCGCATTGCAATTTGCGCACTCTCTCGCTCATTCCGGGCAGCCAACAGCGACACCTACAAGCACAGAAAACACTAATTCAGTCACTAATAAGAATAAGACTAGTACATACTCCCTCCGTCCCAGTTTTATTGTCCAACTTGTTTGCTTGGTATTTCTTTGAGCCAAGTTCATTGATCATATTGTAAGAAACATGATTAAAAAAGGTTCCAAATTATGTCACTAGAATGATTGAAGAACATTGCATGTGTTCATTGCAACCTAAATAAAATTAGCCACAAGGAAGTATTTTTTTGACCTACTTAAAAAAGCACTTTCAAACATGACTTTCAAACATGACAACAACTTTGGGACGGAGGGAGTACAATTCAAGCCTTGAATTAAACCCTAAGCGTCCACGGTGAGCAGAATGATCACCATTTTTTTTTAGTAGGTCCTATTTGGACTTTCTTTTGTTCGAATTGACCAACACATGCAATGATCTTCACTAGTGCTAGTGATATAAAATTTGAATTATTGATTTTTCACAATATGATGAATTGAATCGGTCATTTTAAAACTGTGAATCCTAAGGGTTAAAAGGGAAGTGCAAAGACCTGTTCAAGAGGGCGTGGAGGCTCTTGATGGCCGATGATGGCCGTGCTCGGCATACACCACACATGAACAAGCTCGCCAGTAGGAATCCGGGAAAGATCGACAGAATCGCGAGTGAGAATTGGAGTAGTAGAAGCGGCCGAAGCAGCATCGTTCCAGCCATAGCCCGTGCCTCCCCCTCCCACGCCTTCCACTGGAGGGGGAGCCACGAACTCCACATTGCTCTGCATTACGCACCTGCACAAAACCACAACACGATTACGGGATGTTCAAAAGCAACAACAAAACTGTTCCAATCGAATTGGAACTCTCAGTCATCCATCAATACCAAATTCGAATAAAAAATTAGCCAGATTTTTGTTGGAGAAATTGGAGGAGCGCGGTACCGGAGTGAGTAATTCTGTGATGAGTTGCGTGATCGTAGGACTGGCGCAAAATTGTTGTGGACGATCAATGGCCGGACAGGTGGGAAGCGAGCGAGCTGCAGGTGGGGTTGTAGAGGCCTTGCAGGCCAAGCTCCCTTTGTTGGTATGTACCTGACGCGTACATGTGGGGACCCTGAGTCGGCCCACTCCAGAGTGGGGCCTAAATCCTACGGAATTGGTTGATTTCAGGATTTGAGTGGTAGATTCTAGTGGAACGGATGGATGATGTTACTATTGGGTCATTCATCCAGCGCTCTTAGTCGGGGACAGTGAGTCATAACATTCGGCAGCATGCACTATCTCTGCCTTGGTTCTACAGTAGATGGTATGGAATATTTCACACCCAACAGTGTAGTTCACCCCTAAGCGTCCCGGCGTTCATTTTTTAAACGTTTTTGAGGGACAGTCAACTTCGAAGAGCTGTAACTTTTGCAACATGTGTCCGATTTTGATGAAATTTTGAGAAAACTTCCCGCATGATGTATGGAATGTGTGGTAAAAATTTCAGATCAATCCGAGTTGAATTGAATTTTTGGTGGTCATTTGAAAGTAGGTATCTTTTTCTTGGACAGTTTCAGTGAATTTTGACGGCAGCAACTTCGGGGGCTTGTATCTCCTTCATCCCAAGTCCGTTTTCAATAAAAATTGTTGAGTTGAATTCCACTTGAAGTCTACTTATCACAGAAAAAATTTCAGGTCAATCCATGTTGTTGTGAATGTTTGGGAGTCATTTTAGTGCACGGGTCTAGTTTGAACACTTTTTTGCTTTTTGGGTCAAACGGGTCACTTTTCGGGCTACTTTTTGACATTGCAAGGCCATTTAAGGGCACATTAAATTTTTGCATGAGGCTTTTTTGGTACCAATGTGTTTATATGATGATTTTGAACTACTTTATAGTTGATAGTTCTTTCATTTGAGTAATTTTGAGAACGAATTTCACCTCTAACCATGTTGTTAGGAAAATTTCATTATCCTTTTTTAGCACTAAAACACTATGATCTTGTAATCTACAAGGCCAAATGACCCCAAAATTGATCCACATGATCTACAACATGTATGTTACAAGATTGTACGGTTGGGATTTCTTTACCTCATTTACATTTAGAGCTATAACACATCAAAAGCGATGATGATTTTAAGCTCAAAAAAGCTAGGGACCCTTTGGGGTTACAGGGCTGATGGGGATAGTAAATACGTTGGCGTATATTTGAAATTTGTTGTAAATAAAAAGTTCTAAATTGAGACCCCAATAGCTCATTAAATTCATGTCGACGTGAATTTTATTTTCACTTTTGATCTTAAGCCCATAAGAGTTGTGGAACTATGCCAAACACAATGGAGTATTAGTGTATTATACTAGTCAGAAAGGGCTCTCTGGACCTTTAAGGGTTAACCGAATAAGTGAAGGCTCTCTAAAATCCATCACGGGTTAAAATGTGGAAAAAATGTACGAGGCTAGTCCGCATAAGGTTCTTAATCCTTAAACGTTTGGTCTATGACCATGGAATCATGCTTTACTTGTCACAGTTAATTTTCCACTAAATATATAAAATAAGAATTCTATTTTATATTTTTAGTAGATAAAGCCATGTGTCTACAACAAAATCATGAATTTTTCATAAATTTTGGTAAAGATTTAAAATTACTATGATTTTTGGAAGTGTTTTAAAAGAAAATTCCTATCAATTACAAAATGAACTAAATTTTTTTAAATTTTTAACCAAAAGTGTAAATTACAATGAAGAATACGACAATAGATGAAAATCATTTGGGTATCTAAATTTAGTTTCTTTGCTACACCATGGTAATACATGTTGAACTTGTAACTCCAATAAAACACTCAATAAAGAAGATTTGTACTGCACACACTAAAGATGCTTAACTCCTAAAAGCCCGAGGGGTATTGTGCAAAACATAGATGTCTTATAATATGTGCCTTCCATATGTTTGATGAACTTTGGTTCACTAGACAATATGTAGGGCATCATCCCTACAAATTATCCATACGGTCAAACTTCCAAAAATAACTTTAGATCATTTTTAATGAATTTAAAAGAATTAACCTTTAAAAATTTGTATAAATTCTAATTTTCACTTTTAGAGTTTAAAATTTAGCGTGATTGGTTAAATTTGGTTTATCTATTTTAAACTTCAAGAAAGCCAAAAAAATGATGGAGGGAACATCATTACTTTTCCCAAATAGCAAAGTTTGTAACACGAAGACAATGTTGAAGTGATTCACTTTGAAAAATTCTCCCAGGTAGAGTTTAACCCGGATTGACAAAATTCAAATTTGATTGGAAAGTAGGCTTGATAAAGTATTTTAATTTTTTTAATTTTTTTTTCAAACTTTTTTTTTTTGGTTTCGGGCAGCCCAATAAAAACGTGTAGCGACCCAAAAATGGTCTCTTGGGAGTTTAGGGGTTAAACCAACAACAACGAATCCATAATCTGACACTTACATATACTAAAACCAACAAGAAAGAACCCATTACCAATTGTAATTCAATGCCACAACCAACATCATTGCAGCATTGCTATTGATATGGAAATGGGGTAGCTACCTTACGGGGACATAAAGAGTGAATGAATGAAAGAAAATGAGTGGATAAAAGGAACTACAAACCTGAGGTGAATCCACACCGGGATGGGGAGGTATAGAAAAGTGATCCCTAGAGAAAAACAATGTCACGCAGTAAAAAGGTCAGAGACAAGAATACGTGCCACGTCAAGGACCCGTCAAGATAGATTTCGTTGAACTTGCTCATGAGTGTGAGTTTGTCTTCGGTGTTGTATTTCTTCTCGACGATATCGCGCCAGCCAGACCACCATGCCTATTTGAATGGTGCCTTGCCAATTCTGAAAATAATTAATCATACGTGGAATGGTTCTTCATCCATTTTGAACTGGAAGTTTGTTCACCAGACTACCCAGAGAATTGTTGACTTTAGAGCATCCACACCGTGTAGCGTCATACCCGTCCGCGCTGCACTTTGGCAGACTCAGGCATGAACGTCTCTACACCGACGCTCTAAGGACGGCTCTTTCGGTCACGGGCTCGTAAAATTACGCCCCTGTTTCGCCTTTGTTCAGAGTTGAAGAGTATCTTGAGCGCTCCCAATATGCGGATTTTTTTTTTGGAGGTTGTGTTCTATTTGTGATTTTGAATTAGGGTTTGGTTTTTTTAGTAGTCATGGCAGGACATGGGCGTGGCCAGTCGGTGAGTCGTGGTCGCGGTGGTGGCGTCGCCGGAGATGGTGGCCGCAGCGGAAGAGCGGGGCGGAATTTCTTTTTGGCAGACTACGCGTTGATTGTTGAACCTGCGCAACGAGTATCGTGAAGTAGATGAAGAAGGTGCGTTGCGAGAGAGGCCAACGCCGCAGCAGTCTGCCAGAACCCAATCACTACGAGGAGGGGCGAGCGTGACTGTGGATCAACAATGCTTGCTCCAGAAAGCCGTGCCGATGATAAGGAAAGATTTCAGTATTGTGGTGCGGGAGACGGATCAGCAGGCAATGTCGATTTGTCCGCAGCGACTTGACACGATTTGGCATTGGGCCAACAGTCTTAGATGAGTGATCAGAACCATGTAGGGCTCGATGGCCGTGATTTAGGAACTAATAATTTTAGATAATTAGCTCGTGGACGTGGGCGTGGTGGAAGAGTTGTACGCCTCTCAAAAGGTAAAAATTTTGATCTTGAAGAAGAGCGCCAACTCACAAAGAGTGTCTTGGCCATCTCCTAAGAGTTTATTTACCATAATTAATAGAAAAAAAAAACTTTGTGGGGACGTATTTTTTTGCACTATGAACAATGTAGACCGGGGGGGCATAGAGGAGCTCGCTCGCTCGAATCAAAATGAGCTATGATCAAGCATGATGTAGCCAAATTCATTGGTGTCTATAATCAAGTGAAAAGGTTAAATAGAAATGACACGAAAAAAGCTGACATTATTCGCATGGCTAAAGATTTGTATTGTACAAAATCCGCAAATAATACCAATTTTATGTTTGAACATTGGTTAGAGTTGGTAAAGGATTTTCCCTGATGGGCTGACGGCATAAGCACACCCCGACAAACAACTCCCTCTAGGAGATTGTCTGGTTCTACTGACCAAGAGTCGCAATCGAGTTCTCAAGTGAGCATCCAACCGTAAGTGAGTGCCGTAGAAACTGCAGGTTAGAGCACTACAAGCCCGACGTTCACATCGAGGCGAGGTGGTACAAAGATGGCGAAAGAGGTCTTACGCGTGGACAAAATCCAAGATAAAGCGGCTTTAACCAAAGCCAAGGCGGCTGAAAAGATGGCGAAAGCCACATTTTGCAAAGCGGCCAATCTAGAGTATCACAATATGTTATTGTTGATCACCACACCGATAGACCAAGTAACAACACCGAAGGCTCAAGAGTATGCACATCTACCTCCAGAGGAGAAGTTGAAAAATTACGACCGGATTCTGCTGAGAGGGGATTCTGCTGCCAATGAGTTACTAGAACAAAATGAGATAGAATGAGATAGAATTTGCGCAGATGGTCGAGGCAACACGCGTATCTGAAGAGGCAACGAAGGCGGCACGTGATGATGAGGAGACGTTATAACAAATGCGGGAGGCCCAGACACAATTTGTCGTTGCAAGTCATGAGGGAGAGTGTGACATGAAGAATGCAGTCAAACACGACGGGAATTTTGTGGTTCTGGAGAACTGAAAAGTTGTGGAAGTGTTTGACTGTGACGAAGAAGACGTTGAAAAAATGAGAGGTGAGATCATGATGTTTGTTTTTTTTAGTTATGTGTGAGACTTAGCGGTATTGATACTATGATTGCATGGCCGTGGGCGTGGTCTGTGATTTTTTGTAGCCAAGTCTCTGTATTTTTTTCGTATCAGTGGTCAGTATGATTTTAAGTAACCGTAGTCTTGTGGATGGCATAGCCGTGGTCTTGTGGGTAGCATAACCGTACTCTTGAAGGTGGTGTAGCCGTAATCTTGTGGGTGGCGTAGCCGTAGTCTTGAAGATGACGTAGCCGTCGTCTTGAAGGTGGCATATCCGTGGTTGTGAACCGTTGAACCGGCTCACTTAGCATTGAATTTTTAGTTCGATAGTTTTTGAATGTTTAGCGATTTATATTTGTCTAACCGGGGCATTTTAGCCGATTAGACAATTTCCCGAGTTTATTTCCCTTAGTATCCGGTTTTTATCCACAATTATTAAATTCCTTTTTATCTAGATAAATTGTTGTGTTTAATTACGTTTATCGATTCGATTTTGCGATTACGTGCAATTGGGCCGTTTGCCCTTTATTTTACTCTATGATTTTATTCTATGATGGTTGATTATCATTTTAGTTCGTGAGTTTAGTCTAGTTTACTAGATTATTCTACGAGTTATCCTTGTTATTCCTTTTGGTCCGTTATTTTGGTCCTTTAAATCCCTATCGGTTTAGTTCTATCTGGTAGGCTATTGTTGGGTTTATTCTTTGGTTGATTAGATAGGGTTTATTATTCGTTAATTGGTTAGTAGAGTGAGTGTGTATTGTGCTCCCGGTTGAGTGAGAGTGAAGCGGTAGTTTAGGATTTAGATGAAAGTGGATGGATGTAGTTTTGGTGAGATTCAAGTCCCACCCTGTCGCTTCCGCTTGAGGGAGTTAGTTTTGGCTCTCGTGTGTGTTTTTTCCGGGAGTGTGTAGGATTGTAAATTTAGAGTTATGGCGGCAGATTGGAAGGCCAACTTTGAGGCGCCATAACTCCGGATCGAAGAGGAATCAGGAGATGAGCCTTTAGATTCAGGAGCGTCTTTAAGTTGTCTTTCCAAAAAGACTAGGCGCGTCCTCAGCGGATCAAGGACGGAGGAGTGGCAGCCGTTCAAGTGGAGGTGTGTCCGCTATGTCGGCAGATTGGAAGGCCAACTTTGAGGAGCCATAACTTCGGATCGAGGAGGAATCAGGAGACGAGCCTTTGGATTCAGGAGCGTCTTCAAGTTGTCTTTCCAAAAAGACTAGGCGCGTCCTGAGCGGATCTAGGACGGAGGAGTGGCGGCCGTTCAAGTGGAGGTGCGTCCGCTGTGGCGGTAGATGGGAAGACCAACTTTGAGGCGCCATAACTCGAGATCTAAGAGAAACCAGGAGACGAGCCTTTGGATTTGGAAGCATCTTCAAGTCGTCTTTTCAACAAAACCAAACTCGTCCTCAGCGGATCAATGACGAGGGACTGACGGCCGTTTTTGTGGCCAGGGGTGCAGCAGCGGCGGAGGAGAACATGGAGGGAGATCTTTTTTTTCATTTTTCCTACATTCTTGCAATTGTTTTCATTTGATTTAATGTTTTAGAATGCTAGTAGTCTAGATTTGAACTTAACATTGAAAATGGCAACTTAATTGCCCCAAAAATTGTGTGGTTTGCATGGATTGTTTGGATGCATGCAAGTTTTGAATGTTGTTTGCATTTGATGTTTGGTTGCTAGTTAATTGTATTTGGCTTGTTGGTTGCATGTGGATGGTTTAGTGTTGGTTGAGTTCTGAAATTAGGGCTTGATTTTGAGAATATTGAGGTATACGCGGAACCGCTGCCAAAATCTGCCTAAAGCACCCTAATACCTCATTTAAATTGTCTCTTGCATGGCTAGAATGACCTATGAGTATGTGTATGTGATTTGCATGCTCTTTGAAATATTGCTTGTGTGCTGTAGAAGTTTAGTTTGAAGCATTTTGGGGTTTTTTGGTGGGTTTGGACCCCATTTGGCCTCCATAATTGAGCCAATGGCCCCTAGGGGTCGAAGGAAGGCAATTGTAGCTTCCTAAGCTCAATTGTGGTGGATTTGAGACTTGATCCACTGCTGAACTTACATATTGGATGAGGAATTGAGTTGAATCTTTTGTGTATCTTGTATCTTGGTTGAAATTTTAATTAGCATTGCATAGTTTCATGTGAATTTAAGAGAGTCCATTGCTTGCGTCCACATTTCACCCACTTTCCGGCCGGACATATGGGCTTTTGACCGGTGACGGTCAAAACGCTCATAGTGGTCTTGTAGATGGCGTAGCAGTGATCTTGTAGGTGGCATAGCCGTGGTCACTGTGATTTCAGAGTACTCGAGTATTGTCATTTGGGAGCGGCGGGGTTCTATGATTTTGATTAGCCGGAGTCTGTGTTTTTTATCGTAACGGAGATTTGTGCATTTCTAATGGGAGTAGCCACTGTTTTCTTTTTAAAGCCGTGACTACTGTAGTTTTTGTGGTCGTAACTACTGTGATTTTTTGAAAGCCGTGACCACTATTTTTTTTTTTTGAAAGTTATGATTACTATGATTTTTTTAAGCCATAACCACTGTGATTTTTGGAAGGCTTTGACCATTGTTTTTGTTTAAAGCTGTGAACATTGAAATTTTTATGACCGTGGCCGCTGCAATTTTTTTAAGGCCTAGGTACTGTGATTGTTTAAAAGCCGTAGCCACTGTGATTTTTGAAGACCGTCGTCATTGTAATTTTCGTGGATGTGGCCACTGTAAATTTTTTAAAGGCCGTAGCCAGTGCAATTTTTTCGAGAACATTTTTTAAGGGAGCTGCTAAACAACACTAAAGGGGCCCACCCAACAACGGTGGAACAATCCTCTTTACACTCATGACTCAATGTCGTGAGTTACCCACAAGAAAAACAACATCCACAACACGTCCAACCACACGATGTGCAAAATGAAAACACAAACACAATAAAAAACACCATTGAGCTCTCAATGGTCCACGGCGATCCAACCTGCAAATTCAAAACAACATTTGATCACAAAATGCGAAACAACAGCACCACCTCCCGGCAGACGCACCAAATTATGCGAGCACTTTGACCGTGAGGATGGTCAACGCGTCACACAAGATGGGCCGAGGTGTGGTTGTAACTCCTAAGTGCCTCCAAACAACGGACTCCTAACGTAGGAGTATCATAAGTATAAATAAATGTGGCATAGACCACAAGCATAAAGGTCATAGGCATAAATGAATGCAAAGAACAACCTAACTTACAAATTAGAAATCAACATTAAAAGAAGGACCAGCAGACCCCTGACACTAAAACAAACACATTCCCTACTAAATATTCTAAATCATACACAATAAGCTTCTAATAGAAGCTAGTTCAATTATCTATTAATTCGCGAAAGAATCAATGGAAAATCGTTTACCAATTGGAATTATGTGCTTCCAAAGTCGGTACTCTTCAATTCTCATGGCCGTAGACCTCCTGGTACTTCATCAGCTGCTGCGTCCTTGTCTTTCCTCTAAAAATCACAAAAATTAACTAGCGCATACAAAATTTCATCTCGCCCCAGCACGCGCAAATTTCATTGAAAAAGGTCTTACGAGTCAAAAGTTAGAAGGCTCCAACCGGCCAACCTTCAAATCCTCCGGCAGTCAACCTACTCGCACTGGATCGATCCTTCCTCCTTCGCTATAACTCCAAAGAGCGCGAAATTTGACTGGCTTTTAGACAACTTGACGTCGCTCTAGCACGCGCAAATTACATTTAAAAAGGTTTCACCAGCCAAAAGTTACAAGGCTCCAACCGGCCAACCTTCAAATCCTCCGGCAGCCAACCTCCTCGCACTTGGTCGGCTCTCCCTCCTTCGTTATAACTCCAAATCCAGCGTATGAGATGTCCCTAGAAAGTTAACATATTGATCGACCTTGTGCTAAAAAAATTCAGCTCCTTCCTTATTAGGGTCAAAGAGTTATCGACGATTTTCCTCTACTGTCTTTTTCTCATGCTCTCTCCCACACGCTCTATGCCTACTACCATAATGAAAGAGAGAGAGAAAGAGGTACGACCCCTCTCTCAAGCTCCCTCTAACCTAACAACCAACTAATCTACATTCAACTACCCTTTCATCCGGTTAGGCATTGATCAATCGGTTCCTCTTCCTAGTCTCATTATTTCTCTCAAATAAACCCTTCTACTATCAACCATGTTAGTTTCACATTGCTTCATAACTTACAAAACATCATGAGGATTCATCTACTTTCTACAAACACACCAATCACACCAAAAATTCATCTCATAATAAAATTATGACCTCAAGTTAATTGTTCAACGAAAATATCATTAATAATCCAAATCTATTAAAATGCATAGAGTAAATAATGGGAATGACTATAAAACATCAAATGCCACTATAAATACTATAGCGTGGTTCTTAAGTCGTTTGAAGGGTTCACACACCGTGCGGATTTGTTTGCTACGATGTTCTATGAGCATTTAATCGTTAAGTTTCCGAATGTCTTTAAACATTTGAAAGATGTCTTAATAGAAGAAGGCATAATGAAAGACGACATTGTACGTCTTGGTAACACACCGTTTACAACTATGTGTGGTATCAAATATTACCATTGCAATATTCATACTCATACGGACGATGTATCGTATGAGTTTTTCGTATGATTTAGTCAATCTAGTAGGTGATGATATCAGATCTTCTTATGTTATTTTAATTTTCTGTGGTTTTAATTTTTAATTTCGTGCAATTATGTGTGATGTATGTGTATTATCTACTATTTTTAATGGGTCGTGTTTATGTTTTAGGTACGAAGGATTTAGCAGGGAATGCAGTTCAATTTTATTTGTCGGGATTGAAACTGTTCACGATACCATTGGTCAGTGATGTTATGCTTTGAAAGTCTTCGAAATTATGGTACTGGACAAAGACCATTGATGAGCGTGAATAATATGACATGACGTTTTATCAAAAGACATTGTATTTCAGGTGATACGCAATTTTGAAAAGCATAATGATAGAAAATGTTCAAAATTTTGTACAATACACTATACGATTTTGATATTCTATGGTCGTCTAATTTTGTATAATTTTGACGTTTATATAGTGGCCGTAAAAGTTTGTATAGATTGCACCATTGCTGAGCTTTGAATAAGCGGTGCTTTGACCTAGCCTCACAATGCTTTAAAACCTTTTGAAGCTCAGCGTTGGTGTTTGGTGATATGTTGTATGTGTGAGGGGAGGCCGGTGCTTTGATTGTGTCGCGGTATGACAATCCTCATATTGTCACAAAATGCTTTGAAGCATCTGCTTCCTTTATTACTTTTTAAGCTTAGTGTTTTAATTTTAATTTTTGTAGTATAGTTATTGTGTATTTCCGCTTCATAAGTGTTTAATTCAGTAGTCGTTCTTGCATGACATAGGAAGAGAAAGCGTTGCCCTAAGACGCACGGCAACATCATGGCCACGAGAAACGAAGTGCGGGATTTAGAATGGAAGATTCGATTATGGAGTTTTGCAAAATCAGTAACTGTTTTCTTTAAATCAACAAAAAATCTTTGAATTTCCAATATTTAAGTAGCGCTCGATTGGACTTACATTTTATTGTTAAAACATTCCGATGCCCAAATTACGCTTATGTCTGCAGATGTTTTCAACTACAAGAAATTTCATGACGTTGATTTGTATACACGAATACACTTTTGTGAAACGTTTGTACATGACTACCACGAGACGTACATGATGCTGAATAATTTGAATGGTCTAGCTGTTATCAAGATTTTATCAACGAAATTTTGCAAAATCCTTAGATTATTGTTCCCAAAGTTCAAATACAACTATTTTTAAAAAGAGATTTTGGTTATTTAAACCGTCCATGTTAACTAAAAAAATTTAAATTAAGAAATAATTTCATATTTTGTGACAAAATTAAATTTGAATCTACAATCAATAGTGACAGCGCTGTCATAGAAAACGCCTTTGCAGCGTTAAAAATTAGATTGAAGGATTTTAACATGTTTTACTTCCGATGTAAATATATGTGCCATCATTATGATAGATTATTGTTTGACACATAATTTTTATAAAGTACATGACGGATTCGACGACCAGTAAATATTAGAGTGCGGGAAGATCCTTTAGCAGGCTTCCATCGAGGATTACAAAAATCGTGTGAGTAGAATATTATTTTTTTATTTCACATTCAACTTCTTGAATGAGGCAAATGTCTACTACTTTTAGCATTTTTATCAAATAGTAAGTTAATTAAACATCTTAAATTTTTAATAATTTGTTTAAGCAATGAAGACTTTTATTGTTTCAACTTTTTGTTAATTTTCTTTAAAAAAATGTTAAAATATAATTATAAAGTTTTAAGTTTTAAATTATTTTAAAGTCAAAGACTACGAATTTCAATTTTATCTCTATACGTCCGAATGTGTGTTTTTGCAATTAAAGTTATCTTAAAAGATAAACAATGTCACGTTTTTTCATCTTTCATGTCATTTATAAAAATATAAAAAATACCTGAAATAGATGTACAGAATAAAAGTTACAAATGCATGAAATTTTGTGACGATGTTTTCATTCATTTTAATTTATGAATGTCAGCGTGCATTTATTTTGTACCACTTCACGCACTTTTATCTTTCATCTCATTTATAAAAATATAAAATTCACCTAAAATGGATGTAGAGAATAGTGATTATGGATTGATGAAGTTTCGCTACATTTTTTGATCCGTTTTACTTCATGAAGGAGAGTGTGTGATGATTTGCTATTGAATTTGCTTTCCACAAATCCAACTACATTACTCTCTTTTATCTTTTGTGCCCTTAGTAAAAATATAAGAATTATTTTTATTGAATATATATTATTGAAGATATGGACGGATGAGATTTTCTTAAAATAGTTTATTTATTCAAAAAATGATGTTTAAGAGTAAAGAGTGTACGTATCCCTTTTAAATGAATTTGCTACAATAATTTAAATATTGTGACTCTCTTTGACACAACACTCACGTTTTATACTCAATTTGAATATCAGTCACGATATACCACCCTTGTGTATTAATCACAATGTTTCTTTTTACTTAAATACACACATATACCTCTTGAAACACACGTCATTCTCTACACTTCACTCCATACTCTTCACAGTAACTCACAAATCATAATTTAGAACATAAAAAAGAATACATGAGTACAAAAATTACCTAAACAACAAAAATACAAAAGAACATCAACAACAACAACGTTTGGGATTTTACCAGATGCAACGAGAATGAAGTGTCAATTAAAACAATTTTCTTCATTGAAATGTTATACAACTCACAAATGAAGGTATTTTTCACTGATTGCATAACAACCCTTTTCAAGGATTCTGCAAGAATATAAAAAACGCCACAGGTTTTGTCAAAAGAATGTATTAAAAAAAAGAAAAATGATGACAGTACTATTGAACCACAAATTCAAATTACTAAATTAATGATTTTGAAGACAAAATAAGCTTTCTTAAATACTAAACAAAATAACTTAAAAATGCGACCTGCAACCAAAAATCCTATCAATCAAACAAGAATTGAATTTAGACCCTCAATCTTACAGACTTTATAACTTCCAGAAACTATTAGTTGACGATCCTATCTTTATTAGGACAAATTATCTAATTTAATCTGAACTCCTATTTACTACTCAATATAAAATGTAATTGTGTTAAATATAACTCGAATTGATTATTCACGAGATAAATGTAATAATTTTCTTTGATTATACTCCATTTTAGCCATTTATCATTTGAGAAATTTACCACCTATTTGATAAATTGAACTTTTGCATCAATTAATTTCACCATTGATCTTCAAATGCTTCTTTTAGTAAAGAACATCTTTTGTAAATTTTCAATCAAATTTTCGGGTAGTCTTGTGAAATTTTGGTTGACACTTTGACATTTCCGCGAAATTTACGATAAAATTGTTCTTCAACTCTGGTGATTATTAAAATACAGTCACCTTAATCAAGGTACCTAAAGGTCCTTGTAACAATTTTTTGCGCAATTTAGCATCATCCGCTTATTTTCTGTTAATATTCAAAGCTCATTTATAGTTTGTAATATATGTTTAACCCCTGTAATTACGCAAACTTTTGACAACTTTATTCAGAGTTCTAAAAGTCTATTCTCAACCCTTTAGAAGGACTTTTGCTATCTCCTTCTTTTTCTACCCTTTATTAGACTAATTATCAGTTACTCAAAATGATAATTAATTATAACTCCCTCTAACCTCTTATTTTCTTTTCATTTTTATCTTAGGGCATCTCCTCTACATAGGATCTAAAAGATGTTTAAATAATCATGATTTAGAGTAATTTTATGTCGATCACTGATCAAACTATTAATTTTCACAATATTGCCTTTTTTACGTGAAAAAACTATTAATATAATTTTATTTTTTTTACAGTTTCACAAAAAAAACATCAAAATACGTAAGAAACTTTTATTTGCATTTTCCAAATTTTTTCCCAAAATTATTTACTATTTTTCTATTTGTTTACGTAAACACATTAATATTTTAAAATAATCAATTTTTTTTTTTACTCTGAGAACTCTGAGTACCAACTACCGATTGGGAAGCTCACAGATTGCTAGATTATAGAGATGCGGTAAAAATTGCTGGAAATAATATGCGATAAGTATTATTTCTTTCGTGATTAAACTGTCACGGACATAGAACCTTGAGATGGGTATTGCAAAGACTAGGCCTTGAAGCCAGAGATATGTTATTGTTCAAGATTAGTTCGTGATGGGTATTGCCGTAGTTGTCCAGAGATAAGTTATTGTCCAAACTAGTTCGTGATGGGTATTACCGTATTGTCCAGTGATAAGTTATTGTACAAACTAGTTCGTGATGGGTATTGCCACCGACATAGAACCTTCTAGAATAATTCTAGAAGTTCTATAGGTCCTTTGACTTTTAGGATCTTTCTAGATACTTCCTAGGGACTCTCATAGTCTCTAGGAAGCCCCTTAAGAAGCTTCCTTAGTACTAGTATATCCAGGGGACGAGATGAGGGACTCCTCACTCTCGTCAACACAAGTTTAGGAGCACTCTTGAGTGTGCCTTGTCTTGTATCTTGTTCAACTATCGATTAGTTCAATATACTTTCTTGAGAACCATTCTTGTGTACTATTGCACTTCTTGTTCTTGGGTCCTTGTTCATGTTCTTGCTCTTCTTCTCTTGTTCTCTTGTTCTTGAGTTCTTGTGTCCCTGACAGTTTGACGAGAGTGACATTGACAATACTAGAGCTTGGTCTTTCTTGATAAGAGTGGATTACCCCTTTCTTGAAAGTACTAGAGCATTCTAGAGGTTGTGGATTACCCTCCTCTAGGCTAGTATTGTGGTATGTTGTAAAATTCTTTCTTGATCAAGAGCGGATTACCCCTTTTTCAAGATTGGGTTTTAACATTTTTTTTGAAGGTTGCGGATTACACACCTTTAAATTGTGTCTACTCATCATAGAACTCTTTAGTTTCTTTCTCTAGAGTGATTTCAAGATGTCGGGAGTTGTAGATACGAGTATAGCAGACTTAGCTGAATCAAAGCTAGACGCCATTCTCAAAGCCATCGAAGCCTTGTCTATCAGGACCAATGAGATCGAGAGCTTTGTTTCTAGACTTCACAACGACCTCGGGGCTCGACCTTCACAAACGAGTCCTGCGCCTCAAGTTTTTCCATCCGGAGAACCATCAATTCTTCCAATTCAAGAGAAGAATCCATCTACTCAACATGTCGAGACTTTGAGGATCAAGGAGCCTCGGATCAGCCTTCCAGACAAATTCGATGGCACACGCTCAAAGTTTCAAGGGTTTGTCAATCAAATCCAACTTATTACATTTCTTCAACCCCAACGCTATCCGACAGACGAATTGCGAGTAGGTCTAGTTGGAACCTTACTTACGGGGCAAGCTCTATCTTGGTTTGCTCTTCTGTTTGAAAAAAGATCTCCGATCTTGAATAACTTCGAGATGTTCTTAGCTGCATTTGGAAAGGCTTTTGGAGAACACGACAAGATCTGTTGGGCAACAACCAAGATTCGTTCTTTGCGACAAGGATCGCGATCTGCATCTGTGTATGCATCAGATTTTCGACAATTAGCATGCGACATCAATTGGGACGAAGAAGCACTCATGAGTCAATTTCATTGGGGACTACGAGATGACGTCAAGGACCTGTTATTATCTTTGTCTGATCCTCAAACACTCAGTGAGGCAATAAGTCAAACCGTGAAGTGTGACAATCGATTATTTCAGCGACGTCAAGATCAACGTTCTTGGACTTCATCAAAACTATATAGAAGTCCTTCTCACTCGGCTGCTTCAACAAATATTTCAGGGAGTCATTCAGAAGTAGAAGACATGTAAATTGATGCGGTACGATTCAAGCCACTTACGCCACAAGAGAAGAAACGACGATTTGAAGAAGGTTTATGTTTGTATTGTGGAGAACCAGGCCATAAAGCTGACAGTTGCTCCAAAAAGCAACACCGCCATACTTTCAAGACACGGAGCACGTTCGTGGGGGACCATCAACAATCAAAAAACGAAGAGATCCAGCCACAATAGAGACCGTGCGGTTGGACAAGTTCAAATCACAAGGTCTCTTCCTTTCCGGTCAACCCTCTCGTTGTTTTAATGTACCTTTATCTTTTATTTGTTTGAACCTTCAAACATCCGCCTTGATAGATTCAGGAGCCTCTGCTTGTTTCATAGATGAGGATTTCGTAAAACTTCACAATATTTCTTTAGTTAAAAAACCATATCCTGTTCCTGTAGAAGTAATAGATGGACGACCCTTAGCCTCAGGTCATGTCACCCACGAAACTATTCCTTTAGAAATAGAGTTAGAAGGCCATAATAGTCTTCTTGTTTTTAATGTCATTAAAACCCCTACAAGCTCTATCATACTAGGATTATCTTGGCTTAGAAAATACATTCCCAATATAGATTGGAGTACCCTCAAAATCAAGTCATTTCCTAGCACTACGATTCCCCCAACACAACCAACTAGGTCCAAAATTTGTCACCCTAAACCATTGTTCATTGGAGCAAAGACTTTTATGAGAGCTGCAAAACGCAGCAATCCGTTTGCTATTTATGCAACTCCGGCTCGTGATGAAGCAACTATAGTTACGAGTATTCCGGATCAGTATAAGGAGTTTCAAGATGTTTTTGAGAAGAAAAATGCTGATATTTTACCGGAACATCGACTTTATGACTGCGCGATTGATCTGCAAGACGGCGCGTAACCACCTTTTGACCCGATTTACAACCTCTCGCAAAACGAACTCGTAGCGTTGAAGGAATATATTGAAAAAAATCTCGCCAAAAACTTCATCCGTCATTCGAAGTCTCCAGCTGGTGCCCCAATACTCTTTGTCAAGAAGAAGGACGGCTCTTTACGAATGTATGTTGATTATCGCGGCCTGAACAAGATTACTGTGAAGAATCGATACCCGTTGCCGTTGATATCTGGACTTCTAGATCAACTTGGACAGGCCAAGATCTATACGAAGATTGATTTACGCGGAGCTTACAACCTAGTACGCGTTAAACAAGGGGACGAATGGAAAACTGCATTTCGAACAAGGTATGGTCATTTTGAATACAATGTCATGCCTTTTGGACTTACAAATGCACCTGCCATATTTCAACATTTGATGAACGACGTCTTCCGGGAATTTTTGGATAAGTTTGTCGTGTGCTATTTGGATGACATCTTAATCTATTCCAAGAATGTTGAAGAACATGAAGAACATGTGAAGCTTGTATTACAAAAATTACGAGATGCTGGATTATACGCAAAAGCAGAAAAGTGCGTATTTCATCAACCGCAAGTGGAGTTTCTTGGGTATATTATTTCCAATGAAGGCTTATCTATGGATCCAAAGAAGATTGAAGCTATCACGAATTAGTTAACTCCCCGAACAGTACGTGATGTACAATGTTTTCTCGGATTTGCTAATTTTTATCGAATTTTCATCCAGAATTATTCTCAAATTGCTGCTGCATTGACTCGATTGACATGCAAAGACAAGCTCGATTGGGGACTTGAAGCGGAGAATGCTTTTCAAAATCTGAAGACTGCTTTTACAACGGCTCCAATTTTGATTCATCCAGACTTCTCAAAACCATTTTATATGGAGACTGATGCATCAGACTTTGCATTAGGTGCAGTATTATCGCAAAAGGGAGATGACGCAAAACTTCATCCAGTTGCGTTCTATTCTAGAAAATTCTCTGCTGCAGAAATCAACTACGAGATTCATGACAAAGAACTACTTGCTATAGTGGACTCGTTTCAAGAATGGCGTCATTTTCTTGAAGGCGCTTCGCACCAGGTGACTGTATACACAGATCACAAAAATCTTGAATATTTTATGTCAGCTCGTGTATTAAATTGTCGATAAGCTCGTTGGAACATGTCATTACATATCGACCTGGAAGACAACAAGGATTATCAGATGCTTTGTCTCGAAGATCCTATCTTGCGCCTAAAGAAGGAGAAGCTGCGTATGACCAACAACGAACAATTCTTTTGAAAACCGAGCAATTTCGAATTCACGGAGCGACTATGGCAATGCTAGTTGACTCATCATTTCTTGACCAAGTTCGTGCAATATCAGCAATGGACCCTCTTGTTCTTGACATTCAGCGTCGCCCTGTTACTGATCGCGACAATTTCAAGTTTGTGGATGACCTCTTGTATTTTGAGGAGCGCTTGTATATTCCAGAAGGTTCTACACGCCTTCGAATTCTTCAAGCCCGTCATGATTTTCCTGCAGCCGGACATTTTGGGTTCAACAAGACGTTAGAACTCATTTCTCGAGATTTTTGGTGACCTCAGATGTGGAAGATTGTCAAAGACTATGTCCTTTCTTGTGACACTTGTTCTAGATCGAAGAATCCACGACATCGTCCGTATGGACTCTTGCAGCCACTGCCTATTCCAAAGCAGCCATGGTCTTCTGTTTCTATGGATTTCATCACCGATTTACCTCCATCGAAGTCATTTGACACCATATTTGTGGTTGTTGACCGATTGACAAAAATGACACATTTCATTCCTTGCAAGAAGACAATCACCGGAGAAGAGACAGCAAGATTATTTTTGGACAACATTTATCGATATCATGGATTACCAGATGACATCGTTTCAGATCGTAGACCGCAATTTGTCTCTAAATTTTGGAGATCTCTTTTTGAAATCTTAAAGGTGCAAATCAAACTCTCTTCTGCTTTTCATCCTCAAACTGATGGCCAAACGGAGCGTGTAAACCAAGTATTGGAGCAGTATTTGCGTTGCAACATCAACTATCAACAAGACGATTGGACTTTGCACTTGCCATTGGCTGAGTTTGCATATAATAATACCGTTCATGCATCGACTCAACAAACGCCATTCTATGCCAACTATGGATATCATCCAAAGTTTGACATGTTAAAACCGATAGAGAATGAGAATCCGGCAGCAGTCGACTTTGCAATAAGATTATCAGAACTCCATGCGTTGATGAAGATTCATTTAGGAGAAGCCCAAGATCGCTACAAAGGCGCCGTAGATAAACTTAGAAAGGAATCACCGTCATTCCTAATTGGCGACAAAGTATGGCTTATTCGGCGCAATATCAAGACTACAAGACCATGTGATAAGTTGGACTATCGTCGATTAGGACCATTCCTTATTCAGCAACAAGTCAATCCGGTGGCTTTTCGGTTGGACCTACCAGCATCTATGAAGGTACATCCTGTTTTACACGTGCCACTGTTAGAACCATACAAAGAGTCGAATATACCAGGAAGAAGGCAACCACCACCGCCCAGCATTGAAGTTGATACCCACGAGGACTTGATTCGCGGCGAAGACGAGGCAAATTAGAATATCTTATACACTAGCGTGGTTACGACATCAACGAACGGACGTGAGAACCAGCAATAAATGTCGTTGGCGCGCCTCAAAAGGTACAGGAATTTCATCAACGTTATCCTGATAAGCCACGACCTATTCGATGATAACTTCAACAAGAAGCTCTTCCGTTGAGAGCTGTATATAAAGAGGGGAGAGCAATCAAAGAGCAACACAGCTCTCAACCTCAGAAACATCTTCTCTTGTACTTCTTTTCTTCTCAATATGTCTAATTGGAAGGTATTCCAAGACTCTTTAGATTCTGAATCGCAACCGGAGTCTGAGCGTGAACTGTCTTTATCACAATTGCCGAACCAGCCTGTAGATCCTTTGCCACCACAAGAGCCTCGAAACGAAGCTGGACCTTCTCGACAACGAAGACGGCCTCGAAATGAAGAACCTCTTGAACCACGGCAACGTCGAAAAATACCCAGTAGCAGATCGTTGGTGATTGTCATCGAAGTAGAACCTGCTTTTGAAGGTCGCCCGGAAGCAGTATTTGAAGGACTTTTTTGCAACGAAGACACAGAAGTCCAAGCATGGTCTCAAGTAGCGGGTGTCGGTCACTATCGCTGGTTGCAAGGGCCCTTAAACCACTTAACTCGCGCTAGACAACTTGAGTATGTCGGAGAAACCATGAGACATATTTTTGATTTTCTTCGCCTCTGATCGAGAGTCCACAACAACACTCCTCGTGAAGACTCGTCGCTAGAGAGGGAGGTGATGTCACGGACATAGAACCTTGAGATGGGTATTGCAAAGACTAGGCCTTGAAGCCAGAGATATGTTATTGTTCAAGACTAGTTCGTGATGGGTATTGCCGTAGTTGTCCAGAGATAAGTTATTGTCCAAACTAGTTCGTGATGGGTATTGCCACCAACATAGAACCTTCTAGAATAATTCTAGAAGTTCTATAGGTCCTTTGACTTTTAGGATCTTTCTAGATACTTCCTAGGGACTCTCATAGTCTCTAGGAAGCCCCTTAAGAAGCTTCCTTAGTACTAGTATATCCAGGGGACGAGATGAGGGACTCCTCACTCTCGTCAACACAAGTTTAGGAGCACTCTTGAGTGTGCCTTGTCTTGTATCTTGTTCAACTATCGATTAGTTCAATATACTTTCTTGAGAACCATTCTTGTGTACTATTGCACTTCTTGTTCTTGGGTCCTTGTTCATGTTCTTGCTCTTCTTCTCTTGTTCTCTTGTTCTTGAGTTCTTGTGTCCCTGACATAAACAGAGTTCCAGATATACGAATTTCACTATGTAATTTTGAATATTTAATTTATACATGCATAAATTATTCAGTCATGATATGAAAATATTTTATTCTTTCTTTGTAATACATATTATTATAGCATTTTATTAACCCTTAACTAGCCGTTTATTGACTTGTGTACAAACTTGAATTCCTTTTTCTCATGCATCATGAACTTTTTGCAAGTAAAAAAAAAATACACATATAAATTTCTATAGCAAAATCACTTTATGCATGTGCAATCCAATTAGAAAGGAAATGCTTTAAAAAAATGGCTTCATTTCATACCATTTTTTTTTCTTCCAAAATTTCTAAGATCTTAGTTTAATACAAATTAACAGTTTTTTTGAAAAAAATTACTTATAGGGTTAAGCAACTCAAGATATCTCTATGAATCTTTACACTTATAGTATTACATTTTAGCACATCACAACAAATATCATGGACAATTTTTTAATATCTTATTCTTTATAAAATTATAAGAGAATTTTCACTTGTAAGTTTCAAATTTTGTACAAAATATTGGTCATACCAATCATAGATTTTACCGTATGCACAGAATAAAAAATTTGTAGTGTAATTTTATTTTTTCATTTAACAAGCTCAACATATCCTTTTTAGTAGCATTTTATAAGTCATTTTTGAAATTCTCCAAATCTCGAGAGGTGAGGATGTTTAGGGGTTAATCAAGCCCTATATTTTATTTAGAATTTTTAAATAAGCATCAAATGAATATTAAATACCACCTTCCCTTTGCGCATCTAAAATATTTATTTCACATTATAATCAATTTAATTTTCTATTTTCAAACCACAAATGCTTCAACCTTTAGAAGTAAAAGGACATGATTGTACATTTCTTTTGAAATATTAAATGAAAGCCTTATATAGAGCCAACCTTTTAAAGATGAAAACTTAAAGATCTTCATATGAACCCTTCAATATAATATTTGGTCTTATTTTAATTATATATTTCACAATATAATGAATTGCAATTGTCGATTTGATACTATGAAGCCTTGGTCCTTTAACCCTTAAACGTACCAGTCCTTCGTAGGAAAGTCAAACTAACACAATTTACTGAATTTAGCCTTCAAGATTTATCAAAATATATTTTGTAATATTTTTCATGCATGGAATTGAATGTTTCCTATGAGTCTTGAAATTTTCAGATTTTTTGATTTAATACGGCATTTTAAACAAAATTTTAAGTCAAATACTTCAAAAAATAAAATTTATTACAAAAAAGCTTTACAATTTTAATATTTTTTTGGAAGCAGGTACAAATTACAATGGAGAATCACATGATATGTTTTCCATAGAAACTTTTTATTTCAATTTTGAAATTCGAAAGCTGTAAATCCTATCATTCCTATGTAGTGTAATTCAAACCTTGACCTACAAATCTTGCACAAGCAATAAAATACTCAATAATTGGAATTTTTAAGATTTGAAAAGTGGAGTACAAACTAGACTTAATAAACTTCATTTTCTTAGTTGGGTGTATGAGTAACAAAAGTCATCTTCAAGATCAAATTTGGGTTTGACCAACAAACATCCAGTAACTGGATGCGTGGACGTTTAGGGGTTAAGGGTGAAATGGCATTTTTTTTATATTTGGGGTCTAACCATTCATTCATCTTTAACGTCTTATACCAACCTATTAAGAATGAAAGGCAAAAAACATTACATTTAATGTATTGGTAAAACAACAAAGAAATACATACAAATTAGAAATTCATATTCATGCTAGAAATTTCAAAAGTGGTGGCTTGAAGATGAGCCAAATGCATCCATTACTCCTAGCCCTCGTCTTGCATTTAATTTTAGCGCATTAGAGCTGCTTTAAACTATGGGAAGCCCATCGTATTTTAGAATATAAAATCCTAGTAACTGTTATATGATTAGAACTCTATTTAGATTTTAGAGAATTGCAAAGATACATTATGAAATGGAAGTATGAGGGAATAATTTGAACTTCATGTATAAATAAAAGTTATACATTATGAATTTTAGATTCTATTTATACGGTTAGATTTATGATTGTGGAATTACTAATATCTTGTTATAAATTTCGAAACTTAAAATGCAAAACTCTTGTAATTCAATTACAAATAAATATTCATAATTTGTGGATAAAATTTGTGACTTCTCCTAGTTGGAGACTAAAGGTTAAAAACGTTATGATGAGAGAGTAATAAAGTTCCTAGAAACTTGAATTTGAAGTGTCAGAAGGTGTCGCACCAAGTTTTGCAACGGACTAATAATTTGAACATGAAATAAAAGAATTTACCGTGGTTTTTTAAAGGTCTAGCCGAGAGAGTGCTTCAAAAATCAACTGGTCTAAGAAAATATAAGATTTTAGGTGTTTAAGCTAAAATTTCTTTGTGACTTGTGCTTTGCATTAAGGAAAAAATACAATATATTGAGAGAATAATGTGTATTCCATTTAAAAAATGAAAGTATGATCAAGGACTAATAAATTATTTTGCAATTTTTCAAAGTGGAAAGTTTGTCAAATGTCTACTTGTGTCCTAGACTTATGGGCTAGCTGATAATGAGATAACTCGAAATCGATATGGGTTGCCCCGCCATTCTATCCAAATGTATGAAGCCAATTGGTTGACACTAATCTCTGAAAAAATGGTTTTATTAACGTCACTTTACAACACGATTTTCATGACAGTCTATAATACAATTTTTGGGCGTAAATAGCAATGAATAAATTTTGTTTCTCTGTTGGTAGAATGACACACACCTTGGAATGTAGTCAAGTAACGAAAAAATGGATAGAAATATTCATAAATATAAATAAAAAATAAAAAAAGTTATATATAATTATAAAAAATAAAAAATAAAAAATAAAAAATAAAAAACAAAAATGTGCACATCCATAAAATTATTTATTGTAAGACATTTTCATCCAAATACTGGCGATATTAGTAACTTTGAGAACTACTATAAACTTTGATAATTTCATCTACTTTTTTGCCCATTTTTTTCTCTCCGTCTCTAAATCCCCCCATGGTATTGAATGCGGGCACTATTCATCCATCCCTCCTTTTTACTAGAATTTTCATTTTGGGCACTTTCGGTGCGTTTTTCGACAAATTTTTCTAGGCCTCAAATTATCCTAGGGGGACCTACTTGGAAATGAAAAAAACCATTGAAGAAGGGGGTTGTTTTTTAAAGTGAGGCCTAAACCGGACAAAAATAGGAGGCGATTTTGTCCTCATTCATTCAAGACCACTGAGGTTCTAGAGAAATCCGTTTTTTCTAAGGTTGGATAACCTATTACCACCACCTCCCCCAATTACAACATGTACACTTTTTTTAAGGCCACCACAGTTGAGACTCAAAACCACCAATTTCACTATTCAAGTAGACCAATGGGATGCCAAACATTGTGAAGAAACAGTTGGTGGTTTTGGGTATCATGATGAATGAAAGTTAGTACCACATGGTGTGGACATAGGGGAACCTAGAGCTTTGATTTGGGTCAAAGGTTACTTTCCACTTTGGAATTTTGTATAAAATTGACAAATGCGAATTAGATGTTGCAAATTTTTGCAATCCTCATCAAAACCTATTTTGAATGCGATCATATTTTATTTTCAAATTTAGAACTGCCAAAAATAATCCAGATCGCTTAACCCCTAAATGACGGAGGGGGTAAGGGCAAAACATAAATGTGTTATAAAAAATTACTTCTTCAACGTCGATGAAGTTTGGTCCAAAAGAGAAAATGAGGAGCTTGATGTTTAGTAATTTTCCATACGGTCAAATATCAAAAAATAGCTTTTTATCATCTCAAAATGAATTTAGAAGCATTTAACTTCAAATATTTATAAGAATCACAAATTTTATTTTTAGAATTTGAAATTTTGTATGATTTGTTAAAACTAGACATTCTATTCTAAAATCAAAATTTTCAAATTTTTCAACGAAGAGAACATCATTACTTTCCCCAAAGAGTAAGTTTTCTAACACTAGACAATGTAGAAGAGTTTTTCTTTGAAAATTTCTCCCGGGTGGAGTTTAACTCGGATTAACATGATTCAAATTGGGTTGGAAAGTAGACTTGATTACCTATTTAAAAATATTTTTTATTTTCTATAAAAATGTTTTTCCTATTTCGGGCAGCCCATAAAAAAAGGGCAGAGACCATAAAATGGTTGATCCGTCACTTAGGGGTTAAGTTGGCGGTTTTAGGACAATCAACCTTAGTGTAAAAGTACAGACTCTCAAAATGAGGTAAGATTCTGGCCCAAAAATTTCAACGGTGGTAGATATCACCTACCACAAAAGAGAGAGAGGGAGAGAGAGAGACTCTTGATTCACGTGGGTTCAAACTTTCAAACCGACACGAGTAATTTGTGGTATGAGTCTTGTAGAAAAAGAGAATGCTCATGTGCCGGTGGGTTGACGGCGTCATGGTGAGGTCATGAAATGGTAGCCTTGCAGCCTCACATGGCCTAATTCTCCGCAAAGCTGCTGCAATGATGTGCATCACTTTTTTTCTGATAACCTTGTCACTCATACTCTTGCCCCTCCTCTTGTCTTTCACAATTGCGTGACTTGCATCCACCATTCTCAAAAAACATGCTGCTGAGCGCACTTTCCCATTTCCATTTTGATCCATTTTGGCAGGATTCTCTTGCTTGGGCGCCTTGCAAAGATCCATGGATATTCACGTTAGTTCCTGTGGCTGTGGATTCACGAGCTTGGTGATGGGTTTTTCTGTTATGGGTCATGTACTTGCCGTTCGTTTCATTTAGGGCTTCCTGCTGAGCTTCTTCTTCATAATATTCATACCCATGATGAAATTAGGGAGCACTTGTAAAATTTAGCATTGGCTGGGTCATCCGCAGCGAGGAGTTTCAGTGACTAACCCTATCTTCTTCTTCACAGGTATATACTTCCTTGCGCATTATGTTTGGTTCTGTTAAAATAAAATAAAAATTGGTAAAAGCTCTTTAAATGCTGTCAGCTCTTGATGGTAGGGACAAGTTTTGTCATGGAGTTGTTTTCACATGGAATGTTACATTGTGGTGTTATAGCATGAGAAGGGAATGAACGCGCCGAAAGCAGAGGCTATGGCGATGTGGGAGTTCCAGCAGCTTCTGCTAATGCAAGCTGCCACTCGCTCTGTGAAATGGACCTACTCCGCCTTCTGGAAGCCTTCTCCGAGTAATCGGAAGTAAGTAATCACATGTCTTTTGAGTCCACAATATTCGAATGCCATTATGTATATTTAAGATCAGGATTGGTTTCTTTTTTACCCACTTTGGAGTGTGGCATACGAGTACTTTCGTTTTTCTGGTGTTTTTTTGACAGTAGAGTTATAAAAAAATTTGAACCCCAGTTTGATTTCAAGATTTCAGCCATCAAGAAGGAAGATTTCATGCACAAGGTTCTAAACTTTTTGAGTTAACCTCAAAAGGACCCAGGATTCATGGTTTTAAAATGACGAATTCAGTCGATCATATTGTGAAAACTATCATTCAGATGGGACCAAGTTTTATATCACCGGAATCACTGAAGAATATTGCATGTGTTGGTCATAAAATAAATAAACTTGAAGAAAAGAAAGTCCACATGTGACCTACTCAAAACTGTTAAAAAAGACATGAGGCTCAATTGGTCCTTTAGGGTTAAAAGGATATACTTCATTACTTCTGGTGATATGGGATTTAGCTCCGAATTTTTCACAGTATGATCATTCAAAGAGGGGTCTGGAATGGGTGCGATGGCAGAGTGTTGGTGTGGGGTGATGGCTACTACAATGGCGTTATCAAAACGCGGAAAACCATTCACGCCAGGGAATTGACCCCGGAGGAGTTTGGCTTGCAGCGTTCCCAGCAGCTCCGTGACCTGTACGACACCTTGTCTGATTCTCAAAAGGCGCCGCAGCAGCAGCGGCCCACTAAGCCCTTTGCGTTGAAGCCCGAGGATCTGGCAGAAACTGAGTGGTTTTTCCTCCTCTGCATGTCCTTCAGTTTCGCTGAGGGTGTAGGGTACATGACTTTTTCTCTATCCTTTAATTCCTCTTTGGTTCTCAAATGACCCGTTATTCGCTTCCTAATAATAGAAGAATTCCAATGTATGAAGAACATTGCATGTGTCGGTGAAGAAATATTGAAAAAATTGGACAAAAGAAAGACCTACTCAAACTGGTTAATAAAACACAACACATGAGATTCTTGGTTCTTTAAGGCGGGGGTAACAAGGTCATTTCAGCTGACTCCTCCATCATAGGTTAACCCCTAAGCGTCCACGGTTACCAGAATGGTCACAATGTTTTTTTCAACAGTTTTGAGTAGGTCCTATTTGGACTTCCTCTTGTTCAAATTTATTTGTTTTTTGACCAGCACATGCAGTAATCTACACTAGTTCTAGTGATATGAAATTTGGTACCATCTGAATTGTATTTTTTACAATACAATGAATTGAATTTGTCATTTAAAACTGTGAGGGTTAAGGTGGCAAAACTTTGATGTGCTTGAAAATTTTCAACATCTTCTTGTGTGACTTTTTCTCTGCAGGTTGATAGGAAGGGCAGCAGCAAGCGGGCGTTACCAATGGCTGTGCGGAACCAACGAGACGACCACCAAAGCTTTTACACGCGCTCTTCTTGCCAAGGTGTCCTCTCACAGTTCCCTTGATCGATTGACGACTAAGTGAAGAGGTGACGATTGTGAACACCATTGGACTACTTTAAAACCACCGAGTGTGGGCAATTATGAAACATTCATCAGCATGTCCCATCATTCTTAAACTCAGACATAATGCGGAGCCTTTTGAGATCACGACTACTGTGTGCTCTTCAATATCTGATTTTGCTGTTTTTAACTCTGCTCCTTGTGGGTGTTCATTCTCTACCTTCAAGCTTGTCACCAGGATAAACCAACTCTTAGTATTTTAACTCATGAACGAACTACTCACAGTTGTCTTGTACTGTGCTCATTACCGGAGTGCTAACCTCTATGTTGGTGTTGTCTGTTTGTCTGGGGACATCGCCGTGTTTAACAAAAAGAAGAGTGCCTGCATTCAGGTATCCTTTCTTATCACTCTCTCGGCTATACTCTAATTTAGAGTTGAACTCTGCTTCTATTTGTATGTACGATGCGAAGGAATTCATGACCCATTGAATTGTTGTGGTGGACAGACCGTTGTTTGCATCCCTCTGAAGGATGGCGTTTTGGAGTTTGGAACAACGGAGAATGTAAGATTCTGAATTGGGCGTCATGTTTTTTTAGCAGTTTTGAGTAGATCACATGGAGACTTCCTTTTGTTCAAATTTATTTGTTTTTGGACCAACACATGTAATGTTCTTCACTAATTCCATTGATATAAAATTTGGTTCTATCTGAATTCTATTCCTCACAATACGATCGACTGAGTTTGTCATTTCAAAACCATGAATCCTTGGTCCTTTAGGAGTTAAATCGCATATTGTTTGTGGGTAATTAACGCTGTTATTGTTAATATAGCTGAGCCTGACATACGCCTTACACAGGTGCCAGAAGACTCAAACATGGTACAACATATTTTGTCCTTTTTTGTGGAGAGTCCAAAGCAGGAGATCACTCGCCAGCAATTGGATTATGTGCCTCACCGCAGCAATCTCGCAAGCTCTGGTAAGCAGACATCATCTTCTAAGTCAAAAGAGGCTTGTGAGCCTCAAATGCCTTACGGTATGCACAGTTCCTTGTTGTCAGCATTGTGAACTGGCTCTTTGCTGCAGGCGTAGAAGTTTTTTTCCAATAAATCTTGTATGAGAATAGAAATTCTTGAAATGGAAACGTTGGACTTCTGTAGGTGCAAGGAGTCCCAAGAGGGCCAAGCTTTCCAGTTCTCTGAGGGCCGAAGTTGGCGATGAAACGTCACTGAACCATGGGTTAGGTCAGGGACAGAAGACATCTACTCATCAGGTAACTGATTTTCTCACCTTCTTATATATTCTGAATAATATTAATACGGTGAGTCTCCCACTCAATCTGTAAGAGTACTTCTATTGCAACTCGAATCCCCAAGCTCTGAATGATGTCTGCCTCCCATGAGTAATAAATCGAGCTTGAAGAGTACTTTGAGTATAATAATAATAGCCATGCTGGCAGAATATCTGTTGTAGAAAACTTAGTTTCTGCACGTGTGATTGAAGCTGTAAAAAAATAGCCAATCAGTCTCTGTCAAAACACCTTGTAGAATTCAGGCCTTATCTTCAGCTGTTACCCAGTTGTTATATATACTTGTTTACTGATATAAAAGTATCTAGCTCCTTTGAGAACTAGTCTCAAAAATCAAGTTAAACTAAAAATTGAACTCAGCGAATTAGTCTAACCCATTTGCGTGTGGCAATGCAAGTGGCATCCAAATGATTGACTTGTAAGAAATGAGAAACTTCTAGGGTCTATCACAGTCAAAGATGCTTCTGTGAGATACCTCCTAGATGCAATACTCAGGGTTCAAGGCTCTTGATTGGGACCCTACTACTTCAATAAATCATGCAATAACTCATATAGTATCCAAAATAATAAATAGTTTAGTGCGTTGGAATGCTCTCGAAGATGGGGACAAGATCCACAAAGAAAAAAAAGAGTCTATTCTAATAATGGAAACCAATCAATAACAGATCATGACTGCGGCTCGGGGGGGTGCACTCTACACTATGTTTGAGAATCATGTGCATTCATGAGCCCCTCTAAAAACCCCCTTGTATACGAGGAATTATATATCTAAAACTTTTGTATACAGATCTATTCCATCCTAAATATATGTTTAATGTATGTATACGTCAATATTTTCTTCTCTAAATATGTCTATTGTATGTATACGTAATACGGCAATATTCAAATTAATATCCCTCCTGTGCACTCACGTATACTTGTACATGTTTAGTACAGTGCACCCCCCGAGGACTGCGGTTGTTTATTTGACAAACTATGTAACGGGCGCATTGCAATGTGCAGGTCAGTGGTGGTTCAAAGAGACATCAAGAAGAAATTCCAGAGGAGGGTCCAAGGGATGCTGCTGCTTCATGTGTAAGCGCGTTTGTTGTTTGGAACGGCCCAACGCCTTCCCAGAGGGTTGCTGAGAAACGGCAATGGATACTGAAAGAGGCTCTGTTTCGTGTCACCCGCCTCTACAACAACAATAATAATACTAGTACTCCTACTCTCTGGAAGGAAAACAACAACAACAAAAAAGACGCAGGCAGCAGCTTTGTGATGTTGGACAAGGCTACTAATAATAATAATAATGAGGAGAGAAGGGCCCCCGACTTGGGATCCCACAAGCCTGTACCCAGCACTGAAGAAACCAATGCTAACCATGTGCTAGCGGAACGTCGAAGGCGTGAGAAACTGAATGACAGATTTATGGCATTACGTGCTCTCGTCCCTAACGTCTCCAAGGTACCGTCCCAAACTCTCAGCGTCCATGTTTTTTTTAACAGTTTTGAGTAGGTTCCATTTGGACTTCCTCTTGTTCGAATTTATTTGTTTTTTGACCAACACATGCAATGCTCTTCACTAGCTTTAGTTTGATATAACCTGGTCCCATCTGAATTATATTTTTCACAATATGATCAGTTGAATTTATCATTTTAAAACTGTGAATCCAAGGGTTGATTACTGACACCATAAAGTTGTAACAAACTGATCAATTGACGTGAGTGCGCTTGTATTGTGCAGATGGATAAAGCATCGATACTGGGAGATGCCATTGACTACGTGATGGAGCTTCAAAAAAGACTGAGATCATTGGAAAGTAAGGCCACGCAGGATGGGTCATTGAGACAATCAAATGGGAATGGAATGGACACGACGAGAGAGCCCTTGGAATGTGCAGAACTGAACCAAGGAAGAGAGGAAGACAAGGCAGCAACTGCTATATGCATGGACATGAAAGATTTTGTGCAAGGGCATACTAACGTATGTGTTTCAATGGAAAATGACGCTGCTCTCATTAAACTCCATTGCCCTTGGCGACAGACGCTGCTTGTCGATGTGTTGCAAGCATTGAGCGAGTTCGAATTTGAAGTGTCTGCTGTACAATCTTCCGCATCAAATGGAATTCTTTCTGCCATCTTGCAAGCTAAGGTACAAACCTTTCACTTCACAAATTGGATCAGTCTGCTGCCAGGTAACCCTTAAAAGGACATTTTCTAATTTAGAAAGAAAGTAGTATTTTTGAGTTTTAACCCCGAAAGACCACCAGGTGGCTCCTGTTTTTTTCTGTAGTTTTGAGTAGGTTTTATGTAGATTTTTTTTTGTTGAATTAAAAAATTAAATTATCCAACATATGCAGTATTCTTCACTAATTCCAGTGATATAAAATTTGGTCCCATTCAAATTGTAATTTTCACAATATGATCGTTTAAACTTGTCATTTTAAAACCATGAATCCTTGGTCCTTCAGGGGTTAATCCTCAAAAAATTCATAAAAACATTTCTGCAGTTCATGGTCAAAGTGGTTTGGAAACTGAGAAAACTAAGCTTGGTATGTTCTTTTAAGGGTTAAAACACCCTCGATTGTTTTGATCCTCATTTTGCCATCTCTTCCATGTGCAGGTGAGAAGCGGTGTTGATGCGTCAAGGCCAAATATAACCGAGGTGAAGGAGGGCGTGCAACGAGCTGCAAAGGGACTCTTAAGTGACCGAGCTAGTTCAGTGAATTGATAGATTCCGTTAGTAATTCTACTAAACATGATTCCTACTGTGTATATCAACAACGTGATTTTCTTCATCACAACCAACGTGCATGAAATGCAGCTATAAATACCCGCAGATAAAGTTTGAGATACCAAATGTGTTCTACGCTTTCATGCCTTTTCAGGACACTCTCTACTAAGCTATAGTTATGTTTCTCTTTGATGAAGTAGGCAGTCACCGCATGAACGGGATGAGGAGATACTCGGCATAGAAGAGCTGCACAGGTTCCAAGTACACATTTGTCAGTAAAAGGTAGTAATGACCCTAGAGGTTATGGTGTTAAAGAGAATGATCACTGCTAGAAAATCCAACTAATCTGCTGATTCGGCCGCGTTGATCAGGGGCACTTTTATGTTGATTTGGTCAATTTTTTGTTCAAATCACCAGATTTCTGTACAAATCAACAGAAAAATGTCCTTGATCAACACGACCGAATCCACACGACCGAGTCAACAGATTAGTTGGATTTCTAGTAGTGGATGCACAGCTTTAAACTGAAAGTTTTTCATTCATTTGAGCAAGTACTCACCTTCCATATGAACATATACCAACTCGTGATTGCAGCTCGGCTCTTGAGATCCACACTCTGTGATCGCTCCCAGAGAATTCCCGCCAGGATTGCGTGCCCAGTACACTAAACCAAACCAAAAAAAAAAAAACGTAGTAAGCTTCAAATCAATATGTTCTAATTTCAGACTTGCATTAGGTCCCGACTCACTTAGCATGGACACCGGTAGTCGTGAGAAAGACGAATTTGACAATATCTGTAATGCGTAATTTAGAAAAACCTCACTAGTAGCAGAACTATCGTTTTTCATTCCTTACTTTGTGAAAATAGTGAACAGTGACGGAATATTTAGTCTAGATTTTTGTCTTCTTGTGACCAAAACCACTCACCAGCATCGATGCAACCCATGTGCCTGGCGTGGTTTCATTCCTTTTTCGTGGTTTCATTCCTTTTTCATTTATAGTAAGTGAAAAACGACACATTTCCTACTAGTGTCTAACAAGTCTTTCATATTGAACTACTTACAGTGATGACTTTGCTTGCTAATATTGGAGCTGTGAGACCAGTGATCATGGCTGCGACATATGCGGTCTGCAGCAAGGCAACGCACATCCAAAATACCTGCTCCCCACCAAGCCCAATCAAGACCTCAAACTTGTTAAATTCGTTTCTCCACGACATTAGAGTTAACCGAAAACATAAGAGGTATTCTGACCCCCTAAAATCGTGGATCCGGAAATCGATGAGGTGTCCAAGTGTAAGTGAAATCAAAAACGAGTTTTGAAGATTCCTGTTCTCCATGCAATTCGGAACTGTCAGAGGCACAATAAGGCTTCGTAATCAAAGCCTGATGCGGTAGCAGGGAGGCGTGGGAAAAAAATAGATCCTGTGTCTGACATGGTGGGATAAGGCAGCTATACAAAATTGTTATTTTTAAGTAAAGCGAGAGGAAGGAGACAACTTGCAAGTAGCTCTCCTCAGCCAACGCAGCTTCTGACATAAAACTCCCCTTAGAATGAGTTTTGCAGACTTTTTGACGGCAAGACTAGTTCACACTGCTTTCTATTTTGAATTCTTTGGAAACCATGCCAGTTTGCTTGGTTGCCTTAGATATGGGTCAGACTCACCTCACCTAACATGTATTTTCTCTTCTTTTCGGTTAACTCTATTGGAGTCTAACTCCAAGAAGAAAAGGAAAAAGGAAAAAAAAAAAAAAAAAAAAAAAACCCTTGCTCCAGACCAAGCAGCTAGGCTATTAGAGGCTCTGTCCCTGTAGCACTGGCTCACTTTTTGAGCAGCACATTGACTGTTTATCCTTGTAGCACTGGCTCGTTTTTCTAGTACCGTAGCTTCCTAACAGCTTGGTCAGAAAATGAATAATTGAAAGGGTGCCTAAATTTATGGAAAATTACTGATCTAGTTTGACCAAAACAAAATTAAAAAATTAAAAGGCCACTACACTAAATAGGTAGATTAGTGTTAGATACACTAATTTACATAAACATGTTGTAAGTTTTTACTGTTGACCAATTTTTTTACCCTCTATATTGGTCAAGATGGGAATCTTTCAATAGTGTTGGAATCAATGTCTTTGGTAATTTTTTTTATCAAGAGTAAAAATCTATAATATTTTCAAATCTTATAATTATCTAACACTAATCTACCTATTTAGTGTAGTTTTAATATATATTTATATATTACTGCCTGATTTTAATACATATTTTCTCATGTTGCCTAACTGTTTTTGCACTTTAAATAATTATTAGGTAGAAAGCTGCCCAAGGTGCTAGGAAGCTACGATAGTAACCTAGTCAAACTTCCTCACATCGACTGTAGATGTTGCTTTTGTCAATGAGAGGCCTCCTCTCCTCCGGTCTAGAGTCAACACATCAGTAGGGTTGGATAATCTATTACCACCACCTCCCCCAATTATGACATGTACAACTTTCTTGGAGCCACCACAATTGAGACCCAAAACCATCAATTTCACTATTCAAGTAGACCAATGGCATGCCAAGAATTGCGAAGAAATAGTTGGTGGTTTTGGGTTAGCGGATCTAGGAACAACAAAGTGTGAACTTAGGAAATTGGTATGTGATGTATGGGTAAAAGGTTACTTTCCACTTTGGAATTTTGTATAAAATTGACAAATGCAAATTAGATGTTGCAAATTTTTGCAATCCTCATCAAAACCTATTTCGAATGCAGTCATATTTTTTTTAGTCATATTTTTTTGGGGGATTTAGCACTGCCAAAAATAGGCCAGATTGCTTAAGTTGGTGGTAATAGGTTATCCAACATTAGTCACTCTGTCTATGAGCCTGGCGTTCAAGTACCCCAATGACCAATGGAAATTTGGCTGGTTTCAGGTGGTTACCCGTTTCTGACCCAGTCTCACACTGAAAGAGTGTATGCCAAACACTTTATCTCCTTCCACGTCTGGAATGTCCTGCATGTACAAAACTACGATATTTTCAATAATGTGGATACTAAAAATAGTATTGGTATCTATGATTATCAAGGTATAAACACCTAAAACTGTCAAAATAAGCAATTCAACATAACTATATAATTGCTCGGAACTTGCTTAGATCACTTAAACCGTCCCATAGACTTGTCATAAAACCAATCTCTAAAAAATCCAAACACAGCTAAATTTGGGACGATTCAAAAAAGCACATTATGAGATGGTTTCAGAGCAAGTCTACAAAGGAAGAATGGGTGCAGAGACAGAATTGGGTGTTTTTACCTTTATCATCATGTGATTGCTATTTAATCCCCTTTCCTTTCCTCCTTGCAAAGGTAAAAGAAGTTTACCCAGGATAGACAAAATTGCACTCCGAAAAGGGCTACAGAATTACCAAACTAAAACCAACGATAACGTATTCAAAGCAACCAATGATCAATTTGTTTTTTGTGACGAAAATGGTACCTTGGCTAGAGCAATGACAATGGAGAAGAAACACATGAAGGCCGTTGCGAACCAAAGTGGTTTTGTCAAAATTGCAGGTCGCCCAAGAACAGAAACCTGCAAAACAAGTTCAGAATCAGTTTATTAATCCAGAAGGAGATTTCACATTGAACCACTATATTATGGGGATCTGTAATGGACTAAAAAGCTGATTCATTTCCATCAAACTTCTAACCCAATTCTAGTACCTACACTAAAACAAAATATGGTAAAAAAAAACCGCACTCAAAATTGACTGCGGTTCTTTTTGTCACGTTTTTGTGCATGAGCGCGTAGTGGGCTGTTATCTTCTTTTGCAATTTTTGATTACAATTTTTATAATTTTGGGGTGTGTAATATACCATTGGAAAGGTATTGAAAACACCTTTCCAATGGTATACTACACGCCCCAAAGTTTCGAGAATTGCAGTCGAAAAATACAAAAAAACAGTGGTTGTGTGCGTAGTGGGCATGCACAAAAACGTGGCAAAAAAATCTGAAGTCAATTTTGAGTGCGGTTTTTTTTTTACCATGTTTTGTTGGAGTGCTAGTGAAGCTTACCTGCATATGAAGGTAGAATCCAAGTTGTACAACGACAGCTCTAACAGCCAGAATGCAAGATGCAGCTGCCACCGCTGATCTCTTCCATCTCAAAAATGGGAGCTGTGATTTTCGAAAGTGGGAACAACAATCTCAATTAGTCAAACCTTCGAGCCTAAATAAACATAAAATAGAATAAACGTAGTACAGTTATGCAAACCGTTCTAAACCTGAAGTATGTTCCTGTGACTATTCCAGGAGTAGTCATTATTTGATAGTCACTAAATTCAGTAACTCTTCGGTTTGTGATTGAATAGAACTTTTCAAGTACCAGCACAACCAGTTTCAGAGAATGAGATCGGTTTTTAACTTACATCAGCTGAGTATGCCGTGCCCAAAACCAAGCTGACCAAGAGAGCCCACAGCAATGGAGGCGATCCTACATACACTCCCATTGCAACACTCTGGCCAGATCCAGGAATCAATTAATCACCAACAAATCACACAGGAAATCTGATCAACTGAGTTATACCAATAGTAGACTAATTGCCGTATGCTGAATGGCCGTGAATGAGAATTCTTTTAACTCCGAAAGGACCAAGGATTCATGGTTTTAAAATGACAAGTTTCAACGATCGTATTGTGAAACTTATAATTTGAACGAGACCAAATTTTATACCACTGGAATTAGTAAAGAACATTACATATGTTGAATAATTTAATCTTTTGAAATTAACAAAACAAATTCTACATAAAACCTACTCAAAATTACAGGAGCCACCTGGTGGCCTTATGGTCCTTTAGGGGTTAATGATTGATGGCTTAGATTCACATACCATAGCTGCAAAGGTGGTCACCAGTACTACTCCTGTTGCTACTGAGAATTCTCCGGACGCTAATGGTAAATTGGGCTTATTCACCTGTAGAAAAATTAACCACCACAACAATAACAAGCTTAACACGCTGTCAAACTCATCCCTTTCCGCTATGAATCACTTGTAGAAAACATGCAACTTCTTTATTCCAGGCTCAAATCAATTCTCGTCCGAAAATTTTCATTACCTTGTCAATTTCAATGTCGTAGAGTTGATTCAGACCCACAATGTACACATTCATGCAAAGCGCTGGAATGATCGCCTGGCAGCCAACAGAAACATGGTTAACCATTGACGGGATAAATATCCATTAATTAGTTTCAGCTAGACTTCCAGGCCCTTGTTGATGAGTGAGTATATGATTCAATAATTCAAAGGCAGAGGCTGATTAGTACCTTGAGAAGTCCGATGACAAACTTGAGGTTCAAATCACTGGCAGATTCAATGGCCAATAACGACACGGAAGTCACACTCAATCCCTGTCAAGCAAGAAAACAGATTGAACATCGTTGAATAATCACTTAGAAATCGATTATTATTGCTAAATTATGAATGAGAAGGTGTAGCATGCATAAGCTTACGGAGCCGATGATGGTATGAGGACGTGTGAAGCGCCAGAAAGCGCTGAACCAATTCACTCCCGTCTCCACAAACTCCGCAGACTGTCCATCCAGGTCGAACGGCTCCGAGACTCGAGATGTCTGCATGCTCACCAGCTTGCTCCTTTCCATCTTCTTCAATCCATCACCGTTCCTGTTTGTGCCGAATTCCTTGCCAAGTGCTGCAATGGGCAATTTCTTCGCAACCACGTGGTTTTGCCTCAACGATCTACTATTTCTCCCAAGACCATGGCTCCCCACTGCTCATGCACATCGATACAATCGTAAGTTGATCAGTTCGTCTGAAATTACTAAGAACTCTTGCTACACAAGTAGCATCACTTCGCTGTCGATCTCATGCTGGTCTCTGATCATTCTTCAGTTTTTGCAAGCTTCGAACGTAATGGCTTCTGGCTCACCACAGTTATGCAAATCAGAGTAGTGCAGCATTTACGATTTGCTTGTTTGTTCAAAAGATAATACTGATGTTTCAAAAGGGGAGGAACACTTACACTGGTTTGCAAGGCGGGGATGGGCTGCAAGGTTGCCGTGGCGTAAGCCTCGAATCGTCGACAAATGAGATGAGGTAGGAGCAGTCATGAGCCTCCCTTGCAGGACTGTTTCTTTTGTCACTGGGAGAGACGCCATCCTAGCTCAAGGCCAAAATCTCAAACCAATAGAACTCAAGTTACGCAGTCTTAAGTATAGACTTCGGGATGAATATATATATCGTTAGATAGATTGCTGTTTTGTACCACAAAGATCGAACTGTCTCCCGCCCATCGAATTCACACCCTCCTGATCGATCTTCACATCAGTGTTGAGTTCCTCCAGTAACTCCCCGTCACTCTAATAGTTCAATCCCACCACATGATATTAATGAAAATTTTACCCCCTAGCTAGCTACACCTTGAGTGAGTCACGTACAAACAAGCACTCACCATAACTCGAAATGGTCAATCACCCTGCGAAGGATTTATAAACAGGTAATGGGAGTGATAGAAACAACCTGGCTCCGCACCGGCACTCACTCAGTTGAATGTAAAAAAGTCCAGCAGAGGGTCGGTGTCCATGCACTAGTCAGCAATCTTCAATCAAATGACGTGGAAGTAGAATGGTGGCGGCAACATATGCCATCAGGCAAACTAAGTTACTCACTGTGCACAAATGATTAAGTACAATGAAGGAGACTCGGCTGTGGGCCTGGTTGAATGCAAGGAGGCTCATTCAACGTGCCCGCCGAACACACACGGAAATACGGGGCTTGTCTTAATTGCTTGACACATTCAATTCTAAGTCAGTCAATGCAACACAGGCAGTCCGCGGGGATGGGACACCGTGGGGGTTATGTAACTATTGATAAAATGAAATAAAAATGGAGCGGATCCCGGAGGGCATCGGCTGAAGGGAATTGGAAAAATTCCTGGGATGTACCGATCCCGGGGAGCGTGCACAAGATTACAAAAAGCAGGATCTTTGCTCTTGATCATGGATCCTCAATGCATGCAGGATTATGAATTCGAGAGATCTGCGTTTTCCGCACTTTGGCTGTACATTAGTGATCCCACCCCGGCTCTTGGCAGGATCGATCTATGTTATGCCATCTCTGGTGATGTATCCGCACCTTTGGATTATTTCACTCGCCTCAAAACTGGTGAACCTTTCGTTGCATTCGGATTCCCTTCCGGACCCCCATTCGGCAGCTTGCAGGTATAAATGGCACCTGTGAGGGTTGCCAAAGTCAAGCAGCACAATGCTTAGTCCGAGAAGAGCATCTGAGTTCCACAGTGACCGCAAACGACAAAGGAATCATGATGTTCATATTCTAACAGAGCTAGCACATTCACACTATGGCTGAAGGTCGAGAGACCGTCAGTTTCCACCAATCGGATTGCAAGAAACCAAGAGTTCAGCCTCACACTAAAGACCAAAGTCTTAAGGCCGTCGCCTTCCAAAATGCTTACTTGGCAACACTTTTTGACCAAGGTGACGGCCTCTCGAAAGGAAATTTGGGTTGAACGGGAATGGAAACCCAAATTATGATCGAGATGCCGTCGATTTTTTTTCATAAAAAATGAAAACTATGGTTTTATTACCTATTTTCAGTAGATTTCTTTGGACTCGACCACTCAATCCCATGGACTCTTGACTTGGACGGCCATAGTGTGAAGCGGCCCTGAGTTGAATAAGTGACCACCGAGTGAGCAGTAGAGTGTGATTGTAGATAGATGGCCGAGGTTACGGGCCTGGCGACACTAATTTCAAGTGCATACTAAATTGAATGTGCAACAATGACGGAAGGGATCAAGAGACCAGGGAAAGCTTTTTGACCTTGAGCGCGAATCAAATGAATGGGGATAAAATGGGCCCCAGTTTATATGCGATGGGACACTGGAGCAATATGCCCCAGTTCCCTGGGAGCGAATTCTCCTGATGACAAGTCCAACGGTTTGCTAACTTAACTTAGACCAGCTGCAGCAATATTCCTGATTCGTGGAGATTCATTTAGAGATGCGAGTCTCTGCTGGGCTGTGGCCTAAGGAGTCGAAACCTCCATCAATTGCTGGGATCACCATTGTAAACAATAACAAGGATTAATTCGAGGAAGTATTACAAAAACGGTAAATTATCAAATCAGCCTTGACTACCGTATTTACTGGGTTCAGCATGCACTCCAACCTCCCTTTAAAAAGTCGATATCATAGTGACAACTCACTTTCTGTATAGCCACATAAAAGCCACCAATGCATAAATTCCACTATGTAAACTACCAAAGGTTAATCATAGTACTGGGTATACGGTACAAACAGCTTCTGCAGGCATTAGACAATGACTGGCATTAGGTAACCACTGATGTGATCCAGAACCCTCAAAACACGAAAGCTCAACCTTATGAATTCACGATGTCACACAAATTAATGTGCGAACTAAGTTATCTTCGAGATATAGAGGACATTACTAGGATTCTGTTTCTATACGTTGAATTTTGAGAGATTAGTAAGGGTAGCGCGTGCGGAAGCCAACAACGAAAACCCTTGACAGGACCTGGACTTGGTACTCAAGGTATACAAATGTCGTGGAAAAGTTCATCATAAAAATTCGCTATCATGCTCCACTTTCTGTTTCAATTTACAGAACTTCTGCTTCCGATAGCAAAAATGTTGTGCCATCAAAGGTTACTTCTTTGTCATCGATGGTGGCTTGAATTTCTTTCGAGGTCCTGAGAAGAGCTGCTCCCCTAAACTGCTTGATGGAGCTCTCTTTTTGCTAAGATAATCAGAAAAGGATGGAATACGTGGGAGGGCTGCACTTGCAACGACTGCAGCAGGCTTCGCATGGTCAGCCGTTGCAAGATCCGTAACTAAGTTAGCCACTTTCGTTGGAGTAGTTGCAACAGATGATTCAACTCTAGAGATTTTCTGAAGTTCAGATGCCTCAGGAACTCTCTGGGTAGGTTGCACAGGTGTTGTTGAAGGTTTCTGCTCATTGGCCAATGAATTTCGTGCACGAAACTCCTCCCAATTGCAAGTGGAAAGCCACCGCACCGTACTGGCCACTTGCGAGTTGTAGAATGGCCTACCAGACTTGCCATGCTTTTGGAAGCACTCCATCTCCAGTGATTTTGCAATAGCGGGTACATCGACGCTGTGCATCCCAATTAAAACATCAAAAGCCTGTATAAAAATGAGTCGAATCTGTTCCTACTAATTCTGCCACTACAATGCCAACAGTCAGCATTCTATTCATAACCGTACCTGCTACTGTGCAAACGTTGGAGAGCCTGCTGTGCTGCGGCGCTCAACCTTTGTATGGCCGTATCGCGTAAATCCTGTGGAACAGTTTTCACCTTGCCTGTATCTTTTAACTATCAAGCCCCACCAAGCCCAAACAACCATTTAAGTCACATCATTTGAAAGCCATCATCCGATTATACGTGATTAAAATACTCAGGCTACGAGCATCGAACTTCTAAACAGAGTATGTTATAAGGAACACAAGTGCCACAAAAAAATCCAAGTGAGAATAGAAAGTACTCATAAGTTCTAGTGCATACAGGCTGCTGCTGCTTACTCCCTTGACGAGAACTAAAAGCCTCTTCAGCTCGCAGCAATGCATCCATCTTCTTCTCCATCTGTGAACCAGAGCTTCTCTTACGTTGCTTCTTGACTGCTTCTGCAACAGCATCTGCCTCCTCGTCTGCATAAGGAGGTCCTCAGGTTACAAATGAGGTGATGTCAACATGGACTCCCGAAACTATTATTCTAGTGTTGTTCACAAAAAGTAAAAGTAGGCTTCTGCCCAGGATTTCCCCTGGTGAAGATACACAGCAGGAGGCCACTGTGATGATCCATCTTCAGAACAAGACTATAAGCTAATGTTCAATTCAGAATTGCTGTCAACTTCATGGTTCTCGTAATCCTCAGAAGTAAGGCACCAAAACTTGAAAGCATGACTATCCTACAGAAAGATAGGCAGCGGTAACTAGAACTCATCCAGTACATAGCAAACTCAACCCGCACGTAAAAAAATGAAAACACCAAGAAAAATTCGATGTGCAATCATATGTCGCTCAGTAGGAAAACAGATATGAGGAACACCTTCTGATGCAGAGATGTCGTCATCTGAGTGTGCATCATCATCGTCATTGTCATGACTCCAAAACTCGCTTTTTGTTGCATTAAATTTATCCTTGCCAACATTGGCTGCACTGAAGTTTTGGAACGGTAGCAAGCACCGAATTAGGCTCCAAATTATAAACGTTCATTCAAGATCAGCAACAAGAAATGGATGTCAGTAGAGACATCCTTAAGTGACGGTGATATGGCCTAATCTTAGTAAACAAGGAGGGGGCGGGTCATATGCCTTTGAATTTAAGGATAACTCAAATCCTATGTATATGAAGGATTCTCAGAATCAAGGGCAAATCTTTGCAAAAGACAAAAAGAAATCTAGACCGAAGATTATAGCTTCGGTATAGCTGACCTAGCAATGATGAAGGAGGCAGATTTTGACTGCCTGTTTGACTTCTCCACTTCCGTGAGGTGCATAAGATCCGCTGATACACGTTCAGGATACTTACAGGCATCACATGAGCGATTACACAATGACTCTGTAACCTGGAGCATAAAGACGATACTGAAAATCAGCCCATATTGAGATAACCACAACTATGCAGGTCTATAGCACACTTCTCGAGTCTACATATCGTACCTAGTTGCATACTAGCCGAAGGTTTTTGCACTTTAAAATGATAGAATTTGTAGAAACTTCCACAAAAATTGCAAAATAATCAAAATGAATAATTTAAAGTGCGGACACTTATAAGTAGCAACGCGTCACGAAGGCCTGCTTCCCGATCGACAGACGGACACTTTAAATCGTGGATACATACCTGTTCACCAAAGTGTGCCAACACAGTCTTCCGGCGGCAGCCACTTCCTTCACAATAACGAATGACCTTCACAGTCCAGACCCATAGGGACGTATGAGGATAATGGAAATCTGACAACCAGCTTAAGTTGGAAACCAAAAAAACAAATGAATGCCTTTACCCATCACAAGATAGTTTGGTCAAATTTGCTGTGTACTGGACCGGAACGGTCAAGTGTCCTGGTTCATTAACGTGCCTCCATACTTTAAAAACTGCCTCTAGTCAAATAAAAGAAGGAAATGGCAACACTAGAATTATCCTAATCCTTGATTGCCAAGAAAGACGCCACATGTGAAAGCAGAATGATACTACTAGCAGCTAAGAGCAGCCACATCAACCTTCACAAACCTCTCGTGCTGAACATAAACCAGTTAGGATGTCATGAAACTCAAAGCTGGTAGAATATGCTATACCTGTGTCACGCCTTCTACTTCCTTTTTCACCTGTGCGTTCCTTTCGGCAAGAGTTTTTGGTTTTTCTCCAGGTTTTGAGTTGGATTTTGTGGCAAGGAATTTCTGGAAAAATACACAAGCGATTAATGCAACAGCTCTGACCGTGATTCTAAGCTATTCAAAAACTATAGCCAGATCGTCAAAACCTTTACCAGAGTATTGCAATCATCGAGGCCATAATAGAGTACACTCCTAGCAGGTTTTCCATCGCGTCCAGCACGACCTGACTCTTGATAGAAACCCTCTAACGTCTTTGGCATACAGAAATGACATACTGTACGGACATCCTTGCGATCAATACCCTGCCACAATAAGACTCCCAGATGAGAAAAAGGTGGAAATTATCGACTGGTAACCTATCACTGGAAATAATTCTAGGCACCAGCTTGTGGGGAAATGAAACAAAGTGTGCTCTTGTATGGTCCAAAGACATATTTATGAACCGGATCTCATTCTTGAAGCTTACTTCAGTAATGATAAGCTTACTAAATCAAGTCATTGAGCAATTACTTGGCTATTGGAGAGGTTGTGTGATCAAAAAGCAAAGTAACTTAAATTACATTGCTTTGAATTGCTTACCATACTGCAAATGCCCAAAAAGACAGGGTGAGCACGAGTTCCATGCAATCAAGCACAGTACGAGAGATTAGGAAGATTATCGAACGACAGGGGAAAAAAAGGAAAAGGCATAAATCCAGGCCATCAGCAAACCAACTTCCAACCCAGACACTAAAGAACCAGTATTGACTTCATAGGATACTTGACACATGTGACAAAGCGCTCGAGAGAACGAAATTTATTGCACACTCCAAGATGAAAGATGGCAACTTCGAGAATACTCGGGCATCAGAGTACCACGAACCAACTGAGGCGTTCGAGTAAACAGCACTGTCTCACCAGCTTCAAACTCTTAACTTAAGAGAGACCCTGGTCGGACTGAAAACAGACCACGATAGTCCATAGTGTAGGTAAGTAAGCACTTGCAATACTTACCCAAATGCAACGGTTGCCACAACAATCCCAACTTTCCCAGATTGCCAGTCGTGTTGAGCTTGATCGCGCACTCTGGGCCCCAGTCCTCCATGATAGACTGAGAAAACACTCCACAACACGTGTTAACCGAAGTAAGTCCTACAATTAATCATGAATCTGTACGTGCATACTCTTAGGTGTCCACTTTCCAGAAAACCATTGGCCTTGGCGTAATGCACACAATAGAATGGCAAATGCAGTTATCATCAAAGCAGAACCTGTCCTGTGATACAAGGTGTTACAGGCACGTTGGTGTGAAAAAATATACCTCGACAAGGAAGTCCATCTCTTGCTAAACGAGCACCAATATCGTCACAGTCAATTTTAGAATGGCAATATACAATCGCACAATCATCTGGAGCTGAGCCGAGCAAGTCCCGCAGGTCCTTGTATGAGTCCGTAAGCAAATTTTTGTATCTCACTGACATCCAGATTTATTCACCACTTTTGCATATAAGTTTCTAAAAGAAAAGTAATGAGAGTGAAGAAACAAACCCCAATATCTCTCAGATTGTCCATAATCACCCAACTCTTAAGTAGAGCACACAGAGGGACGCTCTAACTGAACTGCTATCACTTGTTAAAGAAACACTAGTAAATTAAAAAGAGAACGAGCATGCATATCAGATACCGTAGTTGACAGAATGGAATGAAAACTATTTAAAAGAGCCCGCCAAGGACATTCAGGGGAACATGACGCAACCACAGAAATAGGATAGTCTTCCAGCTACAATGCTATTTCTCAATACACACCTTCATAGTAGATATTGGGCCGATTAAAGGATGATATGAGGATGCGGGGTTGATTTAGACATAAGGATTTCACCACATCATTCTGTACCCTGCATATCATTTGCCGCCACAAGTCTTAATATTCAGTAGATAATGAGCCAGAGAGAGGAAAACCATCTTTCTCCAGCCTCAGCGGCACAAAAAATGTAAACTCTTACTTTCTGGAAGCTGTTGCTGTTAAAGCCAGAACTGGAACGTCTGGTAGACTATTCCTCAGAGATGACAACTTGCGGTAGCTTGGCCTGTACCACGTCCAAGTAATGAAATAGCAATGTAAGATTTTAACTGCAGGGTGCATACGATGTTTGAAAGTAGCACTTGATATGTCAAGTGAGATTTTAAGGAGGACAAATGAAGAAAAAAGGGAACGCTTGGGATTGCCCGAAATTCACGCCTTCTAACCTAATATACTCAAAAAAACTTTTATAGCAGACTAATTTCTCATGCTAACCTGAAATCATGACCCCAAGAAGATATGCAGTGAGCCTGCACAACAACAAACTCAGATAATAAGATAGTCTTCTAATACCTTTTTATCGTGTATTACGGTTGAAATTCCAGACGTTAACCAGACATTATGTATCTTCCAAGCACACACAGATATCAAAGATTTGAAGAACCAAGATTAATTTGACAAATGGATACATGAATCCCAGTTTAATCAAATAAACATCTTGTCACGTCAACAATAGAAAAAACCAATACACAAGATTTTATCTGTGAGGAAAACCAAAACAAAAATTATACTTTAAGACTTGCCTCATCGATAGCAATAAGAGTGAGCAGACCCCTTCCGTGAAGTTTTCGCAATTTTACAATGAAACCCCCCGTGTCAATCAACTCAGGCGTCACATACAGCAAGCGCAACGATGGCTTTCCTGAATCAAGTTCTTCATAAATCTGAGAGATACAATAGAAACAGTGTGAAATAACAAGTGTTCACCAAAACCAACCAGAACAATAAGAGCAACATCTCAGCCAAAGAGGAAATTGAATCACACAAGCTGTAAGCGTGTAAAATTGCAAAAAAGCCATGTCCCGACTGAGTAGACGTGGAGACCAACTTTGGCAAGAACTTAAAATTGATCGAGTGGTTCATACCTTTGCCTTCACAGATGCCTGCTGAGTAGATGAGAGATACTCAGCAGCAATATTATTTTTCTTCAAACCTGAAACTTGGTCAACCTGCATGTGTTGCCAACAGTCTTCTAAATGATCGAGTTCCAATATACAAACAACAAGAAAGTGTGACGAATATAAAATATTGAAGAATTTTTACTAACAACATGTATCATTAGGGAGCTAGGGCATACCATAAGAGCTGCACAGCCAGCGTAACAAATTGAAAAACGCCCCGCACCACAAACGCATAGTTAGTAGCGTCCTTAGTATCCAGAATACACTGACTTCATGACAACAATAAAACCAGAAAAGCCAGTTAAAACCGCTACCTGAACCACATGTACTGAACAAGTGTGCTGACTATGGGATCCTGGGCAAACAGCAATCATCAGAGAAAATTTGTAACTACAAAAATTGACTAATAGCTGCATGCTGCTCACCGATCAGAGGGGACACTACGAGAACCAGCCCAGGCTTCACAAGTGCTGGTAGTTCATAGCACAGAGATTTGCCACCACCTGTTGGCATCAAGCAAAAGCAATCCTTACCTGCGAATGCAAGAAAAAACCATTAAATCGCGTACTCGCTACTATAGCTCAAAAACTCAAGTTTTCACCCTACTTTTCACCTTCTATCGTTGCTTTAAAGAAATATAAAGCAACAATACCAGTACACCAGGTCTGTTGAAAAACCACAGTATCCATGTAAATAGTCTCCACCAGTTATTAAAAAATAAAACACGATATTGATGAAAAGAAGGTACCCTGCAGGACAGTTTCAATGGCCTCCAACTGTTGACCCCTGAAGCTAGAATATCCAAAGTGCTGAAGTAAGAGCTCGTGCAAGTGCTTGTGCAACCCGTCATCCTTTGAAACGATTGCTCCTGAACGCAGAAACAAATATCGTCAGAATCATGAAGAAAATTAAACCGGAGTACAGCCTACGTTTTCTGTTAGCCATCAGAGCGGCTTCAGAGATCCAACTAGCATTCCCTCAAACAGACGTGCACAAACGCCAGTTTGTTTTACATTCTGAGAAAATTCTGATTCCAGAACACAAATAGATGCGAAATAGCTCTTATGTAGGTTCTAAAGCCTTGGCATAGACATTAATTCGCTGTGCTCTCTGCATATGCTTGTCGGCTCTCAGTACCTTCCCGGGTCGCATGCTCAATTTAGTGAAGATCGAGAGTCCTGACTGAGAGAAATTGCATTTAGATATAGTTATTCCCGAAATTAACCTAATTCCAAATCGAACAATCGTGTAGCAAAACGATTGAAGAATCAACAATTCTCCGACGGTCACTGCAAGCTACTAGGTCGATATCGTGGTTTCACAAAACATCAGAAAAGAGCAACAACAACACAGGCTCGAATTGTTGGAATGCTCGCCAAACACAACTAGGGGAGAAGATGAAACACAGACCTCCTCGGGCTGCCCGCGCTTCAACATCACCAGACTTGATCGATCGCAGTGATAAAGAAGACTTCCTCATTGTTGCAACGTTGTGAAAGCTTCCGCTCATTCACGCGTTCCTGCTGCCTCCAATTACACTAACTCTCGATCAAAAATCCATCACCGCATGATTCAAAAACATGGCGGCATGCCCTGCCTGCTGGAAAAAAAAAGGAGGAGTGCGAGAACAAATCTCAAATCGCATGGCGGTCTAAATGCAGCCAACGTCACGCCTCTACAACCACAATCGCATGACAGAGCAATAACAAGAGTGAGGAAGAATGGCAGAACGACAGTTCCGCATGGAACTTGCCTCCTTCCACCACAAGCAATACCGTTGTGAGGATTTAGGTAGAAGCATCTCCATGGGGACACGCCACTTCGCCGTCAACGGCAACTTAGGGCCAGTTTACTGCTCGTTGGCCAATTTTATTCCGTCGCCGTCGTCGTTCGTCGTCGTCGTTTCAGTGTTGCCAGCTCTCTTCTCTTCTCCTACTTATTGCCCTCACGCCGCCCACTTCCATCAAACCATCTCCCTTCTTCCTGTTTGCTTACTTTTTCTAGGTTTCTTTTGCAGTTTTGCGATGCCTCTTTTGAATTGATTTGTGGTGTATCTTTCCTCTGCGTTTTTGGAGCACCGATGAGCATTTGGCCTCAGGTATCTGGTGTAGTGAGCACGCTTCGGCATGCAACGACCTCCGCCTCGTTAACGTGGCCTACAGGAATTCATTCAGACGCGACGTGTATTGGGATGTCCCTCTACCATTACTTATGTTCTGTGCACATTTTTTTTCACTTAGGGTTTTGCTTTACGGCCAGTGATGGTTACCTCTACGGGCGTCAGTTGCGGGCGGTGCTGAGACCTTGTCTGACAAGGAGAACCTCCTCAGTATGCCGCCTGCATTTCTGTGACGCGACATTGTGAACTGAGGCTCTTACGTTTTAGGGTTTGATGTTCGTTCTCTGAAGCCGGTAATCAAGATATGTGTCAAGCAACATCTGCTTTTCGTGATGTTCCAAACATTATACTATCTTTCGAAAAATGATTGGATATTTGGGCTGGATGAAGATAACACTACATAGACTTGTTCTGAACTTCGAATGTTGAACAAAACATGCACTACCAACTGACAGCCCGAATGTACATGTGTCTGAATAAATGACGGGAGTAGCACTCTTGGCTGGGTGTTGCTTTGACAGCGAGGAGCGACCCTTGTGGTCGTAGAGTCCTTTGTCAACGTCAGAGAGTGATACGTCCATGTGAGATTCCTTTTGAGAATGCCGTCGGCTAGGTTTTGCTTCTTTCGAGAAGCATCTTACGGCAGTTGTCATTCTCATGCGGAACCTACTCATGGGTGTGAGGTTGCATATTCCATTGCCCTAGAGAGCCGCGTCGCTGCAATTACTCTTTGGGACAGACCATGCCACTTATAGCTTCCTATGTAGCAAGCCTCTTCTGTTTGCTTAGACGTAGTTCACCTTAGTGTGCCGTATGACGGTCTATGTGCACTATTTCGATCTGTGTTGGACCTGTACTTGAATCGGGTCGTTGAGAAGATCCTTTGTCCGCGTCATCTTTGGCTGAGCCCACTGCCTTTATTATGGCAACAGGTTCAGTCTCCAACGAATTGAATACGTTTTCGATTGCAACGAATAAAACAGATGTGATTGGCGATAACAGTAGCGATGACAACTCCAGAATGTTTTCGTAGGAATGGTTTCTGTACTGTAGATGAGAAATCATACTCTGGAACACGTCGTCAACACTGATTTAGGCAGTCCCATCTTTCCTGAGGTTCGACCAGCGCTTTATGTATTATGGTTTTATTATACGACTGTAGAACGCAGTAACCTGAACAATTCTGTAACCTGGAATGCACAAACAGAAATGCGGTAAGTTAAATGCACTGGGCTTCATGAGCGTTGGAGAGATGATGAACAATCATATCCGTTACCACTCTGAAAGATGACGTGTGGACGAACTATTTTACCCAAGGCTGTGGTTCTGATCTCTGCTCTTCGTGGAATTGTATACAATCTGGGTCAGGAAGTGAGACACATTTAACCCTTTAGTGCCCAGCAAACCACATTATGGTCACTACAACGTCCGAAATGCAAATAGCAAACTTCAATTTTGAAGTTCGGATTTGCGCTTATACATTACACCTTCCAAAAAAAGAAATTTTCAATTTGGAATTGTACAACTATCAAAATACCTATCAACAAAAAGCGAAAATACTGCAAATACTTGAAAATACAGTAAATACTTACAAATACAGCATATGTACTGTGTAGTATTTCTTGTGTTTGGAAGTTTGTTATCTTGTTTTATTTTTTGGATTGTGTTCTTCATCTTCCATTAGTGTGTGTAATCCGATCTTGACTAATGTACCCACTCCTGTCAATTTTCAACGTATAAAATTTTGTCCTAAACCGTACATGGATAAGTCACTTTCACTTATAAATCTCACAATAATTATGTGTGAATCTATTTTTGATATGAAAGATTGCAATGGAGAGGTTGACATAGGGCATAGCTGAACTTCTTTGCTTTTATTTTTGAAAATTTACCTCAAATTATACTTAACTTTGAAGTCACACACCCCCCAAAATCTCGTTTTCGAGCGTGCATTATACAGTTCAAATACATACTACAATCTTCCGATCCCACCATTGGATGATTCACAAATTTTAATAAAATGTGTGCTCTCGAGGTGAGAATAGAATTGTACGGTTACTTTCTAATTTAACCCATTCTATTTTTGGTAGTCTCAACCACAGTGAAAAAATCTATTGAAATCCAAGGCTCTGAGCTACAGTACCCTGGGCACTAAAGGTTTAACCCTTAGGGGCCGATTTCCATGCAAGGGGGGCAGTGGGTGGCCGGTCCTCAAAAGGAGGAAGCTCCACCGATACAGGTGGAAACAGGAGGATTCTAGTGTATTAATTTCAATTGTACCGATATGGGTGGAGCATGGGTAGTTCTTGAGACCTCAATTCTTGTCTTCTAGTGCCTTCCACCCACTGCCCCCTTGTATGAAAGTCCACCCTTAAAAGCCTAGAGCCCTCTCCAAATTCGGCAGTTTTGCAAAGATGCATCGTGAAATGCAACAAAGAGGGATATTTTCCAACTTAATTTATGAGTAAATGTTGTACACTATGAATCGTATATTCTTTCCGTACGGTTAGATGTATGATTGCTATCACCAATATTTTTGTATAAAATCAAAACTCAAAATTCAAAAGTCGTTTGTAATTCGATTACGAATATGATATTGACAATTTGTAGATGAAATTTGTTGTGATTGGTAAACATGTAATACAAATTGTAGTGATTTTTGGAGATTTTTTGGTTGGGTAGTATTTATGAGTTGATTCTTTCAAAAGCACTTTTACAATGAAATCTTTGAAATTTTGGGTGAATCACTACAACATGAATTGAGGCAAAAAAAAATTCACAGATCATCCCCTTTCTAATAAGATCACACATGCATGAAGCTAACTTTCCATAGAATCTAGATTATAAATTCCACACTACAAAATTTGCCAGACGGATAAGAAAACATTGATGAAATCTGTACATCGTCCTAAAAATGAAGGCTCAGGGATATACAACAAAATTAAGATGTATTAAAAAAATGTGTCTTTTTGTAACTTTGATGAAGTTTTGAATGGTTGAAAATTATAGTATGGTGAAATTTTCAAAAATAGTTTTAGATACTCATGTAATGAATTTAAGAGCAAGTAACTTCAAAATTTCACCAAAATTACATTTTATATTTTGAAGAAACCAAAATTTAGTATAAATTATATTTTTGTTCTAGACGCAAAAAAGGAGAATTGATAAAAAGAACAACACTACTTTCTCCAAATAATAAATTTTGTAAAGTTGAACAGTGGAGAGGTGTTTGTTTTTGAGAAAATTCTCTAGGTAGAGTTTAACTTGGATTAGTCTAATTCAAATTGAATTGGAAATTAGACTTGATTTCCTATTAGATTAATTTTAATTTATTCAAAATTTTACATTTCAATTTTTTATTTTTTTCAAAACACCGTGTAGCTTTTTAAAAAGGGAACGACCATTAAATGGTCGCTTGGAGCATTAGAGGTTAATCCAAGACTTTGACTCGATGGGTTTTAATTGGATACTTGTTACTTGTAATGTGTTTACATAGTTTACTCTTGAAAGGAGGCATTAAAGGTAGCATGAGAGAACATGTCCTAGTTGTAAAGAACCTTCAATGATTTAATACTAAAATTAATTGCAATGCAATATAATACAATGGTGGCTCTTCCTTCCAACCATAATCTATGATTGTAATCACCAATATTTTTGTATAAAATTTGAAATTTGAAATTTGAAATTCTTTTGTAATTCAATTATGAATAAGATATTGACAATCTGTAAACGAAATTTGTAGTGATGGGTTGAAATGAAATACTCTAAGTGTAGTGATATTTGGAGATTTTTTGGTTGCCTAATTTTATGAGTCGACTTTTTCAAGAGCACTTTTGAACACTTTTACACTAAGATCTTAGAAATTTTGAGTGAATAACTACTCGAGGGGTGCACTCTACATTATGTTTAAGAATCACGTGCGTTCATGACCCCTTCTGAAAATCCCCTTGTATACGAGAGGTTGTATGTCTAAATACCTTTGTATACAAATATATTCCGTTTTAAATATATGTTTAGCGTAAATATACGAGAATATTTTCAGTTCTAAATGTGTTTATTGTATGTATACGTAATACGACAATGTTCAAATTAATACCCCTTTTGTGCACTCATGTACACTCGTACATGTTTAGTATAGTGCAGTCCCCGAGAATAAGTACAACATAAAACAAGGCATAAGAATTTCACAAATCATCTCCTTTCTAATCGGTTCACTCATGCACAAAGCTAACTTCGTATTAAATCTATAGTAAAAAAATCACACCACAAAAAGTACTTGACAGATGGGAAAACATGGATGAAAATTATATATCGTTCAAATGAACACTTGGACAGTAAAGGGTTAATAAAAGTGATAGCGGGTTTGTGAAAAAACACCCACCATGGTTTGAGGAAGTGGCAAGCTTGTCCAACCCATCACACACCCTTCTTCTAATCCAAGGTAAGAACTAAAATAAAAGTTCATTTGTTCTTGTGAAAGCGGGTATGGACTCTTCATGGGGAGGCGTCCAAAGAAGGCACCGTAGTACTATGGTAGGTTTGCCAAAAAAAAAAACAACTCCACCAAAAAAAACGGAAATTATGAGGACAGAAAAACAAAAATAGAATGAATTATTGAAGCTATAATTTGCTATTTATAAGCTCTCCTAGACTATTTTTAATCATATTTTTTCTCAGAAACAAAAATCATGAAATTCATTTTTTGAGAAGTGAACCTTATTTTAGGCCCACTTTATACACAGGCTAGGACTAGATGGAAGGCCGACCCAATTCAATTCGGCCCAAGTTTGGAACTTGGGCCATGACAAACCTTGTCCCAATTTCATCAAACCGGCCCAAAGATTTTGGCGCCAATATCGTGCCACATAGGAAAAATTGCTCCTTCCAACCCGACCTTAGTATATAGCCCTTGGGCTCGATTTGAAAGAATCGAGTGATCCTATTGATTGAAATTGGTTGAAATTTAAAGAGTTCCGACCGAACCTCAATTCGGCCCAGTGATCCCAGAACCACTTTATGACATTTAGAACTATGCGACCTCCCACATAAATGGTATTTACTTTTGCTACCCAACGCATACAATACTCACAATACCTCTATAATATCCGGTTATACCCTTGATATATTAAGGTGATCATATCTGCGGATATCACCTCATGAAGTTGCTACATATTTATATCATGATGAAAATTCTCGCTACATTTCATTCTTTTTTCATTTTCTTTCTATGTATGTTTAGTAGCCCATTTTTTGGGTAGAAATCCAGCTAATTTTAGCCAGTTTTGGGATCACCCAAGTATAAAGTGGGCCCCCAAAACATGAGAGAAGGAAGCAGCGTATTTTTTAAGCTTTTTCCTTGGTAGCGCAATACGCACCCTGGAATGTAGCTAGATAAGGAAAAAATGGATAGAATCATCCATGCATACATGTTCATCCAAAACAATATCTATTATAAGGCATTTTCATCCAAATTCTGGCGATTTCTAGTTGTTTACGAGAAGATTTTGGCGATTTCATCCACACTCTTGCCCATTTTTTGTAGTGTAGGAGTAGCCAACCCCAAAAAAACAGGTGAGACACTGGCGACAATTCGCCAATAAAAATTTCACTGGAAGGAAGGGGAAGGGGGGCTGGAGCTGCCAATTCAACGCAATGAAGGGAGGACCTGCCACATGCACTGGCTGCCTTTCAATCCCCTTCACTTGGCCCCCCTCCCTTGCTCTTTGCCCTTCCCCCTTCCCCTTCTTCCTGCCTGCCTCATCAGTTCCCATCCTTCCTTCTAGACTTTTCCATTCACTTTCTCCTCCTCCTCGTCTGTTGCTCCTCATCTCCACTCCGCATTCTGTTGTCACTCTACTCAGGTGGGTTCTCCCTTTTTGTCACCGCCTCAGCTGCTCGCCATAACTAACTTATTAGGGTGGGCGGACCGACTCATGTGGCTGCCCGATTGAGGATTTCGATGCCTGAATTCGAATTGGGTTTAGTGGAATAGCGGGGTGTCAAGATGGAACCAGCTTGTGCCAACTTAGCGCGCACTCGTGTTCCCATTTCATCGAGTAGGGTGAATAGCCAGATAGTTTCGCACTGGTTGGACATCGGTCGAGGACTGGAGCATTTCGCCAGGCGGAGCGTTTCACGAGGCTGCAATAGTAGGTCATCACTGTCGTTGGAGAATTTAGAAGTAGGACACTGGTTTAGGGATCAGCCCCGGATTGGATCCTCCAACGCATCGTCTGCTTCGACCTCGGGCGACGTTCATCGATGGGGAGGCTGGCAGAAATCAACAACGAAGAAGAAGACGAAGACGAAGCAGCAATCGCGGTGTCGCTGTGGCTCCCAGGAATTGAATCCCGAGGATACGAATCCCACCGACCGAGGCTCCCCGTCAGACAGAGGGGTAACATTGGAGTCCGAGCTCTTCTTATACACGGTATGATGAAGCTGGAACACTAATAATAATAATAATGACAATAATAATAATGTTTGCAAACCCGTTTTAATGCTCCTGAAATGAATTGCAGGGTCGAATGAAAGCTCTGGAGAATTTTAGAGCAGAAGTGGCGAAGCCTGATGAAGAGATCAACCTGATACGAGCTGCTGCATTTGTGGCCCAGCATTTGTAAGTTATCAAACGCTTGCCGGTTCTGGAATTTTGTGCACAAGATCCGTCCTCCTTTCGTTTTGAGCAGGCAGCAATGTGTAGTATGACATTTTCATCCTTATCAATAGACAGTACCAGTACATTAGCTGAGCCTCACAATTTTGACAGGATTGAGTGTTGTAAAATTTTGATATATTCAAAACGTGTCGGATGTATTTAGTCTACCATTTTCTTAGTAATCCTTAGTTCTTATTTCATGAATGAGAAACGCATTCTACTTGAAGTCACTGGTGAGGTTTAGCCAAGAATGTGATATTCTTCTGAGTTTGGATTATATGAAGGCGCTGTGTTGTTGATGGGGCAGTCTGTTTGGTAATCGTAGGTATCCGAGAATCACTGCCGACGAAGTGGAAGCCCAGATGGAGGAGTTGGCTGCTGGACTTGAACCTCAGCTACCACCCCCTGCTGGTTTGTCCTGCTGTAAAACTTTGCTGGACAGTTTAGTCGTCCAGCCCTAGTTTGAATATTTTCTTGCTTTTCTGAAGAGAAGGTTGCTGGCAGGCGGAGTTTTCTATGTTGTGGTAGGGTTTGAAAGGTTTGGGATGAGTTCTGCTCAGAGGACACCACCTCCTGAAATGTACAGTCTCTTCGTAGAATATACACCGGGTATTCCCTGGGGAACAATGGTTTGATGCAATTTGCGTTTGCTGGCTCATTTGAGTAAGCGTGGATTGTTTTTTACGCAGAGCGGTACACAATGCGCATGATCAAATCCATCAACAAGTACCTCTATGGTGAATTGGGTTATAAGGGAGCTACAAATTACCTTGATCCTGACAATTCGTGCATAAACATGGTGCTGAAGAGGCGAGAAGGTAAGGCCATTCAGTCAAGCTTTGGAACTAGAAATGAGTGTTTATCGCTCTATGGCTTGGATTCGGTTTTCATGATGTGGAATGAACGGTTTTTACTGCTGGCAAGGCAGTTTTGGGACCTGCTGGTATGGCTAGTATCTAATTAAAATGTATAGGTCAGAATCATAGTTTGAAGGACTTGCATGGAATTCACATTAATGTTGTTTGAGATATACTCCTAGGTTTTAGGGTTTAGGGTCGATTAATAGTTCCTTTGTGCATTTTGGATGGCAGGATTGCCACTTACAATGTCATTGGTGTACATGGAACTTGCGAAGCGCGTGGGCTTGCCAATGCAAGGGGTATGGACCTGGCTTCACTTTACTTCCCTATGTAGAGATTGTCGTGCGTTTCTGTTTTCCATTCTCAGTCTTAGTGAAGATGGTTTAGTGCCTGCACTAAACCATCAAATTTCGTAGACCAAACTTTCTGAGAATGCCTGTTAGTGCTGGGCGTGATTACAGGTGAATTTACCTGCACATTTTATGTGTCGTCCAACCGGCGAAGGTCTAGAGTTTTTCATCGACACGCACGCAAATGGCAAGGTAAGTGTCCTTTACAGTTTGCTGATTTTCAGGCATTTGCATCACATAGGTGTTGAATTCTGTTTCTTAGCGCAGTTTAGCAGTGTTGCTTTCCTTTTCTCTATATTTTTTGGGAGGGCAGTTTTTGTGGAGACAATATTTTCAGTATCAATTTTTCCTCTTGGCAGATCACTTTCCTGCAGGATGCTGAGGAGAGGTTATCGGTAGTTTATGGTTTACCAGTGGACATCAATCCAGAATTCTTGAAGCACACAGATATTACCAACCGAGCCTTCTTGCTTCGCCTTCTGTTTAACCTGAAACGAATCTACTTCGAACGGAAAGACCCTGTCAGGTAACACAGGAATTTGATAGTAGGATGTTTTGTAGTTTGCTCATTGATGATTAGAAGCTATCACGATGCCTTTCGTCCTGCATGTCTCTTGTTTTTTTCTATTATTTTTCCACTAATTCTCAACGCTTTCATCTGGCATCCGCAGCACTCTATGCATCATCGATTATCTGAAGATTGTTCGACCCGGTGTAATTGAAGAGGTACTAAGACCTTGATTGAGAAATCGATAGTATTAGGCAAATTTCATCTGAATACCAATTAGCGAACTGAGATGTTAAGTTCCATTAGCTACAGTAGTTGGAATTTAAGTAACCTATTTTGTAGCACATTTGCCAGGTAACTAATTGGATGTTAGGCATTCAAGTTTGCTAATTGCTGCAACTCGGTTGGTATAGCACTCCAAACCATTGGTATAGGGACAGTTAGTTTACTTGGGTTAAGTTAACTGGTGGCAATGAATGTAAACTCATATCAAGTTAGTTAGTGAGAAAGCACCAATTTCCGACCTGACACAACTTGGGCAGCGCGGTCATTGTAACTAATTCCAGTTAGCTAATTGGCGCTGCGTGGTTCCTTGGAATGCAGTGAGAGCTTGCCAGGTTGGTTTTGCGCCTATCCTCATGAACCCTTGCAATTTTGTTGACAATTTTCTGTTGGTCATGCAGACGAGAGATTATGGAATATGCCTATACCTTTTGAATCGTTTTTCGGAGGCGATACCGTGCCTTGAGGCTTATATTCAGGTATGGCAATTTTCTGACTATATTACTGTTAACCCCTAAAGGACCATAAGGCCACCAGGTGGCTCCTGTTTTTTTCAGTAATTTTGAGTAGGTTTTATGTAGATTTAATTTTGTTAATTTTAAAAAATAAATTATTCAACATATGTAGTATTCTTCACTAATTCCAGTGATATAAATTTTGGTCCCGTTCAAATTATAATTTTCACAATACGATTGTTTAAACTTGTCAGTTTAAAACCATGAATCCTTGGTCCTTTAGGGGTTAATGACACTATGGAATGGTGAGCTACAAGTGCTGATTGTGGTGTTTTGTGACACAGGAAGCGCCGAGGGCAACTGATGCAGAATCAATGAGGTCACTGCTTACGAAAATGCGACGGGACAAAATGTCTTGAGGAGGCATGATACTCATGTTGGTGGAGGAGGAACTGCAACACCATCGTGACAGGAACACATTCTGAGTCATCTCCTGTATATACTGTATAAGAGCATGAACCTGAAAGACAGGCCACATGAGCTTTCCTTACTACAAGAGGGAACCTGAAATGTAATTGCCCTGCCAAGGTGAATGTGTTTGGACTCACGGGTGTTTGGGCTTATGTTTAGAATGTTGTTTGTGTATTGGAAATGATGAATTTTTGATGCCCAGAATGCTGTTCATGTATTAGAGATTATATTTTTGTGCAAAGTTTACGGTATGGATGATGTTCCTCTTTGTAGTTTCTTTCTTCCTCTTTGCATGTGCAGCAGATGATTGTGAAAGACAGTTGGTCGGTTTATGCAAATACTGTACTGTGGAGAGAAAAATTAATTCATGAATAAAATATAATGCTGGCAGTTTGCCTGTGTTTTGTTTTCCCCTGCAATATTTGTACTACTGCGCTTTTATCTTTCTCCTTTTTTCATTTACTACGCCTTGCACCAGTAGCATAAACTTATACCCTGACCCTAGAATGCTGCAAAATATTCAAGAGCATGATTTTGAAATAAAATGCTGCAAAATGTGCTCTTGAAATAAAAATATATAATATTTGTAATATTTGACTGCACTAGTGAAGTAGTGCAATCTTTGTACAGATTTCAACTTTATTTTGAAATTCAACTGCATTTAAAATAATTGATAGTGTCTATCTATTTATTGAAACTTATATACAAAATCCATAGATTTAGGACATATATGGCACTAAATAGAAACTGGACGCTTGGATGAAAGTCATCTAAATTTTTGGAGGTACTTCACCACGTTGGATTTAGTCATACTTGAGTACATATTTTCTAAAATTACAAATGTAGAAGTATGTCAAGTCGTTGACGAAGCCAAAATTGCATTGACTGTAGTTCAAAAGTGGCCTTGCAAAAATGAGGTCATAGATTTAAGAAACACAAAAATTTCAAAGAATCACCTTATTTAAGGGTATCTCATTTCAAATTCATTCCAACAAATTTTACTCAAATAATATTAATTTTTTTAATTTTTTTAATTTAGAAGGAATTTTAAATTTTAACTTTCAAATTTTATAAATACATATTGGTGATAGTATCCGTACAGATGGAATCTAAAATTCAAAATCTAGAACTTTCATTCGTATATCAATTCCAAAATACTCTTCTGAATAGTACTTTATGATGGTTTTTTTCAAATTGTCAATTCCATAGACACCCTGGTACGTTTAGGGGTTAACCTTGAACTTGAGCTTTCAACTACAAATTCAATAACATATGAGTGATCATTCAAAGATACACAAAAACTACATAACACAAAATTAATATGAACTAGTGTGCCCCATTGGCCCACTTTTCTCCATGATTTAGCTATGATTTTGTATTTTTAGAAAAAAACTTATCTATAATTTAATTCAATTTATAATGACCAAATTCGATTAAAACCCCATAAGTTTCACATTGTAAATCCAATAGCTACAAAATGACTTTGGTGCACCCCTACTTGTGTAGAGCTTTCCGATTATGCCAAGAATAACATCACAAACTCCTATATACCATTTTCATAATTTAATTCAATTTATTGTGACAAGAATCACTATAAAATATACAATTCTCATTTTGTATGTCTAAAAGCAACATAACGACTTTGATGCACCCCTCCTTACCAAGAGCTTTTCAACTATACCAAGAATACGGCCGGCGAACATATGGTTAGAAAGATCTCAACATTATAGACAAAACAAAATAATAAAACATAACAAACAAACTACCAGCTCCTCAATAAAACTAGTGTGTTCGTGTGCCGTTGACCCAAATGTATCCCATGTTCCACATGTCTATGTGTCCCTCGTGCTCCTTGTGTTCCAGTACATTCCCCGTGCTTTTTCTTTTTCTTTTTCTTTTTAGAATAGTCTATCCATAATTTAAGTCCATTTATGGTCATGAAATTCGATAGAAGAAAATCCATAACTTTCACACTGTAAGTCTGAAAGCTACGAAACAACTTTGATGTATCCCTACTCGCCAAGAGCTTTCCAATGATACTAAGAATGACACAGGGAACGATACAAAAAACTCCCAAATTCCAATTTTCATAAAATTTTCAATTTATAGTGACAAAAATAACTAAAAATAATTTGTAAGTTCTACACCATAAGTTCAAACGCAACGAAACAAATTCTATGCACCTCTCTGTCAAGAGCTATTTGACATTACCAAAAACATGGTCAGTAGGCACACAGTCTAGATCCTAAATGCCTACAGCCCTCTCATAATTGGGCAGGTTTTGCAAAGGCGCATTATAAAATGCAACTAAGAGGGATGTTTTGAATTTGAAGTATTAATAAAAGTTGTACAAGTTATGAATTTTAGATTCTATCCATGCGGTTGGATCCATGATTGTTATAACCAATATTTTGTAAAATTTTGAATTTAAAATTTAAAATTATTTTGTGATTTGATTACAAAGAAGATATTGACAATTTGTAGATGAAATTTGTTATGATGGGTTGAAATGTTATGAAAGAATCCAAATTATGGGAGTGTACTAGCTCCATTTCGTTGGGATTGAGGATATCGTGGGAGGAAAGTGCTCTTGAAAATTCAACTCATAGAATTAAGCAACCAAATAATCTCCAAAAATCACAACATTTAGAGTATGAGGTTGGAGAATGTACCTGCGCGTAGTATACATGAAGTAGCTATATCAATATGCTCATCATCATCACTTTTAAACACTTTTGAACTAAGATTTTAGAATTTTGGGTTGAATCAATGCAAGATAGATAGAAACTCCCGTCCTTTTCCAAGGCTGACATGAATAAAATGTTTGTTTGTAATGTCAGTGACCCATTGCCCATTGGACAAAGGCCATTGGTAATCAATGCAACATGAAACCCGGGCATGAAACGAGGCATAAAATTTTCACAAATCATCCCCATTTTCATGGGATCCAATAAATTCTATAGTAAAAAAATCCACACTACAAAAAGTGCATGATGGATGAGATTAGTTGGATGAAATTTGTACATCATATAAAAAATAGATACCAAGGTAGTTAGAGGCTAGGAGATCTCAATGCAACTAAAAAAGCGAACAACATGTCTTAATGTGTAGACTAGTGTGGTCTTGTGTCGTTGATCCAAATGTTCTGTGTTCCACATGTCTCCTATGATGTCCATGTTCCATGTGTTCCCCGTGTTCCTTGTGTTCCTGTATTCCATCTGTTCCATTTGTTCCCCTTGGTCCTATGTCTCCAATGTTCTTGTCCCAATGGCCCTTTCCCCGGTGGACATCGGATCACTGGCATGACAAACAGACACTTTATTCACGCCAACCTCAAAAGAGGTTTGGAGTTCTTATCTATCTTTTCCATGTTCTTTGTGCTTTTGCCATTGCTTTTTAGAGCAATTTATTCATAATTTAATTCAAATTTTGGTAACAAATTTCAATCAAAGAATCCATAACTTCCACACTATAGGTCTATAAGCTACAAAATGCCTCTGATACACTCCTACTTGCTGAGAACTTTTTGAGGATGCCAAGAATGACATCCAAAACTCCCACATTCCATTTTTCATAATTTAATTCAATTTTTAATGACAAAAATCAACCAAAAACCATAACTATCACACCATAGGTTTAAACGCAACAAAACAAGCCCCATGCACCCTTCCTCGTTGAGAGCATTCCGACAGTACCAAAAACACGAATAGCGGATGCATAGTCTGAGAGATCTCAACGTAATTAAACAACACAACGTGTCTTGAGATATAGATGTTAACTTTTACAAGTTTTTCCATTGTACATTGTATATAAAATATTAAATTTTACTTTGAATGTTAGTTTAAACCAATTATAGGCATTTTTTTGCGTTTTCGTAGGACTTTGAGATTTTTATCAAAACCTTTTAATTTCTTCTAATTTAAAAGACTATAGCCTCTTGAAAAATACAATTAAAATTTACAATTAAGTAGAAGGTATAAATCAATGTGTAACGTTAGAGAAATATAAAAGATTAGAAATACAAATATTTAATCCAAATGAAAACTAGACTCCCATAAATACTCATATGTAACACGTTGTTTTGACAACATACATGGAGTGTTCCCTTCAAACTCTTAATTTGACATTCTCCACTTGAAGGCCGAGGTATTGTGCCTTAAAGCTAGTTTCCAGCTGGAGGGGCTCCAGTTGGACCTCTTACCCTCTATGCCCCCAAGATCTTGAGTCATTGCAAAACTAGAGCTATTAGAATTGGACTTTGACTTGAAATTTCGCACATGTTATGGTGTCCAAGATTCCAATTTTTGCATTTCCTGGGCAAGGTTTGATTTGAGGACACCTCCATTTTAAATTTCTAATTTCCAATATAAACGGGCTCTTAATAGAAGGTTCAATAATAAATATTTCTAAAAACGGAAATTTCTAAATTTAGGAAATTATATTTTTGAAAATTTTTTGCGAAGAAATAACAATGACTTCATAGACTATTTAAAGTACCAAATTCTATTTTTGTAAAATATTAATTATTTGACATAGAGGTGTTGAACTTGTTATTAAAGTATAGTACTTTTTACCCTTAAAAAAGAAATGATTGACTTCTCATATCCACTTCATTTTGAAAACAACACATGACTCATTATTTAGAAATTTGACTTTTCATTACTAAAGCTAGACCTTTCATACTCTTAAATCATATCACTTTTTGCCATTATGAAATACATGTCACTTCATTGTGAAGCATATGCACTGTAAGCAGATGTCACACTAAAATAATGCACACAACAGTCTGTCATAAAGCGGTATGTCAGAAGCACTGGTCATTCCACCATAAAGTCTTTATGGTGGAATGACCAGTGGTCTGACATACCCCTTTATGACATACCGTTGTGTGCATTATTTTAGTGGTTTATCATACAATTACAATCATCATACACGCGTTCATCATGCTAAAATGAAAGGCTATTAAAAAATCTTATGTATATATTATTCTTTATAAAAATATTCAATTAAAAATTAAATCCTATATTTAAAAATGTTACAAAAATAGGTTTTTCATATTTGTTTTTTCAATTTTTTATTGAATAATTTTAGAATACCTACACTATCACTTAAAAATTACAATCAAAGGTCTAAAATGTTATAGTGAGAAAAAATTTAGCCATAAGTTGTAGGTCCATATTGATGCTTATATAGTTATTCAGGAATGTTAAAAAAAATACTAATGAACTAAAGAATATTCAAGTAGGTAAAGTCACACTTCTAAGTAATTAGAAAAACTAAACAAAGGAAAGTTGTGAATTGAAGAACAAACATCAAAATATGAGGGATCAAGCTTCAACAACAAAGAGTTCAACTTTAAGAAAACTATGTACCATTCTTTGAAAGAAGGCAATATGAGATGTTGATGACTTTTTTCTTTAGATTAAAAGGTATTTGATCCTATTGGTTTAGAATCATATGAATAAGTTCTTTTATCAAAAAAAATTGTCATTGGCTTTTTATGTATTTTTAGTTAATCTCTTCAAAATTTAAATAAAAATATCTAATAACATATTATTTTTTTATTAATAGTATTAGAATGTATTTTCCATGTGGAATTCAAGAGAGTCCTAATCAATTTTGTATTTATGAATATGTCAAAGTAAAACGTGTAGGTGGTCTAGGTATTTAACAAACCTAACTATGCAAGTCTCATTTGTAAACATACTTGAGAAATTCCCTTGCTAGGGTTGAAAGGACAAATTGACCAATCTCAAATAATACCAACTAGTATGGCCTTGTGCAGTTGGATCAAATGTCCCACTTATCCCTTTGTTTCTCATGTTTTTTGTGCACCTCCATTTCTGATTTCCAATAGAAACGGGTTTTTAATAGAAGATTTGATAATAAATATTCCTAATTTTTTTTTAAAGAAAATTTAGGAAATTATATTTTTGAAAAAAATTACAAAGAAATAACAAGGACTTTATAAAATACTTAAAGTACCTATTCTATTTTTGGAAAATATTAATTATTCAACATAGAGGTGTTGAACATGTTATTAAGGTACAATACTTTTTACCCTTAAGAAATAAATTATTGACTTCTCATATCACCTTCATTTTGAAAACAACACATAGCTCATAATTTGGAAATTTGACTTTTCATCACTAAAGCTAAACCATTCATACTCATAAATCGTATAACTTTTTGCCATCATGAAATACATGTCACTTCACTGTGAAGCACATGCCGCGACAATGTAAAGCCGATGTCACGCCAAAATAATGCACACAACGGTCTGCCATAAAGCGGTCTGTTAGGAACCATAAAGTGGTCTATCATACAGTTACTATCATCATCATGCTAAAATAACAGGCTATTGACATTAAAGTATATAACACATAATAGAAATAGATTGTAAAGATCACAAGACCGTGAATTGGAAAATAATAAAACATTTCTTCAAATTTTTATTGAACAATTTTAGAATACCTACACTATCACTTATAAATTACAATCAAAGGTCTAAAATGTTGTTGTGAGAATTTTTTTAGCCATAAGCTGTAGGTCTATATTGATGCTTGTTTAGTTATTCAAGAATATTATAAAAAATACTAATGAACTAAAGAATATTTAAGTATGTGAAGTCAAACTTCTAAGTAGTCAAGAAAACTAAACAAAAGAAAGTTGTGAATTGAAGAACCAACATCAAAATATGAGGGATCAAGCTTCAACAACAAAAAGTCCATCTTTAATAAAACTAAGTACCATTCTTTGAAAGAAGGCAATATGAGATGCTGATGACTTTTTTCTTTAGATTAAAAGGTCTTTGGTCCTATTGGTTTAAAACGATATGAATAAAGTATTTTATCAATTTTTTTGTCATTGGATTTTTATGTATTTTTAGTTAATCTCTTCAAAATAAAAATAAAAATATCTAATAACATATTATTTGTCTATTAATAGTATTAGAATGTATTTTCCATGTGGAATTCAAGAGAGTCCTAATCAATTTTGTATTTATGAATATGTCAAAGTAAATGTGTAGGTGGTCTAGGTATTTGACAAACCTAACTATGCAAGTCTCATTTTGTGAACATACTTGAGAAACACCCTTGCTAGGATTGAAAGGACAAATTGACCAATCTAAAATAATACCAACTAGTATGGCCTTGTGCAGTTGGATCAAATGTTCCACATGTCCCTCTGTTTTTCGTGTTTTTTATGCTCCCCGTGTTTCTCATGTTCTCGGTGCTTTTTCTTTTGCTTTTCAGAATAAAATTTCTATAATTTAATTAAATTATGGTGACAAAATTCGATTAAAAATCCATAACTTTCACACTGCAAGTCCAAAAGTCACAAAATGGCTCCAGTGCACCACTACTAGCCAAGAGCTTCCTGAGAATACTAAAAATAACATCAAAATTGCCATATTTCATTTTTCACAATTTAATTTAATTCATGGGGATGAAAATCCCTCAAACATCTATAAAACTCTCACCATATGTTCAAATGAGATGAAAACACTTCATTGCACCCCTCTTTGTTGAGGGTTTTCCAAGGGTACCAAGAACACAGTTAATTGACATACGGTCAGAGAGATCTCAACATATATACAAAACAAAAAAGCAAACTACCTTCTTCAATAGTAAGACTAGTGTGGCCCTGTGCTTCACCTTTGTGTTGTTGACCCAAATGTGCTCTTTGTATACACGTGCCTTCCATGTGTTCTTGTGAATTCCCCATTTTTTTTTGTGCTTTGAACTTTTTTAATTTTTTTTTAATTATAGGATAATTTATGCATAATTTAATTCAATGTATGGTGATGAAATTCGATTAAAAATCTTTAACTTCCACGTTGTAGGTTCAAAAGCTACGAAACTACTTTAGTGCACCCCTAATCGTTAAGAGCTTTTTGACGATGTAAAAAATGACATTAAATACTCCATGTTCCATATATCATAATTTACTTCAATTAATGGTGAAAAGAATCAGTAAAAAATTTATAACTCTAATATATGAAAACAACAAGATGACTTTGACATCACCCTTCTTTGCCAAGAGCTCTTTAATGGTACCAACAACTTAGCGAGCTTACCCCCAATTTAGGAGATTCCAACATTACATATATACAACAAACAAATCAAATTAAACAAACAAACAAACCACCTCTCTTAATGTATACTTCCTATTTCCATAATAAGCTTTCTCATCCCTTTTTAAGTTTGTTCCATAATAAACTTCGTGTTGTTGAAACTAATTATTCATGTTTGCTCAAGGTCTACACCATTGAACTGCAATGACAAAGTTAATTTAGGAATTTTCCTTCAACACAAAGTTTATTATATAACATAGGAATAGATATCAATAATTGTTACTATTAATTGGCTACGAGTTACTAGCTATAGTCGAAGTCATAGAGTTTATCTTTGAGAGGAAGTACCATGCTATATATGTCTTTAAAATAGAGAACTACTCTAATAAATTCTTTATTCACATTGATCCCTATGCTAGAGTTATGGTTAGAGCATCTCCACTTGTACAAGATAATTTCATTTTCATCTTTAGTGGGGACCACTTATTTACAATAGAAAACACTGTGTCACTTGATTACTCCACCCGTGCAACTTGCTACATCAATTTCTAACCAATGATTTGAATGTCTCCCAGTGCGCAAAAGCAAGAAGAATCTTTGTCATCTATTATCCAACATTTCAATTGTAAAAAAAATTAAAAAAATAAAGGTAAAAAATTTGGTATTAGAATATTTTGTCAAATCCAAACATTAATTGCTTGCTTTTCAATAAAAAAAAATGATGTCTTCATCTATTTGCTTGCTTTTTATCCAAGAGAACATTGTCCTGAACGACGGTGGCGATTCTCTTATTGTAAGAAATCTCAATATTGAACACTTAGGGGTTAAAGTGTGGATTGTAGGTGTACACTACATTCTTTAATGAAAATCACACTACTTTTTGCTAATAGCGAGGGTAGGTTTATAATAAGGGAGGATAATTAGTAAAGCTAAGTCTAAAATGTAAAATGAGTGTAAAATGAAGATTTCAGCCACTCAACAACCTCGCCTATTTCATTTGCAAAATACCGTATGTGAGGTTCAGATTCGGACAATATTGTGTCGAAATCTAATTTTCACATCATATTTTGAGAGGTCCACATCACCCATAAACCAATCACAAGATGACATGTGGCACTTTTAGACAAAAAGTAATTAATTCATGTCAAAACTGACCACCACGTAGAGTAGAGCTTGTCTTTGGAATTAGTACCACACTCACTATTTTGAGAAAAAAGTACACTAAATAGTATATTTAGTGAGAGGCGATGAATATTGTGCTTACCCCTACTACTTGTCTAACACTAATTGTCAATTTGTGGGTAATTAGTGTTGGATGATTTCAGTTATCATCCAATTTGATTCATTCCATTTCTTAAATTTCAGTTTTTCCATCTAAACTTTCATCTCAAGTTCCACTCCTTACTCACACTAAATATCCATATCTCAAAAGATCACAATGTCAAAACGTTACTATTCTTCATAAAGAGTGTGAGAATTCACATTTAGTGTTCTTACAAAAGTAGGGTTTTTGATATTTAGAGTGATGTTCGCAATTACAGTGCCTCACACTAAATATACTATTTAGTGTAGTGTAGTTGGAGACTTGGAGAGTATTTAAAAAAGCTGGAGTAGATTTAGAATATTCTAAAATTAGGGTTAGAGACATAGAGTAATGGTCTGGCAGCCCAACTGAAGTGAATCCCAGGGGAACGGGACAGAAGGAGAGAAAGAGCCCTCTCGTCTCGTTGTTGTGTCGGGAAGGTCGGATCTAAGTTTCTTGCATCCCACAGCTTTCCGGATTCAGCGTAAATCCTCGAGTGACCAACTTCTCCAGCTTCCGTTTTGGTCGTTGCTGCTCGTTCCTGCTACTGTTTTGTTTTGGTTATCATCGCTGCAGGTTACACGGAAATCACTAATTCCGTTCCTCGGGATCATTTCTACGAATCATTCATTCAGTTTGCAACCAAACACCTGATTGCCGCAATTGTTCCCCTTCCTGTTCTAACATTTGTCCCTGGGAGCACGCGCAATCGGACGCCATCCAGACCGGATCTAGGGTTTCAGGCCGGCAAGAGGTTGGTGAAATTTATGTTGCAAGGAATTTGGGGCAAATTGTGATTGTGAGTTCTGCTTTCGTTTAGGGTCGGGAGTTGATTGAGTTGATTGCGTGTAGGCGACCATGAGTGCCCCGGCGAAGCGAGGGGGCTTCTTCTCCTCCCTGACGAACACGTTTGCGAACTTGGGCACGGCCGCGTACAGCAAAGCGAACAGTTTACTGGGGCGCGAGGGTTTGGAAGTTGTGAACCCCGAGGGCGGGCAAGAAGATGTGGAAGATGAGGCGGCCAAAGGGCGGTTCCGAGCCGAGGACCGGGAGAGCTACTGGAAGATGATGCACAAGTACATCGGGTCCGACATCACGTCCATGGTGACGCTGCCCGTGCTCATCTTCGAGCCCATGACCATGATTCAGAAGATGGCGGAGTTGATGGAGTACGCGCATCTGCTCGACCTGGCGGACCAGTGCGACGACCCGCACATGAAGATGGTGTACGCGTGCATCTGGGCTGTGTCCGTGTACCCTGCGTATCTGCGCACCTGGAAGCCCTTCAATCCCATCCTCGGCGAGACCTACGAGATGGTGAACCACAACGGCATCACGTTCCTCGCGGAGCAGGTCTGCCACCACCCTCCCATGAGCTCCGCGCACGCCGAGAACGAGCATTTCGTCTACGACATCACGTCCAAATTGAGGACCAAGTTCCTGGGCAACTCGGTGGACATCTACCCCGTGGGCCGAACGCGCGTCTTGCTCAAGAAATCCAACATGATTCTCACCCTCACTCCTCCACCGACCAAGGTGCATAATCTCATCTTCGGGCGCACCTGGGTTGACTCGCCCGGGGACATGGTGATGGAGAATCTCACCACGGGCGATAAAGTGATCCTGTATTTCCAGCCCTGCGGCTGGTTCGGCAAGGGCCGCTATGAAGTGGACGGGTACGTGTATGACAAAGATGAGAATCCCAAGATCTTGATCACGGGCAAGTGGAATACCTCCCTCAGCTGCCAACCTTGTGATGCGGAAGGCGAGCCCGTCGAGGGGACCGAGCTGAAGGAGGTTTGGAAGTGTGCAGACGCTCCGAAAGGTGATCGGTTTCAGTACACGCATTTTGCGCATGAGATCAACAGCTTCAAGACGGCTCCGCACGGCCTTCTGGAGTCCGATTCGCGTCTCCGGCCAGACCGGTACGCCTTGGAAATGGGGGATATGGGCAAAGCAGGGACTGAGAAGACCAAGATGGAGGAAAGGCAAAGGGCAGAGAAGAGGATGCGTGAAGCGAAAAAGGAGGAGTATAGCCCACGTTGGTTCAAGCTGACAGGTGACATTGCCCCGACGCCGTGGGGCGATCTGGAGATTTATGAATACAACGGCAAGTACGACGAGCTAAAGAAGCAGGAAGAGTCGCAAGCAGGGAAGTCCTTGGATGTGGAAGCGCTGAAGACCATCCCATTCAAGCCGTGGCAGTTTGAGGCCTCGGACGTGGACAGTGTAGCAGTGCCAGCAGGCCAACAAACTCTGCCTCTTGAAATTCAGCCTGTGACCGAGTCGTCGTCATAGAATGCTGGGATTCTGAGGAATGTAGGATCCCTTTTCTTTGTTCTGTGTATTGCACATAGTCACCTGCCTGTGAGAATCGGGAGCAGGCCCCATTGTTTGGCATTCAGTTCTCTTCCCTATGTAAGTAAAGGATGCTTCTTTACTCTGTATTCTGATGCAACTCCTGATCAGGTGCTAGGGTTTTACTGACAGGGTTTAGTGAAGGTTGTTGGGATTCGGATTCGTCTGATCATGCAGTTGGAGCGAGAATGTGGGACGGGGTATGTGCAGTCCAAACATTTTGTTATTTTGGAGATTTCGTTATTGGGCGAAATGAACTCATTCTTAATATTAATTTTTGAAAGGAGACACCATTCTTGAGGATTAGGTCATCTGCAGCTGTAGGATTCGGGCCACTCAGTTGGGCCTGTATACGTGTACTTTGCGTCTTGTAAGGTAGGTTCCCATTGTTAGAGTGAATTTTTCTTTTCCTTTTTGGTGGATCTTTTCCCCAATTTTGAGATGCTTTAAAATATGTATTGTTTTGATATTGTATGAATAAGTTATGAAGTTTGAAGCCTAGACTACCATTGAAGCATGAGTATCGCAGTGTTTTGTGGAAGCATCTTTGGTTGTCATAGAGCCTACAAGTATTTTCATCTCTTACAAGTCGTGGTTGAATGACACTTGCACTGTAAATGGGTGACTCATCGATCCATCGGAAAGGGATCCCATGTATCTTGAGGTGAAACTCTCTTGCTCATCTGAACTTAGGGTTTGTCCTGCTGCCTTTTTATCATTTTTGTTATTTCTGCAGATAAGACTGGTTTTCTGTGCTGTAATATTGGAATTGAGAAAAGTTTGTGACCGGTTTCTTTGTGATCCTGCATGGTGAAGCTTGATGGATGTTGGAGTTGCAGGGCCTTTAGTCATGTTGTGGGAATGTCATGCAGGGAGTTATTAGATACTACAGATGGTGCAAGGATGCACTGAGATGGATGGCTGTGCAGAATGTTTAGTTATTGCATTGGCACATCGGTATTCCATAGTGTGTAAGTTGATTCTCAAGCTTTTAATTTGCGACGCACAAACGAGACGCAACACATATCCTAGAACTGCAGGGATAGCTGTGTTGCCATGGCATCTTAATCTCTGAGTTTGCATGACTCATGTGGGTTCACCTTTTTCCAGCATCAAATTTTGTGGCATTTTAGAATATGGGCAAGCAGTTGATCAAATGAGGTCTTCTGAGGAAGTTGCTTGTATTGTATGTACCTGGAAATTCATGCAGGAGTGAATAGTCAACCATTGACCTTTCCAGAACTTGCTGTGATGGAAGCTTTGCTTAACTTATACTTTCTTACTCTCTTGTTCTTGTGACCTGTCAGAATGTCTTTAAAAATCAGTACATAACATTCTTAAGCCCTAGACTTTGTACCCCTACTAAATCTGATGCTTTTGGATGCTCTTTGTTTTCACATCTTAAGTTTGTCTTACTTACTTGTCTCGCTCCTACTAAATTTCCTCATAGAATGCCAAGTGTCATATTTCATTCTAGTTCCAAGGAAAGTTACTGTATTAGTAAAAGATCAACCACGTAGTTGGTCTATTGCTTAACCCCTAAACGTCCTCACCCTTTTCAGATTTGGCAGTTTTTCAAAAATGCATTATAAAATGCAACTAAGAGGGGTATTTTCAATTTGATGAATGAATAAAAGTTGTACATTATGCATTTTAGATTCTATCCATACGGTTAGATTTGCGATTGCTATCACAAATTTGTGTATAAATTTTAAAACTTAAAATTTAAAGCTCTTTTGTAATATGATTACGAATAAGATATTGACAATCTAATATTGAATTTTTTTGAGATGGGTTGAAATGTGATACTCTAAATGTAGTGATTTTTGGAGATTGTTTGGTTGCTTATTTGTAGTACTTGACTTTTTCAAGAGCACTTTTAGACTAAAATCTTTCAAATTGGATGGAACACTACAACATGAAATGAGGCATAATTTTTTTACAAATCATCCCCTTTCTAATCGGATCTCACATGCACGAAGCTAACTTCCCATAAAAGTTTTAGCAAAAATTTCACACTGCAAAAAGTGCATGATCGATGAGAAATCCGAGTTCAAATCCGTACATCATCCGAAATATGGATGGTTGGGCGGTTAGGGGTTAACCCGTAAAGGATTACGACTATGTTTCTCTCAAAACACTCTGAAGTTGCCTAAACTTATCCCTTCTCAGACAAACGGAAATATTTTTTGATCTAAAAACCTTTTTGACTGATTCAACCATAGCTCAAATTTGATAAAAATAATTTGGCAGTTGTGTATATGGGGGTGTTAGCTCATTGTGTACAAAATTCAAATGCATACCGGTAGTTCATTGTATGGAAATTTGTTACCCGTAGTTAGGTTTTTCACCTTTGCATGATTGTATCTTTTAATCTATACATCACCTACGTATGCAAATTACCATCCATCTTTGTTGCAAAGAGCAAAATCACCACAAAAATCTCAATAATTGAAGAAGAAAACTCATTCCACATTGAGCTGACTGAACTTGAAAATTAGCCTTGATCCTTTATAGATTAATGTATAGATTTTTACGTTAAAGAACATAGTTTGTTTGTTTGTTTTGTATGTTACGTTGAGATTGTTAAGATAGGATGAATGTCATCCATTTGCTCTCCGGTTCCATCCATAGCTTAATCAACAAACCTACCCGTTAGATAGGAATAAGGTAGATGGATGATAAATCCAGTCACACCCTAAACCCTAACAAATGTAAAGATTTCCTTCACCCCTGAGTATAATCTCAGTGGACCAGAGCTCCGGCTCATTCTTTTGATGCTCATACTTGGTGTTTATGCTTGTCTCCCAACACGTTATCAACACCGTTGGCTCTTCCGCCATAGCTCTTCCCCCTTAGCTCTTTCGCCATAGCTTTTTGTAGCTCTTCACAGCTCTTGCTCTTGCTCTTCACAACTCTTGCTCTTGCTCTTCACGGCTTTTGCTTTTGCTCTTCACACCTATTGTTCTTGCTCTTCTACCATAGTTTTTTTGGTAGCTCTTTACAGCTCTTGCTTTTGCTATTCTTTTGCTATTCTGCCCTATCTTTTTGTAGCTTTTTGTAGCTCATGCTCTTGCTCTCCTTCACCTTCTTTCCACCCAAAATTCTATTTTTAGTCCTTTTAACTTTTCCACGGAGGGTGGGATGAAAAAGAGAAACGTATTCACGCAACAGAGAATGGTCATGAGTATCATTCATCGAGAATTCTGTGACGGCCGTTGTGGCGGGCATCGCTGAAGTTGCCTCCGCCCCTGAGTAATTCACAGTAGCCTTTGCCGCTTGCTTGGATTTCCCGGCCTGTTCCGGTGCAATTTGCTGAAGCCGGCAAGAGGTACTGGGGAAAATGCATGCGCGTCTCCTTTCCATTCAATTTCCAACTTACAGTAGGCATCATCACGTTCTCAGCTTGCAACTTGATGATTTGTGTTGCTTCGACTGAAGCCTTGATCAGTACGCACCACGCAGTACAATTGTTAATATTATTCTTTTCAACTTGATTCGAAATTTTCATGTGGCATATATAGATGTACGATCGCTCATGATTATGATTTTAAAGCCTGCTGAATATTTGGCGGTGGTTGTTTTCTTTGGATTTTTTGTGCGCAGGTTTTAATAAATTCTCGAATTGCTTCGAGGTGGCGTGGAGGAAATCTGTGGCATGGGAGTTGTAACTTAGCTTAAGTTACAGAGGGAGCGTGTCTGTTTCGGTACGAAGTTTCGCGTTCTTTCTGAGATGATTAGGGTTTAAGAATTGATTCCTTAGGCACAATGTGGTTTGAATGTTTGCGGCCTTCAATTGGTGGCGAGAAGAGGTTTTGAGTGCTTTGATGGTTACGGATTACTTTAGATTACGACGAGTTCTTTATTTGACCGAGGGTTTAGTTTAGTATGTTTCTTTCGATGCTGCATGTCGGAGTTTAGTACTTGTTTTGAGAGGATTTAGATATTATTGCAGCCGCATGGCGAAACGGAAGCAAGCCAGGCCTTCTAGACCTGGGGGATCCACTGCGCTTACGAATGGTCATGTCTTAGACGGACATGTTGAAAATGAGGGGGAAGGTGAGCTCGCTGCTGACGCTGAAGAAATCCCTGGCGTTTTGAACGAGGCGGAGCAGGCCACAGGGGGAAATTCTTGCAAGAAACGACGTTTTAAAAATATTTTAGGTACTAACCTCTTTACACGGGATTTTCATGTATTCCGCGAATTGCAATTGCAGTGCAACGTTTTAGGATATTGAAGAATTGGAATCGTTATGTTGAAATCTGCCTCTGAGGTTATACTGCCCTTGAGACTGAGTCCCGGGGTGCACTCTACATTATGTTTGAGAATCACCTGCGTTCATGACCCCCTCTAAAAACCCCTTGTATACGAGTGTTTATATGTCTATAAACCTTTGTATACATATCTATTCCGTCCTAAATATATGTTTAATGTAAGTATACGTAAATACGTCTATTGTGTGTATTGTGTGTATACTTTGTACGGCAATGTTCACTCATTTTGTGCATCTCATGTTTACTTTCACAAATTTAACATAGTGCACCCCCCGGGCACCGAGTTCTTTAATGAGTTAAGAAAGCATCGTCGGAGTGTAACTTGGTCTTTTCTTCGTTTTCAAACAGGTCATGAAGACTCTGTTGATGAAACTGGCATTGAGAAAGTCACAGTGGAAGTTCCATTGCCAGAATTAGGTGAGCGAGGCATCGATTTTGCTGAAATTACGCTGCTTCATCCTCTTGTTCTGGTGAATGATCAAGGCAATGGCAAAGGGAAAGACGAACACTTTCAGGAGGTTGGAATTAGGAGACCACCCTTTCGGGTTTTATTCAAGGTTCCCGCTGAAAAGAAATTCATCGTTGGTGGTTATCAAATTCTGTCAGCAGAGGATGTTACTGTCGAGGTCATGTCGGACTCTGAGGATGACTCTTCTCGACTTCACCTGTCCGGTAAAATTGACGGTTCCGACTCTGCAGTATCTGGACTGCTCTACTTGATCAAACAAGCTATGATATATCTGGAAGCAAGGCCTTACGAAGGGAATTCGGCTTGCAAATTCGTGACTTTCATCAACCAAAAAGCTTTTGATTCTTGTGCTTTGTACTTGGGAAACAGCGACCGGAAACCTTTGGGGAGGGCGATTCAGAGTATATTTGAATGGCTAAGGCCAGAGCTGAGTGCTGAATCGATACGTGCGTATGGTTCAGTTGGTTCATTAACTCAAATTTCGGATATGTTGGATATCGCCGGTGAGAATCACGATCGCCAAGTTGAAGCCTTGCACAACAGTGAGGAGAAACAACACGATAGTTTCGATCCTACTGCACTCTATGATGCAGTGATGCCGAGCAGGTAGACGGTTGAGCAATTTGGATTCTCTGTAAAAGATACAGGAATTTATGTGCGTTGCCGTGAAGCGTAGCTGAAACGCAATTCTAGCTGCTCAAGAAAGTGTTTGGTAACAAATGACAGAATTTGCTAGATATGTGATCCTCTAAACTCTTCTAAAGCGTCTCATTCTTGACTTAAATGTCGTCCATAAGTAATACGTTGTACAAGATGTTCTGCTTCTAAATTCATTGCTGGTGGTGTTAACAATGTAGGACTGAACCAGAGATTTGTATGGATTTCCCGGAGCTCATCCCTGAGCTCAGACCTTATCAGCGGCGTGCAGCATATTGGATGGTGCAGCGCGAGAAGGGTCCTGTAGTGATTGACAAGAGCCTTGACGATTCGGGCGGTACGTCAACGAGCGGGATGAACACTACAAGACTTGTGGAACATCCTTTATGGGTTCCTGTCGATTCATTAGATGGTCAATTGAGGTTCTTCTTCAATCCCTACAGGTACTTGAACGCTTGAAAATCTCAAGTTTTGCACTGTGGTACAAAAGGCCAAGTATGCGCTTTCTGAATACTCATTTTTTCGCTGTGTTGTACTGGAAGTTTTCAATAATCATGTTCGATTTCAGGCGAGATTGGATATGCCTCACTAAAGATTTCTTAATGGAAAGTGCATCGTCTGATGATACTGGTCATCTGATTCTCCTTCAATATCTTAACACACGTTTGCAACTTGTCGACGATCACAAATACATCGATTTAGGGTTTAGGAATTTGCAAATCGTTGATTTAGCCCGACATCCTGATTAGAACGGTTTTGAACTCTCCGCAGTGGATATGTCTCTATGGATCCTCACGACTTCCAAACATATGTGCGTGGTGGTATACTTGCTGGTATGTTCCTTTATCTAGTAGTACATCTTAGTGATAGCTTGCTCAATGATGCAATTTTAAGCACCATGTCAGTAAATTGGTAATTTGCCGCTATTACTTTCAACAAATCTTTCAATCCTCGCATATAGCAACTCATGAAAGTTTTAGAAAAATAAATGTGAGGCAGACTTCGACCTTCCATGTTTAGTCATATTGAGGATTATGTGTTATCCATTTTGTGAGTACTACCAGGAAGACTAAGATAAGAGATCTTCTTGTGATTCTAATTGGAACTGAAGATAGTACTATCCGCCCAAAGACCTCAAACACTGTTATAGGATGCCAATGCAACTAGTCAAAAAGTTCTGACTTTTTTACATTTGTCCAGACGAGATGGGTTTGGGGAAGACGGTAGAGTTATTGGCTTGTATCCTTGCACATCGGGCTAGCAAGGAGGCAATGTCGAAGGTGATGGACTCAGCAAATCGAGCACGGGCGAGACTGATGAAGTACAAACGGGATCGAGTTGAATGCAGTTGTGGGGCCACTCAAGAGGATGATTTTTACGAGGGTTCGTGGGTTCAATGTGATCATTGTGATGCATGGCAACATGCTTTGTGTGTCGGTTATGCTACTCCTGTTGATATAGATGCAAACTTGAGACGTATTGCAGCTCAAGCGCAGCAGGTGAAGAAGGATGAGAAAACTCGTCTAGGTACGGAGTTGTGTTCACCCTCATTCATCTATTTTCGTATTGAACAACAGATTGCATTATTGCTGTTACTTCTATTCAGACTAGCCCATTACTGATCTGATCTTGTGAGGAAGCATCGCATGTTAACAGAAAGTTCACTATGAAACAGTTATCCATTTGGGAATCTGAACAAACACAGTTTGATCTAAGTGGTGTGGAACACTCTTTTTCAGTTTGGGTGGCTGATGTACATGGTTTTAATGTTCAAACAGGAAAGAGAGTTCGGGAGGTTCATGCAATGCCTGTCACTATTGTTACAAAGGATAAACCGGCAATGAGAGGCAAGAATGTTTACGGAACAAGGGTGCAGAGAGGTGACTTAAACCCTTCTGTTGCCAAGGATGATGCAGAGACGTTTGTATGCGGCACTTGTGCTAATATGATTGGGGGAGTGGAGATCAAAGGAGAATGTGGAGCCACTTTGGTTGTGTGTCCTGCGCCTATTCTGCGACAGTGGCAGGATGAAATTTCTCGGTCTTTCTCGTCTCCTTTTCAATACCTTTTGCCTGATAGCTCCTTAGTAATTGTCGTCGTCCTCGATCTTGATGTCTTAGTACAATAATTTTGTTATTTTGCAAGCATCGTGCATCCATATCAGAGGTTCTGCTTCAAGTCTGCTAAAATGTTTTTTCCCCTTTCTTTTGGTTTGGTTGCTTGTTCTTCTTTGTTTCTGTTAAGGAGGAGTCTTATGGTTAATGGGTGAGCTACCTTGTTTTTTTCTGTGTGAAGGCACGTGAGAGCTGGAACCTTGCGAGTTTTGGTGTATGAGGGAGTGCAGAAAGGTGCTACTGTGGTGTCAGGCTCACTTGAAAATTCCAAAATGGAAAAGATTAAAGTAGTTGGTGCTCACGATCTGGCTACAGCAGATCTCGTGCTCACAACCTATGACACACTCAGAGCCGATGTGTCTCACGTTGCAACTTCTACTCATAAGATTGAGAGATCTTTTCGTCAACCTAAAAGGTATGAACTGAAAGTTGACCAGCCGTTATGTATGGTGCTGAGTTTAGTCGTCAATGCCCTGATGACTTAGTAAACATGCATTTTTCTTTGCTGATGAGACCAGTAATACAACAGGTATCCAGTCATTCCAACACCCCTAACGAGATTACAATGGTGGAGACTGTGCTTGGATGAAGCACAAATGGTTGAAAGCGTAACAGCACGGGCGACAGAGATGGCTATGACACTCCGAGCAACCCACCGTTGGTGTGTCACGGGAACACCCATTCAACGTGGCTTGGATGATTTGTACGGCTTATTGCGTTTTTTGGGTGCAGAGCCTTTTGATACTAAACGCTGGTGGACGACAGTTCTAAAGGAACCTTATGAGGTACAAGCTTTACCTTAAGTTGTGTTACCTGTTACACCAATATGTTTGCATATTTCAACCGCTGATGAGCTTAGTGATGAATTTTTCTGTTTTTTCATACTCAGCATCTTATTTTCATACTCTTCTCCGAACATCAGCACTCATTAGTTGATTAGCTTTTCAACGGCCAAGTGGTCACATGTAGATTTCTCTTAAGGATAGTCAAGTCCTCGTTTTTAAGGCAGTCTTCTTCAGACAAAATCTGTATAAGACCATTCCCGGTTTGGGTTTCTGGAGCTGTTGTATGATTTTGAAGGTCAATTACATGCTGTTGTGGAATGGGGAACTTGGGTTTTTATTATTGAATCGACTTACATAGAACAAGATTATCTTCATGGACAAGACCTGTCGACAAGGCCTTTCATCAATTGACTAGGCACTTAAAAAGACGCGAGATAGTTAGGGAGGAGATGGCTTGGATTGGTTCTGTTTTAAAGTTATAGACTCATCTTGTTTTGAACTGAACAGGAAAGGAAATATGGTGCCGTTTGTGCTATGCATGATCTTTTCCGAGGGTTGATGTGGCGCTCCACGAAAGCTCAAGTAGCTGATGAGCTTGGATTGCCTCCACAAGATGAGCGGTTTTCGTGGCTTAGATTTTCTCCTATAGAAGCACATTTCTATCGACAACAGCATGATCGTTGTGCTGTGAAAGCTCGTGAAGTCATTGCAAAGAATAGAAAGCCAGTATCATCAACACGGTCCTCTTCTGGGAGGAGACCAAGAGCACGAAAGGAACTTGACACGAATGCAAGTGCCGAAATGTTTTCTCCTGTCACTTCTGGTGTAGGTTCAACCAATTTGGAGCATGTCGAGAATGGAGATTCAGGATCCAGGGCACCTCTAGCTGAACTTGAGGATAGACTTCTTTCAAACAAAGAAGCAGAGAAACTTTTCGATCAACTTCGTTGTCTTCGACAAGCCTGTGTTCACCCTCAAGTGGGCAGTGCTGGAATACGGGCATTGCAAAGGTCACCGATGACGATGGACGAAATTCTAGAGGTTTTAGACAATCTTACCCCTTTTCTCCTGGTTGTGTTTAATCAATGGCATTGTTTAGGCTCCTGTGGTATCCGCTGTCTAAACCAACTTTGAATTCTGCAGAACCTACTTTGGAAATGAACCAACTTGGAAATCTGTAGAAATTTCATTTGACATGTTATCTTCAGTTTTAGGAAGTGAAGGAGCTGGTAGTTGGAGAATATGTGTATTTATGATGATTCTGCTTATAATCGGACGAATTGAATCGGTGCAATTTTTGTTCATTATCCAATCGTGCTGAAATGGTTGACAGGAATACCCAGTCTGCTTTAGCAGAATACATTACCTACATTACAGTCTGTTGACGTTATGCATCGATGGAAATTTTTTAGGCATGATGTATCGTAATCGATAGAAGATTCTGAGTTCATAGTAGACCATTCTGGAGACAGTGTTAAATGTTTCGTCAAATTAACATTACAATGGGCAGGTTCTGGTGGACAAAGCCAGACTCGAAGCCGAGGATGCCCAGCGCGATTTGTTTGGAGCACTAAATGGCCTGGCCGCACTGGCTATTATTGAGAACGACATACCCCTTGCAGTTCAAATATATCGGGAGGTCCTTTCATATTCTGAAGAAAATGCTCAAGATGTCCGAGTTGACCCGCTTCAAAAATTGCATACACTCCATAATTTGGCTGAGGTATGTGGAAAATACATAAACGAACCCGCACATATCTTTACAGACTGTCTCAACTGTATACACGTTCTACACACAACTAAAACACCCTACCCGACAAAACAACCACGCCGATAAAACCATATTAAAGGAAATGGTAGAAATGCTAAAAAAAATGCACACAACCCACCACAATATACAAAGTAAAAGCACACGCTAAAATTAACGGAAATGAACACGCAAATCAACTCGCAAAAGAAGGTTCCATGAAAAGAAACTATCAATTTGCCGCAAATCCACATGAATTTGCACATACAACACCTTACTACTTCTAAAAAGGCACATCGCCCGGTCGTAACAAACGACCAGACATAGGTCCAGTTAGATGTTTGGAAGAATACATAAAGAAATATGACCGAGAAAATAACTTAGAAATATTGGCAGAAGACTTCCCCAACATTAACAAATGGTCAATGAACTCCATAATAGATAATGAAATGTCCAATGACTTTTGGAATAAGCCAGAAATAACAGACTCACAAAAAACAAGCATACTAAAATTTAGAACACGTCAATACATGGGTAACGCCAGAAAATAATTAATTTCCGGTATACAAAGATTCCCCTCAAAAACATGTCCCATTTGTAACTCACAAGATGCGGGCATATGGCTCCATATACTCTTACTCTACAAACAACACCATCATACACGCACTAAGAACCAAAAGACACTACAAAGCAGTTTGGGAAATAAGAAAACTAATACTATCCTCGAATAAATCAGGATGCTATACTCTCATGAATGCGGGCACATTTAATAATAACCCACAAGAAAACACAATCCCTCCATGATTATTACCATGTACCTGTGATCAACAAAGATGTCAATGCAATGCCAGATTCAAACCAGATATACTATGCATTAAAGGCCTCCCACACCAAAGCCCACCTCCTCTAAACCGCAATGATAACCTAACCATATAATTTATAGAATTCACATACACAAACGACAGATTTTCACCAGAGACAATTGGCAATAAAATTGTAAAGTACCAACCTCTAATTAATAACATCATACAACAAGGCTGTAAAGTAGATCCTATCATAGTCGTCACAGCTGGGGCCAGAGGAACTACACACGTCCCCTCAATGAAACAACTAGAAACAAAATTCAACATTTGCGAAACCTCCATAAAACACACATTCAAAGCAATAAATACCATTGCCATACAATATGTTGGATCAATCCTTTTACACAGAAGATGTATAGAAAATAATCAACCAATACCAACAGAATAGTACAATAAAAGAGGGAGGGTAGTGGTGAAAACCACTGCTAGCCACTCTTTTCAAACAACTAGCTCAACACAAACACTTGTCTCATGGGATAGGTAGAGCCAGTTGGTTGGCACAACTTTCCTGCCATGATAACTCACTAGCAGCACCAAGCCATGTGTATCACACTACTGCTCAAACGAGCCCAATAAGACTCAAACCCGGACCACATAAATGTGATACAACGCCCTTCACCAACCAACCAAGAACTCATGACTTGGTGATAATAATTAACTCAAAACATATCTTTATACAATCTAACACCCAACCATCAATACTTTGTTACTGCCTTGTGTTACTCTTACTGTTACTTTGTTTTGGTTACTATAGTGTCCATCCTCAAAAGGGGAGATTAGTTTTGTCCCAATGTCCCTTTGTCCGGTTTAGGCACCGGGTCATTGACATTACGAACGGACACTCTATTCACGTTGGCCTTGCACTAGGGTCGGTGTTTCTATCTATCTATCTGATAAGAACATATTTCAAATTATACCCATTGGATGATGATTGACAAGAATCAAAAAAATTGTTTATAGAAGGATTCATGTGCATGCCCACGTCCGGATTATATGCACACATTTATGCCGATCGTCTTTGTGGAATTCATTCATAGCAAGCATATTGTAAGTCCAACGGCCAAGTAGGGAAAGAGACAAGGGAGGAATGGGACCCAATTGATTGAAGATGTGATCTAGTTGAAGGCTTTAAACTATAACTCCTTCTAAGTATTGACTATAGTATTGAATGATCAAGATGAGGTGTGGTAGTCAAACCTTCATTGGCTGATCGACTAAATATAGTTGATGAAAATTTTCAGCTCACTTTTGTAGAGGCAGATTAATTCTATTGCCTGTTTTGGAAAAAATTCATTGGTAGTATTAAAAGTTAAAATTTGATTTTGTTATTTTTAACTAAAAAGGGAAAGTATGTATTTTAGAGAAGGGATCAAAGGCACTTGTGTCCCATCCCCTAAATGCCTAAACAACCATATTTGGTCTATTCAAAATTTTAGAGTTACCAAAATTTGAGAGAACTTTAAATATTATAAAGCGTCCAATGGGTCGTTTCAAAACTCTTAATTTTTTATTGAAGATTTTATTTTGATAAAACAATATATTAGAAAATAAAATAAAATAATAAAATAATATTTTATTTTTACTTAATTTTTTTTAACAAATACTAAAAAATATAAAATTTTAATATCTAATCTGACGTAGCCAAGAGGCGACCACATCAAATCCACATGAGATTTATGTTTTTTTAATAATTTTTTAACATTTTGTATTTTATTGATTTTTGTGCATAAGGACTTGCAGCATAATAGAGGCCTTAACTTTCCGATAATGCGTCTATAACTTTTGCAAAAATAACAAATTTTGAGTTTGTCTATTTTCCCTTGTAGACATTGAAACTGATCGACCTTTTGAAAAAGAAATTTTGAAAAAATGTTTACTAATTTTTCTCTAAAGCCCTCAAAGTGATTGTAGCTCAATCTGTCACAAATTTGAAAATATGCCCAGAATGGAATCTTAAGGTTTTTTATCAAATAAAATTAGTTCTAAAATGAACTAGGTAACCACAAGATAAAACCAATTTTTTTGACCAATCATACTTGATTCTAAGCCAAAATGACTAAACATATATTTATTATGAATTTCCAAAAATAATTCTTATAAACCGATCATTAAAATTTTCATGGTATGTTTTCAAAATTTAACCGTATGGATGTTGTCTTATTATTGCGCTCTACATACATTTAAGGATAATATTTCATAAAATTTGAATAAGATGAACATTATAGTAGGCTCTTTGAAATCTTCCCAAATATAATTCAAAATAAAATGTTTTTTTATTCTCAATAAAATATTGTGATTTTTTTGAATTTTTATTTAGTATTCTTGATGTTTTAAAAGTTTTATGCTCTATTAGGATTGAAGAAGGGTTCATGATTTTGGCTTTGATATGTACGGCATTTGTAACTTACGTTTATTAAGTGTTTGTTTATAAAATTTGTATTCTTTTTCAAAAAAATTAAACTCCTTGTCGTTAGATTTTTTCGTATTCCAAAACTACCTATTTCTTGAATTCTTACATCTTAATTTTCTTATTTTGTATTTGGTTTATTTTTCATTAATTTTCCATTTGCATCTTTTCATTTAATGCTCATTTATCCACTTAGTGACTTTCATGCCAAAGGCAGTTTGTGCTCTCAATTTACATTAAGCAAATATCCCCAAAAAAGAAAAACATGGAGATACTGTAGCCAAAGGGGTTTTTCCTAATTAAAATAGGCACATGTGGAAGCATCTCTCAAATTTGGCATATAAACCTATCAAGACCTAAACCATTTTCAATCTGAAACTTGTCATTGGAATTAGATAAGATCTTATTAATTGCAATTCGGCCTGGTCCAATTTCTACCCTCATTTTTGAAGTTTTCTGATTTTACAACATCTATGAAATGCACTGGTTTGCCAAAATTTATGAAATAGGGTGTTCTAGGATAGGTGTACAAATTGAGTAGATTTATAAAAACCAAATCTACAATGCCGGCTCACCTTTTGTGAATCTATACAACATCTATACAATGGTTCATTTTGCTTGTCTAAATCTATAGAATGTGCAATTGTGCTTAATCCCTACAAGACAAAAAAGCCAAAATTAAGCCTCATGTTTCTTCTTTTAACAATTTTAATAGACTTCTTTTGTTCAACTTCCAAAATATGCAATATTCTTCACCAATTCTAGTGTTATTAAGCTTTTTCCGAAGCGAATAAAAAATTTCACAATATGATTGATTGAAGTTGTCATTAATTTTTAAATCTATGAATGTTTTGTGCTTCATAGGTTAAACTTGATTGAAACAATATGAAAAAGCACTACTCCAAGCACTATGGGGAAAAACTAGCCTACTCCCTATTTCTGAAAATAACCGCCCTAGTTTTATAAAAAAATAACTCAATGCTTTTTTTGCCAAAAAAAGTCATCTCAACACTGAAAAATTTGTCTATTTTTAATAGTACTATATATGTAGTTTTTGTGTCATTCTCATTGTCCACTCAATTTGAAGTGGAGATGGCTCATTTTTGAAGTATATGACTTATGTCCTAAAACTAAGACAATTATTTCTAGACAAAGAGAATATTCCATCATATTTGTTTCGAATTCCGTCCTCATGTTTTGGTAGGATACATACCAAACCAAAAATGTCAACGATTGGTGCGTGAGGGCGGAGTTAGGAACATAGGTTGGTGTATCGGTCAGGTAGAGATACCTTAAACCACCACGACACCTAAAACCACCAACTTCTACACCCCCTCTTTCATTTCAGGAAGAAAATGTAGGCTTTCATTACATGACTTATGCATCAATTGCTCAAAAGTTAAGGCATGTACCGACAACTTACATTCCCTCCCTAAAATGAAGGAAGAGTGTAGAAGTTGGTGGTTTTAGGTTCGTCAGTACCTCTACCTTAGTGAGATCAGATGTGCATGGCCATACACACTCCAAGAGCTCGATTGGACTCAAATCACACATCAAAGCAGGTCGATTGATTGGCATCGCAAAAGATGCACAAATATCACACTACTCACACGCCTGTCAGTCTGTCACTGAAAGCCACACTGTAACACGTTGTGCTCCTCCAAGCAAGCCAGGCAAAATCATCCAAAAAGGTGAGCCCAAAATCATCCAAAAAGGTGAGCCCAAAAAGGTAAGCCCAAAATCATCCAAAGGGTGAGCCCAAAATCATCCAAAAAGGTGAGCCCAAAAAATCATTTCAGAATGATAGATGCCGGCCTAGAATCAATAGTAGATGCGGCATCTTGTCCTCGCATATTCTAGCATCTCTCTCCTTTTTACTTTCTCTTCTCACCCAATTCAACTGCCATCACTCTCACTCACAGTCGTTGCAACAGCCACCAGTCTCACCTTACTTGCTCTGACTGTAAGTTCTTCACGTCTCTTCAATGCTCACAAACGTTCACAGTTTCACAGTTCACAGTTTCTTCATTTTCGTTGAAAATGAAGGGAGCTGAGTGTTGAGTACTTGAGAGTTCACTGCCTGTTTGCTATTTTGGGGGGCTCAGTTGGTCTTTTACTTTACTGCTTTTACGTCTCGCGGGTACGGTATTTAATTTGTGGTTATTATATAATCACAAGTGTCGTTGTGTTCCCAAGTTTATCGGTCACGGACAGTCCACGGCCGCCACCAATTTCGTGTGTGGTCAAGTGCTCCCTTTTTCTTTCTCATTGCAATTGTGAGCAAACCAGGTTGTTGTTGTTGTTGTTGCGTTCAGTTGCAGGAGAATCGATTGCTCACACATCGCCTCAGGTGGTGCATTGGCTACTCTTTCCCTTGCATCGTGCTCCTCCTGTCTCGTTAGTTTTTTTGGTTTTTTGGTTTTTAGTGTGTGTGTGTGGGTTTAAAATCAGTGGGATCTATTGCTTTTTGGGGTCCGTAGTGTTGCTAGAATAGAATACTCGTACGATTTGGATTGCCATTGTTCGATCTATAGCTGGAGAGTGCTTTTCAATTGAGTTTGAAAAGCTAATTAATAAGGTGTGGCTGTTTGCAGTGACTAAGTACTGAGCTTCGAGCTGTCCAACATGGGTCTTCAGCAATATGGTGCGTGAGATTGAAAGTGCTTTTATAGCTTTCTAACGTGATGGCACAGACGTTAATAGTACTCCTTGGTTGATTTGGAATTAGCCTGATTTTTTTGTTGGTTCGATTTGCAGAGGATCTGGAGTCCTGTTTAGCTGTCGCAATTGACGCTGCCAAGAAAGCAGGACAGGTAGGTAGCTCGCCGGCCTTAGTTTTCTTACCTTTCCCATTGGCAAAGACTCTCTGTTTTCTCAAGCTATGTCACGACATGATTCTGTTGCCTGTGGTGAATTTACTCCTGGCTTCTTTGGAAATTTCAGGTGATCTTGAACAATTTTCACAATGCAAAGCACGTCGAGCACAAAGGAATGGTAAGTAGTATTTGACTAATTATACTTTGGGACTGCTAACACAGCCATGTCCCCTTTTCTACATGACGTGTACTTGGACTTTGCCGTTGGGAGTAAGGCGTCTACACAACCACAATAATAATTCTCCACTGGAGTAGGAAGTACATACATTTAGAACTCTTGTCCTTCATTCTTTATAGCCCCATTGTTACACCCAAAAATTCATCATCTTGATTTGTTTGCATAAGATTTGTGTGTTGAGTTATCTTATCAATAATAACATAGCAAAGTCATCAAGTCGTTTTTAAAAAAAACTCAAATTCAGTAGCTAAGCGTTGGATATTGAAACAGGTGGACCTGGTGACTGAGACAGACAAAGCTTGCGAGGATTTGATCTTCACCCAACTCAAGCTAACCTTCCCATCCCACGAGGTAGTATCAAGCTCTTACTGATACAAAAAGGATTGAGGTCATAGTGCATGTCTAAACACAATAAATTTCTCAAGTAAATGTCACTTGTCCAGTACACTAAATAGTGTATTTAGTGTGAGGTGATGAATAATGTGCTTACCCCTACTACTTGTCTAACACTAATTGTCAATTTGTGGGTAATTAGTGTTGGCGGATTCATTCCATTTCTAAAATTTCAGTTTTTCCATCTAAACTTTCATCTCAAGTTTCATTCCTTACTCACACTAAATATCCATATCTCAAAAGATCACAATGTCAAAACGTTACTATTCTTCATAAATAGTGTGAGAATTCACATTTAGTGTTTTTACGAAAGTATGTTTTTTGACATTTAGAGTGATATTTGCAATTACAGTGCCTCACACTAAATACACTATTTAGTGTAGTTTTCCTTCTTTGATTAATTTTTTATATTTTAGAATACTTCTACATCGATCCTCAACAAAGGATATGGAATAAAATTGAAATTTTTATCTATACATGTATCCCATACACATCCACATTTTGTATATGTATCCGTATGTAAGGGTCCATGTTTCCAGGGATAGAATTTTGGGGGCAGGTGCATGTGATGGTGACCAATTTTCAGCAACCAGTCAATGCAAATGAAGGTCTATGGGTACAAGAATTTTAACCCACGTGGTTGGTAATGTGGTTTGACAGTTGATAGGAGAAGAGACATCTGCAGAGAATGGGACGCCGGTGTTGACAGATGCACCCACATGGGTGGTGGATCCCTTGGACGGAACCACCAACTTCGTCCACAAATTCCCCTTTGTGTGTGTCTCCATTGGCCTTGTCATTAACAAAATCCCCGTTGTGGGCGTTGTCTACAACCCTATTATGGACGAGCTTTTCACTGCTGTTCAAGGAAAGGGCGCTTTCTTGAATGGCCACCGCATCTCGGGTGCGTCTCCCCGCTAGCACTCCACTTTCCTTCAAAACGTTACACATGAAATTTTTACTTCATATTGATTTGTGTTGAAATTTTGATGACTGAAAACAAAATGGGGTTCAAATGATTTGAGGGAAAGGATAACTCTAGAAGAAGAACTTCATGCGAATTTGGTGACCATCTAGTCATATATACATATTACGATTTAGAGTCTACCAATAAGGATGTGTTTTTCGGGGGTTACGTAAGGTAACTATACCTTAAAGCGTTCACCTTACCAACTGAGCCTATTTACACACATAACACAAAATATTTTCAATGGGTCTTATTACCAAGTTCAAGAGGATTCCAACGCACTTTAGCATGCATTATTTGAACACCGTATGAATAAGTTATGAATTTTCAAAGTGCTAACTATAGGTTGACCTTAAAGCGACCCTAAACTCTGATGTTCAGATTGTGCACATTCTCATCAACAGTAGGGTGTCAGAATTTACTTAATATGATATATTGAGCTATGCACGCTTTAAGGAAATGCTTGCTTTTAGATATAGTTACCTTAGTACATTTGTCATCATGCAAAACCAAAGTGAATGGGGTCAAATGGCTATGGAATTGGTTCTAACGGTGATGTGGCTATGTATGTGGATGGTGTTGCAGCTTCAAGCCAGGAGAAGATAGGAAATGCAATTCTGGCTACAGAGGTGGGAACCAACCGAGACAAGAAGACGGTGGATCGGACCACAAATATGATCAATACTCTACTTTTTCAGGTACTTACAATTAGGGTTATCTTGCTGTGTTGATTCTAAACCCTAAAACCTGAATTTAGGGTTTCATTCTAGCTAATTCCTTACTCATTTTTGTAGGTGCGATCGGTGCGTCTGAGTGGTTCATGTGCTATGAATTTGTGTGGCGTTGCGTGTGGGAGGCTTGACATGTTCTACGAGCTCGGTTTTGGCGGTCCCTGGTGAGCAAGCACACCTCATTGATTATGTGCATCAACATTCACTCTAAACCCTAAACCCTAAACCCATCCTTTGCTCTGGAAATTCCAGGGATGTGGCTGGAGGAGCCTTGATTGTACAAGAAGCCGGTGGACACATCTTTGATCCGTGAGCACCTCAACTTACACCTTGCGTTGTTAGCAATAAGTTTTTTTTAACCCCTAAACGTCCGAGCGTCCAAAAACTGGATCACGAACAAATTCAAAGCCTTGTAACTTTCTCATACAACTTTTTCATCCAGGTCACCTTTGAAAGCCTATCAAATCCTCTACTAAGTACTATAAATCTCTTGTGATGGGGAGTTGTTGATAAATATTGGAGAGGCCTCTAACTACAATTATGTTTAATTTGTTGGGTAGATTTTATGCTTGCAATGGTCTTCTCATGTACACCTCACGTACATCTGAGCCATGCTAATATCTACTTTTGAGGATAGAATCTACTTCTGTTCAAAGGGTTGGTACGTTTAGGGGTTAAAATAGTAATATTGTTTTTGGGATGCTGATTAGATTTCCAATGGACGCAGGTCTGGAGGAGACTTTGAGTTGATGTCAAATCGTATCGCATCATCAAATGCGCACTTGAAACAAGCACTCGTTGCTGGCATGGCGGGCTATGTGTGATCTCTCTCTTCACACAACACTTTCCTTGGGTCTTATAAAACCAGGATGTGGATACTTCGATACCAGGCGACCATATGAATTGGAATGGCTAATACTATTTCCACTTCTTCGCATGCATGGAGTACAGTAATGTAGGAGGATTATCAAATTAATGCTGTAGGTGGAGGGCAGGGTCAGCGGAACATATTTCTGAACCCTAAACCTAAACCTAATTCTTTTTCATAAAAAAAAAACGTTTTTTATAATTATGGTGAAAAAGAGTATTTATTTTTTTGGAAAGAATTAGTACTAGTATCAAGCTGTAGATATGGAGCAGTAGTCATTTGTGGTCGTAGAAATCAACTGGGTAACTTATACTTGGACATTTTTCTGTGCACAAGTAGAGGAATCTCTCTACACACAGACCACTTTAATATTACATTCTTTAGTAACCATCTACTCTGACTCTTATCAAATGGATGACTGTACTTAAATTCTGAATTCTCTTGTTACACTATTTCGTAGGTTTAATCCCTAAATGCATGCAATGGGCAGTTTTGCAAAGATGTATTATAAAACGCAACTAAGAGGGATGTTTTGAACTTGATGTATGAATAAAAGCTGAACATTATGAATTTCAGATTCTATTCATGCGGTTAGATTTATGATTGCTATCACCAATATTTTTGTATAAATTTTGAAACTTAAAATTCAAAATTATTTTGTAACTCGATTATAAACAAGATGTTGACCATTTGTAGATGAAATTTGTTATGGTGGGTTGAAATGTAATACTCTGAAGTGCTGTGATTTTTGGAGATTTTTTGGTTGCTTAATTCTATGAGTTGGCTTTTTGAAGAGCACTTTTGAACTATTTTGAACTAAGATTTTAGAAATTTTGGGTGAAATCAATGTAACATGAAATGAGGCATAAAAATTTCACAAATCATCCCCTTTCTAATCGGATAACACATGCATAAAGCTAACTTCCCATAAAATCTATAGTAAAAAAATTCCACAGTGCAAAAAGTGCATGACGGATGAGAAAAATTGGATGAAATCTGTACATCCTTCAATGTACCTACCGTAGTACCGTAGTTGTTTTAATAAATTTTGAAAAATAAGGTTCATTCCTCGAAATATGAAATTCTTGGTTTTTGTTTTTGAGTCAAAAAATAATTAAAAATGGCCCAAAATGGCCCAATGTAGCTTAGAAATAGCTAAATATAGCTAAAATTAATTATTCTATTTTGTTTTTTGGTCCTCATAATTTCCAATTTTTAACGTTTTTTATTTTTTGAATTATTTTATAGCGACCCAACTATGGTACTACAGTATTGATTAATGACATTTATTTCATGTTGGCCATTTGTAAGTCACTATCCATTGAAAAGCTTTATGATGGTCGTTCTAAGATTCAAATTTAGTAAAAAAAATTGATTTATTCTATCATACACTAATTTGAAGTTACATTAAATAAAAAATGATACAAACGAGGATACAAATAGAATGAAGAATGAAGAGGGTAGTGTCACAATGTTACAAAATTCCGTATAATCACATGCATTTCCGGAAGCCTAGGTTGTGACATTAACCCTTAAACGTACCACTCCTTCGTAGGAAAGTCAAACTATACAATTTACTGAATTTACACAATCAAGATTTATCAAAATATATTTTGTAATATTTTTCATGCATGGAATTGAATGTTTCCTATCAGTCTTGAAATTTTCAGATTTTTTTGATTTAATACGGCATTTTTAACAAATTTTTATGTCAAATACTTCAAAAAATATTTTTTATTACAAAAAAGCTTAAAAAAATTAATGTTTTTTTGGGAGCACGTACAAATTACAATAGAGAATCACATGATATGTTTTCCATAGAAACTTTTTATTTCAATTTTGAAATTTGAAAGCTGAAAATCCTATCATTTCCATGTAGTGTAATTCAAACCTTGACCTACAAAGCTTGCACAAGCAATAAAATACTCAATAATTGGAATTTTTAAGATTTGAAAAGTGGAGTACAAACTAGACTTAATAAACTTCATTTTCTTAGTTGGGTGTATTAGCAACAAAAGTCATCTTCAAGATCAAAATTGGGTTTGACCAACAAACATCCAGTAACTAGATGCGTGGACGTTTAGGGGTTAAAAAGGTCTGGCCGTCTGGGTTTACCGGATTGTAAGCAAGAAAATGACATACAAGGAAGATGTGGCGGCCAAGGGTCAAAATTATACTTTTTTTTGGAGATATGTCCTGGTGATTCAATAACCACCATTCACTAGATTTGTGAAGCCCAAAGAAAGAAAGCTGCAGCAGGTTCCCGGAGGGTGCACTGTACGAAATACGTACACGTATACTTAGTGTGCAGAAGGGGTCTACATTTGAACATTGTCGTATTACGTATACATACAATAAAGATATTTAGAGTTGAAAATATTGATGTATACTTACAATAAACATATATTTAGAACGAATTTAATTTGTATACAAAGTTTTTTTATACATATAACCCCTCGTATACAAGGGGTTTTTAGAGGGTGATTCTTAAACGTAATGTAGAGTATACCCCCTGGAAGCAGGTTTAGTTGGCGTGCAAAGCCACATTTGCATAAGTAATTGCTTCTTTTGAGTGTACCTCCAAGAGGAGGCACTAAAGAGTAGACCTTGCTACCGATGCTCTTGAGGTCTAGACACATAAACTACTCACAACAGACTCTTCATTCCGGATGGTCTTATAGACTCGCGTTACTACTACTACTACTACTACTACTACTATTATATTATTATTATTATTTTATTTTATTTCTATTATTCTGCTTCTTTTTAAAGAAGGGTAAACTAAGGTACGCCAACCTATTAGCACCATGTTTCCAATTCCACCCTCATGTTTTGTTAGTGTACATTCCAAACCAAAAATGTCTACTATCGGTACATGAAGATGGAATTGGAAACACGGTGGTAGTTGATTGGTGTACCTTAAACATGGGCTTCCAAGGACGGTGATAAATGACGAACAATGTGTGAGTGACGCGAGGTTATTCCCGACCAACTGAAGGACTCCGTCTTTTCCTTGTCCACAAGGACAGTGTTCACACTAGTAGTAGACCTGTTGTTTTTCATTCCCCTTTCGTGGGAACAGTGGCTAAATATTATACTTATATTGTTGTCTTATTGTGACCAAAACCACTCACCAACACTGACACCATCCATGTGCATAGCGCAATTTCATTCCTCTTTCATTTATAGTAAGTGGAAAATGACACATTAGATTTTCCTACTAATGTAAGAGTGTGTTAATAGGAGAAAGGGGCATTTGGATGGCTTTGTGTGGCCATGGCCGACGAGCATTCTGTGAGTTTCCGGTTTGATAACAGATGTGCACTAGTACAATCAGACCTCGATAAGTGTTACCTCGATAAGTGTTAAAACTCTATATGTGTTATGGAGATTTCCACTCCCTTAAAATTAAGACTAGCAAGTGTTATAGAGTGTTATGTGTAAGTGTTATGCAATGTCGCGCTCCCGACTTTGTTAATTTTATCTCGGTAAGTGATAAAACTCTATATGTGTTATGGAGATTTTCGCTCTCTTAAAATTAAGACTAGTAAGTGTTATGTGTTAGTGTTATGCAATGTCGCGCTCCCGACTTTGTTAATTTTACTTTGTTAATTTTTGAGCAATTTATGTTATATTTTGAGGAGAGGATGGTAAGTATTCATTCTTTCAACGGACTTAGATGAATAATGAATGTAATTTCATCCATTTTTTCTATAAATGTTATGTATTTACCTTTTTAATTCTTCTAAGTGTTATTTTTTATAAGTGTTACAAATCATCGGCATCACCCTCTATAAGTGTTATGTGTTACTAGTGTCTAAGTGTTAACTAAAAGTATACTCCCAACCCCTAACACTTATCGAGGTCTGACTGTAGCAGACCTGTTGTTTTTCATTCCTCACTTTGTAGAAATAGTGAATAGTAGCTAAATATTATACTTATATTTTTGTTTTCTTGTGACCAAAACCACTGACTAGCACTAACACAACCCATGTGCTTGGCACGATTTCATTCCTTTTTCATTTATAGTAAGTGAAAAACGACACATTTCCTACTAGTGGTGGCTGGTGGATTTATTGAACGAGTTAACTTTGTTGAATTCTAGATTGAATCCTATCATATAATTGCATTTCCATCAATGATAACCTGTGGCATTGTTGTAGACCACTGGATTAACCCTTTAGTGCCCAGAGTGGTTCTGAAAGAACCATTGTTTTTGGGGTGATGTTTCTTTAAAACTCTCTGTGTTCAGTGTGTTGAAATTAGGAATACTATTAATAGTATCCAAGCTTACGAATGTAAGCATAGCTTAATGAAACAAGTCTCGGTTAAATCTTGGTAAGATTGGACCGTTGGATTGGAAGATTATAGTATATCTTTGAACCGTATAATGCACACTCAAAAATGAGATTTTGGGGGGTGTGTGACTTCAAGGTTAAATAGAATTTGGGTTAAATTTTTAAAAATAATACTGAAGATATTCAGCAATGACCTGTGTCAACACCTCTTCATTGCAATATTTCATGTCAAGAATAGACTCATACATAATTATTGTGAATTTTATAAGTGAGAGTGACTTATCCATGTACGGTTTAGGACAAATTTTATACGTTCAAATAAGAAAGGAATTGGTACATTGATCAAGATCAGACTACATACACTAATGGAACATGAATAAGAGAACACAATCCACAAAAAAAGTACAAGATAACAAACTTGCAAACACAAGAAATACTACAAAGTACGTGTGTTGTATTTGTAAGTATTTGCTAGACTTTGAGGTATTTGCAGTATTTTGGTGTTTTGTACATAGGTATTTGGATAGCTAAGAAAGTCAGATTCCAAATTTTCTTTTTGCATCATCTACAAGATCAAAAGTTACACATCTGAACTTCACACATCGGACTGAGATGGTTCACAGATTTTCCAGCATTTCAATTTTTAGTGATCTAGTGACCACTTTGTGGTTACGTGGGCACTGAAGGGTTAACGCACCAATCTGACTGATTATAGCCATTTTAGACCCGCGTGGTCTGAGGATTGGTTCCTCGTTGACAATATATACCCCGCAGTTAGTACTATGTTCAAACCGGAGGTGACACATCGGTCAATTGTACTTTATATAGGATAGGTCATTTGGTTCTTTTCGTTGGAAGTCAAAGTCGCTGTCAAAAACATCGACTGCCAAACTCTCCTTTCTATCACGAGTTAACTTTGCAAACAGACAAACCGAGAGACAAACTTTATGTATATAGTGTGATGGAAGTGAGGGGAGAGTAGTCTTGCATCAATGGTCCTTTTCCGGGTGGGCATTGGTTCATTGTCAAGACGAATACAATTTATTCACGCTGACTTCAAAAGAGAACCAAAGTTTCCATCTATCTGTGATGGAATTGTGGCTGCAGGCTCATGTCAACATGAATGACAATCACACTGTTGTAACCAAAGTATATAGTACCAAAGACCAACGTCTAGTAATCATAAACGTATCGAACTTTTGAACACAAGTAAATGCTAGCCTCAAGAATAGATATTAGCATGGTTCAAATGGAGATGTGGTGTACTTGAGAGGATCATTGCAAGTCTGCGGATGTAAGTGCGTGTGGTATTCCTATGGACATGAAAACGGTTGGCAAGCATGTTGAGAGTATGTTGGCGGTCAGATTTAACTGGCCTACCTAACTCACGCAATGCACGAGGGTTGAGCTTTTGAGGAGCATGTCCTGGTCTTTGAGTCGTCACAGAAATTGAAATTCTCCACTTGATGAACGCAATAGAAATAATGGAACGAGGCAAGCTGCAATATCTATACACTTGTAGCCTCTCACACATGGTTACAATGCAAAACCGCTCTTCGTTTGTCGAAGTGCGTCAACGCATCTTGACAGCTTATGACGGACTCAGAACTCAAATCTTAATGCAGAATGTGCAGTTCAGCCAGCATCGATGAAGTCAAATTCAGTATGCTAGGAATGTTTCTCCTAAACGTGACAGTTATGTGACGAAAGATTGATCAATACAAAGAGCAAGACAGTAGGCGCAGTGACAAGAAGTGTTGAGGGGAAGCAAATCCAGACCCATTTAAATCATTTGCAGGAAGCATATGGAGGGGGATTGACTCGACACATGAATGCAGCAGAACTCTATCATGTTTAGTCGAACGACACCATGTTGGATGGAGCCTTGTCAGCACAGAAAATAGGTACTTCATAAATCAAGCCGGCACATTGATGATCAAGTTACCAAATCTAACCACAAAAATCTCCTAAACTCTAGACTACTAGAGTAGGAATCCACTGGAAACTTTGATCAGTATAGCCAGGGCTAAACTGGGGTAGTTTAGCCCCCTCTTTAGCCCTCCTTAGCACTATGTGAAAAATAGGGGGACTAAATTTTTTGTACCATTAGCCCCCTTTTTGTACCACTAGCCGGGGCTAAAACACAAATTAGCCGGGGCTAAAAAGGAGAGATTCAGGTTTAGCCAGGGCTAAACTTCCTAGTTTTGCCCCCCAAGCCAGTTTAGCCCCGGGGGCTAAAAGCTCCAAAGCTTGCAGTGATCTTGCTTCCAATTTGCAGCTCAACGTAGACTACTAGAGTAGGAATCTTGCTTCCAATTTGCAGCTCATGAGTTGGAAAATCATGCACACAGGAATTTTTGACGTCGTCTGGACAAATTCTGTTTCGACAAGGGAGGAGGTTAAAAGTTTGTATTCATCTTGTACCCGACTGTACACGTGAGTGGCTATCAAATTTTTTAATTTTTTTTTTAATGCCCTGCAATCAATCAGCATGTGCAGGAACCGCAGATGGCACACCAAGGGCATGGCAATCAAAGAGACGCAATACCCTAAACCAATTCAGATTCTGTCTCATGAGAAGTGGGTTCGTCAGACAAACATCAAATCTTTAACTTAAAGTGACTGCGTATTCCCACCAGTGAGTGGTATCCTGAAATTTCTTGCTAACAATCAAGATTCTGATTTGACTTGGAAAGACATTTTGTCAACCAGAGCCTTGGAGGTTGTTATAACTTACTGCTTGTGGAGACCAGTCAGACTCCTCTTGTCTGGCAAAATTTAAGTCTGGATTGATATATTAGGTTTGGAAATAGGGATACCAACCTCACTGGTGGGCATGCTCTAATGAAGTTCTTGAGGCAGTGGAATCCAGTGAGTAGCTAGAAGAGCAAGCAAAACCATACCATAAATTCACAATTGTATGGAACTTTGGCTCAGACTTGCAGTTTACAAGTGAAACAGGTTTGATTGCAGCCAATAGTCTGTCTGTCACTCATAATGTCCCTAAGGATTAATCAGAGCTGCGTCCAAAGTATTTTTTCCAAAGGAAATGTGTCGTTTTTCACTTACTATAAATGAAAAAGGAATGAAATCGCTCCAAGTATAGGGGTTGTGTCAGTGATGGTGAGTGCTTTTGGTCAAAATATAATCACAATATTACGCCATTGTTCATTGTTTTCAAAAAGTGGGGAATGAAAAACAACAGATCTGCTACATGGGCTTGCAAAGTTGATTTCGAGGCTAATTAGATAAAAAGTTAATTTTTTTAATAAAGGCGTTTCATTAGGGAGTATTTCTTTGTGCAAACTTGCACCAGATAGATAGATAGATAGAAACACCGACCCAAATAAATGGGCCGGCGTGAATAAAGTGTCCGTTCGTAATGTCAATGACCCGATGCCCAACGGACAAAGGGACATTGAAGCAATACTACTTTCCCCTTTCGAGGATGGACACTATAGTAACCAAAACAAAGTAACGGTATCTAGCTGTAACAAAAGTAGCGAAGTAGTGATGGGTGCGTGTTAGTTTGTATAAAGGTATGTTTAGTGTTAAGTTTTATTGCCAAGTCATGAGTTCTTTGGTTGGTTGGTGAAGGGCGTTGTATCACGATTATGTAGTCCGGGTTCGAAACCAGTTGGGCTCGTTGAGCAGTGATGTGATACACATGGCTTGGTGCTGCTAGTGAGTTATTATGGCAGGAAAGTTGTACCAACCAACCGGCTCGTCCTATCCTCTGAGACAAGCTAAGCTAGTTGTTTGAAAAGAGTGGCTAGCAGTGGTTTTCACCACTACCCCCCCCTTCTTTTAATGTATAGCATCTGTTGGTATTGTTTGATTATTTTCTATACGTCTTTTATGTAAAAGGATAGATCCGGCATATTGTATGGCAATGGTATTGATTGCTTTGAATGTGTGTTTGATGGAGGTTACGCAAATGTTGAGTTTTGTTTCTAGTTGTTTCATTGAGGGGGCGTGTGTGGTTCCTCTGGCACCAGCTGTGATAACTATAATAGGATCTACTTTCCATCCGTGTTGTATGATGTTATTAATGAGAGGTTGGTATTTCATGATTTTCCTGCCAATTGTTTCTGGTGAAAATCTGTCGTTTGTGTATGTGAATTCTATAAATTGTATGGTTAGGTTATCATTTGGGTTTAAAGGGGGTGGGCTTTGGTATGGGAGGCCTTTAACGCATAATATATTTGGTTTGAATCTGGCGTTGCATTGACATCTTCGTTGATCATAGGTGCAGGGTAATAACCAAGGAGGAACTGTATTTTCTTGTGGATTATTGTTAAATGTGCCCGCATTCATGAATGTGTAGCATCTTGATTTATTCGAGGATAGTATTAATTTTCGTAATTCCCCTACCGCTTTGTTGTGTCTTTTGGTTCTTAGTGCGTGTAGATGGTGTTGTTTGCATAGTAAAAGTACATGTAGCCAGGTATCGGCATCTTGTGAGTTACAAATGGGACATGTTTTTTAGGGGAATCTTTGTATGCCAAAAATTAATTGCTTTCGGGCGTTACCCATATATTGACCAGTGCGGAATTTTAGTATGCTTGTTTTTTGTGCGTCTGTTATTTCTAGATTTTTCCAGAAGTCATTAGACAGTTCGTTATCTATGATGGGGTTTGTTGTCCATTCGTTGATGTTGGGGAAATGTTCCGCCAGTAGTTCGAGGTTATTTTCACGGTCATATTTCTTTATGAATTCTTCCAGGCATCTAACTGGGCCTTTGTCTGGTCGTTTGATACGACCGGGCCATGTGTCTTTTTGGAAGTAGTAGGGTGTGGTATGTGCAAATTCGTGTGGATTTACTGCAAATTGATAATCTCTTTTCATGGTACCTTCTTTTGCGAGTTGATCTACTTGTTCATTTCCGTTGATTTTGGCGTGTGCTTTTACTTTGTATATTGTGGTTGGTTGTGTTCGTTTTTTTAGCATTTCTACCATTTCTTGTAGTATGGTTTTATCTGCGTAGTTGTTTTGTTGGGTTGGGTGTTTTAGTTGTGTGTTTAGGACGTGTATGCAATTGAGGCAATCGGTAAAGATATGTGCAGGTTCGTTTATATATTTGGTGGTGATTAGAGAAAGTGTTTAATGTATGGCCATTAGTTCTGCTCTGAAGCATGTTTGGAGTCCAGGGAGTCTCTTTGATATTTGGACATCTAGTTTAGATGGGTTGTAGATTCCATATCTAGCTTTTTCTTTTTTCCAATGGCCATCATCGGCTTCTTTAGGTGGTAAGAATGAACCATCTGTGTAATAACTGTGTTGTGGCAGGAATTTTAATGTAGTGGTTGTTTCGAAATTTGGAAGGGGATCTATCCACATGTTTTGTAAATTGTTATGGGGTGGGTAGATGAGTTTGTTCCATTTTGTGTTTTTGTTAACTTTTGTGTTTGGTGGTGTGGGTAGTGTTGTTTGTGTATAGTACTGCGGAATTTGTAGATTTTCAATTATTGTGTTTATGATGTCTATTTGGTTTGTTGTGCCAATGTTGTTATTTTGGTGGTGAATACACCATATGTGCATTGCAAGAGGTTCGTTTCGGGTTTTGTTGGGTTCTAGTGGTATGGTTGCACTACTAGAGAAATGGGGTTCCGGTGTAAGAGAAAATCAACAGAAATTCTGCTGGTTCGTGTGCGGGTTAGGAACAGTTGATTCCGGATCACAATCAACAGAAATGTCTTGGTTCGGTGTTGCTTCAATGTCCAAGTATACAGATAAAGAAAGTTTCTAATCTAGCATTCATTTTTTCTGGCCTGCCCGAGGAAAAGTAGCTGCCCGGAAATTTTGAGCTGCCCGGAAATTTTGGGCTGCCCGGAATTTTTTTTTACTGCCACGGCCAAGAACCCCGACCCACCACTGTAGGGCCCACCATGGCTAACCGAAGACCAATCGCCAACGGCCGGATTCAAACACAAGACCTTCTAAACCCAAACCACTTACTAAATCATCACACCACATACACACGCTCATGCAAGTATGAGAATTATCTTGTTAATTATAAGAGAACTTAACCATTGCCGATTCGTTTGCCATGTACAAAAAGCTTTTTTTTTCAATTTTTTTTTTGCACTATTTCAAACAGGGATTTTTCTGTATGTGCAAAAAATTTCAGATTTTTTTGAATTTTTTTTTTTTTGGACAAAATCTTGAAGGCTGGAGCTGTTTTTTTTTCCCAGCAGTCTTTGAATATTTTTAACGATGTAAAAAAAACTTTTTTTTTGAAATTTTTTTTTGCAGTATTATATGCAGGGATTTTTCTGTATCTAGGAAAAATTTCAAATTTTTTTGAATTTTTTTTTTTTTCGACAAAATCTTGAAGGCTGGAGCTGTTTTTTTTTTTCCCAGCAGTCTTTGAATATTTTTAACGATGTAAAAAAAACTTGTTTTTCAAATTTTTTTTGCAGAATTATATGCAGGGATTTTTCTGTATCTAGGAAAAATTTCAAATTTTTTTGAATTTTTTTTTTTCGACAAAATCTTGAAGGCTGGAGCTGTTTTTTTCCCAGCAGTCTTTGAATATTTTTAACGATGTAAAAAAAACTTTTTTTTCAAATTTCTTTTTGCAGTATTATATGCAGGGATTTTTCTGTATCTAGGAAAAATTTCAAATTTTTTTGAATTTTTTTTTTTCGACAAAATCTTGAAGGCTGGAGCTGTTTTTTTTTTCCTAGCAGTCTTTAAATATTTTTAACGATGTAAAAAAAACTTTTTTTTCAAATTTTTTTTTGCAGTATTATATGCAGGGATTTTTCTGTATCTAGAAAAAATTTCAAATTTTTTTGAATTTTTTTTTTTCGACAAAATCTGTCTTGGTTCTGTCTTGTTTTGACGCACTCTCTAGTAGTGAATCAACAGGAACTTGTTGGTTCCAAGAGGAAAATCAACAGGAACTTGTTGGTTCCAACAGAAATCAACAGGAACTTGTTGGTTCTGTGCAGATGACTAAATGTTTGCTATGTTAAACTCATTCTCTGTTGGTTTCAACAGATGTGTGTTGGTTTTGTCTTGGTTTTTACGCACTCTCTAGTAGTGATATTTTCGACTAACATTATTGCGTCTGCCGGGTATCCAAGGTCTTTCATTATAGTAAGGAGTCGTGCGTGATCTAGTGAGCCAAATGCGTTTTTAAAGTCTATATATAGTAGATATATGTCTTGATTTGTAAATTTTGCGTCTTCTAGTGCTGCTATTAAGAGTTGTAATTGTCTTGCTGTGCTTCTTTCTGCTCTAAAACCCTTCTTGACTATCGTGCAAGATTTGGAATTTTTTGCCATATGCTGAAAATATGTATGTTAGTGTACTGGTGAAAAATTTGTAGATTGTGTTTGCAAGTGCTATTGGTCTATGGTTTGGTAGTTGTGCAGGGTTTCCTTTTTTATATAGTATGGTTAGACTTATTTTCCATGAGGCTGGGATTTGTTTTTGTTTGTAGCAATGGGTGAAAAATAAAAGGAGTAGTTTGTGAAAACTTTCAGGCATATTTTTTAGTATAGAGTTGGGAATTTTGTCTGGGCCGGGTGTTTTGTTGTTAGATAGATGTTTGAGACACATTTCGTATATTTCTTTGTCAAAGTGTTTATGTAGTGGGGTTTGTGGGTCTCCTCTTTTTTCTATTACGAATCCATCAAGGTCATGCCACGGGTATTGTCTTACTCCGCAAGTGCAGTGTGCAGAGTGTTTGGGTTGGTAGTAACATGTTGGTACTGTAGGTCTATTGCTAATTGATTGTTGTATGTGGATTTCATTTGCTATGTCTTCTGGGTTTGTTAGAATGTTGTTGTTCCTATCCATAATGCAGTCCAATGGTGGTGTTTCCTGATTTTTGAAAACTTTCTTATTTATTTTCTTAGGGCTTTTGTCGTAAAGTTGTTTGTATTTTAGAATAGCCTTTTTAATACAGTTTTGGGAATATTTTGTGGTGATTTTACGCGCTTGGATTTTTGCTGTTTTGGCTATTTCTACTAGTGATTGAATCCATTCTGTTTGATGATGGTCTTGGGTTGGAAGTGGTGGGATGGTTACATTTGTGTGGGTTTTTAATTCTTCGATTATGGGGTGTGTTTGCCAATTTTGTATATTTTTTGTTATGTAGATTGTTTTTCTCATGAGATGGTAGGTAGATAGGTGTTTTTTCCATGTTTTTTGTTGTTTCCTTGGTAAGAAGCCTCCTTGTTGGGAAGTGTGATTTGTTAGTGTTGGTAGTGGTGGTGCACTGCATGTTTCTTGAATTTTGTCAGATATGTTTTGAATCAATTGGTCTAGTTTGGAGCAAGATGTTTGCCATTGGGTATCTGTTAGTTGATCATTTGATAGTATTGTGATGAGTTCATTTATTTGTAATGCATTTTCTTCAAAATAATCTATTTTGAAATTTTCTATATTTTCTTGTGGTATGGGGTTTAGAATTCTTGTGGTTTTATTTGAAATAGGTATAGGTCTTGCTAGTAGTGTGTTTGGTGGAATGTGTAGTGTTACTGGTGAATGGTCCGAGTTAAGGTTGTGGTCATTATCTGTAGTTGAGGTGTATAGTGTGTTATCTGATGTTTTTATGTAGTATCCGTCTATTAGGCTGGTTTGGTTATAGTTTAATCCACCTTGTCTGGTGAATGGGCCGTTTGTTGGGATGTATTCTAATTGAAGGTTATTTGTAAATGTTCTCCATTCTATGTCTTCTGGTTGTGGCGGGGTTATGTTGGTATTATTTTGTCGCCCTATGAGTGCTATATCTCTATTAAAGTCTCCGCATAATATTTGTATGGTATTTGGGTGTGCGTTGATCTGGTGTATTATGGTTTGTTGGATTGCTGGTATATATTGTATGTCGTCTGCATGTGACGGCATATAGAGATGAATGATTAGCCAAGTTTGTAGTGGTTGATTGGCAATTTTTATTATTTGTAGGTACGGAGATATTTCTTTGGGAGTTGGTATTTTAGTGATGTTGCCAGGATATGCGTATTTGTGATGTATTAGTGTGAGGAGCCCGCCTCTTGCGGGAATGTATGGCATTCTTTGTTGCATACATCTTGTTAGAGTATGTGTGTTGTTAAAAATTAATTTGTATTTTGGGAATAAGTTTTGGATATATTTGGTAGATTTTGTAGCAGTTAATTTAGTTTCTTGTATTGTGATGATAGCTGGTTCATTAGGTGTGTTGGCAATTAGTTCGTGTAGGTTTGGAAGTGCCGTATTTAGTGATGAGGCATTCCATGTAATAAATTTCGTATGATGGTTTGTTGTGTGTATTTCTTGTGGATGTGTTGTGGGAATGTTTGGGAGTGGTAGAAGATGAGTATATTCGGATAATGGTTCATGTATTTTTAAGGTTTCTTCTAGTATGTTGATAGGGAGGAATGGGAATTTATCAAGCATGTGTTGTAGGGTGATAGAGCCATCATGTTGATGAATGAAGTCGTAAATTTCATTATGAATGGTATTTGAGGGGTTTATTAAGTTTTGGTTGTTATTGGTGAATTCTGTGTATGGATGTTTGGTTAATATGTGTCTTTCAGGTGGATTTTGTAGTGATGACATTTTTTCTAGTAGTATTGTTGTCCAATTTGGGTGTGGGGTTTGGATAAATTGTGTATCACATGTTTCCAGTTGTGGGCTTATGGTAGTGATGAGGACATATAGCATATGTGGGGGGGGGGGGGGTATTGTTGATTTTGTTGAATGTATTTAGTGAGGTGTGGGTAGTCTTGATTGCTATTGGGGTGGTTTGGGTGTGAGGTTTGTATCATAGGTGAAAAGATTGTAGCTAGGTGTTGGTATTCTGGGTGCAATTTTATTGTACAGGGAATGAAGTAAGTTTTATTTCTATGTTTGTGTGATCGGGGGTGTGGTTGTAGTATGTTTGGTAGGGGTCCTGGATTAGATTCAATGTCTCCACATGTTAATAGAGAATTTGGGATAAAGCATCTATAGTAAGTTTTGAGTTTTGGTTTGTAGGAGTGTAATTTGGTATATTTGTGTAATTTTATAAAGACACTGGAGAAGAGGTTGGGTGTGGGGTATTCTTTTATTATGTTGCTCCAGTAATAAATATAGGTAATTTGTGATTTTTGGGTTGGTGGTAGGTAAGATATTGTGGTTTTAGTGTGGTGGATTTGTAAACTTGTGTTTGTTACAGGGAAATTGTGTGATAGGTTAGTTGTACTATGTTGAAAAAATGTTTGTAGATATGTTGTTTTTGGGAGAGGGACATTTGTCTGGTCGAGGCCGGTAGGCCGAGACCACTGGTTTTCTGGTGAGGCCGGAAAATTACTATATTTGTATTGAGATTATAGGATGATTTTTTGTATTATGGTAAATGGGGGGTTTAAAGTGAGGTATTGTTGTAAAGATGTGTTGGTTTGTAAAGAGATTAATTTGGTGGAGGAAGGCACAGTTTGGTGGCTGTGAGAGCTCGGATTGTATGTGGCTATTGGTCGGGTACAGTGATTTTGCAAGACAAAGGTTAGGATCGGGTATCTTGGCCTTGGTCAGTTAGCCGGGTATCGGGGGAAGGGCAGCTGGGTTTCTTGGCTGTGTGGGATGCAAGCTAGGTCCGAGTATCTCCAGCAACGGATTTCGCCTTGGGCTGTGTGCGAGATTGTCTGGGGACTCAAGTTCGGTTTTCTGTGGACTCCAGATCGGTTTTTTGGGGACTTCAGTGCGATTGATTGTGGTCTCCGGTTCGGCTGGCTGGGGATTCTGATTTGCTGTAGGGTGGCGGTGTCCGTGTTTTGTCGATGGAGTTTGGAGAAGGAGAGTATCGAGGCGTTGCTGTGTTGAGAGCAGGGCCGAAGGTGTACAAAGTTGTTACATGCAAAGATAGAAGAGGTGTTTAGGGTTTGAGGCAGGATTGTGGGGAGAAAAGAAAGTAGTATTAATATTGTTGTAGTTACAACATAGAGGAGTACAAGTATAGTTATGGCATTGGAAAATTTCCTTGTGCGACTAATCATCTAGCATATTCGATGGTGGCAGTGTGTATGGCCTGGCAGGAGGGAATTCGTCCTGTCCTTGGGCAATTGCGGAGGAGATACCTACGATTTTGTCATTGTACTCCTGGGAGGCTCGGGTGAGTGACTGAATTTGTCGCAAAATGTATTCTTGTCGTGAGGCACTGGCAGCAGAGGCAGTTTCGCTTGTCTTGGACGTGTGCGTATTAATGTTGTCTCTGAGGCAGTCGAGTTTTGCTTCAATGCGGCCTTCAACATCTTTGATGGAGTCTTCGAGTTGGGAGACTGTCGACCCTGGAGCAATTTCGTTCTTGAAGGCAGAAATTTCGTCGGAGATAATTTCTCTTGTTGGGCGGGCGTCGAGGGCCTTTGATTCCTCATTCGGGTTGGAACCTGCAATGCTTCTGCGGTGGGGGATGAAGTCCACGAACTTCCCAAGGAAAGGAATAGCGCGTTTTTGGCTCCAATACGTGTAAATTATCCACTTTTTTCTTCATTATTCTCTCATAAATTCAGGCAACGGATGAGGGCCGAACCTTCATGTCTGCCAATGGTGTCGTTGTTGGCGTTGGAGTATGAAATGGAGATCACGTTTTTGGCACCCATCAGACGGTGGAGAGCGAGAGTCACCTGCGTCTGCGAGTACTGCAAGGGTATGTTTTTTACTATCAGTGTTGTTGTAAGAGCTGCACCTGGGGTTCTGGCTTGGGCGGACGGGTGTGGTGGAGTAGTGACATTGATTCGATCTCCATTTAGAATGAGAGGGTGTTGGGAGAGGTAGGATTTGGTTCGCTGAGAAGCTACAGTGATATCTGCGCTAACTTGTTCTTGTGATCATTTGGCTACACCAATGATCTCGAGGCTTTGTGCTGAGGAGTAGCCAAGACGGATTAGTTCGCCTAAAAGCTGTCTCGAGTTGAATCTGTTTAGCATAGGGCTTTGATGATTTAGACGGCGATTGCTAGCGGTAGAAAGGAACTCAAATCCTTTTTCTGCCTTCCCTATGGTGTATTCTCCATTCTGCATCTGGAGTGTAAAAAATCTATGACCTTGCAAGAGTGCTATACCGTCAATGGATGGGTTGAGAAGGTCAATTTTGAGAAAACCTAACCAGCCTGCGTTCTGTTGTGAGATTAGTGCAGCTACGGGCTCACGAAACCTGCTAGCGAGAGGGATGCGCATGGTCTCTAGACGACTAAGGGTTGTTTGTTGTACTTCTAGCTTTGTCATATTGTGATAATGAGCGTCAAATCTAATGGTGACGGGATAGGTTGGAGAGAGTCCTGTGGTGAGATCTATCTCTGAGTCCTGAGGAATCTGTGTAAGATGGTAGTATTGTCCTTTAACATTGTCAGGCCTAGAGGTAGGAAAAAGTTGTTGGGAGACATGAGGAAAGGCATGGCGGCAGTTAAAATATTCATGGATTTCTGTTTCAGGTGTGCCTTTGGATGCTAAGTATTCAGCTGTAAATGGTAGTGAAGGAGTGATACCTGAGGCAATGTTGAGTGCTTCGTGGACGGAAAATGAGTACCACAGGAATGGGAAGAATTGGGTTGGGTCGCTTTTGGTTGTGGCAGGCGGTGTCGATTGGGTGTCTGGTGGCGTCTGAGCGTTAGTGGTGGCGTTGTGAGTTAGGGTGATCAGTTCGTCATCATCTGTGTTTGGTTGCTCGAGTGCCTGTGGTTGATTGTCTGCGACTGTTGGCTGGGGCATCTCGTTTTGCTGTTGCGTTTCTTGCCTGGGGATGGAGGCGTGATCTGAATCTTCTGAGTCGGAATCGTCGTTGGTGATGAGCCTGCGCATTGGTTGCTTGCTGGAGTCGGCTGAATCCTTGCGGCTGGTTGAGGTTTGGGGAAGCTTGCTGCATCCGTCGGGATAATCTCGCACAGCAATGGGGCCTCCTTCATCTACAGGGCAAGAGAGGTTGTGGAGAGCAAGAGATTCCATTCTGATGGTGATCTTTTTCTTCTTGTTGCCTGTACCTGCGGATTTGAGAGATTGTGTGGAGCGGTGTGTATCTAAAGACTTGCCGGAGGGTGCCATTGAGAATGTGGTGGGGCAGTGAAACAGGTGGTGTGGCGGAAGGCAAGGAGTTGGGGGACATGCAGAGAAATGTAGTTTGTGAGGTAAGGAGTAAGTAAATTCAAAAACATGACAATTTTGCTGTGAGGTGGGAGTGAGGGATGGAACATACCTGATGTGTGGAGGAAATGTGGTGAAGAGGATGGTTGTGGGGAGGTTTGTTATATGTGTTGTGTATTGAGCTTGGTTTAGGAAGGGTGGGCGGAGGTGAGCTGTGGTGGGCAGAGGTGGGCGGAGGTGTGTGTGCTGTGGTGGTGAGCGGCCATTTTTGGCTGTGGTGGCGAGCATCGATGTTCGTGTACAGGGGTGTAAGACGGCATGAACAGTGTACCTTGTCATATTCGTGTTGGTTGTGAATCTGGGGTGTGGGAGAGAGCACTTTGGTTGTGTGGTCGGGTGGGGGAGTCTGGTTTGTGAGAGTGTGTGTTGTTTGTAAAAAAAAAATTTGTGAAATTTTTATGTGTGTAAGGACAGGTGTGAGTTGGCTGCTAGGAGAATTCGTAAGGTAGGGTGTGGCGAGTTATGATTTCTGTGTATGTAGTGGTGTGCGTGTGAGATTAGTGAAGAATTGCGGTAGTGTGTGCAATTGCGTGTGCGTGTGACCAATAGGGATCAGGTGTGGTTTTGGTGCAAGGTGGAATTTCAGTTCGGGTGTGATTTCTGTGCAAGTTTTAGAAAGAATGTTGGGGACCGGAGTTGTGTGAGCTTAGAGTCCACGTGACTGTGGCAGCTGAGTGTCGATGATCCCGAGTGCTTGGGGTCGACTGGTGTGCGGCTGTGAGACGGTCGGCGCAGGTGCTGTCGGTCGGGTATCTGGCCTTTGATTCCGATGTTGCAGGGTGCTGTGTCTAGATGAGATCTGGGTCCTGTGAAGTGCGAGTAAGTGTATTGTGTGCAAAGGTGATGAACAAGGTGCGTGTCTAGATCTCTGACAGAAGGCGAGAGAGGCAACAGATCAGTTGCCGCTGAGTCTTGGTGTCTGCTGGGGCGCCTTCTAGCGGCGCTCTCGAACTTTGGGGTTGTGATCTGCTTGCGGAGGTGAGTTATCCGGCGTTGAAGGAGCCAGTTGATTGGCCTGGTGCTGGCGAATGTAGAGACGCTGGGCTCCGGTGTTGGAGCTTGCTTGAAAAAACTCTCATGGAGTGAGAGCACGGTACGGTGTAGGCCAGGGGAGAAGAACAGTGCGTTGTCTTCTGTGTTGATCAAGAAGAAGCTAATCGCCCCAAAGAGTCGAAGCAGAGGCAAAGCCAAGGGCGCCATTGCTTGCTTGCGGGGGGAGTGCGAGACGTGCTAAGGCATGGGTGCACTAACCGCAAACCACGGAGCTCATAATCTCCTCCCTAATACTGGTAAAAAACTTGCACCACTATTAGCAAAAGCGTCACTTCTCACTCATAACAGTGTTAGAATTCACTATATACACTTGTCCTACGTGACGTGACAAATCACTCACCAAGCCTTGAGCGCATGTGCGACGCCTTCTCCTTGTAGTGCACCAGTTTGCCAGGAAAAATGAAAGCCCTACTCATAACGTCCCTAAGAACTAATCAGAGCTCCGTACAAAGACTTCTGGCTATGGACAGTAATGGGTTGCAGTCGTACATCCATGTTCGGTCCTTTAGTTACCACACAAGAATATATTTGTCTGTAATATCATTTTGGACACAAAATAGATCAAAACTGTCAAATTGTCATGTTCAAAGACTACAAAGCTGAAGTCAAAAATCACATCTAGTCAAAGTCATAAATCGAGTTGTCATGATCATAGTCATGGCACTAGTAGAAACTGGGGCACCAATGAATACCGTAGTGTTAGAGCATGTTGCCCAAGGCCTATATTGGCACTAAACTAGTGTCAATATGGCCTTCGGCACATAAGGTTCTTTAGCCCTTCTACTATTGATCTCAGAATCTTAACTACTATTCCTGAATCATTGTAGCAAAATTGGAATCATGGGCAAATTCACATCATTTTTAGCAAAAGATTGAGTGATAAGACATTGTATTTAATGTTAAAGCTTCTACACTGCTATTGTTGAAAAAGATGGACTCCACTAACTGTTAAAGAAGCTTGTGCACCATGCTCTAACATTATTCCTAGGTACCCAAAGACCACTTCTTTTACTAGTGTTGTTTTGGCTATTTGGCATCTTGCTATGGTAATTTGGTGTTTGGTTTTAGTAATTCGGAATCTTGACATAGCATTTTGATCATTGGCTTCGGTTTTAGTAATTCGGAATTTTGATCATTGACTTTGGTTTTTTGATTTTTTATCATGGTAACTTGACATTTGGCATTGTTGTGCTCAAAAATATATTCCATAGGTTTACGGTTTACCTAGCTTCCAAGAAATATAATTTGAGACAAATTTTAGCCACGGACTTTGTTGGTTCTTATATATACACAAATGACTAAAACATAAGAGGTTGATTATTTAGAGGCAGTAACTTATATTTGTTTTTGAAAATTAATTTAGCTAGCTTTAATTATATTTATCTAGCATATTGGTTTTTAACTTAGTAAGAAAGTTAGAGATAGATGTTCTAGCCAAATCCAAGTTTGTATTTGCCCATCAAAGAGGCACTTAACATTAATCAAAAGATCACAAGAGGCTTGATAGACATGGAAGCATTGTGGGTGAACAGGGCATCATGAGCTACACATGTTCATAAGTGTGTGAGTGTTTTCAAAGCATGTGAAAACTCCTTTGAAGTGTGTAGAAAATGGAAATATTGATGCTTAAAAAACTTGAAAAAAACATTTAGTAGTACGAAGTACTGTAAAAAAGAAAGTGTTTTCTTCTCGAGTTCTTTTAAGCCCTCACTTGAAGGTAACAAACTTTTCATGTGAGACCTACTATGGAAAAGTTCAAGTAGTTAGTTAGGAGCTGCGGCCCTTGGTTCACTTTATGATTTCTTTAAAAAGTGAAAATCTAAAAATTATTGCCAGTCCCTTTGGGGTCCAAGTTCATGTGTGGCTTTTTTCTTTGCAATGGAATTTAGCTCCCCTTTGTGTCAAAAATAAAAATAAAAATAAAAATAACAAACTTCATCCTCAAGTATGCAAACAAAGTATAAAGGTATTTGGAATATTAGAAAACTACAAAAACAAGATGAATGATTGTAGAAGTATAATAACTCATCAAACCCAAAGTTCTTTTTTCATGTGTTGAACTCAACATTTTAGTGGGAATGCATAAAAGACTTCTAATGTCAAAAGATTATAAATCATACATACCTTGATTTTTCTTTGAATAGAAAATAGGCCTTGTTTTAGGGTTGAATTCTCTTTTAATGTCAAGAAGTGCTTGTGTTGTTCCATCTCGAAGCATTTTTAAATACCCCTCATTTTGCCAACCCATCCCATTTCCATCCCTACTCCGAGCCATTCTTGAATAAAATGAGTAGACCTCAATGTTTTTATAAAAATAAAAATTCAATGTGATCAACTCTTAAGGGACTCATTTAATAAAAAATCGTTCAACCTTAAATAAAATAGCACACGTTTTGGTCGCTCATGACAAACTGTACTCACTCTGTTCAGTATAGTTTGAGATTTATGAAGGTCCATCATTCTAAAGGATATGCACCTAAAATTATTTCAAGAAATGGACATAGTATATTTGTATCGGAAGTTGATTTTGCATTCATTTACCTTTTATGCTAGCTACATTATCTTTCGTAATATACATCTCTACTTGACATTAAGAGTTGCAGTTTTTAATTCGAAATCAAAGCAAAGTCTTGCATAAATTGTTGTTTAATTTCTCTTCTTTTATATAGCACAAGATTTCATCACCATACACACCAATCATCAATGAAAAAGTGCAAGTCTAAGAGCGAATTTTTTCTACAGTAAAAACTAAATCATTAATTGAAAGAAAAAAATTCAAGAAATTCAACGTTTGAACGAGTTTTTGTATAAGGCCTTAAATTTAGTGTGAACTATGACAAAACAAAAGGATCGTTCTTATATTTTCAATAATTATGCAATAAGTCAAGAAGAAATTTTCACTAGAGTGCCAATTACCTTAAAACTAAATCCTACATTAGCATTAATACAAAGGAGGGAGACATAAAAAAAAAGGGAATCTTGAGGAAGAAAAGTAGGAGGTGCAAGGACGTAGGAGACAAGAAAACTAAGAAGAAAATACAAAATGAGGAGCATGAAGGCAAAGAGACATAAATAGGTGTAAGAAAGGAAAGTGAGATATGGCAAAAAGACATATAAAGGTGCAAAAATGACGATGGACAAGGCAAAGAGATGATAGAAGGAAGAGATAGAAAGAACAAAGAAGGTGAGTGGCAGGCCAAAAAGAGGCAACCAAAATTTACTTTTGGACAAGATTCTAAATGTGCTTCTCTACTTTCTAAAGATAAGAAGGAAGAAGGACAAAAAGACAAGGAAATAAGATGAAGAAGAGATAGAAAAAGAAAAGAATAAAGTAAAATAGGTTTCATTAAAACATAGTCGTGAAGTGGAGTATTCACAATCAAAGATCTTGAACTTGAATATATATATACATATATATATATATATATATATATATATATATATATATATACTAACACGCTTCCGGGCACGCTTCATTGACTTGTAAAAAGGAAGGGTTAAATATTGGTGATTTTTTTACACTACTTTGGAATTTACGTTTTTAAATAATTTAGTGTTGGCTATTATATTTACTACATTGTTTAAACATTTTTCATCTACCTATTTTCCTATTTAGAATCATACGGCTTGATTGACAACACTACTTGAATTAAAATGTTTCAAAGACATATAGGAACGACTTTATTTTGGAATATACACTTTGGATTTTTATGTCATTGAATAAATTTGGGATCAAACAAAAAATAAAAAATTTGCATTAAATGAAAAAAGAAATTTCTACCAATGTTGTACTCTTAATGAATTTTTACATGTAAGGTCAATACAACTATTAAGTAAATGTTTAATCAAACTTCAAACAAGTGGAATAATGGTATTGAGAATGACTTTTCCAATGCGTTGCAAGTTTATTCTTCCAACTTGGCCATTTTTTTGGGAGTACTAATAAATAAAATTTTAAATGTTTTAAAATGAAAATTTGCTAATGATTGAACACCTAAAAAGAATGTAGATTTTAATTTGTAGCAAATTACTTAGGAAATTTTTCCAATATATACATAATAAAATTAAACCATTATTTAAATTTAAATAAGTTTCATTTGCACGAAATAAATTCTTAAATAAAACATTTCATCTCATTTTTACACTCTTGGGTACTCCTGTGGGTACTACATGCATAAAGAACACATAATGCATAATGCATTGGGTAATTTTCTACAACGACGGGATTCTATAGGGTCAATAATGTTATAGAGCTCTTGAATTGGAAGAAAATAATTGAAATGAAACATCCACCTAATTGAGTATGGCAGCTAAATAATGTTTTTTTCTTATCGATGAGCTTGCAAGCTTAAACTCAGGACCTACAGGTCTCCTATGCGAGCTCCTGTAAAAGGTGGCTCAAAGTAGATAAAAGAATGTGGTTCAATTTTTTTATAGCTTTTTTTTGCCATCTTGGTTGACACATTTTTCCGAAATTGCTTCTTTTCAAAAAAATATACTTTCACATTTCCAGATATTCATTCACTTTGATAAGTTTTAATCTTGTAATATACATATAGATCACCACAAAATAAATAAATAAAACATACTCATTTTCTTTAAAGATCTAAATTAAGAATAAATCCTTCTAAAAACAAAACAAAATATTATTTTAGAAAACTCAATCTTATGATTTTACAAGTTTGGGTCTTGTGAAATTTATTTACAAAATAAATAAATTAAACATACCTAATTTTTAAATAATTAAATTGTGGAGAAATTGTTATAAAAATAATATAAGAAATTAAAATCATGAGAAACACTTGAAACTAGCAAACATATTATTCGATTGATAAAAGCGCAATAATTTGTTCATAGTCCTTAAATATGTTTTTAGCTTTTAATATCAAAGAAAATGCTATTAATCTTATCCTTCTTTCCATATAAGATTGATAAAAGAATTTGCAAAGTTCTCTAATGGAAACTCATATTTTCTAATATTATTATGTTTTAGATTTTGTGTGAATTCTTCGTTGTCGATGATTAGACATTGCTCAAGAACTCAATTGAGGCAACGAAAGAGTCTCAAATCTTTAACCCTTTCAGGCACCTGCGTCCAAATCCTGGACGTTGAACAGTTTTGATTCTTCGAAATCAATCCAAATTGGATAGTTTTTATCCACAATTTTTTTTCATGATTCTTGTGCAAGTTGACTATCCTTTGTACGGTTTTGATTTTCAAAATAGGTTATTATGATTTTTGGAAGAACAACACAACTGAAGTAGTTTATGTCAAGTTTCATTCTTAGTTCAAAAAGTGAGACCTTAAAGATAATTTTTCAAAATAAGTAGAATCAAATAATAGAATCCGTACCATCTCGTAGTGTATGTTATTCCAATTTCATCACAATTTTTTAATTATTTTTTCATAAATTTATGATTTTTAATTGATTTTCAAGAGAAAACCTTGCAAAATCAATAAAAAAATATTAAAGAAACATATGATAAATCCAACCGTACAGATGTGATCTTTACATTGACATTTACAACTTTTCTTTGTACATCAAGTCCATTTCCTGTTTTTATCAAACATTTTATAACGAATCTTTGAAAACAGAGTTGAACTCGGACGTTAAAGGGTTAAAATTTTAAGTTTTAATGTATGTAAATATTTTCTATAGTACACCTGCTGTATTATAAATTATAGAACAACTACTAAATTAACTTGTTGAATCTCTTTTTCCAACTCATACCTTTTTGATTTGAATGATTATTTGTTGTTGAGTGCATGCTTGAAGAATAAATTGTATTGTTCAATCATTTAGGATTGTATGTCAATAGGTATGCGTGTATTTTAATGAACGCGTTTTCATTTTATTAAAAATCCGGCTAATTTATGATAAAATTGTGTCTCTAGCGACTATTAAACTGCACCAGTTAAAAGGCACAAATCAATTGAGTACGTTTCGCGGTTAAATAGCCTTATGGCACGACTCTTCCTCTTTGCTTCTTAGAAGAACTCTACCAACACGGATGCAAGCTTCTACAATCCTATAAAATCTTTGTGAATGATGTATTAATATTTGGTAGAAATATCATTACAATAGGCTTCAAAGCATGAGGGAGTGCCGAAATCAAAGCAATATTTGAGCTTAAGATTGCAGTAAGCATTTAATTATAATTTTTGTGAACTCACCCGCGCATGTTGGAAAGCAGTGAAGAACCACAACCCGGTTGGTCTGATAGAACATGGTTGGCATCAAACAATCATGTAGTAGATGATAACCAATGCAAGTTGAAACTGGACCCGAGGTGGAATGAAAGGAAACCAAATCCAAGGCTGGGACAGAAAGAAACTAATTCCGAGGTTGGGATGAAAATAAACTTGTCGCTTTTCTAGTTTATTGTTCCCTCCCTCCCTCCCACTGGCTCCCCGCCGCTTCTCTGTTTGTCTTCCCACTCCTTTATCCAACTTTGCGCCTTTGTACTGTTACGACTAGATTTTTCCTTTCTACTTTACCTTTTTACCCGTGTAGTTCCTCCCTTAGTACTTAGCTTGCCACATCACACTCTTGGCAAGAACCAAGGCAGTTATTAGTTCTTCCTGTTCCTATCCAAATTACAAGTTCTTGTTAACCACCTGGTTGGAGAACTTGTTCCCTGGAGGGTACTTATTCTTGGCCTCAAACCAAGCCGATCATCTCTTTCCTGGCGGTGCTACTTGTTTAGTTTTGGCTGGGAGCTTCCATGTGCTGGAACTATCTCTCAAGCTCGCAATGTACTATTAGCTTCTTTTATGAATAAAGCAGTGTTTTATTTCTCATAGATCAGAGTACTTTGGAGTCAATAGAAAAATCTTCCAATCTCAGTACTCGCTTTGGCGTCTCTCTGTCCGCCTCTAAGTCTGCATCGGATTTTCTTACGCCTTTCCGCAAGTGCTCTCATGTGTCTCAATGAAAGGATTTTTCCGATGGCTGAAGGCTAATTTTCCCTACTCGTAATCCTAAATTCACTTGTTCACTATATAGCCTTTGTTGGCTCACTCTCTAGCTAGATCGATTGCTCTTTTCTCTCTGATTTTGTGTGTCTGGGTGTGTGTTTCTGCGTTATTGTGTTAGTGTTGTAATAGCTAGGACTAGGTTTTGAATTGAATGTTGTTGTAATAAGATTTTATAAACGTTGTTTTACAGAACATTTGTGACCATTGTTATCCTTGAACTTGATCTTCAAGTTTAGATACAAGGTTATGAAAAATACTCTTTAGTAGCTTGTTTATTGCGTGAGCTATGTTTGGTTTGTGATCCTTGTTTGTGTTTTCTAAATGCTTTTACAGTACGATCTTTACTTAAAATGAGGTTAAGTTCTATTATTTTGGATAGTTTCTGTGTATATCTTTATGCATGTGAACTTTTTGGTTCATTTTGTGCATGAAGAATGTGTGTTGAACACTATTGTAGATTATATTGCATTGAAACACATGGCTCAAGGCATTGTCTACTTTAGTACTATGAACTCTCAAACAAAACAAAAGATTGAAGCTCCAAGACACGATCGGCGAGAATTTAACAAGCTCACGGAGATGGCAGGACAGTGCTGAGGATGTGGACACCAAAGGACCAGAGTGACGAAGCAAGACAATGCTTTGGATGTGAACACAAGAGGATCAGCGGGAGACAAATTGATAAAAGTGTTTTTAATGGAGACGGATCTTTAGAAGGCAAGCATGAATTACTACATTAAAAAAATTATTTAGTTTGTTTTAAACTTGTTGGATTTTCTATTAAGCTTTGCACAAAATCTAGGCAAAAATGTTCAAAGATTGATTATATTAAAACCGGTATTTTTGTTTTTCTCTAGAACTGATCCTTAGGACTTTGATTCTTGTATGATCTATTGTTGTGAATTTGATACTAGTCAAATTTTAACATGTAACAGAATACGGGCTTGAAATTTATTTTGCAGGAGAATCCGTTGACAAGATTATTTACATTTAAATTTGGTGCAAAAATTGCTTCAAACGTGAAATTGTATATACATCTAGATAGATACTAGATAAGGGATCCATGATGTACTTGTGGTATGTAGTTGAAATGAAATAATTCCGTTTTATGTTTCAAATACTGTAATGCTGCACGCCGATGAAGTTCTAGATGTGCATTGAGTGTCCCAAGGGTTGCTGCCAAGGCTATTGGTGAAGTGGCCATCAAGCTACTTAATGTGGAAACCTGTTCTAAAAAGGTTTCAATGGTATATTAGTTCATGATCCATTTGGCTTGCTGTATTGTGCTGCAAATATCACAGACTTCGTGTATCGGTCCCGAGTGATGCTTGTGGAACTAGTGCAATTAAATCCCTTCACGTACGCTCAATGTAAAGTCTCACTGGCTTCAATTGTTTTTAATTGAGTTCAGGACCGCTTATCTTTTTGTGAATGTAAGTTTTTATTTGGTCGTAGTTAACAATCATGTGAATCTGTCATAGATAGATAAATGATTAGTTCACGCAAAGCAACCCAATCATACTTTCCAACATTGACTATAGGTAAGGTTCATCGATGATCTTAGTAAACATATTAATTGATAAAACAGAACATAGATCCTTTGAAAAAAGCCATTATTATATTCCCTACATTGAAATTTGAAATGCATTTCTTGAGATGGATGCTGCGGAAATCTCATGAATTCTTCTGGATGCATGATTCCAGAGTTGAACATGAAGGAGGTGTTGTTTTAATGAGACTATCTACTTTGTAGGTACTTTCGATTAAAGTAGTTGCTACATCCATTAATGAAACATTTGGTCCACGGAAGAATTCTTCTTAGGATCTAGTTTAAATTGCAAATTTTTCTGTAAACTGTAAAATTAGGGTTTTTATCGATTATCATTGTCAAAATTGTCCAATTGCTTTAAATTGATTGTCTTACAATGCGTGTTTTTTGAAATTTTCCGTTCTTGTTTTGAAAGACTCTGTTCTTGAGCTTTAAGTGCTGACAAAGATTGAAAAAAGTCGATAAGTTTTTAAGATTGTAGCTCAATTAGAATAAAAGAACGAGATTTTGTTTTCCCGTAGCAAATTTTCGTGCAGTATTATCTTCAAACGGAATATTCTCATTCTCTGATTTTTAATTCAATTATCAATTCAATGTTTCTTTTAGCGTTATTCCGATCTTGAAACGTATACATATCTACAAATTAAAGGCTTAAAGACACCCGGTTTTTAAAATCAGAATTGAGAAAACGGCACTCAAAATTACAAGCGGAAACACTTTGGAACTAAAATATGAATCAAGTCAGTTAGTGTTTTTGATTGGAAAGCCAGGGACAATCATCACTCTCAGAGCCCTACAAATAATAATTTCACGTGGACTAGTAAAGTAATTATTTTGTAGGGCTCTCTGTTGGATCTTTGGGGGGCTCTCTGTGAATCTTTAGTATGTAGAAACCGGTATCCAAAGACCAATTTCGAGAATGACTCTTCGGCATCGAAAAACAATGGGGAAGAATTTATTGAAAGACTCAACAAGTAATCCATTGGTTCTTTGACTATCGCACGCAATCCTAATCCTCCTTGCTTTGGTGAATATACCAATGACTTGATTGAACCAATGACTAGCTTGAGTTATTAAACTATTGTTTAGATTATTATTGAGACTGAAACAAAATCCAACAACAATGTAGCTTCAGAGAATTCCACAACAACGTGAAGTCATTTTTCTTGTTGCACAAGTCTGTTTTCAATTAATCATTTAAACATGGATTTTTTTTATAGGTTGTTTTTGCATGAGTTCTGATGTTTTAAAGTTTTGGCAAAGAAGAGCGACACGCGACTATTGTGGTCTACTAAGAGTAGGCAAGGCAATTTTTTTGACCAACAATCCTTATTTTTGGCTAAAATAACTCTCTTTGTGAAGGCAAGTGGTGACGGTGTAATTGCACTATAGAGTCATAAATTTAAAGTTTTAAGTTTTCATCCATTTGGATTGCATTTCATTTTTTTTAGCAATCTTTTATTTACTTTTGGGGCCATGATATCAAATGGAAGCCATTTGGCCAACCAAAATACATCACTTGGACATTTCTTCTTCAATTAAAGAATTTGACATTATATTTGATAAACTTCTCATGCCTCCTAGTTGTTGAGGGTTATCTAGTCCATATTAATGCCAACTTCTGATTTTGAAACAACCTTGCATACTTTGGTTGATGAACCAAAAGCAAAATATTTCTCATAACCTTACTAATGAATGGGAGTCTTGTACCAACTAAAAGTACGTAAAAAGTAGACCTTTACGGCTTTACCCAAAAGAACCAAGGATTCACAATTTTAAAATGATAATTAAATTAAATTCATCGTATTGTAAAAAATATAATTGAAATGGAACCAAATTTTATATTACCAGAACTAATGAAGATTATTTCATTTTAGATAATAAAAAAAATCAAATAAATCTGAACAAGAGGAAGTCCAAGTTGGACCTACTCAAAACTCTTAAAAAAACACATGGAGCCCAATTTAGGCTTCTTGATTCTTCAAGGGTTAATAGAAGAATTTGGCATTATCAAATGTTATTCAGTGCATTGTGTGGGACCCTAATTGATTGCGTTCTTCTATTATATTAAGTATAGAGTGTCACAATACCGCGTTACTACCCTGCTTGGTATTCGTCACAATACCATATCACAAAATCATCCAAATTTTACATCCATGTTTTCCATCCAAAATTTTAATCATTTTTCCAAATTGTTCTCCACAATTCCCTTATGTTCCCGAAAGGTTTCCATCATGTTCCCTAATGTTTCCAAGTTCTTGTTATATTTTTAAATGGTTCTCCACAATTACCATTTTGTTCCCCCAAAGGTTTCCATCATGTTTCCTTTATGTTCCCAATTGCTTCCAATGTTCTTAATGCAATTCTTGCGCTTTCCTATGTCGTTGTTGCATTGCAAAAGGCCGTGTTTGCTAGTCTCTCTAAAATGCAAACCATCTCTCAAACTCAAAAAGAAAAGAACAAGTGACCATACACAGCGACGGATGATTCAAACATGAACTATCATAAATTAAAGGATGTTATTAGAGTTATCCGTAAAGGAAGCTCGTGTTTAAGCCTGTGTTCAGTGCACTGTTCACTGAAAATTGGAGAAACGCAAAGTGGAGGCCATGAATAGAACACACGCCCAACTGGACGTGCCAGTCAGTGGTCGGTCTTTTTTTACACGGCCGGGGAACTTGCTTGGAGGGCTCCATGTTTTGGAGAATTATGGGCTGACTGGCTGATTCTTCGCTGCCAACCACTCCTTTGCTGGCTAGTGGAGAATTCTCCTCATTTTTTGGATTTGGTCAAACTAGTAGTATTTGATTCTCCATTTGCCATCCATTTAAGGAGGATCAGAATTTCAGCAGTTGTGATCCCGGGGCGCGTTGTGAACACCGGTCCAAAAGTTTTTTATGACCATTTTCGATGGTTCAAAACTTTCCTGCCTGTGTTTTTTTTAGGCTCCGACACCTCTCCCACTTTTAGGGGCTGATCCTCTCTTTAATCAAATCCAGGCCCTAAACCCTCTCTTCACAAGACTTTACGGATAACTCTATTGAGACACTCTTTTCGGCATTGTTTTCAACCAAAGTGTCAAAATCAACAGCTTTGATTTTTTGGTAGTGAGGCTGAAGAAAGGACCAGGAAAAAAGCTGCAGGTTGATTGCAGCAACGAGTCCAGAACATCAACAAATGAAGTGAAGTTACTTTCGCCTTCAGGAAGAGCTGGCCCAGGCAGACAGACACATGGTCACCCATCGCAAAAGGAAACTCTCGTGTTGGCAAGTTCCAAGTTAAGTTAAGTAAATATTAAAAATGAATTTATTGTTGATTCAACATAGCCGGACGGAGCAGTGAGTGATGATGGATGCAATTAATCTACGACGACGAATGAATATCATCCAGGCACCGGCTGCCGGGGACTGTCTGGATCGAAGTCCCGACTGGACACACCAATTTGGGGCGACGGAGAGCTGGCGTTTGCATCGGTCCTCACGCCCGGCGCTACGGGACACACTCCAGATTCTCTTATAAATAGCCCACCTCAGTCTGCACTTTCGCCTGTAAATACTCACATATATATATATATATATATATATATATATATATATATATATATATGCAAGTTACGTTATATATGCTTTACTACAGTCAAACTGATTGCCCTACTACTATTGCACACATAACCAAATGGACTCAGTGAGTCAGTTACCTTTCTTCTAAGTGCTCTTACTGCATGTTTGGTCCCTGTATGTTTGGGACCATGCCTGCACGTTCTTCATGGACTAAGGGCCGACTTCCATGCAAGGGGGGCAGTGGGTGGCCGGTCCTCAAAAAGAGGAAGCTCCACCGATATGGGTGGAAACAGGAGGATTCTAGAGTATAAATTTCCTTTGTACCGAAATGGGTGGAGCATCGGTGGTTCTTGAGACCTCAATTCTTGTCTTCTAGTGCCTTCCACCCACTGCCCCCCTTACATGAAAGTCCGCCCTAAGGGTTCCCTCTCCACCGGTGCACATGGAAGTGTTTTGCAAATTTCGATGGTGGTGAAGTCATTGTTTATTGCCGGACCGATTCAAGCATGGAAGGAGGCCCTAAGATAGGAGCACCCAATTCCAACAGTGTATCCAATACCTATAATTTCTAAACACGGTAGTCATTTTAGAACGTAAATCTAGGTAGACCGAAGATAGCTTATCATTTTGGTCAATAAATAATAAAGGCTCTATGACATGCTTAGATTTGTGTTCTAAAATGACTAACATGTATAGAAATTATCAGCATTGGAAACACTGTTGGGATAGGATGCTCCTACCTTACTGGTGCATCCTGTAAAAACTTTGGTTTACTGTACACTGTCATCTTTTGCGATTGAACGAGTGCATACAACGTCCCTTCTAAGAGCCTCTTTCCATACTTGGATCGGTCTGGCAGTAAACAATGACTTCACGACCACCAAAATCTGCAAAGCACTTCCATGTGCACTAGTAGAGAGGACCCCCACCAATCTGTAGATTCAAATATACCTACCATGCACCTAAACTTAGACGCAACAAAGAAAGGAGCCAATGAAAGGTGCCACCGATGAGCAATGAAACTTAATGTCCCGCTTCTCCACTCACCCTCTTCCGATGAAGTTTGAGACCTCAATCCTTGTCGTGTTCCTGATTCCACCAGAACCGGAACCCATCATACATGGAAGCCCGCCCTAAATTCCCTAATGTAACCTTCAATTGGACTATCGGCATAGAATATCCTCCTGACTCTGAATCATCAAACAAACTTGTAACTGATGAAACTTGCATTAAAAAATATAAGATAGGACTTTGTATGATCGACTTTATTTCATGTAGAATTTTAGTTATTATCGCTATCCATGTCTTGAGGTATGGTTATACGAACTACCTCTCTTTGGGTCGCCGTTGTGATTATTATTGTTGTTTTTGTTTTTGTACTTACTAGAAAGTGGTAAAAAAGAAAATTCATTTTTATACAGATGACATCAAGTGACAGGGACTGGTACGGTGGTCCTGCTTTTGGGGGAGTACTGTATCTTCCATAGAAAGCTGATAGCGGCATCTGAACTGAAGAGTAAATTTTTCATATGATCAGTGGTCAAAAGATATATGTCAGTATTCAAAGGAAAAAGGGTAAAAAAAAAAACGTTCTTTTTAGGATGAGAAAGTTATAAATGTTATGATTGAAATTCAAACAAGGTTGTACCCAGTGGGTGTGTTGGATACGAATTGTAAATATGCACAAAGTGACATGAAAGTAACCCTTCAACGTACCTGCATTCATATAATGGACAACGAACCAATTGCAATCTTTCTCAACATTATATCATGTACAATTTATTATCCATCCAAATTTCTATTGGTTCTTGTGCTAATTGACTATCATTTGTACAATATGAATCTTCAAGATAAGATATTGTGATTTTTCAAAAACAACACAATTGGTTTATGTCAATGAAACCTTATACATGATTTTTTGAAACAAGTAAAATCAAATAATGAAAACCATACCATCTGGTAATGCATGTTATTCCAATTTCATTACAATGTTTGTAAAAAATAATTGTGTTAATTTGGGATTTTTAATTGAATTTCAAGAGAAAATCTTGCAAAATTAATTAAAAAATATAAGTAAAGAATATGATGAATTCAACCGTACAAATGTGATCTTCACATTGACATTAACAATATCGCTTTGTACAGTACCTCAACTCCATCTTTGTTTTTCATCAAACATTTTATAACGAAACTTTGAAAATAGTGTTGAATCGGTTAAATTGGGAAGTTATGGACCCTACAAAGTATAATAAGACAGTGCACAGTCAGCTGAAAGGAGATTGAGAAAAAAAAGGATGATTTTTTTTTATTTTATTTTTGGACAAATGGTACCTTTATTACCAATGCAAAACGCACAAGAGACAAAAGCACTCACAGAAACCGAGCCCGGGCACACAACTGAAACCCAAACAAAAAGTATGATTTTCATTTCTGTAGGATCAGATTGAAAAAGAAAATTCTGGTTGGCGCTGATTATTGGGGACCTGCTTGGCTAGGGCGGGAACTTGTACTGTACAGTGTTAGAGTATTCCCACCCATGCACGCTAGGATTAACTTGCTGTAATTATTCATCTACATTTGAAGGGCCCTTGCACTCACACTCCCCCACCCTTGCACGCCCCTCACATGTCAAAAGTGCGCATCAAATAGTCAATGGACCAATCACAAGTAGAATGTGAGGATATAGTCAACTAAATAGTGATTTGAAGGCCCAATTTCAAACATGCTAGGATTGAGAGTCAAGAGCATCAGAAAAGTTGGGCCACACTATTTCAGTGCCATTTTGACACCAAAGGCCGCACACATGTCATTTTAGTGTCATTTTATCCATACTAGGTTGGTATGGACACTAGTAGAAAAGGTGACGCTCCCCAGGGAGATACCCAGGCAAAATCACTAGTATGGATAAAATGGCACTAAAATGTGGAATTGGGCAATACTTGCCTCGGCATCCCCAGGGGAGTGCCACCTTTTCAATTAGTGGGAGGTTGGCACCAAATTGTCTTAATTGCATTTCAATGCACCATCATGGCACCATTTTCACATGCCTTGAAGTTCCTGATGAGGTATTTTTGAAGGGCCCTTGGCACTTTTCATTTATTTCTTGAGTGTGAGAGACTCTGATGGGCATGGGTGGCCATGCTCTAAGGAACACTATCGTTTGAGAAAAAATTAAAGAAAAGTACTAGAAAGCATCTGGATGACCTTCCTTTGCACACCACCAAAGTTTCTGGATGACCTTCTACAGTTTTTGCTATTTATAATACTAAACTATTCATCTTGAAGAGCACCGATGAAAGGACACGATCTGAAGCACCTTTAATATTTTGCTCTTAGGCTGTCCTGTCAAGGACGGTTGGGGATGCACTATCCGATTATCCAGTTCATGTGAAACTTGCCTGTGCAATTAATTGCAACAGGGCCGAATCCACGTTAAATTTTTGTAACGAGGTGAGTGACAAATTAAACAATATATATGTTGGGGATGAAAGTGAGAAAAGCATACAGTCATCAATCTTGAAATGGCAGGCCTATATTTTCGGCACCCGCACAAGCGCCGGCCATTTTTACTGGTCTCACAACTGAATTATTAAGCGGAAAAGCAGGGATTTCTCGGCTAGGCTGCCAATAAAAGGTGGATGTTGTCAAGAGCCAAACTGATCAATGAATTATGTGTCTTGAGTGGAACTTAACTTAAGTTACTGTGGCAGAGTGGCCAGCAAGTTGTGTGTGACTGTATGTCCCCATGGAGCTAAATTCAACTTGCAACGTCACAAGGTGATCATATCTCATGAGCTTGAAATATCCTCACCCTCACTGGCTAGAGGTGGCCACATTAATCACACTAATTTAGGGTCAGCCTGTACAGTAGTCTTAACATGAATTCAAACTTTCTCCAAAACATATCACAAGGCAATAAAAACTTGGAACCCAGAGCATTATTCTCTGATTATTTAGTGAGGCTGACCCCAATATGTGCCCTTCGTCTATATTGGTACTAGCTTGGTAACAATATGGGCCTTTGACACTATTTTTGATAACCCAAAAAAATCAGGAAATAAGAAATTGTCATTGGACATCTTTTAAAATATAATACAGACAATGGAGTTATCTGTAAAGTAAGCCTGTGTTTGGGTTGGAAATCAATGCACTATTCATCAAAGTTTGGAGAAACGCAAAGTAGAGGCCATGAATTGAACACACGCCAAACTGGACACTGCAGTCATGGTTGGTCTATATATACATATTCCAGCTGTTATTTGCATATTGGATCTCCGCCAATGAACTTACTTGCAGGGTTTTTCGTCGACTCGTAACTGGATCTCCGTCGTGAACTTGTTATTCTCGGGCTTGGTCGTTGCAGCAGATCCCCTTGATTCCCGGGGCGCGCTTGCAACATATGAGGAATTTTTTTTTCAACATTATGGTCCCTCAAAAGATTTGTGCATGTGTTCTTTTTATAGCTACAGACACATGTTCCACTTTTAGGGCCTGTCACAGGATTTTCTCAAATCTAGGCCCAAAACCCTCTCTTTAGCTCACTTTACGGATAACTCAAATGACACTCCATAATATGATGATATTATATTTTCAAGCAAATTTTGTGACTAATCCATGATTACCATCAATAGTAGAAATCTTGTTTTTCATGACTCGAATGTTCGTTATGACATGTCTTTAGTGACTTAAAATCTTGTCCAAAGTGATGCAAAATTGATTTTGAGTCACTAAAGACATGTTACATTGGACAATATTTCTTCTATCCAAATAGACAACAATAGCTGTACATAGACACCTACTTGACAATATCTATGACAATGTCACTTACCATTTATAACCTCTTATATATATATATAGTCATCTTTGTTTATAGGCTCCAAAACACCCATTTTATGTCTTCGACGATGGACACAATAAGTTTAACATGTCTCTATGAAAATTTGGAGACTTTCTTTTGAGAAAGGATGGGATGCATAAGGGATGCAATCACGTAATGATGTCCTAGAGGATCGTACTCACTTCCCTTGGCTCTTTAGAATGATGCACTAATAATACAATCATTCTACTTGGTTGCAAGTTTATATACTCAGCAGCAGTGAGTATTTGCAAACAAACACCAATTGTACTCGTTAGTCATGTCCATAATTGTTTTCTTTTTTTCCTCTTTTTTCATCAATACCTAATCATGTATTCCCGGCTCATCAACAATAATACTTTTTAGATAGGATCTGGATAAAATATAGCATTTTTTAGCCCAAAAAATTCACCAATGGAAATAAGCCATATAGTGAGAAAAAGTAAGACCATTCCAATATTGGGTTAAGAAGAACCGTATTGTTCTCTAAAAAAAGTGCACTAAATCCATCCACCCATAAAAATAGTACTTGTTTTTGTATCATATTGGAGTAGTATGCAATCAACACTATCACAAAATTTACACCTTAGAAAAAGTATAAATGGGGCACACATCTCAAGTGCAAGAGCATGGTGCCACGTGACCATTTGGGCACCAAACTAGTCATCCTATGACATCATGCTCTTGCACTATAGCTTGATACCCTATATACAACTTTCTACTATAATGCACTAGTTTAACGTTTATTGAATTTCTTTTAAAAATAAATGAATAATATGGCCTGATTCCTAATAAAAAAATTATACTGAACTCAATGAAAATCAATTAAATTTCGAACTTCCTGCACTTCCTCAGAACTTAAAAAAGGGTCACCCTCCAACTGGCTGAAAGGCTCCACCTCAGCATTATGGATGACTGTAGTTTAGAATCTGAAACTATTTGACAAGACTGAATTTGAGAGGAGCAATTGGACGCGTTCACACGTGGCGAAACGGGGCACGGTTCCAGGAGGCGCGGCAAGATTAGCTTGGCAGAGGGCCTCGTGTGGTGGGGCACAGCCACACACAAGTGGGCTGAGAAACGGGGACCTGACACGGTATTTATAGTGTCAAGTCAACCTCGGAAGGGGGGAGCGGGACGGCGGGTGAGCAGCTTCTCATATATCACCCTGGAACCCATCTAACTTAATAACTTAACTCCTGTTAAATTTTAACTTAACTTTTATACTGTATGATGCTGCTGCTGCAGTGCTGACCTGATGTCACCAACTCCTCATCGGTTGGTGCCTGCGCGCGCAAATTGTGCTGGAAACTAAGTTACAAACCGCTTTACCCATGCTTCAGTGGATTCATGACACCACTCCCGGTTAACTCCTCCGATCAAGCCAGTCACGAGTACAAGTCATACGCTCATCTCGCTTTATAAACTTACGGTTAGGTGGAATTAGAAAGCTCCGACGCACACGACAGACGTTGCTAGCTTTTGCATTTATTATTGCAACAAAATGAGAGATTAGTGTTCTGGAGTGCAAGCTAGCTAGCTAGCTAGCTCATTCCATGAAAGCGGGGGACGCAGGCACCTGTGAGAACCGGCCTGACTGTCGTAAGAAGATGGTTACATCGTACACGCCAACACCATTACCGTAAGTGTTAAGTTACGTCCTACCATTAATTTTCTTTTTCTTTATTAACACACATGACACCAAGTTTCATTGCAACGAGGAAAGAGAATAGCACCATTTTCTTCCAGCTAAACTCGGTAAAGCGGTAAGCTAGACTTGGGTCCCACTGAGCCTGGGAGCTCTCATGAATTGCTGCTCGCAAGGTTGCGGCTCCTGAGTAACAACTTCCCAGTTTAGATTAGCGTGTCTGATTAGCACAAATCTGGTTGTGTAATGGCCCGACTAATTAAGTACCGTACCGGTAATCAATACTAGAGAACTGAATGGTATTCAGTCTGCTCAACTTGTTCACAAGCACTTCGAACGACATTGGGACGACGTTCTAAGCACGTTGTTCTAAGCACCTGCTCCCATTTGGGGCCGGTCTGTAGCAGGAAAGGAGACCGGGCGGAATCTGTGGTCCGCATATATGGCCACGTGCAGTCGAGTTGGTCTCGATCATCGACGATGGCCCTGCAGCTAACTCAGCATCGCCGGCACACTCATTTGCAAATTCGATTCAACCATGCAATTAATTGATATTTCCACGCCGTGGTGTAACTTCTCTCTCGATTCGCGAGTCCCACACTTCACAAAGCTAGGAAGGGAGCTGCTTTCTAGACGGACGGTGAATCGAATATATCGAATATAGATGCCAATCGATCGACGTTGCAAATTCCAGCCTGCCCGACTGAGCGAGAAATAAATTTCCTTTCTCTATCGAACTCTTTCAACTAGAGTTACTAGAACCCTGGTTTCAAATTGCAGGTATCGTTTGACAGTTGGTTGAATATCCCTTTAGGTGATTGATTTAGTGTAGGCAGGCTAGACCGTGTAATATACGTGTCGAGAATTACAATGGACGTCAGCTGGGGTAGGAAACAGATCATTTGCAGCCGGATTGGCCAGAAGATCTCGTGGGTTAAATTTAATCCCAACAATTTTGTTAGTTAGGGTCTGTCCTCCTTTGCCCCGCATCTCATTGTTGTGGTGGCTCTGTATTTTATCTCCTTGCAATTGAGTTTTCAATTTGTGCCAAAAAAATAAATAATAATAATAATAATAATAATAAAAATGGACGTCACCTAGTTTGTTGTAGGGTACAGGTACATTCACCTGCACAGAGTCACTGTGACGTTGAATATTTTAAGTATTAATCTCTCTGACAGCTAGAGGAAAAGTGGATCGTTCACGACTTCGGGTGATGCACCAAGTTCACGCGTTGACAAGGTTTGTTTCGATTGCGCATGACTTTCATGTCATTCAGCCTGCGTCATTGATTCCGTCCCCCCGGGTAGCGTTCTTTCTTAAAGACCCGGCGTCATGAGCACACCATCAGGCAGCGACTCGTGCAAGCTTTGTAAATCATATTGTAATTCTCATGCCGGGTCAGTCACTGCAATTGCATGCAACAAGTATCAAAAAATCCAAATCTAGAGGATATTCACTCGAGAATATTAAATGAGTCACCACCATTGAACCAGACCAGCCTGTGGTCAGCTTCAATGCAAAGGAGATTGAAGTGACTTGAGTATACAAGATGAAAAAAGAAAAAAAGATTATATCCTGAGGTTGCTATTTAATTTTCTACATAATTTCCAGCCATGGCTAGCTACAGTAAGTTACTTAATGGCCAACAAGGACAGCATCTTGCGCTTCTGCACGGGAGCGCCAGGATTACTATTACTCTCCCGATCCCTGCTCGACGGTTTCAAAGCTCCATTCCCGTTTTCCGTCACCGTTGTGACAGCTTTCGGAGTCTCGACAGGGGGAGGTGGTGATTGCTGCGGTGGTTGCTGCTGTTGCTGCTGCTGCTGCTGGCTCTTGGCGAGTTTCCGGTGCTGCGACTCCATCAACCGGCTCAAGGTTTGCTGCTCCTTCAGCTTGGCGGCCCGCTTGTTGATAAGATCCTGGTGATGCACGCACAACGAGTACCCGGGCTCCGTGAGACGGGAGCATTGCCAGCCGCGCCCGTCGTAGCGCTTGCACTGCGTCGGGCCCTTGCCTTTCTGGGACGATGACGGCCCCCGTCGCCGGGTGGTCTTCACCACCACCGGCACCTCGGGCTCGCCGTCCGACGGGTTGGCCGGCAACAGCACTGGAGCCTTGGGCTTCACGTCCTTCTTGCTGGACCGCGGAGTCTTGCTCACAGGCGCTCTAATTCTCGGTTTCTGCTGCGGCGAGACGTCTTCATTCTCGGATGAATCCAGTTTGCCGTCGCTGCCCGGGGACCCTGGTGATGAACTGGCGGGGCTGGACAGTTTGTGGGGTTGCTGCCGTCTTTTGGACGGCTCCGGGCGCGTCACATCCAAGCTGGAGCAGAGGAGGTATTTCTTATCGCCCAGGGAAATGAACGAGGAAGACGACCGGAGCACGTTGGCGACTTGCACGGTGTGCCTGGCACCTCCCTCCTTGAGACCTGGAAGACGCTGGTCCAGCATATACTTCACCACCTCGCTGGCAGAGAGCCCGTTCTCGCCGCAGGTGCCGAACACGAAGAAGATGGAGCTGATGAGTGCGTCCTTGGAATTCTCCACTGGCTTTGATGGCAGGGCTTTCGTCACCTCCGTTGTTGTGGAATGTTCGGAAGCAGCATGCAGCCTGGACAATTATATTCATTCATGAAACCTCCGTCAGAACTTGGTGAATACATATGAATCATCGATCACCCCATGAACCTCACATGCACAGGCAATGCCCTTCCTCATGAAACAGATGCATCCCTACCTTTGGCGCACACCATTAGCCAACTCGTTTACAACTAGCAGCTCTGCAGCAGTCATTGAAGCGGAACCCTGCCAGTTGTTTACAACACGATCTCCAGTTAGTTTCAGTAACTCTCACCTTAAGAATTCACGCTCACCTAATTGAAAATGTGTAATTCAAAGCTACAGATTCTCAGTCTAGCCATGAAATCCAAATTCCCTGAAACAAATCTCAATTCCCCATGTTGATGGGATCCCAATGACACATCATGTATGTCGCAGGAGATCTACTGATGAAATCCTCGAGAGAGAAAACCCAACGTGTCACCTTGCCATTCGTCATACGACATAACGCGCAATTCTAACTTCACTGCAGTAAATCCCCAACCAATGCAGAAGTTTCGAATGGTTTAAGAATCATGAGTTTCAGGGACCCGTCGACTACAGTGAGCAGTCGAAATTTGATCAATCACTAGTCGAGCCGACGAGGCCGTTGAACACTTCAGATGGTGAGTGGCACAATCTAAAACCATCGATAATAAAAATAATCTTGCCGGCAGTAACGGCCTCTTGCAAAACTTCCTGACATCGAAGTACTGTACAGGAAACCCCATATTTCGAGCAATTGCAAAATCCGAGCAGGGAACAAGAACTGGTAGCTAACGTACTTCGGAGTACCCTACAGCAGCGCCCTAAGAGTCACGTTTGGATTCCTGTACGCAAAACCCTAACCCCCGCTATCAAGCGCCAAAGCCGGGTCACACTATCCCTGATTGCAGACCGCAACAAGCAGGACTCTGATGGGAAAACCTGAATCGTTCCACTTGCCAAGAGATGCCAGCATCCGATTCTAGTTCGGGTGGCCGGAAAAGCCTGCGCAATCTCAGGATTGGAACCAAGGCCACTGCTTTCTAGGTTTTAACGAAAGCGCGCCGTGGTTGCGAAAGTCGTACTATCCATGGCATGGTCGAAGATTGCAGCCCAACGTACCCAAGGTGAGGCTCATGAGAAAGTACCACTCTAGTGAGGGTGGCTACATTACAGTCACGGCGAAGCACAACAAAGCCGACGGTAAGTGACGCCATCATATCAATGTGAGCCCACGTGAGAAGGAAGTGTGGCCCCAGCCCAGTACGGCGAAGCTCATACAGCTTTTTGCACATCAAGGGAAGTTCGCCTCCATGGCTGCCCCAAGTCATAGTGTGTCCAGGTTACCATCGACACAAACTCATCACGCTCTTCACCCCAGACTGGAGAACTGCATGTAAGTCTTGGTCACATGAAAAGGCTTCCAATCCCTTCAACTTCCATGTATACATGAATCAGCTTTGGGCAGTTACTCGTTTGCGACCGAAGATCCACCGCTCAAGCAACATGGGTGCCCAACTGCATGTAAGTCGAAAACGAGAAAACAACCACGCTGGAAGTACCTCAAAGACCAAGCTGGACTCGTGCTCTATCTTCCGTTTCTTGGGCGAAGATTGCCGACGACGAGATTTGTCGGGGATGGTGTCCTCCAGACGTAGACCTGACTCTAGATCTTCATCTTCGTCGTCCTTCACGTGCGCATCTGACAACCGGAGGCTCTCCATTGCCTGCTCACCACGTGGGTACATCTTCAGTCAGAAAAGAAACGAAAACTGCAGGACTCGTCGAGAAACCAGAAAAGGTACAGTAGCTCACCAAACTCTCAAACCTCACTCTAGAAAGCTCTCGTTGAAGTCAACGTCGCCGTCCATGATGGACTGACACAAGCGGAATCACATCCTACAGCAACCGGCTGTAACTTCGGACCCCGATTCTTACACTCCGTAAACCAGATCTCATCACTCGGCAATTGCGGCGTCAATTCGTGGGCCTCAATCTCAGAACTCAAGAATATCCAAGAATCAGAGCGAACTAAACCGCTTTCACAGACACAAACGAACCAAAAAACAGCGAAGTCCGAGTCCCCGAATTGACGCCCACATCCACATACAGCAAACACGCCACCGCATGCACCGACTGATCCACGGAACGCACCACCGCATCAGATCAAAGTCACTGCAATCACACAAAGTGCAGAGAGACGATTGTTGGTGGCACTGTACTTAACCCTCCCTCACAGTCAGGTGGAGTGAGTGACAGCCATCGAATCTCACCGGCGGCTCCGCGTGATGATGATCCTGGTCCTCCAAGCACCGATTCGCCTGCATGTTGCTGCATTCAGCAGCTTTGCTGGTCCCGGGGCCCGCGAACCGTCCCGGGGGCGAGAACGCCGTCTGATACTTGCACGAGATGGGCTGCGGCAGCGGCGTGGTGGCCGCCACCGACTGACTCCGCTTGCGTATCCTCATATCCCTCACTGGCGTTCTACGCACGTACGCACTAGCTCACTCACTCACAGGCACTCAGCAACAAGCAGCAAACCAACAGCAAAACGATGGGGGAGGAGAACGGGAAATGGCTTTGAGAGAGACGATGCGATGCGAGGGCCGGGGGAGATGTCCAGCCAGGCTTCAAGGCGGGGAGGGAAAGTCCTGGGTAATTATCTTTTGCGCTTTTCTCGCTCCCCTTTAAAATTAGCCCAAAGAGGGAGCCCCATTGCTCATGCTTTCGTGGCATTCGGCCCCACTGGTGCACTATTTCCAGCAACCTACGACATGGTTCATTCCAGAAGGCGAGGGAGGGACGCCGGGCGGGTATATATCATCATCCCCATCCCCTGCCCCGGATCTCATCACTCGCCCAGTCAAGTTCGATGATACCGGGAAAATGCAGCCTCACCTTCATCAACTGCAACTCCCCCTCTCATCTTGCACTGGAAGATCAACTAATTCTTCAACTGTAGTTCGTTCGCGTGCTAAGATTAGCCGTGACCAACTAACTGTAGCTCCGCAGCATGAGCAACAGTTCATTGACGGAGGAGTTCACTAACTGTAGCTCCCCGGATCAATCATACTAGTTAACATGGATGAATGAAAATGAAGGAAAGGCTGAGTCAACCATGAGGAGTCAATTTCATACAAACTACAGGACGGAGGGGCGATGCGTACGAGAATATAATGAAATCCGTGAGCTTAACCGAGTGATGTGATTAATAATTTAATTTAATATTATATTCATTCAAACGAGGGATGTATAAAAGTCGCAAGTGGCCACCTGAATACGGGAGAAATACATGGCTCTGCTTGCATGTGCTGGAAGGCTAGTCTACCATATACTACCTTAGTAACTTACTGCCCGCTCGCCCACTAATATCTACTGTACACAACATTGAACGTGCTTGCAGCCAATGTGTACTTGGAATATTCTTGCCCATCATTGTCAATTACTGGATTCAATCTGCAGGTGAGGAATATCTCTCCTTTCTAGGGCTTTGAATTTGGGGCTTTAGTTCGGAGCAGGTTTTGCCTGCCCTGCCCTGCCTGACCTCCTGTTCTCTCTGAAAGTCAATTCCTTACTGCGTTTTGGTTGTTGGGAAGGGCTACAATCGCTGTCTCACGAAAAAGAGTCCGTAATGCTCCCTCTGTATTTCTTTTGTATCTTTCCTTTTACAAAACTATTTAAGCTTCAGGATGCTAGAACCATTACTATTGGTTCGTTACTCAGATAAAATTGTATTGGATACTGTAGCTAATCATGCACAAATAATCCATTTTTTGGATTTAGGAAGTTTCTGGGGGAATTTTTGGGACTTGAACAGAGATCTTTTTCAATTATAGCAAGTGTTTAGCCTAAATACCAATTTTATATTAAATGAAAGATAAATACGAAGGTGCTTATGTGAAATAAACTATCTATACAATAGCCCTCGAACGCTATAACGTCCCTATTTTGGACACTAAATGATGATAAATACAAGCCTTGTTCTCGTTCACGCCTATGATTTTCATTTCAAGTTTTGTGGAATAAGCATTAAGTCCTATTTATAATATTTTTTGAAGATTGATATTTTGCAATTACTTATCAATAACTATAAATTTTAAGTTTCAATCTATTTTTAGTGTGTGGCATTCAAGGTTCAAGGAAGCTAGGAACGTAGTTTGTTTGTCATTAGAGGATATTTGAGCTCTAAATAGGGCCTTTAAGAAGCTTGTGTGGGGCACCTTGGTTTTTATTTAAATTAGTACTTCAAAGGTGAAGGACGCAAACATTTCCCCTATTTGTGCCCATGTACTTCGTAGTATGGTACTATGATTCAAAGCATGGTGGAGGGAGTTGATAGGTGAGTCATTCTTTAGCGGTAGCACTCGTTGTCCTCTAGTTTAATCTTTCATACAAGATAGAGACGGATCCATTGATACTCACTTAGGCTAAGCCTACATCAATAAAATGGGGTTCTTTGTCAATCCTTAAGGGCCCTTTTTAGAGCTCAAATATCCTCTAATGTTGGTTTGTAAGTTGGGTTGAGACCTCCCGGACGGTTAGGACGCTCGCCACGTTCTTGGTACTGTTAGAAAGCTTTGGATGAAGAGGGTGCATCATAGTTGTTTTGTTGCTTTTGGACTTTTTATGAATCTTGTAGTGATTTTTTCATCATAAATTGAATCAAAATATGAAAAAAAAAATATGGGAGTACTAGAACCTGATGGCCGGGGGAAAAAAGCTCTTGATACATCAAGAGCTGATTTTAAATTTATTTAAAATAATAAAAAATGTCATTAAGAGTCAATTTTTGTTTATTCTTCTATTTCACAATTAACACTTTTTATTTTGGATTTTACTTTCACGGACATACATACATACAAGGGATAAAGCCCCTAGGTTCTTGATGAATCAAGAGAATTTAATGTCATTCTTGGCATTATCACAAACTAAAGCTCTTGGCGAGTAAGAGTGCACTATAGTCAATTTGTAATAAATGCAAAAGTTATGGCGTTGTGATCAAAATTTGGTCAGAAAAAAGTAAATTGAATTACAAAAGAAATCTAAAAATAAAATAAAAAGAAAAAGCATTGCTAAATTGTGGAGAGCACTAGGGCAACGGCACAAGGCCAAACTAGTACAAATGAAATAGAAGATGATATAGGATATGTATTAATTATATTTTGAATTTTGAATATATAGATATACAAGTATAAATATTTTTAATATTTTATCCACAAATAATAATAGAAGGGATATAATATGATATCCATAAATAATGATTTAATCTGAAGATGATGATTTATTGATTTCAGATTGAAATTTGTTTTTGATATTCATTGGAAAGAAAAGAATTTGATCGAATGGAAGAAACGTTATTGGCCATAAAGACATCTACAGAAATGCACCCAAAAAAACTCATGATATACCCATACAAACAAGTGTTTTGTTTTCTTTAGTATCATTGGAAAGCTTTGAACGTAGAAAATGGTTACATTAAAGGTTTACACGACTTGGACTTATGGGGTGAAAGACATTAAAGTCAAGATTGCATTAACCCTTAACGGACATAGCATTCATGATTCCCATATCTCTTTTAAACTTCATTTTAATCATGATTCTCTTTTAATTTACTTTGGTTTTACTCTAAAGAGGTTTAGATGGCATTTCAAAATTTTCATTCGGTTTAATGGAGTAGAAGTTATGAACAATATTCACCCATAATACATGGATTTCTCTACATCCATCAACCCATGACTACCCAAGCTTCCAATTTATGGATGATGTACACAACTAAATTTCAATTGAATGACGATCATGCTTTATCTGCCACACTCAATTTTGCAACTAAAAATAATAATAAAATTTAAATTCATATTTTTAGTAGATGAAGCCACATGTCTACTACAAATCATGAATTTTTCATAAAATTTGGTGAAATTTGAAATTACTATGGTTTTTTGAAGTGATTGTAAAGAAAATTTGTATCAATTACAAAATGTATTAGATAATTCCGGTTTTTTAACCAAAGGTGCAAATTACAATGAAGAAAAGTTTAGGTAATGAAAATCATCCATGTATCTAAATTTAGAATGTTTTGCTACACCTTGGTAATACCTACCAAACTTGTTACTACAATAAAACACTCAGTTTTCAAATTTTTCCAAAACTTCAAAGTGGCATAGAAACTAGACATTAGGAGAAATCTGTAGTCACAAAGGGACCTTGAACACGCAATTCGCTATTTATGCACTTGGTCAAGTGCGCTCATTTCATAAACATATTTGACTTTAAAAAAACCGGTTAAAAAGTTCTCTAAAAAACATCAATGTTGTCTTTCTACAATCACTTAAATTGTAAATAAATTATTATTTTTATTATTTTTATTCTTATCTTTATCTTATCTTTTATCTTTTCTTTCATCTTTTCTTTTTCAACTTGATTTCTTTCTTGTCTTCTTTCTTGTCTCCCTCTTGTCTTTTTTTTGTCTTTCTTCTTGTCTTCCTTTTTGCCTTCCTTGTCTTTTTTTTCTTCTAATTCTTCTTCAGTTGTGGCCGCTAAACCCTAAACAATGGGAGCAAATCCCAAAAAACAAAAAACAAAAAAAAAAAGTAAAAAAAGTTTTTTTTTTTTTTTTTTTTTTTTTTTTTTTCGGGTTGGCCATGAGGTGCTGCTGAACCCTAAAGGCAGCCGCCAAAAAAAAAAAAAAAAAAAAAAAAAAAACTTTTTTTTTCTTCTGCCGGTTGGCCATGGGGTGCTGCTAAACCCTAAATGGCGGCCGCCCGAAAAAAAAAAAAAAAAAAAAAAAAAAAAAAAAAAAAAAAAAAAAAAATTTGACTTTTTTCAAATTTTACTATTTTTAGCCTCTGAGTACGCGGCCGCGCACCCAAAGACCCTCCCATCTCCCTCTCATCTTCTTCTCATCTTCTTCTCATCTTCTTCTCCTCTCCTCACATATATAGAGGAGAGGAGAGGGATGGGAGAGGGAGTGGGAGAATGATGGGAGAGACCCTCTCCTCTCCCCTATATATATGAGGAGAGGGGAGGGAAATGGAGAGGAGATGAACGTAGAGAGGGAGATGAAGATGGAGAGAGAGATGAAGATGGAGGGAGAGATGAAGATGGAGGGAGAGATGAAGATGGAGGGAGAGATGAAGATGGAGGGAGAGATGAAGATGGATAGGGAGATGTGGAGGGAGATTGAAGGGTCTTTGGGTGCGCGGCCGCGCACCCAGAGGCTAAAAATAATAAATTTTGGAAAAAGTCAAAAAAAAAAAAAAACTTTTTTTTTTTTTTTTTTTTTTTTTTCGGACGGCCGCCATTTAGGGTTTAGCAGCACCCCATGGCCAACCGGCAGAAGAAAAAAAAAGTTTTTTTTTTTTTTTTTTTTTGGGCGGCTGCCTTTAGGGTTCAGCAGCACCTCATGGCCAACTCGAAAAAAAAAAAAAAAAAAAAAAAAAAAAAACTTGTTTTACTTTTTTTTTTTTTTTTGGGGGGGGATTTGCTTCCATTGTTTAGGGTTCAGCGGCCACAACTGAAGAAAAAGTAGAAGAAAAAAAAGACAAGGAAGACAAAAAGGAAGACATGAAGAAAGACAAAGAAAAGACAAGAGGGAGACAAGAAAGAAGACAAGAAAGAAATCAAGTTGAAAAAGAAAAGATGAAAGAAAAGATAAAAGAAAAGATAAAGACAAGAATAAAAAATAATTAAAATAATTATTTGTTTACAATGTAACGGATTGAAGAAAGACAATAATCATCGATTTTATAAAAAAACAAGTTAGACAAAAAAAATTATGCGCCCGAGGACCAAGTGCATGATTATATGGCCAAGTGCGTAAATAGCGAATTGTGTGTTCTTGGCCATTGGCACGTGCTGAAAAATTTAGGCCAAACCGTGCACTTTACAAGAGGTCACCAATGGTGCCACCGTGGCTGCCAGTAGCGCAGTTCCGTGGGTCGCGCCAATCGACGATGCCATCACTGCCGACACTGCCAGCACTGCGGCTTTTGACGTTGTCAGCGGGCAGCGACTGCACCAATGGGTTTACATGGAAAATAGTGCTTGGGCAGCCGGTTCACCTAACACGGGCAAGCTTAGAGGGCCCCTTTGGGACCCCATTTTTCTCCTAATGCTTGGCAAGCTTCATTTGTTAGTTAAACTCATATTCAATGGAACTCATTTTCATGGCCTAAATTTAGTTTAAGTAAAACAAGCAAAAAAAATCAAAACACACTATACAGTGAACCGTTTTTACTATTCTTTTGTAGTTGGGACTATATGTAAAATCTAAAAATAGCTTGAATGATTTGAATTCAACTTGAAGGGGTGGCATTACCAAGCAAAGTCCTTCACATAAAGAATTGGATGGAAATCATCCGCGCAACAGTTGGAATTGAACATCGACTTCAATCATAAGCCATTTTTTGGTCGCGATGGCGTTTAGGGGTTCAATGGATGATAATAGGTACTTTCACTTTAAAGAGCTAATGAAGTCAACATGTGAAGTGTTATTATACTATGCACGGCTCATGGCAAACACATTCATGAAATCACTCACGAGGAGTTTACAGGGTCAAAATAATAGAATCTGAATGCCTGATAATGAATGAAAACAGTAAGGTCGAGGCACCTAAAGCCGACCAGGTACCTATAACGGATCAGGCCTAATTTCTAGATTTTGAAAGGGAAGATGTACCTCATTTGTACATTAGAGCATGTGATCGGTTATGGGTTCTGAAGTACTTTTCACTTTGAAAAATTGTACAAATTTCAATATTGGGAAATAATTCATGGAAAAATTTGCATTCTCCGCGAAAACTAACTTCCAACCCAGGAAAAATATCACCCTATTAATGGCTGGTCCAAAAATAGTGTAGATAGCTTAAGTGATCGGTTTTAGGTGCCTCGACCTTAAGTTACTCCATTGATTTGTGCTGAGAAAAGAAAAAGAGTTGCTGTGAAATTGGTTGGTGATTAAAAGTCAAAGCATCTACATGTGAAAACTGTAGCCGCTTTCCAGTGGACGTGAGCAACAGATTGAGGAGAACCACTGGAGAGCATGGCCTCCTTTACTCTCCAAATGTACGCAAGATGAAATTTCAATCCATACTTGAAGAGTACTAGCAAACACCCTTTTGCAAATCAGCAACAACAGAGGAAAGCGCAATAATTGTATTAACCCCTAAGAGCATGCCCAACAACATTAGTTTTGGTAGGACCAACACCAAGGTAGTGGTAGATGATGGGTTGGTGTTTAACCCCTAAATGTCCTAGCGTCCAAAAATTGAATCACAAACAAATTCAAAGCCTTGCAACTTTCTCATACAATTTTGGATGACTTTCATCCAAGCCACCTTTGTAAGAGTATTAAATTCTATAACAATAAGATAGATAGATAGATAGAAACTTCGGCCCCCTTTCGGAGCCGGCGTGAATAAAATGTCTATTTGTTTTGACAATGAGCCAATGCCCACCGGGCAAAGGGACATTGGTGCAAGACTCTCTACCAACTACAATAGTTCTCTTGTGATGAGGAGTTGTTGATAATTTTGGAGAGACCTCCAACTGCAAGTATGTCAAATTTGTTGGGTAGATTTTATGCTTGCAATGGTCCTCTCATGTACACCTCATGCACATCTGAGCCATGCTAATATCTATTTTTGAGACTAGTATCTACTTGTGTCCAAAGGATCGGTATGCTTAGGAGTTAAAAAATGCCCCATCAGCACAAGTCCTGACGCGAAGGGATATAGTGGCATGGTCTTTCTTGACGTTTCCCTGCCATGTAAGCTTCACTTGGCGCATGAGAATTGCTAACGCTTAACACCATTGTAAAGAGGAATCAATAGAGAATCATGCATTGGGAGATGCGCACCCCATCCCAACTCGACCCATGCTCCAATTTATGTGCTAACTCTAACACATGCCTCACTTTGTTTATGTTTTCAATATTTTTTTCATAGCTTAGTGTTGTTGGAGCTAGCATATTGGCCTACCCTCCAAAGCTCATTTGAAATCCAAACAAATGCAGTTGAAGGAGAATTTTGACTCCCATTGTTGGGCTTGCTCTAAAGGACCATGAGGCCACCACGCAGCTTTTGGAACTAGAAAGTGAGGAAATTCGAGTTGTTAAGCCGTGAATTGTAAAGTAAGCAACAAAGAGACCCTGGTTCTTTTTGAGAGCTCAATCCGTGGTACTTCTTGATCGAAATTTCATAAAGTGTGCAATTTTTGGTGATTTTTTTGAGCTGCAAAGAGGCTATTTGGGCGTCACTTGAGAACCTCATATCTTCATCCTCACACCTCCAAATTATGTGAAATATTTTGCACATGTTCAAAATGATGATCATTATGCATGGTAGAAATTTCTTAAATTTTGGAGCACTTTTGATCAATCCGATTTCAGCATATGCAGATAGATAGAAACTCCGGTCCCTTTTTAGCAAGGGGCCGGCGTGAATGAAGTGTCCGTTCGTAATGCCAATGATCCGATGCCCACCGGACAAGGGGAAATTGGGACAATACTACTCTCCCCTTTTGAGGATGGACACTATAGTGATATGCATAACAATACTACTCTCCCCTTTTGAGGATGGACACTATAGTGATATGCATAACAATACTACTCTCCCCTTTTGAGGATGGACTTGTTAAGGGTATTTTGTGCAATCGCACTCTTTGTACGTGCACAATAAATAATTAATGAACCAATCACAACCATTAGTTATTTAGAATGTAGGACAAAGTTTCATCATATGTGTAATCAAGTGCAAGAATCCACCTAAACTTAGTCTTAAAGGGTAGTTTGGAGGACTTAGCACACTTTCAAAATGGAGGGCATCCTGAATCCAATCCTACAAACCATTTGACATTCAATAAAGCAGATGAAAAACATTCAAATTATTGTGCAATTCAAGTGGTCAATTCATACTAGAAGAATGTGAAAAACCCTCCAAGCCACCCTCTAAGACTAAGTTTAGGTGTATTCTTGTAATTGATTGCATATGTAATGAAAGCTTGTCCTACATTCTAAATAAGTGATGGTTGTGATGGTCTAATAAGTATTTACCTTGTACATATAGAAAGTATAATTCAGTCACTTGAAATTGAAGTATGGATGAAATTGTACTTTGAAGTGTAAATATAGAAGTCTCGGGGAAGTCACTTAATGTAAATTTTGGTATACATGAGCAAACAAAGGATATTTAATGGGGGGTACAAGGTAATTGGAATATTATATTATTTATAGTATATTTTAGAATATATTTATGGTATGTTATAGGAATATTTTCAAATTGGTTTAAAAAATTCCTATATTACTTCTAAAAGTTTATAAATTTTATCATAAATGAATAAAAGACACCCTATATTTGTTCTCTCATCGTTATCTAAATCTTTGACAATGATTTCCCCGAGATAGAAGTATTTAAGTATGGACTAAGAACATTCACACCATACCATTGAAAGTAGGAGATTCTATGGAAACTGGATGAAAATGTTTGTATGTATTGTTGAAAATTTAGAGCAGGTGAATAAACAACGTAATACTAATATTATAATAAGTCTTTATGTATCTAATTTAAAGAAGGGCATAGTATCTTAGATTGATGAAAGATTATGAGTATCTATGTATGATGATTGTAATTGGTTTACAAACTATATAAAGAAATATGTAGTGGTTCAATATATAGTGTGTAAACGATAGCTTATGACACCGGATTTTGAATAGACGATAGTAGTCCTCAAGGGATGAATTGAAGAGAGAAGGTTGTGGATGCTTCGAGGACGCTTTCAAGTGTCTACTTGCCCTCTACGCTATTTTAGGATGCCTTTTCATTCGCATGTTGACATTCTTTCATCCATTTTACTAAATGTCAACATGTTGGCTCAATAGTGTACAATGATAGTTTGTAACATGAAATTTTGAATGTAATAAGAGTAGTCACGGGGTGAATTGGAGAGAGAATGGTGCGGATCCTATGAGGATGCCCTCAAGTGTCAACTTGCCTTTACACTATTTTAGGATACGTTTCATCCATTTAATTAATGACATTGTTTCATTCATTTTACAATTTGTCAGATGGTTTGCGGAGCATGGGTGCGAATGCCCTTAGAGCATCTCTAACGGGGCACTTTAAACATGAATGATTTGCCAATAAGGATGAAAAGGAAGGAGGGCCCTTTCAATGAATTCTACACTCCCAAAATTTCCTATATTAATAGCGAGTCTCCTCTAAATTATATTTAAGTATATTTATCGACAATTTTTTTTTTTTTTTTTTTTTCCGTCGGTAGAACAATATGCACTTTGGAATGTAGCGAGAAAAGAAAACTTGGATAAGATCGTTCATGTAAATACTCTCATCCATAAATTTATCTTTTGTAAGGCACTTTCATCCAAATAGTGGTGATTGTGATATTTTTTTTAAAAAGACTTTGGCAATTTCATTCACATTTTTGCTCATTTTTTCAAATGTGCAAGTAGTCACATCCAAAATGAGGTAAGATTTAGGCAAAAACTTGCTAACAAATTAAACACTGGTATTTGTTATTATTAATAAGGCTTTTGTGCAACTACTTTGCATGTGGTGGCTCATAATTATTTCTCTAATTAATTTTGGTCATGTTTGAAGTGCCGTGGGCCCCGACTCTAAATCCCCGGCTGTTAATGCGAGCACTGATCACCTATGGGCCTCATTTTTTGAAATTTTCCATTTTGGGCACCTAAGCTCTTTTTTTGGCAATTTACTTTTGTAAATTTGGGGCTTACAATCCCAGAGAACCCTCTCGGGAATTTTAAACCTTTGGATGAGTGAGTTAAATTTTAAAGTGGGCCCCTACATGCACAAAATAAGGGGCAATTTTTGTCCTCTTGCATTAGAATTCAGGGGGATATTGAGTCTTTCGTACTGTGGTGGGGGAATATTATTTTAGGCTCTTTATATTTTGGAATATTTTAAAGGGTCCTTCAAGTTTAGCGAGCCACCGTTGGAGATGCTCGTAGATCCTATGACGTGCAGGATGAGGTTGGTTGCCCATCGTGCTTTCCCAGTCGGGGTTTTGGGTTTTTAGAGCGTCGTCGTCGTCGTTCTCGTGGTGGCGACTTCGTGCAATGCTGCAAGTGTTGGTGAAGCTGCATGGCACGCCAGGAACGGGTGCGGCCTTCTTGGGTCGGTTCGGTGGCCGTGTTCCAGAACCGGCTACCTCCAATTTGCTAAGGGCGGGGTGCGGTTTTGGCCACGCACGGCCGCTGCGACGTTCCTCCACTTGGCGACGCGCATGCTCTGTGCGATCCGTGGAAGAGGTGCGTGGGGCTCATGCAAGTTGGTTCACAGATGGTGAGTTGGTTCACAGGATTGAAGTTGAGCATGGTGACTTGCAGAGTGTGGATGCGGAGGGAAGCCTGGACTTCAAAGGAACCGTGCCGGAGGGGGTTGTGAAAACCAGACTGGATGTATGGTTGGCAGGAAAATTGCCTCTGGTTAGCAGGGCGCGCGTCCAAAGCAACATTCGCCAAGGTCTCATACTTGTCAATGGCAAAGCCATCACCAAGGTATGCTCATAACTGATGCCTTCATATGTTTCCGTGGTCAAATTTAGGGTTAGCGTTGCTATGTTTGCCAATTGACAGAGGGCGAAGGATCTTCTGTGGCTTTGAAAGTGAGAGTGGCTTTAACCCCTAAAGGACCAAGAACTCCACTTCGGTTCTCATGTTCTTTATAGCAGTTTTGAGTAGTCCCTATGTGGAATTTTTTTTGTTCAGCTTTTTTTTGTTTTTTTGTCAACACATGTAATGATCTTCACTGATTCCGGTGGTACAATATTTGGTCTCACCTAAATTACCTTTTTCACAACATGATCGATTGAATTTGTCATTTTAAAACTACGAATCTTTTTTCCTTAAGACGTCAAACGCTGAGCATAGTTAATGGTCTATTTTTAAATTTGTCTTCTTAGTAAATCAAAGAGGATTCCAACGCCCTGAGAATGGATTATTTGGATACAGGTTGTAAATGTTCAAAGTTTTATTGGAAGGTGACCTGAATGCTGATGTTGAGGTGTTGTACATTCTCAAAATTAATATGTGATTTGAGACGAGTATCGTGATAAGTTAACTGGTATGTATTAATGGTGAGTTTTCACGTGCAGGGATCACATGTGGTGCGGCAAGGGGATGTGGTGGAATGCGAACTCACGGGGTGGGCGCCACTAGATGCCAGTCCGGAAGACATTCCACTAGATGTTGTCTACGAAGACAAGCATGTGATAGTCATCAACAAGCCAGCCCACATGGTCTGTGCGTCAGTCCAAGGCAAACACTTACCCCTGCTAAATCGAAGCTGTAACTGTATCATGTAGTTCACTTCAACTTGGGGGTTTTGCTTGAAAGCCTGACTACTGTATGTAGAGGTTGTACTGAGTAGTGTTGACTTGAATGCGCAGGTTGTGCATCCAGCTCCGGGTCATTCCGGCGGAACTTTGGTCAATGCTCTTCTGCATCATTGTGGGCTGCCAGCTATGAGGTACTCCAGTGGCTCCAAAGCTCTTGCAACCCCGTCTGAAGAATTGGATGAAGATATTGACGAGGAAGCCCCAGGTGGCGTCTTAACCACTTGGTCAGGCCCAGCTCCTGTTCTCAGACCTGGAATTGTGCATCGTCTCGATAAGGGCACCAGCGGGCTTCTTGTTGTGGCTAAGGTACTTTTACTTTGAACTAATTAGTAACGTTCATTGCACAAGAGACTGAGGTTTTGCAGCAACTTTTTGTTTTGACTTTGATTGGAAAATGCTCCCTGTCGTCTGCTACTGACTTTTTATCAGCTTTTAGTATGATGGAAGTCCCTTTCCAGGGCTATCATTTTGGGGTGTCGACTACTAATTCTGCCAATACTAAGATGTTGGCTTGTTTTTTGGTCACCCAGGATGAATACACGCATACCCATTTGTGTGATCAATTCAAGGCCCGTAGTGTGCGCCGTTCTTATGTAAGCCTGACTTGTGGGGTGCCGTCCGTGCCGTCTGGTCGTGTGGAGATTCCTATAGGTCGGGATCCACGTGATCGGAAAAAAATGGCAGCAATTCCCGTTTCTGGAGGTACCAGCTCAGGTAGCGCCAGATCTCGGTCAGCTGCCAGCAGGTGCACTATTTCCCACCTTGTCTGTTTGGAGCTCATGTGTTTTTTTTGCAGTTTTGAGGTCATATGGAGACTTTCTTTTGTCCAATTTTATGTGTTTATTGGCGAACACTTGCAATGTTCTTCACTGTTCTGGTCCCATCTCAATTATATATATTTTTCGCAATATGATCATTTGAAAGTCATGAGTACTTTAGAGGTTAAATGTCTTACAGAAGTATATGGCTGTAGATAGATGCAAGGAAAGTGTGGACATAGCCTGCTTGATCAATGGGATGCTTTTATTAAAAAAAATTGGTCGTGTCTTCAGGTTCCGTGTGCTTGAAGTTCTAGCGAATGGCGGATCCGCGTTGGTGGAATGGCGATTAGAAACAGGTCGCACCCATCAGGTAGCTATTCTTTGAAAGTTAAACTATTCTTTATGCCTGTCTTTGAAATGAGTAGAGCTGTAGAGTGCACCTTACCATGAGGTTTGCAATCAAAAGGGGATTGTCACAGAACTGATCCCTGCAGATACGGGTGCATGCGCAATATCTTTGCTATCCATTGTTGGGAGATGATACCTATGGGGGCACTCAAGGCGCTGCATTGAATCAACTGTTACCTAAAACATTGGTAGCAAATCATGGGTCATTGCGGAAGCTGATTTCTGGATTACAGCGACCATGCCTTCATGCTATCACACTAGGGTATGTGCAATCATATCTGTGCTTCTGTTTACTTTTTCCAAAGGGATCAGGACGCGATATACTTTTTTTCTAGTTGGTCCTTTTGGGTATGATATTGTATGTACTTTTTAATTTAATAATATGAGTAGCGAGGGTGTTGAAATTGTACACGATTACCAGTCTTGCCCTTGCCACGACCATATTGCTTGTTTACGCATACTAATGACAGTTTTATACTATTTCTGTCTGCAATGGGTTTTCCCGGCTGCTTTTAACGGATGTTCTGGTTGTGTCGTGACAGGTTTCAGCATCCCAGGACTCTAGAGGAACTTAATTTTAAATGTGCACCACCACAAGATTTCGAAGATACATGGCGCACTCTACGACAAATGTCATGACCGGAGCAAGAAAGAGTCAGTCCTGGCTGGCTGGCAGGCTTCATTATTTATGAGGATGAAAAAGTGTGCATGCAAAAGTGCGGTCAAGTCATCATGTTTTTTTATTGTCTATGTTCTGAGTCACCACCAAATTTGACCCACAAGTTTTTGCAGCATGTTACAAGTTAGTTACCACTTAGTAAGTTACCTTGTGGTTCTGATTCTATAGAACTGCTTACCAAAGAATTGTGCAATTGGACCAGAAAGCATCTCCAGTGAGATCAGATTTCTTCACTTCCTGCACTCCATGTCAAACAGACAACAACATACCGGTAATTGAGATGGTGCGAGTACAAACTCAAGGGTGGTGCAAAGTATTACAAAGAAAATATAAATATGTTTGTCACGAGATATAAGCTATACTAATTCAGATGAATTTCAATCTTGGGTACAACCTATTACCGCCAGGTTTCCAATTCTGCCCTCATGTTTCGGTTGTGTACATTCCAAATGTAAAATGTTTGCTGTTCGTACGTGTTTTGCCATACATTCCAAACAAAAAATGTCTGTTTGTTTGGTCGTGAGGGTGGAATTGAAAACATGGTGGTAATAGGATGGTGTTATAGGCAATAATATGATTGGTTTTTATCAAGTTTCATTCTTAGTTCCAAAAGTGAGACCTTAACCCTTCAACGTCCTGATTGAACATTGTTTTCAAAAAAGTGTTATAAAATGTTTGATGGAAACCAAAAATGGAGGTGAAGTATAAAGAAAATTTGTAAATGCCTATGTGAAGATCACATTTGTACAGTTAAATGTATCATGTTTTTTATTAATAGTTTATAATAATTTTGCAAGAATTCCTCTTGAAATTCTATTAAAACTCCTAAATTAACACAAAAAAATTGAAATTTTTTTGGAATGAAATTGGAATAACATGCACTACGCGATGGAATGGTTTCCATCGCGTAGTGCATGTTTAAAGTGCATTTGATTCTACTTATTTTGGAAAATCATGTTTAAAATCTCACTTTTTGAACTATGAATGAAACTTGACATAAACCAATTGTGTTATTTTCCAAAAATCATAATAACCTATCTTGAAGATCTACATTGTACAAAGAATAGTGAACTTACATAAGAACCCCCAAAAAAAATGGTGGATGGAAACTGTCTACTTTGGATGGAATTCAAACAATTTTCATATGTTAGTTGTCAAATTTATAGACACTAGCGCAATAAAGGGCTAAATATGATTTTCCAAAACAAGCAAAATCAAAAGAGAAACTCGGGGGGTGCACTGTACTAAACATGTACGAGTATACGTGAGTGCACAGAAGGGGTATTAATTTGAACACTACCGTATTACGTATATATACAATAAACACATTTAGAACTGAAAATATTCATGTATACTTACACTAAACATATATTTAAAACGGAATACATCTGTATACAAAGGTATTTTAGACATATAGCCTCTCGTATACAGGGGGTTTTTAGAAGGGGGTCATGAACGCACGTGATTCTCAAACATAATGCAGAGTGCACCCCCCGAGAAGAGAAAGGGGAGACAGCAAGAGCATATTGTACAAATGACCCCTGTCGAACTTGGATTTATACAAGGTTTTGAATTTTTAATTGAATTTCAAGAGAAAACCTTGCAAATATCATTATAGAATATTTATAAAAAACATGATGAATCCAACAGTGCAAATGTGATCTTCACATTGACATTTACAACTTAGCTTTGTACATCATCTCCGTTTTTGTTTTTCATCAAACATTCCATAACAAATCTTTAATGAATCGGGACGTTAAAGGATTAAGGTATAAATAAATATTTAAAACACTAGTATAACCGGTTGAACATCAATTCTTGACATGTAGTTGTGACAGTTTCAATGATCTAAGCAACTTCTACTTTGAAAATTCATATGGAATAGCAACTAAATGACCTGCTAAAAAATTACTTCCCATAATTAGGTATTACACTTTAGTGTTTGTGGTATGACATACGAAATTTCTATTGGGGTCATATTATAGTATATTTGGGGTGTTATTATATTCCATAATGTATTCTATTGTTCTCTTCACTTCATCTACCTCCAAATCAAGACGTATATGATGTATTATACATCACTCGCTATTAGGGTCCTAATTATAATCCATAAGAGCATACCCAACAACTTTTTTTAGGGACCAACGCTATAATTTGGTGAAGCCAGCTACACTTGCTTTGAAGTCTGCTCCAGCAACAACCCATTTAACACCGATAAATGATATTTGAAACTAAAGTTTGTGTTGTCCCCCCATTTATAGAAGCTTTTATGCAAACAAATTACTCACACCAAGCAAACATCTTCACTCAATCAATAATTAGATAATGGGTTTGAAGACTATTCAATGGCGCACGTTTCAAGGTCATCAAGTGCTTTTATAAAATCTCCTTTTAATAAGCTGCCTTGGTGTTTGCACAAGAAGTGTTGCTAGGCTACTTCTTGTCTAACATTCTTGTAAACAAAAAATGGCCCTCAAACTAATGTTTTAGTAAAAATATTTGGTCTCGAGTTGTTGGGCTTGCTCTAACGCTCCTCCCAGTGTAAATTACCTATTACAATATAAAGTCATTCAAAAAACTGAGTCTATATTTGAGTTTCTCAACTTTAGGGTGCTACAACTCGAGCTATAGATGCGATTTATTTTTAGAAATCATCCCATTTGAAAGCTACTTGAGTATAGATGCATATTGTCTTAATCTCACTACACGTGTTCAAACTTGAGAGAGAAGGGAAGAAAAGAGGTTGCTTTGATAGACTCATTTTTTTCAGCACTTTTGAAACAACCTCCTATAAATGAAACTTTGCTAATTTTGATGCATTTGTAGTGGATTTGTTTTGTAGGTGGCCTTGAATTGAAGCTATAGAAGGTTTAGGGTGAGTATAGAGAGGTTGTGAAGCATTCTGAGGTCAATCCTAATGAAAAAGAGTTGAATGTTGTTGCTCTTTTGCAAAAAATTGAGAGCGATAGTGAAGTAGCACAAGCTATTGGTTTGTTACAATCTATAGTAAATAGGATTAGAAAGAAATGCTTTTAGAGCATAGACATGTCAAAAAGAGGACATCCAAAGGCTGCAACAAAGTACGAGAAGTGACGTGCAGTCACTGTAGAGGAATTAGAAAACGCGGTGGAGGCTCGGGTGGAGGCAACAAAATCAGTAAAGAGTGAGACAATAGTAGAGGTTTGTGTTGAAACAATGGGGAATGTGTTGAAGGAAGCAAATTTAAGATCAATAGAGAAGGTTTCTAAGCCACCTTTGTGTCCTAAGCACATAAAGGATAATGGGATTTTGCTAGAGCACACAAAGATTGAACAATTAGTGATTGGGAGAAGGCTATTTTTAGTGATGAGACAAAGGTCAATTGTTTCAACTGTGATGGGAGGATTTGATGTTGGGTTCGTGATAAAAAGAGCCTTTCGGCTTGTGTTGTTAAACAAATAATGAAATATGGTGGAGATTCAATCATGTTTTGGAGTTGTTTAACATCAAAAGGAATAGGTATTTTTTGCAAGATAGATGGGAGGATGAAGGTTACAAATTATTTAAAGTAATTGCAAGAGAAATTGTTCTCTACATTGGTTGATTTTGACTTTGATTTAGATGAAATCATTTTTCAGCAAGATAATGTTTTTTTGCACACAACAAGAATTGTTAAGGGATGGTTTTAGAAGCAACCATATTATGTTATGGAGTAGCCTGCACAATCTCATAACCTCAATCCTATCAAACAAGTTTGGGCCTCCTTAAAACGGCAATTGAATTTTCCTATCCTACTCTTCCAAAGAATCTTCATGAGTTGTAGAATTGTGAGCAAGATGTCTGTCTTTGCATTAGTGTAGATGAGTGTAGGAACTTGTATGCTAACATGCGTGATGCGGTCATACCAAGGCTACTACACCAGATCACATTAGAACCCTGAAGTTAAGCGCCTTTGAGCCGGAATAGTACTGGGATGGGTGACCTCCGGAGAAATCCCGCTGCTGCATCCATTTAAATGGCTGGGGACCTGCCTTTCGAGGCTACCCCTCATTTGCTTCTACGTATTGCATCACGAACAAACACTTTATTCACGCCGGCCTTCTTCTGAAGACTGGAGTTCTATCCAACTAGCTGCTAACATGCCTGCTCGTATTGCAGTTGTTTTGAATGCAAAAGGCATGTGAACAAATTTTTGAGTGCTTTGTAGAAAGTGCCCAAAAAACCAAGTCAATGTACATACCCAATTTCAAAATCTTGTATCTCATAATTAGTTAATATATTTTGTTTTCTATCACTTAGATGTTTCATGCTTTACAACTTTTGTGTAGAAAGTTTTTGAATTTACTCATTTGTTTTCATGAAATTCTCAATTCTATGAAACTAACTCAAAGATAGACTTACTTTGTAATCCTTAGTCGTGTAGGGCGTGATAACAAAGAGTATTAAGTGTATCATCATACCGCGATCCGGTGGAGATGCTTTCATCCCCGGCATGGAGTCAAGTTCGTCACCGAAGCTGTCAGGCTCGTGCCGAACCAGAGGTTCGGGGGTCGTCGTCCCGGAAACCTAAAGGTGCCGCTGTGACTCTGGCTCGTTCTTTTCCGCCGTAACGAGGGCCTCATCAGGAGCAGAGGAGCAACGTTACCGTGACCAGCCACCATGAAGTTCTCTCCGCGTAAGTCGTGCTCTTTGCCGTGCTTGAATCGATGCCTTCATCATGCTTCCTGCAGATTTTTTTTTATCCCGCTAGAACGAGCATGCAAACGAGCTGTTCGTGTTCGGCTCTGAATGAGTAGGTTTGTATGCTTCGCGACGGCGTTCGTAAGTGGTCCTTTTAATGACATTTGCAGTGCACGAAAACCTTTAAGGGTTATGTTTCATCATCTTTAGGTGTTCTCTTGTGGCTTTCCACAAAGTACGTTTGATTCTTACTACATTGCTGGCAGTGTTTTGAGAATTTCTCCATAATTGCGAATACAGAAAAATGTCATTAGGGTTTCGAAGTGATGACAGCAACTTTTCTGTCGTTTTAGTTTACTAGTATACACCTGTGATGACCTAATTTTGAGTTGGGATGCTATAGCGACTTATTTCATGTTGCCCGCTTCTAGTATGAGGAGTATTGTGTCTGTGTCGACTTTGTGGTTTCTTGTCGTAAGGGTTGTTGGCTAGATTTTGTCGGTCTTTGAATACCCTAACCCTAAGAATAACCCTAAATAGCGGGGATGAAAAATGAGCTGAGATTATCTTGTTAATAAGATCCGGTGTTTGAAGATGTAGGCGTAGTTTGAAATGGTATTGAATTCTGATTTGTGTTGTTGGTGTGTAAGTTGGTTATCAACAGCAGTTAGCCCTCATAATTAGCATTAATCTGCAGACGATACTTTTGTGATTACATTTCAGTTGAGAGCAATCCACTGCTTCTTATGTTCTTCGGCTCACTGTGCAGGTGTGAGCAGCTCGAGGCGCAAGTCGCGGAAGGCGCACTTTAGTGCCCCGTCCAGCGAACGTCGCATTCTTATGAGTGCTGCTCTTTCGTCAGACTTGAAGAACAAGTACAGTGTATGGTTATGCTTCTTGCAAGTTGCTGAATTACTTGTCTTTTATCAATTGGTGCATCGAACATGAAACATTGTAAGCTAATCATGACTAATTTAGCTTGTTATTCGGGCTATTACGTCCTTGAAAGTCAACTGATCAGGATCGTCATTCATTTCAGGTACGCTCTGTTCCCGTGAGGAAAGATGATGAGGTCATGGTTGTGCGAGGCACATACAAGGGCCGGGAAGGAAAGGTTGTCCAAGTTTACAGGCGCAAGTGGGTGATCCACGTTGAACGCATCACGCGTGAGAAGGTCAATGGTATGTGTAGGCATGCAAGAAAAGAACTCCTTGCCATTTATCTGAGTGTCGTTGGTCAATTTGGTGTGCATTTTCTTTTCTGTAGTTCTTTTCTTGCTCTACTGTTAGGTTATAATGAGATAAAGACATCATCCTAATTGATTTCAACTTGATTTTGGTAGGTGCCACCGTGAATGTTGGCATTGACACGTCAAAGGTGGTGATCACGAAGCTCAAGCTTGACAAGGATCGTAAGGCTCTTCTTGAAAGGAAGAGTAAGGGTCGTTCTGCCGAAAAGGGCAAGGGCAAGTTTACCGATGCGGACGTTGCTCCTCCTCTTCAGGAAGTTGATTAGATTCTGGTACTCCTGACTTCAATGGGTACATTTTTCTATTAACGTGAAGCGCCCTGTAAGCTCATTTCAGGTTTCGTGGGACGAAAAAATGTGTGTTTTGGATCCGCAATTTTCGCTAAGGCTTCATTATGTGAATGAGTTGTTTGTTATTCATTTCTGGCAGTCGTAAATACCCTGAATGTGTTCGTCTTCGGAAAACTGATGAATGTTCATTTTCACATTAGAAATCACCTTAACCCTTTAACGTCCCAGTTCAACACTGTTTTCAAAAATTCGTTATAAAATGTTTGATAAAAGCTGGAAATGGAGTTGATGTACAAAGAAAAGTTGTAAACGTCAATGTGAATTTACATCTGTACGGTTGGATCACATCTGTACGGTTGGATTTATCATATATTTCTTTAATATTTTTTATTGATTTTGTAAGGTTTTCTCTTGAAAATCAATTAAAAATCATGTATTAACGGAATTTAAAAAAAAAAATTGTGATGAAATTGGAATAACATGCACTATGAGATGGTATGGTTTCCATTATTTGATTCTATTTATTTTGAAGAATCATCTTTATGGTCCCACTTTTTGAACTAAGAATGAAACTTGACATAAACCACTTGTTGTTTTTTCCATAAATCACAATAACCTATTTTGAAAATCAAAACTGTACAAAGGATAGTCAACTTGCACAAGAATCATGAGAAATTTTGGTGGATGAAAACTGTCCAGTTTGGATAGAATTCGAATAGTCTAAGGTCGAGGCACCTAAAGCCGACCAGGTACCTAAAACCGATCAGGCCTAATTTCTAGATTTTGAAAGGGAAGATGGACCTCATTTGTACATTAGAGCATGTGATCGGTTTTGGGTTCTGAAGTACTTTTCACTTTGAAAAATTGTACAAATTTCAATATTGGGAAATAATTCATGGAAAAATTTGCATTCTCCGCGAAAACTAACTTCCAACCCAGGAAAAATATCACCCTATTAATGGCTGGTCCAAAAATAGTGTAGATAGCTTAAGTGATCGGTTTTAGGTGCCTCGACCTTAAATCTGTTCAGCGTCCAGATATTGGACGCAGGCGCCTGAAAGGGTTCAAATGTCCAAGCGTTCATTTTATTTATTTATTTTTGACTATGTAAAGATTTCAACCATGTTTTCTCATCCGTCATGCACTTTTTGCAATTTGGATTTTCTTACTAAAGATTTCGTGGGAAGTGAGCTTCAAGCATGTGTGAACTGATTAGGAAGGGGATGGTTTGTGAAATTTTTGTGCCTCATTTTATTTTGCAGTGATTTGCCAAAAAATTATAACATCTTAGTTTAAAAGGAACCAAAAGTGCTCTTGAAAAAGTCAACTCATAGAATTATCTAAAAAATCTTTAAAAATCAGAACATTTACAGTATTACAAAATCATTATGCATGTGTGGAATTGGACACTACTTGTCTGAGCATCTCCCTTGGCAGTGTTATGTGCCCCACGGTATTTACGAGAGGCTTTACTAATTATTATTTTTTCAAAATAATGTGATAAAATTCATCTAAATCGAATGAAGATATGTTAAATTGGATGAATGTACCCTTGTCATTCAACCATTGAGAGTAATCAGATTATCTGATTGGGCTCTAAAATTAGAAGTCAAACTACCAATTTTCGTATTTCTTAATTTTTTTTGAATAATCAAGTGAGTTATTCTTTGTAAGTTACTACCAAATGATATGTAATAAGAACTTGCAAGCACATGTGAGTTCTCAGTAGTTTTTTTACTAGGTTTTGGTACCAAGCATAGCAAATGAATTTATTTTTGAAATATTTTCAACTAAGAAAAATTAGAATGCCAAGTCATCTTCAAAAAGAATCTTGTAGTTTGAAGATTTTATGCTATGGATATGGTTTAAGGATTTGAAGAAGTTGCTTGAGTTGAATGATAAGAAATTGGTTGTGATTGGACTTTTGAGGCTCAATTGTGCATAGTAGACTAACTTAGAACACTTGTTTCATTAAAGTGCACATGCTATACGAAAAGTGCACATGCCAAATTTTTTGTAGGTTTGAAGAAAGTAGAGTGATAGTTTAACATTTTTTGGCAAAAATTGAATGTACACATATGGTTTTAAACATACACTTAATGTTTTCAATGTATGCATGTAGATATTGAAGGAATCGTTTTATTCCACATTCATTTGCATCCACTTTGATTCACACATTTATAACAACCAAAAATATGCAATTTCATTGGGAAATTCAAAAATATAAATTACAAAAATTTTGAGTCTTTATTATAGGAATTTAATAGCAATATTATTCATTAGGAGGTCATGCAACATTTCGTCTTTGTATCAAATGTTGTTGCTACTTTATAACCTCCAAATGGTGATACACTCAAACTTTTTGGTCATCTAGGATCTTCATCTCATTTTCCGTACGTAATCTTGATACACTTCTTTGTTCCTACAGTATTCTTCCAAACTGCAAAGATTGATTAGATAAGCACAAAATTGTTGGATTTCCTTGAAGGCTCCTATAGCCACGCCCTCCTTCAATTTTTATAAGTGCGCTCCCTACACACCTACTCAATTTTTAAAAATAGAAATAAAGGATATAGGCATGTGTCTACCTCCCTTATGGTAAATTCCTCATTCTTGAGAATTTGCCACAAACAAGGTGGGCCCATGTACACCCCCTGAGCATTCAATCTTTAAAATAAAAAATATAGGGGGTAGGCATGTGCTCATCTCCTTCATAGCAATTTCTCATGCTTGAGAATTTGCTACAAGGAGGTTGCCTATATGCCCTCTCCAACGTTTAATTTAATTTTTTAAATATAAAGGAGCAAACATGTGTCCACGTCCTTCGTGGCAAATTTCTCATCCTCAAGATAAGACATGCTAAGTTGTGATAAAATCTTTGTCATTGTTTACAAAAATTCATTTATTTTAATGAAATATGACCTATACTCATTGCTTAAAAGTGTCAAAATGAGCCTGCGTGGATACCTTAGCTAGATGGAAATCCAGTTGGGGATACCCTTCTAGGAAGTCCATCACAAGACGCTCATACGACACAACTGTGTGACCATTTCAATGCTTGAGCAATGAATCGACATTTGACGAGCGATGGATCGGCATCCTCTTCATCGTCGTCTCTATCGTCTAATTTCTAATCCCTAACCGTTCCTCCTCTCTCCTACGGCGCCACCGGTTTGAGTGTTCCTGGTTTTGAGATCACCTTGAATGTGCAGGTGATCCATGCCTCATGATCTGCACGATGATGTGTACATATCAAGGTGTGATTCAATCAAAATGGCACCTGCAGCAAGCATCCAAACTACTCAACGTGACTGCCTGGGCACCCCAAGCCATCAATTCAAATGATTTTGTGCATGAAAAGTCAATGATCGATCAATATCAATAGTGTCTTGGGGAGTTTACTTCCAAAAAATTACAAATGGTGTGCAAAATGTTATAGGGTCCAAATAAATCGTGGAAGGTAATTTTTATAAATGAACTACATTAATACAGGATGCTAAAAATTGATTACAAGAATAATTATGAGAATTTATTCTTGAAATATTATTAATTATAATGAGAATTATTTTTGTTTTTAAGAGTACTTTTAAATACCTTTTTTCACTCATGATACGCAAAAATATACGAAGAGTGACCTCCCCAAGGTGTGTGTCCAACTATGTTATCCAAGAATGAAAATACTTTATTCTCAACACATGTTGAGCTTCATTCTTAGTGATATAGGTTGCGTTCTTTGCTAGTATCGACATCAGGATTCTCTCCAGCTGACACTCTATGATCTGGACCAGTCGACCAGGCTCTCCTTCAAACCCTGAAATGAGATCCAGCCATCCGTGATGTTGGCGTGCTCCTTCAACAGCTCTTCCGCCCACCATACTTGCAACTCCATGTCGCAGTGCATTGCATTGTCGTTGTTATAGAATATGTCCCTGATCATCACACTACTAAAGTAGAAAATCCAACTAATCTGTTGATTCAGTCGCGTTGATGAGGGTCACTTTTCTATTGATATGAACAACAATCTATTGATTTGAACAAAAAATCGACCAAATCAACAAGAAAGTGTCCCTGATCAACGCGACCGAATCAACAAATTAGTTGGAATTTTTAGTAGTGTCAGTAGTCCTCGATCATCATGACGATTCATTTGTGTTCATTAAAATTTTGGCAACTGCGTAAAATCTGAGGGTTCTGATATGCCCATCACTCACTCTGTTGATACTTATGTGTGAGAATGTTGGGGGCTTGGGGTATTTTCTGAAGGTCATGTTGTTGAAGAAGTTAAAAGAAAAGGTTGAAAAGTTACAGTATAGTCCTCGATCATCAACTTCAGCACCGAATCCTTCATTAGTTCATTTAGCTTCACAAGCACCACTGGGGACAATACTTTAGAATGACACTCCTTGATAGTACTAGTTTGCAGAGTTTTGGGCACTTGAATGATCTGTATTATGATCTGGATTATGTTTTATGTGTTTGTTCTATAAAAAATAAAAATAAATGTTCATTTAATTTGATTCTTTTCTTGTGTATTGTGCAAATCATTGTACATGCCCACCCATCAAACTTTTATATCGAGAAATTTTTGAAGGGGGTGGGTACATGCCCACCCCCATTTACTGTCAAAAAAATTTACAAGAGAATTTTATAGGGGGTGGGCACGTGCACATCCCCCACTTTGCTATCAAACTTTTCAATTGAGAAATTTTCGAAGGGATAGGCATGTGTTCCCCTTCTTTGCTATTAAATAGTTTTTGCAATAGATTCTTCTCATGGGATCATGAAATGGATTTTACATTTGCATTGAATAAAATAGTACATAAAAGAGAACTTGTAGCTATGTAGAATTTAAACTATTCAATAAGGGTAGTAAAATTTAAAATCACCAAATGCTTCAATGTATCCATACGTTTGAAATGGATGCCTTTCTATTTGACACATATTTAAAAAAAGTTTAGTATATGTGTATATAGAATATAGGTCCTCTTTTGACATCAAATATAGCCAATGGTACAAATTACACAAAAAAAAGTGCACATGGCTATATGCACTTTTAACAATACAGGTGTTCTAATGACTTTTAAAACCATAACAAATTAGAGTTGAAGGAATTTTATTACAAGATTAAAGATAAGAGGCTTAGTTACCTTTTAGAAGTGTACTTTTGGACTTGTCAAACTTGAGAAAAGTAAAGGGAAGAAACACTTCAATCACACGATCATTATATCAACCAACCCTTAACCCCTAAAGGACCACAACTATGTTCCTCTCCAAAGTCCAAAGACTCCAAAGTACCTCTTTTCATAAAAAGACAAATATTTTTTGTTCTATGACCTTTTTGACCAATCCAACTGTAGGATATTTCAAGCAACTTGAATTTATTACGGCCTACAAATTTTCAACCATTCGGGATTCTTCAATAGTAAGATTATAAGGTTCAAAGTAAATTGCACCTTTTTTTTTGGCATGCTGCCTATATTAGAAACTTTCTGAAAATGCCGAAAATGCAAAGTTTAGTCTCAAATGAATTTGGTAAAATGAATTTGGCAATTGTGTGCATGAGGGTGTTAGCTCATTGTGTGCAAAAATTTAGATGCATAGCTCATTGTATGAAAATTTTCAAGAGCTGCCCGTAGTTAGATTTTTTACCTTTGCATGATTGTATCTTTTGATTTATACATCATCTACATATGCAAATTACCATCCCATCTTTGTTACAAAGAGTAGAATCACCACAAAAATCTGAAGAATTGAGGATCGATACTCATTCCACAGTGAGCTAATTGAATTTGGAAAATCAACCTTGGTCCTTAAGGAGTTAAGACCTTGAGACCAATCGCAAATCCAATTTGAATATAATGATTAAAGAAAATTATATGTATATATATCTCCTATTTATTCATTTTACTCAGGTTTTTTCAAGTATATCCAAACATGTTTACAAAATATCCTCAAAATATTCTAACATATTTTAGCATATTTCAAAAGAAAAGAGGAGACTAGTAGGAACCTTGTTAAATTTTCAAAGGTGCAATCTTTTATGTGTGAGGAATCACGTGAGTGCACAAGAGGGGATTAATTAAAACATCAATGTACAGTGGGGTCCAAGGTAGAATGGCGTTTTTGGTTTCGCAGTGAAAAAAAATTCAAGTCTGCCCACTTTGAAAGCCTCCCGACAGCTCAAAAATTGGTATTTTACCACGAAAGTTATACCAAAGACTTATCTTTAAGTTAATTACATGTATGCCAAATTTCAAGACCAAAAAAGTCACCGAAAAAAAGTTATTCAAAATCTATCAACATTGGTAGCTGTGAAATGTTTTTCACTGCTGCCAACTTTGACAGCCTCCCAAAGATTGATTTTTTTTTGTTTTTGCCATGAAATTCTAGGAAAAAAAACCTCTTTATGTTAGTGACATATGATAAAAATTTCAAGGCCAAAAGATTAATACAAAAAACGATATTAACAATCTACCAACATGTGTAGTTGTGGGAAACAATGGGGGAAACTACACACATTGGTAGATTGTATATATTTTTCTTTGTATAGATTTTTTGACCTTGAAATTTGGCATGAATGTTTTTGTCATAGAGAGCATGTTGTACCAAAATTTTCATGGTAAATAGACAATTTCTCAACCGTAGGGAGGGTGTCAAAGTTGCTAGCAAAGTTTCCCCCATTGTTTCCCACAACTACACATGTTGGTAGATTGTCAATATCTTTTTTTGTATTAATCTTTTGGCCTTGAAATTTTTATCATGTTTTATTAACATAAATAATTTGTTTTTCCAAGAATTTCATGGCAAAAAAAAATTAATTCAATCTTTGGGAGGTTGTCAAAGTTGGCAGCAGTGAATAACTACCAATGTTGGTAGATTTTGAATAACGTTTTTTTGGTGAATCTTTTGGCCTTGAAATTTGGCATACATATAATTAACTAAAAGAAAAGTCTTTGGTAAAACTTTAGTGGTAAAATACCAATTTTTGAGCTGTCGGGAGGCTTTCAAAGTGGGCAGACTTGAATTTTTTTTCACTGCGAAACCAAAAACGCCATTCTACCTTGGACCCCACTGTACAGTACAAAATACATATACATTAGCCATATTAAAATTTGATAAGAAATAGATATATGCATAGCCTTTTGAAGATGTTGAACACATGTATTTATACGGTAGGGATTTACAAGTTTAACTGCATTTAAGCTATCATGGATGAAAATGAAAATTTAGTGTGCTTCAACAAAAGTTTTGGTTTGTTAGTAGGCTTTACAAAATGCGTAGAGATTTTGGTAATTGTTGAATAGAATATAGGAATTCGATTGATTTGATGATTTGTTCATCAAATATGAAGGTTAATTGGCTGATATCACAAGTCTAGTGGATCAAAGTAGACTTATGATCTTAGTAATCATGTCATTGCAAGTTTAGAAATGGTCATTGCATTAGTTAACATGATTTATAATATTCAATTAAACATGTATGAATTACATCTTAGGCTATGAAAAAGTCTTCAATGAATTTTAAAATGAAACATAAAATTTGACATTATACATAATAAAAGGGGTTTTATATCAGTTCATATAATTTTTTTTGTATATTTATGCTATAGGTTTAAATTTTTAACCTTTTTTTTCACGTATACATATGTTCCTTCATTTTTTATGATTGAAAGTTGTTTGTATGTTTTTGTTTCACTAATGAAAAAATTGTATATAGGGTATTTTAAAGGAGGTCTTGAACGCAAGTGATAGTGCCAAGGTTATATAAAGAGTATAACCTTGAATATGGCTAAGTGCCCCCATGCTCCCTAGTATATATATAGTGCACACTTGGATTTAATATCGGTCATTAAATCATTGAATGTCGTCTAAATTGCACTTACTTAAGGAGAAATGAAAACAAACAAAACAATAACAACAATTGAGTTATCCATAAAGTCGCCTTAAGTTTGATGAATCTACAAAGAATTTTGCTTGACTATACTCTTATTTGTTCACTCTAAATAGTTAAAAGGTGTGGAAGATTTTGGTGGTCTATCATTATTAGGTGTGTAAGAGATGTGTAAGAGCTTGGTGGTCTTCAAAAGTTTTCAAAAGTTTTTTAGCACCAAGAAAGGAGCTAAATTTTTTTTGAAAACTTTTAAAGACCACCAAGCTCTTACACAGCTCTTACACACCTAGTAATGATAAACCACTAAGATCTTCCACACCTTTTAATTATTTGGAGTGAAGAAATAAGAGTATAATAAAGGAAAATTCATGATATCTTCTTCAAAATTTGATGGACTTTACAGATAATTCCAATAACTCCTATTTATATAGGAATCACATTTTCTTTTCCAAAGTCCAAACTTAACTTGGAAATGTTAAAATTTTCAAAAAGCTTTTCGTTGTCATGGCATTTTAGTATTTTCTCAAATTGTTGCAACAACAAGTGCTTTTAGTGAAGGTCGATCCTTCTTTGATATGAAAGGTTTAATTTTCTTTATCCTAATATGATGGGCACTTTTGGCATTTTAGCTTTGTCCATCGAACAAAAACTTTAATGGATGTTTAGTTCGATTTTCTAATTACATTGTGCTGTGAGTTTTGGAATTTTTTAAGAAAATATTGTTTAAATATGTTCGAATATGGTTATGTATTTGATAACTATTGAACAGACATGAAGCTAATAGAATAGAAATATTAGTTAATACTTAATATTAAACAAACAAGGTGAAGTAGTAAAAATATTCATTTGAAACATTATAATATACCCAAAATATGTAATTTATTATATTCAAAATAAAAAAATCTTCCAATTTTGTGTTAGAAAAAAGATTCTAATATTCTATCATCCTACCTATACTACCCAAGAATTAAACCACATATACATTACTATTGGATTTGAATATATATATATACAGAGAGAGAGAGAGAATTAAAAGTATTTTACGCCATACTTTTTAGATATTGTGTAACAAAAATCATGAAAAAAGTCATCACGTGTAGTACTACCTCTCATTAATATTACAGAGGATAGTGAACACTACACAAGTCATTATCATGTGAATTTGTTCCCATTTTTAATGAAAAAAAGAAACATACAGCTTACCATGATTCATTTCAAGGCTACTAAAATTCCAAAGTTGGTTGTACAGTTTTGGGCTAAAACACATTCTTAAAATGTCTATTAATGCATGTTAGGAACATTTAAGTGTATACAAAGGAAAAAGCTAATGGATTGAAGATGACTTTAATTTTTGGTGTTTTTGTATGCATGAGGATAAAAGCAAACTGTGATCCACTAAAAATGTAGTCGCGATTGAGCTAACCAAAAACAAACAAGACTCTATAATTCTGAGTTTATGCAGAGTCTAGAGCCTTTTATTATCAATTTTTGACACCACTTGCACATGAATAGTTCTTTGGTCCTTTTATAAATAGTCCCTTGGGTTTTAAGGAATTTTTGAAAACTCTCCTCTAGGATTGGGCAAGTGACAAGTTCCACTCCCATGGGTGGTGTAAGGCCTTGCTTCAAATTATTACATAATTCTTCAACTCACCATAGACGAATTTTTCCATCTTTTGAACTGAAAACAAGTTTGAAGTGAGTATGAGGTGAGTTTTCAAACTTTCCACTTTGAGACATAAAATTTTATTAACTCTAATGCACCGAAATTGTAGTCGAAGCAACTTTCTAAAATCCACCTTGCATTTTCTTTTAGTTTTTTACATTTTTTTAATATCCATCTTGTTCTAAATCACATAATCTACCTTAACAAGTCTTAATTTTTTATGTTTATGTGAAAAATATTAAGATAAATTAAAACATGGACAAAATTGTGTGCTATTAACATATGTGCACATTTGCACCACCGTTTACGATATGTGTACATTCCAAGCAAAATAGGGCGTGATAAAATTTTAATTTTAATTTTATAAGTTGATATGATATTTCAAAATAATATTTTAATTTTAAAATGGAATTTCTTTGAACATTTTGGGCTAAAAAATTAATGTTTTAGGATTTTTTAGTTTTTTTGCCTTAGAATTATTCAAAAAAGTATAGGTGGGCTTGGAATTGAAATTTGACAATTGCTTTGCGAGCTTATCAAATCAAATATCATCAATAAAGAACTCTATGTTAATTGTGTTTCTCATTATGCATGATTTATCTATTTCTGGAATGACCCTACTACAGAATTCACAAACTCCAGAAATCAGCAAAAAATTTCAATGGAGGATATAGAAGGATTTTGGGCAACAGAGGATCCTCCGATAGATCACCGCATACTTTCCACCTACGGAGGATCCTCCAATGTGCTCCATTATGTTCCACATACAATGTTCAACACATACAATGCTCTTTGAATAGTAAGTAAACTCTGTCTTGTCCAGAATTAGACAGTCCATATTTGAGCCCTTTTTCCAGAACTAGATAAATCATGCATCATTGCATAATTAATCATTTTTTTTCAAGCTTTTTTTGTGCTATTTGGTGCTATTAGGGCAATTTCATGCACAAATGTGTATGTTTATTAAAGAATTTCACTTTTGTGATACACTTTATTGTGCTTGCCTACTTGCCTTATTTATGGCTAATTTTAAATCCTACAATTATAAAAATCCTCTCTACGTCCTACATCCTATACCCTATGATTACCAACTAGTCTAATGCTTTACACATTGAATTTAAAGCCTTTTCTTGATAAAAACTTTGGCAACTAAACACCCTATTTCCTACATCCTACACACTACACTCTAAACGTCAACTTCAAAACTTTTTTTTATCGCTTTAACTTTTTAGTCTATATTTATTTAATAACTAATCAGGTACACTTATAAATGATTAGATTATTATGTTCATTCCAAAAGAGTAATTAGTTATATTCAAACCACCAATCACACTATATATTCATTCAACCATAATAATTGTCTATTCAAACTATATTAGCCACACCAAAATGATCAAATGTCTATTCGACCACAAGCAGTAGAAGGATTTCATTTTATCCGTTCATAGAATCGCATGTGAATTAGACCATTGGCATCACAACTTGTTTGGTAGAATGATATTTCGTGAGCAAGTCCCTCGCGTCGCTTTATTCATAATTACGCCATTAGACCCGCCGTCAGCCAAGATGACTTTTACATAAATAGCTCGACAAATAAGAGATTCGAACGTACTTGTGGAATTTGAGGCTTGAAGAGACGCTCTTATCCTAGCATAACGGATTTTGTCTGTTCGTTGGTAGATTAGGGTTAGAACCGCATCGATAGAGTAGGGTTGGAACCGCGTCGGTACACTAGGGTTGGAACCGCGTTGGTAGAGTAGGGTTGGAACCGCGTTGGTAGAGTAGGGTTGGAACCGCGTCGGTACACTAGGGTTGGAACCGCGTTGGTAGAGTAAGGTTGGAACTGCGTCGATAGAGGAGTAGGGTTGGAACCACGTCAGTAGAATAGGGTTGGAACTGCGTCGGAAGAGGAGGGTTGGAACCGCGTCGGTAAAGCAGGGTTGGAACCGCGTCACCCGCGTCACCCGCGTCACAGTCGATCTGTTTGAGAGCCGCAGCGGCAATGCTCTTGCCTTAGCTGCACTCCAGGGGTCCAGTGAGTTCGACATGGCTCCCGAGCTGGCTCACATTGTCGGCGTGGCGAAGGCCTGCCTTCGATGCGGCAGCTAGCCCTGACGTAAGCTACACGACACGACAACAAATACAAACAGCCGGGGCGGCATCGTTCACAGACAGCCGGGGCAATGCAAGACGACTCGCGGTTCACCGATCTTTCTGGAATTAATTGCAGAGGTGCACTCGATCAGAGCGATCGATCGGCCCCAGTTGTTCCTGAGCATGATCTGGCCTCCGTTACCCGAGCCGATTTCCCGACTCACTGCTCGAACTTCCGTCAGTTTCAGCCAGAACGAAAGTTTACGCACCCAATCGTGACACTCTTAACAAAATTCCAACACAACTTTGGTGACAGAAATAAACTAGAAACGCACTTCACATTTCACAAGCTCATCGGCAAGACAGTACTCCCGAAGTGATGTCAAGTCGAAGCTTTACTCATTCGATATACCAGAATCATTACAATGCCATGCAAGATCTGCATGTCTGTGCTATGTAGAAGCAGGCCCTACATTTTCCAGATACCCAGTTAATACAAGCGGTGACTGACCGGTCGCCTGTTACTCGATCTGCACGCACAGGCAGGCTGATCATTAGCTTGTAACCCTGAACTAATTAATTAAGTAGGCCGGGGGTCTTGGACACAAGACGTATTCATGACCCGCACCGCACCTAAATACCTAATTAAGCAAATGTACCCAGACGATCACGCTACTGACAGACAGCAAGTTACACAGCTAGCATGTACATCGCAAGGTTGGCCACCACGCCAAAACCTCATGATCCAAAACTAACTGCACAGCGCAAGCCATGCCGAGCCGACACTACTCCGATCCTCACAACTATCACACAAGGACTACTTACACATTACACAGCAGTACGTCCGACACTACTAAACTCCTCTCAGCTATCACACAAGGACTACTTACACATGACACAACACAGCAGACACTGGCTGATTCCGAATTGAATTGTCTCTGAGCAGCATCAGAAGGAACCGAAGTTAACAAGGTCCCCGTACCTCGCTACGAACAGGTTAGGTATGAGGACGCTCTCTTCGAAGGATAGCGACTCCTCGTGCTCAGTCGTGAGCTGGAGCGGTGCCTTAGACGCAGGAACCACGTCGTAGGGGGGAATTCCCAAAACGGCTTTCACCCACATCTCGCAATCTGCGCCGTCCGCTTCCTTGCTGTGAGAATCCGCTTCCTTGCTGTGAGGGTCCGCTTCCTTGCTGTGAGGGTCCGCTTCCTTGCTGTGAAGGATCGCCTCGCTTTCAGCTGAACACACCGCCGTGGGACTGGCACCGCTCGCAGACGACGGACGATCCTCCTGCAGCAGCTCGACTGGTTCTGGTTTCGCCTCGGGCCCGGGAGCAATGCGAGCGCTGCGCCGCTTGCCGACTGGCGCCTCCTCTGGTGTGTGTGCGGTGATGGGGCTGCGGCGATCGGCGTTCGGCTGAATCCTTGGCGGCTTCACAGCCCGCAACTTGCCGAACAGCGGGAAGAGATTTCCGCAGCTCCTGCAGGAGTAACGGGGCTGTGTTTCTTTGCCGTTGTTGTTGTAGGCGAATTTTACATCTGGGCTGGAGCAGTGACGGCACTGCTTCGCGATGCCCACCAGGTGCTTCGGCTCGGGAGCCATGAGGACGAAACCCTGCAGTTCGGCTGAGACCCAACGCAGCAACGGAGAGTGCAGGACGAGAGTGACGGAAAATGGCGGCAGAAAGGGAATTTAATTCTGAGAACGAAATCCACAATTCTTGGAGAACCCATTGAGAACATACCACCGCGCTACCAAAGTGTCAATTGTGAAGGGAACCGGATAGTGATCTCAAAACTGGCTAATTTAGCTTGATTTCTACAAAAGAAAATGGGGGTGAAATTGAAATGTAGCGGGAATGCTCAGATGTCATGAAATAAATATGTAGCATTTTCATGAGGTGATATCCGTGGATATCATCATGGTATCACCTTAATATATCATTATATCAAGGGTATTGCCGGATGTTATAGAGGTATCGTGAGTATTGTATGCACTGGGTAGCAAAAGTGGATACCATTTATGTGAGGGTCGCGTAATGTTCTAAATATCATAAAGTGGTTTCGAGATCACTGGTTCCGGAGAGGGACGGATTGGGCACCCGCCTACCCGGGGTGCAACTTATGTTATAAGTTTTTCTGCGTGTGTGTTATCTTAGGACTTAGATAGAATTACAGGTACTAGATAGATAGAAACTTCGGTCCTCTTTTAAGACCGGCTTGAATAAAGTGTGTTCGACCTGTCCATGATACATCGCGCACTGGACAAAGAACTATGGATGTAAGACCGGGTTGGAACCAAAGTTGGGTGTGTATCTATTTAAAATATCTAAAAATAAACGAATCTTGATTTGGAGCTACAGTATACAGTAAAACATTGTTTAACCCCTACCCGCCCAACCATGCATATTTTGCATGATGTACAGATTTGAAGTGTTTTTTCATCCATTATGCACTTTTTGCAGTGTGGATTTTTTATTGAAACTTTTATGGGAAGTTAGCTCCGCGCATGTGTGATCCGATTACAGAGGGGATGATTTGTGAAATATTTATGCCTCATTTCATGTTGTAGAGTTCCACCTAAAATTTCGAAGATTTTAGTCTAAAATGCTCTTGACAAAGTCAACTACTGAAATTAAGCGGTCAAAAAATCTCCAAAAATCACTGTACTTAGAGTATTACATTTCAACCCATCACAAAAAATTTCATTATTAGATTGTCAATATCTTATTCATAATCATATTACAAAGGAGTTTTAAATATTAAGTTTGAAATTTAATACACAAATATTGGTAATAGCAATCGCAAATCCAACCGTATGGATAGAATCTAAAATGCTTAATGTGCAACTTTTATTCATTTATCAACTTGAAAACATCCTCCTTAGTTGCATTTTATTATGCATCTTTGAAAAACTAGGCCAAATTTGAAAAAGGTGAGAATGTTTAGGGGTGAAGCTACGCTCATTTCCATGTTAAAGATGCCATACACACCCACCACTAGTAACTAGTTGTAACCTCGTTGGGTTTTGTCATCTTAAAATTAATAGTCATGTTAAAAATTAAAAAGAAAGTAATGAAAGGATTATACACAATTTTACAATTGAAAAACTTGTAGAGGGTTCATTTAAGTTAATATGAGCCAAGGGTGCCTTGTTTTGAGTGCTTTTGGAGAGTCCTTTTGAGAGTCCTTTAAAGAGTCGTTAGAGACCAAAAAAGTCATGATCTTCATTCAAAAAACAATTTTAAAATGTATTGATTCGAGTATTGATTTCAATTCTTAGTCACATAATGATCATTCTCATTTGATTATCCCAAAATTTCTACTAAAAAGGTGTTATTTATCATTTAGAAAAGTCCTTAGTGAGTCATTAAAACTTAAAACCACCAATGACATGACAGCGCTATATAAGTGCTTTTAATACCCATATTTTTACGATATTGCTTTTATACTATGTGCTCTATAAACATGTTGTAAATATTGACATATCACTTTCTTTTCTACTAACAATTTAAATCAACACTACTAGAAAATACCGTCCAAATTAACAAAAAACCAACAAAGTTCTGTTGGTTTGTGCACTGTATTGACCTCTTTCACTCATTTCCCAAATTTTTGTTCCGGATGCTAAAACAGTCGCCACATTTCTGTTGGTTTATGCACTGCATTTTTTGAATTTAACATTTCTAAAATTTAACCACATGATTTGCTGATGTGGCATTTTTTGAAACACACGAGTAAACTCTAAGAGTAAAACAGCTAAGAGTAA